>OU426914.1:18747500-19997500 GCA_911387795.2 Apamea monoglypha | reverse complement strand
CTTTTGTAACGGGATTTCGGTGTCTTTTAGTAATAATTATTATACTTGTTTACAGATACAAGTTTGACTGCTGCTATGAAAGCCACTATTAATACCTAGCACCAATACTATTCAACCTCACAAAGACGGCGAGCCCGCTAGGAATGCTTAACATGGTCTACCAAGCGGAGTGTGTGGGTATAATACAAGCGGCCCATGCCATAGCAGCCAGGAGGATTACGGACACTCATGTGCTCTTTCAGTGCACAGGCATCACCCAGATTAGGTCAGAAACCCTCGGAACACCCAGATCATACACAGATGTTCTTAACAGACCAGGAGACCTAATAAGCTTCTGGAGGGAGGTGGGCTGGTTGGAATAACCACCGACGGCGGCCATGGCCCACGTACAATGGTCAACTTGAAGGACTAAGTGCGGAAACCAATCCCATAACAACAACAACAATACCTAGCACCAATACTATTCAACCTCACAAAGACGGCGAGGGAGGAGACCATGCCATGTGAAAAATATGAGGAATGAGAGTGGCATGGCATGTCGTTGGAGGAATAGTATTGGAAAACAAAAACAATGAATGTAGAACAAAAATGTAGTTTTATTTGTATCAAAATAAATGATTTCTACAAAATGTCTCTTATCTAATAATATTAGTACAGTATGTAAAAGTATTGCTTATCATAAACATGATATTGAACTGTTCACGGATGCCTCCAGGACTGGATGGGGCGCTGTTTACAAAAACAAAAGAGCCCATGGCTTCTAGAGCGAATATGAGAAAACATTAACTATTAACTACTTAGAATTACTTGCAATATTTATGAAAGGTTTTTATAAACGATAAGCAATACCTTAATATCCTGTTGTGTGTAAATAATAAGACAGCAATATCATATATAAACAGAATGGGTGGTATTCAGTTCCCACATTTAAATAACTTGGCCAGATCCATATGGCAATGGTGTGAAGAGAGACATATGTATTTGGCTCTTTGCCTCCTACATTAAGTCTAGTGAAAATAAAGAGGCTGATGAAGAGTCCCGAAAAATCAATCCAGACAGAACGGGTGCTAAACACCGGAGCATTTCAAAAAATTGTATGTGAGCTGGTTGAACCCGAAAATTGATTTATTTGCATCCCACACAAATGCTAAATGTATTTCCTATGTCTCCTGGTTTGTCCTGGACAGAATATTTATTTTTTATGCTTTTCCCCCATCCAGTTTAACATGAAAATGTTTACAAAAAAAAATCCGGGTTGTACTCCGGGAGTGCCGGCAGAAGTGAAAACTTACCGTCTTACGAATTTTCGATCAGGTCACGTGTCCTGACGCGAGTTTAACATTTTTTACCCATTACAAAAAAAGTGTTCAACGCCGCTAAATAAGTTTTCACTTCAAAAATTAAAAATGAGAAGGCAACAGGTAATCATGGTCATGCCTCATGGATATCATGGATGTCATGTTTGGATCCCTATCACCTAATACACAAAAACAATATAATGTTACATATAAAATTTGGTGGACCTTTTGCCAGGAGCATGGTATAAACCCATTCACTCCCATCTATACCATTTGTAATGTATTTCTTAACAAAATTATTTGACTCTGGAGCTGCCTATGGGACCCTAAACTCTCATAAATCAGCTCTATCTTTGATTATAGGCTCTAAAATTGGGGAGGATGATCGTATTAAGAGGTTATTTAAAGGATTCTATAACTCAAAATCACCGTTAGCAAAATACCAAACAACATAGGATCCAAATAAAGTGTTAAGTGTACAACACAACTTGACTCCCAATATGACATTGAGTTTTGAACGTATCTCAAAGAAACTGGTGGTTTTGCTTGCAGTAAGCACAGCTCAATGGGCACAAACCTTATCATTAATAAAAATATCGAATATAACACCCGAGTGAAAGTTGTGTTAATATTGCCATTACTGATTTGATTAAAACTTTGGCTGCTGGACGAACCCAGCCTAATCTTTTCCTGCCCATTTTTGAAAAAACTGAGATTTGTCCAGCCAAACCATTGTGTGATTATATGAGATTGACTAGAGATATAAGAGGTCTTAATGACTACTTGTATTTGTCACGTGAAAAAAAAATAGACTAGTTTCTGCTTCTACTATTAGTAGATGGATTAAAAATACTCTTTCAGACTGCGGTATTGATACGCGTCTTCTCAGGTACACGACACGCCTCTACATCCAAGGCTAACTCAAAAGGAATTTCATTAGATGTAAAATGCTGGTTGGACAAATAATACATTAAAATTTGCAAAATTTTATAGGAGGCCAATTCTCAATTCAGGAGAGTTTGCCTGTGCTAATGCAGAATAATATATTTTTAGTTACTTACACTATTACTTATTATATTATTGTACTGTCACGATGGATATTGTGATCAAAAATGTACCATTATTCGAAGATATATGTTCCCCTACCCATCCCACCCCAGGTAAAATTGAGATAACCTTTCAAGAATCTAAAAAGAATGACGGATCGCGCTAGGACACAGATTACGCACACTAATACTTACGATTAGTTTTAGCTCTGAAAAGTGCGTAGTTGCCGAGTGAATCGAGAATGCTGCATGGTAAAGTAACATATATCTTCGAACGAAGCACTTCGTATAATAATGATCGAACTACACACAGGTAAGTTCGTTTGATCATCTATTATAGAGCATCAACCGTATTGCCAAAATACGGACATGCTTGTCCCTACCACAAGCAACCACGTGTAACTAGTGACATCGACTATGACGAAATTGTACCAATGTTTGCGGGAGAAATAACTCTTTTGTTCCTGGTGGAACAAAAGAGTTTTATTTCTCCCGCAAATTTGTTTTTTTTTTAGCAATACTGCTAGCTGTCGAAAATGGGAAAGGAAAATATCGTGGGGAAACTTTTTAATTAATCTTTTGTTCCACCAGGAATAAACACGACGGCGGTATGTATTCTTTGGCATGAAGGTAAAAGTGGCAGAAAGGCTTTAATGTGGCTACGACTTATATTTTTTTTTTTTTGAGAAATTATTGTCGTCATCAAAAACATGTTTACTTCTTCCTTGACAACTGCAACGCACAGAACAAGAACAAAGTCCTTATCTCAGCTTTAGTACGATTAATCAATGATAAGATGACAGAAATTGAAACAGTAACGCTGGAGTATTTTGAGAGTGGTCACACGTTTATGGCTGCAGACACTGTGCATGCAGCTATTACCAAAAAATTCAAAAAGGTGGGAGAAATCTACGACTTTGACGATTTTGTACACAACAAACGTCGCGAAAAAACATAGAAGTGGCTGTACTTAGTCACAAAGATATGATCGTGTTTTCAAATGATTCGAAGCCAGCATATCCAAAAGGTTTCAAGAGGTAGGAAGAGGGCATCTTTCCATGTTTGCTAAGAATGATTGTGATGGAGATTTTCAGGAAATACATTTCTTGAAAAGAATGATGCGCAAAAACTCTCCGATGACACTGCAATTGGCAAAAGCGATCTACTCCATTCATTATCAAGAGAAATTGAAGTGAAATAAAAAAAGGGAATTGTTACTGCTGTGCAAGTCTATGCCTCCAACAAGGTCAGTATTTTATAAAAATCTTGTTGTATCATCTGAGCCGGACCTTGACGAACACAATGATGAACCAAATTACTAATATTCCAGGGAAACTGACTTTTTAAAGGTTTATTTCAATGTTAATTATGTTTAATTTTTCAATTTCGTTTTTTTTAACGCTTAGCTTATGTCTTAGCTGTTACACTATCTTTAAAGAACTGTAAGACTGACTTTGCCAAAGTTAATTTTGATTAATAGATACGTAATATTAAGTTTTTCTACTGATTTTCAAGTTCCTATATGAAACTGTAAGACTGATTAGTTTTCATAACAGTTGAAAGTGTTATTTTTTTAATTTCATTTAATAAATAAAGCATCAGCAATCATTATGATGCTGCAAGATACTTTTTGTTAATTTGACTTATGTTTAATTTTTTCGAAAAAATATAAAAGTTTGTTAACTAATTTAATAAACTCATTTGTTTTTTTTTCCAATTCCCAATCCATTTTGATGTACCTATCAGTTTACTCCCATCGAATAAAAAATCCGACTATAACTACGTACGAACCTTTCTAGGCCCTGTTTTAGCAAGTCAATACACTGTAACTCTAAAATACAGTACCAACAACCAACAGCCGCAACAATTTCTTCCTTCGCTTCTGACGACTGTTACGGGAACACAGGTTATCCACGATAAATCATTATATATATTGTACATATATATAAATCATACTGGGCTTGATAATTCATAAAATTACGTTTAAATTGATACCAAACACTAAATAGTTTCTTAAGAAAATTTTGAAGTAATCTTCGAAAAACTAAGAAAAATGTATTTGCCCATTTTCTCAAAATCAGTTTTTCGTAGTTACATTGTATTGGATTAATAGGGTACAGTGGGGCATGGACAGTCTGGGGCGGAATTTCTCCCGAAGGTAAAACTGGCCTTGAGGTTGTGACGGGACCATGATTGCCGCCACTAAATAGTGACCGATACATTCATCAAAGCTAGAGGCTCATGTGATGCCATATGCTGAGTTTGTTGACCAGGATTTCATCATCTGCTCTTGGTGTAAGTACTCACGGTACATCTCACCGTAAAAACTTAGGTGAAGTGAGCGTGGAGTGAGTTGTCATTCCCAATCAATGCTAGGGATTGACACTGTTGACAACTCACTCTAAGCTCACTTCACTTAACTTTTCACGGTGAGATTATTACAGAATCGATCGGCTGAAGCCCAATAGACATAAAATATTATACACGAATGGAAAGAGCTTTTTAAGGAAACCTTTGCTTTTTACACGACTGCCCAAAAAAAGGAGTGTTATGTTTTCAGGGTTCATGTATGTATGTGAGTTTCTTTATTCCACCATAACTTCTAAACGGCTTACCTGATATTAATATATGTGGTATCTTTACCATAATGTACCATGTTTTAAAGCAAATAAATATATTCTATTATATTCTAAGCGTTGCGTTATCTCGGGTAAAATAGGCTGGTGAAAACTAGAAAAAATATAACGGGGGAACCATGGTTCATGAAAAACGACATATTTTTTTTTTTTTTTTTCATAAAAATATGACTACGTGTAGTATACTATCATTGCCTAGAACCTACCTAGTAACAAAAATATACTACAAAAAAAAAACAACAACAAAAATATATAACAGTGGTATAAAAAGTTATCTTTCATGGCATTTGTGCGTTTGCAAAAATATCGTTTTATCACTAAAAGGTATGAAATAAAAAATTAAAAACAAGCTACCAATCTTTTCATTGCAGTCGGGGGACGGTTCCTTGGAATAGTTCTTTACAGGTCCCCCGACTTCGCTGAAAAGATTGGTTTTTAGTTTTCCACTTTTGGATAAAATGGGGGTTTAATTGCACAGTAAATATTATAATCTATTTAGCATCTTGTGCCCATTCAACACTAAAATCATTTAGCTAATTTTTAATTTTTAGTTCAAATTTTTAAATCACTTTTTGACAAGGCAGGCGTATTTTTACTTTTTTCAACATTTGGTAAATGATAAATGATTTATTTTCTGTAAGTAGGTTTGTACAAACACTTTTACACGTCAATCATATTTTGTTAAACTAGATGAGTTCGTTTCCTATCTGACTAATCTGAGAAGCAAGGCCAAGAAAGGCCGTGTTTGCCAATCGTTAGTCAATTCGGAGTAAATGAGCTAAATAAATAAAATTCCTAAAGGGGATTGAAGATTTTTATATGGAGCCTGGTATACCTACTGGATGTCACGTTATCAACTTTGAACGTTAATATATATCTCGGTATGTGACACTACGGGGTTTGGTGTTATTTCTGTTCGCATTGTTTTTTTTTGGGAATGGCATCTCGCTGTACAACCTATGAGGTTGTCGTCTGCTTAACCGGGCTTGCCTGTGGATGGCTCAATAAATTAAGACCTACAGCCAGGGCTTAAAAAACTTAAAAAGTAAGCGACTACACGCTAAGGGCACCCGCTGTGGGGTACGAACCTCGGCTTAGCGCGCCGTCGCTGAGAGATGGCAGCAAGGGACACTGGATCAGAATTATTTAGGGACGTATTTAAAACTACAGGCTCAGCGGTGCGGGCTGGGTCGAGGAGCAAAGGGTCGGGGCAGAGTTTGCATTGATGTCAGCTATCGATTTATATAGATTTCAAGCATGGCTGCCATTTTGAAAAAAAAAACAAAATGTCGGGCAGTTAGGTACACCACGGAACTTCAAAGCCCTTTCGGTTCTTGGGAACTACTTGGGAACCGACGATTAGGATTCTTTTGGCGCCCAATAGCCATAAGTGATATATCAATAGATACTTAGAACACTTGTTACTAAAACGACTTTTGGCAATTCTTGGTCCGTTCGGAGAAAGACCTAAAATATAATTATTTGAGCATCTAAGTATAGGAGTTTTCTCTGCGCCCAATAACCATAAGATAAATAATTATATCGATGGATAATGTTTATTAAGGGGGATGCGCTAGGTAGCCCGCGAAATTCTAATTTTCATACGTTTTTTGCAAGTCCATACAGAGTTACAATTCTCCTTAAATTGACATTACATCTAATAAAAGACCGATTTAGAAGTAAACGTGTACAGACCATCATGATGATCATTATTTTCTTGCGGATCAGTTTCTTGCCGGTTCTTCTCCATAGGAAACGACCAATTGTAACCGTGCACCTAGCTTCTGACGTTTCATAAGTGCCCATGTATGTTTATGTGAACTATAATATTTTGATTTTGATTACAATGCACTTTATTATTATGATATTAAGGCTTTTAAAGACATCCCTTATGTGATTAATCTATACTAACAATAAATCTGCAGTTTTTATTTGTTTTAACGCGCTGATTTTATGGAACTACCAGTCGGATTTAAAAAATTCTAGGCTGTAGGCTATTTAACATCACGCTAGCACTCTTAGGAACCGAGCAAAAAGAAAAAAAACTCAGAAAGTACGCTAAGCGAAAACGAAGTAATAGCGCGGGCGAGCGATGCGATTCGACGAGGTGAGTCGAGGGAACAAGAAATTTCACCCGGACGAAGTCGCGGATAGAAGCTAGTTAGTTAATGTTGCGAAGATATACTTGATAATATGATTTCCTACTCTGTTTGTCATTATTCGACACTCGCATAGATGACACTCGGCACTCCACTCACAAAGATATAGAACCGATTCATTTTAGAATGACCGCTAAACCACAGCAAGTGAAGAAATAAAATATTATACAATTTTAATATTACACTGTGTTGCAAGAAATTTGAGCACTTATCTTCTTTATAAATAAACTTGCATGTTTAAAGTGGCTTCATCGATTGGAAATTATGTTGCTGGCATCAATCAATTTAATTGAACAATCAGTGAAATAAAAATACCTCTGTAGCCAAAATGTAGGTGTACGATACATGTCTGCCTACCCTTTAAAAATTCAGGCGTAATGTTTGTTACGTTAATATAATAATGATGATGTTTACAAGTTACTGTTAATTAATTAGATAGTTAACTTATGACGAGAATAAAAGTAAGTTTTGATGTTAAAGTTACATGTAGGATGATATAACGCCGAACAGACTAATGACAAGTCGTAACAGTAACGAATCTTTATTACAAAACAAAACAACCCACTTCCAAAAAACCACTACAAAGTGAAAAATGACTATTATTCGTGTGTCGACGTCCACCTTTTCGTTTTTCGCCACCTACTTCCGAAATTAAAGTTACACAGGAAAGTTGGTAAAGTTTTCACTTCGTAGTGTAAAAAAGTATTTGTTATTCACTTTTTAGTTGTACAGACGCCAGCACATCAAGCTACTACAATCTGTCAAATTTCTTTAATAGATTTTCAACTTTATCGTTAAAGCATTAAGGTTCAAGGTTGATTGGCGTCTGTACCTATGCCACACAAATTCGTATAACACTACTTGCTATATCAGTGACAGAAAGTTATTATAAGATCATCAATATAATCTAAGTGGACAAAATACGTAATAGTAAGCACAGTTACTTTATTAAAATTTATATGGGACCACCGCTGAAGAATAACCTATCCATTAAAAAAAATATTTTCGAAATGGAACAATAATTTCTAAAGATGTCATATAAAAGAAATACAAAAAAAAATTGTGAACCTCCTCTTTGAAGTTAGTTAAAAATAAATGTGTTTCTAAACAACATCTTTTCAACGAAATATATGTACTTTAACGGTATAATCAAGCAGTTCGGCAGGTTTAAATTACTGTCCAGCCAATTGTTCGTAAATGGCATATAGATTGTAGCGGAATATCACCCTCACAGATTAACGACGTAGGGTATATAACAATATTTTTTCCAAACTTTTTATATGTACCCACTATGTATTAATTTTTGCAACAGATTTTGTATATAAGGACATGACCCCGACGTGATAAACTTCAAAAAACCAAAAATGAACCCGAGTACTTCCAAACTGAACGATGGAAGAGAAACATCATCACCGCAAAAGGATTCGCACGAACTGTCAGCCGTCTCGTACAACCAACGGATACCGCCTTTATGGAGAAACAGAATCAAGCTTTGGTTCCTGCAATTTGAAGCGATCGTGTCTGCTGGAAAATTAAGCGACAAGGAACTATCCGAGCTGCTAATCCGCCAACTCGACCTACAAGATCTAGACGAAATTCAAGACATCATGTTCGATACCAAAAATGCAACAGAAAATAGTAGATACGCCACCATGAAGATAAGGCTCATTCAAACCTACGACGAAAGCGACCACACTAAACTCGAGCGGCTACTGTCCAACGTGGAACTTGGAGATTTAAAGCCTTCGCAACTGCTACGCCGCATGCAAAATTTAGCCGGTAACAACATTGCTGAGAACACGCTGCGTGTTATATGGACGAAGCACCTACCGCCATCCGTACGCGCCATTCTAGCTGTGAGCGAAACTATAGCCAAGAAAACCGAACTAAACGAGTTAGCAATAATGGCCGACAAAATGCTAGAACAACTTCACCACCAAATATCAGCAGTACACAACTCTTCGTCACCGCCAACACCATCCACTCCACCTGTAGCTACAAATCATGAAAATGCATTACTTCACGCGAAGATCGACATGTTGGCGAAAGAAATATCGGAATTGAAAACACATCACACGCCGCTACGGAAGGCAGCACGGGCGCAACTGGCGAGGCGCGCGGCATCGATCACGCAGTGCATACCGATCGCCGCATGGTAACCGCCGGTCGGACTCAAATCACCAACACAGGAACGAGTACAACGACGATTCCGTTTGTTATTTTCATCGAAAGTTCGGCAGGCAAGCGCGAAAATGTACCAGACCATGTACCTATGAAGATAAGCAACCTTCACCCGCGGGAAACTAAAGCAGGTGTTAGCAGAGACGGAAGCTGGCGCCTGGGAAAGATCACACCGTCTATTTCTGAAAGACAAGAAGACAAATCTAAGCTTTCTCATCGACACTGGTGCAAACATATCCGTCATACCAAGAAAACGCTGCGAAATCCTGAAGCCAACCACATTCAAACTATATACAGCAAACAACACAGAAATAGCTACCTTCGGTGAAAAAACATTGGACTTAGACTTCAACCTGAGACGACCATTCAGATGGAAGTTCGTCGTAGCAGCAGTCAGCAAGCCCATCATCGGCGCTGATTTCTTGAAGCACCATCACCTACTAGTTGACCTCGCTGGAAAATGTTTAATCGACCAGATAACTAACTTGTCAGTGAAGACGTCCATCTGCAAATCTACAGCACCAACTATCAGAACCATAGACCTGGAACAAAAATATCATGACATATTGGCGGAATTCCCCGATATTACAAGACTCTCCACTATGAAAAATACTCCGAAGCACAACGTCGAGCACCATATCGAAACAACACGGCCGCCATTATACTGCAAAGCTCGTCCACTGCCACCTCACCGTTACGAAGCTGCGAAGAAAGAATTTCAAACCATGATGGATCAGGGATTATGCCGACCAAGCAAGAGCCCCTGGGCCAGTCCACTTCACGTGGTACCAAAACCAAACGGAGACTTACGAGTCTGTGGAGACTACAGAAGATTCAATGCCATAACCAAACCAGATCGATATCCAGTACCACGTTTGAAGGATTTCACTTACCAGTTGCACGGGAAGCAGATATTCTCAACACTTGATCTAAATAGGGCATACCAACAATTGCCTGTTCTGGAAGATCACATCGAAAAAACAGCCATCATCACACCATTCGGGCTTTTTGAATTTCCCCGCATGTGCCCAGGCCTTTAAAATGCTGGACAGACTTTCCAGCGTTTTATCCACGAAGTACTCCACGGACTCGACTTTGCCTACCCTTTTGTCGATGATATCATCATAAGTTCCACTACAGAAGAAGAACACCGACAACATTTACGAACCGTCCTACAACGACTGAACAAATACGGCATCACTATAAATCCATCGAAATGTGTACTAGGCAAGGAAGTGATCAAGTTTCTTGGACACACTGTCTCACAAGATGGCATCAAACCTCCAGCAGAAAAAGTAGAAGCAATCACCAATTTTCCACTACCCACAACCATTGAACAATTAAGAAGATTCCTTGGCACCGTCAACTTCTACAGAGATTGCATTTCAAGGGCAGCCGAAATACAAGCACCTCTAAATGCATATTTGCACAATAGCAAGAAACGAGACAAAACAAAGATTGTATGGAACGACGAAGCCAAGAAGGCATTTCAGTTATGTAAAGCTGGCTTACAAAACGCAGCATTACTAGCTCACCCCTCACATAACGCACCGATCGCATTGATGACTGACGCCTCTGATAAGTGCGCCGGTGCGGTACTGCAACAATATGTACACAACAAATGGCAGCCACTGGGATATTTCTCTAAAGCATTGTCAAGCGCGCAAGTCAAATATAGTACATTCGACAGAGAACTGTTAGCTATCTACATGGCCGTGAAGCATTTTAGAAAAATGTTCGAAGGAAGACATCTTATAATATTCACCGACCACAAGCCGCTAACCTACGCGATAAACAAAACATCGTCAGACAGCGAGACACCGCGACGAGCCAGACAACTCATGTATATAAGCGAATTCACAAACGACATTCGTCATATCAGCGGGCAAGATAACATAGTCGCAGATTCATTATCACGGATCAACACAGAAACCATCACCTGTCCTACAACGATCGACTACAAGCAACTAGCTACAGCGCAAGAAAGAGACAGCACTATACGTGACTTAATGAAGCAAAGCAACTTACAATTAAAGCACATACTCCTACCAAACGCAAATTGTAAAATACTATGCGACACATCAACACAACATATTCGCCCGTACCTACCTGAAACATTTCGCCGAGCAGCTTACGAAAGTGTACTTAACCTCAGTCACCCCGGCACGCGCACAACAAGAAAAATACTCAGTGAAAAATACTTCTGGCCTGCAATGAACGCGGACGCGGGACGATGGTCGAAACCCTGTGAAGCCTGTCAAAAGTCAAAAGTCAGTCGACACACAACGAGTCAAATCGCAACATTCCCACCATCGGAACGATTCCAACATATCCACGTCCATCCACATTGTTGGGCCCCTACCACCATCACAATATGGACACAAGTACCTACTCACTATTATCGACCGGTACACGCGATGGCCCGAAGCATTTCCTCTCCACGACATAACTGCAGAGACAATTGTCAAAACGATATATGAAGGCTGGATAACAAGATTTGGTTGTCCTATCACGATAACAAGCGATCAAGGTCGTCAGTTCGAGAGCAAACTCTTCTCTGAATTAATGGAGCTAATGGGAATAAACAGAACGCGAACAACTGCATATCACCCACAGTCAAATGGAATCATCGAACGCTGGCACCGCTCACTCAAAGCCGCACTAACCGCGCGCTGCACTGCTAGTGCAAACGGGAAGTGGTTTGACGAGTTACCGACCGTACTACTCGGACTGCGCGCGGCTACTCGCAGCGACACGGGGATTAGTCCTGCACAATACACCTATGGAACATCGCTGCGATTACCTGGAGATTTTTTTGTTGAAACAAAAGGAAGCACAATGAATCACGATTTCGTTGAACAGCTGCGACAAACTATCAACGCATACCGACCAGCCGAGACCTCGCATAGCAACAGCAACATGTTTGTGCACTCCGACCTACGTACCTATGAAAACGTTTACCTACGAAGAGATTGCACGAAAAAACCACTGCAGCCGACTTATGAAGGCCCATATCCCGTATTGGAAAGATGTGAGAAATACTTCAAGCTCCAACTACCAGGAAGAGTAACCAACGACTCGATCGACCGCCTGAAGCCTGCCTACACTATGAGGGAGCAAGAAAATTATGACACACAGAGAACAACGAGATCAGGAAGAATAGTGAAACCAGTTGTACGCTTCGCTTGAGGGGGTGTACTGTAGCGGAATATCACCCTCACAGATTAAATACAGGACGTAGGGTATATAACAATATT
This sequence comes from Apamea monoglypha, assembly GCA_911387795.2. Lineage (NCBI taxonomy): Eukaryota > Metazoa > Arthropoda > Insecta > Lepidoptera > Noctuidae > Apamea > Apamea monoglypha. The sequence continues at coordinate 19,984,923 of OU426914.1, read as the reverse complement.
TTTTCCAAACTTTTTATATGTACCCACTATGTATTAATTTTTGCAACAGATTTTGTATATAAGAAACCTATCTTTCGAAATACAAGGCATTTCCATACTCAACCTGCTTTTACTTCTCATCATCATACCCTGCGTATCTAACAAGATCATGTTTGAAAATTGACATAAGCCATAAAAGTGTTTACAAAACATAGAATTAATTAAAGTTAATTTATTGACGAAATACCAAAATTTAAATGATACTTAATTACTCATATTTAGAGTTCTGTAGCTCCTCACGTAGTAACAATCAAGAGAATCCGTCTCAATAAGAAATATTGTCCTTGAAGAGACCTATCCATATCTTAATGCTATTGGGCATCAGGGCAGATTAGACCAATCTCCTTTCATTCGGTTCAGACATTTTTTCATGATAGTTTTAACTTACCTCCTTCTGGACTGACTGTTGCTGAAACTGTTGGAGTATGCAGAATCTGATATCTTTGCATTGTTTTCTGAATCATCTAAGTTGTCCATGTTGCATTTATTTTAAAACTGTTGAAAGAAACAAAAATACATTAGATTTATATACCTTAAACTTTCATTTAAAGTTTTATAAACTATGATTAAAGTAACGTAACATTTAAACGGCAAAAATATATGGTTGAACAGTCGCTAATCACTACTTAACTTTAAGCAACCTTTATGAATAAAGGGGTAAAATTCTATAAACGAAAACGCAAGGCAATATTATCTTGAGTTTGATTGAATAACAACAATAACTTATTTATATTGATATCACTACAAGCCACTACAATCACCATAGATGGGAGAATTGCAATAGAACACCTGACCTTCTGGACTTCTTTATAGTCAAGGGAGTGTCAGATATCAACTGTAGCGTAGAGACGTCATTCGATACCTAATGCTGGATCTTGGGCCAGAACGGCAAGTGAAAAGGCGGAGCTTTTTGCAAAACAGCTCTCTGCGGTTTTCACTCCGAATGAGTCGTCGATGACCGATTTTGAAGGGGGAGTCGATAATTATCTTAATAGCGATCAACAACCTTTACTCAAACTGGTCACGCCGAAAGAACTGGCAAGGACAGTACGAAATCTGGAGAACAATTAAAGTCCTGGTTATGATCTCATGACAGGTAACATACTCAAGCACTTACCTAGAAAAATTATCGTCTTTCTTACAATGCTGATCAATGCTGTCTTTCGATTACAATACTACCCAAAAATGTGGAACATATCACAGATGTGTGATAGCGAAGCCGGGAAAACCACCAACCGAACCAAGCTCATACAGACCCATAAGCCTCCTTCCAATCATGTCGAAAGTTTTTGAGAAAATATTTCTACGTAGATTAAAACCAGTTCTTGACGAGAATGTAATAATACCAGACCATCAACTTAAATTCCGTGAAAAACACGCAACTGTGGAACAAGTGCATAGAGTGGTCCAAAATATCAGACAGTCATTGGAAAATAAAAAATACTGTTCTGCGGTGTTCCTGGATATCCAATAAGCATAAGGGACTCTAACTCTTTTTATATGATTTTAAAATCTTACTTAGACCAAAGAAAATTTCAAGTTGGGTACGAGGACGAACTGTCTAATATTTATGAAATGAAAGCCTCAGTCCCACAAGGCTCTGTGCTCGGGCCCGTACTCTACTCGATCTTTACTGCAGATTTACCTAATACTGATCATGTGGTAACGGCGACCTATGCAGACGACACTGCATGCCTTGCGAGTGACAAGGATCCAACGCAGGCATCTCAGAAATTACAAGTCCAATTGAATAAAATTGATCTTTGGCTGAAACAATGGAGAATTCAACCTAGTATAACTAAGCCAGTTCAAGAGACTTTTACTCTCCGGAAGGGCGATTGTGCCCTAGTGTACTTGGAAAGCAAACCATTGCCAAACAGGAACACAGACGAAAAGTCTTTCCTGACTCTTGGAAAACAATCAAAGTTATCTCTTAGTAACAAAATACTTGCCTACAAAGTCATAGTAAAACCAATCTGGACTTACGGAATAGAACTCTGGGGTTCGGCTAGTAACTCCAATATCAAGATCTTACAAAGGTTCCAAAACCTAGCTCTAAGAACAATCTCAAGTGCACCCTGAATCTCAAACTCAGAAATACATGAGCACTTACAAATACCAACAGTAAAAGAAGAACTATGCGAAAAATGCAAAACATATAAACAAAGACTGAAGAAGCACAGCAATGTTTTAGCCAAGAAGCTTCTTCTAAACACGCAAGGGGATATAATGCGCCTTAAGAGATAGCAAATCCTGAACTTGGACCAGAGACAGTGAAAAGTTAAAGTTAATTTAGTGCTGAACTACATAATGTGAATGTTCAATGGAACACCACAAAAATAATCTCACACAAAGACCCCATCTGATTATGGCTAGAAAGTCGATCGCAGATTGCAGGATTTTTTTTTTATACTTATATTGATATCACATTCGCAGTGCATCTTTTCAACATGTATCATTTGCAGTGGCCACATAATTTTGAAGAACAAGAACCTTTCATGATTAATCTATACTAATATTATAAGAAGGTTAAATTTGTTTGTTTGTTTGTATGTATGTAGGGGTAAACTCCAGAACTACCAGTCAGATTTTAAAAATTCTTATTTCATTTTATAGCCCAATTCTTGAGGAAGATTATAGGCTATCTAACATCACTCTACGACCCATACGAGCCGAGAAAAATGAATAAAAGTCAGAAAGAACACTAAGCGAAAACGAAGTAGTAACACGGGCGAGCGATGGGACCCGAAGCAATGGTACAAAATGTCACGGGAATGAAGTTGTGGGCAAAAGCTAGTCCTAACATATTACTACCTTACTTTTGAAAATGACTGATCTCCTAAATAGAGGTAAACACTTAGTTTTAGGATCACATCTAATCTGTTATTTGTATACTTGATAAATAATAATACATAATATATATATATATATATATACTATAGAATGCAATGATAATGACTTTGTCTTTAATTGATATGTATGATTGCTTGGTTTTAGTATTTAGGTACTTGTATTGCAAACGAGCTGCACAGCTGGTCTTCAATATTTTAAAGCGGATAGATGGCTTCTTACATTTACCCTAATACCTGATTCAATAAACATCAAATGGCAATCTTTACATAAATGTTCCAGTGTTTTCTGAAGTTCCTTATTAAGAGAGTTGTGAAACTTGGGCTTGTGAGAATTAAAAATGCAGATTTTCCTCAAACTTGAATTGCTAAGCATAGGCACAGTCGACAACAAAAGTAAATTTTCAGCCGGTATTTGTAACTGAGAATTTTAATTAAGAAAATCGCATTTCAAACTAGTTCGCAACAAGAGGGTAAATTGCCATCAACACATTAAGAAGAGACTAGAAGGTTGAAGGTACTTTGAAGATTACTTAACAGATTTTTTCTACTTTGTTCACCGACTAATACCAGTATTTAAGCACATGAGAATGCTTAGGAAGGAATACCTTCCTTCTGTCCCAATGTCTCTGTAATCTATTGATTATCATCACAGCTGACATTGGGTATGACATATACAATAATAAGTACCCTCTGCATACCTGGAGGTAGAATCTAAGAACTTAAAAATTGATCATTTCTTATGTATTTTGCTTAGAATCAGTAAATTTTGATCAAATAGGTACCTATTAAAGACAAAAGTTTATATTTCGGAACTTACCAATTAGCACCGGAGACGAAAGGTCCTATTCGATTCCTTTTTATTTCCTAACTCTCAAGTTCTGAAGTTTCAACAAGTTCACAAAGTAACTGTTTTGAACACCTTTTATCCTAACAAATGACAACCCACGTATTTACAAACTTTTTCAGGAGTAATATCGATCGACCAGGTTTAATAGCAAAACGAGAACAACGAGTTTTAAAACGAATGAATTAAGAGTTATTTTATTATTTCTCGAAAAACGTTTTGACAGAGCTGTTCATAATCATAGTGAACTGTGGGCAACTCGAAACGTGATGTTATACGAATATAGAAATTAACAGGAATCGAATAATGTCGATGATATATCTGTTCGAGAATCAAAACAATATGTACCAAATGTTAAGATTTTTCGAATAGAATAGAAAATAATAATAAATCAATCGTTTCTACTTTTTGTAGAAGAAAAATATATATTATCCAAGTGAAACTCGTCAGAAATACAATAATCATATTGTTTCTCAATTTACCATAAGAGCGTTTGCGCACTGCATCCTATTAAAATCCGAGAAATATCGGTCTTATTACCCGATATATTACTTTACTATAGGGGTCCTAAGTTGCCACAGTACTATTTGTATGGGAGTAGCAGACTAGATCCGAATTATATCCGTCCGAATTTGGAACATTCGCAATTTGAATTGAAATCTTGAATTCAGATTCGGAGTGCAAACTGCTCTAATGTATTGGATAATACCATTCATGCTATAAACAAAGACCTATTGTTGTTTCATTATGAAGAAAGATGGTTTAAGATGAAAGACGATTTATACGTAAGTATGTAGAATAGTCAATTGTAAAATTAACGTTATAAACTATCCTAATAAAAACGTCTCGATGATGGAATAGAATAAAACTCGATCATTTCACACATTTTCATTTAAACATAAAAACGTTTATTCGATACGTTTATAGATACATAATCGTTATAAAATCGATTTGAAAACAGTAGCTCTTCCCTTTACTAATCACCAGTAGTGAGTGGCTCGGTATATCAGTTATCGATAGAATCATTAACATTATTTAATTTGATTCAGAGAAAATATTTTGATGAAAAAATAAGCAATAATAATAATAAATACTTTATTTCAGAACATTTTGTTAGTAAAAATGTTCTTATTGAGGATGCGAAGATTATCCGCGCGCCTCTAGCGGCAAATTTTAGAAGTTGTCTAAGAACGACCCTTTGCTTTAAAGTTGCGGTTAAGTTAAGACATAATTAGCTCAGAGATAGTCCTAGGAAACGTCGTGCTCATCAAAGCATTAATAATAAAAATTCGATCCAGCCTGTCCCATCTTGCTGCCCTCTCCCAGCGGCGCCCTAAGCCGAGGTTCTTACCCCACAGGGGGTGCCCTAGGCGTGCGGTCGCTTAGTTTTAATTAGTTTTAAACCCTGGCTGGAGGCTTTAAGTTTACTTAAGGCAACCACTGGATAGCCCGGTTAAGTAGTCACGACCTCTCTTTTTTTTCTTTTTTTCCGGGGTGGAAAATCCTCATGGATGTCCGCCGCCCTGGGGCGGGCGGCGGGGTCTGTCAGACTCTTACTGACTAAAAACCACCCCTGGAACACTGGGGTGGTTTTTAGTCTCACACCTACGCCGGGGGTCGCAAGAACGTAAGATCCTTCCACAACCCCCGACTGAGTCACGACCTCTCTAGGTCAACTACAAGATGTCATACAAAAAAGAATAACAGACAATCAGACGGATCACGATTACATACAGAAACCTGTTGCTAAAAGCAGAAATACGAAATATTGTTGCGATCCTCAATGTAGTACTTACGGAGATTCCGGAATAAGTTTTCATTTGTTTCCAAAATACAAAATTATAAAGAAAAATGAGAGACTGCCTTAAGAGTAGGCAAGCCGATTTCACAAGCAATGAGAGTGTGTTCTCATAATTTTCAAGCTTCAAACTATTTTCCAAACAGTAAGTATAATTATGTTTTAATTATTTTATTGTACAGACGAAAGCAGTTCAAGCTACCCGAAACTGTAAATTTTTTCCAATCAACCTTGAACCTTAATGCTTTAGCGATAAAGTTGAAAATCTATTAAAGAAATTTGACAGATTGTAGTAGCTTGATGTGCTGCCGTCTGTACCATAAGACCTAAAAAGTGTAATTTTGACTTCTGTCGAACAACGTGCAAACATGCGCGCCACCATGTTCGCCCGCACTGCCAGCATATGTCCTAAGTACTTAAATTTAGACACCCTACGCAAAGCCATTATGCGTAATGTTGGAAAACTCGTTACCTGTACCTACTGTTTCCTCTGGCCTCAAAGACCATGATTTCACTTTTGAGTGGATTATATTTTAATCCGTGTTGCTCGACATATGCTTCACAGATGGTAAGCAGTTTCTTAATGGCACATACCGATGCACTCAGTAGCACTATGTCATCAGCATAGCTTATGTTGAAACAACAATAGCCTTTACATTTGAGAAGTTTCTCCAATTACTTAGGTAGGTAAATCCGGGAAATCAAAAACCCCTATCGATAAGGGCGTAAGTAAATAAAGAATGAACATCACTAAGGTTCACGCTCAAAAACACGTGAACAGTCTCTCTTTCTAGGTTTATTCCAAACCGCACGTGGCCGGGGAGTGAGACAGCGATACTTTCGAACATATCCGACTCGGTGTCGCGTGGCAATACATGACGCACTTTGCAAATTTATTTATTTTTAGTAAAAGTACACGTAAGTCGTTTGCGGGCTCAAGTCTCTTATACCTTACGCAGGATAAAACCTTTTTCCCGAAATAGGTTTTGTAAAAATAAAAACAATTGGTACAACTCTTAGAGATAAACAATGCTCGCCAGTTTACGTCTTATTTACGGCATTGCGTGGGTATCGACCTTTAGAAATAAATTTAAAAATAAGTATGACTTTGTTGGAGGTAGAAAGACCTTTCCTCCTATTACATGGGACTATTTTGATATCTTTATTTATAGGTGTTTGTATCGGCAGCCTAATTGCGTGATGAATATTTATTTAAATTGAGTAGGAAAAATGATATACCTAAGTAGTAAGATATTTTCACTGTTTTAGAAGAACTACCCTACTAGAAGTCCAACCTACATACGGCTACACATCAAGCTATACATTTTCAGTTTTAGCTGACCTCACATTGTATAGGTTTTTCGTACAGAAGTCAGCTTATACTGGTAATGTATAGGTAGCCGTGCGTGCATACTTAGCCTTAAGCATACCTAGATGTACGTACGGTAATAATTATACCCGTTTTTCTGCGCACCTATCTACTATGTAGGTAGGACTGTGGCATTGTGACTACAAAGGAACTGTACCTATGTACAAGACACGTTTTCGTGTCGCTCGTTGCCTCGTTACGCGTCTACGTAACCAAATGCGACTAGGCGGCTGATGAATAGCTAGGTACCTACCTACACTACTTTATTATGAATGATAAACAACTTTACTCACTATTTCCATAACAGTAGATATTATTATGCAGTAATTATAATGAAGGTTGCGGAGCCTAGGTACTTGTGCTTCAGTAGCCCTACGGTTGGTACCATGGTACCTACGAAACGTTGTGTTATATTTGCCTCTCCTAGGCAATCGCTACTAAATTAAAAGACTACCTAACTAACTATATTTTATATTGTATTGTAGATACCTGATTTTTGTTTCCGGTTTCTCGGGTTGTCATCCATTTTTCAAGCTTACACTTGGCATAGTTGCATAGTTATTCAGGGTCAAATTAAATTATCTAGTGAAACTCTGCAGACGTGAGGGGTAAAATTCTAATTGGTCTAAAATTCTAAACACGATAAAATAAAAATATAAAATATTTGATGTTTTTTCTTGGGGGGGTTTCAACGACCGCTGAAAGTGTTACTTGAAGAATGAGTTGAGAAAACCTGAACATATCTGTTTTCTTTTTAACCGACTTTAAAATGAAGTAGTAACCTAAAGAAGGTGGCTGGGACAGACTGAATGCGGAAGGCGGAGGACAATGATTGATTTTTTTTTATGTAAAAACAATTTTGTTTTATCGTGTGTGTGTGTGTGCTCTGTGAAGAAGAAAAAGTACATAGAAACTCCTTGCTAATTTAACCACTCCAGATTTTGACACATGACATATCAGCTGACTTGACGGGATGTTGCGAATTACGTCATGAAATACAGGAATTTACATCAACTTTCAGCATTCGAATTTATTAAGAAAAATATGTTGCCGCGCTTATTTTAAATAATACATTTGTGGCAAATATCTTTAATTATATGTTGAGCTCTACGAAATTTGTATAAGATAGTTATTAGATACTTACTACACCTATCCAAAAGGTAGGCACCTTAAACTCCCTGGAAATATTTACATAAACAACCTATTCTCTTGCTGAAAATATGCAAAAGGGAAAAATAAAGATATTATCATTCTCTCCGCATTCTTACTATTACCATTTTTCATACATACACTACTTATAAAACGCGATCAAATCTTGATAAAACATAAAATTGTGTTTCGACCCAATTTTCTTATTTCGATTCAAAAATTGCATAAAGCCTAATCGATAATCGGAATTTAAAAAAATAAAAACGTTGTAGAAACTGTATAAAAACTCTTTGGTACTTAAGTATATTTTTAATTATTTAATAAATTTTTGAAATTAGTCATTTTAACAAGTGCATACACGTACGTTGTGGATAGGTGTGAACTTTTTATGGTTCCGTACCGTACGTCCAAATGAAAATAGGTTTACTCGTGTCTGTCGTCTGGGTCGTCATTTCTTATTTGCTTTGAATCTACTGGACCAATTAAATTGAAATTTGGTACACATATGAATTTCTGTGACCCAAACACAGACGTGTAACGTAAATAAATTCATTTTAAATACGGGGTCACTTTTGGGGGGCAAATTAGAAAATTTAAAAAAGTTTTGCTTACTGTACCTCCTTGTGACGTACCAAATGAAAGAGCTTGCTTCTAAATATAGGCCGTTTATTGATTAAACTTAAGGGGAAGATATATAAAACATGATTAGACCTGCTGTCTTGTATGGATCAGAATGTTGGGCCACAAAATGGATGAATGAAAGGCAATTGCATGCAGCTGAGATGAGAATGCTAAGAGGAATGTGTGGTGTTACACGAATGGATAGAATAAGAAATGAGAGGATGTCTGAAAGTGGCACCGATAACTGAAAAGTTGTGTGGAAATCGGTTGTCATGGTATGGGCATGTGTTACGGAGAAATGAGGAAAATGTCGTGAGGAGAGTTTTGAGTATGAATGTCGATGGGTATAAGAGTAGGGGAAGACCAAAGAAACGATGGATGGAATGTGTGAATGATGATATGGTTAGGAAGGGGGTGACTACCGAGATGACGACTAATAGAGAAGTATGGAAGAAAAAGACATGTTGCGCCGACCCCAAATAAATTGGGATAAGGGCAAGAGAATGATGATACTGATATTTGTTTAATAACAAAAAAAAAGTTATTTATTATTATATGAAGAAAATAGACCCAATATCTCTGAAACCACGAAGCCTAAAATTAAAAAAAAAAAACAGACAAGAGATATTATTATAGATTCAAGGAAATCCTATCAGAAGTCTTGTGTGTGAGTCTTAGAATAACATAGTAAATCTCTCAATATAGTGCGTACACAATTACATTTGCAGTTGGAATGTATGGGGAACAAGTTTTTCAACTACAATGTTAAGTTTGTGGGATTAATTATTCGTATGGTGAATAACATATTCATCGTACGGAACCCTCTCCACGCGACCTCAACTGACACTAGTCCGGTTTTTTAATTTCCGGTCTTTTGAAATAAGGAGGTTCATAATTCATCTTATACGTACATACATGCATCACTGCCAAATCAACCGAATTGATGTTTTTAGTGTCTCCGTAGTCGTAAAGGATTCCTTGTAATTTAATTATGGCCGTCAGTCTATGTGCCAGTCGGTCTGTCTAGAGACAGACCGACCGGCACATAGACCGTAAAATCTAGATTTTAACCAATTTGCACAGGCCAGCCTTTCTTTCACGTACGCGCGTTGTGGGACGAAGTAGGCACTACCTACTTATATCCCAAGCTGCCATTCTGTAGTTTAGTATAAAATTTTAAGAACTGTAATTTTCTGATTTCGAATGTAAATGATCTGCAGTGCGATTCTGTAACCATTTTACCGTGAAAACTTAGGTGAAGTGAGCGTGGAGTGAGCTGTCATTCCAACTAAATGCTAGGGATTCACATTTTTAGCAGCTCACTCTAAGCTAACTTTATACGGTGATATTTTTAGAGAATCGATCGGCTGAAAATACTTTCCCTTTTAAACGACAGAGGTTGTTTTACAAATTGAAGATTGCGACTACTTAAAGTTGAACTTCTTCCACATAATTTTTGTTTTTTGTTGGAGGCTATTATAATTTGACCATTTTTCGTCATAGGTATCATTGAAATAAGGTGTATTCTTTGCACCGCAAAATAATGGTGTTGTGAAATTACCTACGATAAACATAATTAAGGGTGGCATTTCCCATACATGTAACCGGGGGTTGAAAAAAATCTATGCACATAAGTGTGTGAGGTGCAGCAGCATTGGCTAATGCTACATTATAATTTTATCACGAGCAACCTTCTTTTTTAACAAATCCAACCTTATTTTTAACCAGAAAGATTTTTTCGTCATAATAATTGGCTTTGAATTTTGAATTAAAAAAAAATGACGTCTTTTCTCTTACCGAGATTTTTCAGTTGAAGTATTTTTTGGACACAGGACGGAAGTCCAGAGCGTTTGTTCTGCTTTCTCATTGAAATAATTTACGGTAAATAATAAAAGACTGAACGACCGAGTTCTATGCGGTCATCCACTAGATCCAAGGGTATGTTTGCCTTCCTATCGATTATTCAAAAGTTCTTATCGTTTCCTAAATTTTATTCCATTCTTATTTTTGTAATAGGCAGTGTTCCCGAAAATAAACATACTGATAAGCAATAACATCACTGGAAAGTGGTCTTAAGGCGAAGCGTTAAGATTCGGTATGTATTTTAACTTTTCTTCACTTCTTTTGTTATGAAAGATTCTGCCTGCGTCTTGGATCGTCATTTTTCGTTATTTTCTGTAGATTTGTCCGGAGACTGTAGGGCGGTTTAGAATTCGCCCTACCCGCCACCCTAATACCAGACGTCTACAAGCTTCCTGTTGGGAATCGAACAAAACATCACACCCTGCGCGAGATCTGCACTTGAGGGTTCTGATTCCGGCCAGCGAGGTGCCTTCCGATTGTCAGCGTGGAGCCTAGGACCGGAGTTTCATTTATTACGTAGCTTAGTTTTCAGTGAAATCTATACCTTGATGTACCACCAACTAGCCGTATAATAATATTTTATTATTTAGTATTACACTATACAAGGTTGCTACGTGCACGACCGCAGCGCCCTCATTTTTTTCATGACTTTATAGACAGACTTAAACTTGCGCGCTAAATATGAAAAAATTAATGGCGTTAACATATGAGTTTTTTTATCCGACTGCCTTAATTAACGCACATTCATATGATTTGATGGTAGCATAATAAATATTTACATAATCATTAAGGGTGTTGATATACGTCATTCCAAGGGCCAATGGGACCCAGTACCGAGCCGCGGAGGTTCGTGTGTTCGGTTCCAATCGGGGGCGCTTCCGAACTTTACGGTTAAGGGCGAATAAAGTTATCTGACGTTGGAAAAACCATTTCCAACATCAGATAACTTTATTCGAGGAATAATTTTGAAATTTTGACAGTTATTTCATACAAAATCTGTCAAACGTCAATTTTATTCCTCGAATAAAAGTTATCTGGCGATGGAAAAATCAGCCCCAAAAGTGATTATTTTTTAAATTATCGTCGCTATCTTTGATTTTCATTTTGACATCACTATTGGGTTCAGCACCCTCGAAAATCATGAAAACTATCTCTCTCGAAAGTCGGATGGAGTGGGCATAACGATTTTTCGTTACGTTACGACGATTTCTACCAGTTTACTCCTACCACAAACTCCGTTAAAGAATTTCGTTCCAATAATAGAACTTGTATTGTGTCTCGTTCTGTGTCCCTATAATAGTCCTCTTCGATGTATCCGGCGACGGCGACCCAGACTAATTTTATTTCCTTTCGTGAGCTCTCTGTCCTCTGATGACTAGCAAACAGCCAATGGAGACTGGGCAAAAGTGGTCTATGGACCAACATGCTTGTGATATACTTACATACTTCATATTTTACCCTGGGCATCTAAATCTGACCCGGAATTTTGAGAAAAATACACATTTTTAATACAGGGTCAAATTAAATCAGTTAGCGAGACTCCGCAGACGTGATGGGTTATGGTGAAAAATTAATTTGATGATATTTTTTGGGGTCATCGACCGCAGTTGCTGTAGTAACTAGTCACTTGAAATATCAGTTTAAAAATAAGTTTTGTTTCATGTGAACTTCACAGACGTGATAGCTATTTATATTGAAACACGATAAAACCGAAGAAAGCTGATTTTCTCAACTCATAGTTTACAGTTCGGCCGACGAGAGAATGCTTTTTTGACACCTGTCAGTGAGATAATTCTAGTAGTAATTATACCTAAATGGAAAACTTACACTTGTAGCTTTATAATAATTAAGGTCTCTTTTGGTCTTATCTCTGGTCAATACAACAAAATAGATTTACAGCAGGCAGGGTTCGCAGAACAGATGGCCGTTGGGGCCGAAAGGTTCTGGACTGGCGACCGGGTACCGGAAGACGTAGCGTTGGAAGGCCACCCACAAAGTGTAACACCTTGTGAAGGCCGCAGGAATCCGCTAGATGCGGGAACCGGTCGAAGTGTCGGTGCTTAGTGGTGGCCTCTTCGGCTGAAATGATGATGGTGATGACACAGGTAGAACTAAAGTTTGAAACTATCACCCGCCTATTCTCTAGAGGTAGTTCGCTGGCTGGTGGTCAACATCAAAAGCATTTATTGCAAGAATGACGCGATACAAATTAAATTTCGGGTGACTACCGATGGAACAAATCTAGAAGTAGGTAATTCCTACACCCTATTTGCGTATAACAATCTGAATAATGTTGAAGGATATTGCTAATCCATTGCATCATTTGTTTGAAAAATTTATCTGCTCAACAACGTAAATAATGTAATAAATGTTGTTGAACTGTCAAAATAAAACAATTAGGTAGGTACCTACCCCGCTGGAATCACCCGCGCCTTGTTATGGTATGCGAGTCGCTGGGTGTAGGTAGTAGGCACATAGGGTGGGTGCAGTGAATGCTTATGCGAATCCCGCCTCCCCGGCCATAAGGCAGAGGTAATTACCACGGTGGTTTTAGCCGGTAAGAGTCCGGCATGCCCCTCTGTCACCCCCACGATGGAGGAAGTCATGAGGATTCCCAACGTGCAACAAAAAAGAAAGGCACGTAGGGTGGTTTTCTTTTGTTAGCCGATATTGTGTCCCACTGCTGGCCTGCTGGGCAAAGGCTTCCCCTTTTTTCTTCCAAACCTCCCTGCCGCTATTTCTAAATATTTAGAAAACAACGCTATCCACGTCACTATCAATGCATATTAAAACAAATATATCTCTCGACATAAAATCTTTATTTAGATTTACTCAACATTAAAACAAAGATTGGCAATGATTTCACCGCAGCAATTGCGTTGTACAGGCTGGATTTTTGAGATGGAGCAGTAAGGGCAGGTAGGTATCGCTGTAGCTACAGGAAAGCGTTATTATTAGAAGCCTTTCCTTGGCTTCTTGAGAAATTTTACTTCGGATTTCGAACGAATACGAGTCATAATTTTATATGATTTCAAAATAAACTCTAGATAGTTGTGATTTCTAACATTCTAGAACGATCGATTTGTTATAAGCTTATTTGAAAGCTTTTAGCGACTTCTGACTTTTCTAGTACTCCAACCTCAGTTGGTTCGATAGTTTTTTAATCCTTATAAAGAAACATCGATTAGCATCAAAAGGTTTTTTGAAAATTGCTCATTTTCTTGTTGACTGTAGGTACTATGTTCTCAAAATCTGTGAAAGCAAATCATAATTTCTCAAAAAGTTGAGGACAGTCTCCTAAGACCGTTTTCCAGTAGCTACAACGGTGAAGGTACCTGCCCTTCCTGACCCGTCTCAAAAAATGTGCGTGTGGATTGAGAGATCTTTTCGAAAAACTCTTCCAATCCCAACCAAATTATAAGAGGATTTAGGAAATAATTGTGAAATTCATGGTAAGGTATAAAATTTGTGAAACTTATACAAAGAAAGTTAGAACTCATTAACTGGATCTCTCAATCTGGACAACTGAAGAAAAAGCCATAACGCGTATCCAAGAATATACTGCCTATGTGTTTATAATTTGCATTTTAATTAATTGTGAAGGATTTGTGAAAGCTGCTAAACAAAATTTCGATTCGTTTCAAAGCCACGTTTAAGATTTGTAACGGTTAATATGGATCACTCAGAGTGGACAATTTTCAATTGAGTGATCTTGTAAAACACAACCTAATACTGAGTGGCGGGACGGATGAGGGAGAGAGCCTCCCGTCCCAGCCGCCGCGGGAGACGCCCCGGGCGTCGGGAGTCGAGCGACGACTACCGGCCACCGTAGGCGCGGGCCTGCGGGCGGAGAGCAATGGGTAGCTCACCGCCCGATCAGGACCAGGCCCGTGCCGGACGGCGCGTAAGTGTTCCACGCGCGCCTCAAAGAGATGTCAGCATAACGAGGGGCCCCTCAGGGCCGAAGCCTGCCGGGGCAGCGGGATTGTCCGAAAGGGTTACCGCTGCCCCGGAACATAAAGGGCGAAGGAAGGAACATGGGTGGGTTTTAGTCAGTAAGAGTCTGACACTCCCTTCAGCTCCACCCAGAGCGGGAGGGGTCATTTGATGATTTCCCATCCCAAAAAAAAAAAAAAAAACCTAATACTGAAAAAGTATGAATAATTATCATGTTTATTGCAAATTATGCTTCTGGGAAAATTTGTGAAATAAAAATCGTGATTGAAATCTTACTGGTTCAAGAGAAAATGAAAATCTTGTCGTCCCAACTGAGAGATCATTATATTATAAAGTGCTCTGTGGATCATTATTTTGAACTATATTTAATAAACCAAAACTTATAGGTAGAAGGTAGATACATCAGAAATTGTGAAAAATGTTGTACAGACGCCAGCAGGTCAAGCTACCCGAAACTGTCAAATTTTCCCAATCAACCTTGAACCTTAATGCTTTAGCGATAAAGTTGAAAATCTATTAAAGAAATTTGACAGATTGTAGTAGCTTGATGTGCTGGCGTCCGTACTAAAATTTGACGAATCAGTCGTCCCTGTAAGTGTTATACTTAAAAAGATAAATCATTTTTTACAATCCTTAACCTTTTGAACGCCAGAGCGTAAACGCATCGGCGCCCCTTCCACGCCAAGCCACAAATTCAGCGCAAATACCTACAAAAAAAATAGGGATTGCAACATCTTATCGAAAAGTTATCGATAACCAATTAATCTTTGCTGTTCATCACATGTTTTTTCAATAAAATAATACTCGTTTCATCATTCTTTTATTTAATTTGACCCTATTTTTATCATAATATCGTTTAACAGCAGTTACAAAGTTCTAAACAACCTAAAAGCAGACATTAGAACTACAAATGAATAAATCAAATAATAATAAGGTACATCACTAATCTCGTTCGTGACGGCATCCGCTGTCGGGAAGACCCGACTCTGGCGTGGCTGGCACGACTTTTGACAATTTCCTCGCAGGCGAGTAGGGATGTGATATTGTGGTTGTGGCAGCTTCTATACAGTTAATAGCAGTTAATAGACAGTGCCTAACAATTCCTGAACTGGACAGTGAAACACTGCTGAAAAAGCTTCAATCCATTGACATCAGAAAAGGTGCAGGCCCTGACGGAATCCCACCTTTATTCATTTCAGCCTGTGCTGCGGTCCTGGTTGCTCCACTTCTAAAAATATATGGGGTGTCGTTAGCAACTGGAACCTTCCCTACGGAGTGGAAAAAGGCCAAAGTTGTTCCTGTGCACAAATCGGACAAAAAAGACACCATTTATCCAACTATCGGCCCATTGCAATACTTGCATGCGCGAGAGTGGAAAGTAAACTATCGATCGATACACATAAATTATGTTCTTTTTCCACAATTGTATAAATATTATTATTATGTGCATTAATGCATTAGAAATATTCGGATACAAATAGTTGTTATTAAACAATAATGGTCAAAGTAATAGTAAGCTACTTTTAATAAAATATTTCATAAATTTGAAATATAAGTTACCTTACTTGCCCATCACTAGCTGTCGTGTCTTCCCGACTGTGGCGTGGGGAAGAACACCTTTTTAAGGATTTCGATTAGCAATTTTTGAGGATTATTTTTTCTAGTGAAATGTAATTAATGGATATATCTTTGCGCCATTTTGCAATATACCATTAATAAAGTCTTAAATAATAGTAAAAAGAAACACAGAAAATTTTATTTAGTATATTTATTTCATGCTTTAAAAATGTCGTTTTCTTGTCGGCTCTTGCCGACACTGGCGGTTTGGGCCAGCGTTCAAAAGGTTAAGGAAAACGTTGAGTAGGGTAGACATACTTTTTTATTTTGTCCGATTTTATACTAAACGAAACGTTTTCATAAGGTCAATGCTGGGAAGACCGTATACAAGGCAAGTCCGTCTACACGTCGTTACGCTCGTGTTTGATTATCTATGGAGCTTACCTCTGGATCGATAAAACAGTATAGTGGTTTAGTTCGAATTGAAAATCATAGATGTCGCTATAACTAGTTTTGCTGAAGAAAATTGACTTCCTTCTACTCGCGTTGTGAACTCCAAAGTAAAGTGACGTGTGTTGGGGTAAAAAGATAAAAAAGTACGGACGCCAGCACATCAAGCTACTACAATCTGTCAAATTTCTTTAATAGATTTTCAACTTTATTGCTATACCATTAAAGTTCAAGGTTAATTGGGAAAATTTGACAGTTTCGGGTAGCTTGACCTGCTGGTGTCTGTACATCTTTCAAATAAACTTTTTCACATCCGTTCAAATCAATGGATATCAAATTTGAAAGTTCATAACTAATAATAATTTGACCTTCACAAAAATCACATGTTTTTGTTTCATTACCAATAAAGATTGCATCTTCTAGACTAAAAATGCCAAAAACAGAAATCATACCTATTAATATTGATTGGCAGAAATGCAATCTTCCTTGATATGCTAGTTGAACAACATGATTCATTGGAGCACTGTTTCTTAAAAACAGCACTGCTCTTTTATTTTAAAATGTTGTAGTGCTATGCGACACCTCAACTCTAAAACTTTTTGTTCAGAATATATATCAGACAAATATTTTATATAATCTGTAATCGTTAAAAAATCAGACAAAATAAAAAAGTATGTCTACCCTACTCAACGTTTTCCTTAAGGATTGTAAAAAATGATTTATCTTTTTAAATATAACACTTACAGGGACAACTGATTCGTCAAATTTTAGTACAATATTTTTCACAATTTCTGATGTATCTATCTTCTACCTATAAGTTTTGGTTTATTAAATATAGTTCAAAATAATGATCTCTCAGTTGGGACGATGGACAAAAAACAAGATTTTCATTTTCTTTTGAACCAGTAAGATTTCAATCACGATTTTTGTTTCACAAATTTTCCCAGAAGCATAATTTGCAATAAACATGATAATTATTCATACTTTTTCAGTAATAAGTAATAAATCCGCATGGCTTTGAAACGAATCGAAATTTTGCTAAGCAGCTTTCACAAATCCTTCACAATTAATTAAAATGCAAATTATAAACACATAGGCAGTATATTCTTGAATACGCGTTATGGCTTTTTCTTCAGTTGTCCAGATTGAGAGATCCAGTTAATGAGTTCTAACTTTCATTACTTATTTAGGTTTCAGAAATTTTATACCTTACCATGAAGTTTTCACAATTATTTCCTAAATCCTCTTATAATTTGGTTGGGATTGGAAGAGTTTTTCGAAAAGATCTCTCAATCCACACGCACATCTCAAAAACCCAACGTATAAAACCTAATGTTCAATGTATTATACCTTTCAAACCTTAACTAACCATGAGATAATGTATTATAAAATCTGAATAATCACCTACCTACTTAAAAATCTAACAGTCTCTTATAAAAACGCTTTAAGCTTGTATGTATTTATGGCCTTTGTACCTACATGCATACTTTTAAAGCCAACCTTATTTGTTGGCAATCACTTCAGTCTTTGAGTAGCTTGTATCCTTAGACATAGTTTTACGTTAATGTATCTTAAGCTAATCGCTATAAATTAGGTAGTAAGTCCATCTTAGACAGTACTAGCCCCCAAGCAATTGGGGTAATTTTCGTATGGCATGCAAGGAGGTAAGTCCGTCACTACACCCGCCGGACCAAGTGGAGGGTTCCCCAACAACTTCCTTGTCAAGCTGCCGGTTTTTGGGTCGTCTGGGTGATACTGTCTGTGGGTAAAACAATTGGAAGTTAGAAGTTTTTAGCACGCTTCGGAGGCGAGATTTTACAATTTACAATAATATAGGCCGTAGCATTTTGGTATTTTCAGGGTTCTGTACATCCGAACTTGTTCACGTGTATAACTGTCCCTATAACAGCTCAGGTTTGGCGGGTACGATCCTGCTATCAACGGTCTTAGTTTCGTTAGCTGGCTCTGCCCAATAGACAGATCTCTAGCCTTCTTGGAGCCTTTATTCTGCTCTATCGCGTCGTTAATACGGTCTGTATTAAAGCGGCGAAGGTCGCTTTTCAAGGACTTAGAGATTCGTCTATTGAGCTGCCGGAACTTGAGCGCATCATATGAAGACTGCAGGATCATCTCGCGCCTCTAATTCATGAGCCACAAAGTAGGATCAGAGAGCCTCTTTTTTGTATTTGTACGACGGATCCTGACGATTTTAGACCCGACCGTATGGACAGTTTCCACGAACCCATCGTTATAATCGTCCATGTCAACTAGTTACCCCGTTATGAATCTGGCAAATGACCCAAGAGCTAGATTGATCCGACATTATACCGAAGACATCCCGGACGTCAGCCTGTTCGAGATTAGGATGTCTCTGAAGCAGCTTAAAAACGACAAGGCGCGGCGGTAATGACGGAATTATGGCCGAGCTCCTGAAGGCCGATGGAAAACCCGTTCTTAAGGCTCTTCAGAAGCTATTTGGTTCCGTCATACTCGAGGGTAAAACACCGCAGGCATGGAACAGAGGAGTGCTGATACTTCTTTTTTAAAAAGGGCGACAATGCCTACAAGCTGTTTTCAAGAGCCATCACGAACCATCTCGCGCGCTAGTTTAACGACTTTCATTTTCCCACTTCTTTTTCCAGTATAAGCTGACTTCTTATATACGAAAAGCCTATACCAAGTCTCCCAAGTCACAGGCAATAAACCTAGTTTGGGAGCCAGGAGATAAATTAGTCTCACATCTCTGTACCAAATTATTGTACAATTGATTTTGTCACCAAGATATAGATAATAAAGAATTAAAGCATTATTATACCATGCGAGGTCAGCTAAAACGGGAAATGTATAGCCTGATAATTATGTCGCCGTCGAATACATAAGTTTACGCAGAAATTGCTGGGGAATAGTCAGCTTACTCATAGAAGCCTCTCGTCCTTTGGAATGAGGAACGTTTAATGTTTTCTCCCAAAATCCTACCATTATTTTTTTATTTTTTTGTGGGCCATCTATTTGTCGTTGTGCGGACCACGCACAATGAAGGGTTCCGTAGTTGGCATGAATTTATCATTAATAGAAAAAATAAATTTAACATTGTAGTTGAAGAACATGTTCCAAAGAACATAAACCAAAGTGAAAAAGGCCTCTCACAAGATTGACTGATGAGATGACATGGTGAAGGCTGCAGAAATCGAGTCGAGCTATGCTAGGGAGAAGCCTATGTCCAGCAGTGGACGTCTTTCGGCTCAACTGACTGTAACATCGGTTTTCGAATAACCGTCACATATAGCATACATCGTATATATTACCCTCTCACAGAAAGAGGAGGCCTGTGTCGCAGCAGTGGGGTCGTTATAGGCTTATTGTGCTGATATTCTGTACAAATTACGTGTAACTCCAGTGGGTTTTAAATTTCATCATTATTATTGTCATTCATTACTAGGGTTGTTGCTTGCAATAAATACAGGTTCATACTGACCTTCTGTGTTTGTCTGATATAGTTTAGTTGTGGTAAGGGCTTCTGAATAAATGCTCTGAATGTGGCGATACTCCCATCAGGCTGTCATACTGTAACTCAGCGTGTTGGTTGTAACAAATAGACTTTGTTAAGTTTGCGTGTCGGTGAGCATGTTCTGTAATGAAAAGTTAGTTAATTAGTTAACCTTTACCTAGAATAAGTTAATTACAATATGTTATCTTATGTTCTCATGTAAGTGGCTTTTTCGTCTTTTTGAGAATAAAATATTTAAACCTAAAAGAATAAGATTATATGTATGTGTTATCATTGCCTGTTGACAGTGCTGAGGTATTTGTGCTGTACCGGTTATTACTGGGGGAGTTGTGTTTGCTTGCAATAAGGAACGGGTTATACTAACCATCTGTTTTTGTCTGACATAGTTTTGTTGTGGTAAGGGCGGCGACGATTGATGGTTGGAACAAATATACTTCTCGAAGCCTTCATGGTCCCTTGCATGTCGGCGGGCATAATCTGTGTATAAACTCCGTGGGCATAATGTTCTGTAATGTAAAGAATATGATTTTAAGTGTTATGATGATCTCTTGGTAGTACTGAGGTGTTTGTGCTGTACTGGTTATTACTGGGGGTGTTATGGTTGCAATAAAGGCCAGTTCACACTGACCATTTGTGTTGTCTGACATAGTTTTGTTGTAGTAAGGACTTTCGAGTGAATACTCCGAGTGTGGCAATACTCCCATTTGGCTGTCTTACTGTTACACAGCTTGTTGGTTGTACAGAATAGGTGCCACTGGGCGGTTGAAACAAATAGACTTCCCTAAGTCTGCATGGTCGCTTGCATGTCAGCAGCCATATGTTCTGTAATGAAAAGAATAAGATTTTAAGTGTTATAATGATCTCTTGGCAGTACTGAGGTTTTTGGGCTGTATCAGTTATTACTGGGGGTGTTACGTTTGCTCGCAATAAGGAACGGGTTATACTGACCGTCAGTGTTTGTCTCTCTGACGTTTTGTTGTGGTTTGGGGGTTTGAATTAACGCACTAAGTGTGGCAAAACTCCCGTGTGGCTGTTTAACTGTTACGCAGCTTGTTGGTTGTAGTAGTTGTATAGAATAGGTGCTGCTTGTTGGTTGGAAAGAATAGACTTTCCTAAGTCTCCATGGTTGCTTGCGTGTCGGCGGGCATAATGCTCTGTAATGTAAAGACTACGATTTTTTATAATATGAAGATCTATTGGCAATGATGTCTTTTCTTTAGATTATATTTTTGCTAAAATCTAAACACTACATCTATTGAAAAACAAAGACTAACATGAAATACCACTAAGATGAGCTAAGGGTCTAGTCCTAAACAGGGGCCTATTATTATGGTTTATTGCCAAACAGATTAAAGATACAAAAATTTAAATGTCTTTGTTTAATGGGCGAAGTATCGTTTTACATACCTTAACGCATGACCATCTTTGTAAGTTTGTTTGGAAGATTTCTTCTTCGACCCCATGTTTGCAAATCCAAGACTCCGAGGATCAATAAAACACCCACAATTTCTATATTTGTTATTTTGTTATTTTCCGTGCCTCGAAAAGCACGTTAGCCGTTGGTCCCGGCTGTCCTTCGAGAATCTATGACAGTCGTTACGGGTCGTCAGAAGCCTGAAAGTGTTGTGGAGGTCAGATAGGCAGTCGCTCCACGTAAAATGCTGGTATTCAGCTGCATCCGGTTAGACTGGAAGCCGACCCCAACATAGTTGGGAAAAGGCTAGGCAGATGATGATGAGAATTTTGTTGAAGTACCCGCCTCAGAGTACCGAAGCACCGGTAGTAGCGTGAGCGTCACGTCAAGTAACGTCACTTTGACAGTGACAGCGAACCACAGAGAACCGTCAATCGCACAGACTAAAGTGTCAATCAGTGTTAAATAAAGGGTTTGTCCACCGCCACCGTCAACGGGTCGGCACGGTCACGGTCGTTGACATGAGAAACGTGACATCGCGGTGACGGCGCCGGCAATCGTTTGTTTACCGCGACCTAAACCGGTGGATTGCCGTCACATCGGCTCGTCACAATCTGGAGCCGAGTTCTAACGGTCGCGCCAAAAATTCGGAGGCCCAGGATACCCGCATATAAAAAATAAGTAATAAGAAACAACGAGAGTTGTATCTTTCTTCTCTCTCATGTAACAAAATATGCTTAATCGCAGTCTGGCCATAAATACTGTTACAATTAAAAATAAGAAAGTTATTACATTTGAATTTGGAATCTGTCATTTTTATACGAATGTTCATTGAGTTTTCTAGTTTTGGCGCCAATACATGTACAAAATTTTGCGATATTAAAATGGAGTGGGGTGATAAAGAGAACCGAATCGCTGTGATTGCATTACACAAAGTTGGTATGGAGCCAATAGCAATTTTTAAAACTCTCCATACGCTTGGTATTAGTCAAATGTTTGTGTACCGGGCTATTAATAGGTACAATGAGACCTCCTCTGTTTGTGACAGAAAAAGATCTGGCCGTCCACGTAGTGTTCGTACGAAAATGGTGGTCAAAGCAGTAAGGGAAAAAATTCGAAGAAATCCTGTCCGAATGCAAAAGATTTTATCTCGGGAGATGAAGATAGCACCCAGAACCATGTCGCGTATTTTAAAAGATGACTTACGACTTGCAGCATAAAAGA
Organism: Apamea monoglypha; assembly: GCA_911387795.2. Taxonomy (NCBI): domain Eukaryota; kingdom Metazoa; phylum Arthropoda; class Insecta; order Lepidoptera; family Noctuidae; genus Apamea; species Apamea monoglypha. The sequence continues at coordinate 19,962,278 of OU426914.1, read as the reverse complement.
GACGCACTGGGCATTTTTTAACTGATAATTTAAAAAAGAATAGGGTGGTAAAATCGAAACAACTACTGAAGCGGTACGCAAAGGGAGGTCACAGAAAAATTTTGTTTACGGATGAGAAAATCTTTACAATTGAGCAACATTTTAACAAACAAAATGACCGTATTTATGCTCAAAGCTCTAAGGAAGCTTCCCAATTAGTCGACAGAGTGCAACGTGGGCATTATCCGACTTCAGTGATGGTTTGGTAGGGTTTTAGCTATGAAGGAGTGACTGAGCCATATTTTTGTGAAAAAGGTATCAAAACATCGGCACAAGTGTACATACCAAGATACCATTCTTGAGAAGGTAGTTAAGCCCCTTAACAACACCATGTTCAATAACCAAGTATGGTCCTTCCAACAAGACTCGGCGCCGGGTCATAAACCTCGGTCCACGCAGTCTTGGTTGGAAGTGAACGTTTCGGACTTCATCAGAGCTGAAGACTGGCCGTCGTCTAGTCCCGATCTTAATCCGCTGGATTATGACTTATGGTCAGTTTTAGAGAGTACGGCTTGCTCTAAACGCCATGATAATTTGGAGTCCCTAAAACAATCCATACGATTGGCAGTGAAGAATTTTCCCATGGAAAAAGTGCGTGATTCTATTGATAACTGGCCTCAACGTTTAAAGTACTGTATTGCAGCCAATGGAGACCACTTCGAATAAGCTTTTTATATTTTAAATTGTTTTATATTTATGTATTAAACTAACACACTGTAAAAATAATAAATATTACTGCTACTACAGGCAATACTAGGTACATACCTAACCTTTGTAATTGCACAAAAAAGTTTTAGATACTCCTATGAAGCAATTAGCAACATCCTTCAAAATGATTCAGACTTAGTTTTATAGTAAAAGTAATAAATATTATTGCAATAAAAAAAAATTTTTGTTTCTTCGTGACAATATTTAAGGCAAGACTAGGTAGTATCCAATAGACCTACTCACACATGTGCTCTGCAATAATACAATACAATATAGATTGAATGTTCAGACACGGAGGACGTGACGGTGTAATTTGAAGCCTACAATACACATGCCTGTAACTTGTAAAAAAGTAAGCTTGTACGCCGATGTGCCTTATCAACTTCTGATTAGTGAATGGCACAATAGCGTGCTCTGATTGGTAAATGTCACAATAGCGTGCAAGCTACTTGCATACTTTTGTACAGACGCCAGCACATCAAGCTACTACAATCTGTCAAATTTCTTCAATACATTTTCAACGTTATCGCTAAAGCATTAAAGTTCAAGGTTGATTGGGAAAATTTGACAGTTTCGGGTAGCTTGACCTGCTGGCGTCTGTACATACTACTTGAATTTATTGGGAAAAAATAAGTTGTAGTTTGTAGGACTTGGGTTTGTGTAGGAAAACTTTCAGAAAAAAACACCACAGATACAACTTAAAGATATACACTTTATTAGAATGTTTCAAGCATGTAGATATAGTATACATAAAAAAATTCAACATTAGGTAAGTCACAAGAGGCTTACTAAAAATATTGTTGCCACACTACAAATCGAACTTGATATAAATTTTCTCAGTGCTAACAACTGTAGGTATGTATATGAGTATACATACTATACATATACCTACGTTATATATATATTATATAAATTCATTATTTTCAGGTTTAAAATACCTAGGTATATTACGTTCCGGCCAAAGTCCGTGCATACAGTGCATATTATCAGTATCATTGCGTTACTAATGAACTATTGCTGACGTTTGTTATCTACACAAATAGTAATATAGACATTTATATTGGTACACACAACGACATATGAAGCTATACATTTCCAGTTTTAGCTGACCTCGCATTGGCTTTTATTATGGTTAGTCAGCTTATACATACTGGAAATGTAGGTATAGCTTGATATGTTGCCGTGTGTACTATCAGCAACGAAAGTCCATTAACATTTCAGTTTTTTTGTAAATTATTTTAAAAAAATATTAAGATCAATTTACAATAATTATGAAGTTTAAATAACAAGCTTTTCCTATTAAATTTATGTAAAATAAGTGTTAATAGACTTTTGTTGCCGTATGACCGTACAGTACCCGGCCATTTATATATCACAGCGCTTACAGAACGACTGTCACAATTTTTTTTAAATATTCTTTATTGTACACATGAAAATATAAAACAAAAAATACATTTAACACTACAAAACATACAACGGGCGGCCTTATCGGTTTCTGTGATCTTTATTGTGATGGACAGAGACGACTCTGTCCCCATGTGCCATATTAACGGCCGGGTAGGTACTGTCATACATTACCTACACGCTAATAACAGGTACAACTAAGAAATTAAAATATTACCTAAACTACGAAAAAATATATAGAAAATACAAGAACATTTTGAAACTTCACCTAAAGAGCTATCACCAACACTCCCGTAGTGTTTTAGATAATTCTTTATTTGGGCTGTGAAGGGTAATTCCGTTTGTTTACAGGCTTAGGTGGATTCTCGGACATCAGTTTCCGCGTATCTTAGGATGATTTTTTTGGGTTGGATAAACGGAATAACCGGCTATGAGGATGTATAGCTGTATGGGATGTTGACAAAAGGAGGGTTCTGGCTCTTCATCGTCGCTGAGAATAATGAATGACTGCACAGTAATTACTGGAAGTATTGTTCTTCATAAGACACATTTCATTTGTATGCTTAACATCTCGTTTTATAGTTCAAACAATTTTCAGAAGATTTTTCTCAAGTCTCCATCAGGTCTACCCAAATCTTTAATTTGTTGTGAGTAGTTCTATTCTACTAATATTAGTCTTAGAAATTGATTAGCAGTCTCTTTAATTCCTTTTGTAACTCTTGTTGAGTTATTCGACTCATGTTTCCTAATGTTGAAATAGAATAGAAAATCAGTTTATCTATTGCCTTTTTCCTGCTGGGTGAACCATATGAACAAAATGATGCACACCAGCTCTACATCGAAATAGCTGGAAGTCATGCCTTTGTCCAGCAATTGCATGATTCAGGCTGACGGTAAAATCTACGGAAACCGCTGAAGGAAGAACAGTTATAGCATAGTCCACATACCCAACTCAAGTCTGCGTAACACAGCGCCACATTAATTTTAAGCAGGCTTTAGTCGACGGATAAACTGACTTCGAACTTGGCATCCACAAGTTTTGTTTGTGCAAACATGCTGCGCAGACATAAGTCGGCAAAGTATGTAGACCGGCTATATATCTAGCTTCATCTGTAGTCACTTAGTGTACTGTAATTCAAGTGAGCTCTATTTTATTTCGCACTGCAGCACTGATCTATATCGGTCTGCAAATTGGATAATAGGATGATCGCTTAAATGCTTGTTATACAAGGGAACTCTAGTACTGAATAGCCGCTGTATAACTTCTCATAGAAGTTACACAACCGTTATTATAACAGATTTATTTACAACCGAATTGTCAATTAATTATCATTTATTGGTAACGTTACATTATAACTCTGATATTCGTACTGTGTTGTAATTAAGGGAGGCTGCTAGATTTTAAAAAAAAATACAATAAAATCTTTAAAGCTTGCGCTACATAGTCAGATCTACTGCATATTCGATACCGCAATTTTTAACAAAACATATTTTTTTTACTCATACTTGATTCTCCGGTATGCTATTCCGATTAGACCGACCGGAACACGTGTGTTGCACACACGACGACTCACAAATATTATTCAGAACTGGTGATATGTTAGCAGTTAGCTGTTAGTTCGACCTTGACAAAAGTCTTAGTCACATATGACAATTAAGAAAAGTTCCAAAAGAATAACGACAAAATTAATAGTTTACAGTTTGCTCCGAAAAAGTCATGCTATGTTTGACCTTTTGTATTTAATTATATATATTCAATTTCTGGTGGAAAGGCACATGTTGTAAAACAGACAAGGTAAATAAACTGGGCAAAATGGTTTATGAACCAAAACATAATATGTGGTCATAAAAGTCTTAGGAGAACGTTCTTTTATAAGTTAAAAATGTTAAAATGGATAAAAATGATTGGTTGGAAAGACCACTTCCTATACAAATTGCCCCATTTTTAAAAATAATATCGTATAATTTTCTTTAATTTACGGCAGCCAATATTAATGTGGCTACGTCTTCACGGGGCGAGCGAGCTACCAGCTGCATGGTGACGGCGCCGCCGGCGGCCACCAGCCTGGCTCTGACGAGCACTGGCGTGCCTCCACGCCACATACCTCCACCGCGGATTTCTTTAACTGCATCTCCAGTGATGGCTGCTTTTGGCAACCCTAGGTGTTCACACACAGCTTTAGCAGCTTCTCCTACGTCGGTTTGAGATAATCCGAACGTGTCTGAAACTTCCTCTGCAGCAGCAGCTCTTTCCCAAGTTGCTTCCCAGTCATCAGATGCTGCGCGTGACCTGAATTGTTCAGCAAAACTGACTTCGATTTCTTCTAATGGATAATTATCGCCATAGCCTTCTCCTGAATCTGGCAGTCCGGTAGTGGGATCACAATCACGAACCACAAACTCCAAAGTCGCTCCAAAAGTCGCTAAAGTATCAAGCGGGGTTTCAGGGAATTCAAGAAGACAAAAGATGCTGCCCTGTTTATCATACGGCAGTTGCTGACATGGGACTTCAGTTATTATTTTATAACCGGCAGCAACTTCTAACCGGATATGAACATCTTCAAGAAGTTGATCACTCAGGGTATTCAAACATTCAAACTGCAAGATCACATGACGTGCAAAAATATGTTTGACACACTGAACCCGATATTCGGTTTCGGCCTCTGTCAAATCGATAGACTCACATGTTTTGAAAATGGGTCCAAGTTTCTCATTGCCGGGCACGACTTTTAACTGATCAGCGTATTGCTCCTCACGTGAAACAGTTGGCGCTCTTGTTTCAATTTCAGCTGGAGCTTCCGTTGGTTCTTGCGACTCTTCTGCCATTGTAGGGACAGTAGCCATATTAAAGGGCTCTGTCGATGCTGCATCGGAGGTCAGATGATGGTACAGTGCCCTCTCTAGAAGTACAGGGTTAGGTATCGGGACATTAATAATATAGTCATTAATAAGTTGCGCATCACCAGATTCCAAAATTGCGCTATAATAAATAGCGCGATCGCGAACTTCATCATCGTCATCTAATTGACACCTGGCCAAAAGAACTCTTATATTTGGCAGTAATTCGGGTCGAGCGGCTCCAAAACGAGCAACGGCAGAAACAGCAGCAGCCCGTACTGGACCAGACTCCAAAATGACTCTGTTGTATATGTACCGAATATACCTGGATGGCTGACGAGCCTTTGGCCCTTCACGTCCCAGAATATGCAATATGCGAACGGCTAGTGACGCATGTTCACAGTCTTCAATAAATTCACAAAGATGAGCCAAACCTGTCTCTTTAGCATCTGGATTTTCTTCCACAAGAGCAATAATGGCATCAGCAATAGCAGTCTTATACTGCAAGCCACCTTCATCTCGGAGCATACCAGCCAGAAATGCGGCCAGTGATTGATGTTTACGTGGGTACTTAGAACAAAGGCGCCTGATCGCACGTACCACAACAATTTTGAATTCATCAGAAATTTCAGACATGAAGCTGGAAATTTGTTTCATTAAACGATCAATTGAGCTTTCTGCGCCAGTAGCTAGAAGAGTTGTAACAGCTAATGTGGCTACAGAGCGATTTGGATCCGATATGAGATTTTCCAGATCAACTGCACAGGCTGCTACAGCATTGGGATGTTTTACTGTTAGTTTAGCTAACGTGCGAGCGCCGGCCAGTCGCAAAGTAGCCTTGGAGGAGCCACAAAATATTTGGAGCACAGACACAGCTTGGGCAAGATCACGAGCAGATTTTCTTAGATTCACAATTGCATGTGCGGCTTCATAGACCACGATCTCAGATTTATGACGCAAACAGGATTCAATGAAATCAACATATGGTTCTGAAGCATCACTTTGGTCTTCTTCAGCTAATTTTGCAGCATGACGAATTAGGAGGCAGAGTGCATACGGTGAGCGTAGCGGGGTCCGGGCCAGCTTCGTAACAAGCTTAACAGTAGAGAGGCGATCATTGCGTCGGGCTCCAGCAACTACAGCTAAAGCATGGTACGACACCATAGCATTATCCGATGTGATGACTCCCTGGAAAATAGAAAGAGCATACATAGACATTTTGTGAAACAAGGAACAAAAACAATTTAAGGGTTTCCAATTAAAATTAACTGAACTATAAGGTCAAAGCCAGACACACAGGTAGGAGCTTCACAAGCCATGCTGTGTATCACACAGCATCACAATATGGAGGATGCTTAAATAAGCAGATCCTGCTTAATTAAGCATCCTCTATCTTGTTGACATGCCAACGATGTACGATAACTAGGTCTACTAGGTGATTCACAAAGTGACTAATAATACGAAAGTAAATTGTAATTGCATCGGTTCGCTAGTTTGCTACAGTTCTAATATTATTCTGAATGCCAGATAGGCAAAATTACACTACTGCAAAATCGCATTGCCAAAAGAAAATTTGACCTCCTTTATACTAAGTCCTTTAAAATTCCTATAAGGGAGCTGATGGAGAGTGCACTGACGTATCTCTGAATGCTAATCAGCACGCATACAGCTAACTAATGCAAGACAAGTAAATCAGATGATGAGTCAAACAGAGAAAGCATTGCATTAGAGAAATGTATTCGTCTACATAAAAAACAAACTAAATCATGGAGTTGCAAATAATAGCTAGCTAGCACACACACAGTATCAAACCCAACTAAAATTTAAGTTATAAAAGTCAAGGATCTCTCGCATTTGCAACAATAAGAAGAGTTATTTGGTTTATTTCTTATAAGATAGCAGCATTTACTTACAGCTTGACTTGTGGTGGTCAGAAATTTTCCTACAGGAATTTACGTGAGTCTGTAGTTTCTTACACAATGAATTAGATCAGAATTACTGAATCAATTGAAGAATTGAATTACTATACCTACAGAATTAATCATCTATTAACATTATTATATTGTTCAAGCAAGTCTCTTATTAGATCGATGAACTATTCTTGAACCACATTTGCAGATAATGTGAAAACAGGCAGGTAAAGTAATCTAACTAAAACATAATTAATAAAACATTCATCTAACACAGACTAATAAAACAATAAATATGTTGAGTAAGAACTAGTTGAATCAGAAGCACAGCAGAAGTGACATCAGGGGCAGAGCTATTATGAGATAAGTACTAAATTCAACTTGCACATTATTTGTATATACTTTAACAGGCTTAAGTTAATGTGTGATTTGTTTAATTACCTGAGCCTCCATCACCCAACGACGAACTAGATCTGGCACAGTAGCTGATAGGTGGAGAGCAGAAACAAGAGCCGCGGAGCTGACTGCAGGGTTCTTGTCCACAATCGCTTGTTTCATATAGCGCTCAATTGCTTGCAACATTGTGCTATCAGTTATAGTGCACAGAGCACGAATTGCAGCAGCTCTATATAAGTCTTCCTTGCCTGTCATATCTTTAGTGAGGGACGAAGTTACTATAATCACGTCTTGCGCCATAGTGCTCAGTTCTTTAATGGTCAGGTAAACGAGCCGGCGTAACACCACGTCCTTCGATTGAAACAGCTTTGTAGTAGCGAAAAATATATCGGTAGCTTCTTGAGTAGTCAATTTCTCCCCTTGATTTAGCAAATACAGGATTTTCGTAAGGATATGTATGCATTTTTTAGGATTAACTGGTGTCGAGTTAAAATATCTCGCCTCTTGTAACAGGGTAGTCTTATCCAGATTTTGAAATGTACTCCCAGTGTCCTCGTCTTCCTTTTTGTCACGGCGACTCATTGTAGAATACTTTAATTATATGATTTAAACACAATTATCTATTTCCAACAGTGGAAAAGTTGAAGATTTTATTAGACGGCACCCGACGACACAGAGTAACCACGTCAATACGTCAGATCGTCTGTCACGGCATTTTTTTTTTAATAATCTTTATTCATGACCGTAGATACAAGTCTTTCAGTCAAGTACATAGATGGGTTTTAATAATATTACAATAGTTAGAGATACTTAAAATAATTTTAATAATGTCACTAACGTTTTACACTTAAGTAGATTATAATATTTTATCAATCGTCTTTCATATTATCCAATTTTTTTCTACCGTATTACAAATATACCTAAACAATACACTAAAATATTCTTATTTTCTAATAGGTAACTCCTGAACGCGGCGGGGAACACTTTGACGTTCACTTTCACTGTCATTTTCTGATTGTCATTTCCTATGATTGTCATTATTCTCATTTCTCTCAACACTGACCAAATTCAAACGTTGAATGTTGAAACTTGAACACCAAAGAGTATAATGGTAATAATAATACGGGAGTTGAACACTGTAAGATAACATGATCCAAATCAGCATCCTCTGCTCCACAATATTGACATCGGCTATTGTTAATTATGCGAATCCTCTTCAGGTGAGCTGGTGTTAAGCAATGTCCCAATCTCATACGTGATATAATAGTTATAAATCTTCTTGTGATGTATTTGAAGTTATGATACCAAGGTTTAATCCGTAATTCATTTTGTATTCCAGCATACCATCTGCCTTTCGTTTCCAGGGTTATGTCCCAATACTCCATAACTGTCTATTAAGTTCTTTAGAAAGACTGTAGTAATCACAGAATAGAACCTTGAGCAACTCGGATCGATCCTCGTCATGGTCTGAACGGGCTAAAGTCAGCAACTTCGAATGCCACTGTGTGAAGGTACCCAAACTAATTCTACTTTAATATACCTACTTAAGAAGTAGTTTTTGGATTATAAGTCTAATTTCATAAATAATATAATTTAACTTAAAATAAATATTTACATTGTGTAGAGCAGACATAACACTTGTGGAGTCTGAAACTATCAAAATATTATGTACATTATTTACAAGACTATTTACATGCTGCAGTGCACAATAAATTTCATAGCATTCTGCAGTGAAAATGCTACACACCTTGTTTAATTTAATACATTTAGTGAAGTGTAGCTGTGGATCATAGAAAGCTGCATCTACATTATGGTCTGTTTTAGATCATCTGTGTATACAACATAATGTTCTGGTCTATTGTCTATAAACTGTAAAAAATCAAATTTATTGTGCACTGTGTCTAATTGGATTGCAAAGCTGTTAATAATACCATTAAAAGGAATTTTATATATGGGCCAAATATCATTTTTAACAATTGCTTTTGAATTATTATTTACATGTTCAAATATTTTCGGCATTTCAGGGAGAGTTCCACCAACCATAGAAGAAGTAGAGAAGGCATTGGAAGCAATTGACTGTGAGATTTTAGGATGTATTGTTAATTTCTTAAGTAAAGGATTATCATTTGATGCCATGACTTGTAATAAAAATCTCTCAGCCAACAACAACCTTCGTAATGTCAAGGGAGGTATACATGTGTCATCTTCTAACGAATTAATAGATGTGGAGCGCATAGCACCACAAATAATTCTCAGTCCCATATTTTGAATTACATCTAGTTTTCGTAACAAGGTGCTATTGACATTCATGTAAGCTAAACTGCTGTAATCATAATGGCTTCTCACTATGCTTTTGTATAGCATACTCATAATTTTGGGGACAGATCCCCAAAAATTTCGTGCTAAATGTCTCAATAGATTAATACCTTTCAGCGCTCTGTTACTTATATGTTTAATATGTTAATCAAATTTTAATTTATCAGCAATAATGACACCTAGGAATTTATGTGGCTTAGTAGCAGGAATTTCTACATTATTATATGAAATTTTAACAAAATTGAACTCTTTTCTGGACTTATTTATAATTTAAGTTTATTATAATGATGGTAATAGCTGTATAATTGAGACAGTCTTATTGATATTAGCCATTGTTATATCTATGTTTTGATTTATGCTGTACATATGCAAGTCATCTGCAAATTGCAGGATTTTTACTTCTGATACATCTACATATTTAATATTTCAGAAGTATACAAGTTATAAAGTAAAGGAGACAAAGTTGCCCCTTGCATTGTGCCTTTGTTGACAGTCCTAGGTCCTTGAAATTTATTATATTTTACAAATACAGTTCTATTGTTTAAAAAAGAATACAGCCATTTTAGAATATGACCAGGTATACCAGTACAGTGAGATATTTGAATGAGTTCTATATTTACATTGTCAAAAGCACCTTTTACATCTAAAAATTGCATTGCAGATTGCATTAGAGTGACTTAATTTAACCTGTTTTACATCTAATAATAGAGATACAAGGCTTTCAGAGCAACTTTTACCTTTTCTGAAACCAAACTGTATTAAGCTGGGATTCAAAAAAATAATCTAATCTTAACTTCAACATATTTTCAAAGAGTTTACCCAAACAAGATGCTAAGGAAATAGGTCTATATGAAGAAGCACTACATATTTACAGGTTTATTAGGTTTTAAAATTGGAATGACTCTCTGTGTTTTCCAAGACCCATAGTTTATTATAAGTATTAAGTAACCGTTGTTTGTGCATTTAAATGTAATTTTTTGATTAACATGTAAGGTAGGTTATCCAATCCCGGTATAGTATTTTTCCTACTCTTTAAAGATATTTTCAACTCTTCTATAGTGATTTTGTTCTTGAGAAATACATTTACATCATTTTCTGTAGCATTTTCGAACAAATACTCAATTGTCATCTATTTCAATGGAATCTGCTAAATTATCTAAAAAACTTGGGACCCACTCATCATTGATGTTTTTGTTGCAATTTGTTCCAATTATTTTAAACTTTTTAATGTATTCTCATATCCTAGAAACTGGAGTTAACCTATTGAAGCTGCTACATAAATTTTGCCAAGAAGAAGAACTTTTTTCCTTCAGAATTATTTTCTTTTTTGCATCTAGTTTTTTATACCTTAACCAGTTTTCAATGTTGGATTGAGAAAAAATACTTTAATGCATCTTTTGATTTTGCGACGGCATCACTACATTTTGTATTCCATCATGGTACTGGTTTTCTAATAGGTGTTTGCAACAAATTTTCGTTTTGGAATTGTTTTATTCCTTAAATCACTTAATTTGTCTATAAAATGGTTATATGCATTGATAGGGGAATTATTTATTGAGTCCAAGTGGGAAAAACAAGTTTCTGATAGACTATAATATTCGTCCCAATCTGCCTTACTATAAACATATTTCTCTTGATCCACAGGAGGTGATGTGTCATACATAGATGGTTGAATGTTGGTCTCAAGTAAGGTTGGAAGATGATAGCTACCCATGGGATCGTCATGAACATACTAGCACAAGAGCTAGATCTATTGCTGAAGCTTGTCTATTAGGATAAGGAACAGTTGTCTGTGATCTATCACTCAAAATACAAGTCAAATTCACCAATGATATTATACAAACAACTACCTCTGTTATTATCACCCATGACTATACAAGATTTGGGTATGATATTGATGAAATCTTTTAACTTTGCTGAGTCAAACCTGATACTTGGACGGCTGTATATACAAAGTATTGCCATTGCTCCAAATTGTGTTTCTATTGTGATACATAAGTTTTGAATAGTTTCTGAGAAATGTGTAACTACTTTGTACTTTAAACGACGATTTACCAAAATGGCTGCTCCATTATGAGAATTTATATTTGTGGATTAAATTGCATGTTGGAAAGTGGATTATGGAATTAGATTAGAACCAAGTCTCATTAAGAATACAGGCGTCTATATTTTTTTCAATTAATAAATTATGTAATAGGCTCTTTTCACTATGTAAACTCTGTATATTAAACTGTAAAATATTTTGATAATTATCCATGTTTAAATTAAATTTGATAAAAATATGTATTTCTTTTATTTTCTTATGTGTGAGTGGCCCATCAGAGTCACTCTTGTTTCCTAATGCAACCGATGTCATTATTTGCTACTTGTTTAATATCTGAAATGTCATTGGATTTTGTCTTATCAGTAGCAGTAGTAAAACAGGAAAAGATTTCTCTTTAAATGTAGGGGGTGGTTTCACAACAATGGCATATGATTGCTGCAGAAATTTGGCCTTTTTCTCTTCAATTTTTTGTATTTTAATAGGACAGCCTCATGAAATGGCAAGATGGTGACGATTAGTGGAATGGTTAAATTTAAGACATTTATAACATTGTAGTAATGGTGGTATGTATGGTTTCATCTCATATCTAAATAGCTGTATATAAGCGTATTTCGTTAAAGATGTTGATGCAAAGGTGACGGCAACTGTATTGAGAGGCACTAATTTTCCCTCTACACATGAATCTTTTTATTGAAATTACTTCACGCATACTATATTTTTATATATTTCCTCATTGGAGAGTTCTTGGGCACAAACCTCAATACACCAATCCTTTCTGTCAAATACGATGGTTTAGAGGCTTTAAACTTATTTTGTCATAAAAATTCTTCCATCTTCAGAAAACTGTTGGCCGCAGCCGCCTTCCTGGATGTTATTTCTATTTTATGCGCATTTATTCTGTGTACTCGACTAAGACGTGTGAAGTGTGACTCAAAGTTAACATTATCCGATATTAATTTGGTGAGCGTGACAGGATTTTTATTCCCTACCTTCTCCTGCTCTGTTGACTCAACGTACACTACATATTCAGAATTGGTGTTTTCTATGAACAAGTCTTTTATAATTCGGTTTAGTGAAAATGTTATAAGTACTTATTATTTGAGTCAGTATTCCGATTGTTGTTGTACTTTCGTTTCTTCTTTTCTCCCGGCTCTGGCAGCTCCTCACCGCCACTGGTGACACTCATTGTTATTCGAGGTCTTATCAGATGTTATTAATGTGGTTATTCTTTACAATTAGATATTTATTAAACTTTTTGTGAAATCAAAATTACCACCTCGTTTGACATCCCGCCAAAAAGTCTGTCACCAAATTTATCGTCAGTGTTGCCAGCTCAGGTGCTTATATTTGTACTATACCTACTTAATACACACTACCTTTTGATGTGCGTGTAAACTGAGGGACCAAACTGGTATTTCGGAAATTCAGTGGAGGTGAGGATTGAGGGACCAGATTTAATAATTGCTATCTTCAAATTGCGTAGATATTTTTTTTCCATTTCTTTTTTACAAAATGTTTTAAGTATCCTAATAAAACTCTACGATTTGATTCGGTAATAGTCACTAAAATATTTATCTTTCTTGTGTGGACTGAGGGACCACAGTTTAGTCGTTGTATATTTTTTATCTTTGTTTCTTTTGTGATATGTTGTTCAGTAAATATCTTTACTAAATGCCTGTAGTCACAATACCTTAATTTTTAAGATACTTTCCGAGATCTGGCTGATGGTGTGTGAGGATGGCGACTGAGGGACCGCACTTTAAGGGCTGTAGTTTTTAATATATTTATTTACAAATTCCAAGATTTGTTCTACAATTTTTTTAAGTCTACTACTAAATCCTACGATTTTTATTTTCGAAACACCAGTTTGGTCCCACAGTTCACGCGCACATACCTTTTGGTATTCTCACATTTTACAGTTGATAGGTATGATTCTAATGGAGAAGGCAACTGTAAAATTGCCCTGTCGTAGTTTGCTCCTAAACCGAGGTATTAATACTAGGCGTGACGGTTTTTATTTGTTTTTCCGAAAATTAGTCGTCGTTTGTTCCAAACTACTCTGAAATTAGAGTCTACTATTTTCCGAAATACAGTAGAATCCGTTTATTATGACTCCGCCTTTATTGACCAACCGCTTATTAAGACGTGATTAGACTACGAAGTTTGGTTTTCATATAAAATTCTTCGTAAGAATTCCGGATACAATGACTTCGCTTACAGTGACATGTCGCTTATGACCCATTTTTAATCAATTTTGTCCGTTTATAGTGACCGACATGATTCTTTACACCTCGGAAATGTTCGTTAATTCCCGACGACGTTCGGCACGTGGCTTGTTTTTGTTTTAAACCTCAGTGGGTTACGCATTTTTTTGTGATATCCTATGTAAAAAAATATCATCTTAACGTCGTAAAGCATTTACGATTGAGGAGAAAGGTGCAATAATATGCAGATAATTTGACCATGGCAATATCTTCTATACACAATTGTATCAGAGACTGTTAGTACAATAAAATGAAAAAACAAAAGCAGACAAAAATTACAGATTTCTTAAGTAAAAAATGACAAATATACATAGATACATACATGTATTACGTGCAATTTTTATTTAATATGCAAGTATTTACCTAAAAAAAGAAGTTTTTTTTTTTTTAACAAAAATGCTTTGTACGACGTCCGCTTAGTATGACGTGTTTGTCAATTCCCTTCGATGTCATTGTAAACGGATTCTACTGTACAAACGCCAGCAGGTCAAGCTACCCGAAACTGTCAAATTTTCCCAATCAACCTTGAACCTTAACGCTTTAGCGATAAAGTTGAAAATCTATTAAAGAAATTTGACAGATTGTAGTAACTTGATGTGCTGGCGTCCGTACTTTGAAATCTGGCGTAAAGCTGCATTGCAAGCTGCTTTGCATTATGAAGAAAGTGATATCGAGGAAATAGTAATAAAAGAGAATTGCCCAATCTCTTTAGCTTTTTTCTCTAAGATATACGCCAATGGAAAGCCTCTAGTAGCAGTAGTTCGGTTATTAGTCCGGTTGACCGAACTACTGAAACTTTCAGTTGCGATAGTTCGGTTCTAACAAAGCACCGAACTACTGAAACCCTCTAGTAGCAGTAGTTCGGTTGTTAGTCCGGTTGACCGAACTACTGAAACTTCAGTTGCGATAATTCGGTTCTAACAAAGCACCGAACTACTGAAACTTAAATATGTACCCTCCCTTTAGTTCCGCAAATAAACGAGGCATAATAATGTAAACAAACTATATCTTTTTTATTTTTAAGACGTAAAAAGAGCGGCTTTGTGTATCAATACCTGTACCTGGGGAAATGGAAAGATCTCATCAAGGACGACTTCTTATTCTGACGACTTCTCTTAATTGTTAGTATGTACGGACGCCAACACATCAAGTTACTACAATCTGTCAAATTTCTTTAATAGATTTTCAACTTTATCTCTAAAGCATTAAGGTTGATCGGGAAAATTTGACAGTTTCGGGTAGCTTGACCTGCTGGCGTCTGTACCTAAGGAGTTAATTTTTTAATGGGGTTCCAAACTGAAACCTCATCTTTGCGATAGCAGCACTGTTATAATGTTACTCAAACTCAAGCAATTATTTGAAATAAACCTTTCCAAACGCTTTTGTATACTTAATTACTCAATTTAGAGCTCTTGTAGATATCTCCTGAAAATATGGTAGAAATAAATAGTAGAAATAAGGGCTCAAAAGACTTAATTTCAAATGCTTGTAAAAAACCTAATAGTGACGTATCGCGAAAACCATCTGTCCTCGTATCGTGGGTTTGTTTGAAGATAAATATTTTCGTGGGAAAATCCCAAGTACCAGACTACTTTTGTGAATAGAGTTGAAAATTCTAATTTATCACTTTGTGAAAAAATCATGTAAGTACTTTATTTATCTTTAACACCCGGCCAACTGGCCAATTTTAACACCCGGACGGACGGGGACAGGATGATAGGGGCTCGTTCGCTCGCTCACTGTACGAGTTGGTGTGCTCAAATGATGGGATGCAAGAGAGCGAAGCAAGCTCGGGACGCTTGCTCGGGAGCTTCGCTCTCTCTTGCATCCCAATTTCTCCTAAAGGTATAACGTTCGCCTTTTGTCGTTGACCGAGAATTCTTTATCTACAGTCCATTCACAGTCATTTTACCTCTGATTTTGCATCACCGTCCAAATCTATTATTACAGCTATTTAAAAACGACAGATTGAATATTTATATTTATATTATTATTAAAACCCGCTGTCACTTTGTCTGAACGTAAAACGGAACAACCTAGGAGTGAAATTCGTACATTATCTGTGGGCAAATATCAGTTTTAGTCACAGACTACAATCTAAGTTTTATGATTTATTTATTGAAATTGTATGATTTTTTTCACTAGGCGTTTGCGCATTGTGCTAATTTTCGAAACCGTTTTACATGAAGACGAAGACTATACGTAAAAAGAAATTGAAGCACGCGGTGTTTCTTAAAGTACAGTGGAGCCCTTGTGAAAATAATGTGTCGCTTGATGGCTGATCCCCTTTATCATATTTCCAGTAAGTATCCACATTTCATGTGTATAGCATAATACCCTAATCAGCCTATGATGTTCCCACTACTGGGACACAGGCCTCCTCGCTGTGAGAAGAAACAAAGAAAAAATGTATTAGTATGGTAAAATATATCAAATAATGCTGTTCTTTTTTAGGGTTCCGTACCCAAAGGGTAAAAACGGGACCCCGTTACTAAGACTCCACTGTCCGTCTGTCTGTCACCAGGCTGTATTTAGTTCTCGACATCGGAGCCATCTGGTCCGATGTCACTTTTTGCAAAAATCAATTTTGACTAAATCATATATCATATGGTTTTTTGTTCCCTTTCTTTCTGTCTGGGTGATATATTTGTATCTCACAAATACAGTCTGAACTTCATTTGAAATTTTATGGTCTTGACATAAATTACTATTTTTGGGGTCTTATGTAAAGAACTTTCACTGAAAAAGAGATAGCACTATAATTGTCAGTGTATGAAAACAAGATAAAACAAACATACTTCCAGACCCGCCCCCCTGTTACACCACCGTCACCTCACAGTGCCCCCACTATTTTCGTAATTTGGCTGGTTAAAGGACATCTGTTGTTTTGATTTTTCTGAATCAATTAAATTGTGATCACAGGACAGTAGTAGCCAACCTCAGAATCATCATTTTTTTATAAAACATATCAAATAAACTCAGTGCCAATTAGTCTTATATAAAGCATATTTAGGCCTTAAGTTCGGGGTCTTAAAAAGTAAGTTTTTGTTTAAACAAGCCAAATTGCAATGTCATATCTATACATACGCAACATAAACAGCCACTGAAATGATATTTGACCTGAGCCATAGGGTCTGTAATTGTCTGCATAAGATATTTTTAACACAAATTATTTATATTTTGGAACCAAATGGTCGGATTTATATATCGTCCAGCATATTTTTTGATTTAAATAGTAACAACATAAAACTATTGATTGCAACTAGACCTTAAAATTGGGTCTGATGTCATGAGTTCAGGATTTATTGGAGGAATCGCTTAAAAATTGGCATCCCTCGAATCTCAAATAACCAAGCATAAACAATTATAGTCATGTTCTCCTTAATCTTCAAAATTATCTAGCAATTATTTATTTTCAATGTTTGTTTTCGCACTCCTGAAAAGTTACAAAAATGGATATCAGACCAGATGGCTCTGATGTCGACAGTTGTATATTCACTTTAAAAATATATAATTATATTAAAATAAAATAAAAATATTTAAGGGGGACTTTAAATATTTATTTTTTATTTTATACATACAACAGACGTGATTTTATAGATAATGGTATAGACCCATTTGTGCGCGAGTCCGACTCGCACTTGGCCGGTTTTTGTGATATTATTTTGAGGGTTTTACAATGAAGGTTGTATAAGTAAAAATATACTCTATTAATTTTAAATTTTTAATGGTTTACCGATCTACAAATACATTTGTACATGGGTATTTTGAAACATTTTGTGGCGAATTTTTGCCCTAACACTCATTATACATATCAAATTATTTTATTACTACTGTCTTCTTAATAACATTGTAAGAAAGTTGTTAAACTATCCAAATATAATATAATTATGGTATTAAATACCTGTGTATTAATTAAATTGAAATAAATTATATATTGACTTACTAACAATAACAAATTAGAAGTAAATAACAATTTCCAAACTCATCAAAATAATATGAGAGCAGGTGCAAGAACAAAATTATGTTAAAGGTTATGAAAATGATAAAAAAAAAAACACTGAACCATGGATTATTTGCTTAATTCTGCTATTGAAATCATCATACTTATTAATGTTTAATCAATGGAATAATATATATGAAACATTTAAGCGTATGTAAGTATTTAGCTTTGTTACTATTTAATTCAATGACTTCTACTACATTAGTGTAGAAATAATAATCCACATACATACATAAGTTTATAAATATCCACAACACACAAACAGATTTGCTAAATACTGATGATGAAATGTTCATAGAAAAATGCTCAAGTTTGTGAGCTTCAAAGAGTATATACTATATATATTATGAGATTGATGACCAATATCGAAGTATTAAAACACTTAATAAGAAGTACCAGCTAATGATTATTTTGTCCAGTGGTCTCTAAATAACCTTTTTGTATCTATTTAGTTCAAGTATCATCACAATTCTGGACTAGAAGGTGCAATAAAATACTTATGTCAGTATTTGATTTGCGTCTTTACAAAAAGATATCGCCAACATATTATTATGTTACATATGCCTATCTATACGGTGTAAAGTCATATAAAAAAATCAATGAACATCAAGTTCGCACATGGAATAAAATGTTGGGTATCTCATGCGACCCATCACAATTTCTGCCTCTGGCATGTGTAATGTGCGTTTTACTTAGAACATCCCTTGTTGGTTTACCAAGGAAATACTTTAAGAATTTCAAAAACAGATTTTAACAATTCTGACTACACTTTTTGAAAGTTACATTTTTTAAATGGATAATTTCCATTTACTACTTTTAACCGCAGTAACGTTTAACATCACTAGAGCTCCTTGTTTAATACGAATAATCAATCTTCCCAAATATGTAAGTCTGTATATTTAAATTTTGCACATGATATAAATTTTTGAGTTAAGTACATATAAGTCTGAGAAAATAAATAGCTTACATTACATACCCATGTAATGACTACTCACAACGTTCCTTTCCTTATGTGTAAGTACTAAGATGTTGCTCGCTATGAGACGAGACACTAGAAGATTCATACATGAAATGTGAAAGTGCCCTTTTGGGAAAACCTATTACTTCTCATTGACTGACATAGCAATAAAAAATTGCATCCCATATTCAACGTGTACATAACATGGAAAGTTATAGTACCTATACTAAGAGATTTTTGTAATTTAATGCTGAGATATTTTACTAAACATAATATAATTATTTGGTCGCGAGTTTGACTAGCTTGGCGAACATAAAGATACCTACATATTGGTACCTATTTCTCATCTTGAGATGAGCCTGCGTAACATTTAAATATAATGTCATTGTTTTGTGAGTATAATAATAAGACCTTTCTAAATAAACTGCCAAGCAGCAAAACAATTATCACAAGGCCGAAAATGAATAACTATATATATATATATATATAAATATTTTTAGTTTAATAAATTTTTTAATAATTATATTTAAGACAATGTCTATAATGGACCATAAACTGAAATGATAGGTTTTTAGAAATCCTTTTACAGCCAATTTACCTGTTCAACACTCACCGTAGGTAATTGGTTTGATCCAGGTGTTGGCCCTAGTATGTAATGAACTGGAGTACTTAAAAATAGCCTTAAGTATCTATGAACTCTAAGTACATAACTACACACCCATTGTTGACTTTGTGAATCTACATGGACAGTTATATCTACACCAGTCAAATGTAGATGAGACTAATGGTAGTGGTGATGATTTCACTAACAAAGTAACAACCTTATTATAAAATGGGTATTACCTATGTCAATCGAATTGGAACATTTTATTTCTACGCTAGAGATTTGGCTTCACATTAATTTATTTTTAATTATTTACACCGCATTAATTTACAAAATAGGTTACTCTTATTCTCCGGTAACACGAATGGTCGCTACATTAATAACACACTTTTTAAATTCTAAAACTTTTTACAGAAATCTTCGTCCCGAACACCTACTGAAATTCTCTTAATAGGATTTGTTCAGCTATTAATAAAATTCCAGTTGTTAGCTTAGTTTCTACCTCAATATTTTCTTATGACTAGCTTATTAATTGTTGCCTCCGGCTAACAGGTTTTGCTGTTGTATTTATTTTGTTAACGGTAGGTACCAGTAAAACGAGGTGACTTTGAACATTTGTTTTTTTTCACTATTTAACCTGTAAAATGAACGCAGCCGTTTTTTAGGGACGAAGTTCCTCATCGCACGTCATACTCTGCACTCTTCGCAGATGAGAGCTAGACCAAAAAAAGTGTAACTTTTGGACCGTCGAGACACTTTTGCTATAGTATGTAGTGTTTTTGTGCTTACAGGCGTGTTTATGTATAGGTATAATGATGTAGTATAAACGTCAGCTGTATTCGTATATGCGTGTGATTTTTTCCATTTAGTTACTCTCGAACATTGTTAATGTATTTCATTGAGCCTGTTATTTAAAAAAAAACAATTTACAGCGAAAGGAATTTCGTTCCAACCGAGTGTCGGACGATACCTCTCGACTTTTTGTTTCTCCTATTGGGAATTCATGACGCCGGACTATATTTTGCCAACGCGTTACATAATAAAGTTAGTTCTGAGGGTACAGAACAACATTGCGAAGACATTGCCTCGATTTTCGCCGTGAATGCGCTTTAGAGGGGTAAGTAACTTTAAAACGTCATTTGAATAATTGGGTGTTATCAAAGTAGTACCATTATCAAAATGAATCTATTTAACGGGTTAATTATTTTCCTCTCCGCAATTATCAATACATTTTTAGTTTTAGTGTCATTGTTTAGTGATTGTTCACTTTATTTCAGATATATATTTTTTACAATTTTAAAAATAAATGTGTATTGTTTCAAAATTAATCAATCTAACCTCGTTTTACGGTACCCACCTAGGCAATAAGGTAACGTCGTTGGAATCAAAATTATATAGGTAAAAATATGTTCCAAGATAATGTGACTTGGTTTGGTTTTGAGAATCCAATTAAAACAATTTGAGAGTGGCGGCACTCCAATAAGTTATTTCCAATATTATAATCAGAAGCTTGACTAATAAACTAGTTGAGATAATATGCCCAACATACATTTATAACGATCTTAAATATTAATATTATCTCTATACTTATAGAGATGACACTAAATTGGTGTAAGTTTATTAGCATGATACCAGTGCCGATGTCTCAAAAATATTTTCTATTTTGGTATTTTCAAAGGAATTGAGGTTGAATTTTGGTCTCCCTTTTTGGTCTAGTAAATGTGCGATTTCGTTTCAATTTTCTATTGTAATTACTAACAGGTGCCTTCTCTAGGCACTTCTAATCGATAGCTGAAATTATACCTAATAATTTACACAATACTAAAACACATGAAAGCCTATTCTATATTTATAAAACAATTTCAACTTTTCAATCCGGTTACTCAGCAAAGCGATCTTAACGTGAACATAAACTTTCCTAAAATATACTAAATAATATGTAATTTTACTGTAATCATCAATAAGGTCTTATGAAAATCGAGGTGTCCTTCCCTTTGTCCAGTCAACCGATATTTTTTATTTTGAATATTGTATTCGTTTATGTACCAGTGCCTTGAATTTTACAATTCACAGCTACCTACAATCAATACCTAATTATCGTGATAGCCTAACTTAATCGATTCTAGGCCGGCAGTGGGAAAGTGTAAATGGTAATTTCGTAGATATTTACAAGTGACATAGATTTTTTGTTCTAAACACTGCTAATACTTATTTTGGCACTCGTTTTTGGATATTTGCTCGATAACAAATGGTTCTTTGATTCGCCAAACTTAGAGAACTTTGTTCCATGCGTACCAACACGTTCACAGGTTGAACTTGTTAGAAACTAGGGTTCAAATGCCTTTACCCCTGCGAATGAAACCCTGAGGTGAATTGCTAATGGTTCTTGAATAATAACAATTCAGTGATTTGTGAACAGGTTGGAAAACCAGCGTAAACACGCTTGTTTTAATATATACATAACCGGTAGGCCCCAATAAGGCCTGTTCACGAACAACATCAACAATGAGATCAAACTTATTTTATATTATACATAGGTACTCATTATAAAATGCTCCAAAATAGGTTCGCATAATGTAGAACAATATTAGTCTCCATCATAAATATCTATTGATAATGACAAATTACAGAATGTCCTACGACTTATTTTATGTTGTTATGAACATATTATGAACTATTACTTGAACATTTGACATAGATATAAGCTTGCGAAATATCGTTGCAAGAATTTGAAATTAGTATTTATTGTATTCTACACAACATAACACTATGTTGTTCCTCTAGGCCGTGTTATTCCATATTTTATCTGGTTGCTTTTCCTGATACATAGGTATTTTAGATTCTCTAACCATTTTCAAATAATAGTTAATATATTTAACGCCTCAGAATCCAACAACGATTTCTTAGATATAACTAACACATCTTTGACGAAATATTATATTATTTTTATTCAATATATACCACACTTGATAAGCGAAAAACAATTATGTAGCACTTAGCGGAGTACGGAACATCTATTTCGCAATATTTAGCAAAACAATGTATTCTTTATATAGCTTATAGAATAGGTATTGACTGATTCTTCTAACATATATGAATATAATTATATAAAACAGTAAAATTAGCAGTTTTACACGCTTTGGCAAATTAGTTTGGTTTAGTTAGTGCTATCTCTTTGAATTTTTTAGAATAATATAAAACTTATTAACAAAAATAATATAAACATCCAAATTGAAATCCTCCTCCTTTTGTGAAGTCGGTTAACAAAGAATATCAGCGAAACAGTTGCAAATAAACTATTGCTTATCACGAACACGCAGGCATTAAATTGGAGAAATATGACTATTATTATTTTTACCACGAAGACATTACAGTGATTTTGTTGCATCGGTCCCAAAAAAGCATGGTCCTAGCTCCGCAGATCTACTTGTGTTATTTCTCATACAAATACATTTCTGCTGTAACAGATTGATGCTTTCCCAAAACACGCAACATTGACAAGTGTATTGGAGACCGGAGGCCAAATAGGGACATTTTATCTAACTGCTGTTGGTAGGGTTGGACAAACAACAACTGTCACTTGTTAGTGGGCTCGGTTGGATTGCCTGGCGGCTGAATACTAACACGGACCTCTCCTGTGGGGCCCACCACGATTCTCACCTGAAACAACAAGAACGTGGTTGTTAAACAGAACGTTTACTATTTTCACGAAACGATGGTAATGTTTAGTTTCGATTTGCTTTTATATTAATCGTTCCGGCGATCATAGTCCAGAACAGCCAATCACGGTACGGATTTTGGTTTAGATTAGACTGATTTAAACGTCGAACTGACCATGGTAGTTTTAAAAACATCAGCTTAGTAGTTACCTAGTCCCCCCGTCAGACATTCATAGCGTAGTAGACGGGGTTTGGGGGAGGGGCCATCGGTGAAGTGGCTTGCTGCGCCGCCATCGCCGAGGGCGCGCCCTCCGGGGCTCCTCGGGCGGCCCTGGATGGGGACCCGGGTGCTGGCTGGTACATCGGAGCTGCCACCTGTCAAAATTGATAAGATCATGAAGGTTGATCAATACAAATTCTAATTAACAAAGTCCGCTGCAGTATGTGAATTTGCTTAAAACTTAAACTGCTTGCTGCACCATCACTTAGCGGAATTCTGGAGAAAGGTTTTGCTACTCCTAGAATATTCCTATTATTATACTTCGCCCTTGCGAAGCTAAGTAGCAGAGTTCTTAAGAGGTTATGTAGGTATTCGAAACACGAATACCTACATAACCTCTTAAGAACTTTCGATTACTCAGAAATTTTTTTGGGCGGTCCAACTGATTATTTAGGTATTTATTTGGCGGAAAACTGCACCAAGTGTTCTCACAAGAATTTCAAGAATGGGTGATTCCGGTTATCCACCCTGAATACGGAAACGCACCCTAGGCCTAGTTGGCAAAACGGAATTTATAGGCTTAGAACAAAAATAAAAAATAAATTCTAACTTTATTCTGAACAACTAAAGCAGAAAACTACTTACTTTCTCAGAGTAGCAAATCATCTGTTTCCCACCTCCAGGCTGTGGGGCTGGCACGGGCCGGTACCGAGCGGGCGCTGGGCACAGCGTCTGAAAACATTTGATACGGACCTTTAATATTTGTTCTTAATTTTGCGGTCGAATCTAGTCGAAATAGCTTATTTATGTGGTTTTATGAGAGGAACTTCTTTTACTTACGACTCGGGAATGCAATTTCGAGTCATGATCGAAAACTGGTGTCGAGGTTGGCCATTCGAGATTTTCGAGAACGAGATTTCCTCTACTTTTTGAAATATTGCGATTTCGTAAATCAAACATTCTTAAACTTAACTAAAATGAAAGCTTAGGGGAGTCCACGTATCACTGATCAGTTTCGCTCACTCGTCAGTTTATTTAATATTCACCAGTTTCGTTGATTACTCAATTAGGCTGTTTCTAGTGTTTGTCAGTTTCGTTGATTCGTCAGTTTGGAAAAAGATATATTTACGTCCAAAGAAACAATTGAAATCAATCTTAAAATTAAAAATAAATTACTTCACTTCCAACATCTTATAACTGAAATCTGATAAGTGGACCTTCATACATATTTGTTTTATAATTTGGCTTCGTTGATCTGGTGAGCTCAAGGCCTCATGCCAGGCTCGATTCTCAAGTCGAATAAAAAGTGGCATTGAGTTTTTCAATAGAATTTTTTCATTAGCGTCTCGGTATCTGGGGTTGGGCCCGGTTAATGGCAATAGGCCTATTCTTTGGTATACTGGGTGTTCTTAAGTACACGCCTAACCCTTTGAGGAACCAGGTGTGATTGTCTAGAGACGAGAATCGAGATTGAATATCGAACCTAAGCTCGAGGCCGCCATTGCATCCCGTAACTTAGACCCCAAGAACCAGTCAAAGCTAAAGTTTACTTCATAGGCGGTTATCACCCTGCCCCGCGCACCCTGTGTGATGCTGCGGTTTTGAACTTTGAATGTAGAATCTTGATTTAGATACAAAATCCGCTGGGTAGCAGCGTATAGTTGATGGTGGGGTGCTGATTACCGTCGCTGGCGCCGACTCTTCCATCAAGGCGGACAGTCTCGCCAACCGAATGCGAGACGTCCTTGCCGAATTTGATGTGATGATTTCACGCCCAACTAAAAGAGCTAAGGCAAGAATCTTGAATCTTGATGCTGCCACTTCTGAGGAAGTGGCAGCTGCTATTGCCGAAGTCGGTGGCTGTTCCCCCGAAGACGTACAAGTAGGTGAAATTCGTCGGCTGCCTGCTTCTCTGGGGGCACGTCTGGGTTCGTGGCCCCCGAGTGGCGATAAGAAAACTAGCGTTAGACAAGCGCATGCGTTTAGGTTGGACGACAGTAAGAGTGCAAATTTTGGAGGCACGTCGTATGATGTGCTTCCGTTGCCTTGAGCCCGGGCATGTCCGCCGCCTTTGCACTAGTGCAATTGACCGGAGCACCAGTGCTACGCATGTGGGGAAGATCACAAAGCGAGAGAGTGCACGTCGCTAACCATGCGGTGTCCGTTGTGTTCTGATCATGGTCTTCCAGCGGATCATCGGCTGGGGGGTAAGAAGTGC
The DNA here is from genome assembly GCA_911387795.2 of Apamea monoglypha. NCBI lineage: Eukaryota > Metazoa > Arthropoda > Insecta > Lepidoptera > Noctuidae > Apamea > Apamea monoglypha. The sequence goes on along the minus strand of OU426914.1, from coordinate 19,936,697 downwards.
GCTCCGTGCAAGAAACAGGCCTCGCTTGCCTTCGCCACATCGCAAGGGTCGGCGCAGGCACCACTGGGTGCAGGCCCTGCGGAGGAAATGGACACTTCGCCTTCCCAGCCCTGAAAGTACTTCAGTGCAATCTGAACCACTACCGCAATGCGCAAAACCTTTTTCTGCATACTATTGCGGAGTGGTCAGTTGCTTTGGCGGTGGTAGCGGAACCCTACGGCCTTCGGGATCATCCTCGCTGGTTCCGGGACACCGCAGACTCTGTCGCCGTTTACTGGGCTGGTGGAAGAGGTGGGCCTCACTGCTCCTTACTAGATAAGGGGCAAGGATTTGTTGTAGTGGAATGGGGACCTCTGGCCGTTAGTGGGCTGCTACGTATCTCCCAACATTTTAATTCAAATTACGTCCATGGGTACCCCCCCCCCTATCACGCTATCACGGAAACCTCTTTCCATCAGTTAGAGACAATCCTTTACGTGTCGTGTCTACTTCAGACTGGTCTGACGAGTTGGGGGTAACTGAAAGCGAGCTAGACCGAGCCGTTAGATGTTTGGCGGCTCGTAACACCGCGCCAGGCCCAGACGGTATCCCTGGTCGGGCTTGGCTTCTGGCTTTGGCTGCTCTGGGGGACCGCCTAAGACGATTGTTCAACAGCTGCTTCCGTGCGGGCGTGTTTCCCTCCGGCTGGAAGGAGGCTGGTCTTGTTGAGGAAGGACGGCAGGGACTCGAGTCTCCCTCTGCATACTGCCCCATTTGCCTGCTCGACGAGGTTTCTAAACTATTCGAAAGAATAGTTGCCGAAAGGCTCGTCGGGCATCTATCACGAGTTGGTCCCGACCTCGCGGATTGGCCGTATGGCTTCCGGCAGCAGCGTTCTACTGTGGATGCGATCCTACGCGTCCGCTCGCTGTCGGAACAGGTGGTGTCCCGGGGTGGAGTGGTGTTGGCGGTAAGCTTGGATATCGTCAACGCCTTTAACTCTCTGCCTTGAGATGCGATTAGGACGGCACTTGTATATCACAGAGTGCCTCCTTACCTACAGTGCATCGTCGAGGCCTACCTTAGAGACTGGCATATTCACTATGTGGGTCGAGACGGTAGCGTTCATCGCAGGGAGGTTACGTGTGGGGTTCAGCAGGGATCAGTTTTAGGTCCTTTCTTGTGGAACCTCGCTTACGATGTGGTACTGCGTGTCGACCTCCCCGTTGGCATTGATGTCGTTTGTTACGCGGATGACACGCTGGTGTTGGCCGGCGGGGACACCTTCGACGAGACCATTCAGCTTGCCGAGCTCGGATTGGCAAAAGTCGTGGCGTCGATCCGCGTGCTGAGTTTAGGGATAGCGCCTCATAAGACTGAAGCACTTTGGTTTCACAAACTACCGAGGAGCAGAGAGCTACCCAACTCATTGGTCGATACATTAAGTATCTCGTCCTAACCCTAGACGGTCGGTGGGGCTTCGAAGAGCATTTTGAGCGCCTGGTTCCCCGAGTAGGAAAGGCTGGGTGCTTTGCACAGACTTGCCCAATCTCGGTGGACCTCGAGAAGAAGTTCGGCGCCTCTACGCGGGTGTCTTGCAATCGATGGTCCTTTATGGGGCGGGGCACCTGTTTGGTCAATTCGGCTGTCAGGTGTCCGGCGCTGCAGGACTAAAATCTCATCATCTTGGCGAATATGGACGCGAGGATCTATAACCGAATCCGTGTCATCCGCTAAAGTAGCAATGGTGTGCCAGGCAATCCGGCGCAGTGTTCACGTGCTGACTTGCATGCTTGCACAGTCAGGCTTCGGGGAGACCCCTTTACAGTCTCCCCAGAGATGTGCCCTAACAGGCGTTGCACAGAGGGAGCTCCGGATTGGTCTTTTGAAAGGTAACGGTGCCCCTTCGATGTGCAGATGGTGACCACCGGGGTGGTTTTAGTGAGGTAAAAATCCCACACCTCCTGGTTTTATTCCCAAAGACCAGGCGCCTTTTGAAGGTTTCCCCCCAAAAACAAAAAAAAAAAGGTCAGTTCGAGGTTTGCTGGCCAGAGGCCGAGGGGCCCCCTGAGCTTGCGGGCCCCGGTGCACGGCACCGCCTAGCCCTCCGATAGCTGCGCCACTAACAGGAACGTACTAGCGGGATAAAAAGGAAACGATTCTCGGGTCGGGCAGTGTTTCCATCCACAATTTCTCAGTAGGAGTCGGTAGTATGGATATTTGTGCCCGGTTGATGGCAATAGGCTTGCCCCCTATTACATGGGACTTAAAGATAACTGGCGAAATGTGGATGAACTAAGGTGCACCTCTGCCTAACCCTTCGGAGCATATAGGCGTGATGTTATGTAGTATTAAATACCTGTAGCTGGAGTGCATGTGTGTAGTGCGCGCGCTGGGACTGCGTGGCCGGCTGCGGCGTACTGGCGCCGCTGCGTGCCTGCTGCTGGTAGTACGATTGCATGCGGCTGTCTGTAAATACCAGTTAACCCACTGTTAAAGTGCTACAAGGATATTTAGGCGCCTGAGTGACATTGACAGGCGGGCGCTGTTGGTAAACATTTGTGAAATTGTGTCACAGACACTGTATTGACAAAACAAGATGGCGACGTTAGTTCTGATTTTGGTAACGCGCCCCAAGTACAAGTAGCGTGTGCTCAACTTATCATACTTGGTTGCACCATTTCCGTCTTCTTAGGGTGACTTTAACTTATCAAACAGCATCTGCGCGGTGCTGTCGGAATGTGCTTCTGCGCTTTGTGCAACTCTACGCTTTGTTTTGGTGTCCTGCGCACTCTATTCATAACCGTTTGATGCGGTATCGGATTCGATTGTTAAGGTTCGTTTTAAGGGAACGCTACTAAATGGTAACTTTTGTGTATGGCCGAAAAGGTTTAAGTGGTAAATAAATAATTATTATTCGGAACTTTGTAACGTAACAAACTTAGTGTTGCTATAAAATATACATTGAGTGATTCATTTAAAAAGGGAACCAGCGGTACTGTTATAAAATATTATAATATTATGTTTTTCTTATTTCGAACAAACTTCCTTTGTAAGGTTCTGAAGGTATTTTCTAAAAGGTTAGAAGGGCCGACAATGGATAGGTTTGTAGCGGTATATTCGTTTAGTAATACATGTAATATCCTAATAAAAGAACTAATTGTAAACACTACACATTACTCAAGCACATTTTCTCGTTTGACATGTCAATTTATCAAGCTACATGTCAGACCGGCTTGATAGACCTTCCTGTAATTGGTTGCTTCGTATTTTGTTTTCTATTTAAAATGTTTTTATATTTTAGATATTTGTGTGTCTAAGTTGTTACTTCCTACTAACATAGTTTTTAAGTTACTTGTAATACTAACACGCTATGGGCCTACGATGCCTGCTAATAAAATATATTTATTTTTATATTTTTGTTTTGTTTTATTATATTTTTAAACACTTTATAGAAAGAAAGAAAAAAAAAGCGCTATTTACTAATGGAAAATCGAATAATTCTGACAGTTCAAATCTATATGAAGAAGTAAATTCTTCCGATAGCTATTTGATTGGGTCGGCAGCCAGTCGGATATTTGGCTTTATACTTGAAAAAAACTCGGTGAAATGTAATTTAGTAATATATTTCACGGATTACTCACAATCCTGGTTGGCCTGCTGCCACTGCTGCTGCTGTGCACCGTAATCGGCATGGTGTTGGTAATGATAGTGGGTGCTATACGGTAGGTACAGCAGCTGATGGTGGTTCCTGATTGGTGGAGGCGACTCCGGGCGGCGGCACCGTGGCACGGCGCGCACCGGCGACGTCTGTTCGGAGCTCGTTTGGGAGCTGTACAACTCCTGGCTGCTGTCTGAGCATCTGGAATGGGTAAGTGGAAGAAGACTTAAATGTTGTGAATCGTTGTATCTCGAAGCATCGAATACGATTAGAAAGACGTCAATTCGCATTCGGCAAATTCGAAACCGTTGTTCTGACAGTGGGCAGCCAGTTTTCAGAACAAAAAAGTGACGATCGAGTATTCGCGCGAATGATCATTTTCGTTAGGACGCGGGGGTTATAAGTTGAAGCAACCTTAAAAGTTACACCGTCTAAAAAATGTTTGGACGATTCAAGACGTTTGTTGCTTTAATTTTATTGTACAGGTAAGCAACTTGTATCGTCTAAATGGAACGTTAACTTTCGCTGGCACGACTCGTAGCTCGTATATTGAAAGAAAAAAAATCTTACCCGATGTTAGCGTAAAGAGAACAGTTCCTATACATGCTCTCTTGTTGCTGTCGCTGCTGCTGGTAATGCGCGTACGTCGCCATGTTCTGCGCATGTGCATAGCACGCGTCCGAGTGCTGCTGAGGGACCGGTGTGCTTTGGCACGGCCGGGCCGACGGCATGTAGTCGGATGATTTCGACCTGATAACGCGAAAATGGGATTTTAATTGTCAACTTTAATAAGTTTCGGTGTTTAATTTGTTTATTAAGCACGGCGCACCAGTGGCATATTTAAAAGAATAGTTATAATAGGTCATCACGATTCTTCATTACTGCGTAAATACATAACTTATTTAAAGCGTGCACAACATTCATAATTCAAGGTAAACATTTATGTTGATAACTCATTACCATGTTAGCCATAAATATTAAATTGATACATAATAAAATAAAATTAGGTACCACATTTGATTAAATAATAAGGTGAAATAAACATTCGTGCTCAGGTAGGTTCTTTAGACTGGCAGTCGCAATAAAATGCACGCGAGCACAAGAATATCCAAATCGCAATAAAACAATTAAAGGTTATGGTTGGTTTGTCAAGCTGTCAGCAATGCAATGTAGGTACCTATACTGTGATTCTTAATCTAGCAAACGTAATCCATAGCGCGTCTTACCAGTTAGAATTGGCACTGGCTCTGCTTTGAGGCCTTGAGTTAAGATTGGCCTCAGAATAATATGGCCAAGAATAGTTAGAGTTTGTGCGCTGGCAAGCATGCGACGGCATTTGTTGCGGAGTGGTCCCCGGAGATGGTTGCAACTCATTCTGCATCTGTTGCAGTATGTCGTCTGAAGCCCCGAGTTGCTGCTTTATGGCAATGCCTCGGACAGCTGGCCGGCGATGGAAACCTAAAAACAACACATTGGGTGTCCACTTTATATTTGACAAACAAAGAAACCATGTATTGGCATGTAAAGACATTCTTTTCATTATCATGATCTTCCTATCCTATGTTGGTCGGCTTGCAGTCTAACCAGATGCACACAAGACAAACACATTCTTCGATTAGAGTAAAATCTGCGATCCATAAATTCTCGTCGATCATACCAATTCAGTTAATGTATGTAATGTGTTCATGGTTAATTTATTTTTTATAAAAACCATGGACACATTAACATTATTGGTATGATCGTCGAGAATGAATGTATTATTGTTTTTTTATGTTATCGTATGCTGCACCGGTTGACGTCAACACGTCTTGCCGGTTGTCGCTGAAAACCAGCGCTGGGGCTCTGTTTCGCATAGTGTCCTAGCATTATGCTGAACGATGGCCTTTTTTCGTGGATGTGACGCATATTTTCCCCCAATTTGTATTTTTTTCGTATTTGTGCTTTTTCTCTGCGTCATGTTACCGCAAATAAACGTACCTATTTTCTTTTTCAATATCACAAGGGAAAACAGATGTGATGTTATGTAAAAAGACATAAAAAGTACTAGAATGTAACTGACCCACTGCAGGCCAAGGACTCTTCTCATACTAAGAAGGCACTAGCATTATTCACCACGCTTGCTCAAGCCGGATTAACAATTTCAGACTAATATTAAATCTTAGTCCAGGTGTCCTCACGATGTTTTCCTCCTCCGATGTCTGTTTCAGATAAAGTTGGAAAGTAAACTCAAGTACTTTAGATTGTAAGTAACTTAGAAAATGACATTAATTTACCGTAATCATCATGTTCATCGTCGCTGCTAACCGGTTGCGACTCCTGGCCGTAGCGCTGTCTTAGTCTCTCAGTCCTTGGAGCTGTGGCTCTTGCAAAAGCAGCCAAACCATCATCACCTTCTCCAGCCCCTATAAAATGTACAAAGGAACGTCTTAGCACTTGATTATTTAGCGCCAAAGTAGCCCGCCCGCAAAACTCAAAAATACGAATTTCCTTGCTTTTTTTTTGCAATTTGCAAGTTAGTGTCAGGTTGCATGTTAAGTTATATGATTCGCGACGGTAACAAATATGATTTTTTAAGAGAGTTGTATTGCTGATTTTAATGGTTATAATTATGTAAATACGTACTTACTCGTTACAGTCGTGAATCATATTTTGTTCAATATACAATCAGACATTGCAAAAAAAAAAAAAATTCGCGGCCTACCTTACCGCATCCCCATTAACGTCAGATTCTGTACGTATAAGTTGTAGGTACGCTGGCACAGGTAGCTGAGAACAGTTCTATTCTTACATCAGTGACATTTTCCTCTGAACATTGTGATTTCAAATAAGTACGTACACCTACATCATTTGCTACCTATACCTTCTATCGGACTGTTTTGTGCGGGCCGTCTACGTTAAAGTAATAAATGTCATACATTCTATTTTGTTCCAATGATTGATGACCACAGCCACATTTACTCCCACACAGTGTGAGTATTATACCTACATGACTATGACAGCTATGTTAATGGATAGGGATGCAAATATCCGGGAAATCCAAAAACATTCTAAAAAATAAATACTTGAAATACCGGTATTTTTGGGAACCGGTACCACTGGCCTTGGTGTGATACCGGTACCAGAGTAGTATCTGTAGGTAGGGTTGCCAGGTTGCCAAACCTATTAGCCGGACAGACCAGCCAGTTTGGCCGGACATTTGGGTAGAAAGGCCGGACACCCTACATTATTGAGGATTTTGTCTCGGTATTAATAGGTACGACAAAGAAATTGTATGTAAAAATCAAGCTTTTTTGATTAATATCATCAATCTTGTTAAATTCTAGTGAGTAGTCTCGTCGCCCGCGGTCGGCCACGCTCGGCGCTCGCTCGTTTGCGAAATGTAAAAAGCCTAACAAAAGCCGGACACCGTTTATTTTGGCCGGACACGCAATCAAAAAGCCTACGTATGTCCAGATTTATCTGGACGCCTGGCAACGCTATCTGTAGGTATTATTGGTAGGATTTCTAATCAATATCGGCACTGTACAGGTATCAAACAAATATTTCCGTAAGTTAGAGTGAGAAAACGGATATATGTAGTAAATAAATAGGCATTACAAAATTAACTTCAAGATTGCCAACCATACCTGCAAGGTTCCTCGTACAAATATGAGATTTGTGGTACACACCGAGTACCTGGTTTTGGTACCGGTACCACTCTGGAACTGGTATACGTGTGGGACCGGTACTCTGGTACCGAAACCACAAGAACCGCTGAGTACCGGTACAGAACTTGAAGTTTTGGTATCGGTAACTAACTCGTTTTATTGTAAAACCAGCTTAATTCAAATTCAATCTCACGATACTCAAGTAGTTGGAAGGTATTAACAATAACTGTAAACTTGTAGGAAGTACGGACAAAGTTTGCTTGTACTGGGTGTTCACAAGTAGGTACCAACGGCATAACACTGCAGATAGCGACATGAATAAAATATTCATGCTGTTTCATTTCAGTTTCATCCCTGAAAATGTTACACAACATTGCCGGGTTTAAAACGTAAGCTCTAAAATATAAATTTATTTTGAGCTTAGATATGTTTTTTCAAATGATTAAGGACTGTATCCGGCTTTTGTTTTTTAATTCACAACTTTTATCGATATCCGTTTGAATTTCACCGTTGATAAAAATGCCGAATTTTCAATTAATAAAAAAGTGTATAAGCCCCATATCAATTACAAAGAGTATATTGTGTGGAAAAGGGAGAGAGTAGCTTTTTCGAATAAACCAAACGCAATTAAACAACCAACGGCAATCTTATTTATTTTGAAGGTTATTGTTAATCCATTGCTTCATGTGTTCGAAAATTTGTCTGCTGAACAACGTATAAACCGCAATGAATGTTGAACTGTCAATATGAAACTCATTGCTACTGATAGTATGTTACGCAATTACCCCGCTGGTTTGGGTTATCGGATAGTTACTTTGATAGACACCGCTTTCCTGCGATGCGGCCCTTTGCGTACGAATATTAATTAATTACCCTTCCTTATCAATTTTACAAAACAGCCCAACAAAGTACGCAGGCACTTTGTTGAGCTGTTTTGAAAAATTGATAAGTCTGCCATAAGATCCAAATCAGTCTAGTTGGTCTAACTTAGTTGGTGACAAAGTTTCGTAATTTCCAATGATCAGCAACGTATTGAAAGTTGGTGTTAGTTAAGATCTGTGTTGAGCAACTTACAGACCTGACCCCTTACCCGGTGTTCCTGCGAGTACGTCTGGTGCTGGTGCGTCGTTGTGCTCTTGCAAGTCCAGGTTAGTGGCTGATGAGGCTGAAGTGCGGTCGCCGGGTGGTACGTAGTAGAAACCTTCGTGGTGGGCGGCGCTTCCGACGCAAGCTGTCAATGGCGCTAGTGTTGACAGGAATTGCCTCCTGGGCTCCGATTTCGGCTGTGGGGACACCCGGACATAATGTCTTTATTTAGGTAGGTTGGTACAGCACGCAACGGAAATACGTTAAGGTATATTCCTCTTGACCGGTCATGGCGGCCAATGTCAGCGAAGACTAGCCATCGACGCAGGAGATATTAGGTACAGTGCCCATAGTCACTGCAATCTGACACTACGGCGGAGAAATCAGGCACAGGTCTAACGGATTAACGCGCTTTCCTAGGTACGAGGGTATCACACCGCCAACTTCTTTACCTACTCCGGGCTGCTACTGAGAAATTCCTTTCGGAGCGGACACGCGTATGGACATGTACAGACGCCAGCACATCAAGCTACTACAATCTGTCAAATTTCTTTAATAGATTTTCAACTTTATCGCTAAAGAATTAAGGTTCAAGGTTGATTGGGAAAATTTGACAGTTTCGGGTAGCTTGACCTGCTGGCGTCTGTACCTACAATGTGTATAAAATTAAACAAAATATTAATAAGTACTTTAAAATGGATTATCACTCATCGTACATATAGTATTTATCACTAGCTGACCCGGTAGAAGTTGTCCTTTCCAAAGTTCCATCATTCATACATAAGTTCAAAATTCAATAGAAAAAAATACGTTGTAGTTTTTTTATGTCTGTAAGGATTGAGGTATTTTGTATCATAGGTAATGAAACTAAATACTTATTTAGTAGTAAGTTTAAAAATTTTGTAGGTTCGATCCTCGATTTTGTAGTATAATACTTCAATACCTAGTTATATGAACATAAAGGTGGCACCTCAATCTAAATGTTTGGATTGAGTAGCCACGTCAGAACTAGGAATATCATGGATGTATATATATCATAATTTGGTATAATTTAGTACCTAGCATTTGAGAGTAGTTAGTAGACAAAATCTGAGCTTGGTAGTGTTAAAATTAAAAAGTTTCCATATATTATATGTGGCTCCTCAGACTATACACATATTACTCGTCATTTTTCAAAGAAGCAGTAGTTTAAATAATGCGCAATTTCTTCATCATTTTGTAGTAAGTATATTAGATTTGTAGGATAAGAGTCAGTAATAAAAAATGAATGAATTGGGAGATATAGCACATTTAATGGGGCTCCTCAATTGAGATGCTTCGGTAAATAGATTTGCCTCTAATCTACTTATACTTGTGACGAAATTTGGAACAAAAAACACATATTTTGTATAAATTTCTACTAAATGTACGTATAATCCTGCCATAAAAAAGTACATATCTACGAAGTTATTAGCTATTATTTAATTTCCTATGAAATTGTTTTGAAGGGTGGTACCATGAATACATTATTTAAAAAGAAAATCTTCGTTTCGTGGCTTTTCTGGCAATCTATTTTATCTACGCTGGCATGGGCCACTATAAATGTCATTACCCAACGAAGGATGAGATGTTTTGTTACGACGACTATGATTCTCACTGTAAAATTCGGAAAGGCACCGACCAACAAATATTAATTCATTCATTAACTTATGTCGAAATTAACTACTAAATACTTAAAATATATGAATATAATCTCTGTACCTACATACTGTGTAGATTTGTTAAAAATTAAATTTCAAAAACTAGTCACTTCTAGTTTCATTTAACATCACCATCATTATTTCAGCCGAAAGACGTCCACTGCTGGACCTCCCCAAGTTCCCCCTCATTCTTAAGTCGATTTCGCCGAGAAACTCCGAGCATAGCCCTCTTCATTGGCCTTTGGGTGATCTTGAGCTTTATTATGAGGCCCATTGTAAAACGCCACGTCTCGGTGCCGTAAGTCATAACTGGCAACACACACTGGTCAAAGACTTGTTTCGAGACACTGCGGTATTTTGGACGAGAAGATTTTCCGTAGGTTCTAACTTAACGAAGTTAGACTTACCTAGTTTGACTGTTTGTCCCAGGTACACACACAACATGGTCACCCTTAATAGCGAATTCCTAATGAATATCGAAAAGTAATTTGTTTTTCAGATACCGAATATATACAATGTTGATTTGTACATATGTAATTAGTAGACATTTATACTAAATGTTAGTGTCTCTGGTTATTGATTCCGTTGTGATCTCAGGTAGATACAATCAATTATTTATTATGCAGAACGTCAGGACTGAGGAGCCAAATAAGATGCGTTTATTTACTAAATTCACTAAGTTTTACTACTTTCTCTATATGCTACAAATTCGAACATACTTACTACTAAATGTTTTTGGAGTGGAATATAAATAGACCAATTACTTTCATGGAAATTCAGGCTCTTATGTATAGATTGAGGAGCCACATTAAAAGACTTGTATATTCTTGAACATCAACAGTACTGGACTCAGGTTTTTAGTAGGCACTATACACAATTACTACTAAATGATACAAAATTTTCAAAAATATTCATCAAATACTTTCCGTGTTCCAGGTGGCTTCTCAATTCAGACGTTTGGATTGAGGAGCCACTTTTACATTGATATAACTTTGTATATATTTTACTACAAATTTCAGAATTTGGCCTACAAAATTATCTGCTTTCCAACTAAATAAGGGGGTGAGTTTCCTTTTAAAATCGTGAAGTGGCTCCTCAATCCAAACGGACATGTTTTTTTGTATTCGAAAATTTCCCTGAAAATATTTTCCTATAAATACCTAATTCGGACAAAAAAAATAGCCAAATCGGTCTAGCCGTTCTCAAGTGATGCGCTTACCAACGAACAGCATTTAATTTTTTTATTTATATAGACTCTAAAATTTCTTTAGGATAGGATGCTTTAGCATAGCTTAAACCAGCTTAAGTACGGATATGAACCGAAACTGGCTTAATCTACACTACCGATACCTACGCAACTACCAGCATTAGTATAAGACTGCCTAGCTGTCATAAAATCTTTTAAAAGAAATTTTAATTTAAACAAAGTGCACTTTTGTCTGCAATCGAGAAAAGGCATTGAAATAAAATCAACACAGAAGTACCTACTGGTTAGTTGGAATGCACTCTGCATTCCAACTAACCAGTAGGTACTCGTCGTCTTTGAGTGAAGTTTCACGCCGCCGTCTGTAAAGTTACGTTAGTGCTAAATTGAAAATAGATCTCATTGATGCGACGCTCGTGAACAAAGTTTATTAATTATCATAGTTACGATAACATTACCTATGATATTTATTTTATTGCCCCGATTGTTAAGTAGCTATGTACAGACGCCAGCAGGTCAAGCTACCCGAAACTGTCAAATTTTCCCAATCAACTTGAAACTTAATGATTAAGCGATAAAGTTGAAAATCTATTAAATAAATTTGACAAATTGTAGTAGCTTGATGTGCTGGCGTTTGTACATAAGTATTCGTTTGAATGTAAGATCTAGTGCAGATGATGTTTGTTTAACTATGCAGGTTTCTCATTAACAACTTTCAACCGGGCTTCCAACCGATCGAGGCTTAAAGCTGTTTGACTTCGTTACTTAATTATTGAAAGCCAGCATGTTTGCAAGCTTTTTCCTCGCGAGTTTTGTAGTCCAGAACCAAAACAACACACTAAGTTTCCTGAACCTAATTATACTATATATGTCTCGCAATGTACCTACATACCTATTAAATTATAATATCCTTGGTTAGTTATTATGTGTAAATTGGTTTAATATACCTAATGGTTTATATAATAAATCACCGATAATCTGGAGCAATTAGATACAGGCCTATTAATCAACTGAGTTCGTGAAGCCGTCTGCCGTGCAAAGCAAAAACACGGTACTTTTGTTTAATTCTGACACAGTATTCCTAATACAGACAAGATGGCTGGCTAGATCGCTTCAAGTGATAGTAATTGTCGCTTCAACAGACACATTGTTATCTGATCTAGATACCTTGCATCGTATGTTATGCGAAATCATTCAACTGTGGTTAACCACAGTTGAATGATTTTGAGTTCCATTGTAGTACCTACCACAGATATAGATACCTACACACAATTATATAAAATATGGAGAAAAGCCCATGAGGGGATGAATTAGTTTTCATAAAGAACTAACCTTCTGTGGTTCCTGATGTACATCACCCAGGTCCGGTGGCAGCTGTCGGGTGGGCAGCGGCACCGATATCGTAGAAGAAGACGAGCTGGACGAAGCGCTGCCGAACGCTTTCTCGCAATTCTTGTCGATACTGATGCTGTTGTATGACTTCTCACTCGACTTGTCGCTGCTACTCGACATCTTGTCGGCGCTGGCCCCGGCCGGCGACGGCCTCTGATCCTCGGCCTCGTCCTCCACATCGCAAGTTAGCAAGCGAATGCGTTCAGCGAGCGATGTCGTTTCCTGCTGCAAGGGGGACATATTGTTGAGATGAGCAAATTGTTTCATCGACTACAAGACAATGGCAACAATAGACGTGCCCCGTCTCACGTCTATGGATTGCAAACGACGACGATCCTCACTGAGTTGGGAACTTGCTGCGGATGAATACTACGTGAATAGCTACAATAGCCTACACGTGCGACTGCTGTTGTTGAAAGTTGTTTTTGTATGGACAGTGTCATCAATTGTGTAGACAAGTGATGTTCTCCTTATTAATGAAATGATGTCATAGTTGTTGTTTATATATTTCCTTAATACGTTGTTACAACAATGGTAGTACAATAATGAATTTGACTTGTTTTTGCTTCATAATACCGCTCTAGTTAATTCAAACAACCTGAAAGTTAATGCACGGGCGGTAATATAGTTCCGTTAAAACTCTAGATAACCCAACTCATAAAACCTGAGCCTGACCTAACTAGTAAACTACGAACGTGTTCGACATGCAGTTCAACAGTATTTAGTTAGCTTTTTTACTGCACATTTTATAAAAGTTTCCGACGAAAAACGCACATAAGTTCTTGACGCTACGGTGTCAAAAATGCAATCACCACTGATGTATGGTTTGTACATACGTTGCACAAGGAAATTATTGGTTAAAAGAAAATTGACACCCTACTTCAATTTGCCGTGTTATATTATCTTGTTAACTGTCAAAGAATTTACGGACAATTAAATTTGTAGTCTTAACAATTTTGTTGGTGGTCTTAACAATTAATTCCCCTGACTTTGTTTGTCAGTTAGGTTTTAATAAGCAAGGGTTTGTTTTCTTTGCGAATTTCTTATAGATAGGGCGAGCATAGTTTATATTTAATTTTGGAAAAGGGTGCGCATTGGTCAGTTAAGTTAACTGAAGTTTAAACGGAGTTTATCTTACATTGCGGTGTTCGGAAACGCACTTTCACAAGTTATCGAACCAATAGCGCTAACGAATAGATAAACTACCGATAAAAGTGCCTCAGAAACCGGGCATTAAATGCTTAAAGTTCAGTGATTCTGATATAATGCTGTGAATACCTAGTCATTAGACTATTCAGAGCATTATATTAGTGGTGGGCGGTATTATACCGCTTTGAGGCGCTTTACTTGCCTTTCATTAGATATCCTTAAATTAAATATAGGTATCTAGCGTGTCTGAATAAAATCGACACGACTAGCTTCTTGGCATGTAATCAGACCAGGCGTACCTAACACACTTTAAATCACAATCGGAATGTTTTTGAAGGATGTATGCTCATTAATTAGTTTATATGTTCGAAAAATTTGTCTGCTCAACGACGTAAATAACGCAATGAATGTTGTAGAAATAACAAAATGAAAGCCATTGCTACTGTAAGTGTGAGTAAAAGTCAGATCAAAAGATCAGAGCCTTTAAAATTCTGAAGAATAACAATAACTACTGGGAATCAATAAGTACGGATTTTACAGTCGGCTGAAATCAGAACTACATAGGTACCTACATTATGTTTAGGGAAAATTATGTAGGAATTTTGTTTTCATTTCTAACCAGATGACGTCAAAGTTCCATTATCATCATTTCAGCACCGCGCCACTTTGTCCTCCGATTATATACAGGCATAACTTTTTCTCGTGCGTCAGTGAAAAGCTTCCGTGAATTTTCCTTGAAAATCTCCCGTGTGGGTAGTAAATGTTCCATTCATTTTTATTATCACGAACATTGTATGTAAATTATAGAATTACTTTCCCGATGTATTGTTAAACATAACAATAGAATATAAATAAATTTTATTATCAATAGGTAGGTATCTGAGCGATTTGATTTGCTTTTTGACCTGGAATAGCTCAGCCTTTTAATTAAAAAGTGTTATCTTTACCTATTCCTAGAATTTCTGCCATTTATCGGTGTCTAATATCAGTTTTTAATAGTAACTATTGGGGCTCGTGGCTGATAATAGCAGCCACACGTCGATCGAGGGTTGCGCTACGGTTGCCGCGGCACCAGCTCGACTTTGTAGATGCCAAATTATTCAAATATTGGGAAATGCAGAAGTGAGATGTACTTTCGCCAGAACCTATATCTGACTATTTTGAAAACAAAATCACGTGCACATGATGACCGCAGCTGCGTCCGTAAGTAAAACAAAAGAGGATCCTTTTTAGGTCGACTAATAATCTAAGCTGCAAGCAGTAATAGTCCTTACTTATAGATTTTGGAGATTTTTTTTGGAAGGAATCTAATTGTCTATATGCAGGAAAACACGCGCCGGTACAGAACGCCTTCCGTATGATTCTGCAACTATTTTCCGACAACAATAGATGGAGTTTTATTTCCTACTAGGTTTTGGAATAAAATATTGTTGTACCTACAATATTTTATCTAGCGGATCCGTTGATTTGGATCTGTTGTGGCATCGCCCCGGGCCGTCCATGTCACTCGTCAGTGGTCTGCGTCATTGTCTGTATATGACAGGTCCGATCGGGTGCGCGAACTGAAGTTGGGATTTATAGTTACAGATAAGCAAAATAAAATACATCCGACATATTCCTTATTCCTTTTTTTGTTTCTTTGTTGTTAATAAAATAGGTTATCGGAATCACTTTTACTAGTCATATTATATACAAAGCTGGATAAGGTCGGCTTTTCCTATCTGACTACTCAGTGAAGAAAGGTCGAAACAAACTCAGATAGGTATTTTATTTTTAGAGGAAATGTTTACCTACATTCCTAATCTCAAAATCTTATAAATAAATATACGTATGCTTTGGCAAATTATTAATATCATTGTGAGTCACTATTTTAAAATTTTATTTTTATTTTGTTCATAGAATAAATTTTGCCCTGACTACAATTACCTACGTTTGCCATCAGTTTGTAAATATTTAAGTTGTAATCTGTGGAAAATGTAGTCGGTAGTATATTTGCTAAGTTATTTCTATTTATTTTTAATAAACAAACTTTTTACTTTCCCTTACAAAATAAAATAAATAAACGTAAACCGAGTCAAAAACCTGTTTCAAAAGGATAACCTAAATAAAGGAAACAGGTTTTTCTGATAACAAACATTTTTCTTTTAACTTATCGAATGCTCAATGGGTTCAATAACTTATACAGTGTATTCAGGCAAAAATGATTTGATGATAATTTATTTTTGGGGTCAACATATCTTCTACATATTTTTATAAGATATTGTATCTACATACCCATACCGAATAACGTAAAAGGTCTTCTAATTCCCAAGGGAGCCTCATTGGTTATAATACCTTCCTACTAAACAATTGATACTAATTCCCTGCACGAGCGGATATTACTGAAAATATTCTCTGATATATTATCCTTCCTACTAATATATAAATATTATATTATATCCTACTATAATATTATAAACGCGAAAGTTTGTATATATGGATGGATGGATGTTTGTTACTCTTTCACGCCAAAACTACTGAACGGATTTGGATGAAAATTGGCACACAGATAGTTTTGCAGGATTAACACATAGGATACTTTATATCCCGATATTCCCACGGGATTGAAACTTATGCGGGTGAAACCGCGGGGTGCAGCTAGTATTATATATTTTTAGCCACAAGACTTACTATTTCTGAGAAATATGTACAAGAATACTGAGGCGGTCGCTTTGCTACGTTCATTTAAATAAAGGCAATCAATTAAAATAGTGGGCAATCAATTAAATAGTCACACGAACAAAACGCAGATTCACGAGATTTCATAGAAATTAATGTTGACATTTCAATTAATTTCACGGCAATTGCCGCTGGCGTTTATTAATATAATACCTGTAGTATAAACAACGCCAAACCTGCCTCCGAAGTGGTCACACGCATGCGTTTTTGATCAACAGTCAGTAATCGCGTCACCCAGCCCATCGCACGGATCGCTTCTTCATATCTAAATGTTGGTGTAAGATATTGCGAGCACGTTCGTCTGAGATGCCTACTATCTCGACTATCTCCCTCACTTTTACTCTTCGGTCGTTCAACACTATAGCGTGGATTTTAGCGATCATCTCCGGAGTAGTGACCTCAACTGGGCGTCGACGCACAGCATCACTTTTGCTTGTACGACCACACCGAAAATCGTTGAACCACTTATGAATCATTTTAATTGATGGAGCAGAGTCCCCATAATATTTATCAAGGTTTTCTTTCGTTTCCGTTATAGCTTTTTTGCGCAAAAAATAATGTTTAATCACGACACGAAATTCACTTTTCTCCATCTTTGCAAAAACGTGTTCAGTTGTTTTTCTATAATGGCTGTCAAAAAAAACTAACCGGCAGTAATGGCTGAAAATTTTAATTTAGTCCTTCAAAAGAGTTGTGAACAAGGAGGTTCCATGCAATTTGCGATAATTTTATTCCAAAATAGATTTTTACCAGACTTATCACCCTCGTAGTTTAAAGTAAAGCCAACATTCTTGCAGAGAGGACATTGTAAATACAGAAATTGGAAGCAGTGCTTCTCTTAATTTGTTTTACAAATGTTTCTATTATAGTAACAAAGCAACAATCGTAGAATTGCAGAATGTTATAACGGTTTCTTGGTACCGAGAAAAGTTAATTATTTCTTTCACTTTTAATTTTCAATTACAGAGTTGTATAGAGCTTGTTGTATACATTTCAATTTCAGAGTTGTATAGAGCATGTTGTATACATTTCATGCTGTAAAGTAGAAAAGTAAACTTTTCCTAAAAAACTAGAGATTGGTGAAAAGTTTATTTGTAGGATTTTTTTATTTTGCTATAACTGTTGATCTTGATCACCTCAAAGAGTCTTTAAAATAATGTTACTTAGGGCTGATTTTTCAATCGACTGATAATTCTTATTCGTGGAATAAAAATGACGTCTGACAGATTCTGTACGGAAGATCTGTCAAGAATTCAAAATGATTCCTCCGTTAAAGTTATCTGGCGTTGGAAAAATCAGCCCTTAATTACTATAATCTTAAAATATATAATTCTTCTGTACGTGTGTTTGTCACCTAATTCCTCCTCAACGGATGGACCGATTTGGATGAAATTTTGTGTGTATATTTCAATTGGTTCCTGGATGATTTGAAAACACAATTGGACCCGCTAGGTGGCGCTGCTTTTCCGGACAAGACGACGTCTGCCGGGTCCGCTAATAATATATCAATAAAGCTGTTTTTGTAATGCTATCTGTTTTGGTTCTATACCCTCTTAATAAGTTAAGTGCGCAGTCTTAGACGACCCTGCCCTATCACATAGACACTCTATAGTAAATAAGTAGGTATGTGTAAGTATTTAGCGAGCAAAACAATTTCAATATCGAAAACTCACTCGCTCCTTCCTTATCGTGTCCGTTACTGCCAATGAGCCATTTAAGTACTGGTATTTAAACTGACAGAATTTCCAATAAAGTAGGTAACACGATGATCTGTTTGCTTTGGGCAAACGTTTTCACTGCAGATAGTGTCTGAACAACGGATATAAAATGGCAATAAATTGAGGCAAACTTAATCCAATATACTTACTGTACAATTATATTCTGTAAATCATAAAGTGTCATTGACTTGTCCAATTAAATTGATATAAAAATCAGGGCTTCGTTGCGCGTGGTTATTGGAGCACGCCTCTCCATTTTATAGACTCGCGATTCAATAAAATATTTTTGAGATTCAAATCAGAATTTATTTATCTACCCTCAATCAAAAGCACAGCCCTACAGCTTCAGATACCTACTATAAACAAATATAGAAATAACTAATGCGAGCTTTCATGTCACTACAGAAATGACTAATGCAAGCCTTTGACATGTGCGTCAAGACAAATTGATGGACATTTGTCATAATCAATCCAGTAGTTTGAGCGTGAGGTACATACATTTCCATACCAATAGCTACCAATTTCCATATGTTAACCTACTAACACAAGCATACGTAGAACAAGAGCGTGTAATCTACACGCACGGTGGGTAAACAGTAGGTACCTGAGAGTTTGATGACAGATGAACTGAGCTATGTGGGACATAAGGTAAGTATTGTGTACTATACACCGAATTAGGATAATAAACTTGCAACCTTATCAGAGGTTGATTAATGCTGTCGGGGCCCCGGGGCGGCAAATCTAAATGCGGCCCCTCCGTCCAGGAATAAACGTCGAAATATGTAGCACGCTGCCTCGAAAACGTTAGGTTTTTTGTTTTGTCGAACAGAAAAGCTAGAGCGACCGACGAATACAGGGTGGTAGAGCAAAATTTTTTGCACCCCGCACTGTTTAAATTTTCTTTTGAACATTTATACAGAAATAGGAATTACTCTTTCAACCTATACAGAAAAGTTAGATAATGCAAAAGCGAGCTCGAAAATGTTAGCACCTCACCCCGGATAGGTAACGTTTTCATTTGACTGTTCGTACAGACGCCAGCACATCAAGCTACTAAAATCTGTCAAATTTCTTTAATAGATTTTATACTTTATCTCTAAATCATTAAAGTTCAAAGTTGATTGGGAAAATTTGACAGTTTCGGGTAGCTTGACCTGCTGGCGTCTGTACATAAATAGCGAGTTTGACGACTTACGCAGAGAAGTTTGAGGAAAATGAGAAAATGTAGGTTGCAAGAGCGAGCTCAAAAACTTTAGCACCCTACGTTTATATTTAGCATACTTAGGGGCTTCTTACTACAAACTGCCTTTTAATTACTGAATATTTTGGTCCTGTTTGGGATTTAACTAAAAAGTATTTTTCGAGAATTGGTGTCTCCTGGGACCAGGGGCACGGGATGAACCGAACCTCCCGCCCCCTCCTAGTTTGCCAGTGAAATTTATCTTTATCTTTACATATTACAGTTATAGATCTGATCGTCTCTTTGTCTGTCCTCTAAGTAGCGCGATTATTCCTAGAATCTAGTTATACGATTTAGTGTATTTTTTCATTAATTGAAAATAATTATTCTCGCTTAGTTTTTATATGACACGCAAGGAGATTTTAGTCTATTATAGTATAACTAGTAATTCATGTAAAAATCTATTAGAGCGTAAGAGTATAAAGTTTGATCTTGTCATTAGGTGTCCCTAACTGCCAGAGCAAACGATCGAGCAGGGAACCGCATCACCGCCGCAACGATGTTGAGTTTGCGCTGACCGCTTGGTTTAAATGCAATCCCAAGTTACATTTACGTCTCAAATTAAATTAATAGATTAATACAACAGACTTTTATGATGTTAAAGTCGAAGCATTTATTTCAAATAGAGACGTACCTAAAAGGCACTCATGAATGTCAAAATTTACAATTGTATTGGAAAGTCCGTGCAGTCTAGTCCAGCACCCCATTAGCGTAACGCACTTTCAATCACAAGCCAAAGGATTTTGAAAGAAATAGCTAATTCATTCCTTCATATGTTCGAAAAATTTTGCTTGCTCAACAACGTAAATAACGCAATGAATGTTGTTGACCTGTCAAAATGACTGTTGATAGTCCGGTATTCAGGGACTCCCTGTATTTGATTTTGATTTTGAATTGACTCCCCTTTTGTTGTCTTGCCTTATTGGCACACACACTACAAGTAATTAGTTTACTTTGCGTTTCAGTATTTTTTATTTATTTTACGAAGCTTTCAATGGAGCTACAATTAACGAACCATTTCGAATAAACCTATATGAAATCATTCGCTAATTTGCTGATTTATTGGCAGCAAGACGTAATAGTGAACGATTAGTACAGTATTGTTTGTTAGTCTGGCCTATTTCTCCGAAAACATCTCGCATTTTATGTCAGTAATTAGGAGGCGTATTAATACGAAGGTTGTGTTGGTAGAAGTCAAAGCGAAAGTAAAAGCTCTTAAAATGGAACCAGGTCAGGTCAGGTACATACATCGCGGCGGGTAACGAATCACCGAAAGAACTCTGTATTAGGTATTTGTACCTACACACCTAGTAATAGCTTAACCTCCAGGAAAGAAAGTAACTAATATTAAACAGTTCGATTTAACTTTGCATCAATAAAACACTAAAGTGTAGGTCACATTAAAATTGCCTCAAAGAATAAAAAAATATAGAAACAATACCGGCGGGGTAATTGCGTAACACACTACTTATCAGTGGCAATGGCTTTCATTTTGACAGTTGAGCAACATTAATTTCGTTATTTACACTGTTTTCTTAAATTAAAAAACTTTCTTTCATTTGAGATTAATAAATGTATCTGAATATAGGTTTAAAACTTTGAGGCGGAACGAAGCATTGTGGAAAATAGCCAATGCCTACAGGAACCTGCAGTTTAATATCTCTTGTCCGAAGGGTTGGTAAATTTTCACGACGCTCTGTTCCAAGTGATTGTCAATTGAGATTGTCGGCCAAAAGCTGGTGGTCTGACTAGGTATTATTATTTTATTGTCGACGAAGAAGAAGATCCTAAGTCTATCTAAGTATATAAGCCTATCTTGTTTTCGACAAGAGCTAAAAAAGACTTCAGTGGTTATTTAATGTATTATCACAGGTGCAGCGGGGTAATTGCGTAACATATTATCAGTAGCAATGGCTTTCAATTTGACAGTTCAGCAACATTCATTTCGTTATTTACGTAGTTGAACAAACAATTTTTTCGAACAAATGAAGCAATGGATTAGGAATAACCTTCAAAATTATTCAGATTGTGTTTAAAAGTGTGTTACGCAGTTAGGGTGCTGGTTTAGTTAAAATTTTCGGCATAGGTTTGGATAGTCCCTAAGTTAATATTAGATTAGGTTATTTAAAGTAAGTTGTAGCATTGTCAAAGCTGTATGTCTGTGTCATTGCAAAAGTGATTAATCTGCAAAATTAAGCTGGAGTCAGGCCTCCTCTCTCTGTGAGAGGGAGTGGGCCGTAATCCACCACGCGGGCCCAGTGCGGGTTGGTAGACGTCACATGTCTTCGAATTTTTGGTTCTAGGACATGCCGGTTTCCTCACGATGTGTGAAATCAAACTTAGGCGTGCATAAAAACGCCATTATTAAGAGTAAATTTGTGGGTCTTTTAACTGATATAATCCTGCCCTCTGTTTCCCAAACATGCAGCCAAAGAGACCTCTGCGTTGCCACCGACGACACCGTGGAAGTGACGAAGTTTTGGGCCAACAAGATCTAAAATACAGTCGAGCCAGTGAAACTAAGAATAAGAACCGTAGAAATGTAATCGACACTATATATCTATCTATACCTTTATGTTCTTTCACCCAAGCTTTTTACACCTTAATTTTTAGAAATGGTCTCAAATATCGATAAACGAATAAATTATATTTTAATTAATTAGGAAAGTTCCCGACTTAACGACGTTCCGGTAATTACGAACTGCCAATCGATTCTGTAAAAATCTCAACGTGAAAACTTAGGTGAAGTGAGCTTAGAGTGAGCTGTCAATAGTGTCAAACCCTAGCATTAGTTGGAATGACAGCTCACTCCACGCTTACTTCACCTAAATTTTCACGGTGAGATGGTTACAGAATCGCACTGCAGATGCGTTCCTCTACACCGCCATGTTCTTTGCCTCATTTACAGTCGCGGTCAGTAATGCATTATCACCTTAAGGACTGTATTGCTGTGAACGCGCGGTAAAGGCCGTACCTACGTCTGTGTGCATAAGTGATGTATCAACACAGAACGCTCACGTCAGAATTCGCACACTGGCTGGCGTCGAACGAAACAAAAAACATACCGTCGCTTTTGCACACAGGCTACGTAATTACGTACGACCCTGGTTGGTTCATACCATTGCTAAAATTGAAATCGTTACATCAAGTACCGATAGCTGGTAGTCTAACGTATTGGATTATTGAACGCATAGGTCTGGATTCCAATTCATACATTTTTACGAATTATGTGAACAAGACGAACATGATACGGTGATTATTCGAGTAGGTAATTATAAAACAGTTAAAAAATTATCACCGCGCATGAGATTCGCACCCACAACTCGCTACGCATGAACGTGCTTACCGACGTATGATAACCACTAGGCTATCATGCCACATAACCTAATGGTTGAATTTATGAAATACAATAATTATACAATAATTGCATTTCTTGATTGAACTTACGACCGAAATTACTCATTAGAAGAAGCCCGTAAGTTAAACAAAAGTGTCAATCTATTGCTTCGTGACAATGTCACTCCACTTCTGACCCTTACTGTAACTATAGAAAATCTCATGGCTTCGGTTTAGGGTGACAGGAAGATCCCAACTTTTTCTTCAGTTTCCAATAATTTCAACGGAAAAATACGACGTACCTTTTATTTAAAAAAAATATGTGATGTGAATATATTTGTAGTGGGATTTGGACTTTGGAGGTACCTAGTCTAAATTATAAATTGATACTTGTCAAATCACTGCACAAATTGCCTCTTAATCGGACTCTGCGTCATAGATTAGTCAGCCCCAAAAATATGTATGTATACACGGGTAAGGAACCATTTTATTGCCAACAACCTTTTTTGTTACATAACATTGTAGCCACCGTACACGTACAAAACATACTATACAATCTATTTTACCAAAACCAGGTAAACCTTTTGTGTATAGATGTTTTGGGACAAAATGTTTACTTTGTTTTGGTTTCCTTGTCCGTGTTATGACACGATGTATGCATCTTGGGGCTGACAATACCTTCTTATTTACCATCCATTTTCTGTCAATTTGAACATTTTTATCTGTAATTTGTATGAAGTACATAATAAAGAATATTCTATGCTGATCGGTGTGAATAATAACTACCTGTTTTCACCAATTATAAGTACTCGAAAACTGCGTACGTAATGGGCGCTTTTTGCGGGTCACCACGGAGTGGCTCATCGGAGGCCGCTTGTTTAGCGCAATCACTATATTGTTTCACTAAAGCCGCTATTTGTCTCGATGTATTTGTAGCGGTATCTACAACGCCACATGCGAACAACGCGTCATACTGACGTCACGCAAATCCTGCATCTTGCAAGCAGAGTTTACCGCGCAATTAGTATAGATACAATTTCCCAACATCAATCGTTGGGCAATTGCCCGCCAGACACAACACCGTCTGGTAGGTGGATCCTCCCATTTCTATAGAGGATGAGTAAACTTTATACCCTGTTCCTCATACCTCTAAATATTCATATTCATTTCATGTAGTTATTTCTGGTGCATTCGATATAAACCGAGATTCGAAAATTCACCAGCTCAACAAATGCCCGAACAAAATACACGTATTTACCGACACTTTAAAAATACTTTATGTGATGTAAAATAAAATCCGAAACTGCGAAACTGATAGGCCTTTTTTGCCATCAATTAATTTTGTTTCAGTTGAAAGCTTTCTGTTTATTTTTTTATAATTGGATTTCGGATGGAGTAACATTAAATTTATAACATCTTATTAACTTAGGGAAAATGATTATATTATGATAATATTAATTTACGATGATAATATAAAAAAAAAACCTAATGGTTTTAATAATACTGTGAAAATGATTTTGAATGTAAGGTAATGCCATCTAGGATACATAATTAGACTATAATGTTCCCACTGCTGGGACTCAGGCCTCCTCTCTTCGATAGGGAGTGGGCTGTAATCTACTACGTGGGCCTTGTGAGGGTAGGTAGGTGTTCACGTCTTCGAATTTTTGGTTCTAGGACATCCCGGTTTCCTCACGATGTTTTCCTTCACCGTTTTGAGTGCAGTGGTGATGAAATTATTTACACAAAGTAAAGCCTACCTACCTACGACTCGTAAGTCGGGGCCGTTAACACTGTGCCACTGCTCTTCCATATAAGATAAAGCAAAATAATTTTAGGTATCGAAAATGTAATAGGAAGCTGAAAGTAATCTCCGGCTTTTACAAATTTAATATCAGCGATCCCTCTTATATTTCAGCTTACTTACAGTTTTACTCATATAGTCTGTTGCAAAGTTTTATGAAGCCCTAATATTTGTCTGAAAGTTAAGATCGTATTCGTAACTCACCATTTCAGTTAGTTGCGAGTTGAACAACACTAGTCAAATACTAACCCGGTGCATAGAAAGCGTCGACTTGTTAGTATTACTAATTTGAGTAACAACTAATCTTCACTGATACCATTCGGTGCCTTTAACATCAGAAGGTAAACAGTTAAACACATCGGGATTATGTAACCAATCTGTTTGCGAATACATTGCAAACTAAAATAGTTTACGTAAGAGCTGTAGTCAAAGTTCTGTTTGCTCATGAGGTTTGTTTCAACGTCCACTTTAATTAAATCGCTAATTAGAATAAGGACCTAGGTGTATTTTTTGTGTTTAAAAATTTATATGCTACAAGACATCTGAAAATATATTAAAACTGCAATAGTAGGTACAAATTTATGTTTAGACCGGCGTTGATAGTTGCGACACAATTTTTCGCTTTTGCAGCTGTCATCGTTTCCATTGTTATTATCTCCATTTGTTTTTGTTCCAAATAAACAACGTTTATCGACGTTTATCGTTTACTTCTACTTACTTTTGGTTGTTGCTTTTTCCTAGCTTCGCTCCGCAGCAGTGAGCACCGCAGCGCATTCCTCTCAGCCACGCGTCGCACCGCAGCCTCCTCGGTCTTGGGCCTGACTCCAGCGTCCCAAGCCCTGAGTAAACATAACAAAAACATTCTTATTAACTAGTCCAACAGAAAAACCCAATTAAACAAGCAACGAACTACAATGAAAAGCGCTAGATCAGCAGTGTCAAAAACTATAATAATAAAACAGGAGTAAATAAAAAGAAGGCTGAAAAAAATAGCAAAATAAATGAAGCCTTCATACCTCAGCGTTTCAGAAGTGACTAACTGTGGTTCAATGGCGGGTGGAGGTGGCCTGCCGCTGTTGAACAGTTGCTGGACCGCTGAGTTAGCTTTCGGTGCGTTGATCGTGAGGATGAGGGGCGTCTCCAGTCTATCGGAGATATTTAGCGTTAGAACCATGCGTCGGTACAGCTTCAAACAGACTGTGGTGGATCCCGCGCGGGCATCGTCTCATTGTTAAGAACTCCAGGTTCTCATGTTGAACCAACAGTTACAATATATTACATTTATATCAAACTGGGTAAAAAAAATACAGATTTTCATGACGTTCGTTATAAATGGAAACGGAAACGCTCTTCTAGGCAACCGTAGATTGACTGGTATAATGAATCCGAAGGTCAATTCTCGTAATTTAAAACGTTCAAAATCTAGTCGCAGTCTCATCTCGGCGACAAACAAATGTCAAAATGTAGGGAAATTAGAAGTATTTTTTGACAGATTGAAACTGTGATCAGACTGTGAACGTTCTTAAAATTACGAGAATGATGTTTTTCCAAGTTCCAAGAATTTTTTTTACAGTTAAGTATCACTTGCCCAAGTTTGTTTATTAAATAGGTACTCTGAGGTTATTTTTCAAGAAACTTTGGAATAGGTACTTACCTAAAATAATGTTTAAGTATTTTATTAAATTCTTAAAATTGTATATTGCCAGCGATATTGCTGTTTTTATCGAAAATGTTGAATGCTAGTAAGTAATAGTTTACGGAAAATCTCCTCCGTAAACTCTAACAGGCGTGTAACCGACGTTTGCAAACACGCTGCGAGTTCATTTAACTAGGGGCGATCTATGCAGTCTAGATTATATACTAGACCGATGCACTAAAAAAAGGCTATTACAGTATCAATGAATTCCTAGATGACATAATGACAATGTAACTTATGATTGATTTTATTACTTTGACATTTATTATTTATGATCTATTGTACTTGAATTCTTAATTGACCGTTTTGTTTTTATTTACTTTTCTAAATGTATTTTATTTTAATTGCAATTGTGTATCTAATGCAATTTTTGTTCAACACAATTCAACAAAATTTTTCAACACAATGTACCTACATTGTTAATAAATAAATTACTTATGCCTTATGACTGACACCCACACTGACATACCAACATTGCCTGCTAGTTTTAACATTGTGCTATGCACTACTAAATTCTCATTGAATACGCGAATCAATCTCAGTACCAAAGCGTTACTGAATAGTTACGATTAATTCTAATTAATTATCATACTACCTATCATATTTGCTTACATGTTGAATCGAGGTACACATATCTTCGACATGCAAGTGCCGCGCTACAAACTATTTGCAACTAATAACTCGTTGACGTAAATAATTGGTACTTGACTTTGTGGAGCCCCGCAAATTGCTGCTGTTTTTGCAATATTATTAGATACGACACTTTTAGAGTTAATTTCGGTACCGGCAAACGTTGATAAGTTGCACTTTTATAATAAAGTATTAATAAGTAGGTACCCGGAAAGTTGATAGTGTTATGCCACAACTTAAATCTTTTTTACACGCCTTTATTGAATATTTAGCTTACTATACTCCGGGGTCGACATATGAGAATAGATAAGTAGCTAAGTGAGTAATTTTGGCATAAGGAATAAAATAATTGTAAATTAAACTGCTGAAATAAAACAGGACTTATTTTAATTTACCTTTGTAAACCAGACCCTTTAGCTGTTATTGGAATTCCATAACAAAGTAAGATAAGCGAGATCAAACGATACTTAAAAAACGATTCACGCATTCTATACGAGCCTTGACGGCTATTGTTGGGAATCTGACGAAATATGAAAATACAAGCTGTATTCAAAGGCACAAATATAAAAAAGCCTTTTCACTACCTCCGATTTAATAAAAAACAAACGATTGTAGCCAATTAACACATTTTTAAGATCTTATAAAATTATGGTATGTTTATCACGGAGATGGCGGAATGAGCTGGACTCCTTTGATAAAGATTGGTCCTTGGCAGCTCTGGAAAGAAAGAGGTGGAAAGATCGTGGGGAGGCCTTTGCTGGAACATTAACGGCTAAAAATAAATGAATTATTACCGGCTGCGGCAGCAGGCTACATTAATATAATCAAACCCTATAAAGGGATGAAATTACCGTGACGAGCATAATATGATGGTATTTCGCGAAACTTGCAACAAACAACGCTGACGTTAATTGAAACGGCAACAAAATGCTATCCATTAGTGGACATATAGGTACACATACGACTGACGTCAGGATCATTTTGGAATGGAGTACAGATTTTGAAAACTAGTCATTAATTGGACTGGAGGCAATAAATGTCAGGTTTATTTTGGCTAACGAGGTCGAAGGTTCCCAGTAATTATCCGATGCATCTATCGTATGAAATCAACCTGCGCTTTGCAGGATTTAAATTCCTGTACCTGTGAGTTGTATTTGTGGTGTTATACTCCTTTTGAGTTGTGGTTTCACTGTCTGCTGTCTGAGTCTGTACTGGTTCTGGCTCTTTCTTCGGAAGCTCTTGCTCTGAATCTTTAGGTCTCTCCAAGAATCGTACCGACCTAGGCGTGATGGAACCGTCTTCATCGCTGGCGGTAGTGGTTGATCGCTGATCATCATTCTGTTACAAAAATAACAGTGGTCACCCGTGTCCTTTACGAGATACCTACACCATACATAGACCTAAATTCTATTCCAATTTCTGAGAACATGCAACTAGAGCTAACAAATTAATAATTTCAAAGATTATTTTTCATAAATTGATTTTCATAAAACACACTCAGAGAAACAATTAAAACAATAAATAAATGCCAGCATTTCAACTTGCTACCATTTTCATTATTTGCAGGCAGGTAGGAGGTTATTTAGGCTACGGGGAAGTTTGGTAATTAATTTCGTGTGACTAACTGAATTGTTTCCGTTAAATGCAAACTGTACAAACATTTATACGCGTGTACGCTGCTGCAAAAGGTAGGTACTTTATTGCATAGTACAATGTGCTTAATAACCTGTTCGTTCATATCCTTGTCGCCGTCCAACGACTTCCAGAGTCGGCCCCCTTTCAATATGCCGCCCCGGCGCTGCGGCAATGGAGAGCTCTCGGAAGACAGTCTGCCATCAGTATCCGCTGTGTCGCTGTCCTCGCCTATGACAAAGAAAATGATCATTTTCCTGCAATGCTTCCTGTAGAAGGTTGTACTACTTCAGTAATAATTTTATAACCAATGACTTGACTAATAAAAGAAACACGATTGAATGATTTAGAAGCTCTTTGAATATTCGGTCCAACAGAACAAGATGTTAAAATTAAAAAAAAACTACGTATTTTTTACCCATTTATAGAATCGCTAAATCATAAGGCGAGCTACAAATTGCAACATAGTTTTATTTCCACTCTGGATGGAGCAGCACTTCGTCTTTGCTACGTTAAACTGATTAATGTCCGCGTCGAATTCCTGAGCACTGTCGTAATTGGCGTGCTACAATATCCTCACTAATTGCACTATAAATACCCTTGTTTGCCTATTAAATGGAACTTTCAACCATTAATTTGTATTTGGTAAGAGGTAAACCGACCTATTATGAAAGCGACTAAGAGCTACTTCCAGCTGTGGAAGTAGCTCTAAGTCAACCTTTGGATTATGATGCACGAACTCATTACCAAAATTACAAGGATTTGTTTTCAAGGTTAACTTAATATAGCTTAAATGCGGTGTTAATGGACACGAGTTAAGGTAGCCCGCGAAAGTATGTTTTTCGCAATTTAAATACTTGTATTTCTGATACTAATGATTTTTTATGCAATCAACATTAGAATAATCAATACTACTCTCTCTAAGTTCACATTACCCTATTGAATGACTATTTCATGAAATCATGAGTTTCAGGCCAATTCCTGAAAGGCATCTGGATAGAAACTGAAATTAAATCCTACTCAGTTTTCCATTTCTTCAGGTTTGCGACTGTAAAGGATAAACATCTCTAAAGAGGTCAACTCCAGTCCCCGGGCTTTTTCTGAATATTTCCATAGGCTGTCAATTAGATACCGTAGCCACGACCTATGGATATTTGACTGTTTTATGTCAACAATAACATAACATGTCTTTTAAAAGTAAACATTACTTAGAGTGAAACTGATACGCGAATGCAAAAACAGCCTATATGTACCTATATAGTACCAATAAATATTCGGTAATTATGGAGAAGTAAAAATAGATACAGATAAAAAACTCCATTTGTTAGGCATAATATAAATATAATTTGTTTGTATCCGATGAAAGTAAATAAACGTTATTTTGAGATAAATAACTATGGTTTCTTTATTTATCGGAAGTTTCTTTCAAGAATTAAGAGATCATTAATTTAATTGTATGTAGTGCGTTCTGTAATGTTTGCCTACCACCATGGAAAGAAGGCGCGAGTTTATGTATGGGTATGTAATTTAGTTGTTCATCGTTTTTAGTCTTCTGCATGAATTGCCAATACTCTGAATTGAATTATCGAGAATTCTGTCAACTATCTGGATATCTGTCGCCGCAAGACAGCGTAGGGAATAGTCGGGATTATGTAAACTTTTATCAATGCCGATATTTCACGGATGGCTGATTTAGATACGAACGTGTGTCACGTTTCCCTGAGGAACAACTGAAGCAAGGCTTTAGCACGTTCCTAGGGAGCTAGGGAAAACATTGAGATTTCTTTATTATATGCAAGTTTTAACGAAATCAACAATTTAGTTTTAACGGCCACGACTTAGGAGTTGCAGGTTGTAGGTTCGAACACTGACAGGCGCTTTACTTTGTGAAAATAATTCCATCACCACTGCTCTCAAAACGGTGAAGGAATACACCGTGATGAAACGGGTATAACCAAAAAGTCATGTGACATCTACCTACCCGCACTGGGCCCGCGCGGTAGATTACAGCCCAATCCCTCTCGAAGAGAAAAGGCCTGTGTCCCAGCAATGGGAACATTATAGGTTGATTATCTAAACACATAAACCTCCCGAAATAAATTCTCTAAATGATGGTGAAAACCGCATCAAAATCCGTTGCGTTGTTTAGAAGAACAACTCGATCACACAGACAGACATGAGAAAAAAAATTAAAATAATAACTAAAATGTTTATTGCAATTACATACATTGAAAACACACATTGAGTTGGAGATCACCTTTTAAGCAAGAAGATACTTGTGTTAGATGGTCTCCGCTCTTCCACTATCATTAATAACAGGTATGCAATTGAAAATTGATCCAAGAAAAACAACAATAAAAATAAAATAAAAATAATCTAATTTAAGTAAAACAGAAAATATAAAGTAAAAAAGAAATACAAAAGCAAGGAGCGCACTTGTGTGATGAGAGTAGGTTTTGTTGTGTGCGCGTGTGTGTGTGTGCGTATGTGTGCGTGTGTAATGGCGTGAGTGAGTTGTGTACATGAGGTGCTAAGTGTAGATTGAGTTTTAATTGTATTTACTTAGTTGTGATTATTAGTTTTTAGGTATCCGTTTAGGTATCCGTTTAGGACGATTAGAAGAGACTTTAATTTACAATAGGTAGGTGTGTACCTATACGTCCATATAACTAGCATTCTTATGGTGTAAGCTAACATTACTTGGGAGCTTCACGTTTAGATCTGCTATGTAAATGGTTCAGTGAATTTTTTGTGACATGATTATTATTTTTGCGATGAGAGATTACTTACCATTTTAACACACAGACAGACTATTAAAATGGTTTATTTTGTCTTAGGTCAATCATTGATTGACTATTGCATAATTTCTTGGTGTGGCGCCCTGAAAACCCACCTCATTGGGTTGCGCGGGCCGAACGTGCAATTCTCAAGGTAGGCGCTGGTCTCCCTTTCCGTTACCCGACTGTGGACCTCTACAAGAAATGATCCCATTTTTTGTAGAGGTTTGACTGACTGACGAGATTGACTGTAGGAGCATCCGTTCCTACAGTCAATCTTTCATCCTTCAAACTATCCTTAAAAAACATACAATGATGCAATATAACCCGGATCTACAAACAGACAAGCGCCGTAAAGGCAATGTATGTGTATCAAAACCCTTACATTCAGCTCTATCGCATAATTTCTTCTGCTTTCTTGGCCCATACCTTTATAACCAGCTGAACAGTAAGCTATTAATTTACCCACAACTGAAATCTAAGTGCAAAGCTGCTGTCTCTAAATACCTCAAAACTCTTGACTGTTGTCAAACTGAAAATCTACTGGTCCCACTCAGATAGATTCTAACCTTATACTCGGCTGCTTCATTAGTTTTCTTCTAAACTTCTTTTTATAAACCTGCAGACATTTCAAACATACTCTAACACACACAAACACACACACACACACACACACACACACACACACAAACACTCGAACACATAAATTTGCAATCAAGCACACATCAACTAAGCATTTACACTCACGTTCTGGAATGTCCTCAGTATAAATTATTTATTTATGTCTTACTTTTTTTTTAGAATTGTTATTATTATTTTGTTTATTTATTTACTTATCTTATTTTATTACATTCTTAAATATTAAAATTAAGTATAAAAAAAACATTTAAAATTATAAAAAAATTGTGATCCACCGATGTCGGGAGCAGGGTCCAAGCTACCGGTGGTTAGGGCTCCAGAGACAGGAACCTCCTCACAATGCGAGCCGTATCGAGGAGTACTGCCTTTTGAATCAGGCCCTTAATCCAACCGCCTAACGAGAGCCTCGAAAGATGTTGATCGAGGCTTTCGGCCATCAGGCCATTGGCTGATACGACAATCGGCACAATGACAGCCGAGCTCACATTCCACATGTTCCACAACCTCGTGTTCTAAGTCGAGATATTTAATTTGTTTCTCTTTCTCATCTTTCACGAGGTTCCCGTCATGTGGAATGGTAACATCGATAATCATTGTGCGGCGCTAATCGATCTATCACCACTATATCAGGCTTATTGGCGACAATAGTCCTGACTTGGTTATGCCTGTGCAAGTACTCGCCGTTAGCCAGACGAGAACAACCAGAGATAATAATATGTCTGATGGACTCACCCGGACGGTGGAATGCCCGACACACGTCAACCATCCCATCCTTCATAATAAGTCTCCGGTAGTTATTCGTCAAGATAACTTCGTCCATAATTGCACAGACGAAACCTTCGGTTTCCCCGAAAAGGTCACCAAAACGTAGCCAGGATACGGACGCTAAGAAATCTACACCTGGTTCATGAAGAGCCCGATAAAAGCGCCCGTGAAGCTTCTTGTTTTGCCATACCTTCTTGCGATCATCGGTAGTAAGTACTACAGGTTTGCCTTTATTATTATTGTTTTCTTTTATCTAAGTTTCCACTTTTGCTCACTGCGAAATGCTAAACTAATACCATATCTAGCATACTAGCCGCGGGAGGGCCCTGGTGACTTGTAATACAGGTTTTTGTACAGACGCCAGCAGGTCAAGCTACCCGAAACTGTCAATTTTTCCCAATCAACCTTGAACCTTAATGCTTTAGCGATAAAGTTGAAAATCTATTAAAGAAATTTGACAGATTGTAGTAACTTGATGTGCTGGCGTCCGTACATACCGACATCAGGCACCAGTCCCTCACAAAGTTAGCTTTAAATTTTTAGTTATTAAGTATTAAAAATGGCATAATGAAACTTTTGTGATGGGAAAATAAATAAAAATTATTATTATTACTTACTTATCTTAGTGCGACATTTTAGCGAGCCCTAAGGTCATTTACCTCTCTAAGTTGTGTTATAAGGTCGTAGAGTTGTGACCTCTTTATATTAGAGTAAATATTATGTTCTAAAACATAACAGGTAAGTCCAGCCTTGTTCATGCTTAGGTACACATTACACCTAGATCTATGTCCAGCAGAACAATAGAATATCTTCTTCTAGCGTGTCGATAGCAATCTAAATGGACCTAGAATTCGGCCACTTGTTTGGCGCCATCACCAGCGTCCAACAGTTCCTGTAACGTGCAGCTGACAGGATACGCAGGGTAGTATGAACGTACGAAGTGAAAGGCTGTCATGGAATGGATAAAAAATATTAATCAAACTCAAAAGTCTTGTTTCAAATAAACCAATTACAGGCACTTTTGAAATGTCAAGGCGTCGGTCAGTCAGAAAGATGAAGCTAGTTGCCCGTTCCAAAGCGTAGCAGGCATGAGTACCTATAGAGAAGAACGGGCAAGAAACTCCACGGACACTCTTTTAAATCAAAATAATATGGTTACAAAATATTGGTTACATCATTCATGTTAAAACTATGCACGTGAGAACGATGCAGAACGTTAAAAGCGTCCATAATGAAAAGATAAAAAAATAACAATTCAAATATTAAATTAAATTAAAATAAGCCATAACAGCAAAGATATGATCAGTCCGTACTGACGGCGCACATGACGCATGTATTAGCACCATTCAGCTCAACCATTTTGAAGAGAGCTACATGATCCAACACATGCGCCACCATTAGCGAGACATTAGAGTGAGCATGACGTACTCGGTAATAATGTGGTATGAATGGTTTTCTACTGTCTGAAAATATAACAATAATTTTAAAATATTACATGCTAACTACCTTCTTTGATATATTACATGCTAACTACCCTCTTTGATATATTATATCAAAGAGGGTCTTTGATATATGTATTATATCAAAGAGGGTCGTTAGCGTATAATATTTTCATCTAAAGCTCGTTTTTTAATCCCAGATACCAATATCACATTTAAGTCTTTTGTGTTTGCGTTTTTTTAGTAAAGAAATTTGACATCACCAGTCAAATTAGTATCTGGGATTAAAAAACTTTTTTACAAAACAAAAACAACCGCCTTCCAAAAAAACACTACAAACTGAAAAATAACTTCAATTTCTGAAGTCGGTGTCGTTGGTTCCGCATTTTCGTTTTTTGACAGAATCCGTTCATACTCGTACAAGACGGAGTTATGTCCGAACATACATAAAAAAATATATACATATATATGTCAACATCCGAATTGAGAACCTCCTTCTTTGTTTGAAGTCGGTTAAAAACGAACTTTGGTAGGTAGATAGGTGTAGGTCTTTCTCATTCGCTACAAAAGCCACTTCTACCACCACTTTGATCCTTTAGGTACATTACCTCATTGATCAGTTGCCTATATTGCATTAAAAAAGGCGAGAGGTGACGTGGGGCACCCGGTTGGAACGAAGTTCCTTTCGCTGTATAATTATTATGTATTAGCTTTTGCCCGTGATTTCGTTCGTGTGAAATTTATTGTTCCCCCGACCCACCCCGTCGCATCGCATCGCCGACACGCGTCATTATTTCGTTTTTACTTAGCGTTATTTCTGTCTTTTTTATTTTGGTCTGCTCTTAGCGTTTTGTTGCCTACTATAGACTTCTTCATGAATTTGGCTGTTAAATGCAAAAAGATTTTTTCAAATTCTGGTAGTTCCAGAGATTAGCGCGTTCAAATAGACAAACAGAAAAACAATTTCTTCGGCTTTATTATTAGTATAGATTAGCTTTGCCCGCGGCTTAGATCGCGTGGAGGTCGGACATTATCCAACGGGAACTTACTACCGGGATAAAAATCAAGTATCATATGTGTTAATCTAGGTTATAAACTATCTGTGTGCCAAAAGACATCATTCATTTCGTACTTGAATTATATTCGACACTTAAATGGTGTCCTTTCATCCAAATCGGTTCAGCCGATTTTGCTTGATTGTGTAACAAACATCCATAAGCATCTAAACATCCAAAGATTACAAACTTTCACATTTATAATATTAGTAGGATAAGATAGATGACAATTGGGCTAAAGGAACCACCGATTGGGTCCCACTAAACGCACGACACCATCGCGGCAGGTCAAGACGGAGATGGCGGGATGAGTTTGACTCCTATCGTAGGGACTGGCCGGCACTAGCAAAAGACAGAATCGCACTTGCAGAATTGTGTGGAAAAGGGAGAGGGAGACAATACAGGCTAGTTAGATTAGATTAGTAGGATTAAATAGTAGGCACATTGAAAAAAAAAAACGTTTCAGAGCTTCGATTCGATCGAAGTTTGAGAGTAACCTAAAGTGTCGTGGACGGTCGAAATGCATGAATGAACTTTTTCGCTAGGGGTAGCTCTCATTCGCCAAGTGTGCAAAGTATAACGTGGGATAATGAACTTCATTTCAATATTAAAATATAGCAAAGTTTCAAAATTATTTGATGCGCTACCTTAATATCATGTAAGTTACCTATAAAATTGACCTAACTCTTAGAAATCCTACTAATATTATAAACGCGAAAGTTTGTCAGGATGGATGGATGGATGTTTGTTACTCTTTCACGCCAAAACTACTGAACAGATTTGGATGTTTGGCACAAAGGTACTTTATAACCAGGATTAACACATAGGATACATTTTATCCCAATTTTCCCACGGGATCGAAACTTATGCGGGAAAAACCGCGGGGCGCAGCTAGTTGTTAATATAAGTGGCCCAGATACGGGACGATCTCATATTTCGCTCGATTTGTCGTCGGTCATATTTCTGTAACGTCATTTTATTACACAGGAATTTCTTAGCTGCAGCAAATATTTTTAATCATAAAATGATTGCGGCTCCATATTGCCATCGAGTCAATTACGGACACTTTAGCTTCCGCTGGTTATCTCGGCACGGAGACAGTAATGACGGTTGTTATTTTCAAAAGAAAATGCCTTCATGGTCTTATAGAATTTCCTATTGAAGATTTTTATTTTTATGTGATCTGTGTGATCGCTTAGTTCTTCTAACAGTGGATTCTGATGCGGTTTTCACCAGTATTCTAGAAGTTTTATTATAATAGCTCTGATAAAACAGAACGATAACCGTATATTTAGGTAGACAGGAATGCTGCAGTTTTGTTCCTGTGAAAAACATGTGGTTTTGGTTATCGATTACACACTTTTTTACACGAACTAAACTGGAGCATTCGTTTCAAATAAATCCATCGCGCAACTCCTGGGGCGAGTCAGGTCTGACGTATCAGAACGGAGCGCGTATGTAACACCGTTTTTTTTTTAATTGTCGAGAGTTCACGCGCATTCCCGCGAATTTATTCATGTTCCGTGCAGCAGAGGTGCCACCATTGACACGAATGATGATTTCCTTTATTGCATTCTGTACCTACGTGAAATATACCTAATCTTCGAAACGGATCAGATTTTCTTAGTCGGACGCAGAAAGCGCGCACGGCTTACGCGTATCGGCCCTGTTTATCTGTTACCTCTTAATAGTTACACAGATAAATACTTAGTTAGTTAAATTTTTTCTCATACTTAAAAAAATATGTGCATTTTCGCCAAAACTATATGTATTGAACCGAGCTAACTGAATCTAATCAAGTAACATGAGCAGTGGTGGCCCAGTGGTAACGGCCGCGACTTACGAGTTGTAGATCGTGGGTACGATCCCAAGCAGGCACTTTGCTTTGTATAAATTATTTCATCACCACCGCTCTCAAAACGGCGAAGGAAAATATGGTGAAGAAGCCGGTGTGTAGAACCAACAATTCGAAAAGGTGAAAATACCTTTGTGGTCTAATTTTCGCTATGATTTTTTAGGTTATGACTGTCTTAGGTGAACTAAGATGGAAGGAAATAAATACTGAGAAAGAATATACGTGTTATCGTAATCTACGTTTATTTGCGACTGAGCTAAATTTTTACACGGCGAGCGCAGCCGCCTCTACACTCATGCATTCATAGTAACTTAATACCATACCCTACAGCATCAATTATTCCTATTGCTAATTGTTCGAGCACGATGTCTGAGATAATCTCAATGGGCTTATAAGCGTCGCTTATGATGATATAACTTGTGGAATACACTTAGAGCCTGTTATCCAATCTTGACGTTGATGTGGCCCTCAGTGCAACGCTGCTTGAAGACGGACGCTAATTGCATATTATTTGATTAAACCAATGGCAGTGGCTAACATTAAATAACGATAATGAAGCATTATCTTAGCATTGGTTAGCGGCGGTTGTAGAGCACTTGATTACAGGTGATTCGTAGGAAAATAATTAATCTAAGAACAATTCCTTTTTTTGTAGATAATTGCATTATATATCTCTTTTTTCTTTTTTTTTTAAAACGCACTCTATCTGCACTTGTTATTTGACTTTTTTTAGAGAAAGAAATGCAAACAGCCTATACGACCTTTGACTTGGAATAAACATTTTTGCAGAGTTTTGGGATTGGTGTGGTTTTTTGACATTAAATTTATAATAGTGTACCTAAGAAATCTACCAATTTGCATCTCTATGCGAATTATTGTAAATTTAAATGCCTATTTTGACATTAGAAATGACGATTAGGTTAACTTATGCAACGTAAAGATAACTGCATTTTTAATGCACTTATGTACATATAATGACATCGCTGTCGAGGTAGACCACGGCGAAGGTAGTGTGATGATCTCCTGATAAGGTTTGCAAGACCAACATGGCCAGAGATCGCACAAGACGGAGGTTTGGAAGGTAAAAGGGGAGGTGTATGCCCAGCAGTGGCACATAATATAGGCTAACAACAAAAAAAAGAAAGCATAATAAAAATATATGTAGGTTTTTATCTTTAAAAAAAAAAAAAAAAAGGTTCTTAATAATTAATTACAATCTAGCCTAAAATACTATTAAGCAATTTAAATCTAACTTATTTTTTTTTTTACTATGTAGTTTGCGTGATTGTATATGTAGGTGCGAAACTTATGCGATAAGAAAAATCCAACATAGTTAATAATATCTACATCATACCAAGTTGATCTCTTTAGCAAACTAACAATAATATTAGGAAGGCTACTTCGATCAATTATTGATGGAAGGAATGCTAAAAAAATACTGTAGCATACGGAACAGACGGATATTTCAACATTTTGTCTACGGAACTTAGAAGACAAGCAAGACATTCTCAGTGCAGACAAGTGCCACAATATCGAGATTTGAACGAGCGTTGAGTGTACTCGTATCAATTGAAGTAAAGTTTTATTTTGTTCTCTTACTCG
The DNA here is from genome assembly GCA_911387795.2 of Apamea monoglypha. Classification (NCBI taxonomy): domain Eukaryota; kingdom Metazoa; phylum Arthropoda; class Insecta; order Lepidoptera; family Noctuidae; genus Apamea; species Apamea monoglypha. The sequence goes on along the minus strand of OU426914.1, from coordinate 19,897,994 downwards.
CGGAAGTGTGGGAAGCACTAACGACGAAGAACTCGATTCGAGTTTTTGTGTTTTCAAAAAAGGTTGTAATAGACTCACTAGTAAGTGGTGCAGCTGGCGTTTCAGGCTTCGTCTCTTCAGCGCACAGCTCTGGGACGCATTCTGAAAAAAAGAAGATAATTTCAGTTGATTGTACCGTTAGGTATGTATGTATATCTATCACATACGGGCTTCGCTTCGCTTTGTGTTCGACTGTGCGTGTAGCTCATGCAGATATGCGAGGGTAATATGCGTAGCTATCCGGAATGGCAGGCCGGATGGATTTGTGGTTCGTCGCTAATTTTGTATTTGAGCCGGCTTTGCGCGACTGCACATAGGTGATGCAATTACGTTAATAGGTATTATGCCATTAGCTTACGCGCTGCAGCGGAACACACGCTATAAACGTTCGTGAGTATTGTCCACCTATCTTCCAAAATTCATACCAAAATGGAGAACGCACTTATTGTTTCTATTTATTTTCCGATACCTACCAATTAAAGTGTGTTTTTTTTATCCTTATTTCGTTTTTTATTTAATACCCGTGAACGATAAGTTGAGACCTAAACGCGATGACGTCACGGTCGCACGCTCATTCCACACGGGTCTCAACCAGCACGTGCAGTACATACAGACAAAGTACGCTACGCACCATGGATACTTAAAGCCGTAGAAGATAGGCGATATGATACGCTCTACTTGCTTACGACAAAGACAACCGCTCGTCAGCGTAGTAGTAACACTTGAATGATAAATGATTATATTTCTGTAAGTTGGTTTGTACAAACATTTTTACACGTCAATCAGAATGAACTAGGTACTCTAATTGAACCGTCTGTAGGTAGAGCCCGTTCCACGAAAGAGGTCCCGCGGGAATTAGTGGAAATAATTATGTTTAGATAGTTAGCAACATGCCTACAACAATTCTCCTACCTTACACACTTTTCTCTGTTTATGATTGTGCATTTTATTACAGCACAGTATTCTTGGGCATAACTTTGGATGCTAAGCTTCAGTGGGGTCCGCATATAGACAAATTGTCAAAAAAGCTAAGTTCCGCAGCATACGCTGTTAGAAAAAATCGTAATTTAACTGATATAGAGACAGCCCGTTTAGTGTACTTTAGCTATTTTCATAGTGTAATGTCGTACGGTATTCTATTGTGGGGAAATGCCGCTGATATTCAAACTATCTTTGTTTTGCAGAAGCGAGCTGTTCGATCAATTTACAAAATAAGTCCGAGACACTCGCTCAGAGACAAATTTAAAGAGATTAATGTTATGACTGTGCCTTCTCAGTATATTTATGAAAATCTTTTATATGCCCATAAAAATTTAAAATTGTTTAAAAAATACAGTGATATCCATGATATAAATACTAGGAACAAACACAAATTTGTTGTACCTACAACAAGGCTCAAGAAAATAGATGTCTCGTTCAGATGCCAATGTATACGCTTTTATAATAAACTCCCAAGCCCCGTTCAAGATCTAAGCATCACTCATTCGTAAGTTGTGCCAAAATAATTTTATACCGTTAAGGATTATATCGAGGACAATAAGGCTTGGGATTGAGATGCTTCCAATTTTTACATATTTAATGTTTTTTTTTTCTATCTTGTTGTTGTTTATTTTTTATAATCTTTGTCATTAATCAATTTTATATACCTATATACAGTGATATTTGCTTACTTTGTAAAGTCTTCTATTATTTTAATTATTGTGAATGTGAAGACTACGTGGGTCATTTTTTTTTTCTCTGTGTTCTGTTAGTTTTGTCATGGTCTGGCAGTTTGAGTAATTAATGTGGTCTACCCAAATGTTCTTTCTTTGGTATTGTTCGTCGAATCGTCGAGCTCCTTAAGTTTTGAGTTGAGCTGCACGATTTCTGACAAATGCGTGCACTGACTGGACAGGTCCTCTCAATTTGTGTGGTTCTTTCCTCAAAAGACTATCTCAGACATCGATCTACATGGTCTTCATATGATCTGACCAAGATTATGTCTGGACTTTAAAAGAGACTGTGGTATTCCGCCTTTCTTCTCAGACTAGTCAGATAGGAAACGCCGACCTCATCTAGTTTTAAAATATGATTGACGTGTAAAAGTGTTTGTACAAACCTACTTACAAAATAAAGTCATTTATCATTAACCAGTGCCTGTAATATCAACAGATATATATATGATGTTGAGGTAAATAAATACATATTTATGACTCCGTCGCGTGTAGGACTTCTTTCGAGAAACGGACTCTACGACATATGGCCGCTGTCAAAGTCAAGTTGTTAGGCCCCGTCCACACCGCGATGACCAGTACGATATATTGTAAAAAGTTGGGATGACAACATTACACTATTCATGATTATCATTCACACGGTCTAACACTAATGCAGTATGAAACTTGTGATCCCAAAATTATACAGTACTAGCTGCGCCCCGCGGTTTCACCCGCATAAGTTTCGATCTCATGGGAATATCGGGATAATAGTATCCTATATGTTAATCCTAGTTACAAACCATCTGTGTGCCAAATTTTATCCAAATCCGTTCAGTAGTTTTTGCGTGAAAAAGTAACAAACATCCATTCAACCATCCATCCATCCATCCAAACTTTCACGTTTATAATATTATTATTAGTAGGAAAATATCAGTAGAACAAACGATGAGCATATACAGCCAACCATGTTCTATCCTCGTGTGTCAATTAGAGCTTACTACCGACAAGTTTAGGCTGGCTTATCCTACCTAGATTAGTATTTGATATAACAATGATCTGCCGAGGCACAGATAATGATATTCTGTGGCATAATATTGTTATATCATGTTCATATTGATACATGAATCATGCATCACAAACGAAGTATGTATATTCGAAATAAAAAAACGTAATATGTATTATTTTATAAAATGACTGCTTGTTTCCTATTGTAATTACTCACTCAAGGTATAAGTTATGTTACGAAATACCTAATAATTATTATTTACTTATCACTTGCATATTTTGTACATTAAAAGTTACCATTTTGTAGCGTTCCCCCTAATCGAACCTTAACAATCGACTTCTGAATAGCAGTGCTGCACAGCTATACCCAACGCCTCGATTCTGTCGTCGTCGACGTCTTCATATCGATTTGAACGGTCAAATACGATTTTCGTTTTGAGAATAGAGTTTGGAGGACTTCTTCGATAAAGTGTTTACAAAGCATGTTTATTCGAAATAAGAATAACATAATATTATATCTTCTATCTATACTTATAATAAAGCTGAAGAATTTGTTTGTTTGTTTGAACGCGCTAATCTTTGGAACTATCAGTCGGATTAATTAAAAATATTTTTGGATTCGATAGCCTAATCCTTGAGCAGGGAGCTTTAACATCACGCTAGAACCAACAGGAGCCGTGCAAAACAATTCAGGAAGATCGCTAAGCGAAAACGAAGTTACAGCGACGGAGAGTTTTGTAACAATGTGTGTACTGACTTCCATGCGTACGAAATCGCGGGCAGAAGCTATACCAATAATAAAGCTGTAGAGTTTATTTGTTTGAACGCGCTAATCTCTGGAGCTCCCCGTCGGATTTGGAAAAATCTTTTTGCTGTTTATAGCCCAATTCTTGAGGAAGGCTATAGGCTATCCAACGTCACGCTAGGACTAATAGGAGCTGAGAAAAAAATTTAAAAATAAGTAGGAAAGTACGCTAAGCTAAAGCGAAGTAATAGCGCGGCAGGCAATGCGATGCGATGTGGTGGGTCAGGGGAACAAGAAATTTCACGCGGAGGAAGTCGCGGGCAGTAGCTAGTTATTTTATCAAATTACTGCTGGTGTACTTGTTTAATTAATCACTCCATGTATATTTTATAGTAGCACTTACGTTACGTCACGAAATAGCTAATAATAATGATTTATTGTCCACTTAAACATTTTCTTCCTTAGAACTTAATATTTTGTAGCGGTCCCCATAAACGAGGTTTAATTGTCCAATTGAATAGGGAATCGAGTGCTTGTGAATATCTGTGCTGATGTGCATGAGATAGTGTTTGTATTAAACAAAACAGCTGTTCCTATAGTAGGTATCATATTACAAACAAGTTTCTCCAATTTTCTAAGCATTTAATGCTGTCCATTCACAGCTATGTGACGTAACAGAGTTATAGGTACAATAGAATCACAGAAGGTTACGTTCATGTCAGGTCGTATGACAAAGGGAAGTGGAGGCTACCTCGGCTGGCTGCAATCATGCCGCGAGAGGACGCTAGTCGCTCCAACGTCACATTGCAATTTAGATTTGCAATGCATGAAGCTGATCTCGTGCGGTCCCGTCATCGAATTTAACTGAGCTCCATATAGATGGATTTTTTAAAACAATACAGTTAAAGTTTGTTTACATATTGTTTATGTAAAAGAGAAAATTAGGTTAACAAGCGGTTGTAAATACTATGAAGTTTTAGGTAAGTTGTTTGAGCAAGCTGTTTTTACTAAAAGAAAACCTGAAACCGAAGCTGTAAAAATAACTAACCTAGTGCCGCAAATAAACCTAAGGATGTTCAGACAGGAAAAGATAGGCGATTCTACTAACTGTTTGGTCTCGAACTTTCAAAAGTCTTAAGTAACTTGAATTTCAACTAACTTCTGGAATCGACGAACGAGATTTTCCGATTCGAGGCGCGGCGAGATGTTTTCTTCTACTTGTTTTTGTCTACGTATCGTATACTTGTTTACTTCAGAGTTTCACCAGGTTTCGTAATATTCTGGTAAAATCACTCCGGCTAGAATAGACTCACTACAATTAGCGACTTAGGACATTATGTCTGTGAATTGATGTGGAAGCGGCTATTCTTTTTTGCTGTTTTGTTTACTAAAACTGTCTTTCGGAAACCGACGTGAATGGGTAAAGTATCGGTTTTAAAAAAGAGTCTTCGAAGTGCATCTTCAAAACGGTGTAAAAAAAATTATGAGGAAACCAGCATGTCCTAGAATCAAACAAATCGAAGACATGTGACATCCACCTCCGAATCTGATAGTGAACCCGCGTGTTGGATATCCCTCTCACAGACAGGACAGTTCCAGCTGCAACATCCCCGTAATTAAAAACGTTCAAAATCTAGTCGCAATCTCATTTCAGCGACAATCAATGTCAAAAACTCGTCAAAATACCTATAGGGAAATTAGAGGTATTTTTGACAGATTGAGAGTGAGACCAGACTGTAAACGTTCTTAAAATTACGAGAATTGCTTAAAACTAAAAGATATGCTTATGCTTTGAAGTGCGAAACCCTAAAAATGGCTACACAATAAATTGCACGCTTTATTAGACTTCGCTTCAAAATAAAGATCTATTTAACACGTTATTGTTTTAGTTACCAGAGTGTATCGATACTACTCAGGCCGCCGCCAAGCCGGCACCCGACGCTGCAGCCATTAATTAGTTAGTAAGTTAGTTATTTAATTAACTTCTACGTAAATACTGGAAGGAAGGAAGTTTTTCTTGTATGATCAGTCGTTCTTATGTAGAGTCGACATGAGAATGTTGTACTTACTTACAAAAATTGCAAACTTAACTGAGGTAGGTAACCGCTGAAATATAGTTTACGATAAGTAACAAAAACTTGATGCCTACAGATAAATTAGCTACCACTAGACACATAATTTAATTGATGATTTTAAAATACACATAATGGGCAACCGCTAGTTATCTTTTTAATAATAATGTAAAATTCGCTGACAGGCAACGCACAGCCTAATCCGCTGGGTTGAACACATGAAATTTTTCACAGGAGCACACCCAAAGCTCACGTATTAAAAGAGTAGTTTTCATAGCAAATTATGCTTATCTTCTTGCTCTGCAGATAGACACGGCTTACATTTCATACTTTTCTGGATCACGCATTTTATCTGTCCCCGTCCAGTCGGCCCCGAGCTCTAACAAAATGGTCTAAAATAATATACAAAACTTATTGTTGAGCCGAGATTACACAATACTCTGGGACTGGTATATATTAATACCAAACCCGATGTGAACCGTGTCGAGAAATATCTTTGTTTAAGACGGACGTGTGTACATAGCATTGAGAATGTTCAGTCTGACGCCCGCCAATTGAGTTTGGTACGCCTTCCAATTCCTGTGTGGATATAGTATAGCTGTAGCATGCCTTTTATAAAATAAAGCAGGATCCTAATTAATCAAGCAGCTAAGAGCTACTTTTCACATTACTACTAAGCGAAGCGGCAGGGCTAGAAACAGGGCTTTATTTAATAAAATAATTATTTTACGCTCGCTCGTCCTGACCTCATTTTGTTTAAAAGCCTCAGTGAAATAATTATCTACGATCTGTTTGGAAAAGATAAAAGACAAAATTTTGAATGCCTAACGCCGCAACTTTTTGGCGTGAACGTTCCATATAAAAATATGAAATGCTTACTGTCCCGGTTGGGCCTGGACACAGCCTGCTAAAAAAATTATGTCTCGAAACGAGATAGTACGAGTATGGTTTTCAAAACCTATGAACAAAATTCCATTTTGCTATCGAGTAGGTCTTAGCGTATAATATCGATGTAAAATTTTCCAGTACGCCATAAAATACCCGTCGCGCGTCTGTAAGTTAAGAGGATCAAAGTGGTTGTTCTGCTGTTGCCAGCTCTACGTTAAAGCGGTAGGTAGTACTTTATAACGTTTCGCGGTAATTGTATTGGACCGTTTCGAGCAATCAAAATTTAACACAGGTAGGTATTTATAGCACGTGTGCCGAGCGACCTTCCCCGACCTTGCAGGGTGAGTGTATTGGGGGAATTATTCAAATGAGAGCCCCTGCTGACGTCGCTTTCTGTTTTTAATTTGGGCCTCTGGCAGTGATTAAAATTTAACTTATTTTGGGGGCTCATACGACGTTAAATCCGGAGACTTTGTTCATCAATAAGCTTGTGGTGATTGGTAGACTTATATTATCCAAACTAATGTCTACTCCACATATAATCTCCAGAATCCTATCAAAGACTTTCATCATAAGTCTTTAATGGGTTTTTTTAATATACCTATTGTGTTGACTACAATATACCTATTAAGTTCGTAAGAATTTCAGGATTGCCTCGAAACGTGGACATAAAATGTTATATCCACGTTTCGAATGTAGCCTTGCCTCCAAATACTCGTATTGTATCGCAGAGGCTGAAACTCGAGCTAGCTAATATGCCTTGGTCACCGAAATATGACCTATACAGCATCAAATGATGCAGATTTAATGAGAAAATTATACTATCAGCGGTATGGACAGTGTTAATTACTAATTAGTATTATCAAATGAACATTCACTAGCCACTAATTAGCCAAAATGATTGCTGGTCTCATATCGGCAGAGTGGCTATAATATTATGCCAGTCTGTACAGTCCCACTGTATGGTAAAAGCCTCTTTTGGCATGATTTAAGAGCTATCATCGTCATATCTTATTACCTTACATACCTGCCTACTCTAAGATTAAAATCTAGGCCAGAAAAATTTATAAAAAGCGATGTTTAATTATATGAATATTGTATACCTAAGTGATGGACGCGTACTGCGACGATTGGTTCGAGGTGGCGCGGGAAAAAAGTTCCTGGAAGGAATTGCGGGAGGCCTTTGCCCAGGAGTAGGACAGTAAAGGCTAACAAAAAAGTGATGTTATAGCACGAAAATCACGAACGGCAATCAGAGAGACTTTTACTTTTATAATATTTAGATAACCAATGATATTATAATAGAAGAATGATTTCTGTGAACTAACGTGAACTTGATTCTATAAAATCAAAATTAGGAACCATCCACCTGCGAGCCCTGTTTAAATAAATGACGTCGGCTTGTTATTACTCATTGTATGCTTTAAATCCCATAAATTCAATATTTATGATTCACAGTAAATAATTAAGTGTACTTAACTGTAGTGTAATTAACTTGTACAACACCCAGTGCGAGTGCGGTGCCTCTAATCAGACCATGCCCCACTTGATAGAGTGCCCTAAGTGCCCGTTCACCTGCACCTTGGATGACTTAATGAATGCCACTGATGCCGCAATTAACGTCGCCACCTACTGGGCTCAAACAATATAAAATATCGAAGAAGAGTACCATCGACACGAAAAGAAGAAGACAGTAAATAATGAGGTAGAATCTTACACAGTACTTTACTGAACTTTAATTCAGACGTCGCCCTTGTAGTCACGTTCGACAGCTCTCGTAAACTGCAAGTAAATTGTCCATTTAAAACAAATGAACTTCGAACAAAGAATAAATTGAATTTTGATGGATTCCTCTCAATTCGGACCTACTATGGGCTGCACACGGTCAGGCTACCGGATCGGAGCTGCATGGATCAGTATGTCATCTTTCACACTTAGGTATTGACGGGGTTCATCCGGACTTCTCATACATTCACAGCATGGTACGCGGCAACGGCTAGCCGTTTCAAAACGAAAAGAGACTCGCTAAGTCTTATTTGTCGCCTTAAGAGTGTTATTTATCAATATCCGTATCATTCATTTGTCAACTGTCTGTAAGGAATCAGACCAGGGGAGTTTTTTTTTTTGGGAAAATACAGATGACTTCGTCCACTCTGGGCGGAGCGGGAAGGCGATCAGGGGATCCGACCGGTGTAATTCGAATTGACGACTGTTACTGTTCGCCTGCATCATCCTACTGCTGGGCAAAGGCCCTATGATTTCTAGCTCCAAGGGCGATTCAGGGCTAAAGTGGAGTCGTTTGTTTTCTCTAGCTCATCCCGCCATCTTTCTACGGGGTCTGCCACGACGGCTAGCATCTTTTTGAGCGACTTCAGTAATCTGTGGTTGAGAACAGTGTGTTGTTGCGAACATGGTCTGTCAATTTGACGACTAGGACACTGCGCTCCATTACACGTTGGCAAGTTTGTACTTTTGAATGTTTGTCAATACCAAGTCTGGGATCCATAGGTCAAAATGGGAAGCAAGCACATCTCAATAATTGTGTCAAACTCAATAAGAGTGTTAAAGGCGACGAATTCAACTCTGTTTCAGCAAATCGAAGACTGTATCTAGGGGTTGATTTGATTGTAAAGAACACTTTACTGTTTTAATTTGGTGCATTAAAATGTTTCCTATCCTCACTTTGCTGGTTATTAAATGTTACAAACAGAAATGCACGGACAATTCTCAGGATGGCCCCTAAGGCCCTTTGTTCACACGTTTTTGTTGCCTTGAAAAACTACGGTTTAATCGCTGTGCACGGTCGTCAGTGTTGTATGGATCACTATGGAAACTTGTACACGGACACGTTTTTTGTACGGCACGGTTTATAAGCCGTGTGTAGGCACGGATCGTCAGTTTTGTATGGATCACTACGGCAGCTTGTTGACAGACACGTTTTTTCTACGGCGAGGTTTATACGCTGTACCGTAATGAAACAGTGCCGCGTACAAAAGGCATAAAGGTTGCATCCAAGAGTTAGAATATCCTTTCAGCACATACCGGTGAGCAGTGGTGGCTAAGTGGTAACGGCCGCGACTTACGAGTTGTAGGTCGTAGGTTCGAACCCAGACAGGCGCTTTACTTTGTGTAAATTATTTCGTCACCACTGCTCTGCACACGTTGAAGGCAGTAGAATTAATTAAGAGCTCAATACTGAAAACGGTATTCCTGACAGGGATATAATTGAGAGCGTTATTCCGTAAACTCATATTGGTCCTGACCAAACGTTATTTAATCCTCGTTCTCGTAACCGCATCGAGAACGGGGTTTAAATAACGTTTGGTCAGGACTAATATGAGTTTTTTTATGTACATATGTATGTTATAAAAATGAATAAACCAAACAAAAAGCATAATTAATTACATTAATAAGTAAGCATAATTTTACTAAGCTACGTACAGTCAATGAATCGAATAAATGTAATAAATATAAAATCAAAGTCCATTTCAGTAGCAAAGAGAATACATTTATTTATTTATTTAGGTTAGCCAACAATTGTTTACACAATACATTTAACAAATCATTACTTAATACATTTATAAGTGCAACAATTACTTACAGACTAACACAAAATTAACCATTAATGGTTTTACTTATTTCAAAGCCAAAAAGAATATTTACAATTATAGTTATTCATTTTTTTTTTGGGTGAATCATTGCTAACATTAATAATAACAGCAATTACCTTCTAAATAAATAATTAAAAAATAAAAGCAAATTGGTAGGTAACATTAACATTAAAAGAAATAAAAATAATTTAATTCAAATACATAGTAAAATAAAATTACATTAACAGTGAGATCATTAATTGTGAGAATAATGCTCAATAATTATTTTATAAAATTTGCCGATGCTATCATGGTGTAAAAATGTCGTGTAGCGACAAGTAATAAACTTTAAATGAAGGAATTAAAGAAAGGGAGGTAGAAATCAATTAAAGTTTTATTGATAAGACATAAAAAAATATGGAGATGGACTGGTCAGTGGTGTGTAGTGTGTGGGTGAGGAAGGATGAAGATGAGTGATAGGTGGGTTGAGGAGGCTGTGGTGGAGTTGCACATGTTTACATTTTTACACATGCGTGAAATGGGTGAGTTAGCATCCAGGACTGTTCTGCGCAGCGGTGGGTATAATGGTGTGATAGGATTTCGCGGATATCGGGCTGGGGCACGAAATTTTAGGAGACTCAGTAGGTTTGGGCAGTCTATTTTATTTCTAAGCAATTTATACAGTACATAAACGGTACCTTACATCAGTATATAAACGTACATCCGATTTTATAATCCGTCGAACTAAATTATTTAAACCTCGCGTCAAACATTTCAAAGCTACACTACCTGATAAGCAAAATCCGTTTTAGAATGTCACACGTTTGAAGTGTCGATACTTCGTGTTCCGTTACTGCATCAATTTCTATATTTCGCCTAACTCGCGTCAAATAAAATGAAATTTCGACATACTCGTAGTATGTCGAAATTTCATTTTATTTGACGCGGGTACCGACTGCAGTATTTCCGTTAGGGACCATTCTCGAATTTCCATATTTATCACACACACAGGGCGACGCGTTTGGGAGGTGAGATTGGCAGCTCGGCAACTCTGCTTCGTATGTAATATAAGCGTGTTGTGACTTGTTTGTTAACTTGTGTGCAAATGTTAAGGCTTACTGGCTATTATTTATTTATTATGGCCGACGTTCTCACTGCAGGCGCAGGGTATTTCTACTTGACTGCAATTATTTGAGTTGGTTTTCAATTATTACAAGCAGTGGTGGCACAGTGAAAACGGCCACGACTTACGAGTGTAGGTATTTGGTTTTAATCCAGACAAGCGCTTTACTTTGTGTAAATTATTTCATCTGCACTGCTCTCAAAACTGTGAAGGAAAACACCGTGAGAAAACCGGCAAGTCCTAGAACCGAAAATTCGTAGAGATAAGACATCGACCTTCCTTCACTGGGTTGCGTGTTGGATTACGGCACACTACCTCTCACAGATAGGTGGCCTGTGTCTGTGTGTTTGTCTCTTAATTGTGCCATCTATTTAACGGAATCGCGGAGGCTGCATGCTACTACCATATCAGATGGCCAATTCCCGTAATTTACGAGTAAAATGATCAAAATCTAGTCGCAGTCTCATCTCGGCGACAAACAAATGTCAAAAACGTGTCAAAATGTCCCTACATTTTGACACGTTTTTGACATTTGTTTCCCTAAATTAGACGTATTTTTGACAGATTGATACTGAGATGAGACTGTGAATGTTCTTAAAATTACGAGAATTGCCCCTCTGGTTACAGCCTTTGTAGTACTCATCCGTTAACATCCACTGATGTTCATAGGCCTCCTGGAAGAGGATTGGCTGCGTATTGTTGATCATAGTTTGTTTATGATGTGGTTAGATGTAGCAGTGGGAACGTTATATAGGTGTCAATTTTTTACAAACTTACTTATCTACTTAGTTTTATGTACAGAATGCGTAGATGACGGCTTCGGGATGGGTCTTTTGGCACTCTGTCTTTAAACTCTTTTTTTTTTTGTCAAGGTTAATCGACCAAGAAAAAAAAAGTACCTTTTTTGTTGAATATATTACAGTTGCGATCTTTTAAAATTCTATGCTAGTTTTTGGAAATGAACTTTAAATATGAACAATATCTTCAGAAGGTTACTTTAAATTAAACAACATTCGCGTTCATTTCAGAAAATATACGAGTAGTTCATTGATTTTTTTGGCTACTACTCAAAAAGGACAGCCTCCGTTCGCGTGAACAAACATAATTAACTGGAAAGGTTGACTGGTAGAAAATGCCTATGGCATAAAGTCCGCTCTGTACACGTACGTGCTTGAAGTATTAAATAAATAAATATTTTACTATTTACATTGAGGCTATTGGAACGAAGTTTTTTAATGGAGCTTCGGGTAGGAGTAAACTTGGGGAAATCGTCTCGTAATGAAAAACCGTTATGCCCATGTGACTTTTTATTACATATAATAGAGAGAGTCAGAGATATATAGAGAGAGATAGTTTTCATATTTCTCGAGGGTGCTGAAGCCGATCGCAACTGTGAATATTTTTCATTTTGAACTTCGTTCCTGCCGGCGGGCCCCGACGCTACACGTTTTTTTTTTTTTTTTGATTTGCCAAATATATCCGCTTAACCGAGGCCTAATTAACAAAATTTGAAACATGCTTGTTAGTCTCTGGAACTACCAGTAACATTAAAAAAAACATATTTTTGCATTTGATAGCCTTATTCTTGAGGAAGGCTATTTAACACCACGCTAAGCGACATAGGAACCGAAAAAAAAAAAAAAAGTCAGAAAGCACGCTAAGTGAGAATGAGATACTTGTAATAGCGCGTGCAGGCGACGTAACGCGACGGTCGGGGCAAGAAATTTCACGCGGGCGAAGTCCCGGGCAGAAGCTAGTAATATTATAAATGTGAAACATATTATGTTCGGATGTTTCTTAGTCATTTATGCAAAAACGGCTGAACAGATTTAGATGACATTTGGGCACACAGATAGTTAATAACCATTATACTTACAACACATAGGATACTTTTATCATGGTAGTAGGGACGTTCCCGTGGGATAATTTCTGACCTCCACGTAGACGAGGCCGCGGGCAAAAGCTTGTACTAAACGTTTCAGGCCGTTTAGAGTTCCAAACACGGATCGTGGTGCGCGCGACGCGGGTCCGAGACGCGGTTTTAGTACCATTGTTTGATTTTTGAGTGCGCGGTGAGGAAGCCTCTGTTTTTCGTTACCTACCCTACCTTTGGTAATGGTAAGCGCACATACTTTTTGACACATATAGCTAGTCGGTTTCTTCTCTATTCGCGACTTTTAACCTATAACTAACTTCCCAATAATAGTTTCAAGGATTATTGGAATCCTAGACATAGGTACCTTTCTACAATTGTACATGACAAGTGGATCAGTAATCGGTAACAATAGTCTAATCATATTCATTCGTAGATCTCACTTCGTAGAGCTCGTCCATCCTTCCAACAGAATCGTTTAGTCTCATCCCTCGTTGGGTAGTCGCAATAACATAGGTACATTAGCGGGCAAACTGATTGCAGAATTTTGTTGAATATCGAAATAATTAACACAAAATTCGTATCGAATTCGTTAATTGCTGCCTTAGAAATATTATTGTGTAGGTTGTTTCGGGCTATTGCATTCATCCGGCACTTCACGGTATACTTCTTCGCCGAAAGAGCGATAAGTAGTATTCGGAATTTCTGGATTATGAGCCGATGCTCATAATCCAGAAATTCCGAATACTACTTATCGCTCTCCGAAATATTGCCGTATATACGAATTACGGGAGTATATCGATATATACTCCCGTAATTCGTATATACGGCAATATTTCGGTAAGTACTCAAAACCATCCAGAATTCCCGCTGGACGTTGAAAGCTTTTGATGTTAAAGTTTTTTTATGTAGATTTATTCGGTCAAATCAACTGAACTTTGAATGTTTTCATTGCCTATTGAACTAGATAAAGAGTTAACAATTTATCGCTGTAAGGGAAAATATTTTAGTTGCAAACTAGCCTCAATAATACATGAAGTATACCTAAAGTATAACATACAAATTAAATTATTCAAAAAGCCCACAATGGTGTGTAGTATCAAAGTGAGCTATCATAAAGGGCGCTCATAAAAACCAATCTTACTTTAATTTATTTCCCTTATAGAAAAAGCAATTTCAATACCTATTAGCTGTGAAGAGAAATGGCGCATTTCTTTCGATGTTATTTATCTGTCACTCACGCGACATGATTGCTTTCTTCAGAAACTAAGTACAGAGTACAGAGTAAATCGTTGTTTGCTGACAATATTAGATATGGATGAGAGAGTACATCCATACGCTTCGAGACACACGTCAATATTTTAAGTCCACAGATTCTATCCTAATTCACTATCCTGCTAGATTCGCTGGTCTGTGCTGTAGTGCCATCAAAACGCTTCGGCCATCGGTCACCCTGTAGCGAAGTGTATGGCGTATGACGTGTTGACGTGTAAGTATGAAAGTTTTCACTCAAACCGACACCATTTACCGACTTCCCGTACATTCGCCACTTGGTACCCAGCGTCATCCGGCTGGAACGTGTGAAAGGCACTCGCTATCCGATCCGACACATTTGCACGTGAAATTCCGGACTTTATAATTAAATATGCGCTGGTCGGCTGCGTCCTATTCGGATTGAGCCCGTTTTATCGGCTCCGCAATTCAAAGCAAATATACTCCCTGTATTTCGTAAATGCCGTTGGCAAATCATATTAGCTAGTGTAATCCCTCACTGTTCGAAAGGTTACAATGATATTTAGTGTGAAATTCTGGGTCAAATCTGTTTAAACAGGTACCTGCAGTACATTCTGAAGTGTTAGACAAATTAGATATAAACAGAATGTTCTACCTTGCTCGAAGATGTTGCATATGTCTAGCGGTATTGCAGGGATGCCGTGCTGAGGTGTTCAGTTAAAAGAAATGCGGCATCATAAAAATAATAAATAACAACGGAACAGTCGAAAGTGGCGGCGCTGTAATATTCTATTTTATTTGCTTCGCGTATGTTGACATGCTTGTAACTGTCGAGAGTTCCTCTGTTTTATCATTGCAAAAGAACGGCTTTTGATAAAAGGGAACTGCGTCACATTTAATACCTACTGATTTGACTATACCTATTGCCATTGGGGAATATCTATCTCGAACATATTCCTAATCCGAATCGTTATGAATACCTAAAAAGGTCAGTCAGTTACAGATTGTGTGTACATACTTACTCTGTAAAAATAATTGCTAATAGATTGCCGTAAAAGTTGCTACCGACAAATCAAACCATAACTTGTTAAGCCAAGTACTCTTGCTAACAATCACAATATATAAAGAGCCCAAAAGCATTTACGTAAGGCCACTGACAGAGGAATCAGAAAAAAACTGTGACAAGGGTTTAGTGGCACGGTTCTAATGAAGAAAACAACAGGCTGAATAAAGCAGTGCTCATCCAACCACATGGGAGCTCTGTGTTCATATTAACACACTCCGCAATACTCACGTTCGCGTACATTTGTGCGGGACACTGAATGTCAAGATAAGCTGGCGGCTTACAATTTGAGATAGAAGCCCTGGCGCGGTGCCAACTCCTTGCCATGTCTGTCTTTGCATACGAATGAGTATGCCTCTAAGGAAGTCGTAATTAAAAAATATCATAGCTCCTCATTTTTTATTACAACAAAAGCGCCCTAACACTATTTAGCGGAAAGCCATAGTGTTCACTTGCTAAAGTTTAAAAATTTTCATGAGCTGCACAATGAACATCGCGGAAATGCAAATTATGCAATATACGTGTAATGAGCATCGGGTATCCAATTAGTGTGAACCAAATGCACAAAGCTGCAGTAAATGAAATTCGTGAATGGTCATTTAAATGTTTGAAATGAAGGTATTCATTCCTAAAACGCAGGAGTTATGTCATAAATTCAAACGGCGAGTAATTATCTTCGAGCGGTGACTGGTGAGGCTTTGAAGTTTGTGCCTTTGAATAAAACTGGACCATGAAATAATTTGGTTGAGAAAATTTTAGCAGCAAGCAAAAATTTTCAAAATTTTTAATTTTTTTTATAAATCATTAGTTTCAGTATTGGTCACTAATTACCAGTCACCCTATATATCTATACATATTATTTATAAATTAAAGTCTCTTTTCGAGCCTGTCTGTCTATAAGCATATCATAATCAGCCTATAATGTTCCCACTGCTGGGACACCGACCTTTTTTTTTTCTGGGTGGGAAATCATCATATGACTTCTCCCGCTCTGGGCGGAGCGGGAGGGCGTGTCAGACTTTTACTGACTAAAACCCACCCGTGTTCCTTCAGTTGCCTATGCCAAGGGCCACGGTATCTCTTTCGAACAACCCGCGGCCCTAGCGGACCCCGTCAGTTCGTGCTGACATCTCTTTGAGGCGTGCGTGGAGCGTAGCAAACCACGCTGACGCAGGTAGGGAGGTCGGCGCGCAGCACCCAGTCGTACCCGATATCCCACAGATGCGGCCCCAGGACAGTTCCACTCTCCCCGGTGACCAGGGTAGATGACGGCCCTGTCCGTCAAATAGGCGTCGACAATGCGACAGAGGTTGGTCGGCATCCGGTGATAACGGAGTGCCTCCCTGATGCAACTCCAGGACAGGGTATTGAAGGCATTGGCGATGTCTAGAGACACCGCCAAGACAACCCCACCCCGGGTCACGGCATCCCCCGTCGTGAAGCCTCGCATGCGCATGATGGCGTCCACCGTAGAGCGCCCCCTGCGGAAACCAAACTGACTTTCTGCCAAATCCGGCCCCACCCGCACCAGCCGCACGACCTGGGACACAGACCTCAGCTCAGTAAGAGGGAATGTGCCGTAATCCATCTTGCGGGCCAGTGCGCGTTGGTAGATGTCTTCGAATTTTCTGCCGGTTCCCACGCGATGCTTTTCTTCACCGTTTTGAGAGCAGTGATGATGCAATAATTTACACAAAGTTAAACGCCTGTCAGGGTTCGAACCTACAACTCGTAAGTTGCGGTCGTTACCCCTGGGTACCACTGCACCGCGTTGTTCCTATGTACTACGCAAATGATTTTAATGCGGTTTTCACTATCACTATCAAATCTCGATGTTGTGTCAAGTCGTAAAAACCGTGTGAAGCAGGAGAGGGTCGCTGGGTTGGGTACAAACTGAAGGCCAATTCTCGTAATGTAAAACGTTCAAAATCTAATCGCAGTCTCATCTCGGCGACAAACAAATGTCAAAAACTTGTCAAAATGTAGGGAAATTAGTGGTATTTTTGACAGATTAGACTGAGATCAGACTGTGAACGTTCTTAAAATTACGAGAATTGCCCCTCTGATGTATGGGGAGGTACTTATCCCTAAAAAGAGACTATCACCCCGATCCCAGCCCATCTATTCGGTAAAAACTCACCGTGTAAACTTAGGTGAAGTGAGCTAGAAGTGAACTGTCATCCCACCCTGACGCTAGCGGATTGACAGCTTAATTGATCTAAGTTTTCGCGGTGAGATTTTTACAGAATAGATCGGCTGAATACTAAGTTTATATGATCAAAGTACATCAGCATTTTACTGTTTTCTGGGGGGCTACACCACAGAACAGATAAAAGAATTATCTGTTCTGTGGGCTACACACATGAAGTGTAATTTGATGCATTTAACCTGGCATGAACAATATATTCAAATCCGTATTACCGATCATATTAGATTTTTCAGCCTGACCTCGGCAGAGTCGAGTCATGTCTATCCGTGTGTCTATCTCTATACTTATTATATTCGATACATAACCCATGTTTTATTAAATATACATTTTATTATGAATTTAACTTAATGTGTGATTCAGTAAAGATCATAATAATACCAGCCTATATTTGTCCCATTGCTGGGCAAAGACCAAGTCTCATTCTCATCTCTCTCAAATGTCACGTAGAAGCTTATGGGCTTACCGTATTTGATTCTATGGTAGCTAACTTAGTTCCAACCAGAATGAAAAAAAATGAAAATCAAAAGTAATTTATTTAAATTAGGCTGAGAATCAGCACTTTTCGAACGTCAAAATTATAAAAGACAGTCCCCCAAAACGCCCGCCCTTCACCACTTCCTAGTGCTTTCGCTGGGAAGAAGAAGTGGCGCAACAAACTCCCCAGTAAAAGTTAAAAGTATTTATTGTGACTCTCACAGGAAGATCACAAATTAAACCAGACACAACCATAAAAATAAATCAAATTGCCAAAATTATGTTTGTGGACATTCATTATTTTTGTGACCAATAAGAAAAATATTATTTTAATGAGCAGAGCAGAGTAGATTTCTCACAATTCCTTTTAAATTATTGGGGTCTTGTCTTAGTTTCAATTACTCTGCTCACCTTTAGCGAACCGTGACACCATAATCCATTACGGGGAATGCATTCATTACCAATCTCTCTGTATAGTCTATGTGTCCATTTCAGCATAATAGGTACTGCCCGAATGTGTATCTGTGTGATTTCCATGAACCTGTGATACTAAGCATCAATAGGACGGCCTGCACTACCTCAGATTGCGAAAATTGTCGAAGCATTAATGGATGTAGTTTCAATAATACTGCAGTATTCACTTTGTAGATGAAGAAAATGAGGACTACTGCGAGGTGTCGTCTGTTGCGAAAACACGGTTGCATATAATTTTCTCGATACAAAGAAATCTCAAAGTTACATCTAAACCGTACAATAAAAGCAGAATAATCAATGAACATTTTCAAATTAGGTCATGCCATTTGCAGGCTAATCGAACTACGAGTATGCATAAAGCAGATGTCATATGTTAGTTTTTATTTTTTAATCGTTACATTTAACGTAAAAAGATGAAATTGGAAATATCAAGATTTATAACCACTCACACCTTGAACCGCTCTGCCGCCCGGCCCCCGACAGGACCCCGATTCAGTATTTGTCAGTACCGCTTCGGCTATCAGACGGGGAATCCGTGGCACTTCACTTGCGCTCAAAAGACCCGATTGACGTTTTATGTTCTGAAGAAATTATATAATAATGTAAAAATAAGGCACCCGTATTTCTATTTTTTCCAAATTTTGTAATTTTTATTTATAAAGTCATCTTTGAAATGCTTTAAAATCGTAATCTTACGTCAATGTCAAAACATTTCCAAAAATTTAGGGAGGTAAACGTACCTATTTTAGACAGTTTCCAAATTTTCATAATGTTTTCAATATATTCAGCAAAACTTTTTTATAATTTTGGTTGAGATAGGTTTGTGGTAATGGAAAAATATTTCAATTACCACAAATGTGATACAGGTGGATTTTTTGAAAGGAAGCAGTAAGGGTAGGTGCACAAACTGTTGTAAAATAATAATATATACAGGGTGTAATAGCCGTCGTACATAAAACTATTGCACGAAAGTAATTGCTGTGAATCGACTTTTATTTTCGGTGTGAAAATTTGCTGTTTGCGCACTACCACAAACAGGCTCCGTAAGTCATAAAAGGCAGGACGCACTGATTGAAGATCTTAGTCTTTAGGCTCTGTGAAATACTCAATGAGAAGACTAGATGAAGCTTCGTAAACGCTCCCCAGCCCAGCTAAATTTGTTCTTACCAAACTGCATAGTTTTCCATAGGTAAAAGTATTCTCGGACAACCTTGAAAGCATTAACATGGACAGCAATCGTTGAACATAACCTAGGTTTTGTCCAAGTTCATCCATGCCGCGTCCTTTCCAGTTGAGCCTCTTAAATACATCCTCAAATAATATTAGAGCACAATTTCGGGAAAATTACGTCCCCTTCTCTCATCCTTTACATGGATATGTTTAGTTCGCTGGTCTTGAGGTTGGACTGTCGTTGTCGCGTTTTCATGAAGACATCTCAGCACTTGGATATATCGCCAATGGAATTGGCATCAATGCCAAAACAAAACAAAACAGACCAGGTCTCGATAGAGTCAAAAGTATTTATAGAAGTACCTACATGTCTATTTGACAACTAATTTGAGAGTTGTCAGCTGATCGACTAATTTGAGAGTTTTTATCACTCTATATTAGATCTCATCATCGCGCGTTCGTATTTTACAAAATAGAGGATGATTCCCGAAGCGCCTATTTTTTGTTGGACTTCTGTACGTAGGTTACCTTGGTAAATTAGCTAAATTAATCATTAGTACATGTATAAATTAACTATTTGCTAGTTAATTTATAACGTACATACTAATGAATAATTTAACTTTTTTTTTTTACTTTTAATATATTTCCATTTTATTCTATACAGCGTCGATTTCGTATAATAATACAAGCTTCTGCGCGCGACTTCGTCCGCGTGAAATTTCTTGTTCTCCCAATCCACCCCGTCGCATCGCATTGCCCTTCCGCGCTATTACCTACTTCGTTTTCTGACTTTTTTTCTATATGCTCGGCCCCTAAGAATTCTAACGTGATGTTAAATAGCCAAGGTAGCCTTCCTAAAGAATTGGGCTATCAAATGTAAAAATATTTTTTCAAATCCGTTCCAGAGATTAGCGCGTTCAAACAAACAAACTATTCAGCTTTATTATTATTACCTCAATTTGAGTTAGAAACAATCGTAAATCAGAATTACGAAGAGGAGAGGGAACGAAGTATTTAAAACAACCAAAACCAATAGGATCGCGTTTCATTCTACGTACAGTTCGATGTTTACGTTTTGTTTCTTTATGTTTTTTTTTGTTTTGTTTTTATTGCTACTACACTACTGTTGTTGTGCATCTTTGTTACTTAATATTGTAAAATTCTTGCCAATATACCAGCGAGTGGGGAAGGCTTTTCTCAAAAGAAAATCTTTAATTTTTTTTTGTTATATTTTAGTTTTTTTGTAATATTTTTGTTTTACATTTATTTTATAATTTATGCTCATGGATGATGTAGCTGATCTTAACGACAGCTTCTTCTCGTGCTCTTTTTCTACTAGTTTTGTTAGTGCGGATAGTGACTCTTCCTTACCACTTACTTTACATGATAAAATCTCTTCTCTTTTCTCCAATGACCTTAAGAATTTGGAAATTTCTCAAATCTGTAGGCATAGGCAAGTCACCTGCCAAAGTGTAAGGATGTGAACCTCGATGATCTCAATAAGCATTTCTCTCTCCTTCCCTTTTCTCTTGATCCGTCTGTCAAGCCTGCGACACTGGAGAGGCTTGCTAGTTTGTAAGATAGTCTTGTAAGATGTTACTGAGGATGACGTTAAGAAGTCTATACTTGCGATTACTTCTTCAGCAGACGGTAATGATAAGTTGTGTTCAAGAATGATAACTCTCATCCTTTCCTCTTTACTTCCTGTTCTCACTCACATCTTCAATCACTCATTTTCCTCTTGCTCCTTTCCGTCAATTTGGAAACAAGCTCACGTAATACCTTTACCTAAAACTAACAATCCTATTTTATTAACCTACTTTAGAGCTATTTCTATTCTCCCATTTTTCTCTAAAATTTTTGAGCACATAGTTCATAGACAATTATCATTTTTCTTGGCGTCAAACTCGATAATATCCCCTTTTCAATCCGGTTTTCGCTCGGGTCACAGTACTGTAACCGCGCTTTTGAAGGTAATTGACGACATCCGCTCGGCAATGGAGAATAAGTTACTTACTGCTCTTGTACTGCTCGACTTTAGTAGCGCCTTCAATTCAGTGGATTTCGACATTTTACTAGGTTTCCTCAAACCTATCAATTTCTCTTCTTCCACTTTAGCCTTGTTCAGTTCTTAACTTCGGGGACGCTCTCAATGTGTTCACCTGGAGGAGTCCTTCTCTGATTGGTGTAGTCTCACTGAGGATGTTCCTCAGAGTAGCGTTCTCTCTCCTCTTCTCTTTTCAATTTTCATAAACTCTGTTACCAGAGTAATCTCCTCTAGTTTCTATCCCTATGCAGATGACCTGTGGCTTTATCGAGATTTTACTGTAGCTAACACGGGTTCTGCAATTGCTGCAATGAATCATGACCTGGCTTGCGTCAGCGTTTGGGCTCAGTCATTTGGTTTGCAAATTAACCCAACTAAATCCCAGGCCATGATCATCGGTAGCAGATTCGTTCGCAATGTGGCTGATGTTACATCTCTTCAAAACAACATCTAACAAAATAAAGAATAAACGCAAGCAAGTTAGATCAAACAAAACACTTTGAAGTATATAATATCAACACTTACTTTATCCGGACAGTCTTTGACAAAGAGCTCTTTTTTCTAGTACATTTTAAAGTGTTGGCGATAAAGTAATTGTTGGGAGCGACAGGTTGCCTGTGAGGTAGTCAGTCCTTTATTTTTTCACTGGTGCTATAACAGCCTTTCTCTGAATAGAAATTTTATAACTCCCGGGACGATAGCAGGTTCAACCTTTATTTTGTTTCATAACTGCATTTCTCAGTGACTTTTGAAAATATCAAGAATTTCAAACCGTAAGAAAAATTCGGGGCGCTATTTTGCTTCTTTAGCTAACTGAAGAGATCTTATAAAGAAAGTAGAACCAACTGTCAAAGTTTCGCATAAAAGTTTTACCGTTTTAATGCATTTTGTTAAAAGTTACACCACGGAAACAAGAGAGTGTGTGCCTCTGTGACGTATTCGATGTTTTTGAGAAGTTAGGCAAAAAAGTTATAAGTTAATATGTTGGGGCCGGGTTCCAGTCTAACCAGATACAGCGTAACCCTGCGGGACCCTAATCTATTACAATAAAAGTTGGTATTTAAATTTTTTGAAGGGCATGTATGTACAGCTGGTCTTATTTTTTATCTTATCCCTGCCGTGATTTTTTTGGAAACTAGCTGTGCTCGCGACTTAATTTATTTATATAGACGTTATTATACACCACAAAAATACATAGCATAAAAAATACATTAAACACCACAAAATATACAATGGGCGGCCTTATCGCATTACTGCGATCTCTTCGAGCAATTAGTTCAACCAGCTTTCAGGCTGGCTAAAGTAGACTCATCTTTCATGGGGTACTGTTTAAAATGTTACAATAAAATACCTCCCCACATAATAGAACAGAATGAAACGAAATTTAAATCTTTTATAAAACGCACACTATGCAGCCAGGCATATTAAAAATTGGGGGATTACATCGCTGATAAAAATGCTTGGCTAAACGCTGGTCCTGCTCCACAGGACGCATAAATAAATTGATTAGCATTTGAAAACACTGTTGGAGCTGCTGAATATTGTAAAATACTATTTTTGCATTATATAAATTCAATCTCCTAGTATTGTATAATTGTATAGCACATGTGTGAGTACTATGTGCATACTACGAAGCTACCATTTACTGGGTACGTCTTTCATTGACTTGAATGTGCCCTGCCGGCTGAGAGTATGTCATGCTCATTCAAATGTCTCGCTGATGGTGGCATATGTGTTGGATCATTTAGCTCCCTTCAAAATGGTTGAGCTGAATGGTGCTAATCCATGCGTCATGTTCGTGAACGGGCGCCGTCAGTAGGGACTGGTCATCTCTTTGCTGCCATGGCTTATTTTAATTTAATTTAATATTTGAATTGTTTTAAACTTTTCATTACGGACGCTTTTAACGTTCTGCATCGTTCTCACATGCATAATTTTTAACATGAATGATGTAACCAATACTTTGTAACCATATTATTTTGATTTAAAAGAGTGTCCATGGAGTTTCTTGCCCGTTCTTGTCCATAGGTACCTACTACGCTTTGGAATGGGTAACTAGCTTCATTTTACTGACTGACCGACCCCTTGACAATTCAAAAGTGCCTGTAATTTGAATAAATACTTTAATTGAAATAAATACTTTGAGTTTAAATTCGAGTTCTTCCAGGCAACCTTAGAATGGACAGTGATTTTCGTGGACATAAAATGGGACTGTCGTTGGTGCAAATATTATGTATACAATACTCTAAAATAGATACACAGATATATACATATCCAAAAATATAATATAAAATATAATTCATTCGCGTGCATGTTGGAAAATAAATTGGATTTGATAGTTTTTTTTTTTGTGCGGAACCCTAATTCTGTTTCCAAAATAAAAGTAAAGTCTAAATTACTCCGTATAACATCAGCTATCTGCCAGTGAAAGTCTCGTCAAAATTGGTCCAGCCGTTTCGGAGGTCAGCCGGAACAGACAAAAAAGAATTGTTATATGTGTGTATACCGGAATATACTTTCATATATATGCATTTAGTAAAAAAGCTGCTATTTTGACATTATAAACCGATACTTTAATTTTATTTATTTGTATAGAGTATAGATATACACATACATTTAAATACTTTAAATTATCCGATTATAAAATTTAACAAACATTTAAAAATAAAATAAAAAAGTCATTGCAATAAATTTAAATGTCAATAACTGTAGGTAATTAAAAATGACAATAAAATGTAAAAAAACAATTACTATTCAATGAAAATTACCATTTTATACAGTTATCTGTCCAATTACTCATAAATAACAATTAATTAATCATTTAACAACTATGTCTATGTTCTATAAATTCCTTAAGGCTATAAAAGCAACTATTTTGTAGCCACGCTGTTAATTTGATTTTAAAAACATCATCCTGCAATAATTTTAATTCATTTGGTATGTTATTATAAATCATATTTCTTGTAAATATCTTTATGACCAAATGGATGATATAATAAGTTGCGAAACTTAGATCTTTTTTGTCTTGGCACAACTTCTGTATGTTGCTTAAAGTAATGCATGTGTTTCTTTGTAAAGATGCAGATGTATCGTATGTACATACAGGGCAGTGGAAGAATTTTACTCTTTTTAAAGAGAGGTTTACAGCTATCTAAAAACCATGCCTTGTTTATGACCCGGATGCAACGTTTCTGGAGCTTGAAAACTCTGTCGATATCGATCGAATTACCCCACCTGATAAGTCTATAGCTCAGGATAGATGACACATAGCCACGGTAAGCTGAAAGAGCAGCTTCTACAGAAACATTTTGTCGTAGCTTTTTTAATGCAAACACAAACCTATCCAGTTTCTGACATATATATTCCACGTGGCTTTTCGAATTGAGATTTTTGTCTATATTAATAGGTACCTAAAAGTATTATTTCATCCACTTGTTGCACTTTTTCATTTTTATAGCTAATATATATATTTATATATATTATAGATTAGCTATCAATCTTTGTTTCAATCTTCATTTTCTAGTAAACGATGTATTTTAATAAACTCCGGGAGGAACAGAGAACCTCCTCCTAGATCTTATTTGGAAATCGGTTTCAACACCTATAAAACCTCATGCATTATGGCAACTGCCTACCTCGTCTAACGTTGAGGCGGGGTTGAATAAACGATGGCGACTAGTTCGTCTAGCTTTCAGGTTACCTGTCGCACCCCTTACGAGTAAGAGATTAGCTATCAATGATTTTCTCGCTCAAGAAACGTATAAAATATTGTGGGTCCTGTGTATGTAAAAGAGATACGTATATTAAGGGTCGCTTGTTTGAAACAGTTGGTTAACGTAACATACGTATGTCAAATAATAACGAGTACGTAATCGTTAATATTTGACGTAAGTCTAGGCCATAATTTTGTAATTGTAATTTGAAACAACGCATTTTTTGCTTTGACGATAGTTAGCGCCATTTTTGACGTATACGCGTACGTCAAGTGGACGTGAAACAACCCGCCCTAATAACTGAGGGGCAATTCTCGTAATTTTAAAAACGTTCACAGTCTGATCTGTCTCAATCTGTCAAAAATACCTCTAATTTCCCTACATTTTAGAAGTTTTTGACATTTGTTTGTCGCCGAGATGAGACTGCGAATAGATTTTGAACGTTTAAATTATGAGAATTGGCCTTCTGATCGCTGACTGAGCGACAAGAGCTATCAAAGAGAGTACTCGCTCAGTGACGTTCCCTTGGTGGGCAGAACACTCGCTGAGAGCCTCACGCTATACCTACCAGCGAGTAATCGCTCGTTACCGCCACGCACTCGCTGCTCATCAACTCGTTCCTAGATTGGCTCTCTACTTGCATCTCATTAATCGCCGGCGTTAGACCAGCACCCTAATTGCGTAACACAGTTTCAATCAGAATCTGAATCAATTTGAAGGATATTGCTAATCCATTGCTTCATATGTTCGAAAAATTTGTCTGCTCAACAACGTAAATAACGCAATGGATGTTGTTGAACTGTTAAAATGAAAGCCATTGCTACTGTTAGTGTGTTACGCATTTACCTCGCTGGTGCTTTAAACTGTGTACACTCATCAATGCTTTAGATAGGAGTCGTGTGACCGCCGAGCGTCTAATCCTTTAGTTTATAAAGTGCTGTTTGTAAACCAGAGAGGCAATTCTCGTAATTTTAAGAACGTTCGCAGTCTGATCTCAGTCTCAATCTGTCAAAAATACCGCTAATTTCCGTACATTTTGACAAGTTTTTGACATTTGTTTGTCGCCGAGATGAGACTGCGACTAGATTTTGAACCTTTTAAATTACGAGAATTGGCCTTCTGTTAGACAGGTCGACATTATGTCGCGCGGCTGAAGGGGAAAGTTTAAATTTAATCCGCATTTTCTTGGCTTCCTTATCAATCAATTTGTTGCATCAACAACGTAGTTAGTTTCATTTTATAAAGTTTTGCTGGCGCCCTATTTAATTTCCAGCGACGTCATATGACCTAGGAAACTAGATCATAGCAACTTAGTTAAATTGGTTCAGTAGGATGGCGGTTGGTGGACCTACTATTTATTATTTACTTCAATTGTAATGTAAAGTAGGTGCTTATCATCTACCACTTACCCACCACGCTTTTGTTTTAAAAATAAAGATATTGAAATAAATATGTTTATAAACGAACTATCTTCTGTCGGCAACTTAATCTGCGTGAAATTCGTTGTTCTCCGACCCACCCCGTCGCACCGCATCGCCTGTCCTCATAATCATCCTATAATGTTCCCACTGCTGGGACACAGGGCTCCTCTCTTCGCGAGGGAGCTTCGAGGAGCGCCTGCTCGCGCTAGTACTTTATTTTCGCTTATCGTTTTTTTCTTTTTGCTAGGCTCCTAGGATCGTAGCGTGATGTTTTACAACCTATAGCCTTCCTCAAGAATTAGGCTATCAAATTTAAAAAAAAGATCTTTTCAAATCCGATTGGTAATTCCGAAGATTACCCCCTACATACAAACTAAAGAGCTATTTGTTTATTTGTAAACAAACAAATACCTCTTTATAATATTAAGTATACTTATAGATTAAGAATATCTCACAGAAATGTTTTACTTAAAACTGCTCAAAAAGTAACTTCCTTTTCAGTTCTGCGGTAGTCGGGTCAAAAGGAATATAAACGGCAGTCATGTGTAATTGAATTTCCACCCGGTTGCTGACGGCCTTAAAATTATGACCAAGGAACTCTCAATTCCAGGAATAGCTGAAGTAATTCGATACACTGTGGACAGAAAGTTTTGTTAAACTATCTTAATACAATCATAAACATAGGAGGTACAGTAGTCAGGCGTTAAGGCTCCCGTAGAAAGGCGCGGCGCAACAGCGCGACCTGACTCTAGCAGAACAATTTCTATGAATTGCTATGAAAAGTTCATGGAAATTGTTCTAGCAGAATCACGTCGCACCGTCGCGTCGCGCCTGTCTGCGGGAGTCTTTTTAGTGGCACAGCGATCTTTAGAAAGAGAACGAGTAGTTGTGCTGATTTTTTTCTTAAACTTGATAGTTAAGGGGGATGCGCTAGGTAGCGCGCGAAATTCAAATTTTCTTACGCTTTTTTAAATTCGCAGGTCAGTTTCAGAATGTATGTTTAACAGAATATGATCCGCGACCGTTACAAGTGTGTATTTACAGAAATCATCATCTGCCTAGCCTTTTCCCAACTATTTTGGATTCGGCTTCCAGTCCAACCGGATGCTGCTGAATACCAGTATTTTACATGAGGCGACTGCCTATCTGACCTCCACAACTCAGTTACTGTGTAATACGATACACCTTGGTAAGACTGGTTGTCAGACTTTCGGGCTACTGACGACCCGTAACGACTGTCAAAGATCCACGAATGACAGCCAGGACCGACGGATTAACGTGCTTTCCGAGGCACGGAGGGGTCTTGAAATGTGAAGATGGTCACCCATCCACGGACCAACCGCGGCAAGCGTAGCTTAACCTGATCGATCGACCCGTGCGGCGGTTATTACTTAGCCACAAGCCCCTATATGTATTTACAGAAATACAATCATTATAATCATCAATACAACCCTCTAAGGTCATAAATAATCTTATTGATTCGTATTTCATGAAATAGTCTATCAAAAACGTGAGAAAACTGGATTTTCACGGGCTACCCTGGTGTTTGGTGTTTCCCCCTTCAGTTACCCCAGTAGATATCTTAGTTCAAATATCAGTGATGCAGCTCAAACGGAACCCAATTACTCACATGCTTCGTCATATAACACTTTATAAATAAATGTTCAGATCTGTATCTTATGCAAAGCCTCATCTTGTGACCGCAGTGTATCCCGGGCAGGCCATCGCCGCGGGCCACGACCTCAATGCACCCTCCAAGCTTTTATGCGAGCCCCGAAACACGAAATAATCATGCCTCGCTTCATAAGAATACATACATTGTAGCGCGAAGTTTACATACGTTTTACATACGTTCTTCATTGCAGGTGGTAGACGATACAATGGAACGATCTGTAGGTACTATTAACAGACGATCTCATCGATCAGAGGGACAATTCCCGTATTTTTAGGAACGTTCACATTCTAATCTCAGTCTCAATCTGTCAAAAATACCTCTAATTTCCCTACATTTTTGACAAGTTTTTGACATTTGTTTGTCGCCGAGATGAGACTGCGACTAGATTTTGAACGTTTTAAATTACGAGACCAACCTTCAGATATGAAAAGCCGAAACGATGTGCAAAATTCAAGAATGTTACCGTCGGAAATGGAAAATGTCGGTCTCCGGAATTAGTCTCGCCACCTGTGCGAAAGGGACCTACTGAAATACTGTTTCATTACAAGCATCCGGAGGTTTGCAGCTATTTAAAAAAGTGAAGAGTCTTCGTCTAAGTGCCGAGCTTGGCACCTTGTTTTTGTTTGTTGTTTTTATAAACGTCTTCGCCCACATTTTTTATTAAGTTTAAGTAAATCTGAAGATTTTCTCCTTCGCTATGGGCACTGTATGTTTGATTGTTTCATGTTTTTTTACTTGAGTGCGACTACTAGATAATATATTTACAAAAAAAAACCCTCCATAGGTTCCTAATACAGAAAGCATATTATACGATTAATGACTATTTAGGCGAAATATAAAATCCGTAACACCATTTTCTCAGATTGATTAATTGCCTAATTTCTTACTTTAGTTCATAAGTTTAGTTTATAATATTTGTTTAAGAATTTTGTTAATTAATTAATATTTATTTACCCATTACACCTACATATGTGTACAAATAAATACATTTGAATTTGAATTTGAATATTATTAGGCACATTTCGCACACAATAAAAACAATAATAAACTCGAAAGCAACATCTTCAAAGCAACTAACATATTCTTCTCGTTGCCAATGTATTTGTGGTGCGCGTAACTTTTCCATACTTCGGGATGTTAGGCGCGGCCCAGATCTCGCAGGTCAAGGTCCCTCGCTCCTCCGGCTCCTTTGAGCCGACTACGGACAAGCTTCCAGACCTTAAATCGACCGCGAAATATTGCCGAATTTTATGAGGGAACTGCCTATGATTGTGCCCGTATCGGAAATTACAGATAAGGGACCGCTGCCTCTTTTTAGCCTCCCCTTCGTGACCTGGAAAATGGTATGTAAAATATGTACCTTACGCTACGACATTTAAATAATAAATGTCGCAGCGCTGGTATTCTGATAGGGCCAGCTGTGATGACGCTGTTTTCAACTAACTCGCATCATTTCAGCCGAAAGGCATCCATTTCGACAGTTTCTGTGCTTTCCGCAAACTAAGACGTGAAAAGTAGCGTTTTTGGTTAACCATTTGCCAACATATTTTAAAGGATGGTGCTGTTTATTGTGGTTCTACCTGCGCCCGCGACTCAAAAGAGAAGTTTTTACTTCGAAATCTAGAAGATGAAGTATGTGTAAGTTTAATATTATATATATATTTTTATATATTTTTAAACTAAATATATTCTATGACATTATATTTACATAATTTAAAAAGGTAATAAATCAATGAATTTGAAGTTGAAGATCAGCGGCAACAGACTTTTTCGCACAGTTTACGCAAGTCTTTACAGTAAATCGATACGATACTGGTAATCGAATAATGTGAGTCGACGAAGTTACCTGTCGGGGAAAACGACTGTTCTGGGCAGACAGATGGACGCAAGATCATCTAATTATGTCCCGCTTTCCTAAGGTACGAAACATAAACGTAAAAATGATTAATTCGTGACGCTGCCGGCTACGTGCCGATTCGAGTTTACGATGGCCAATGAATTCGGCGAATTGTGCCGTACGTTTGAAAGCTATGCTTCATCCTGAATGTGCGAAAAGGTTATTTTTTCTACCACTAGCTGCGCCCCGCGGTTTAAACAGCATAACTCTCGATCCCGTAGTAATACCGGGATAAAATCCTGTCCTAATCCAGGTCATGGTCTACCCACATGCCCATCCAAATCCATTCAGCCGTTTTAGCGAGAAAGTGTAACAAACAAACATAAAAATCAAATCTTTTCTCTGTATTATATTAGTTTAAATTTATTTCTAACATTCATATCTCGGATTCCATGAAGAGATCCGATGTACAGACATGTTGCCCTCTATAATTTTATTAAAGTATATAGAGATAGATAAAAAAGATTTATTGACTATTTTCGCCAGTAATTTTTTCCCTCTCCGATCACTTGGACAACTCAGATAATCATGGAGTGCTCTATTGTTTATGGTTTCTTTCTTTTCTGTTTTTCTGGTATGTTTGCCTTTTGTTATCGGAGTTCTTAATGCTTTCGTAGTCTTATTGTTTTACTTTATGTTTGAACAAAAACTAATATTATGTGTACACCAACTATCATAACAGTAAATGGTTTTTAGAATGGATTGATTGCGGTACATGTAATATCAAGTGAGGGATCTTGTCCTCGTAAGTTATCCATTGTGTGTCGCTACGTCTGCAGTTGATATATTAAGCGTTCGCCCTCCAACCTTCCAACCTCGTGGGTATCTACCTAAATTGCTACCAATGTATGTGAGAATACATTTTTCTTCAAATATGTTAGCGGTTTTATATATAAATAGGAATAGTGTTGCTGTGTTTTATTAGATGTACAAATGTGTAATATTTTTGCGATGTTAAATTTATTTCCAGCTTTATCCGTTTTAATATTTAACTCAAAGACAAATAAAATTTATCCACAAATATCTGCACAATTCATGAGCTTCGCATATTTGTTGTCCAACCCATGAATTTTTCGAATATTTACTACGGAACCCACAATACACAAAAGGATGCGTCAATCGAAGCTGTTGGCAGTGCACTTTATTGGCTTTGTGTGGCGTGTTGGTCAGGAGGGAGAATACGCTATATCTGAATTCGCTTAATCGCTAAAGGTCAACACTTATCAGAACGGTTTGCACGGGCAATTTTAATACGCGACGATTTTTTGTCGCGCACTACATTTTCAATTCTCGGTGTTGAGCCGAACATTGAAAATTGAACAGAGTGCATATAACGTGTCAAAAAAATCCACTGTTGAATTTTCGACTCGAGTTCGAGGGCTTTGTGTTTATTGCCCCCGCCGCCGGCCGAGCGACGGCACAGCGGACCCACGCCGCACCGCTTGCAAAAAGCTCAAAAGCAAAACGACGATCGTTCATCGACATAACTTCGTTATTTTTTATCATTGAGGGCAACAAACTTTATCGAGTTATCTTTTTAAATGTGTTATGGTACTGAAACGCGAGTGAGGTTGTTTATATCACTTACGGTGGGATGTAGGGGATAATGAATGCCGTAACTATGGCCATTTTTGACGACACGGTTGGCGCAGTGGCTGAGCGATGGACTGCTGTGTTGCGTGTCGCGGATTCCATTCCCGCACGGAACAAATATTTGTATTGCCTACAGGTAGTAGTTCCGGGTCTGGCTGTTTGTGTATGTGAGTTTAAATGTTCGTAAACGCACCCACGATACAGGAGTAATTACTAGTGTGGGGCAACGTTTAAAAAAAATAGCTGTTATGAATGACTCTTTTAGTATTTTATCTTTCCGTGGTCCACTTGGAAGTCCCTGAACCGTCTCCGGAGAAAAGTGGCAAGATGGTCCAACCTGGTAAAGTGGGGCTACCTTGACGGAACGGTAATAGGGTGTGATTGTGGAGCTATATTGCAAAACATGCTCCACCTCTTATCCTGCCCTCTGTGTCACAAAACATGCAGTCAAAGTGGCCTTTGCGCTGCCACTGACGACGCCGTGAAAGTGACAAAGTTTTGGGCCAACAGGATATAAAATTCAGTCGTGCCAGCGACACGAAGAAGAAGAAGCTTTTTATCCAGAAGATAATGATCTGTGTTTACAAGTACGAGTTCTGAAATACTTATCAATGCAGGGTTAAAACCTTCAGGGTTGGAAACTTGACTTTCAGCTGGAAGCTGCCATATGAACTGCGGCACTAGTCTGTAACAAGATCACCGTGATAACATATGTGAAGTGAGCTTAAAGTGAACTGTCATTCCACCTGATGCAAGGGACACACTATTGACAGCTCACTTTAAGTTCACATCACTTAAGTTTTCACGGTGAGATTTTTACAAAGTAGCCCTATTGGAGTGTGATTAACCTTACCTAACGACATTTTCAAGGGAGTAAAATATTGGGCGAGAGATATGCATGAAGAAATAAAATTCAATATTGTGTCCGAATATTTTCCTCGCCTGCTCTCATTTTCTTAAACCATTTAGTACCGGTTTCAAATAAAATGAAAATGGGGTCATAAAAATGCAATAATCCCTCTGATCGAGTTTCGGTCGTGGCAGCAAATTTCGGCAGAGATTACCCATCGACGCAGGAGATATTTTAGTGCACAAGTGTGTGTGCACATACCTACAGGTGCACACTTTCCTCTCTCATTCTCATAGTCCGCTAGGACGGCAATCTCACACGACCGGAGAGAGATTGGGCTGAGGACCACCGTGCCGCTTAACGTGTTTTTTGTAGTAATTTCAAGAGGTATTTCAAAGGGTATTTCACCGTCAACTTAATAAATCCGGACTGATACTGTGAAATTCGTTATGCAAAAACCTAATAGATCGGTAATTCTTTGTCCAATCTAGGAATCGAACCCAGGACATAACACTCAACAGCACTTACGACCACGTGATCAATGGAACGAGACAGTTGCAGTCACAGTTAAAAAAATGCAATGCCTATCTCTCAAATCAAAAGGTATATATTTTTTATCGAATTTTCCTGTTGTTCGAACTGATCCAGTAGTCAAAGTTGTTCACATTCGTACATTTGTTCACTCCTAAAAATAGACTTTATTT
This sequence comes from Apamea monoglypha, assembly GCA_911387795.2. Lineage (NCBI taxonomy): Eukaryota > Metazoa > Arthropoda > Insecta > Lepidoptera > Noctuidae > Apamea > Apamea monoglypha. Next base: position 19,864,442 of record OU426914.1, on the reverse strand, counting down.
TTGTTAGACCTTGTTTATTTGTAACATCATACAAATAAACAAGGTCTAACAAAAATAAAGTTTCGTAATGTTATCACGAAAAAGTATATTATGTTTCAATCTTCAATTTGGCGACGCAGGACGTCGGTACTTGTCTATGGCAGCTGACGGTGACCCTGCCAGACATATAGGCAACATTATTTAATCCTGCCCGTAAAATAAAGCCCGAGCACGTGCCAGAATGTGCCAATCGACCTTAAAGGAAACACGTGATGAGTCTTGACGGTTATTATTTTGTAAATGGCTTCCAGACGACAAAAAATATCTAATAACTCTTTGAATAATCATATGAATAATAAAGTTCACGCTCTAGCAATTAGTCCTGCGCCTGATCTGGCACGGTCGTTTGGATTACGGTCCCATCGGACTTTCAGAGTGAGGGAAGAGAGAGTCTGCGCGCACACTTAGGGAGGGCGTCCACGAGCAACGTTTTTCTCAGCAACTAATTTGTCTCTCATCAAGTCCACGGGTTAGTGCGCGCATGTAGCGAGGCGCAAAGACAGTACTCTAGATGTGAGAGACAAATTAGTTTCTGAAACAAAAGTTGCTCGTGGGCGCCCACCCTTAGTTTGCACTATAATTCCGAAGGCTAATCTCCGCTGAGATTTGTCGCTATGGCCGAAATTCGCTCCAGGTACATACTGTCCGTTTGTCTGTCTTTGGTATGTACCGTGACAAACACTATCGCGATTTTAAAATAGGTAAGTTAAAACGATTAGTATGGTTAAATAGATTTATTTAACCGGTGGAAAGGGATGCACATACGTGCGCGTAGTGGAGCGATTTGCAACGTCGTCGCCCGGTCTTTTTTTTGTAGGAACGGTCAAAATTAGATAAATACCGTTATTTCGTTGCTAACTTGTTTCATGGTTTGAACTCAGCGATGAATGGATTGCTTATCAGGTGCGTGCTAAAATTGATACTTTAATAGCCTTAATAGTTAATTTTGAAAAAAAAAATACTGAAGCGATTATAATTCGTGTCTACATGAAGGCAATAACTTAGTTTGTTATCTATGACGATAATTACACGATTTTTTTCATGAATTTGGATTTGAGAAATGATAATGTATTATGATTATGTAACAGTTACTGCACCGCCTAAGTATTTAGATTTTTCGCAAGTTTTCAATTTCATCCTGTACAGGTAGATACTTCAATTTTGACGAAACTTTTAAACACCTTCAGCCTTATTTATAAAAATCTCGCTAATCACTCATTAGCTACTGTTTAGCTAACCATTTATTTAGCTCTTATGATTAAGAGCTAAATAAATGGTTAAGCGAAAAAAAAAGAAAAAAAAAAGAAAAAAAAAAAAGAATAAAAAAAAGTTAAGCGTTGATACGCTTAACTTTTTTTTATTCATAAACGCTAGTTAGCAGGTGATTAGTAGCGAAACGAAATAGAGGTGAGATTATGTGTTCGGCACAGATTATAATCAAAATAGTTGACTAAAAAAAGGAATTTTTAGAATAATCTTGTCAAAACTACGACTTTTATCTGTCGTGACTTTGGCCGAAAAAGGTCAGAAATTTCATCGGATAATTTGAATATGAATAAAATAATGTATCATGTTTAAATCATGGTGTTTGCGATGGTAGCAATAAAAATAATAAGCTCCAATAATTGGAGTAAACAGGAAAAGGTATTAATTTTAAACTGACCAAATTAATGTTAAAGCAGTAGCCGATAATAGCTATGTACTCGTATTTTCATGCCCTTTATGCTTATGTAAGTGGATATGGAAGTGGGTACTTGTGTCTATATTACATCACTTCCTACTGCTTTTGTAACGGGGTTTCGGTGTTTTTTAGTAATAATTATTATACTTGTTTATCTGTAAACAAGTTTGACTGTTGCTATGAAAGCCACTATTAATACCTAGCACCAATAATATTCCACCTCGCAAAGACGGCGATGGAGGAGCCCATGCTACGTGAAAAAGATGAGAAATGAGAGTGGCATGAGTAAAGAATGGCACCCATGTCTTTGGAGGAAGAGTATTGGAAAACAAAAACAATGAGTATAGTACAAAAATGTAGTTTTATTACGTAGTCAAAATAAATTATTTCTACAAAATGTCTCTTATTATTTGTGTGTGACTGCCACGACGTGGCTTTTCTTTAGTTCTGTACCTTAGAACTGATGTCATAAGATAACACATGGGCACATGGGATAACACATTGAATAATCACTATCTGTGATAAGCTTGTTCACGATCACGAACTCATTCTCTTCAAACTTCCTGAGCACCTACTGAGCCACCTCGTTTAGCTTTCCCTATAAATCCTTTCATCATATGTACTCAAAATGAAGAATATGCAATAGATAATCATTTTCGTAGCGGTTTTGTACGAGCTTTGTAGGTCTTCCTTCTTTTACTTCCCTCCGTCGTTTCAAAATTATTTAACTCTGCTACATCGTTTTGGAAATCCAGTAAAAGATTGTCGAAATCCGTATTTACGCACTACTCGATACTATGAACAAAATAACCTCGAAGAACAGTGATCCGATCAGCTGATTCAAATAAAATCCGCCATGTTGCCTCTTAGCATCCTCATATCAGTGGTCCGGTGGTGTTTAATTTTGACAGCTACTAATCAATTGCTTAGCATCCTCTTAGCGCTAAAGAGCTATTATGAACAAGAATTTTGCTAATCAGTTGCTTAGCGATTGATTAAAGTTTTATAAATAAGACTGCTTGTATCGAAAGTTTTGTCTGAAATTGATATATAAAAGCAGCATGAAAGAACTAAATCAACTAAGAGGAGATTTCAATAAAAGCTGCCTACTTTTTATCTAACACCAATTAAATAGTCGATCGTTAAATGAAATTAGAGACCAAAGTATTCAGTTTCAGAACGATTAAAACACCTTTATATCGTTGAATATTAGGAGCTGAAGCTATCCTGCAGGTGGGTTGTAAATTCATTGACGTTCTAATGCAGCAGAATAATCCAATCGAGTTTGCTTTTATCTCGATCATTTTGTGAAATAAATTAAAAGGCGTTTAGTTGAGTTTACTTAGGCTGTCGGTGATTTACCCGCTCTAGTGTATCGGAAAAGAGGGCTTTATTTTCTCGCTCGTTAGCGGCTAACCGCCGAGGAAGCTTGGCTTATTATATATTTACTAGGAGGCAAGAAGGGTGATGATGTACATTGTACTGTACATTAATATTACAACGCACACACTAAGTGAGTATAGTGTTAACGTAATGGGACCGTATCATATCGTCAGCCATGGCGGTCAATCTCGGCGGATTAGCCTCCGGCGCAGGAGATGTTTTCGTGCACAAGTGCGTCTGCAGACACATGATGCACTCTCTCTTCCCTCACTCTTATAGTCTGATGGGGCAACACGTGATCCGAGACGTCCAAAGAGAGATCAGGCGCGGGATAACGGCTTACCGTGCTTTCCGAAGCAAGGGGTTACACCGCCCACTTACTCAGGCCTGTTACGAAGAAATTTCTAATGGAAAAACCCAATAAAACTATGCCTGACCTGGGAATCGAGGACCCCAGGACAATGAGACCAACGGGGCAGTTACATAGTCAAAGTACGGGCTACTCATAAGCAGATTATAGTACTAAATTCATAAAAACAAACGAGATAATTCTATTAGTTTGCTCAGAGAGTAATTAATGCAGGTATAGTTTTGAAATTAATAAGTTAGGTAATATCACTAGCTGCACATGTTCAGGTTAAGCGTAATTTATATTAGGAAACAAGTTGGTACACGTAGTTTCACGTGTAAATAGATGATTATTTACACACGAAACTTGCAGAACTAAATTTGTGCAACTGGTTTCGCAATGTAAATCTGGCTTCACTTTGACCGCAGGAAAAGCGCATTGCGACGTATTAGTGGCCGGAGTTAAAATGACGCAAAAAACTTCATTCGTCGTACCATGATGTTTTACCTTTTACGGTTTTTCGGCTACTTTTATTTATTACAGATAAAAAACTCCAGTTTATGGCGGTTTTTTTACGGACTCGGGTCAACAATGAGAGGACTTTGCGGGGACTGTAGATAAGGTCGGACCCTAATTTGTTTTCGGCTCGCAGTAACAGTCCTCGGGCTAGGAATATCCGGTGGAACATCGACACAAACGCTTATGTAGGTACCTACGCACTATCATCAAATTTCCTAGTCCAACCGTGGTGCGCGATAAAGTAAAAAAATAAAGCGTTTTTAATCAACCTTCAATTCAAACTCTCTTCTCTCTATCTTTATCAAAGGAGCCCAGCTCATGGAAAGAGAGTAGGGAGGCCTTTGATCAGCAGCGGGACAGTAACGGCTAAAAATAAAATAAATAAATAATTAAAACTAACTAAATAAATAGATCTTGTTTTTAAAACGTATAACAAGATCACCGTAACAGTTTAACTAGCTAAGTTATTGGAATACTTTACATTGCTTAAAACAACGGCTTACTAATTAGGGACGCAACGAGTTTACAAAGTTTCAACGAGACGAAGAACGTAGCTTACAAGATCCAACCACTAATAGGTAGAGCTAAATAAAACCTAAAAGGAGCAATTCATTCGTTCAATGTTTTGTAAAATGTGTGTTGTAAGAGGTTTTAAACGTTTGTCACTTCTATTTGTTCGACTAAGTCTTGAAAAGAAAGAAAATACAAATCAGCTTATTGCAGTGAACGGTTTCCATCAGCCGTCGTCCTGCACTCTTATCTACTTATACTTTTATTTGTCAATAAACTGGAAAAAGCGGATTGCTTTACGACCAACCTGCTCAACCACTTCTCCGCAAAGAAAATAAATATCAACAATACATTTAAACGGTTTTTATTTTCAACTGATTGAGGATTGTCAAGAGACTTGCAGCATTTGATGACCACTTTATGCCATTAATAAGTATTGCCTCGTTGTTCTGTTGAAATATGAAAATGGCGCTAAATGGAAAAGCTTTACGTATGCGCAACGAATATTATGAGTAATTGGGTAGTTTATTTTTTTTACTTAAATAAACAAAAAAAAGCTTCGAATTTCGAACGTATTTGCGTAATAATTTTATTTGCTTTGAAAACAAAATGACTTCTGACATTCTGTGTCAAAACTGACCTCAAATAATTTAGTTTAGACTTGTTACTGTTCTTGTTGACTAGATTGATTAGCATCTTGCTGACTACATTTTATGTTCAAAATCTGTGAATGCAGATTTAAGGTACCTGTCCTTCCCGCCTCATCTCAAAAATCCACCTTGTATGTAGCTGTCAGGTCAGGTGGGGCTCGTGGCTAAATAATAACAGCCGCACGGGTCGATTAATCAGGTAAAGCTACGTTTGCCGCGGTCGGGCCGTGGATTGTTACCATCTTTACATACCCAGACCCCACCATTTCTCAGAAAGCACGTTAATCCTGTCCCGGCTGTCATTCGTGAATCTTCGACAGTCGCTACGGGTCTTCAGAAGACCGAAAGGCTGACAACCAGTCTTACCAAGGGGTATCGTATTACCCAGTAACTGGGTCAGATAGGTAGTGGCTCCATGCAAAATACTGGTATTCCGCTGCATTCGGTTAGACTGGAAACCGGCCCCAACGTAGTTGAGAAAGCCCTAGGCAGATGATGTAGCTCTCAGCTCGTGTCTACTAATAAATTACCCAATCAAGTTTCTTTCGAGTCTCATTCGCATTCGCATGTAATCGGCATTCTCGATTTATTTGCCTAAATGTAAACATATATGAGTTTATGGAAAAATAACTTTAACTTCTTCACAATGAAGTTCTGATATTGGTTTAACTTGAAATAACATCAATTTGAAACATTAGTTTGAATAGAATTTACATACTCGTATATCTTATAATCTTAAAAATAAGCGTATTTCTTTAAACATGTTCCTCTTACACACACATACACACACACTCATATGTACAATAAAATAAGCAAGCGCTTTGATACCATAGATCTTAACACCCATTTGTATAAAAGAATGACAAAAAGCTTGGCTTCTCTCCGTGTCATACAATAAAACTGAGGAAATAGAGAGTTAACACCAAAATCTTCAAGCAAGTCATTCACTCGTCACTCATTCAGTTCCTTTACACAAAAACCCACACTTAGATAAACTTAAAACTTTTAATGTTCTCTTTTTATTGTTTTCGTGAATTTGTGAAATTGAATGTTCTTTTTTATTGTTCGTATTTCCTGTGCGTTCCCCAAATAAAATATTTTTCTTTCTTTCTTTGTTTCTGTCACACTTTACAACTCACACCACACATCATACTCACACTATGACATTGTTTATATTTTTGTTATTTTGCTCAACAATTTTTTTACTATTGCAAGATAGTTCGCTACCTTTATTCAATTAAGTATTCTGTCCATTATCAAAATATCCTGAAATAAAATTTAAGATAACGCAAATCAGCACCCTAATTGCATAACACACTATCAATCTCAATCTGAATAATTTTGAAGTGTATTGCTAGTCCATTGCTTCATATGTTCGAAAAATGTATCTGCTCAACAACGCTCAAAAACGCAATGAATGTTGTTGATCTGTCAAAATTAAACCCATTGCTACTGAAAGTGTGTTACGCAATTACCCCACAGGCCCCCAAGATACAGACGCTGTCTAGTTTGGGGGCCGCCGCGTTTCAAATAACTATGTTAAATATTCTAGTTACAGAACAGCATACATTACAATACATACATTTTTTTTATCAATGGACAAATAAATTATTATTATTCTTATCGGAAAACCGGTTAATACGCGGCTATAAACTGTGCACAAACGCGATAAAAATGCACATTTCGTAGAACATAATTGTTTATTGTTTCTTGTTCGGGGAAAAGCAGTTACATATTATAATTTTTATTTTTTTAAATTTGCCTTTTATCCGAGAATTCAAGCGTTTTCCGGTCATATTTTGCGATGTGTTTACGTGATTCCGGCCACGTTCCTGTGGCTTACTACGTCTATATAAAACGACGTAACGCGTGCTGCGTGACAGTCCTTGCCCTACTTCTGGATGTAGATTCAGATATCACATCAGCTCATAAAGGTCTATTGTTGAACGTGGCTGTACTACCAAAACAAGTCAAGAATTTTTGTACACCGGTCACTTACACCAGACCTCTTTTTATTAAACACTTTACTAATAGATCTAGGCTAGTCTTTATTTAAAAAAATCATTGCTCATTTAACCATTTTCTTCTTATCATAGCTACGGATTTCGCCCTGAAGTCCCATTTTAAAACTTACCAACTTATTAAGGGCTGATTTTTCAATAGTCAGATAACTATTGGCAGGTAGTTTGACATATTTTCTATACATAAGCTGTCAAACCACCATTTTTATTCCTCAGATAAAAGTTATCTGTCGATTGAAAAATCGGCTCTTAATCTAATTGCAATTTAACTCCGATTTGACTTTGTCTTTACCATTCAGTCATTATACATAGTTTTCTTATTTCATAAAAGCCCATTGATGCTCGAAGGGGGCAAATGGGAATAAAGGGTAGCAGTCAATAAAAATACATCGATAATAAAAACGCAGAAAGACTGAGAAAACATTTCTAAAACACTGATATGTAGGTAACAAAAGACAACGAAGATAATCCCCATGCAAACAAACAAACATTAACAAGTCCTCAAATCTTTTATTTTTGCCCCAATTCTGTTATAATCCTCTTATTCGACAAAAATATTAAAAACAAATAACGTGGGCCGACGGTTTGACGTAATAGCCAACAATAGCTTATCTCGCAATAAAAAAGTAATATTGCATCATCTAAGGACGACAATATTTTGGAATACAACAAAGTATTCGATATTCACCGATATGAATATTCATACTGTGGCTTAAAAACTAAACAAGAGTAATGGCATAAACTTTAATTAAGAGAGCGTGTGGAACGCCAAGTGCCAAATGAGTACATGTCCACGACACGACAGCAAATGAATGACACTATTTCTAAAAAGGGATTAATAAAAGTTCGCGTGGAAAAATATCAAATACATTTTTCCAGAAAATATAAGACCAGATATTTTTATACGGATAATTCTCTCGGATCGAGTTAATAATTTAACGGTCCAGTACGTCAGCATTTCATAAGCGCCTAGCGGGCCACGAAGATCGCGACCACGGGAATCCCGCGGCGCACGTTCCCGGGAACCCGCGCTCCGTACCACCGAGATTAAAATGTAGTGAACAGTGAACTTCCAGGGAATATTTTATATTAAGTAACTGCATTTTGTGATGCACGTTTTTGATCTGTTGAAAAGTCTCGTGTTTTTAATGTTACACATTTTAGACGCGCTTGATCTTAGCTTATACAAAGTGACTAATTTTATTATTTTTGTGAAACCGCTGTTGGATACTTATTTTTTATATTATTAAATTTGTGTAGAGGGGCTTGTGGCTAAGTAATAACAGCCGCACGGGTCGATCGATCAGGTTAAGCTACGCTTGCCGCGGTTGGTCCGTGGATGGGTGACCATCTTCACATGCCAAGACCCCTCCGTGCCTCGGAAAGCACGTTAAGACGTTGGTCCCGGCTGTCATTCGTGGATCTTTGACAGTCGTTACGGGTCGTCAGTAGCCCGAAAGTCTGACAACCAGTCTTACCAAGGGGTATCGTATTACCCAGTAACTGGGTTGTGGAGGTCAGATAGGCAGTCGCTCCATGTAAAATACTGGTATTCAGCTGCATCCGGTTAGACTGGAAGCCGAACCCAACATAGTTGGGAAAAGGCTAGGCAGATGATGATATTAAATTTGTGTAAAATTAGATGGCTCAGGCTGATTTCAATAAGACATGGGGTATTTTTAAGTATATTATAGAAAAATAAAAATAAATCATTAGAATAAAATCTACCTAGTTTTCATATATCCATTTTAATTTTAGTCCCTAATACTCAAATCAAATCTCAAATCGTTTATTGCAATCCTTGATGTACAATTACAGGTGGTAAATAAAAGAAAAATAATAGAAACAATTATGGACCCTGTCGGGCACAGCACATTTTTAAATAAGTAGAGAGAGGATGCTGGTCTATCTGTTCATTTATTATTTATTTAATTTTATTTAATATTGCTTATTTCTTTACTCGCTTAAACATTTTTCATTATTATAAATGTAGTATAATTATTAAGTATTATGTTATAATTTATTTTTGTTATTTTACTTATGAAAATATGTCTGTTATTCATAATTATGTATTATTATTATTGAATTTATCCACTAGAAATTATTTTATATCCTATTATATTTAAATTTCCATTCATTTACTTATTCTATTAATATTGTATATACATATTTATTTATTATTGCTTTAATTATATTTAATATATTTTATTTCTTTACTCGTTTACAAATTGTTCATTATTATTAATCGGTCAAGCCTCGCGCGGGCCTATTACAATAGAAATATCAATTGTGTCTCATTAGCGGGGTTTGAGCGATTAATGTAATATAATTATTAAGTATTATAGTATAATTTATTTTTGTTATATTATTTATTAAAATATATCTGTTTTTCACAGTTACGTATTATTATTATCGAATTTATCCGTTAGATATTCTTGTACTGTGTAATAACTTTTTTTAATCAAGTACTGCTTTAGTTTATTTAAAAATGTACTGGTTTTATTTTGTTGTTTTATGTCAGCGGGTAATTTATTATATTTTTATTGACATTGAATATGGACTAGATGAATGTAGTTTAAAGCGGAAGGGGGCCAATTTAGTCGTATTTTTATGGCGAAACGAATAATTTGTTTGTATGCCTCCCCGTGTGCTGTATGTAATACATTCAAGTCAAAGCAAAAAGTATAAGCCCATGACTGTTATCTACTGTTATTTGATATTTTATATACAGAAGCTGTTGGTGTAACTTTATAAAAAAAAAGAAGAATGAGGAAAATGAATTGTGTGATTCTGGATTTGGCTCTTGCTACGTGCCCGCTGCTCGTACGCGTCGCGTAGCCGACCGACCGACGTATGCTACGGCATAAGCTACGGCGTAGCACTTTATGCTACGTGATTGCGTTGATCTTCAGGAGGATTTTTTTGCGATAAATTCTAACCTCTAAATTATTGTGTATAGCCGATAGGCATATACTTCTAATGAAAATAAAATAAATTTATTTATTTTAACAACTTGTGTTGTCACTACGTATTCTTGTTCCGTTGCAAAGACAATTTTCAAATCGTCTCCTCTGGGAACTCATTAACGTTTACAGGTATCGTTTTCTAATTAGGTTTAGTGCAAGGCTAGATGTGTTTATCTCAGTACTTGTATTTAATTTCACGATACTCTGAAATAGAGTTCGTCTTTTGTAACTGGTTATTATTAGAATTAGCAGTTTCTCGATACCGATATTATGTATGTATGGATTGCTGAAGTAAGATAGCTCAGCACCGTGTCAAATACTTTCAAAACATTCGTTCGGCTCTCTGCAAGCTTTGGAATCCAATATCTATTGGATATCGGATGATAAATATCTACCAAAGGCGTTCCCCAAGTCACGGCACATTTGGTTGTAAAAGGTCTTTAATAAAAATATATTAACGCCTTTTTATTGAGAAAATGTATACGAAATAAATTCGTGTATCATAAAAGGTGTTTAAATAAATTATTATCAACTATTATTTCTTTAGAAAGGAATTAAAATTTCAAGTTATTTAATTTGTCAAACTGAACTTACTAACTCCCACTTTAGACGACTCCTCGAACGAATTAAACCTCACTTAAGTTTAACCAAAGTGAAGTTAACATCAATATTTAACTTTGCAAGAATCGAAATGTTCCGTTCATTTCATTCTTCGTCGAAGTTAAAACAAAAAGGTTTTCGATTCACCTGGATGCGACAGCAGCAGATAACGTTGTCAAACGTTTGTCCGTACGTCCGTAACATTAATATCTGATGTCTGACCATTCGGCGAGGACAGTTTCAAGTCTGACTGCACCTCGTACACGATGTGTAGTTATCTTGAATGTTGTATTCTAGGTATAGTCTGTTTCCGTTAGTTCTACGTTATTTAGGTTAATAAGGTTTTTATGAACAAAAATAGCACAAAATATAGCCTTGAAGCAAAAGGGGACACATAACGTATTTTCCTAGTCATATTAGAGTATAACCCAGTAACCGCAAAACATGTTTTATTTACGAAATGCTTATTTTCCTACTATAAACTGACCAAATAAATATAAAAGTAAGACCACCCATAGAGTGGTGTACTCATTTGAGTCCAACGGCTGATTATAGGAGCATTTTTTTCGACAAATTATGTTTTTTGTCTATTTTGCGATAATACATAGCAACTGTTAACTGTTAGGCAAGCCTTGGACCAACGAAGACGATGGTCGAGCTTTCTGTTGTGTTTTTGTTGTATTTGTTCCCTGATGCATAGGATCACTTGGATAGAAATATATATCGCTCAATGCAGCCTAATGCTGGATAAAGGCTTTTGACAAGATTTACCACATTCAGTCTGTACTCAACTAAGTACAGAAGTATTTCAGTCTGAATTACATTTTAGATATTGATTATAAAACATGCGAATACTATTTATATATATATCCTAGAAAACTGACGAAAAATAAATTTTGGAATAAGGATTAAATTAATTTTAAAAAAAATTGTGTACCCATACAAACGTTGTTATGTAAGTTAGAATGCTCTTATTGCCATACATTTTGAATGTATCCTATATAATATATATAACTTTCATTGTTCCTCTTTTGATAAGTCATGTAAAATTAAACATATTACATAATTAACATAATTCAAAAACAAATAACAAGTCAGAGATCAAACATACTTAACAATAACTTTAGCGCGCGCGTATGTGCGTTAAAGTCTTCTATACCAAACCTATTCCTTATTTCTAGACTTATAACTGCTGCTCATGAATCAATCAATTGTACCAAAGCTTACGTAAGCATGGGGGGAGAGGGGTAAGAGCTTTGCTTACTTTTGCTGACGCGGGGGAGGGGTGGGTTAATAATTGCAAAAAATCTGCTTACGTAATACTTGAACGGCCCCTTTAAACAAAAAAAAATATAATTGTTATGCGTATTGTTTCCGTCAAAAAACGGTTTACCTAATGGACTAATAATTTATTAATGGAGAGGGTATAGGTAGCTTTACAAACAAAGTTAATTAAATAAAGGGAAACAAAAAAGGAAATGACAAATGGTTTATGCAAAATAAGGGTCTTAATGCTCAATATCGTTAAGAAGGAATTCTAAAGTAAAAGCATTGTTTTTTCGTGAAAGGGTACTAAAATGAAGGTGCGAATTGCGAAACCTGAAATATAACTGAGGTTGTGACCTTTAAATCTGTTTTCATAACAATTTATTGTTGTTTATGCTCTGTTTAACCTTTGCGGTTGCCGTTGGATTTAAAAATGAAAGAAACATTTTATTTACAGGTACTTCAAGCTGTAACGCAGGCATAGCACATAACTCAAACGGTAAGTGTTTATCCTTCTTCTATTTTGCTTTCTGCTTTAATGATTAAGAAGTCAATTGACTATTCGCACGCGTTTAAACGACCAGTATGCTTAGTGTGTTTTTTTTAAATTCACCATCGCGTTAGACTTAACTCAGAGTTGTATGGCACCGAGTTAGCGCCACCTGGTTCCAAACGCGAGAACTAAAAATTGTGAGTGTAAGTTTTATTTTACTTTGTAGATGGTGACGATCGATTCCCACTCGTAAATGAGCTCTATGTTGTCGCGAGTGTGAGTTACAATTTTGACAGTTTTGACAGCTCGTTTGAGAAACTTGTTTACTTTTGAATTAGTTAATAGTTCACTGAAGTGTGAACCTTGGTTGAAGGTAGTTGCTGAAAATCAGAGCTGTTGACGATAGGTTCGTCCGAAGCATTTTTGCTGAGCAACGACCTGTTCTCGCACAGATGCAACGCACGGCTTAATTGTTGTTTGTTTTGTTACATAATACATTTACATACTAGGTATTTCGCCACTCTGCAATTGGCATTTTTGTTTTTGTTATTATTGTTGTTGTTTTGTTGTCATCTGCCAATGTCTGTATTGTCAATGTCAATTAATGTGTGTTGTCATTGGTCCCTGGCCCTGACATCAAGCAATAGACAAAAGTGTCAACATTTTTAAGCTTGAGTACGAGGCTTTTGACTATGTGTATCTTATGTCTTTTTTTATTATTATTTTGTTTTTATTTGTAATGTGCGTTTTGTTTGTGCAGAGTAAAATATTTTTCTTTCTTTTTCTTTCCTAATGAGTGGTGAATTTTCAAAGTTATTTTATTTTAATTCGTTGTGTGGATTAAATATAGCTATATCAACTTACTACACCAACATCACTAAACGCGTATTGGTTGGTCAGCTTTGATGGTAACTCGCACTCGCTTGCATTCGGTTGTCGATAACGTTGACGCCAACTCGATTTACTCGATGGTGAAGTCATTCGAACAATGTTGTCAAAGTCACAAGCATACAAAGCTTAAATTACCTGTCACATATGGCCCTTGTACGTGGACACGCGTCATTTCAGGCATCACCTTTGAGTGGTTTAGCACTGCACTTCGAGCGCAGTGCTAAGGGAACATAATATGTTCCGAAACAGCCGTTTTGGTTATAATTGTATTGCGGTTGTGTACATTACTGTACAACGTCGGATCTGATTTCAAATTCATAGATTGTACACTGATTTTATCCGGCTCGTATATAATTGGATTCGGATGGGTCCTGTGGCAAACTAGCGAAATGCGCACTTACATGCATCGTGTAATTAAGTTTACGTGCATGCTGGCATATCGGCAACCTGTCTGTTTCCTGCGCACGGAGTTTACTATCACCGTAAACATAAAGTCAGGGAAATACGGTCACAGCACGATAAATTAACGTAGAGTGTCAATTGAATCAACAGATAATTGAAGGACAATAAATATTTCATCTTCATTACCGAATCACGAATATGTGGCACTTGTTTTATCCCGTCACCCCTTTCACACGTTAAAAAGCAATGGCTGAAAATTTGAATTTTCAATAATAATAACCCATTTTCCAATAATATTTCAGCTTCCATTTATAGTTTATTATCTAAATAAAGTCTTTGTGACGCGAATACGAATAATTAAGTAGAGCGCTATTAATGGAATTCTCTTTGTGGCGAAGCCGGTGGCGCTAAGTAATCACTTACTATCACGCCTAAGCGCCTTGAGCACAACATCGGCTGAAGTCCTATCTAGATTTAAACACCATTGAGCTAAGATCAATTGATAAATTATAAGCTTTTTATTTTTTTACTTTAAATATTGCTGACAAACTCGCTTTCGACCCATTCCCTCTCACAGAAAAGAGGTTTGTGTCCATCTGTGTCCCAGCAATGAGAACGTTATAGGCTGATTATTAAAAGACACGGCCTGCTAGATAAGCCACTTATATATATTGAGGTCCCCAAGAAATCTTTATCTAGTCTAAAGGTGGCCACGCCAAGTCTAATTATATTAGTTACATTTATCGCTTAGACGTCGCGAAGTATTTTCTCATCAGTTTAATTAGCGCTGAAATTGTTTAATAAGCAATATGCTTTTTATTTATTTTACTTTAAACCTCTGTATTTAAAGTAAAATAAATGCCTGCCTGCTGAGTAATCCCTGCATTTTAAATACAGCGGTGCCTGCAGCCATTCCTGCATTTTAAAAGGGTTTAATGGACAAACAATTTTTTCCAGTTTTTTAACGCTGCCAACGCAAATATTAAAAAAAAAAATGCATAAAAATATTGTTTGTCCGTTTATTATATAAAAATATTGTTTGTCCATTTATTACGCTACCGGCGAAGCCCGCGGGCAGTACGTTTAACACTGCCCGGTTGGAGTTGGCATTGCACATTGTCTTCAGGCTGCTGAGTAAAGATAGATTTATTAGCTGGCCTTACTCAGTGTTTGATGAACAGAGTTTTCCCATGGTGGAAGACAATGTTTTATTTATTTTGGCAACATTACCACCCCTAATTGGGCGCTGTTCGCGCTTTGCCTACAGTACGTAAACAATTTTCAGCTCGATAATAATATTTACTACTGGAACTCGATTATGGGATATTTTATCATGGTAAGGTTTCCATATTGTTTCTTTTTTCGTATCTCTAGTTCAATTCGGAACTGTGAAAGGTCAGAAGAGAATAAACTTATGTGCTCAGAACTCTGAGAACATAAGTTTATTTTTATCGGCCAAAACAGTTTACAAGAGAACTACGTACTGCTGCCAATTTAAAGTTTATAATGTTATTAAGAACAGTTATCACGATCTTATTAAAGAATATTTATTAACAAGCATACTTTTGCATTAAGAAAAGGTTAATTTATTGTATTTTGTACCGAAGGAATATCTCCTGAAAAGGTTATATTTAAAAAGTTCCTCTACTTGTTTTTCATCACGAATAAGTTAGAAATCAAGTGTAAGTAGTTAGTTGTTGCAAGTCGCAGGCTCGCAGCCTGCAGCGGATGTGATGTGAGTAACTACTTGATGCCAGTCAGTGCACTAACTTATTGTACGGAAACAAATTTGTAGCTGTTGTTTCACTGTTACGAGAGCTGGTTTTCCGTTTACTAAACGGGGTTGACTTCCCTTAAGTTTTTATTTAGTTTCTCTTGTTAGAATGGATCGCCAAAAGCTGATTGTTGACACTTCCTCTTGGCCTATGAGCAGTGGTGTCCCAGTGGCAACTCGAGTTGTAGGTCGTAGGTTCGAACCCAGTCAGGCGCTTTACTTTGTGAAAATTATTTCATCACCACTGCTCTCAAAACGGTGAAGGAAAACATCGTGAGGAAACCGGCATGTCCTGGAACAAATATTCGGTGACATGAGACATCTACCGACCCGGACTGGGTCCGCGTGGTGGATTACGGCTCACTCCCTCTAACCGAGAGGAGGCCTTTGTCCCAGCAGTGGGAACATTATAGGCTGATTATACTCTTGGTCGTTTAAGTTAAAACTTTATACTTGTCGCATTTAAGTGTTTTTTACCGATTATATTAAACGACGATTTGCATGTCAGAGTCTACCTTGGGGGTCATTGACTTTTCCTCTCAGTTAGTTTAAATGATGGTCTGGCACTTTGAGTAATTTATGCGGCCTAATGAAATGTCCTCTCTTTGGTAATGTTGGGCGAATCGTCCTTAAGTACTGAGTTGAGCTGCACAATAATTGACAAATTGGTGCACTGACTGGACACGTCTACTCAATCTGTATCTCTAATATCTACATGGTTTTCACATAAGCTGACCAAGATTATTTCTGGACTATAAAAGACACTGTGACTTTGGTGTTTATTTCGTCTTTCTTCTCAGAGTAGTCTGACAGGAAACGTCGCCCTCATCTAGGTTTAAAAACATGATTGACGTCTAAAAGTCTTTTTACAAACCTACGTGCAGAAATAAAATCATTTATCATTTACTTTTATTTTCCGTAAATGTTTACATTCAGCGTAAAAAGTAACGTAAACTTGTACATGCTGTAAGTAATTCATTTTACCCTCTAATTCTAATGTTCAAAGAGAACGAAGTACGCAAATATAGGTACCTTAATTTGATCACGGAATTGCAGAGCAGGTACTTATACAAAAGTAGACGATAGCCAAATGTCAGCAAACGGAAAATTTGAGAGAATATAAATAAAGGGCATCCTTCATCTCGCACCCAAAAATAAGAGCCAAAAAAAAGTACTACTGTCTTCTTATGAGAAATAACATCTTCAGCATTTTTTACTATTACAACGAATATTTACAAAAGCAGCCAGCTGGTTAATCGTAAGTCTATGTTGTAATAGTTAAAACATGTTCGGAATGTTATATTTAATTAAAAGTTGATATTTTATAAATGTTATGCTTAAAACACTTGTCTCATAAAAATATGATATTTGGCATTTTCAATATCAAATAGCAGCTAAAGCATAATTGTAAACTTTCCTATAGTGAAAAACGCTTCAGATGTTATTTCCCATAAGAAAATAGTACTTTTTTTTTCTGGCCGGCTCTTAAAGTTTTTGGGTATAAAATATTCGACACTTGAATGATGTCCTTTCAAACGAAGATACGGTTTTATCGAAGTCTTAAATTGAGTGATAATGTTTCCGGTTATCCAAGATAACGCTGGACAGTTAATACTAAACGTAAAATGGCTGCCATAAATATTTTACGCTTTATTCGCTCAATAGCATATCGCCATTCATTGGTGGAAAATATATGCATTCATTGGTGGAAAATTGTTAAAACGACATTCCGCGAAGGGAATCGGCGCGCAGCGGAAATAACATTCTGTGTCCCGAATACAATAGAACATGATCAGCCAACAATGATCCCACTGCTGAGGCACAGGCCTTCTCTCTTTTTGAGAGCAATCCACCATGTTGGTACATGTCACATGTCTTTGAATGTTTGGTTTTAGGACATACCAGTTTCCTCACGATGTTTTCCTACACCGTGTTGAGTGCAGTGGTGATGAAATAATTTACACAAAGTAAAGCGTCTGCGCAAGGACTGGAAGGCACAATGTCGGTCGTCCGGCGATGAGAGGGGCGGACGACATTGTTACCAACGCAGGTAGAACATGGATGAGGCTGGCACAGGGGCGTGGGGAATGGCACTCGAAAAGAGAGGCTTATGCTCTGCTGTGGGTAAATTCGGGCTGTGGATGATGGATGACAGCGCCTGTCCGAGTTCGAACCCACGACCTACAACTCATAAGTTGGGGCCGTTACTATTAGGCCATTGCTCTACTCTCGCTAGCTCTGAATGCAATACGTTGCAGTGCAATTAGACGTGACGTCATAATTTAAGAGACACTAGTCGCTGCCAACCTTTAAGAGTACCAAAAGCGTAGATACTGTACTGTATTTTGTGATTTAACCTCGCAAGGGGGTTTTGGTAAAAGCCATAGAGAATAAACCTCAGTTAATCAAAGCTAGTTTCAGTTTGTGGTAACGTAACCAGTCACCGATATTCTGTGGTCTAAGTCTATTGCGGTCAAAAATGATGTCATTCCTGACCTAGAACTGCTCTTCCCATATAAGTTTAGATAGATACTAGCAGACCGAAACTGTATTTGATGAATAATAAAACAGGCGAGGCAAACACGTGAGGTGCAGTGCCACTAGCGAAATAAGAGAGTGGGGGGAGGTTTAAGCCGCCCCGGGCCCCTGACTGAGGGCCCCAAATCTCGAGAAATTATTGTTAATCAAATCTCAAACAACACCAAAATAGTTTCAATGCATAAGTAAAAGGTGATTTATAGTTGAGAGCCCCCAGGGGGGGTTGCTAAAAATTTCGAACTCTCTTCGCTCGCTTTATTGGTCTGATGCTCTAGCTTTTCTGTTGTCAACAAAGTATCTTCTATTTCTATATCAATAGTCAAAATAGAACTTAACCTTTTCGAGGCAGCGTGCTACATTATTTCGACAGCGGGCGAGGGGTTCTATTTAGATTTTCCACCCCGGGCCCCTAGTCTTAATCCGCCACTGTGCAGTGCATTTTCGTCTAGAAACAATTCGTGCCACTTCAGATAAAGGTTACTTCTAAAACGGGACTGCTGGAAGATGGAGGGTTTGTTCAGTTTTGTCTATTCTTATTTCCAGTGTTTCAAGATACTTTCCATTTGTATCAGTTGTAAAATTTTTCTTTTATCTCCAGAATTCAATTATATCAAATTAGAACTACGTACTTAAGCCTGTGTGCCGAGCAGTGGTGGCCCAGAGGTATCAGCCCCGCTTACGAGTTGTAGGTCGTGAGTTCGAACCCAGGCAGGCACTTTACTTTGTGATTCTAACCACCGCTGCTCTCAAAACGGTGATAGAAAACGGCATGTGCTAGAACCAAAAATTCGAAGACTTGTGACATCTATCAACTCGCACTGGGCCCGTAGGTGGATTATAGCCCACTCCCTCTCGAAGGGAGGAGGCCTGTGTCCCAGCAGTAGTAACATTGTAGGCTGGTTATGCTACTTAAGCCTATATTAATAAAGCGTTTTCATTTTAGGACATGACAGTCCAAACTTATGAATTTTATACATTTTACGAAACCAAAGTAGATAAGCTTTAAGACGTGTTAAAACAACACGAGCTTTCATTTTATCATATATTACGTTGCTACAAGATGTCTTAACACGATGCTCATGTTTTGTACGTATGACCAGTTTGTGTCGGGACACGATACTGTTCTAGGTGACTCAATACTGTTAGGTGTTAATCGAATCTGGATGCACTAGCTGCTTCCACCTCTCTGCTTTCACACCACATGCCATTGTCTCGTGTTTGAGACATCGACTTGATTTGTTATACCACTATAAGCCGTATGCCCGAAGCGGTTTCCCATTGGCAATTAATGTCGAACAATCATGTAATACGAGAGCAGTTGTGGCCCAATGGTAATGGCCGCGACTTACAAGTCAAGGTCGTAGGTTCGAACCCAGAGGCACTTTACTTTATTTCAAATAGGCACAAAAAACGCAACTTTTAACGTGCTTTTTTATGCACTGCTCTGAAAATAGTGAAGGAAAATATCGTGAGGTAACTGACAGGTCGTATAACCAAAAATTCGAAGACATGTGACGTCTACCAACCCGCACTGGGCCCGCGTGATGGATTACGGCCCACTCCCTCTCACCGAGAGGAGGTCTGTGTTCCAGCAATGGGAACATTATAGGCTGATTATGCCAAGCAACTAATACAAAATTTCATATCCTATCTCTAGAAGATTAATTTTCATGTATCCTTCGTTTATGCTCACCTTCGTCCAGTACAACATTTCAAGCTTCTATAGCAGTGTTCATAATCTCAGATAAATTAGATTCCATCGCCACTTAATCAGTTATCTACTTTAGTGAAATGTATTCTAAGTTCATTTTTGAGTGACCATTTGTAAACAAGTGATTACTGACGCTGGCCCGGGCGCATCGTTTCTCGCCACCCGAAGCCAACGCTCGCAAATGTCTGGTAAATAAAGGCCCTAATAAGTTTTTGGTTGCAATGGAATTTGAACTTTGATAAGTATGACATTCAGTTTGTTGTTCCATAATTTGAAAATTATCTCAAATATAGGCCCCCAGCAGTTTTGGCTGTCCGCTGTCTGTTAGTGAATATTTTGTTACGTAGAGATCAAACTAGGATGACATGTATTTGTTGCCAATGTCAAACATCAGTAACAGGTATCATTGGCAGGCAATGTAATTATGGGTTATCTATATAATTATGGTTAATATGTTTCAATGTTGCACTTAGGCCCACTGGCATGTTTAGTCGGGTTAAATTAATAGATGTAGAGTTTGTAAACTCGGAGTTAAGTACCTAACTATCATTTTAATTCTTTTTAAGCGTTGTGTCACAAAAAGTAACACGGGGTTAATTGACCTGAAATAGTGTTCTTTGAGTTGGGAAAAGCCCTGATATGTAATCCGACCAATCTCTTTTACACTACATTAGGATACGTAATACTTTCTTGTCTTTCAATTTTATAACATGACATTTCATTTTAAACGTATTGTATGTGGTTTCCATTGAGTTTTAGTTTAATGATTGACGAAGACGTCAGTGAGAGGGAGTGATCCATAATCCACATGCGGGCCCAGTGCGTGAGGGTTGGCAGATGTGGCATGTCTTCAAAGAATTGGTTCTAAGACTAGAACCAATTATTAGGGAAATTATTATTAATTATTATTATAGGAAAACATGTCTTAGAACTCACGATGTTTTCCTTTACCGTTTTGAAAGTTTTCCGTCCTACATCTAAGTTACCTATGGATGTAGGTATTTTGAAGACAAACCTGTCGGTTCTAAATGCTCTAAATGATGGTGAAAACCGCAACAAAATCCATTGTGCCGTTTAGAATATACAAGCGATCACACAGATAGACACGAAAAGCGACTTGGTTTAAAATACTACTTACATATGTGTAGATATTTATTTATTTAGTTAAGGGCTGATTTTTCAATCGACAGATAATTTTTATTCGTGTATTAAAATTGATGTCTGACAGTTTTTGTATGGAAGAATTGTCAAAAATTCAAAATTATTCCTCCGATAAAATTATCTGGCGTTGGAAAAATCAGCCCTAAATCACAGTTAAAACACGTTCACAGACTCATCTAAAGCGATGCTTTAAATAAAATAACGATTGCTGAGAATCTGGAATGTTTCACGTTAGCGTCAAAATGCAAAACTTGTATAAATTTTTATCGGCGCGGGTTGCCCCCACGCGTTCAACCCGTCGACTTCCCAAGAATTCCCGATATTGAAAGAAGCGTACATCTTTTCCTTGACCCAATACACTCAAGCACATCTCTATTTGATTCAATGCATCGCTGAAGAATTTCGAATCGGATTGACATGAAAACCACCTTGGAATTCTTATTCACTGGAGAAAAGTATACGCGATTTCCTTCGCTTTATTGAGCACACTAGTTGCAATATAAAATGGCAGTGGATAGGTAAATTCGCATTGGTACACCCACGGACTGAATAAATCATTGTTTTTTATAGTATCTTGTCTATCTTAACTGACTGCTTGTGTGTATTTCAGTAACTAATACCTACCGCAGCTGCTAAGTTTGAAAAAATCTTGAACTTTTTAACAGAGACTTTTTTTTAACACTCGAATAACTACATCGAAGTTGGATCGACGTACAATTATAATAATAATGGAAATGTTTGTGAGTTGGTTTGTTCGGTCGGGGTTAGTTTGTAAAAGTACTAATCGGACTTAGAAAAAACTTTTACTGGTATTATGTACCTTCGACCTTTAGGATATTTCTAAAGGCATGCTATTTATATAGCAGAATACAGAGAGACTTGACCTGACTTGACGGATAACGGATAAGCAGTGATCTAACACTACGTGATCATCTAATCTATCTATCATGACCTGGAAAGCTAAACTTTGGACGGCCGACCATACATTTAAAACGAAGTCTTTATTCAGCCTTTAGTCTATGGATGCTTATAATGAAAATGACCTCATATACATAAACAACGTCGGTAAGTCGTTATAGAAGACCACTGAAAATCAGCGCCGCTCACAAAAGGTAAGTAAGTGCAGCATTATGCCGAGTGTGCCTTTTTTGTCACATTCGCGAACCGGAGCTGACAACGTACGAGTTTAAAACAAAAGCGAATTTACGTATTTAAAGTTCTCAGGCGGTTCTGTTTTACAATGCCCCCCATCCCAGGCCGATCACTATGTATGGCAAGCCGATCTCTTTGGAGAAGCAAGTAAAATAGGTGTGATCCTTGACCGTTACTTTTCCTTCAGTGAGCACATAAAGGCGGTTCGCTCGCGCGCCGCCTTCGCTCTTAGCAGGCTCAGCCTTATATTGACCGCACGCAGAAAATTGTCACTCCAGTGCAAATTTCACATTTACTCCGCGGTCATCCGTACCATAATGACCTAGAAATTAACTGCTAAGCAAGGAGAATGTCCAAAAAAAAAAAACAGAGTCAATGAAAAAATCTTATATACAGTACGATAGTGGACATCAAATGTAAAATTCGTTTCTCTCAAAATAATCACCATAAGCCGTCCGTCACACAAATAGTTTACTGTGGTCATAAAGAGCTAGGCGCACCATGCGGTTATGTTGCACGTATTCCACCATCCAGTCAACGTAACGTAAGTCACTTAAGCACTAAGAGTACTCATACAATCATTATATTAAAAACCAAACAGTAGTGAAATTAATGTTGTATTTGCATAGAGCAACGGCGGGGATATCGCGGGGAGTCGGGCGGCGCGGTACGCGACCCCCGAAAACGTTGGATTTAAATGTATATTACATTACATTCCAGCCTGTCGTTTAGGTGTACCGATTTTACATTTTAGTCAAATAAGTAGAATACGAAAAGTTTCACTACGTGGTAACGTCGCTTTTCAATGTTCAAGTATTGAAGTTCATTGAATCATTGACCTAGTTATCCAATTGTGTGTATTCAAATTTGCTCAAAATTAAATCTGTACGTAAAATGAACGAAATTGGTCCAGTATTTAGGTCAAACTTAAATACTTGAGCAATTTCGTTCATTTTTTGTATATCGTCAACAAGGCGATAGCATAGCATAGGCATAGCATAGCAAATATATAATAGAAAAAGGCAAAAAGAGAGAGAGAGAGAATGTCAGATGGAGGGGGCACAACGCTTTTTCGTTACGTGACGATTTCTACAAGTTTACTCCTACCGCAAACCGCGTTAAAGAACTTCATTCCAAAAAACAAAAAAATCGTTTGTTGTCATACGTTGGGAAGTTGTAATCAGCATGTTGTATTATCTCGCCGCTAGGCATGAAGAAACTATGCAACAACACAGACAAGATTATCGTAATCAAATAAGAATCCTAGCGATTCGTATTTGATCACGATAATCTTGTCTGTTTATACAGGGTGAATTTTTCAAGTGGGCACCAACATCAACGCATAGATAGATGCGTATCATGTATATTATTTTGTAAACAAGTTGAGCTCGTATTATAATACTAACTTTTTTCTTCTGCGTTTCTCGTTTTCGCTTAGTTCTCTTTCTGAATGTATTCATTTTGACCTAGAGCGTGATGATGAACCGATCCGAACTTTATGATACCTATTTTGTTGCGGAGTTATTTTAAAATTATAATATTTCCTAAGATGTTGATTGAAATCAAGTGATGTCTAGGGCAATTTTGTTCATAATTAAATACTTGTGATCAATAACTTATTTATTTGGATAAAGATTAATATCATGTTGATATAACACCTTCGCAAATAATGCATTAATTTCGAACAAATTTGATTATCATAAAAAGGTTATAGTGAGTCAATCTTAAAAGATAGACATATGCTGTCACGGACTTTTTTTTAGAACTTTTAAAGAGGAACAATTCCTTCATACATGATTTTTGCGAAACTTAAACCGTTTACGCAGCGCACGCAACGGAAGCTCTCAAAAAGGAATCACTTTTCCCGTTTTTGCAACATTGTCCATTGATGCTCCGCTCCTATTGGTCGCAGCGTGATGTTATATAGTCTAAAGCCTTCCTCGATAAATGGACTATCCAACACAAAAATAATTTTTCATTTCGAACCAGTAGTTCCTGAGATTAACGCGTTGAACCAACCAAACAAACAAACTCCTTAGCTTTATAATATTAGTTTAGATGAGTTTGCACTAACACATCCATTACCATTAGATATTTATTATTATCATATTATATTTCGAGCTTGCGGTCCGCATGCGTGAAATAGATGATGTAGGATGTAGATTTCTGAATTACCTAAATTCAGAAATCTACATCCTGTCGGATTTTCATACAAACTTTCAACCAACACCGCCATCCAACCGTTCCATTTCATTCGATTTTTATAAAAAATATTTATTACAGACGAAGCACACAGTAATTGATACAAGACTGAAACTTACTTTACTGTCATCAAAAAAATCAAATACGAATTTTGATATATCTAACTTCAAAACGACGGATTTTCATACAAACTTTCAACCCCTTTTTTACCACCACTGCTGCTAAAAAATCAAATCATTAAAAAAAACAAAAAAACCATCCCACAATCCATCCCATCCCATCTATATTTATCATAAATTTAAAACTGTTTGCCCCTTCTTTACGACACAACAAAGCTGTCAATACATCTACGTGATTAGGCACAGACTAGTTGGAAGCCTGGAAAATATTAAAATGTATGTTTGTTTGCTTGTAAGCCCACGTTCGCTCGGACGACGTAAAAATTTCGCGGCTGGATTTTATCGCGCAATGATTTTTAAACTCGGTGTTGAGCCGAGCGAATAGGCCTTTATACATGTTGCCTAAGCTAGCATCACATGCATTGCATAGGTATATCATCAATGTGTCGAAGAAAGCTCAAAATGAATTAACAATTTAAATATACTTCAATTCACAACGCTCCGTGCGGGCGTCCGCGTCGGCTGACCGCGTAACAATAGTAAATACTTAATGTAATGATTCATTATTAATTTTGTCTAATAATTTAACGCTTGAAAGGCGCGGAATAACTATCATAATCTAAACATAACTACAAATTACCTCAGGAGCCAACAATAGTTAAAAATCTAAATCAACAATGAACATAAAAACAACACAGTTAAAAAAAATATTCATAGTTAAAAAAATATTAAACTTGATATGGTTTATTGGTCTATGCTACTAATAGGTATAAGAAGTATCCTCCCACTAGAGTAATTGTTATGTAAATAGTAAGATATATTATATTTATGACTTGAAAAGAAGCTGAATCCACTTAAAAAAATTGCAAACTATTAACATTTAAAACAATAAAATATTATTCTTAGATAACAGACTACTATCAAATTTAACAGCTTCGAGTTACTTCGGGAGCCAAAAATAATAACAAATAAAACAATAATCAAAAATAGTTAACAATAGTTTAAAATTTAAACTCCTAAATGAGTAATAGAAATCAACATAGATAAGAAAACAAAAATTTGGAAACAATGAACAATTAATCTAATCAGTTTGCCTAACTTAACGTAACTTAATAGTCGTGAATCCTGGGCGACGTTTAGAAACTGACTGGCATAGAACACTGAATTCAATACGAGTGAATCTAGCGAATGTTTTCCCCAAAAAAAGTGCATCTGTGTGCGTAGGCGCAACGCAGCAAGTGCTGTGATTGGCCGATGCCACGATACGCAGTCCCTTTCCACAATTCTCTGTATTGCTGGTAGCGTAGCTATGCATATATAGGGTGTCTAACTTGATGTGTAGCCGTGTGTACATAGGTATTTTTAACCTACGTTACCTGTTTCTGTAGTAAAATAAACCACTTTTCTTCCTAATCATTTTCCACCCACCTCGCAGGTTTTTTTATAAACTGGAAACGGGTCAGTTTCTTAGAACTTTTTTCTTCTGGTTGTTTTTGTGTTCGACACCTAAGTCGACTTGCAGGAACTCTAGAAACTAACTTTTAGTGCAAATTAAACTTATTAGTCGCATCTATTCATTAATGGTACTTATCAAGTAGGAACTTAGTCATTTCAGGAATGGATAATGAGTAAACACAACCAGCTTGTTTTAGGCGTGCTGCATAAGTACTTGTTCGGGTCGGCTTGTGATTCGAGACAGCCGGGCGGTTAAATATACATTCGATTTAACCGCCCAGCCTGTGCCGAATAATGCCAACCCGAACGTTGCGTGCACCCTTAAGTTTCACCCAATGCGCATGGGCAGGTGGGCATTTATGCAAGATTTTAGAATTTCACGAAACTCTTAAACTATTGAAGTACATCTTTAAGATAACAGAGGCGCATTTATCGTATTTTAAGAGCGTTCACATTCTAATTCAGTCTCAATCTGTCAAAATTACCTAAATTTTTGACATTGATTGACGCTGAGATGAGATTGCGACTAGATTTTTATCATTTTTAATAACGGTTTGCCTTCTCGTGTAGGTGTACTCTCTACCGTCTACACGTGTGTAACGCTGCATACGTAAACATGCGATGGCGAGGAAAATATTGGAATATCTATATAGCTTGATGTGTAGCCGTGCGTACATCGCGGTAGTGGCGAACTAAGAATTACGCCAGAGTCACGAATACTCGTATGATCGCGAAACATGCTTTTAAATTCAAGCTTGTACTGCGGCTGCACACCACTCGTTTTCATTTTACACGATTTCTTTCAATTCATTTCAATCTTTCTTAATGCAGAAATACATTACTATTTCAATATCAGAAGAAATTGGACATCCGTTTTTTAATCATTGCAGTGATTTTGTATTTATGTCGTTGATGACTTCTGTACAATCTTGTGAAAATAAAATAAAACCTATATCTATCTATTTTAAAATAATAATCAATTGCGTTCCTTGGTAAGCGCATCACTTGAGGAAGGCTGGACCGATGAGGCAATTTTTCTTTCAAAATGTTTTTAATAGTCCGAATTAGGTTTTTATGGAATGAAAAATTTAAAAAGTTTCCCTGAATAGGTTCAAATTCAGAAAAATATGAACCTTTTTTTTGCTATGGTATTTTTGTATGAATTATAGTTGGACAGAACAACGTCAACGGCTGTCGGGTCAGCTAGTCTCTAATAAATTATTGACGGCATATACGAGTATACCTATATCTTCATCTGAATATATAGATCTAATCTAATCTCTTCACCACCCTTGGTTGTCTGGTACAGAATACCTAAAGCATCAAGTCCGCCTTTGTACCTTCTTTGTGTGCGAAACGTTTAAATGTAGGCAGAGCCGGTATGCTACATTTGGTTCCAAACAAAACTGCACTGTTACGGAAAAGCATATTCGCTGTCTCCAAAGGTAAAGGTATAACTACCAAAGTGTATCAAATCAGCAGGCAATATTAATGAATTTAAAAAGAAGTTATGTATTTGTATTGCTGATCGAGAAGACATATTTACTCTATTGAGGAATTCCTTAATGACCGAATATAATTATGTTTAATTGGTTGTGAATTATTGCTTGCTTGTTATAATGATGGGACTATATGTATATGTTGACTGATATTCTAACTATGTAATCTAATGCTTTTATCTGACATTTCCTGCTATTTTAATTGTAATCATGATTAATTATCGATATTATTATTTTATTATTATTTGTACTGGTGTACAAATAATAATAAAATAATAATACCACTTGGTGGTCCAAGTGGTAGGACATAGAGATCATAATATACCACCACTGATTGTAATACTTACAATAAATA
Organism: Apamea monoglypha; assembly: GCA_911387795.2. Taxonomy (NCBI): domain Eukaryota; kingdom Metazoa; phylum Arthropoda; class Insecta; order Lepidoptera; family Noctuidae; genus Apamea; species Apamea monoglypha. The sequence continues at coordinate 19,836,706 of OU426914.1, read as the reverse complement.
CATATATCCAAACGATGCCTAAAAACTGCTACTCAAATAGAAACGCTGTCTGATTGATACGAATCCAAAAATCCACAGTGGATTGATAGTTCTCGTTAACCAGTCGGTGCAGTATACGTGTGTACACAGTTCCATACGAGCACACACCTGTACGTCCATTCAACTAACCGATTCAGTTTCAATAGGGATTGTATTGACACAGATGCGATACGTGTTCGTTAGGGCGTCCCTTATTTTTCATAGTTTTTATTTTACTATGCATAGGCATATTTAGTATGTAGTTTTATTCATTTGGGCTTAAAACACCCGAAACATTTTTTTAACTTATTCGGAACATTGCAACCCTTACCGACTCGCGCGCAAACGTCTCCATACAAGTTGCGTCACAGATGCGGCGCGTTCTCGTTGTCATTGTCACTTTGTCTCGGCTTATCGGGTAGTTGGCACAGATTGTTTCATATTTCAAAGATGTCAGTGGAACTTAGAAGCAATAAAACAAGTATTTTCTTGGTTGGTGAAGGAAATCACCAATTAACAGGTGATTACCGTCTAATCGTCAAGTTCTCGCAGTTCTATATTTCACCATACGTGAAGTGAAGCTGACTGTTAATGAACGCGTAAATCTTGTCATTCGGGAGTGCAATATATTCTTGGAAAAGGCTAGAATACCTACCAGAGCTGTTCCTAATTGTGTTAAGAAGTTAGTGGACCTTTAGCAGGTCTGGCGCGAGCTGCAAAAAAACAGCAAGAAGATTCAAGATTTACATAGGCGCCGCGAGCAGAACTTTCAACCTCATTTTGATAATTTATTCGATATCGCACACGCTGATGCTCTTGAAAGAATAAAAGTCAAAGAAGATAATATTCTTGCAAAATCAAAGTGAGCCGGGATACTTAGCGAGTGGCCAAGCCGAGAAAACTTGCAGAAGATAAAAAGAGACTAAAGCAAATGCTTCCGAGACCTCATTGGAATCTGCTACATTACAAAGCTTTGATACACATGGAAGACAAAGAAGAACAATCTACAAGCTCTGAAGAAAATCTGGAAGAACCTCTGCCATCCACATCTCAATCTGTAAGTTCTTTAGCTACGTCGACAAAAAGAGGACGAAAAGATTTTATTACCTCCAAATTAGTTGCAGCTTTAGACAAATGTCAACTACTTAAGCATCAGAGATTCGGGTTATTTAATTCAGTCTGTAGTAGAAGCACTTGGTTTTAGTTCTGACGATTACACGATCAACAAATCTTCTATTCAACGCATACGAACACGAATGAGAAAAGATAGAACGGGATCTATTGAATCCGGTTTTCAAAATAACGTGCCCGAAGTTGTTACGGTTCATTGGGATGGAAAATTGTTACCTGGTCTGGACGTAAGAAGTTCTAAAGAAGAACGCCTGCCAATTATTATTTCATATGGTGAGAAGGAATAATTTCTTGCAGTTCCGAACTTAGAAAGCTCTTCCGGCAAAGATCAAGCGAAACCAGTATCAAACGCATTTCATGATTGGAGCCTGAATGATAGGGTACAAATAATGTGCTGTGATGCGACAGCATCTAACACAGGACGCTTGAATGGAGCTTGTGTGGTGCTTTCAGATCAAAAACTAGAGAGTGTTTATCTTGTTTTAGGGAAATCTTTGAGTAATTTCGTTTCTGTCAAGAGTAAAGATTTATTTTCACGACTGAAACTTGACAGTAGTTTTCTTCATGAAATTGTATCTTCATAGAAGGACTACGCGGCGTTTGTGGATGCTAACAATAAGGTTTCTAGCTTAACACGTTGACTGCCAGACAACAGACACAAAAGAAAATCTATTGCTGGCGGTCCCCGCTGACCGCTGTGGCAGTCAATGCCTTAAAAGCAGTTAATGACATAGCTGAAAGAACTGTTAAACTAATGACAGACCTTCATGGTTTGATTACCGCAGATGAAGAACAGAAGCAGTTCTTATTAAGTCGTGTGCAAGGACATAGAAAAATTTACCCAGACTATAAAAAAGAGACCTTGAAGAGGAAATATCCAAATAAATAAATATAAAAATTGTTTCTTTTTTGGATAATTACCTGAAAAGTAATGCTTTTCATGTAATTATCCAAAAAGATACAATTTTTTTTATTACATGAAAGTATTATATAAATTTGTGTTTTCATCAATATTTATCTAATATAATGGTTTTAAGTGATCACCTACAACTACATTTACGAACACTTTAAGCAGGTATTTTCTAAAAGTTTAAGGCCCCGTCGGCACGGGTTAAAATTAACGTTGGAAGATGAAATTTTATATTTGGGTAACTAGTAGACTAATAAACACAATAAAGGGGTATGCGTTTCAAAAATAAAAACAAAGATGTTTCGCCCATATAAGGGACACCCTGTTCGTAAGTGTAACTAAATCATTACTAGGTACAAATTTCGTTAACCGTTCTGTTAAACTAGTTACTAGTGCACCGTTTGTTGGCACACGGTGCGGAGACAAGGTAAAGGTCAAGCCGGCACCGCCGTATTTGTGACCCACTGAATTGGAATGTAGCATTGTGTTCGAGAGCCCCGGAGCTACCTTTGTGACCGACTCAGCACACGTAACCGTGACAGCCCCGATGCTCTCTCCAACAATTGTTCATTCATTCGTGGCTGCATGATAACTTATATTGTTAAAAGCTTGAACGTGACAATTTATTTGAATGACTCGTTTAAACAAATTAACATTTATAAACAGAAAAAAGGCCTTGTTTTTTATTAGGAAGCAGCGTACTAGATCTAATTAATTCGTGTCTAAGCATATTTCCTTTTTCCGTTCACTTAGTCTTTTTTTTCTTTTGCTGTTTCTTTAATAATATTACAGTAAATCCAAGTTGCTGCATACTTTGCGTGATTATTTTTGTTCTTTGCTCTGCAATAAGTTATTGAAAGTAAATAAGGTTTTAAATGTAACAAAGTATTTATGTCAAGCTCTAAAAGAAAGCCGCTCAATTTAAACAGATTTCAAGACTTCAAACCAGGTCTAAAAATATTTTGCTTCTTATGAACCCATTCTCATCATATTTTCAGACTTTAATTTACTATCGACCTTAGATTTGTCACCAAATATTAATAAGTTATTCGCATAAAAACCTCTTCAAAGGTATCTGTGAAGTTTTATTTAGATTATTCAAATTATGGTTTATTTCTAATAGGTCGGTGTAACTGGAAGTATATTAAGAAGTATCAATGCCATCATGATTCCAGTACAAAAAAGGGATAGTGCTATCGATTATGTATAGCTCCGTCTCTCTCTTATACTAGAATCATGATGGCCGTCTTATGACGTCTGATCATAATTAAACCGTCATAATACGTCACCTGTCCTTGTCATTTCCACGCCAACACCGATAAGGATATGACACATTGAAGAATAAAAGGGAAAGACTCCATTTAGAACTATTCATTCTCTCTAAGTATTTACTTTTCATATAAAAACTTCGTGTCGACCACTTTATATTTCATTGTCTTTTTCTCGGACTAATGACTAAAATACTTGCTTGCATGCTGCGAACAAAGTTATTAAATGTTACAGACAGTCTAGGGCGTTAATGCGACATATCGAGCTTGAGAGAGACACAGAGAATAAGTGGCAGAGACGACGGTCATTATAAACGAACATTTTCAAAAGCCAGGTAGTACACCATTCAGGACTTAAAAATAAGGCAAACAACAGCGCTGGCCAGGTCGTTACGTAGGTATTAATCAGACACAAAAAAAAAATGCAACCGACTTCCAAAAAAAACACTGCAAACTGAAAAATACCTTTAATTTCGGAAGTCCGAGTCTTTGGTTTTGCATTTTTGGTTTTTGCTACCGACTTCTGAAGTTAAAGTTATTTTTCATTTAGTGGGTATTTTTTTGAAAACGTTTTTTTTTGAAAACGTGTTTTTATATTTCACGTTTTGCTACCACAACAAAAAATACCCAAATCGCTATAGGAGTCCCTATAATATTTGAAGAGCTCCTTCGATTTCTCCAGGACCCCATCATCAGATCCCGACTTTCAAACAAAAAAAAGAATTAACTGAATTGAACTGAGACCGTCCTCCTTTTTCTGAAGTCGGTTAAAAATACTGAGTCATCGACGAGATAATTAGAAGAGGACTGGATAGGTATATCGTTAATCCCCATTTGACGAGTTATATTTTAGTGGCACTTAATATCAAGAATCCATCGAGTGGCCCAAGCGATACGGCAGTGAAGTAGTACGTGCCAAATCGACTAATACTAGGCTTTACGCCTAATGGAAATCACGAACCTATGTTAATTTACACGTTTCGGCTTTGCAAATTTGATTTCTGTCGCGAACGAGGGCAAGGGGAGGAGGTTATTACTTTAGGCCCCTCAATCGTAGACCTGCTGCAAATTGCAAAGCTTTAATGTACAAACTGCACACATAATCAGCCTATAATGTTCTCACTGCTGGGACACAGGCCTCCTCGCGGTGAGACCACCACGCGGCCCCAGTGCGGATTGGTAGATGTGATTTTTTGGTTCTAGGACATGCCGGTTTCCTCACGATATTTACCTTCACCGTTTTAAGAGCAATGGTGATGAAATAATCTACACAAGGCATAGATATAAGAACCACGCCTCCAAGCCATATCTCTCGATATCCGTGACACAAGGTAAAGCGCCTGTCTGGGTTCGAACCTACGACCTAACGACCTACGATCTATTTGACTCGTAGGACGCGGTCGTTACCGCTGGATCACCACCGCTATCTAACACAGTATAGTACAGTCGATATACAGTGGTTTTGCTGGTTGTGTTGGGTTTCATGTAAATGGATGCAAAATCGAAGGTAACGAAACATCGAGTGCGCTCGTCGCACTGTGCCGTTGCTGTGTGGATTGCAAAAGGATTTGGATTCCAATTAGGTTTGAAACTCTTTGCACCTAACCGCCATTAGTGAAGGGTAACTGACGGCGCCGCTGATCACAACTTTCATTGGCTGTCGGTATGGCTGCTAATACGATACAAACTGTAAGATATAAGGAAATAGAAAAAAGAAAGAAAGAAAAATATTTTATTCTACACAAACAAAACGCACAATTACCACACGCGCATCTTTATCTATATGTATTCCACAGTAAACAGCAACCAGTTAATTTTGAAGGAGGCTAATCCATTGCTTCATATGTTTGAAAAATTTGTCTGCTCAACAGCGTAAATAACGCAATGAATGTGGTTGAACGGTCAAAATGAAAGCCATTCCTTCTGTTAGTGTGTTACAAAATTAACCCTTCTTGTTTTGTCTCGTCTCCGTCATCGTTCATCAGGAATCATCGGTAAATAATTTACAAAGGTATATACATAATAAGTACCTAATATTAGATGTTTGTAGATACTAGGATAATTAATAGTACAGTAATCTAACATTATAATACCTTTGTAAATTATTTATTTTAGTTAATATTTTAAAAATTTTAAAATTCAGAGTATATATTTATTTATTTACTTTATCAATTCTTGTCAAACTGAAATTCAGGCGCATAAGTGTAGAACACTATTGACGTTCGTTGCATGTGAATAAATAGTGAGATTCACACAAACAGTCCGAAGCAAATGGGACGTCCTGTTTATTTGCAGCAATAACATCTAAAGTTGAATACGTAGTACAACAAACAAACACCGCTAACTAATGAATAAACTAATTGTGAATGGCGGCTGCGTTCCCTTTAGACGTCACCAACTTGTAACTCTAATGAAAAACGCGGTCAATTATGTACATCAGGGGATACTCCGTGTCTCGTCCGTTAGCTATGCATGGAAAAGTACGAACTTACCTTCGATCGGCTTCTCATTCATTTTAAACACGTGAAGTGAAATATAATTCGATTGCATTCGTTTTTTCGGTGAAGGTATTTTTTAATTCAATATTAACACTGATTGAAGGCGGTTAATGTCAATTTCAGTTATGTTGAAACTCCAATAAATAAATGATTTAACATATTTTGTTACGTAGAATAGGTAGTTCGAATGAAAGAGTATAAAAATTAAATATTTGTTAGACAAAGACTGAACTTCAATCAGTGCATGGGGTCACAGTTCACCCGTGACGTCATAGGTAATTAATTGCATTCCATTGACGAAGTGTCCTTCGTCCGTATCCGAGCTAACTTTCAATCAGAGTAATGTGATTACAGCATGGCGCCTGCATAAAAAAAAGTTGTCTGCAAATTAACTGACTGTTTTTACGGATATCTCTTTACATCAGTTAGATAATGCATTAAATTCATTATCAAGCTTTAAAGCTTATATAGATGATATATAAGCATTAAAGCTGTATTCAAACAGCATAATCAGCCTATATGTTCCCACTGCTGGGACACAGACCTCCTCTGTGAGTGGGAGTGGGCCGTACTCCACGCGGGCCCTGTGCAGGTTGGTGGATGGTATATGTCTTCGATTTTTTTGGTTCTAGGACATGGCGGTTTCCGATGTTTTTCTTCAACGTTTTGAGAGCAGTGGTGATGAAATTATATACACAAATTAAAGGTGCTTGTCTGGGTTTCAACACAAGATATCTGAGTTTCAACCCTGGGCTACCACTGCTCTTTCATTCAAACAGCAACAAACAATAAACTGAATGTTTTGTTAACGATTAGGTATGTAGTACACCCTATATTTAAACTGCACTGCAAAACTATGTAAATTCTATTCGAATGAACGAGTGCAAACGAAACAAAACAGTTCAACCGACAATTTGTTCAAATATTTAACTTTCCTATTCGGACGAATTAAACGTTCAATCATTTATTGTGTACTATTTTCACGGTTCATTATGCGGAATTGGGCATGTTAATTTAAAATGATGGTGTCGGCGATCTATAAATCCTGGACAATACTCAGAACCTTTTCTTATCATCTGATGCAAACGTCGTCAAATACGAACGTCATCAGATTTTCGATTTTTGTCGGCTTTGACCATGACAACTTTTCATAGAGCGTTATCCTGTCTGTACATAAATGTTCAATTCGTTCGGCTGCATTGTCACCATCTACGGAAGCATTTTTATAGAGATACTTAGGAATCAGCCACTGCAGTCTGTCGTTGTGAATGCTTTGCCGCTGCGGTTGAGGTCGGCGGTCGCCTTCAGAACTGTTCGGTGATGAACGTTTTCGTAAGGTAGTGTTTACTTACCGTCAGTCGGCGTGGTTTGCTGGCTCGAGTTGATCCGTGGCCGCTCCTCCCCGGCCGCGATGTGCTTGGCGGTCCGCCGCGCCACTGGCCGCAAGTCCGCTTCCACATCGCTTGCCTCCTCCTCTTCATAGCTGTATTCCATTTCTGTAAAACAGTTTCGCGTTAATACCACATACTTTGTATTACGGAATAATAGACTTTATTGATATTGTCAGATTGTGGATCGACCGATAAAAATACTCGAATGTTATTTTTTGTTTTCTAAATTACATTCAATGTTGTGTTATATTCAATAAGCTCAGTTTTTGTAAGCCTTATAGCAACTTTCTGGTAGACCTCTCCAGAGGCTTACCTAAACTAAAAGTACATTTTGAGAAAGATAAAACTAAAATCAAAACATCGAAAACCTTTTACATCTTAAGCTCTTATTTTGTTTTAGTTTCTGTCTCCCAGAGCCACCGATTGAACAGCTGACATACACTTACACGTAAAGTTAAAAACCAGTTTCTATCCACAATTACGAAACAAAGTTCCACAAATTGTCAACCAGTTGCTTGGCGTGGCAGTTGAGGACTGATTGATTGGCAATCAAAGTTACATTGAGCCTCAGTCGTGTGACGTGCTTTAAGCTTCCTGTGTTCGCCCGCATTGGCTGTCATGACAAAGCTATCTTCCTTACATTGCCAGAGATATAATCTTGATACACGCTTGCTGATGGATTGATTTGTGCTATTAAGCCGGTTTCTATTATTGATATTACCGCTTTGAATCATTTGCCTACCATTATTGTAATTAATCTTACTATATTGGTGTTCATCAATTAGCAAATGCATGCATTAGCATCTAACATGTCTGAGTAACCTTTTGTTTGTTATTAATCAGTGGATTACATATATTCATGTCAGTAATCCTTCCAAAATTTGACGTTATATTACTTATGATTTTTCAATCGACAGATAATTCTTATTCGTGGAATAAAATTGACGTCTGACAGATTCTGTACGAAAGTTCTGTCAAGAATTCAAAATTATTCCTCGGATAAAATTATCTCACGGTGAAAAATCAGCCCTTATACGTAAAAAACTCTATGATTATGAATTAGATATTAATTAAAACCTTCGGAGCTCATAGCTGCTCTAGTTATCCGTGATTAGAATCCTGTTTAGTGATATTGTAGAAAAAGGGATCGCTGTAAAAAATATAAGAAAAGAAAGTAACGACTTTAAAAATAATAAAATAAGACCGATTATTCGTACAATGCATCTATGTTGTTGTTATATTTGAATTGTGGTGAGACACACAAATGAACAGTGTGTGACGATATGTCCAGTGATAAGTACCTGTTACATTTTCCCACTCTCGCGGACTGAAACTTTCTCAAGTCGACAAAATCACGTTGCCTCAGCACTTAAAGTACAGTGCAGTGCCATTCCTCGTTCCTAGGAATAACAATGGTTTCGAAGTCTAAAGAACTTGAACAGTTTTCAGATAAAACACTGCTCCACTGAAAATACTCTGAGAAATATTTATCGTCATTCTTCATGTTCCCTTTAGTGTAATCCCATTAACAACGGCTTGTGGGCTATAAAGTTTCAATAATTAATTTATATTAAAAATAATTAATCTGCTTGGAGCTCTGTAAGAGCTAATAATTATATTATAATATCAAATTTTATTGCGTGCTACCCGCGACTTCGTCCGCGTGAAGCAACTTTCTTGGTATTTTTTTAATATAATAGGTTCTTAAGAACCTTCTACAAAGTAGGTATTAAAAACTTAAAAAAAAAGTTGGACGAAATCGGTAAAGTTGTTCTCAGGTTATGGCGTGACAAAGGGAAATAGGTTTTTTTTTTATATATACTCTAGATAGCCCACAAAGGTTAAGTATGTTTAAACGCCGTCCTCATCTATCTTATTATTTAATTTTTTATAATATGGTGTGTTACAGTGATTACGATATCCTATGTACCGAATAAACAATTTCATTTCAAATGAGACAAATAAAAAAAAATATCATATTTAAAATATCTCATTTCATTTCCTAATCGAATTCTGGTGAACAATTAAACCGACAAGCAACATTTCCGAGAATGCTTGACACAGCGTCAGCAAATATGATATAAGAGAATTATCACCTCTTAAAGGAATAAAAATATTATGTTCGCTCAGCACCGCATAATGTGAGTAACGTCGACGATTTCGTGGACCTTACTTTATTTTCATAGAGACGGGTGTTCACCCGTCTAGTTCTACAATAATGTAAGAATTCCTCGCGCCGGCAATATCTGCACGAGAAACGCATTGTCCAGTATTGTGCTTGATTCCGACATGAAGTCGAGCGAAGATTTTCTGCCTCGTTTGAAAAATATTAAATAGAGTTCGCATAAATCTTTGATATCTTGTTCATCGGACTACTAGGATGATCTTTGAATATCGTGCGATTGTAACTGCAATGTCTTATACGAGTGTTTTTTTTTCTATACAGGTAAGTTATTGTGGAAATAAGTTTTTTATTTTGTGTAGGTATAGTGGTAGTCTTTGTTCCGCAATATATTTTACTAGCTTCTGCCCGCGACTTCGTCTGCGTGAAATGTCTTGTTCCCCCGACCCACCCCGTCGCATCACATCGCCTACCCGCGCTATTATTACGTTATCGCTTAGCGTTTTTACTATTTTTTCTTTTGTGTCGGCTCGTTCAATTCCTAGTGATAGCTATTAAATGCGCTATTGATGGCTGAGATTAGCGCGTTCGAATAAACTCTTCAGCTTAATTATTAGTACAGACCTATAGATAGGTTAAATTGTTGTTTATTTTTATTCGTGTTTTGCTCAGCTGCCGCACATCCATAAGTCGTTGTGCTGTTTTGTTTTGCTCGCTTTGTCAGGTTCACAAGGCGGGAGTTCCCTGAATATCTATCTGAATGTTCTACTGTTTCTACTCTACTCCAATGGCGAGGCGTTCTACAAGACAAGCCGATTCCCACCGGCTTCCCTTCGAAAATTCGGAACACAAACACTCTATAGTCAAATTTATCATTGAAATATAATCATTTCATACTGTAGGTATTTGTTATACAACTTTAGTTGGAGTTTGTTTTGTTTTGTGTGTAGTGAACACAAAACAAAACAAACCCCAACTATAATTCTAATACTAATAACTGTTTTATACCAACAAAGAATACCTTTCCAACTGACTGTAACAATTTTATTTCCAACTGTTATACTAATAAATTCGATTCGAATTAGATGTTAGCGCCACCAGAAAACCGCAGTGATTTGCAGGTAATCTAATTTATTAGCTCTCACAGAGCTCCCAGCAGATTAATTATTTTTAATATAAATTAATTATTGAAACTTTATAGCCCACAAGCCGTTGTTAATGGGATTACACTAAAGGGAACATGAAAAATGACGATAAATATTTCTCAGAGTATTTTCAGTGGAGCAGTGTTTTATCTGAAAACTGTTCGAAGCTCTTTAGATTTCGAAACAATTGTTATTCCTAGGAACGAGGAAAGGCGGTGCGGTTGTGGAATTCACTACCGCCTGACATTAGGGACTGCCAAACTGTTGCAGTTTTTAAAAGAAGAGTAAAAGAACACTATCTGTCCACTTCATCATAGTTGTGTATGTATTTTTTGTTTTATTTTATTTTGGATATGATATAATTATTATTATTCTAGTGATATTTATTTTAGTAGTATGTATGTATGTACGTTTGTTTGTATGTATGTTAGTATATTCTAGCAATTTTTGTTTAGTTTTTTAAGAGAAATGTTTTTGATTGTATGTATTATTTTTTGTCTCCTTTACTATTTCACACGCTGTCTACATCTCTGTATCTATTGTCCTGTCTCGGGTGTGCTGGAAGAGATTTCTTGTGAAATAAGCATCACCTCTGTACCTATTTTTTTCTGTTCTGTTTTTCTTGTCTGTTTATATATGTGTGTACATAAATGGTAAATAAATAAATAAATAAATAAAGGCACTGCATTGTACTTTAAGAGCTGAGGCAACGTGATTTTGTCGACTTTTAAAAGTTTCAGTCCGCGAGAGTGGGAAAATAAGAATAAGAATAAAGAATAATTTATTGTTCAAGAAAATACAGTTAATGCATTGATTCCTGAAACTCACACTAGGATTCCCTGTGTCGTGAGTTCCAGGCTCCTTCGCTCCGTTTACAAGTTTTTGTTACAACTAATTCTTAAATAAAAAGAATAATTAATTTTTTAATAATTTAAAGATAGTACTCGTAATCTTAAAACAAGGAATACAAAAAAATAAAGAAAAAAAATAAAAAAGAAGTAACAAAATCAAAATAAGGAGATTGCCCAAATTGCCCAAATAAATATAAATTAATATATGTATATATGTTATTATTTATATATATATTCATATATATATTAATAAGTTATTGATATATAAAATGTGTGTGTGGGGGTGTGTATTTGTGTATGTTTGTATGTATATGTGGGTTACATGCATTTTTAGGATAGTAAGCTTTCGGTTGAGTCATAGTCCAGTGTAAGAAGCCATTTAGTTAAAGTAATTTTACATTTGTTACGTGTTAGGTGCAGAATTTTATGTTGGTCGTTGAGTTTCGCGTAAATGTGTGGTCCCATGAAACTGTAGCACTTTCTGCCGATTGTTTTACGGCATCGAGCCTTTTCCCAATAAACCCTTCGACTTGACAGAGAGCAAGTGCTCAGAGAGGTTTGGTGGAATCTCAGAGTGACAGACAGGATATAAAGCTGTCTGACTCTAAGAACCCCCACTTCAGTGTATAGCGTATTAGTGGGGTACCGGAACGGTCGTCTATAGGCAACTTTGAGCAGAGCTCGCTGAGCTCTTTCTACCCCAATCATTGAGGTTTTACCAGCCGCGCCCCATGCTACTACACAGTAGTTAAGCACCGATTGACACAGAGAGTAATAAATCATCTTTAGTACTGAGTCATCTGCAATCTTGCCCAGTTGCTTAAAGATCCGAAGCATCTTTCTAATCCTGCCCCTTAAAGCAGTTAGATGTGTGGACCATGATAAACGGTGATCGACAAAGACTCCAAGATATTTAATCGTATCTGTTTGCTCGATGTATGGACAAGTACAATTTTCTGGGCTAGAGTAGACAGAGCAGGAGTGTAGCTGTAGACAAGCAACACTTCCTGGAGACGTGCGTTTTGAGATGGCAAAGTTTATTGCCTTCGTTTTGTCTACATTCAGCGTCAGGAGATTATGTTGCAGCCAGTTCGCCACAGCTTTGATCCCGGTTTCAACTGAGAGCTGAACGTCATCCCAAGTTTTCCCGTGAAATACGATTGCAGTGTCGTCCGCATATGTAAAAATTTTAGCTTGGGGGATTTTCATGGCGCATAGTCCGTTAATGTAGACAATGAATAGGGTTGGTCCCAGCACGCTTCCCTGTGGCACACCAAAATGCGCCACAGTTGAGTCGCTAGAATATTCCCCTAAGATGACTTTTTGGGCTCTATTGTTGAGGTATGAGGTAAACCAGTCCAAAATGTAACAGGTACTTATCACTGGACACATCGTCACACACTGTTCATTTGTGTGAAATATGCTTTTCAAGGTTAAGTTTCGAAAATAAAAAAAGACGTAATTGAGCTAGGCCGTGCTCGCCCAGATATGACTTAAAACGTTATTTCTATTACCTAGTTATTTTGTGCTATAAATTACAAACGCCACGGTGGATTTTTCAAACATTGTAATGTCGCTCTTTACGATAAATACCTATATCAATGGCAAACTGGAAACCCCGTTCCCCGTTTCCCGTGTTTACTTTTCTCAGATTCTAGTAATTTATGGAATAAACCCCTTTATTCCATAAATTACTAGAATCTGAGAACAGTTTTACAGATATTAATAATCTGACGAATTCATCAAAGAAACATCTCACAACTGAAAAACATAAAAGGAGTTGTTTGGCATTACATGAATTCGGTACTGGTACTAGCATAGAATCATTTTTCGCTAATTCGCATGGAGCTCATAATAGATAAGTAGATTGAAATAGGAATTTAATGAAACGGTTTATTGACACCATTATTTTGTTAGGTAAACAAGAAGTAGCTTTCGTGGACACGATCTGATAAAAGTACGAAATCGACACGATGAAAGTACGAATTTCTTTTTGTTCCGGCTTACCTCTGTCATAAATTCACCCTTCGGCACTGCTCTACTCTCCATGTTTCATGAATAAATCCTTGCTTTGTTTGTTATTTTTGAAGCTAAGCCGTCTGTGTTTAGCGGACACAAACAGACACCTATTGTGTAAATATTAGCTGGACGGATTTTCCCGATAAAAATTATCTGTTGATTGAAAAATCTGCTCTTCGATGAAGAGCAGATTTTTCAATCAACAGATAATTTTTATTTGTGGAATAAAATTGACGTCTGACAGATTTTGTATGGAAAAATTCGAAATTATTCCTCCTTGGATAAAATTATCTGGCGTTGGAAAAGTCAGCCCTAAGTCTACTCTTTGACTACTATTAGATAATGGAATACCGTGGAAATCTGTAGTCTAGAATTTATTTGGTAATAACATGCTTCTAAGGGCTGATTTTACCAAAGTCTTTTATGCGTGGAATAAATTTGACGTCTGAGTGTTACAGTTCTAGTATGGAAAAACTGTCAAAATTTCAAAATTTATTTTTAGGATATTTCTTATTTTAGGTACAATTATTATAGGTAGGACAAATCAACGTTTGTACGGTATAATAATAATTGTATTTTTACCTTTAAGAATAACCTTGTCTTTGATACTAAACTGCTTATTTTTAACTTCATCTATAGTATAAATGACATATTCGTCGTAGAACGAAATTAACATATTTAGATTCCTACAGCGATAATTATAATATTTGTTGGTGGTCCATTAACCCGTATTACAGGTGTATAGTATAAAAGGGTATTATTCACAAACTAATGTATGATATCCGTTACCCAATTCAATTTCACTCACAAGGCCGTGGGAGGGCGGGCGGATTCGGGGGTGGCCAAACGACGAAAATCGATCCCCTAACACCGACTCTGCTTAGGAATCGAGAAACGAGACATTGTACAACCACGTTACCGTCAACATTACAGATCGAAAGTCTTGTACTCGGTAGCTAAAAGATGGCCGCTTCGTGTAATTTTTATGAATAAAATTATAATTAAAGTCTCTCGGTCTATTTTTCTACCCGTCTCTGAACTCAAATATTGATCGCTCTATGTATAAAAAAACCGATTAACTGTTATATGCTCTATAACAAGTAATCGAACCGAAACAGTTGTTCAAATTCAGTTGCTGTTTTTCGGGTTTTAGAACTTGTTACCTATAATTGTGGCGTTTAGTAAAATAAGGCCTACTATATCGGATGAGCAGAGACGCGAAACAGGGGGAGGGGCTTGTAAAATACGCTAACTGAAGCCCTTGGATTTTATAGCCATTGGAATAGTAGGTACAATATTAACGTCTTTCGTTTCAAGAAGGCAGGGGTCGAATTACCGTCTAGTCTCATTTGGAACCTTCTCCTAGACTACGTCATTCATCACCATGACTGAGAAGGTCAAGCGTACCTATAAGCTTCTTCTGAACTGACAGCGCTTGGTGACAAATAAATACCATAACCCTTACAAAGCGTCGGTCATTTTGAGAATATTATTACGCTTGAAAAACATTGATTAAAGTTATCATGTTGCCAAACAGCCTCCTACCTATAAGCAATCAGCTCGTGACGAAAAATGATTTCATTTAATATCGTAGGTACGTTTAATATCCACTGGGCATGTCTAACGCGTTTGCACAAAATAAGAAATGTTAACGCTTTTTGCACACCATCCCCAAAAAATATAGATAGATGTATCGGAACTCTACGTAAAAAAATACCTAATACTAAAGAACTTTTTAAAAAGGGGCTTTTACTAAAATTCCCTCCGCTTTCTTAAGGGGGAAGCATCACGGTAATATTTATTACGTTTTTTGCAATTTGCAGGTCAGTGTTAGGTTGTATGTTGACGGGGTCCGCTAGGGCCGATGCCTGCCAGGGCCGCGGGTTGTTCGAAAGAGATACCATGGCCCCTGGCACAGGCAATTGAAGGAACACGGGTGGGTTTTAGTCAGTAAAAGTCTGACACGCCCTCCCGCTCCGCACAGAGCGGGAGAAGTCACATGATGATATCCCACCCAGAAAAAAAAAAAAAGGTTGTATGTTGAACAAAATATGTTTTTTTACGGTTGCGTGTCATACTACCCTGCCGCTTCCCCCTTATGTTTCAATTGTACTCTCCAATCTCAACACATACTTATAGACACAACTTATAGGTATATTGTTGAGATTGGGTAGTAAAACTGAAGCTTTTCAAGACGATATCATCAGAGTAACCTTGTATGAAAACGATCCTGGTTTCAACATAGAATCATGTATACCAAATTAAAATGTATCGTTGGAACGGAACGAGTCAACAGTTTCAACCTGATAGGCACTTGACGAAAATTAGTTTGCAAGAATCCATCTTAACGCTAACAAGTAAAACTAAATAAACTCTCGGAAAATATTGCGGTGCGGCGGTAAGTCGACGGAATCGCAGCGAAAGCGCGCCGTCCCCGCCACGTGCCATTCAACTCTCTACCAGATGCCTACGAATGCTCGTAGCATAATGCCCGCAAGTCGTAATAACTAAAAAAGATAAAGGGAAAAAGAGACAATGAGAATTTTAAAACTTGCAGCAAACTTTCAGGATGTAGAAAGTACTCGTAGATACCTTAGTACTTTACGTAATAGGAGTTGTGCTGTACAATCGACTGTAGGCCGAAGTTTGCAAATGAAGGGCGACCTTATAATCAAGGTTAAGTCAGAAAAAAGTTAACATTGGAAGCTATTACCATATTTGGAGGTTATCCTAAAGTGTTTATCGCTGACTCGCCTGATATGCATAATAATTCAAACAAAATTCAAATAACAGGCCATGGAGTCCGAGTGCCACTTGGTTTTTGGAGATATCGCCAAGCAGTTGGTCGACTCTTAACGTGAACAGAGGGCTAGCCTATTTTTTGGCCAAAGAATCAGCAGCCACGCTGTATGGCGGTGCTGATTCTTGGGCAACAACAAAAAAAACTGGCAATACTGCCAGCTTTCTGAGCACTTTTCCTGTTGACAGCAATGCGGACAAATTTTTGGTGCCCTATGATTCTTTTCCTTATTTTTTTATAAACATCTGCATATTATTAATATTATTTTAAGTCTGCTTATTGCAGCATTTGCAAATGCTACATTATAATTGTATCACGAACAACCTTCTTTTTTAACAAATCCAACCTTATTATTAACCAGAAAGTATTTTTCTTCATATTGG
The DNA here is from genome assembly GCA_911387795.2 of Apamea monoglypha. Classification (NCBI taxonomy): domain Eukaryota; kingdom Metazoa; phylum Arthropoda; class Insecta; order Lepidoptera; family Noctuidae; genus Apamea; species Apamea monoglypha. Next base: position 19,820,170 of record OU426914.1, on the reverse strand, counting down.
TTTTGAATTTTGAATAAAAAAGACATGTCTTTACCTCTTACCGAGACTTTTCATTTTGAAGGATTTTTTTGACATAGGACTGATGTCTAAATTTTAATATTATTTTTTCCTGCTTTCTCATTGAAATAATTTACGGTAAACAATAAAAGACTGAACGACCGAGTTCTGTGCGGTCATCCATTAGATCCAAGGGTATGTTTGCTTTCCTATCGATTATTCAAAAGTTCTTATCGTTTCCTATATTTTATTCCATTCTTTTCTTTGTAATAGGCTGTGTTCCCGAAAATAAACATATTGATAAGTAATAACATCACTGGAAAGTGGTCTCAACGCGAAGCGTCACGATTCGGTATGTATTTTAACTTTTCTTCACCTCTTTTGTTATAAAAGAGCAAGCCTGCGTCTCGGATTGTGATTTTTCGTTATTTTCTGTAGATTTGTCTGGAGACTGTAGGGCGATTTTAGAATTCGCCCTACCCGCCACCCTAATACCAGACGTCTACAAGCTTCCTGCCAGGGAATCGAATAAACAGCACACCCTGCGCGAGATCTGCACTTGAGAATTCTGATTCCGGCCAGCAATGTGCTTTCCGATTGTCAGCGTGGAGCCTAGGACCAGTTTTTCATTTATTACGTAGCTTAGTTTTCAGTGAAATCTATACCTTGATGTACCACCAACTAGCCGTATAATAATATTTTATTATTTAGTATTACTAACATTTTTACAATTTTGATCAGGCGGTAATTTGTATTATCATCTTGCTCCTTTATATCGAATTTACTTGGTGCCAATTACCCGTTAGGTCATCCTCGTATTTAACTGTTACGTAAGTTTAGGAACGTTTGCAAACGTATCTTAATTAAAATAATACGCGTAACCATCCATAATACCAAAAACATCCGCTTCGGCATCACGACATCCTTTTTTAAACTATTAGTTCTTCCTGTGTCTTGTCTTATATTTTTATATTTTCGTTGTTTGAATATCCTTTATTTTATTTTTTAACCAAATTAATACGTGTACAAGTGAAGACCTGTTTTTAATTTCGCTACATTATATTACGTAAATTAAGTTTTTTGATTGTTACTAAAGGTTATTAGAAACAAAATCGGAAAGTTTCCCACATAATGTACTACTTTCCATCGATAAATTATAAAGCATTTCGGCGATCGTTTGCAGACGCCTAGTGCACGAAGCCTGTCCGTCGATCTTCTGCTGTATTCACTGTATTTCGACATAATTCACGGCGATTTCTTGTGACTCAAGCATTGCGGACGCTCTGTCTTGTTGAACTCCACTGTGTAAATCGGTAAAGTCAGCCACTTGGTGCTCCTGCCCTAGACGTTTCTTACTATCTGTTTTTCTTTTTTTTGGCTTACCTAAACTATAGTTTAAATTTATTCTTCCAACCCACCTGTCACTCATCTTCATCCTTCCTCACCCACACACTACACACAACTGACCAGTCCATCTCCATCTTTTATATGCCTTATAAATAAAACTTTAATTACTTCACTTCCCTTTCTTTACTTTCTTAATTTAAAGTTAATTACTTGTCGCTACACGACAGTACCTACTATGAATGGTCGAATCTGAATAGATGAAACCTGTGTTAGATCAACCTGACGAAGACGAACTATCTATTTGCGATGATGTTGCTAGAGGGAGACAAAAGAAACGATGTATGGATATGGATTGTGTGAGAGATTATATGGCTGACAACTGAGATAACGGCTAATAGAGATGTATGAATAAAGATAATTTGGGATAAAGGCAGAAGGATAATGTTGTAGATCTAACGGTCAATCAACTCAGCCTGTTGCTGTCCGCTGCTGGACATAGGTCCCTTACAGGCTGCGCCACAACAACCTGTCCTCAGCCTTCCGCACCACCCGCCACCGGGATCCCAACTAACGGTAGGAGGGGTTTACATCGGCGTCGAGACGACGATGAAGTACTTGGGTCTCGTCCTCGACAGCCGGTGGAACTTCGTCGAGCATTTCCGACGTTTGGCCCCCAAACTAGAACGGGCTGGGGCCGCCTTCAAGCGGCTCTTGCCCAACCTTAGGGGGCCAAACGCCTCCTGCCGCAGGCTTTACGCGGGGGTCGTGCGGTCCATGGCCCTATACGGGGCCCCAGTGTGGGCGCGTTCACTGCGGCGGCGAGCCGCCCACTACCTGAACGCGCCCCAGAAGGTGGTAGCCGTAAGGCTCATCCGGGGCTACCGCACAATCTCGGGCGAGGCGGCAAGCCTCCTTGCCGGACTGCCGCCATGGGATCTGGAGGCGATAGTCCTCGCGCGCCTGTATGAGTGGCGCGCGGAGGCACTACGCCGGGGGGAAAGTCCGCTCCGGCGGCAAATTGCGGCGGAGCGGACAGATCTCCGGCTCGGTCTCATGGTGACATGGAAAGAGCGGCTGTCGAAACCCAGCGCAGGGCACGCCGCGAAAGCGGCGATAAGACCCCTCTTTGAGTAGTGGCTAGAGAGGCGCCACGGCGCCCTCACCTACCGCCTGACGCAGGTCTTCATCGGACACGGAAGTTTCGGGAGGTTCCTGCACATCATTAGGCGGGAGGAAACGCCCGGGTGTCACCATTGCCAGGATCGCCCAGAGGACACGGTGGAGCACACGGTGGAAGTCTGCCCCGCTTGGGCGGAGCACCGCCGTGTCCTCGTAGAGGCGATTTGCAGCGGCGGCGGCCTCTCGCGCCCGGCCCTGGTGCAAGCCATGGTCCGGGGCGAGAGGGAGTGGGAGGCAGTCGCCTCCTTCTGCGAAGCAGTCATGCTAGCGAAGGAGGTGCTAGCCGCCGCGGGAGATGCTCCGGGAGTCGGGAGCCGCGTGACGACTCCCGGCCACCGTAGGCGCGAGCCTGCGGGCGGAGAGCAATGGGTAGCTCACCGCCCGATCAGGACCAGGCCCGTGCCGGACGGCGCGTAAGTGTTCCACGCGCGCCCCAAAGAGTTGCGTGTGAGTGCGTTCCACCAGCGTGATTCGAGGGGCCCCTTAGGGCCGAAGCCTGCCGGGTCAGCGGGATTGTCCGAAAGGGTTACCGCTACCCCGGAACATAAAGGGCAAAGGAAGGAACATGGGTGGGTTTTAGTCAGTAAGAGTCTGACACTCCCTTCCGCTCCACCCAGAGCGGGAGGGGTCAATTGATGATTTCCAATCCGGATAAAAAAAAGCCTTCCGCATCCAGTCTGACCCAGCCACATTCTTGAGGTTGTCGGTCGATACGCAGCATCTGACGATATCTAGCTGATAAATCAATGATAGCCTTTACAAGCAGCTGAAGATTCTAAAGTGGATGGGAATGATATTCAATAAGAAATAATGCTCTTTGCTACTGTCAGCTGAATAGTCAACTGAGTTACGTAGTGTGCCTTTGATATTATTATGTCTAATACACTGACTTGTTTAAAGTAGTTTTGTATAGGACACATTATACACACACACACATTATACTTCAAGAGCTGTTTGTTATTCATAATGAGCATACCAATCCGCACTGGGCCCACGCGGTGGATTACAGCCGACTTCCCCTCACAGAGAAGCCTGAGTCTCAGCAATGGGGACATTACAATAGGCTGTTGCTGTTTAGTGAACATCATCAGTATGGCCGCGACGCGCCACCCGTGCGGCCACGCAATTCATTGAATAATTAATTATCTTTATACCTGCTTGGCATATTTTGCGGTTACTTAAGGCAGACAGGTGCGACGCGACGGTGCGACATGATTCTGGTAAAACAATTTTTATAGAAATTGTTCTACTGTGTAGAGCCGTGTCGCGCGTGTCTGTCATGCCTTTATACACGCAAAAGGAATTTAAAATTGTCTAGCGGTTTCACAGTTACTGATCAAAAGCAGCTTTTCCGAATGGTGCTAAATGTTAAAGTAGAATATTTCGAGCTGTATACATCAAGCTACTACAATATGACAAATATCTTTAATAGATTTTCAACTTTATCGCTAATTCAAATTCAAATATTTTATTTCAGATAAAAATCCATAAAGCATTAGGTTCAAAGTTGATTGGGAAAACTTAACAGTTTCGGGTAGCTTGATGTGCTGGCATCTGTACCAGTAGAATTGTTAGAAATATGCGTATGTATAATGTCGCAGGAAGTTTAAAGTCTGGTTTATGAAGTTATAGGAATCAGCGGCATGCAGTTTGTTGGTTACCTAAAACAAACTTTAGTACGGCTTGGATTTGACAAGTTTCGTCTGCAGCGCACGTAGCTCTTGCTGTATTCTGCTCAGAGACTAAGTCAGACTCCGAGCTAGAGGAAATCACAGCTTTTTGAATCAAGAGAAGTTTCCTTTGAGCCAAAAAGCTGTGGTTTTATATTTCTTTTGACTAAGAATTATATTTTTAGTTTTGTTTAGGTATTGTCAAAGCTCTAATCACTCTCACAGAGAGGAGGCCTGTGTCCCAGCAGTGGGAACGTTATAGGCTGATTACGTACGTATTTATGTAAAGGTCTAACAAGTTCTTTGCCGCTTTATCCTTGTTTCAATTGATTAAATGTTTATCAAAAAACTGGCTTACAGAAATACCTACCCCATAGATTTTAGTCAAACTATTTTTACCTCACCTACAAATTTTCAGGCATATTTATTACTAGCTGCGCCTCGCGGTTTCACCCGCGTAAGTTTCGATCACGTGGAAATTTCGGGATAAAAAGTTTCCTGGTTATAAACTATCTGTGTACCAAATTTCATCCAAATCCGTTTAGTAGTTTATGCATGAAAGAGTAACAACCATCCATCCATCCATCCTCACAAAGTTTCGCGTTTATAATATTAGTAGAATATATAAATGTCTCATCAATCTGTTCTTATAATCACTGGCTTAAAATAGGAAATAGAACTTATCCGGTCCCAGCTTAATGTAACCAAATAAAGAAAAAAAAAAGATCCATTTTAAGATTTTCGTACCAAAATATGAACCGCTAGACCGTTGTCCGTCCATCCGTTTGTTTGTCACGGTCGATTTTATCACCGATGAAGTGAGCGTGGATTGAGCTGTTATTCCAACTAATGCTAGGGATTGACACTTTTGACAGCTCACTCAAAGCTCAATTCACCTAACTTTTCACGGTGAGATTTTTACAGAATCGATCGGCTGTATGTAGTGTTTGCATGAACTTACTCGTATACTTAAGTGTGCTTTCTATATTTACCTCGCCCCATTCGTGAACAGCTTCAGTTGGAAGCGCCAGGGTAGCCCGCGAAATTCAAATTTTCTTACGTTTTTTGCAATTTGCATTTCAAGTCAGTGTCAGATTGTATGTTGAACAAAGTATGATTCGCGAGCGTAGCAAGTATGTATTTACAGAATTATAATGATTAAAATCATCAATGCGGGTTGTATTGGTGATTTTAATCATTATAATTCTATTCTATTGACTGTCGAGATGGCGGCTAATAGAGGAGTATGGAAGAAAAAGACATGTTGCGCCGACCCTAAATAAACTGGGATAAGGGCAGGAGAATGATGATGAATTCTATTCATAATCCTATTGAATGACAATGTTATGAATTACACTGGTTAACAAAAAAAATAAAATTGTTTGTTTCCTGTGATTTTTTTTTTTGTTTCTATCTCAAATTGACGCGTATTTTTTAAATATGGTAACAATTTTTCTCTAACAGCTTTTGTTTTTGAGTTACAGCTAACTAATCTCATTTACTATTTTTACTTAGATTTGCGTTTTTTATTGGTCACTGAAATATATTTTGTTGTTGTTTTCGATATAGTTTCGTCAAGAAGATGTTGTGTGCTTAATCCCGATTATTTTTGCTATATTTGTGGTGAATATGTATTTGCAAAATATCGAAAACCTATATCGGACTTTGTAAAAACTGCGTAACATCAATACTTTAAAATAAAATTGTGTAATCAAGACAAGCCATGGGTTCCTCATATTGTATGCCAGAAATGTGTGGTATGTCTACGGTTATGGTCCAGTGGAAAAAGAGATGCAGTAATGTTCGAAACACCCATGATTTGGCGAGAACCTCGAAACCATCATAACGATTGCTACTTCTGCGTTGTGAAAATAAACGGAATTAACTCTGAAACTCGAAAGAAGTGGTCATATCCTAACTTATCTTCTGCTCAACGACCTCAATTAAAATCATGAGAGGTACAACCTAGCACATCTAAATCTTCTGATGATCCAAATCCCTGCGAACCCGAACGAAATACATCAAGTGAAGACACTGATTTAGACTACAAATTGAAAGCTGGTATTTTTGATGGGCCACAGATTAGGCAACTCGTAAATGATCCTAATTTTGTCAAATCAATGACTGAAGTCGAATTCAAAGCTTGGAAATCATTTGTTTTGGTTATGAGTAATTTCCTAGGCAAAAAGAAATCTGACGACCACGTCCAGCTTGTTGAGTCCATGCTATCGAACTTGCAAGAGCTAGGGTGCAACATGAGCACAAAAATCCACTTCCTGCACTCGCATTTAGACCGATTTCCACAAAATCTGGGTGATTTTAGTGAGGAGCAGGGTGAAAAATTCCATCAGCATCTTCGGACAATGAAAGAGCGTTATCAGGGGCGAAGGGACTCACATATGATGGCAGAGTACTGCTGGAGTTTACAACGAGATCTACCTAAAGTCGTTCATTCAAGGAAATCTTATAAAAGATCATTTTGTAGTGTTCAATAGAAATTTTGTTAACATAATGTATTCATTTTCTGTAGTTTTTTGTCAATATAATAAAACTGTATATTTAAAAAAGTAAAGCTGTTAGTCATCTCTCAGTATTTTTTTCATAGTCAGGGCCATAGAAATACCCAATAACCGAAAAAAAAATAAAGGAAACTAGACTTGTGTTGTGTTGTGTTATCAATGGCAAAAAATTTAATAAAATTTGAAGTTCGTGGGATACCTAGCGCTTCCCCTTGAGCTCTTGTCAACGACGATGTGGAAGGGGAGACAAAAAAGTAAAACGTTTTCGATTGATTTGTTGTACGTCCCTCAGATTACAAATACGTAGAAGTATGGACGCTTGTTACTCCAAAAACATAATTATTATACATGCATACGACTTCTTTCTATGAGGGTCCACAGAAACTATAGAACCTGCCCCTTTTTTTTCTGGTTGGGAATTCATCATATGACTTCTCCCGCTCTGGGCGGAGCGGGAGGGCGTGTCAGACTTTTACTGACTAAAACCCACTCGTGTTCCTTCAGTTGCCTATGCCACGGGCCATGGTATCTCTTTCGAACAACCCGCGGCCCTGGCAGGCGTCGGCCCTAGCGGACTCCGTCAATTCGTGCTGACATCTCTTTGAGGCGCGCATGGAACACAACGCGCCGTCGACCCGGGCCTGGTCCTTGCCGGGCGGCGAGCGGCCCATTGCTCGCCGCCCGCAAGCCCGCGCCTACGGTGGCCGGGAGTCGGCTGGTGACTCCAGTCCCGACATCCAGGGCGTCTCCTGTGGCAACTAGGGGCGTGAGGGCGCAGAGATTGCCTCTCCCTCACGCGCTCCGCCTCCTCCTTTGCGAGCATTACTGCTTTGCAGAAGGAGGTGAAGGCTTCCCATGCACTCTCGCTCCGTACCATGTCCTGGACCAGGGCCGGACGCGAGAAATCGCCGCCACGAGGACGCGTCGGTGCTCCGCCCAAGCCGGGCAGACCTCCACCGTATGCTCCACCGTGTCCTCCGGGCGATCCACACCACAGAACGGATATCCACACAGTGGTGAAACCCTGGCGTTTCCTCCCGCCTTATCCTGAACAGGAACCTCCGGAAACAACCGTGTCCGGTGAGGACCTGCGTCAGGCGGAAGGTGAGGGCGCCGTGGCGCCTCCCCAGCCACTCCTCAACGAGGGGACTTATCGCCGCAATTGTAGCGTGCCCATAGAACCCGCCCCTGAACGCGAACCTGCTACAACCCTCTTAAATACTTCTTTTGCATCGTTTACATAAAAACATATTATTTGAATTAATTTCGGCACACAATATAAGTAGATTATGAATTGGTTAAAAAATTGAATACTTTTATCCCGATAGTAGGTCGCTCCATTTAAAATACTGATATTCAGCTGCATCCAGTTTCACTGGAACCTGACCCCAACATAGGTTGGAAAAGGCTTTGTAAATATTGAAAAAGCAAATATTCAATACTCAGTTCCAGTTTAAAAAAAAGTCAGTCACGTCAGTCTGTTTGTAATAAAAACAAACTAGCCTCCAGTGCAAAAACTTTTATTGCTTTAATAACATCGTCCGTCCATCCATCGACAGATGTGTTTTTGGTTGCTAGAATTTCCACTGTACAATAGTGCTCAGGCCTTACATAGATGCATGTACTACAGCGCTGCAACGTACGAATAGTCTAGCGCTTGCGTAACACACTATCAATCACAATCTGAATGATTTTGAAGGATATTGCTAATCCATTACTTCATATGTTCGAAAAATGTGTCTGCTCAACAACGTAAATGACGCAATGAATGTGGTTGAACTGTCAAAATGAAACCCATTGGTACTGATAGTGTGTTACACTATTTCCCCGTTGCATAATTATCATTGCGATCCCTACTTACTTCCTTTTATTTGGATAACATATTCAAACGTGGCATTCTCACATTATTTTGTCCACACAAGTTAATAACTCTATTAGGGGTTCTATTAGGATTGAGAAAATTAACATAACTAAGTACTTACTAAACATTTAACGTTGGCGAAAAAGACAGGGGATCTATTCTGTGAAAATCCCACAGAGGCGCCGATTCCCTTGTTCACAAACTAAACTAAATTTAAGTTCAGTGCATCTTTTTCTTTCTATTTCGTTAAAAAAAGGACAGAAGATAAATATTAACCCTATATATAACCCACCTCCTGACGAAAATTGACTTATTTTGGTAGCTATTTTTTTAATCACGTCTAAACTTTTTAATCTTCAGTGAAAAGTTAGGTGAAGTCAGCTTTAAGTGAGTTAATAGGGTCAATCTGGCAGAAGGCCGATTCCCATAGTTAAAAACGTTCAAAATCTAGTCGCAATCTCATCCCAGCGTCAATCAATGTCAAAAACTTGTCAAAATATAGGGAAATTAGAGGTATTTTTTGACAGATTTAGACTGAGATCAAACTGTGAACGTTCTCAAAATTACGAGAATTGCCCCTCAGATGGACAAGATGGCAAAACCTTTTCAAAAAGTTGCAATTGCAATGTGAGCACCTAAATCATAGCCAGAGTTCCTACTTGCCACATACACATAATCAGCCTATAATGTTCCCACTGCTGGGACACAGGTCTCCTCTCGGTAAGAGAGTGTGGGCCGGAACCCACCACGCGAGCCCGGTGCGGGTTGGTAGATATCACTCGACTCATGTCTTCGAATTTTTGGTTCTAAGACATGCCGGTTTCCTCACGATTTTTTCCTTCACAGTTTTGAAAGCAGTGTTGATGAAATAATTCCCACAAAGCCACCTCTCTGGGTTACAACCTACGACCTATAAACTCGTAATTCGCGGCCGTTAATAAAAGGATACTGCTCCATACCTTTTGTTTTAGTACTTACCTACTTTCAAGTTTAGTCATAACAAAAATTATGCTATCAAATAATTTCCATTGAAACAAAGCTTATACTGTCCGGCTTACGAAGTCTCTTCTGTGCCAGACGCCACGTGCTTCTATAATTAAATACCGCCTTCGCCTTCTATGAAAAAGCGAAGGTGATTTTACTACGGATGTCTGTCGGTGGGGTATTCCCGATAGGCATCCGATGTGATCATCAATCTATCTGCCTACCCTTTTCCTAACTATGTAGGGGCCGGCTTCCAGTATAACCGGATGCAGTTGAATACCAGCATTTTACATGGAACGACTGCCTATCTGGCATCCACAACCCAGATATTGGGCGATATTGGATATACCCTTAATAAGACTGGTTGTCAGATTTTTGGGTTTCTGACTACCCGTAACGACTGTGAAAGATCTACGAATGACAGCCGGGACCAACGGCGTAACTTGCTTTCCGAGGCACGGACGGGTGTCGAAATATAATGTATATTAGAAATATAATATATAGATGCTCATCCACGAACCGACGACGGCAAGCGTAGCTACCTTCGAACGACCCGTCCGGCTATTATTATTTAGCCACGAGCCGCTCATCCTATGATCATGTTGCAGATACGAAAATTTTCTAACTAACCCATAATTAGCAGCTTAGAGACATTATACGAGTATATGTAGGACATTATATATAATGTCCCACATATACTGTAATCTGACGTTGTACCTAATTAAATTTATCAAAGCACAGTTCATGCAGCTACTAGATAATACGCACATTTTAGATAACCTTATATCTATTACCGACGTGTTTATGATTAGGATGATTGCATGTAGGTCTCTATGACCATGTAAACTATCGTAAATAACCGGCTAATAGGTATACTCGCCAAAAGATACTTTCGACAGGTAAATTTATCATTTTGAATCAACTACAACATTTAAGCACACAGTTTATGAGCAATCTCGAAAAATCAAAATCTAGTCATTTATTCAAACTAGGCTGAGAATCAACAATTTTTAAACGTCAAAATTACATAAGACGGTTTCCCAAACTGCCCGCTCTACACCACTTCCTACTGATTTAGCTGGAAAGAAGAAGTGGCGCAATAAATTCCTCACTGGCACAGCTGTCTGTTAAGTTAGAAGAACTTGATTCTATACACTAGTAAGTAATTACTAATTAACATTACGAAACACAAAACAATTAAATCATTTACCCTATAGATGCCAGCTAGCGCACGCCAAAAATACAAATAACTGAAACATACAACAACGCACCACTGCTCTCAAAACGGTGAAGGAAAACATCGTGAGGAAACCGACATGTCCTAGAAAATGAAAATTCAAAGACATATGACATCCACCAGCCCGCACAAGGCCTCCGAGAGGAGGCCAGTGTCCCAGCAGTGAAACCACTAAAGGCTAATTTAGCTTAACAAGCAGTGGTGGCCCAGTGGTTATGGCCGCGACTTACAAGTTGTACGTCGTAGGTTCGAATCCAGACAGGCGCTTTACTTTTTGTGAATTATTGCACCGCCACTGCTCTCAAAACGGTGAAGGAAAACATCTTGAGGAAACTGGCATTTCCTAGAACAAAAAATTCAATGACATGTGACATCTATCAACCCGTACTTTGCCCGCGTGGTGGATTACGGACCACTCCATCTTACCGAGAGGAGCCTGTGTCCCAGCAGTGGGAACATTATAGGCTGATTATGCTAAGCTTAACAAAACAAAACAAAAAAATAAACGTCCACCATATTTGAAAAGCTTGCAAGAAGTTACATTGCCTCAAGCAATTAATCAATTAATACGGACACAATGCATTTCAGAATGTCCATGCAAATGTGTTTCCGTTTCGCAGCTAAAAGCGGCTCGGTCGGCGCCTTTGTTTGAAATTAGACCCGTATTTCCTAGCAGGGAACGTTTATGAATATGTAAAGTCTGTTGGTGCATAAAAATGAAAAGCGATTCGTTAGGTTCGTTTATTTATCTGAGCTTATGTGTCGACAGTTGAGGGTAATGGTTCTAAAAGGCAATTAGCACGTATTATTTTTTAAAGCCTTACTTTAATGCAATCTAAAGTAAAAGGGAATGTGTAAAATTGCAAATGTGGTGGAACACAACACACATCCGTGTTGTGTTCTTTCTCTGCGTCATATTTACCACAAATAAACGTATTTTCTTTTCTTATTTTCTTTAGGTAATTGTACAAACTTTTATATTCGTATCGTTACCTACATTTAAAAACAAGCTGCGCCCCGCGGTTTCACCCGCATAAGTTTCGATTCCGTGGGAATATCGGGATAAAAAGTATCCTATGTGTTAATCCTGGTTATAAACTATCTGTGTGCCATATTTCATCAAAATTGGTCCAGCAGTTTGAGTGTGAAGAAGTAACAAACATACAAACACACACACTCACAAGCTTTTGCCTTTATAATATTAGTGTGACTATTATTTTTTAATTTTCATAATTACCACTGTTTGTCTCTGTATCATCCAAGTGTTGACAGGTAGAAAAAGCCTATGGCATTAAGTACACCTCTGTACATTTGTGTGCTTAAAGGATTAAATAAATAAATGCAGATTACTTTCAATTTATCTATTGACATTGATCAATTTTATTTTGTTTGCAGGTCATAGCCCTGAGTTTCTACTGAACCCGAACAGTAAAAGCCGGAACCAACAAACATTGTCAGTCACTGCGGAGCCAGCACGCGCCCACAGGAAATATATTGTATGTTTTATCTTATTTATTACTTGCTTTATTTACCCACCTGAAAAAAAACAAGCCAGTGGGAGGCTTTTGGGGAGCGTTGAATATAACACAAATTCGTGTGGCCAGGAGCTTTGCTGTAACTATAGCAAATAGTTTGTCAAGAATATAACTAGCGAAATCAAACTTTCTATGGAAGATTCTAGAACCCTTTGAAATTAAATAAAGTTATTTACTCTGTAAATAGGATATTGGAATCAATTTTACACGTAATTTTATAATAAAATAAATAAGCTAGATGAGGTCGGCGTTTCCTATCTGACTTCTCTGAGAAAAATTGCCGAAACAAAGTAATAAGTTTATGTCTAGACATAATCTTGGTCAGATCATGTGAAGACCGTGTAGGTTGATGTCTGTAATGGTCTTTTCAGGAAAGTACCACACAGATTTCAGTGGACCAGTCCAGTCAGTGCAAGTATTTCATCAGTCATTTTCGTCAGTAATTGTGCAGCTCAACTCAGAACTTGAGGAACGATGACTGTACTGCAACGATGCATTTCATGGAACTGAATCGTCTCCTTTCGCATATACTCGTAGTTTCACATTAGCTTTGTCTTTTGTAATTTTTACGTAAATACAGGAAAATGATTTCTTAGTAAATTGACTTAGGTATTCAAATTACTGTCATTTTTTGACAGCCGCGTAGTCCTAGGAACAGGTGGATATGACACGGCAAATTGAAGTAATTTGTCAGTTCACTAAACAACTCATTTCTTTATCTGTAGTTTTTATGTAATGTTAGCCTCATGTTTTGATGTTTTTTTTTGTAGTATTTATTGCACAAAATTATTTGTTTTATCGAGTGATGGCCCATTGGTAACGGCCCTCACTTCCGAGTTGTAAGTCGTGGGTTCAAACCCAGCCATGCGCTTTACTTTGCGTAATTTATTTCATTACCACTGCTCTCGAAACGGTGAAGGAAAACATCGTAACGAAACCGGCATGTCCCATATCCATTCGAAGACATGTGTCATCTACCAACCCGCACTGGGCCCGCGTGGTGGATTACGGCCCACTCCCTTTCACAGACAGGAGGCCCGTATCCCAGCAGAACATTATGGGCTGATTAAGCTATGTATTTTATCAAATCCCGGGAACTAATGGCGTCGCTCTGCCAAGTACCCATCAAGTTAAAATTAGAAATAGTTAGGCACTACTAAAATATTTTTAAACTCTTTAGACAGCTTTAAGCTGACAAATATCACCGAATTCATGAATCGAGTCACACCATGCTCTCAACAATCGTTGGTAAAGAACCACCAAGGAGCCACCTCCTCTGTTTTTCTTTACCAACGATTGTTTCTTTGACGTCTAAAAATAAATGTGTAATGGTAACCACAAGCTAACTTAATTGTCTGGCTGCTTACTAAGATTTTAAGATCCTTAAGCCTGAATTGCTGTTTACTGAGTTCGAAAATATAAAATGGATAATTTAAAGTGCAACAACCCTCCTGTGTTGAACACGATTTCTCCAGAGATGTGCTCTTCCAATTTATTTTAAAACCTTCTAAAGGACAGCGCACCGTCGCGGCTTTAAATCGCTTGGATGGTTTCTATACTAGACCGTTTATGCCACCACAGTAAATTCATACACGATAAAGGCTCCCGCGACTCCTGTACAATTTTCATGAAGCTTTCATAGAAATATTTTCACCAGAGTCGCGTCGCGCCTGTCTGCGGAACCCTTAAAGCTGATTGTCTGACCGAACAAACTATCGGAAGTCTTAAAAGTCTAAAGTGCGTAACAGGGCTAAATGTTGCACAGATTTCCGCATAGCGACTCCGGCTTTACCTAGTTCATATAATTGATATTTCATGAAATATTCATTCAATAGGATTATATGAAGTTAGAGGGCTGTATTGATGACTTTCATGATTATAATTCTGTAAATACATACTTGTTACAGTCGGGAATTAGTTTTTGTTCAACATGCAACCTGACACTGGCGCCAATTCCCTTGTTCAAACACTAAACTAAATTCAATTCAGTGCATCTTTTTCTTTCTATTTCATTACGAAAAGGTCTGAAGATAAAATATTAGTTTAATCCTTTCGAATTAGTCAGCGCCTGACGTAAATTAATGTATTTTTAGTAGCCATGTTTTTAAACACGTCTAATTTGTCTATGAAGTGTCTTAATTTGACAGGACAGGTAATATTTTTCTTCTGTGCTTTTACCTGCAAATTGTAAAAAACGTAAGTGTGAATGTCACCGGCTGGCGAGAACGTTTCATGTTCCTTCAAGACACATGTGAGCAGCAACGACCCAATGATTTATTTAATTGGCAAAGTAAAAAAGTAATTGTCCAGGGTTTACTTGACATAATATGCCGCTAAACAAGACAACAATGGGCAGTCTATTAATCGATAGATACGATCGATAGATACGATCGATGGATATCTGAAGTCACCAGAAAACTTGAGACTAGAGGTGCATTCCACTCATTTCTATGATAAATCTTTTACAGTTCACAGCGTACCGTTATGAAATGAATCACTGGTCGATAAAGCGTGCACAATCTTTGCCCACTTTTTAAATTATAATACAAAAACACTCTGTCTTCTAAAAAGCATCAGTTTAAGTCCTTTGCTCTTGTTTCACGATTATTATTGTACATAATATACGAGTATGTATATTGATAAGTTCAAGACAAGACATACCAAGACCCCTCCGTGCCTAGGAAAGCCGTTGGTCCCGGCTGTCATTCGAGGATCTATGACAGTCGTTACGGGTCGACAGAAGCCCGAAAGTCTGACAACCAGTCTTACCAAGGGGTATCGTATTACCCAGTAACTGGGTTGTGGAGGTCAGATAGGTCGCTCCATGTAAAATGCTGGTATTCAGCTGCATCCGGTTAGACTGGAAGCCGACCCCAACACAGTTGGGAAAAGGCTAGGTAGATGATGATGATAATTATTATTTATATTGATAAGTATATGTAAATGGGACACCACAGACCATCTATAATCTATAGTATTGTCTGTCCTTTACCCTTAATCCATCCAAAGGATTTCTTTAAAACATCATTTTAACGATAAGTGCGATTCACATTGTGTTACCCTATGTAATTGTTTACATTTATATCTGAAATTTATATATATACGCTATGACGGGGTTGCTATGCATCGTTTATGGAAATGTTTTAGATGAAATTCATATTACGATGTGATGTGCAACGTAACCCCTCCTGTGTTCATTGGGTATCTATCTATTATAGTCTATTGTATCTACATAATAATATGTACTTATTATTTGCACCAACGACAACCTCATTTAATGTCCAGGCAATTCACTGTTCATTCCAAGGTTGACTGGAAGAGATCGCAGAAAACGATAAGACCTTTGTGGGGTTTGATATACTTTTTGCTATGTATTTTTGTGGTATACAACAAAGTATGTATAAATGAATAAATAAATACATAGAATTCGGCGCACGCTTTGTCGTCCCTCGGCTTTGTCAACTGTTAAACTGCTATAGCGATCCTGTTGTCCGATTTCTTTCGCCAGTTCCATGTAGAATAACTGTTAACAATATCAAAAAAATTGTTTCGTTTTTGTGTTTTTTATATATATAATTTTGTCGGTATCTCTATATTATTTTAAATCCTTATTATCTGACATTATACTTGTTTCTTTTTGTATTTCCTGCGTAGTTATTAATTTTATAGTACAGTAACTTTTACCCGCGACTTCATCCGAGCGCAATTTCATGTTTCCCCGACACAACCACCCACATCGCATTGCATCGCCTGCCCGCACTTTTACTTTGTTGCCGCTTCTGTTCTTTTTTTGTTTTTGCTAGGTTCCTTTGGGTCCGAGCGTAAAAGTAGCCTATTCAAGAATTGGACTATCAAATGCAAAAATAATTTTTCAAATCCGACTGGTAGTTCCAGAGGATAGCGCGTTCAATAGCTTTATCAGTTAGTGTTTGTGGCACAATTATTATATTTCGGGGTGGGTGCTGTGGTCCTATAAGAAATTGTCACACTAACTGACAGATATTAGTAAAGCATTATTTTAAAATTGTAACGGTGTTAAGAAATTCTAGTTGGCCATTAAATAAATAAATAAACGCCGTACCGCTCCTGCGATTAGAATACACTGTTAAACTCAATTTTTATTTTTATCCCTAGAATACCTATGTGTTAGTAAACTTCATCTTGCAACAAAGCTTTAATAAAATTGAATAAAAGATAAATAAACTATTATTATTATTATATAGACTAGATTTGAAAAGACATAAAAACTGCTCCATATTTGCTCAAAGAATGAAAGTATTTTATGTAGAGTGAAAACGGTAATCACCCAAGCCTTTGTGCCATCCGTTGTACCGATAACAAAAAGAACTTAAAAGCAATATCGGCACAAGGGAAGCATCAATTTTTTTCAGAAACCCAGCCCTACAAATGTAACAACGCAATAACTGTCTTTTTCCTCGAGTTTGTTGATGTATTCATTCGGTTGTTCTCGTCGACATGGGACAGATTACGCAGTTTACCTTTTGGCGAAACTAGAATTTGTTTTTAACCGACTTCAAAGAATGGAGGAGATGATTCTCTATTCGGTTGCTTTTTTATGTTTGTTACCTCAGAACTCCGTCATTTATAAGCCGATTTGCATAATTCTTTTTTTAATGGATAAGGTATGGCTCAGCGGCCTTCTCATGTAATTTTTATTAACTTTGCTTCGGCAGTTTTTGAGTTAGCTTCAATAATACGAATTTATTAGTTCATATTGATGATGTTTTTATAACTTCCTGTCACTGATATGTACATAGCAAGTGGTGTTATATGAATTTTTGTGGGGTAGGTACAACTAAAAACTGTAAAATAACTTTTACGGATTTATAACTAAAAAATGAAAAATAACTTTGACTGCTGAATCTTGTTTTGTATATAAAAACCGCAGACACATAGACAACGCATCTTCATGCGTACAGTCAAAGTTAAAAACCGCAGCACCGAACACCGGAGCGGTGTGCAGTGTGATAACCATAGAAATGGTCATAACCGTTTTAGACTTTGTCTTATATACACATTTCTTAATCTATCCTTTCGCGTAACGCCACACATCCCTCTTAGCATTCTCAGTTGCAAGCAGTTTCCTTTCATTCATCCGTTATACCAAACTGTAATTGTAAAAACACTAAAGTTGTCGCGTGGCAATAGCGGTCATTGACCCAGCTACATTTTCTAGCATTTTTCATTTTAAAAAAATGAAACAATGTCCGTTAACGCCCTGAATTAACTTCAACATGTTCTAATAACGAAAAACTATACATAATTTATTGTGTGGGTTCGGAAAGATATTAGCGAAGGGGTAATGACCAATTACCATGCCATGGTAAGCGCAACAATTTTTTATACATTGCTTTTCTTGGCTTATCTTACGAAACCACTATTTTCTTCGATATCCCTGGCTGTTGTGTACACTACAGTGAAAATGTTGAGTCGGTAATAACATTTTATATGCAACTAGCTGACCAAGTTTCAATTCTCTTTCAGTTTTTTTCCCAACTTTTTAATTTTCCCGGCAACTTTTCAATTTTTTCTTTCCATTAAACCCGATTCGGACTATTACGAATATTAAAACTAAAATTAGGCAAAGCGGTCCATCCGTTCTGAAATGATGAGCTTACCAAAGAACGGCATTTCATTTCAACAAGCCTCCAGCCAGGGTTTAAACACTTAGCAACTAAACGCTAAGTGTTTAAACCCTGGGCACCGAAAAGGGAAAGCAGCAAGGGACAGGCTGGATCGGATAATTTACAGGCACATGAAACATTCCACCTTTTTCATTAGAATTTGCGATGCCTTTGCTGTTGCACCGTGTTGTGCAACAGTGCAGTGGCGATGAAATGTATTGCACGGAGTAATTCTGTCTATTATTCGTTTAATTCCACTAATTTTGAGGACATGGCCGCACTAACATTATCTCATATCCACATTACGGCCTTGTTTCATGATGAGTGTACATTTATACTTACGTATTTTACATTAAAGTCGCTTTTCGTGTCTGTCTGCTTGACCGCATTGTTCTTCTAAACTACGCAACGGATTTTGACGCTGTTTTCAAAATAATTTATAGAATTTATTCCGGAACGTTTTAGTATCTAATGCCATATAATAAAGTTATCTGTATATTTCGTGGAGTCGTAAAACCGTGCGAAGCAGGGACGAACCGCTTGTATACCATAATATTGAAACACAACACAACACAATTTGAAACATTTGCAACGGGTAATTGTATGAGGCCTGCGAGCCTTTGTTCGCCTGATTCCTGTCATGGGTTTAACTGATTGGCTTTGAATGAAAATGTGCGATAGATACTCGTAATGCGTAGCAACATTCACGGAAGAGCGTTGCAAAATGCATGCGTTAATGATATTAATGATAGTGCGCCTATAGGTAATTAGACTTCGACAATCCAGGGAATTTCGATACCCTGGATGTTTTCCCTCACCATTTCGATAATGCTGAATAATGAAATACCATTTTGCGATCTGAATACCTACTTTTCTCTTTTTTCGTAAATGCTATATGGCTACATGTAAATTCTTGCTGTGTATTCAATTATAAAGTATGTGCTCAGTTACCAGGGCGTCAAATAATCAGTTGTTCCATATATTTTGATCATGTTAGTCTTGCACTTTTGTTTGGAACCAAAGTTTATTTTTCATGGTTCAGAGTTGCTAACCTAAGTAGTTTATTTTCATTAGTATTACACTCCCTTTACGTCTGTCCCTCCTTTTACCTGACATACTTCTTCTTAGCGTGTCGATGGCAATCCTAATGGACTCGGCCCAGAATTCGGCTACGTGTTTGGCGCCGTCACAAGCGTCCATCAGTTCCTGTAACTTGCAGCTGACAGGACAGGCAGATTAAGTGTCCCATCGTTTTTTGGAACAGCACCACATTTGCATTCGACGGATAGGGCCTGGCCACTGCCACTTCAGGCCATAATACGTTCAAGTTGTACTCAAAGTTGTTATGTATTTAGAATCGTACTATTATTATAAACGCGAAAGTTTGTATGGATGGATGGATGTTTGTTATTCTTTCACGCCAAAACGGAACGCCGTAATGGATTTGAATGAAATAAAATATTTTTTTTTTTTTGTTAGCAGTAGTATCTTGGTAGCAGTAGTAGGTAAAAACGTCGAACATGACGCAGGAAGTTCCATCCTCTTTGAATATAGTTTAAATGGAGAAACAGGAAGTTATATAATATATGTACAAACACGTATGTTCAACATCTTTATTCTCATTTCCTACTTAGTGTATACCAAGTAGGAAATGAGAATAAAGATGTTGAACTACAATAAATAAAGTAGCATGTACGCACGACGAAATATCAAGCAATATATTTCCAGTATAAGCTGACTTCTTATTGTTCGAAAAGGCTATACAATGTGAGGTCAGCTAAAACTGGAAATGTATACTTAGCTTGATGTGTCATCGTGTGTACTTATAATGTTCGTCTCAAAAGGTACTTCTAATGCAAGTTAGCCGGACGATCTGGAAACGGAGTTAGCTTCAGGGCCAAATTTAAACTAATTTGGAAATCTTTTCTAGATTGGTCCCAAGAGCTTCGGTGCTATCGAACTCCATAGAGACGTATTTAGAACGGAACGTGGAAATTTACTAGCCGAAGTATCTTTGGATAGCTACGTGGATGCCGCGGGTGCTGATCGCGATATTGAAATTGCTGTAAATGAATTTGAAACGGGTTGCCTGAAAATAACGAGGTAGTTAATGGAAATGTGTTATCGCGGCAGCAAAATACCTTTGTGGGTGTTTAATATTTGGGGTATGGACTGTTGCCAGTCAAGTAAGTAGTGTAAGGCTGTTAAGGTGGTTTACATTTTACGTGTTACTCGAACCTTTTAAGGTTCCGTACCCGAAGGGTGTCTGTCAGCGGGCTGTATCACATGAACTGTAATAGGTAGACAGTTAAAATTTTCACAGAGTGTGTATTTCTATTGCCACTATAACAACCAATAACGAAAATAAAATCAATTTGTTTTTAAACCATCATGAATTTTTTCAGATTTTTCGAGCCAGCCGTTTAGATTTTAGAAGGGAGGACGCCCTATTTTAACAAAAAAATGCACTTTAAAGTTGAATATCTCGCAAACGGATACCTAAATAAAAAAATCGTCTTAGCAACCTCTCAATGTTTTTAAAAGACCTGTCTAATGATACCCCACACTATGGGGTAGACGCGAGAAAAAACAATCATCCCCAATCTACGTGTAGGGGAGGTACCCTAAAAAAATAAATTTTTCGTGATTTTATTTTAACACTTGTCGACGTGGTAAATACACATATCCATGCAAAGTTTTATCTTTCTAGCACTGACCGTTTGGAAGGTAAGCCGAGGACGGACAGACGGACGGACATGACGAAACTATAAGGGTTCCGAGACGTGAACTACGGAAGCCTAAAAATTAAAAGTTTATTTTATTTCACAGAACGGTGAAATAATCTACCAAGTAATTATCTCATATTTACTTTCTCGGATGCAGCTAATCTGCTTAATTTGTCCTCTTTATCAAGCTACATCACGAATATAAACTTTTTTAAACTTTGTAAACGTGGGGAAATTGAAACTAGTTAGAACCACTGCTCGCCGTAAACTGTGTGTTTAGTATGTTTTACAGCAGCCGCGGAGGGTAGGCGAACTTCTCTGTGTTACACGAATTGAAAGCGTATAGTGAGCGAGTTTCAATTCGCTTATAAAAGCAAAATGGTGTGCCGCAGACATGTTTTAATTACTTTTGCCTGTCACATGTCGCCATTATTTGATATGAACTGAATGCAAATTCACGTCGAGCAGCAGGAATTTACAGGTTCACTCTCACTTACGAAATTAATCAAATTGTTGTTATGGGTAAAGGGGAATGCCCACCGACCATAGATAGACAACTCGGCCCTGGGTGCACACATATAAAAGCACATGGAAATGATAATATGCAATTTAAAGAATGAAATGGTAAAGAAATTGGTTTAAAAAAAACTCCGGATTGTTACGATATACAATGGTTTTTATTTTCACAAATACCGTTTTTTAACAATCATTTTACTGTAATACATACTCGTAGCTACATTATTAAGTTTTGATTAGATCTGTAAGGTATTTTATGATCTTATACATCATTTCTATCATATATAATCAGTATATCATCCAGGAATTGAGCAAGAGGGAAATATTAGTCTGATGCCGAGCCCAACCGAAATACCGACCAAATATAAATAAAATATTAATATTTATTTCTTACTATAAGCACAAGTAAAAAAATGCTGCACAAAGGTGGACTTAATGCCCTAAATTAATAATTATATGAATGAATAATTAAGGACTGACGAAATAGTAGTCCAAAAACAATGAAAAACAACTGTCTCATTTCTCATTGGTTGATGAGTTAAAAATGGGCAGTCAACCTCGCAACTACCTGGTGTTGGCTAGCTAATCTTATCACCATGGTATAAATAAGCTAATATATTGGTCATAGCTTATGCAGATGTGAAAAAATCGGATTCACGGATCCAACGACATCCCTGAGCTGCTGAGCAAACTTGGGCTGCGCGTATGTTCTTCGTTTCTGTGGTCGAACCCATTGTTGTATAAGATTTCACACTTCTGCAATTTCCAACAATCGTCTTCGTAATTTCGTGACATTTATACCACAAATTGACACAGCGTAAATGTCCTCTTGAATGAGTTACTGAGAGCTGGGAAGAACTCGAGTCCAAGTTCGTGCAGGGTTTATCGAAAATGAGAAGCGGGAGCGGGATCCATGTTCAGGGATGGTTCAGGTAGTAGGGTAAGAAGAATTGTCGGAGTCCATTTAGAAAGCTTATTCGTTGCTTAGATAACAAATCCGCAAGAAAACAAACAAAATAATACAAATGCAAACGAAGTCGACTTGTGATTATTTAGCTATGACGGACAGTTGTGCCACCTAGCTGTCATAATGTCAGATTCAATGTTGCCGCTTAACAGACATAAAATCGATAAGTCGTTATCGATTTTTTTCTCGACATGAATTTATTAATATATAAATTAATTAAAGCGCCTCAAAGATTATTATATTGTTTCTTTTAGCTTTTTTGTTGTCTTTTTTTAATAACAAATATAAATGATAGTTAAATTGTGCAGTAGCGTTTTTTTTATGATCTAAAGAAATCATGGTAAATCAACTAGCAATTCGCTTGTTTTGTCATCTTAATACTTATCGACAAAAAACGAATAATATTGCCATTTTAATAATTACATCATAAAAATCGAAAGAAAAAAAGAGAATCGATTATATTTTTAACGTAATTCTTAATTGGCAACACTTTTTGTTTTATCCACAAACCAATGATTTACGGAAATACCTATAATTTTATTTTTATCTTTTCAGTACTTTTTATTGTACAGACGCCAGCACATCAATCTACTACAATCTGTCAAATTTCTTTAATAGATTTTCAACTCTAACGCTAAAGCATTAAGCTTCAAGGTTGGTTGGGAAAATTTGACAGTTTCGGGTACCTTGACCTGCTGGCGTCTGTACATAACATAAGTGTTGCAATCTTGTTTGGATAAATTAATACCGCGATTAATAAACATAAAACAAGATTTTTTTTTTTTAACAAAAGCAAATTCTTTGGCTTTTCATGGCCAAAAATGAGCATTTGCCTTTAATTATACATGATAATAACATTTCATTATTCTGGTATCGGTTACTGTTTTGATTATATGGTATCATTCTCGTTTAATTAATCGTTTCTAGTTTCAGACAGGGCAGATTGGTAAATTAATTTGGCAAAAGTAAATAATAATTGAAATAATTGTTCCCTGAATTCCACATATTCTGGGAACAATGTGAACAATGAATATGAACAAAGAAGTAAGAGGCAAGGTTATTTAAAAAAAAAATTGGAATGTTTAAAACCGCTGGTGGTACTAGGTGGATATCCCTAATAACAATTTATATAGTTGGTATAATTTCTGACAAATAATAGGTCTATTTTAATTAGCCACCTGCTTACTTTGGACTAGCACCCTTATTACGTAACACACTACCACCCTTATTACGTATGGCACTCGTGGGTTACAGGTGAAAATCAGCGTCAGGTACACCTTGTGTTGTCATCTGACATTATGCTGAGGCCCTTTTGGCATTATAATCATTGTTTTCGGGTTTTCATAGTTTTAAGGTGTATTTTTTTACTGTAATGCTAATAAACGCATTTTTCATTCATTTGTTTCTTTTTCTTTAAATAACGCAATCAATGTTGTTGAACTGATTAAATGAAAGCCATTGCTACTGTTAGTGTTTTACGCAATTACCTTGCTGGATAAATCTAAATTTATCACGTTTGCGCCAAGAACAACATCCCAACCGACTTTACTCCACAAACTGTAAATGCACCCGTGCTGTTCGATAACTAAGACTTTCTGCAGCTCTAATAGATCTCTAATGTAATTATGGCAACTGACGTCACACAATATGTTGGTTGTTATTATCGACAGCACTATGTACTACCTATACACACACACACACACACCTATCACATTAAGGCCTGTTGTTCACGGCACGATAAGTATCTAAGAGAACTGTAATATCTTTTTACTAATGTATAGATTAATAATAATTTAGTTAAATAACCGTTATACCTACCTTCCTTTATTCTAGGTTTTACTAGCTTATGGCCGCGGCTTCACTCAATATCCCACGGGAACATATTACCGGGATTAGGTGATGATCGGTTCGGTAGTTTTTGAGTTTATCGCGTTCAGACAGACGCGGCGACTTTGTTTTTTATTATGTAGTGATTAACTAACCAACTAACAACACAACTAACAACTAACACAACCAACCCCCTAACTATACCTCTAACTATATTTTTATTTTTTAAGTGTTATGAATATTATGCTAATGGCCGCACTACAGTTTTTAATCTAATGCTGCTGCCGTTACCGAAAACTAACATTTTTGTGAACCTGTTTTTTGTTCCAATGTTTGATTTGATTTTTCATAATAAATAAACAGTTTTTCTTTTTACTAAACACAAACTTACCATCATTCTCCTGCCCTTACCCCAATTTATTTGAGGTCGGCGCACCATTTTTTTTGTTCATGGATACATCTCTATTAGTCGTAATCTCGATAGTCACCCCCTTTCTAACCACATCATAAACAAACTATGATCAACAATACGCAGTCAATCCTCTTCCAGGAGGCCTATGAACGTCAGTGGATGTTAACGGGTGAATACTACAAAGGCTGTAACCTGATATGGTTGTAGCATGCAGCCTCCTTTGAGAGACAGCCACACAGACACATGCCACCTCTATGTGAGAGGTATTGTGCCGTAATCCAACACGTAGCCCAGTGAAGGAAGGTCGATGTCATATCTCTACGAATTTTCGCCTTTACCGTTTTGAGAGCAATGGTGATGAAATCATTAACACAAAATAAAGCGCCTGCCAGGGTTCGAACCTACGACCTAACTCGTACGTCGCGGCCGTTACCACTAGGCCACTACTGGTCATTAAAATTTGTATTAAGAATAGAGAAAAAACAATTTCAAAGTCGGTTTAGCTGACAAGGGTATGACACAAGATAAAAAAAATGTATTAAAAGTAGAACCGTTCTTAGGAATAATTATGAAACTTATTCGACAACCCTCGTTTAATTTATTCATCCCGGTTTCGGGAACTCGACCTACTTGAAATATGTGAACTATGTAGGTACTTTGCTTTATAAACGAAACACTTCCATTTCGTTCCATTATTTGTAATGAGTTGCCCAAAAGTAGCGACTACCATGGCGACATCTCCAAAAAGCAATTTTACGGGCGAATGAGAGGCACCTTAAAAATAAAACCCAAAATAATTAGGGATTTCATGATCACAATCTTGTAATCATGAAATCCCTAATTATTTAAAAGCGAAAACGATTATCGTACTGTCGTCCCCACATGGTACATTCTAAGGTGATGTGTTTATGGACTCAATCAAGCTATTATACGATCCGTTAAACGAAACATTTCGTTCCATTATTTGTAATGAGTTGCCTAAAAGTAGCAACTATCATGGCCCCATCCCCAAAAAGTAATTTCACGGGCAAGTGACAGGTTAGTTGTGTGTAGAAAAATACGCGTTCACAGATAAAAATGGTGGTCGCCTCTAAATAAATGTAGTACTTAATGTAAACAATGAACATCAATTACTGGTGCTAAGTGGCACGATGAACTCTCAATTTGTCTGAAGGTCAAACGACGTCACAGCGGATTATATCTTTTATTGAAACAGTTGACAACTACACGCGTAACGTCAGTCATTCATTCGTATTTGGAATTTTGAACGCAGATTCCGCAGAAATGTCGTGAACTAGAGATAACTGTGATAAGCGACACAAAGATTTAGATAAGTGCCCTTTAGTCTATTCGAAAGCTCCTGGCGCATAGACCAATCCTTTGCCATTTTCCGCAAAGAGTGTATTTCTGAAAAGGCGTAATACCTAAACAAGAACGACTCGGTATAATCTTATTGCATCGCCCAGCAATTTATACGAAGTGGGACGCCATGCCATTATTACTTCAGCGAGAACATAAAAGTGTAACAAAGGTTGATGACACTTTATTTGTAAAGAAAATATGTAAGTAGACTAAGCTGAAAGAATAATGAAACGAAAAAGGACTTTAACGTCCATGTTTTTTGATAAAATATTGATCCGTCATTTTCTCCGTACAATCTTGTTTTCATTCATGACATTAGCGTTCCTAACTTAGAGCACAAATGGCGGCCATTGTTGTAGGCATAGTATGAAGATTCCATTACTGCTCGCGTTGAATATGAGGCCAACAACGCATGCGTGATGCGGCTTGGAGACGAATAATTAGACGATTCACACGGGTAAGGGACGGAAGCTGTGGCCGTGTTATCCAGTACGAGATAGAAATGTAGCTACAGCCATTACTCAACGTTTAAAAGCAGCTCTTCTACAAACGGTTTATGAGTTTCATTCAAAATGTGGCCTATTATACATATACTCGTATATGTCTAATGATCTGAATATATATTCTTAGTTTGAAAGAAAATCCACAAACATCATAAAAAAAGAAAAGTTAAAATAAAAAAAAATTGTGGAAGCTTAGGTACTTATCGTGCATACATTCCAAATAGAGGGGGGATATTCTGACGCAGTCGCACGTTAAAGGCCACCGAGTACTACAGGGGTACGGGGCACGGACGTAGTATTTATCGTACGGCACGGCTTTACTATGGAGTAATTTTAGAATGACGTCATTTTTGTAGTATTTGTAGTAGTCTGTAACGGTCTAGCGTATCCTTTTGAAACAATCTATAAATATAAGGTTTATTAAATCGTCAAGAAGCTGTTCCTAAATGTACTTTAGATAGTTTCTGTTTTAAAACAAGAAACCATTGTCTAGCACCTTATTGTAAGACACTTTAATTCCAATTTCATTTCAAAGCAAACATAATTCCTTTGTTCGCGACGAACAATAGGTAGCGCAGGGGAAGTGAAAGATGAAGTTTTATCAGTCAGCGCTAATTACTTTTGAAAAACACGTCGATCTCATCTTAGGTTCCGCTTCCTGTAGAGAAATTTTGCTTTATTATCCACGATCAAAGTTAATCAACTAGTCCTGACTTTTAACGATAGTTTCATTTTACAGTTTTACGGCAGTTGCGCTGATTTTGTTAAGTAGCAAACGATACTACGTGTGTACGCCTCTTATGAGAAAGATATTGTGAAGAAAACTGCGCTGAACGGAACAATTGAAAAGTCTTGAAACTTATTCAAGACTTTTCAATTCCTAGCTCTCAGAGCATGTGCGACTCCAAACTATATAGAAACAACATGACACACAGCTGTCCCCGGCTATTCGTTATACAGGCAACTTCACGTTTGTTCATTTAGAGGTCCACAAGGCGCGTCCTTGGCTCCAACAGGGCGACTACACTCATGTAACCTTGTTGTGTGCGCACGTTATCTTTAGGTCGTTAAGCATTGTTCACCCTCCGGCTAAACAGACAATGGCGACTCTGGAATGGTTTAACGCCTACTTATGCACGAGAGATGGAAATTACTATGTGTGTCGCGAACTCGCGTTTATTTTGATGTTGAGTGCGCTGGCTCTGTGGGCTCTGCGGGCTCGTCCTGCGCCCGCCGCCGCGGTCACCTTTTAACCTGCAGTTCAACAACATCTCACAGGTCAGTCAATGAACGAACGGACGGCGGGACTCGGCAACTTAACCAGTGCACCCTCTGTGACCTTTCTTTTACGCTGACATCGCAAGAATTAGATTTACTTGAGGCAAATTTTCGCAGACTCGAAGGTGCCTCTGGTATTGGCCGTTCTGATAGATGGGATTTCTAATTCATTGCAAGGAGATTTAAGAAACTTAAAATTTTCTTGAAAATTCTGGAAAAAATCTGTTCTCTAAGTACTTATTAAACTTACTTTATGTAACTAATGACACAAATCCAGACTCCGACCTGCTACTGCGAAATTCTAGATGGAAAAACCCCATTCATGATTTTTAATTTAGAAACTCCTATACATATGCACTAGTATTGCCAGTGTTTTCGCTTATTATCGTACTGTCGTCCCCACATGGTACATGCTAAGGTGATATGGTTATGGAGTCAATCAAGCTATTATACCATCCGTTAAATGAAACATTTCGTTCCATTATTTGTAATGAGTTGCCTAAAAGTAGCAACTATGATGGCCACATCCCCAAAAAGTAATTTCACGGGCGAATGACAGGTTAGTTGTATGTAAGAAAATACACATTATATATATAAAAATCAATCCCTATTTCCCTTGGTAACGCCATAACTTGAGAACGAGTACCGATTTCATCCATCTTTTTTTTAAAGTTTTCTAATACTTTGTAGAAAGCTTTTACGGGTTTTTTTTTAAGAAAGTTGCTTCACGCGGAGGAAGTCGCGGGCAGAAGCTAGTTTACAAATAAAAATGGTTGGTAGAAATCAAATATCAACACAAGCTCGCGATGGGTTTAAGCTGGTGTGGGTTTACACTGAACAATATTCCGAATAACAAAGCTGTTTGTAAGCTTCGGAAAAGTGACGGGTGAGCTCATCGACATAACTTGCAATATACTGCTTCAGTTTAAGCATAAAATGTTGTATCGTAGCATAATCAGCTTATAACGTTCCCACTGCTGGGGCTCAGGCCTCCTCTCTTTGACAGGAAGTGGGTGGTCTTCGAATGTTTGGTTCTAGGACATGCCGGTTTCCTCACGATGTTTTCCTTCATCGTTTTGAGAGCAGGTGATGAAATAAATCATACAAAGTAAAGCGCCTGCCTGGGTTCGAACCCACGACCTACAACTCGTAAGTCGGGGCCGTTACCACTGGGCAAACCCTGCTCGCTGTATGGTGCTGATCTGTTATTGTTCGGACTATAAACGCCCAAATAATTCTACACTTCAAAAT
The DNA here is from genome assembly GCA_911387795.2 of Apamea monoglypha. Classification (NCBI taxonomy): domain Eukaryota; kingdom Metazoa; phylum Arthropoda; class Insecta; order Lepidoptera; family Noctuidae; genus Apamea; species Apamea monoglypha. Next base: position 19,791,354 of record OU426914.1, on the reverse strand, counting down.
CTTCGCATAATTTTATTGGGTTATTTGCAAGTCGAAGACTTGTATGAATTTATCTAAGGTCTAACTAAAAGTTGCGTTAACTTAAATTAGTTTTAGAACTTCGTGTGTGCTCCTTAGGTATATCGATTGATTTCAAATACTTAAAGCGGTTGGGAAAATGATGAATATCTGCAGAAGCTTTTATACGCTACAATACTTCTCAGTAAAAAGATATTGGACAAAACTTCAGTATAAAGGTACGTAATGATAAAAGTGAACCAAACAGTAAATACTAGGTATTTACTGTTTGGTTCACTTTTCATCAGAGGTCATGAGTAGCTACTCATGACCTCACGGCGTGTGTGAGCTGAGGAAGCTAATAGTCTCGGACACCAGGCTTATACTAAAGCCGATGTAGAGGACGACCATATTAATTTGTGTATGTACTAGTTCAATGGAATTGTGCGTGAAATGCTTGATGCAGACGCGCTGACGGTGACTTCGCCGATACGCCGTCGTCGGTGATAGCCGACAGCCGTCAGCGCGTCGGCTCAAGTAATTGATATGATTATGGAAGTATATCAATTACTTGAGTTTCAGGCTTTGACTGATCGCACTAACTAGTTAGGGGGAGAACTAAACTAACTTTGATTAAGGCTGACCTCGTGTCGGCAACGAACCTGCAACGGCAACGTGTGTTCCCGTTGTTCTGAGAATTATTCGTTTTTCCGCTCGAAGTTTTAATAAAAAAATGGCGGACTTCGCTGCCGCTCAAACATTTCTAGTATTGAATGTATACTAATTCCCGGTTTTCCTAACGTCCTTCTACGTAACTTCTTCATAATAATATTTCATTCATTCATGCAGCCGAAAGACGTCCACTGCCTTATTTATCCCGCTACGCGGTCGCCACTCCAGAACCTTTCGGCCCCATCGGCCATCTGTTTTGCGAGTAATTTGCCCTGCCCACTACCATTTAAGCTTGGCAATTCTTCGGGTTATGCAGGTTACCTTGGTTCTCTTACGAACTTCTTCATTTCGAATTCGATCACGTAGGGAAGCAAGCATAAGTACCTGGCCCTCTCTATTGCCCTTTGGGTGACTTTTAGCCCTCCAATAATTATTATTGTGAACGACCACAATCACCATATTAGAAGTAACTAACACGTACCCACATGTATGTGGTGCGACTGCTGGTTGGCCGTAAGCTCTTTCAACCGTCGCACCAGCTCCGTGGTGGTCTGTGATGCGTGGTTTTTGAAAATAGATGAATCTGAATCTGAATTATTGTCTTTTGTTCAAAAAGCCGAGCTTCGTTCTACATTGTATTACGTCTTAGATGTTCCAAGGTCTCGCCCCCCACAGGCATGAGGTGTCCGTGTAACTAGACTTCAACACTAAACAACGTAAACACAAATCAGTTCAAGCGCACGTGCGGTTAACTTTAGATTGTTTGAAGTAGATTGAGAATCGATCAAACAATTTATTTAGTTTCAACACCATCCATAAACTTCATTAATGGGCCAGGACTTCTGTAAGTACTGTAACTGTACCTCGGCTAGTTTAATGTTTAAACAGTTTAAAGGGTATGTTTGTTTAAGAAAACAACCTGACGCTGATCTGAAAATTGCAAAAAACGTAAGAAAAATTTATTTTCGCGGGCTACCCTAGCGCTTCCCTCTTAAACGAAAAGCATGTCAATGATGCAGACAGGCTGATTTTAGATAACGGTAACAGAAGTGATGTAACTGAGAAAAGAATGGTGATATATGAAGAGTTTCCTAACAGTTGTAACAAAATCGAAGTTACTGTTTTTTTTTCTGTAATATGGACCTACAACTGTTCTAGTATTTGAGCATTTGTTTACTACAAAAATAATGCCCAGCTCCGATACATTCCGCGGCATTCTTTGCCGGCCGTAGTCGTACGAACGGAACGAAACGCTTGGAAACGCGAGAATACACTTATATCCGCTCCGCCGCAGGTCGGGCAGTGTCACGTGAGAGTTGCACTTTTGTCACCCGAGCGAAAAGTCCCACAAATAACAAAAAGGTAACTGAAACCTGCATCAAAACGTTATTTAGTCGCAGTTCTGTCAGTTACAAATCCCCAACTTTTAGCCATGTTTACTGGGATCGTTTGTTCGGTAACGTATGTATGTATTCCAAAAATTCCAAACTAACCGTTCACAATGTTTGATTAAAACTGGCTCGAACAAAGTTTACTAGTAGCTATTATTTTCCACCGGTAGTCTGGTAGCGTTTATTTTTATTATTTTACTACAGCTTTACAGTGGACAGGAAAGTTCACGAATAACGTGAATTTTAACTAGTTACGAGTAGGTACTTGTGACCAGCGACTCGCCCTCCTATGGAACATTCCAGAAATTCCTAACTAACCCGGTTGTTTTCCCACTACATTACAACGAAAACGAAACTCTGTCAAAGTTCGCTAGTACCTATTATTTCCTACCGATAGTGTTTATTTTTATAAATTAAACTACGGGTCTGCAGTTGACTGGAAAGTTAACGAGTTATGTGATTTTACAAGTTAGGAGTACTTGTGCCCAGCGACGGACATTCGAGAAAACATGTTTAGTTGTTTCAGCTCAACGTACTTAGAACGTAGAAGGACAACTATAATTATACGAATACGTAATATAATAACAAAATATGCGCAGTATATTCTCGTCTTGACGACGCGACGTACTTCACTAACATTAAGCTTGGACCCTAACATTACGCGTAAGTGGCTTAGCTCGTAGCGATCTTTACGCGTAGCAATTTTCGTAGCCGCGTAGTCCCGCTACGCTCTGCCTCCAGGTGACGCGTGTGATTGCGGTTATGCACGGCACGGACATTGCTTGCCTACCCGATGGCTACGGCCTACGCTGTTAGTTCTTAATTTGCATGTTTACGTTCAGTCCCGTATATTCGTGTGCGGAATAAATTTCGACTACGACTTTGCCAATAATTTCAACCCGGGACGTTAAAATTGTTGCCATAGTCGTAGTCGCAAAATAAAACATTTAATAATTATAATTGTCTATGTCAATCGTCAATCTTTGTGTAGATAATATATTTGAGCTTATTTCATTAATTTTCTCTAAAATCATTACTTTTCATCTTTCGTCGTCATTAGCTATTGAAGGTTTTCATCATTAAAAATCTATTTTGCTTACTTACATATTTTAGCATGAACCTAAAATAAAAACAAGCGAAGCAACCATTGCAACTAATACATTCGTTCATGTTTTGGTTTCCATTTCATTATTATCATGGAATGCAAATGTATGCTATTAATGCACTTATCCGAAATGCATACAATGTGTTTGATAGTTGATTGATAGTTTGAAACAATTTACGGAAGTTAGTGTTCATTCAGCGATACTGGCTCCGATTCCCATGTTCACAAACTAAACTAAATTTAAGTTCAGTGCATCTTTTTCTTACTATTTCATTAAGAAAAGGACATAAGATAAATATTAGTTTAGTCCTGTCAAATTAGTCAGCGCCTGACGTAAATTGACGTATTTTTAGTACCAAATATTTTACTCACGTCTAAACTTGTCTATGGAGTATCTTAATTTGACAGGACTAAACTAATGTTGAGCTTTTGTCCTTTTCTTAATGAAATAGAAAGAAAAAGATGCACTGAACTTAAATTTAGTTTAGTTTGTAGGTTGAAAATAATAGAGATACTGAAAAGTCACTCTTCACAAACAGTTGGAAAAAACTGCGTCACTTAACTTAATAAATAATGATCTGCTTACACTTCGCGTCGGTAGGTACTAGAAAACCTTTGATAAATGCAACTTCTGTTTCAATAAATGTGAAATGGAAAGCTGTAATTAATTGCTGCGAGCTTTTATTCACGTTTTTATAGGATAATGATTGGTATGATAATTGGAAAATAGCGAGTTTATTTATTGGTACACTTTTTATTTGTCGGAAAACTAAGTATGGTAAACATTTCCTAGACTGTTCAAACGTTTTTATACGTTACATATTTTATTTAGTAGGTACCTGATGTTAAAACGTTAAATAATTATTTTGTAGCTGTAAAATGAAGGATGATTATTTAGCAAAAGATTTATTGTAAGCTTTATACATTATTCTAATTATTTTTTTAACTATAATAAATAAAAACAAAAAATCGATAGACCTGAGGGGCAGTTCTCGTAATGCTAAGGACGTTCACAGTCCGCCTCAACCTGTGAAAAGTACCTTTAATTTACTTACATTTTTGACAAATTTTTGACATTGATTGTCGCTGAGATCTGATTGCGACTAGATTTTGAACGTTTTAAATTACGGGAATTGGCCTTCTGATTGGGTTTTTTCGAAGAGTTATACTCAGACTGTAACCAAAAGTCGATCCCAAAACTAGTCCTATTTCCGGGTAGCCTATTGACAAGTGTCTTGTTGACCGGAGCAACCGCTGAATGAAGGATTTATGTGACAGTGAAGTGTGCAGGTGCCACACGAATTATGTCACCTCGATCAGTAAGCCGCCCGCATGTTGGGGTTGATGGCATTTTCGCTAAAATCACCGAACACGCTTTTGTATAACGTTCACTTGTGGTCGAGGGAAAATTTTATAGGAAAATGGGTTTGGCTATAGCTTTCTTTTTAAGTCTTTATTTAACATGACTTGGCTACAGTTTTAGAGCACATTTTTTATGAACACTTGTAATAAGATCAGTGTAGAAGATGAGTAGTTGTGCTAGTGGACACTGCCGCCGTACATCTGCAATAACATCGCAGGTGCGTTGTCTAAAAGTATATCATTCGTATAGAGAGCAATCTCTTCAAATGTTTCTCGAAATTTATGATCACGAATAAGGTGATTAGAGCTACTGTTTTTAAAGCCAAGTTTATTTTGTAAAAAAGGGAAAAGAGGGACATTCGGTTTTCGCGCAAGAGATGCGCGATTTTTTCCTTCAAGCCTCTTCTCTCCTTCTTCCAAAGTCTATTTTGTACAAATTCAACCACGGTAGCAGCCACAACCACGACCATAACCAATCATGTTTAATTTTGTTAGCTACATAGTTTGATCGAATAGTTCCTGTTCACAGCTGTCACTTGCAACTGTAAGCCAACTCTCCCGAGTACTGCATTAGATATTTAATTTGCTGTTACAAACGTCCCAATCGTGTTGCATTCAATGTTTCCGTTACTTTACTCGCAGTCCGTGGACGCCGCAATTTATTTCCTATTAGCGATGTTTGAAATAAAATAGAACTACACTTTGTATCAAACATAACAATGTAGTTTCTAGATTCTGCCGTTATCAGGTCCGAACACAGAACCGCGACATCGACGCGTCGTACGTCTCCGAACATCTGCGAGCTTATATTATTTGGGATAAGACAACCCAAGACTGACGCAAGTTCGCCAGTTCTGTTTGGACAGAACTGACCATACTGTATTGTATGATGCAGTCTCATTCGTTATAAGTACAGTTTGTTTGAAGTAGTGGTCGCTCCGGCCACCGTACGCCACGAAGCGAAACTTAACGACCTACCCTGGTTGATATCCAAGTGTCCCTCCATACTCTTGTGTGGAGGGATGTGGAGATTGCCATTCCTGTGTTTTATATAATATTAATATAATAACACACACATAATTCCCGCCCACAGCCAATATTGTTATAATATTCTCATTTTTCATTTTCAGAATAATACATTTATTATTAACTATTTACATTAACTTTAAGCTTTTAAGCAGTCAACATGTATACTGATACATTCAATAATTGTAATTTATCGGGCAACAGCAAATTGGTAATTATAAAAGGTTAACAAACCGGGACCGCTTCTTGATAATTATCTGAAAATATTAAAATACATTCAGTTGTTGTGGTGCTGGTTTATGTTTCAACGGATATAATGATGACTTTCACATATATTAAGACACTGAATTTTTTCCACAATATGGTTAGTCATATTGGATGAAGTATGAAGTTTTATGTACCCATCTACAATATTCTATAACAGTACTCGTAAACCAGTAGAGCATGTTTATGTAGTCACGTTTATTTCCTCATAGTAACTTTGTAGAAATTGGAAAAAAACCGTCCAGGTTCAGAGATTTAAATATATTTTTTCCTGTAAGGTGAAACTCGTTACAATAAACACCTGAAACTCGTAACAATAAACACCTGCAAAACACAACTTGAACCATCTACACAAAGAGAATTCTCATATTGTTAGTCTTGCAAAGAAAAAAAGCGACAAACTGGAAACACATATAAACGAAGCAAGTTAATATAAAGCTTGTAAAAACAATTAAACGTCGTCCACATGTTCTTTCTCATGGCGTACCCTTTTGTGTTCCCACTCATGTTTTTACATTTATTTGTCGCCGAGAAATTAATTAAAAAAAAAACAGACCTTTAGATTTTAAATACCAATTTCAGTTTGATACAATTCGAAAGTAGGAACTACAACTCTGCAAAGGGTTCCTTAATTGACTCTGGAACCTTAAAAAACAGAGAACTATGAACCGTGTTGCGAAAAAAGTAAACGCGTTAATCGTTTTAGTAACAAGAGAGTGCACTGCGAGTGGCCGCCCAGAGCAGCTTGTGGGGTGAAAAACTAAATAACGAAAAACCAATCAAATTGACTTTTAGTTATAAAACGTTTTACAGTTATTTTTTCACCTTTTCTGTATGATTGGCCACTTGATAGGGTTTTCCGGTTTTAATCGCAACCAGGACGTTAACTCTTTCTGATGGACTCGGGCAACGCGGCCAAGCTATTCACGTAAGCCAACGTGACGTGCAGGTATTTTCCACGGTTCTTTTTAATTACCAAACGAATTTTAACATTCATATTCTGGAAACTAACATGAAATATATTTTCAGTTTTAAATATTATACATAGTTATAGTTTGAAGGGTCAACATGGCCAGACATCGCATAAGACATCCTGAGTTTTGGAGGGGAAAAGGGAAGCCTTTACCCAACTCTGGGATATAACATAGGCTAACAAAAAAAACATTATATTAGTTATGTGCTCTGAATGAAACACACATATTCTGCCAGCAAGATTCCGTATATTCATAAATGTAATAATTAATTATTTAGAAAAGCGACTTTATTATATAGATTCCTTTGTTTAGTCGCAGCTGCACCCTAATTGCGTAACACACTTTAAATCACAATCTGAAACATTTTTGAGGATATTGCTTCATATTATAGTCGAGAAACTTTTGTCTGCTCAACAACGTAGATAACGCAATGAATGTTGTTGAACTGTCAAAATGGAACAATTACCTCACTGGTCGGAAGAAAAGATAAAATATTTCAATATCTGAGACTCGACTCAGCTATTTTATAATTGTATCTCCTATTAAGCGTATGAATTTCCATTTAATTTTGTAAAGTCTACCCGAAACTCAATATGCTTCGGTAATTGGAAAGCGGAAGTTATGTGACAGCGTGGCTCTAGCTCACATTACCTAACTAATGTATAGACTAGAGACTAAATACGGACCTCAATCTAATTGTGATTATAGTTTGAGTTCAAGGTTTTTGTTGCGGCTCAACTTTATTAGCGAAAACTTGTTCGTGGGAACGTTTTCTCTGCGTAGATATTTTTGGTGGAATATTTCTAATAGTAGGGGAAGACTAAAGAAATGATGGATTGTGTGAAAGATCACATGGGTAGAAAGAGGGTGACTACTGAGATGACGACTGGATGCAGAAGGTGGAGGAGAGAGTGTTTTGGCGCAGCCTGGGAGAGCTATGCCCAGTAGTTGACTACCATAGGCTGAGTTGATTGAGAAAAGTATGAAAGAAAAAAACATGATGCGCCGACTCCAAATAAATTTCGATAAGGGCAGGAGAATGATGATGACAAACAAGGATATAACAAACAAAATCCAGTTTCTTTGATAAAAAAGAAACTGCATTTTGTTATAGAAAATATCTGGCTGATGAACAGTAGTCGGTTTTATATTGGCTTGTTGAGGTCAATGATCGCAATAGTGCATCTTAAGCGTTGATCTGCTAAAGTAAGAAGCACTTTACGTCTCTAGACGTCTGTGTAGGACCTACGGGTACTGTTTGATTTCCTACTCAATGACTCAACTTGCGCGGTAGGTACCTTTGTAACCTAGTTTGGAAGGCGCTGGTGTCTGTGATACAACGACTTTTTTCATTGGCGCCAACGATACCCTTTCTTCTGTAATGTTCATTTTTTACTTGGAAAATTGATTTTGTAAACCTTGAATGTGTATTCTTTTTCATTTACCTGCCTGATTGCATTCGATTTATTTGTGTTGGTGTTTATTTCTGAAAATTTTACGAAGCATTTTTATTTAATTCTGGTTAAGTATTTTGCGGATTAACTGAAAAAACCTCTCTGAATACGTTTTCGTGATTTTGCGAATTCACGAGAGCATATTCAGGGCATTCATTTGGCATTTTAGCGATCTCCCCCTATACGAAAATGATTATCAGTTTTGGACTTGTATCATGTTATGAAACTTGTTTACTCGTCAGATATAGCTGTGTTTATCAGTTGTGTATTACGTCGCTGAATCGTAGTTATGACGAGGTTAAGTGGTCAAGGTTTTCCTTGGCCGACTGCAGTTACGTGTACGTTAAAGTGAATTCCTGAACAAACCTGTCTGTTTTCGTATTGGGAGCCATCAATAGTTACACCATTGGTTGTTTCGAACTACTAATAACAGGGCGTTCAAATGTTATTCTTTCTAACTTTTCGTTTGCTAATCAAGCAGAAATTCCACTTTACTGTTCACTTAAATTGTTTTTTTTAATATTTCGTATAATTAGTCAATTGTTACCTAATTTAATTAAGGCTAAAAATATAAAGTAATGTTTTAGTAACTGGTGTTACGGTTTCATGAAAACATATCTCAAAAAAAAAAAAATGTGGACTAAATTTATGATCGTCGGATCATAAATATACTCCACATTTTTTCATTTTTTTGTCTTCAACAGCTTTGCATGGGTACAATAGTAACATGTCAAAACATCGAGACTTCTGTACTATATCTAATTGATTGTCACTTAAACCTTCCGGAATAAATTATCTAAATTATATAACTATAAAAGGGGATTATTTTAATCTCACAGTTGGTATAAAACGTGTGTATGTAAATTTTTGGTTTGAACGCGCCAATCTCTGAAACTAAAAGTCGGATTTGAAAATATGTTTGCAATTGATAGCTCAATTCTTGAGGTAGGCCATATGATGGGCTACTTAACATCACGCTAGGAACCTTAGGAACCGAGCAAAAACAAAAAAAAATCAGAAAGTACGCTGAGCTAAGAATGTAATAGCGCGGGTAGGCCATGCGATGTGATGGGGTGGGTCGGCGTCCGAAATTTCACGCGGTCGAAGTCGCGGGCAGAAGCTAGTAGGTATCTTATACGTATTTTAGTGAATGCATTGTATTAGCGAATTGACAATGTGTGTACTCTGAGTTTTTACTTAAGTTTTTACTTTTATAACTAAGAAACTTTCTGTCATGTCGGTAGTCCAATGTAATAGAATATATTTTATTGGAAGCAATAAGGTATTTAACTAAGGGCTGATTTTTCAATCGACAGACGTCAATTTTATTCTACGAATAAAAAATTCGTATAATAAAATTGACGTCAAAATTATTCCTCTGATAAAATTATCAGAGTAATAGTAGTCTTAGTCTTAAAGCTTTTGTTTTTATGATTGGAAAACTGCAATTTATTAAATACATCGTCTCTTTATGTCTGAGCGCATTAATACGACAGTCATTGATCCGATCGACATATTATTTTTAATTCATACATATTTCCTTTGACTGATTAAAACATACACACATCAAGTGAAGTATAAGGTTTCAATTGTTTGAGCAGTCGACGGAAGAGTTTTTAATAAACATCCGAATGATATTTCAAGACAGCATTTCTCCGTGTGTGATTGCTTTTGTTAAAAACATAACAATATTTATAGATATACCAATCATATCAAAACTAACAATAACAGGCTTGCTGCTAAAACATTTACAAACATTGAAGCTGAATCATCATCTGCCTAGCCTTTTCCTAACTATGTTGGGGTCGGCTTCCAGTCTAACCGGATGCAGCTGAATACCAGTATTTTACATGGAGCGACTGCCTATCTGACCTCCACAACCCAGTTACTGGGCAATACGATACCCCTTGGTAAGACTGGTTGTCAGACTTTCGGGCTACTGACGACCCGTAACGACTGTCAAAGACCCACGAATGACAGCCGGGACCAACGGCTTAACGTGCTTTCCGAGGCATGGAGGGGTCTTGGGTATGTGAAGATGATCACCCATCCACGGACCAACCGCAGCAAGCGTAGCTTAGCCTGATCGATCGACCCATGCGGCTGTTATTACAGCAGCTGAATATTATAAATTAATGCTGCGTTTAGTCTCACTGACCGATGCCGACGTGACCGATTGCACGTTAAGCAGCAAATTGGTTTGAACGTGTAACGCCAGTGCAGGTACAGGGGAACCCTCGCTCTATGAACCAATTATTTAATTAAAGTGCCTCGCTTTTCACTGGTGGCCGGTTGTTGAGCAACTTGTATTTTGATTTATATAGGAGATGTGTAAATCAAATAATACCGCAGAAACAGTATGAAAAATACCTTGGGCTAAGAGTAATTATTTCTTTTGCGGGCAGATTGAAAAGTTTTAAGTTTTGTATTCGTTAATGTTATGTGTGTGCGAGGTGAAATGTTGTTGCGCAAATGATTTTGTTGTAAAGAAAAACAATAGCCGCTTGGTTTGTGTGTCAAAGTTCTTATAATATATTTAAGTTTTAAAAATGTTCTCAAATAAGTGAAATGTTCTGATTTGATTATAGTGAAGCTTTGGTATCTGATATTCTGACCCAACCTGCGAGTAATGGCGTAACACACTAACACTACTACTAATAGGAATGGCTTTCATTTTGACAGTTCAACAAAATTAATTGAATTATTTACGTTGTTGAGCAGACTTTTTCGAACATAATATGAAGCAATGGATTAGCAATATCCTTCAAAATGATTCAGATTGTGATTGATATTCTGATATGCAATTATGGTGCGTTGAGAAAAGGCGTCCTTCGGTGGAATACGGATTAACATATCGTTGTAACGTCTTTTTGTTTTTCCGAGACTTACGAGTATTTATTTCATGTGGTCTTTTTTAAATTGTAGTTTATTAATACGATAAAAATATATACCTAGGTACATTGGATAAGCCTCTTCAAATAAATTAATTACCAACCTATTTAAATAATAAAAAATAGCAGTAATTCTATGTCGTCTATTATCCTTGATTCTTAATTAAAGTTTTCTTGGATAGGATTGTGGATGTAATTTAAGAAATTCAAATGTGATTTATTTTAGTGTATATGTCGCAGCCAACTGGTTAAATTAGCCGTTTAGTCAACCGCCTGGCCTTTGGAAGTAGTGCTCTCTCGGCTCACACGCGGTTGATCACAGTTCTAACCTAACCCATTTGGTCGGGGTGCCCTGGCTTGTAATTGTGTAATTTTGTGTGTAATAAATTCAGATACAAGTTATTTGTTTATGAATAACTTGTATCTGAATTGACTATGGCTAGGTTTTAAAAGGTTAGAAAGGGCACAGCTTGTTTAATGTTATGACAAGGAACGAACTAAACCTTGAAATTCGGCTGATAGGAGTTGTATGGACAAGTCTTCAACTTTAAGTTAAGCAACAGGATCGTGATGATAGTGATAATTACCTAATGTAACAGTCGAAAGTATTATAATCTTTTCCTTGGCAAACCGGCAAAACTGGAGGTATACTTCCTAAGCACGACGTCCGTAGTTTCGGATGAAGTTTCGGGCGATTCCTACTCCGTATCACATACGGAGATAAGATTATTTCGGCGCCCGAACTAAAAATTGATGACAACACGATTTGACAGCATCATCATTCTCCTGCCCTTATCCCAATTTATTTGTGGTCGGTGCAACATGTATTTTCTTCCATAATTCTCTAGTAGTCGTCATTTCGGTAGTCACCCCCTTTCTAACCATATCGGCATTCATACAGTCCATCCATCGTTTTGTGTTTATGCCCGAACAAAAATAATAATTTGACACTTGTTTTAACTGATCAACTACTTTTGGACGGGCCCATAACTTGGTTGACTTAGAAAGTAGACACTCTGGTTTCATAGAACTAGTAACTACAGGTCTAGACGTGTTGGCTACTTCTAAGCAGAACAAGTAATAAGCGAATTAGACTTATGTTTGTTTCCATTGGTACCAAGTAGTGCATGAAGGATACTTGAAACTTTGCTAAGTGGTACATGCATTTACTTCGCTGGTTTTCAAAGCAATCTTGCAATTACTTAACACTCTGAGTGGTATTTCATCTTGATAATAATTATGTTTTTATACAGATGGTAAGTTTGGTGTCTAATATAAAGCAGAGCAGTGGTGGCCCAGTGGTCACGGCCGCGACTTACGAGTTGTAGGTTCGAACCCAAACAGGCTATTTACTTTGTGTAAATTATTTCATCACTACTGTGCTCAAAACGGTGAAGGAAAACATCGTGAGGAAACCGGCTTGTCCTAGAACCAAAATTTAAAGACATGGGACATCCCGCACTGGGCCCGCGTTTTGGATTACGACCCACTCCCTCTCACAGAGAAGAGGCCTGTGTCCCAGCAGTGGGAACATTATAGGCTGATTATGTTGATGATGATCGAAGATAAATGTTATCTGTCAATTCTGTAATTTCTGGTGCTTTGAGAAATGTTTCGTTTGTAAAATAATGAGAAGACGACTCACGTAGGTACCTATCCAAATAAAGTTGAAGTTTTGCAGTCAGTCAAGACCACTTCCAAAGTTTTTGTTTTTCGTGTCTAACCCGAACATATTCTGCTTATTCGTTGTTGTACTGGTATGTGCCGCGTATGAGTACATCCTTTTGAGCTCACTATGTGTAAAAACTTGCCAAACAAACTCAGCAGGTATACACAAAGAACCGCAGCCGGTTCCCGAATGTACCTATTTAGATAGGCGTACAAAAGGTTTGACAAAAGTTATGTATGTTTTACGTAGGTACTTATTTTATAACAGCGTTTAATTATAAAATCTGCATGTGTCGGTCTGACATATAAGACGATTGGATCTTCAACTTTACACATGGCTTTTAAAAGACCATGGAAAACAAATGTCGATTTAACTTTCAAATTATTTTATGGTAATTCAACTTTGTAACTTTATTTAAATACAAACAATAAGCCTTAATTACAATATACAAGGTAACACTTAAATATTATCTATTCTATCTATATTTTGTACAAGTATAAAATAAGCGAGAGCTCACTGGGCACCATCAAATTTATCTTTTGAAGGATTTTTTGGATTTATTTTTACATTAACCTATTTAAAACTGTATGTGATTTTTGATTGTGTATGTTTTATTCAGTAAATCGTTGAAGCGCCATATCAATAAGTAAATATATTTATTTTTATGCGGTTCCAAGATTTGTCAGATTAAAAATTAAGGTAAGGTTTTAAATACACAAATCTAGAGACGGGATTTAGAAGAAATCTTGTTCGCGTAATCGATATGATCGTAGTGATTCAAAGTCTAAGACAAATTATTTATTTCAAATAGGCATATAAAAGGCACTTTAGAACGTCAAAATTTACAAAAAATTAAATTGATTCTAGTCGCACCTTCTAAAAGGCAGTTAAGTCTTTACTTCGGAGAAGAATGGGCAAAAAATTATATTGTATGATTACTCTCTAGATCTTTACTTTAGCTAAACTTGTACCCATCTCATAGTTAATTCTGTCTTGTTTGTTAAGTTTAGACGGGCGTTGATAGCTGCGCAATAGTTTTTAACTTTTGTAGCTGTCATCGTTTCCATTGTTATTATATCCCATTTTTTTTGTTCCAAATAAAAAATAAAAAATTCGTTTTTACTACCAATTTTAGCAGCTCATGACTAAATTTCAGGTATTTCTGTAAATCCTTCGCGTGGAGTGGGTGCACGCCACTATGGCAATTATTACCAAAACGATTGCCATTTAAATAGCGGTACCTAACGTAGTTCGTTCTCAATTGAAAGATACGAAGGCAGAGTGATAAATCTGGTATGTCTATTGAGGGATGAAGGCAAAATGGTCACAGCTTCAGACACGATTCGATACTCGTATTACGATACCTATACTTATATCTCTTGATTAAAAAATATTTGTGGAAAATGTCGTGGGTTATACATTTACTCAGTAGCTGTAGCTCAAATTTTGAGTTATACCATAATGTGTAACCGTCTATTTTCTCAAATAAATAAAATAAATATTCTAGATTTTTTTTTGGGCAATTGCCCAATTATATGTCATTTATTTGAGGACGAATGATAGTAACTATTGATTTAAAGTATCGTCGGGGCAACCACCTTTGACAGTACGTAGCTATATGAAACCGTTTTCTGCTGACACAAGCGGTTTTTTGTAGATGTTCGAGATACTTGTTTTATTGTTGATATATTGTCAAAACGGTGACTTTCTAAATAATCAATAGATGTTCGGTGGATTACGTTGAGCGCCTTTGGTCGACTGTGAACGTTTTAAAAGGCGATGCAATGAGTGCTCTTACTTTAGATGAGAACAATAGACTTGCGGTTGTTTTGAAACCTGACACCAGTTACGTCACTCGTTCTAGCAACGATCAACCGCGATCTAAATTGTTGTCAATTCAGTTTAAGCGCTTCATTGTTATATAACAAGTACTCAGTTCGCTCTAGCTACATAGCAATTAACATGATAACTTTTTTATGATCCTAATCACCCAGTCGACATTGTAATTTCGCTCGGCAGTAAAAGCAATCGCAGGTTTGGAAATAATACGCTGCAAGTCACTTTATTTTAATTCGGCTACAAGTCGAATTTGAAAGTCTGAAACAAAGAAAAATGTCAAGAAATATATAACTATGAACGCTAGAAACGTCGATACTCGTAAGGTACTCATGTTTATCGGTCATGACGGCAGAACGTGTACATCAGCGATAGTGGAGATCAGTGTCGTCGCTCAGCCAGCAGCCCGTGAGACGTGAAACTTGAGATGTGAGCGGAGTTCGTCCTTGGCAAGGACACGGCGGTGACTCACCTAGCGGCTGGTGCAGCGCGGCGTGAGCGTCGCAGTCGGCACAGATGGTGGAGCGCAGCATCCTCTCTCGCTGCAGGCGGCGCAGCAGCTGCAGGTGCTGCGGCGTGAACACAGTGCCCGAGCGCTCGCCCACCAGCAGCACGTCTCCAGCTTCCCACCAGGCCTGCTCCCGCAGCGTGCCATCGCGATTGAACAGCCCCAAGTCCTTGTAGCCCTCCGGCGGACTCAGCGCGCCCGCCTCCGGCTCCTGGTAGCGTTCGCACGTGCCACATCCCGAGCACTCTTCGCCTTCGCCCTCGTCAGAGTACCCACCACACTCGTCGCGCACCACGATAATATAATCGGCTTCAAAAAATTCGTTAGCGCTCTCATCGAAGATAACCCGGTGCTTTTTAGTTTTACTCCCCTTTTTCAGTGAAGATTTTAAGTTATCGTGGTCCTTATTGTGGCGCGTATCGCGCGCGGCGCGGTCGCCGCGCATCGTCGCGAGTTATCGCGACGCGAGCGGTCGCTAAAGTGTCGGAAGGCTAGGACGGCTGGCGCGAGGCAGTAAGGCCGACTGCAGCGCCGCGCCCGCCCTATCGATCGCGCCGCCCGTCTCACTGGGGCCCGCCAACGTTACCGCCCATCCACACAGCACCGAGACGATTTCCCACTTACCATGCCATAAACATAGAGCACCGCGCGCGCTCATTAATTGGGCTCATAAATAAAAATTAAAAACCAATTTTTTTTTTTTACTTTTAATTTAGTATCTAACGTCTACCGAGATTCTAAATTCGGGATTAGAAATAACGTACTAACTTCTAAATTGTATTGTTTAGAATTACTGTTACCTCTTTGTGGCGCTCGACAATAAAACCAGTAAAGTGATAGGGGTCATGAGCAGGCTGGACAATAAGTCGCTCTCGTAAATGTATGCAGTAAACAAATACTGTTAGTGCACGCTCGTCGCGTTGCGGCGTGTTTACAGATCCTTGTCAACATTGAAAGAGAAAGCGCCGGCTGCTTCGCAGAGTTAGCTGCTGCGCTGAGAGACGCGGCTTCGACTCCTGTGAGTAACAACTACTTACTTGTATGGCTCGAAGTTACTGGTTGCGAGGCTATTTTAGTCTACGAGAGATTAGTGTTTGTAAAAACACCCATGATAGGTAGGACAGGAGAAATTCTTCATAAGGTTTCTTCGGAAACAAAATGGATAGATCCATTTTGTTCTAGATACAATTTATCGTTAGGTATGTTCGCGTGCTCATTATGTTTATTTAATTAGTAGTCGGCGCCCTACTCATAGAAACGTGCGTTTTTACAGATATCTACTAAGGCTGTCATTTTCAAATAATGTTGTTAAACTGTTACCTATTTATTTATTTAAGTTTGTTAAATACTTGCTAAACGTAACTTTTTTTTACAGGTAAAGGCGAGACAAGGGAGCCTGAAGACCTTCTTTGTGTTACATGGTATATCAGGGATCATCAAAATGAAAGAATTACCTAACATAATATAATATCTACACAAATCACAATTTCTTATCAAAATATACCTGCTACATGTCGGACATTAAATGATATTCAGAACGCCTCGAACATCAAACGTATCTAGTCTAATTTCCTTTAAAAGATTCTATCAAATTAATAGTGAGATACTCATTGAAATGGGCAGCTTCATTCCGTCATAATATATTTGAGTGAACGTGAAAGTTTGTATGGATGGATGAATGGATGGATGGATGTTTGTTACCCTTTCACGCCAAAACTACTGAACGGATTTGGATGAAATTTAGCACACAGGTAGTTTATAACCAGGATTAACATATGGGATACTTTTTATCCCGATATTCCCACGGAATCGAAACTTATGCGGGTGAAACCGCGGGGCGCAGCTAGTCATTTATAATGCACCGCACCAGTTCATCCACTATACAGACGGGGGTACTTGACGAAATGAAAGTCAGCTAGCAACACTGTCTTATCAATTATTAGGTACCATTTCAAATATGCATTTGAACAGTTTCAGAAGGACCTACTCTAAAAATAAAACATTTCAGGACTTTTTCCATAATTCGTTTCATTCTCATATAATATGTACCTACTTTTAATTGGATTCCAATTGAGTTTCGAATTCTTCCCAAGATCCCTCTTCCAGCCGTCTAAAATAACATACACCAATATATTGCCAAACTAAATAAATAAACCCCATACTTACATTTAAATGATAAACTTATAACATCTCTATGTCGTGGAGTCCTTGCTTACAAGCTGCAGCGAATTGATATAAAATATAAAGTCGCGAACTGCGCTAAACTGCACCGCACGATCGGAGCGGCCGCGTCAACAGCGGGGCAACATAAGCGCCGCGGGATATTGCAGGAAAACATTTATGCAATTAAAATTACTACGTGTGAAAACTGATAGGTAATACGTAAATAAAATTTATATTTACCATATTTGGTAAATCGACACTTTCAAAATACGATTTCTTCCCAATTTGACAGCTGATAAAATAAATGCTGAAAATGTTTGAAATGTTTTAATTAACTGGTTGACTGCCGTAATTACAGAAACAATTAGAATGCCATTGTGATAAAGGTATTTCGATATTTCTAGTTCATTTTCAGCTTGTATTCGCGGAAAAAGGCTGCAGCAGCCGGGATTTGAGTTGATGATGGTGATCATTTTAACAAACCAAACAATTTGCCATTCTTTTAATGCTTCATCTTCATCAACTAGCTACATCTTTCTGACTGACCGACCTCTTGACAATTCAAAAGTGCTTGTAATTGGTTTATTTGAAATGAATGCTTCGAGTTTAAGTTTGCTTCCCTGGGCTCATTAGGACGAGTAACTGGAATTCATAGCCGAGGCCTTTGTTCAGCTTTGGGATAGATAAGCTGAAATGAGCAAAACTGCTGATTCCATATAATCCTAAGTTCCTACAGCTAAGCATACACGTAGGAATTATTACCAACGACGCTAGTTGTACACTTTATTGTAGCTGACCCGGCGACGAACTTAGTACCGGCTCAGAATCAATAAAGCCGTTCCATACAAAATGTATGAGAAAATGGATTATCTTCATAATTTTTTTTTCGTAATCTTTTTTCTATGTTTTAATAGTTTTTCTACAATTAAAAGAGGGGACAAATCCATTAAACCAAAGGTCAGCCGTTCTTAAGTTATAATCGTAAATGGTGTAACTAAACCAACGAACGGGAACGATTCTAATACTGAAAATATACTTTGTTTTTAGAATTTTCGTCGGTTTGTCTGGTCGTATGTTCCAGCAGTGATCAAATTTTGGATAGGTAGGTCCTGTCAGTCTGTTGGGAATACATTATCACGATATTTGCAATGGGGGATGAGTAGTATTGCATTATGTTCATATTCTTCTATTCGTTACCGCTATTTGTATGAAGACGAGCCAAAAGGTTATATTAAAGCAGGTAGTCACAGATTTAACCTTTTAAGTGATTATCATCACGCTATACCTTTATAGGGCTTAGCTGACAATCATGTCGTATAAAATAAAGATTCAGTCTTATTCATAAAACTTTAATCAATTGCTAAGCAACTGATTAACAAAATTCTTATTCATAATAGCTATTTAGCGCTAAGAGGATGCTAAGCAATTGATTAGTAGCTGTCAAAATTAAACACCACCGGACCACTGATAAGAGGATGCTAAGAGGCAACATGGCGGATTTTATTTGAATCAGCTGATCGGATCATTGTACTTCGAGGTTATTTTGTTCATAGTAACGTGTAGTGCGTAAATATGGATTTCGTCAATCTTTTACTGGATTTCCAAAACGATGTAGCAGAGTTAAATAATATTGAAACGACAGAGTGAAGTAAAAGAAGGAAGACCTACAAAGCTCGTACAAAACCGCTACGAGAATTATTGCATATTCTTCATTCCGAGTACACATGATGAAAGGATTTATATGGAAAGCTCAATGAGGGGCTCAGTAGGTGCTTCAGAGGTTTGAAGAGAATGAGTTCGTGAAGAAGCTCATCACAGATAGCGATTATTCAATATGTTATCCCATGTGCCCTTGTATTATCTTATGACGCCAGTTCTCAAGGCACAGAACTAAAGAAAAGCTACGTTGTGGCTGTCACACACAATGAATAAGAGACATTTTGTAGAAATCATTTATTTTGATACAAATATAACTACATTTTTGTTCTATATTCATTGTTTTTGTTTTCCAATACTATTCCTCCAAAGACATGGGTGCCATGCCACTCTCATTGCTCATCTTTTTCACGTAGCATGGTCTCCTCCCTCGTCGTTTTAGTGAGGTTGAATAGTATTGGTGCTAGGTATCAATAGTGGCTTTCATAGCAGCAGTCAAACTTGTATCTGTAAACCAGTATAATAATTATTACTAAAAGACACCGAAATCCCGTTACAAAAGCAGTAGGAAGTAATATAATATAGACACAAGTACCCACTTACATATCTAAAAGAGTAAATTCATGTTAACAAGCATAAAGGGCATGAAAATACATAGCTATTATCGGCTACTGCTTTAACATTAATTTGGTCAATTTATAATAGTAGGTAAGTAGATATAAATTCAGAGATAAATACCTTTTCCTGTTTACTCCAATTATTGGAGCTTATTATTTTCATTGCTACCATCGCAAACACAAAGATTTAAACATAATACATTATTTTATTCATATTGAAATTATCGTAGTTTTGACAAGTTTATTCTAAAAATTCCTTTTTTTAGTCAACTATTTTGATTATAATCTGTGCCGAACGCATAATTTCACCTCTATTTCGTTTCGCTACTAATCATCTGCTAACTAGCGTTTATGAATAAAGAAAAGTTAAGCATTGATTAAGAGCAAACTAAATGGTAAACTAAACAGTAGCTAATGAGTGATTAGCGAGATTTTTATGAATAAGGCTGATTTTCTTTTGCAAATATGGGTACAGTAAATGGTGATAAAGTGAAATAGTTTCAGCCATATTTTACCAGTAGGCATGCAAAAGTTACAAAAAATAAAAAGAAATAAAAAAAAAGAGTAAAGAAAAGAGAGAGAGAGAGAGTAGAGTAAAGAGTGGATTTTCGAGATGGAGCAATATGAGCAGGTACGTTAACCGTCGTCGCTACAAGAAAATGGTCTAAAGAGACTAGCCTTAACTTTTAGAAACATTTTCATCTGCATTCACAGATTTTTTTAAATGGCACAAAAACTTTTTTTAATGCCAATCGATCTGCGGTCGATATATGATTAGGTTAAAAAAACTCTATCGGACCAACTTAGGTTTCAGTAAAAGTTAGAAATCACAACTAACTTCCCACAAATTTCGTCAGAAATGAGACTGAGATGAGAGAGAATACAATATCCGATCGATCCGATCGAATAGGCCGATCGATCAGGTTAAGCTACGCTTGCCGGTTGGTCTGTAGATGGGTGAACATCTTTACATACAGATACCCCTCCGTGGCTCGGAAAGCAGGTTAAGCCGTTGGTCCCGGCTGTCATTCGTGGATCTTTGACAGTCGTTACGGGTAGTCATAAGCCCAAAAGTCTGACAACCAGTCCTACCAAGGGATATCGTATTACCCAGTGGGTTGTGGAGGTCAGATAGGAAGTCGCTCCATGTAAAATACCGGTATTCAGCTGCATCCGGTTAGACTGGAAGCCGACCCCAACATACCAACTATTTTGGGGTCGGCTTCTAGTCTAACCATAAGGCTAGGCAGATGATCATGAGAGAGAACACAACATATACCAGTGTATGACAACAGTCGAATTTTTCCATTACTTAACTGGACTGAATAGGGACCGAATATAGCAGATAATTACAGATTTAACCTTTTAAATGAATATCACCCAGCTACACCTTTAAGGAGCTATGCAGTCAATCATGACATAATATAAGAATGGCTATTCTAGTGCAGTAGTGGCCCAGTTACAATGGCCTCGACATATGAGTTGTAGGTCGTAGGTTCGAACCTAATCAGCCGCTTTTTTGTGTAAATTATTTCATCCCCACTGCTGTCAAAATGGTGAAATAAAACATAGTGAGGATACCTGCATGTCCTAGAACTAAAAATTCGAAGACATCTGACATCTACAAACCCGCGCTAGGCCCGCTTGGTGGATTACCTCTCACTGAGAGGAGGCCTGTGTCTCAGCAGTAGGAACATTATAGGCTGATTATTATAAAGGTGTGTCCAGACCTGGTGAATGCGCCGCTCGCGAGCCGCTTGCGAACTGCGCGTGTGCATTTTACGTGCGTACGCAGCCCTTGCGCCGTCGCGCGCAAGCTACACGCCGTACTCGAGCAGCGCAGGAGGTGTGCGCGTGCCGCCCGCGGTGCTCCTCCCTCGCTATTCTGTCATATTTTAAAAAGCGGAACCTGCCACCAAGGTCTTCTGTTTTTTTAGGTCTGTTCAGGTCCAGTTGAAAACCAGCGTCAGGCACTAGTTGTCTGGCATTTTTGCTGAACTGGGTCTTTTTGGCGCAGCCGTGAGGCACACTTTCCTGAAAATTTTGCTAATTTGTTACATCGAACTTTACACTTTTTTTTTGTACGAAATTTACTTAGTTTGAAAGCCGCTGACTCTAACACTCTAGTGGTACCCTTATGGATGTGCGTCAGCTGCTCTTCTGATGCGCAGCCAGTGCTTAAGTCGTCTATATAGAAATCAGTTAGCATAACTTCCTTTATAAGTTCGTCATCACATTCTAGAGCGAGTTGTTGAAGACACCTCGTACTAAGGAAGGGAGCTGACGCTGTACCATAAGTCACTGTATTTAACTGTATTTTAACTGTATTTAAGTATTTAACTGGTATGTTACAATGTTGTGAGTCTTCCCACAACGCCACAGTATTAAATGACGTTGGGACTCATCAATTAGAATTTGCCTATACATTTTAGTAATATCTCCGCTAAGAACAAACCTATGCTCTCGAAAACGTAGTAATATGGACATTAAGTCACTCTGAATGACTACTGCTTGTATGTCATTCAGCGATTTTCCCGAGGTAGTCTTCGCAGATGCGTCGAAGACTACTCTGAGTTTGGTGGTTTCACTATGTTCCCGAATGACACAGTGATGGGGTAGGTAGTACCCGAACTGCGGTTGTGCAATTTCGGTTAGGTGACCTAATTCTTTATACTCCCTAATGAACTCTGAGTAAGTCGCTTCCTAGCTATTGCATAGGAATCGCCTAACGCGCTCTTAGGGGCTTCCTTTAGAGGCCTTGCTACGGAAAATCTCCCGTTTGATAGGCGTTTGGTATGTTGAACAAAATGCCCTTCACAGAAATGTTCATCAGGGGAACGGGAATATTGTTCAGCACAACCCTTTTCAATTTCCCAGAATCTTTTTAGACACTCTTGTACTTCTTGGCTAAAGTTACAAGTTACAGTAAGGGACTTTAGGCTACCTTGCCCTGTAGGGCCTGACACTACCCAGCCTAATTTAGTATCTTGTAGTGCTGGTTTATTTTTTGGAAGAAGTTCCGTCGAACGGTGGCACTTTGAATCCACGTAGCGAAGGTGTTCTAGTTAAGGGAGCTGGGATTCCATCCCCAAGTTTAAGGTAATCCAGCGTTTTCTTTACGTCAGCCATCACGTTGGCAACCCGATTATTCACTTGGTCGATTCGGATTTCAGCTTCCGACAGGTGGTTGTCATATTGAGCAAAAATAAAAAGATGATTAAAACAGGACTGCATCATTATCCAATCCACAGCTCCGGGTAGGTTGATGTCCGTAGCCAGGAATACTATTTCCTCGCCCTGGAGAGTAGTACATTTGTGAGACATCATAAGGTGCGGTATAACTTGGTCGAGTCTTCCTTGCCATTTGCATGATGCACCGGAGCAGGGACATGAGTAAGGCCTGAACTCACAAGCTTCTTCATGCTCCGCCTTCTCTGTGTACTAGAGTGACAATAGAGCCGGTGTGTTAACCTTATCCTTCACCTCCTTCATGTCTTTCCCGAAGGTAGCGTGAAGGCCCTTCATAAGTAGCATCTGCTCTTCCTGTCGGCGAGCATGTTCCTCCTGTCGGCGAGCCTGTTCCTCCTTGTCCCGCTGGAGCTGTTCTTCCAACCGACGAGCCTGTTCCTCCTGTCGGCGGAGCCTGTTCCTCCTGTCGGCGAGCCTGTTCCTCCTATCAGCGGGCCTGTTCCTCCTTGTCGCGCTAGAACTGTTCTCCCAACCGACGAGCCTGTTCCTTCTGTCGGTGAGCCTGTTCCTCCTGTCGGCGAGCCTGTTCCTCCTGTCGGCGGGCCTGTTCCTCCTTGTCCCGCTAGAACTGTTCTCCCAACCGACGAGCCTGTTCCTCCTGTCGGTGAGCCTGTTCCTCCTGTCGGTGAGCCTGTTCCTCCTGTCGGCGAGCCTGTTCCTCCTGTCGGCGGGCCTGTTCCTCCTTGTCGCGCAGGAGCTGTTCTTCCAACCGATGAGCCTGTTCCTCCTGTCGGCGAGCCTGTTCCTCCTGTCGACGAGCCTGTTCCTCCTGTCGTTGGTCCTGTTCCTCCTTGTCGCTCTGGAGCTGTTCTTCCAACCGACGAGCCTGTTCCTCCTGTCGGTGGGCCTGCTCCTGCAGCATCATCATCAGGGCAACAAAGTCTGGTGCTGCTGATGCTGGAGCTGCTGCGGACGGGTCGGCATCCGTGGATGGTAGCTAGCCCTCCGACCTCTACGGCATCGTTCCACAAAAACGTCTCTGGTCCGTCTCCTGTAGGCATTGACTCCAGGTACGAATACCCTCCGTGTCGTCTTTAGGTAAAATCGGCATGATTTTAATCCTCGCTTCTGACACCAATTGTTAGGAACATCGGGGTTCGTGACAATTAAAACTGCCGATATAAATTACCAAAATTACACTTTAATTAATAATTACAACTCAAACACACTCATTAAAAAACACAATTGCACTTAAGTCGCACTTGAAGATCGCTTTTGATGTATTCACTTGTATTGTTTATCCAACTCTCTACCTCGTTCGTGGCTAATCCCCGCCTTATATCGTGCCGCAGATAGTTCTAGAACCTTCTATTGTAGAAACATCTAGAATGTTCGAGTACATACCGGCAAGTTCCAGCATCGAAATTTCTGGAAGGATCTTGTTTATTTTTTGGAAGAAGTTCCGTCGAACGGTGGCACTTTGAATCCACGTAGCGAAGGTGTTGTAGTTAACGGAGCTGTGATTCCATCGCCAAGTTTAAGGTAATCCAGCGTTTTCTTTACGTCAGCCATCACGTTGGCAACCCGATTATTCACTTGGTCGATTCGGATTTCAGCTTCCGACAGGTGGTTGTCAGATTGAGCAAAAATAAAATGATGATTATAACAGGACTGCATCATTATCCAATCCACAGCTCCGGCTAGGTTGATGTCCGTAGCCAGGAATACTATTTCCTCGCCCTGGAGAGTAGTAATACATTTGTGAGACATCATAAGGTGCGGTATAACTTGGTCGAGTCTTCCTTGCCATTTGCATGATGCACTGGGGCAGGGACATGAGTAAGGCCTGAACTCACAAACTTCTTCATGCTCCGCCTTCTCTGTGTACTAGAGTGACAGTAGAGCCGGTGTGTTAACCTTATCCTTCACCTCCTTCATGTCTTTTCCGAAGGTAGCGTGAAGGCCCTTCATAAGTAGCATCTGCTCTTCCTGTCGGCGAGCATGTTCCTCCTGTCGGCGGGCCTGTTCCTCCTTGTCCCGCTAGAACTGTTCTCCCAACCGACGAGCCTGTTCCTCCTGTCGGTGAGCCTGTTCCTCCTGTCGGCGAGCCTGTTCCTCCTGTCGGCGGGCCTGTTCCTCCTGTCGGTGAGCCTGTTCCTCCTGTCGGCGAGCCTGTTCCTCCTGTCGGCGGGCCTGTTCCTCCTTGTCGCGCTGGAGCTGTTCTTCCAACCGATGAGCCTGTTCCTCCTGTCGGCGAGCCTGTTCCTCCTGTCGTTGGTCCTGTTCCTCCTTGTCGCTCTGGAGCTGTTCTTCCAACCGACGAGCCTGTTCCTCCTGTCGGTGGGCCTGCTCCTGCAGCATCATCATCAGGGCAACAACGTCTGGTGCTGCTGATGCTGGAGCTTTTGCGGACGGGTCGGCATCCGTGGGTGGTAGCTAGCCCTCCGACCTCTACGGCATCGTTCCACAAAAACGTCTCTGGTGCGTCTCCTGTAGGCATTGACTCCAGGTACGAATACCCTCCGTGTCGTCTTTAGGTAAAATCGGCATGATTTTAATCCTCGCTTCTGACACCAATTGTTAGGAACATCGGGGTTCGTGACAATTAAAACTGCCGATATAAATTACCAAAATTACACTTTAATTAATAATTACAACTCAAACACACTCATTAAAAAACACAATTGCACTTAAGTCGCACTTGAAGATCGCTTTTGATGTATTCACTTGTATTGTTTATCCAACTCTCTACCTCGTTCGGGGCTAATCCCCGCCTTATATAGTGCCGCAGATAGTTCTAGAACCTTCTATTGTAGAAACATCTAGAATGTTCGAGTACATACCGGCAAGTTCCAGCATCGAAATTTCTGGAAGGATCTTGTTTATTTTTTGGAAGAAGTTCCGTCGAACGGTGGCACTTTGAATCCACGTAGCGAAGGTGTTGTAGTTAACGGAGCTGTGATTCCAGCCCCAAGTTTAAGGTAATCCAGCGTTTTCTTTACGTCAGCCATCACGTTGGCAACCCGATTATTCACTTGGTCGATTCGGATTTCAGCTTCCGACAGGTGGTTGTCATATTGAGCAAAAATAAAATGATGATTATAACAGGACTGCATCATTATCCAATCCACAGCTCCGGCTAGGTTGATGTCCGTAGCCAGGAATACTATTTCCTCGCCCTGGAGAGTAGTAATACATTTGTGAGACATCATAAGGTGCGGTATAACTTGGTCGAGTCTTCCTTGCCATTTGCATGATGCACCGGGGCAGGGACATGAGTAAGGCCTGAACTCACAAGCTTCTTCATGCTCCGCCTTCTCTGTGTACTAGAGTGACAGTAGAGCCGGTGTGTTAACCTTATCCTTCACCTCCTTCATGTCTTTCCCGAAGGTAGCGTGAAGGCCCTTCATAAGTAGCATCTGCTCTTCCTGTCGGCGAGCATGTTCCTCCTGTCGGCGGGCCTGTTCCTCCTTGTCCCGCTAGAACTGTTCTCCCAACCGACGAGCCTGTTCCTCCTGTCGGTGAGCCTGTTCCTCCTGTCGGCGAGCCTGTTCCTCCTGTCGGCGGGCCTGTTCCTCCTGTCGGTGAGCCTGTTCCTCCTGTCGGCGAGCCTGTTCCTCCTGTCGGCGGGCCTGTTCCTCCTTGTCGCGCTGGAGCTGTTCTTCCAACCGATGAGCCTGTTCCTCCTGTCGGCGAGCCTGTTCCTCCTGTCGACGAGCCTGTTCCTCCTGTCGTTGGTCCTGTTCCTCCTTGTCGCTCTGGAGCTGTTCTTCCAACCGACGAGCCTGTTCCTCCTGTCGGTGGGCCTGCTCCTGCAGCATCATCATCAGGGCAACAACGTCTGGTGCTGCTGATGCTGGAGCTGTTGCGGACGGGTCGGCATCCGTGGGTGGTAGCTAGCCCTCCGACCTCTACGGCATCGTTCCACAAAAACGTCTCTGGTCCGTCTCCTGTAAGCATTGACTCCAGGTACGAATACCCTCCGTGTCGTCTTTAGGTAAAATCGGCATGATTTTAATCCTCGCTTCTGACACCAATTGTTAGGAACATCGGGGTTCGTGACAATTAAAACTGCCGATATAAATTACCAAAATTACACTTTAATTAATAATTACAACTCAAACACACTCATTAAAAAACACAATTGCACTTAAGTCGCACTTGAAGATCGCTTTTGATGTATTCACTTGTATTGTTTATCCAACTCTCTACCTCGTTCGGGGCTAATCCCCGCCTTATATAGTGCCGCAGATAGTTCTAGAACCTTCTATTGTAGAAACATCTAGAATGTTCGAGTACATACCGGCAAGTTCCAGCATCGAAATTTCTGGAAGGATCTTGTTTATTTTTTGGAAGAAGTTCCGTCGAACGGTGGCACTTTGAATCCACGTAGCGAAGGTGTTGTAGTTAACGGAGCTGTGATTCCAGCCCCAAGTTTAAAGTAATCCAGCGTTTTCTTTACGTCAGCCATCACGTTGGCAACCCGATTATTCACTTGGTCGATTCGGATTTCAGCTTCCGACAGGTGGTTGTCATATTGAGCAAAAATAAAATGATGATTATAACAGGACTGCATCATTATCCAATCCACAGCTCCGGCTAGGTTGATGTCCGTAGCCAGGAATACTATTTCCTCGCCCTGGAGAGTAGTAATACATTTGTGAGACATCATAAGGTGCGGTATAACTTGGTCGAGTCTTCCTTGCCATTTGCATGATGCACCGGGGCAGGGACATGAGTAAGGCCTGAACTCACAAGCTTCTTCATGCTCCGCCTTCTCTGTGTACTAGAGTGACAGTAGAGCCGGTGTGTTAACCTTATCCTTCACCTTCTTCATGTCTTTTCCGAAGGTAGCGTGAAGGCCCTTCATAAGTAGCATCTGCTCTTCCTGTCGGCGAGCATGTTCCTCCTGTCGGCGGGCCTGTTCCTCCTTGTCCCGCTAGAACTGTTCTCCCAACCGACGAGCCTGTTCCTCCTGTCGGTGAGCCTGTTCCTCCTGTCGGCGAGCCTGTTCCTCCTGTCGGCGGGCCTGTTCCTCCTGTCGGTGAGCCTGTTCCTCCTGTCGGCGAGCCTGTTCCTCCTGTCGGCGGGCCTGTTCCTCCTTGTCGCGCTGGAGCTGTTCTTCCAACCGATGAGCCTGTTCCTCCTGTCGGCGAGCCTGTTCCTCCTGTCGTTGGTCCTGTTCCTCCTTGTCGCTCTGGAGCTGTTCTTCCAACCGACGAGCCTGTTCCTCCTGTCGGTGGGCCTGCTCCTGCAGCATCGTCATCAGGGCAACAACGTCTGGTGCTGCTGATGCTGGAGCTGTTGCGGACGGGTCGGCATCCGTGGGTGGTAGCTAGCCCTCCGACCTCTACGGCATCGTTCCACAAAAACGTCTCTGGTCCGTCTCCTGTAGGCATTGACTCCAGGTACGAATACCCTCCGTGTCGTCTTTAGGTAAAATCGGCATGATTTTAATCCTCGCTTCTGACACCAATTGTTAGGAACATCGGGGTTCGTGACAATTAAAACTGCCGATATAAATTACCAAAATTACACTTTAATTAATAATTACAACTCAAACACACTCATTAAAAAACACAATTGCACTTAAGTCGCACTTGAAGATCGCTTTTGATGTATTCACTTGTATTGTTTATCCAACTCTCTACCTCGTTCGGGGCTAATCCCCGCCTTATATAGTGCCGCAGATAGTTCTAGAACCTTCTATTGTAGAAACATCTAGAATGTTCGAGTACATACCGGCAAGTTCCAGCATCGAAATTTCTGGAAGGATCTTGTTTATTTTTTGGAAGAAGTTCCGTCGAACGGTGGCACTTTGAATCCACGTAGCGAAGGTGTTGTAGTTAACGGAGCTGTGATTCCAGCCCCAAGTTTAAGGTAATCCAGCGTTTTCTTTACGTCAGCCATCACGTTGGCAACCCGATTATTCACTTGGTCGATTCGGATTTCAGCTTCCGACAGGTGGTTGTCATATTGAGCAAAAATAAAATGATGATTATAACAGGACTGCATCATTATCCAATCCACAGCTCCGGCTAGGTTGATGTCCGTAGCCAGGAATACTATTTCCTCGCCCTGGAGAGTAGTAATACATTTGTGAGACATCATAAGGTGCGGTATAACTTGGTCGAGTCTTCCTTGCCATTTGCATGATGCACCGGGGCAGGGACATGAGTAAGGCCTGAACTCACAAGCTTCTTCATGCTCCGCCTTCTCTGTGTACTAGAGTGACAGTAGAGCCGGTGTGTTAACCTTATCCTTCACCTCCTTCATGTCTTTCCCGAAGGTAGCGTGAAGGCCCTTCATAAGTAGCATCTGCTCTTCCTGTCGGCGAGCATGTTCCTCCTGTCGGCGGGCCTGTTCCTCCTTGTCCCGCTAGAACTGTTCTCCCAACCGACGAGCCTGTTCCTCCTGTCGGTGAGCCTGTTCCTCCTGTCGGCGAGCCTGTTCCTCCTGTCGGCGGGCCTGTTCCTCCTGTCGGTGAGCCTGTTCCTCCTGTCGGCGAGCCTGTTCCTCCTGTCGGCGGGCCTGTTCCTCCTTGTCGCGCTGGAGCTGTTCTTCCAACCGATGAGCCTGTTCCTCCTGTCGGCGAGCCTGTTCCTCCTGTCGACGAGCCTGTTCCTCCTGTCGTTGGTCCTGTTCCTCCTTGTCGCTCTGGAGCTGTTCTTCCAACCGACGAGCCTGTTCCTCCTGTCGGTGGGCCTGCTCCTGCAGCATCATCATCAGGGCAACAACGTCTGGTGCTGCTGATGCTGGAGCTGTTGCGGACGGGTCGGCATCCGTGGGTGGTAGCTAGCCCTCCGACCTCTACGGCATCGTTCCACAAAAACGTCTCTGGTCCGTCTCCTGTAGGCATTGACTCTAGGTACGAATACCCTCCGTGTCGTCTTTAGGTAAAATCGGCATGATTTTAATCCTCGCTTCTGACACCAATTGTTAGGAACATCGGGGTTCGTGACAATTAAAACTGCCGATATAAATTACCAAAATTACACTTTAATTAATAATTACAACTCAAACACACTCATTAAAAAACACAATTGCACTTAAGTCGCACTTGAAGATCGCTTTTGATGTATTCACTTGTATTGTTTATCCAACTCTCTACCTCGTTCGGGGCTAATCCCCGCCTTATATAGTGCCGCAGATAGTTCTAGAACCTTCTATTGTAGAAACATCTAGAATGTTCGAGTACATACCGGCAAGTTCCAGCATCGAAATTTCTGGAAGGATCTTGTTTATTTTTTGGAAGAAGTTCCGTCGAACGGTGGCACTTTGAATCCACGTAGCGAAGGTGTTGTAGTTAACGGAGCTGTGATTCCAGCCCCAAGTTTAAGGTAATCCAGCGTTTTCTTTACGTCAGCCATCACGTTGGCAACCCGATTATTCACTTGGTCGATTCGGATTTCAGCTTCCGACAGGTGGTTGTCATATTGAGCAAAAATAAAATGATGATTATAACAGGACTGCATCATTATCCAATCCACAGCTCCGGCTAGGTTGATGTCCGTAGCCAGGAATACTATTTCCTCGCCCTGGAGAGTAGTAATACATTTGTGAGACATCATAAGGTGCGGTATAACTTGGTCGAGTCTTCCTTGCCATTTGTATGATGCACCGGGGCAGGGACATGAGTAAGGCCTGAACTCACAAGCTTCTTCATGCTCCGCCTTCTCTGTGTACTAGAGTGACAGTAGAGCCGGTGTGTTAACCTTATCCTTCACCTTCTTCATGTCTTTTCCGAAGGTAGCGTGAAGGCCCTTCATAAGTAGCATCTGCTCTTCCTGTCGGCGAGCATGTTCCTCCTGTCGGCGGGCCTGTTCCTCCTTGTCCCGCTAGAACTGTTCTCCCAACCGACGAGCCTGTTCCTCCTGTCGGTGAGCCTGTTCCTCCTGTCGGCGAGCCTGTTCCTCCTGTCGGCGGGCCTGTTCCTCCTGTCGGTGAGCCTGTTCCTCCTGTCGGCGAGCCTGTTCCTCCTGTCGGCGGGCCTGTTCCTCCTTGTCGCGCTGGAGCTGTTCTTCCAACCGATGAGCCTGTTCCTCCTGTCGGCGAGCCTGTTCCTCCTGTCGACGAGCCTGTTCCTCCTGTCGTTGGTCCTGTTCCTCCTTGTCGCTCTGGAGCTGTTCTTCCAACCGACGAGCCTGTTCCTCCTGTCGGTGGGCCTGCTCCTGCAGCATCATCATCAGGGCAACAACGTCTGGTGCTGCTGATGCTGGAGCTGCTGCGGACGGGTCGGCATCCGTGGGTGGTAGCTAGCCCTCCGACCTCTACGGCATCGTTCCACAAAAACGTCTCTGGTCCGTCTCCTGTAGGCATTGACTCCAGGTACGAATACCCTCCGTGTCGTCTTTAGGTAAAATCGGCATGATTTTAATCCTCGCTTCTGATACCAATTGTTAGGAACATCGGGGTTCGTGACAATTAAAACTGCCGATATAAATTACCAAAATTACACTTTAATTAATAATTACAACTCAAACACACTAATTAAAAAACACAATTGCACTTAAGTCGCACTTGAAGATCACTTTTGATGTATTCACTTGTATTGTTTATCCAACTCTCTACCTCGTTCGTGGCTAATCCCCGCCTTATATAGTGCCGCAGATAGTTCTAGAACCTTCTATTGTAGAAACATCTAGAATGTTCGAGTACATACCGGCAAGTTCCAGCATCGAAATTTCTGGAAGGATCTTGACTCTATTAGTTCTGCTACTCGATACTAGATGGCGGTAATGGTAACTAATGTCACCATGTGTCAGGCATTAATTGTGGCGCGCAACGTTTTTTTTTTGTGATAGCTGTTCATCAGGAATAATCTGTAAGAAAGCATCAGTTAGTGTATCAGTGTTGTGCAATTACGTAGTATATACAGGAACACAGGCGTTCATAAATTCACTTGAAGCTTCGCAAACAATAGGAAATTGCTACCTCAGGACGAGCTGCTTCTCACACGGACAACTGTACGGCGTCGGTTGAAATACTAACTCTGAATATATGTGGAATAGATATTTTTATTACCTTACTCAAAAGGATCTTTATTTACTCGTGTAGATTACAATTTAACTGACATTTTTTACAAAAAAAATATGTAAAATTTTAAAAGCCGTGTGAAAAATGGTATCCTTCCTGTGTAAAATATTTGTGTACGGTCCAAGAATGCAATCAAAATACGCTATTTCTTTAGATATCACTAAAACTTTTCTTTAGATATCACTAAGTATTTCAACTACTGGGTACTACGGTGTTACAACTACTGTGGTAGTCGTTGCCAGACGTCACGAGTTTGTGCGGGCCGTTCCGGTTTTTAGCCCAAAATTAAATGTCCCGCGTAGGACAGGCTCAGTCCTGCTTTTCGTAGATAGAAAAATAAATAAGTAATTCGTAAGTAATGTATTACTAATTTATATTCCTCTGAAGACTTAATTCCCGGCGGACTGGACTTAAAACGGCGAATGCTCGAAGTTCTGTTACAAGTTATTGCTCTAGTCTATACTTACCTTAAGGCTTCTAGATCCCGCTTTATCCGAATAAAAGTTGGCTACGCTTCTACCAACATAATCGTAACTATTAATAGCAAGCGGGGTACCCGATTGAAGAACTGATAACCTTTGGATATCTGCAATACGAAAGATATTAAAGCCGATCTATTCTGTAAAAAGTTTATTTTCTCTTTTCTCACTTCACCGTGGAAACGTAGGTGAAGTGAGCTGTCATTCCGTTAAATGCTAAAGATTGACACTATAATAATAATAATAATAATTTATTTATTTAACTTGACAACATAGGGCCAATGGTTAGTACAACAATAACTTATCATGTAAGGGTTAGTAATATTATTTAATTAAAACATTATTCATCCCTGCCGCACGAGCAACCGGACAGCATGCCTAAATATTGGTGCATCGTGTTTATCGGCTAGGGTTTTGAAAATGCTGTTGGTGCTAACCCTCATTCTGCTTATTAAGGACGCGGTCTTTTTCCTCAGAATGGCATAGAAGTCGTAGGTTCGCGCTACAGCAAACATGCTAGACGCGCTGCAGAATCGGGGCAACCTCAACAGCACCCTGAAACCATTATTATATTGCACACGCAGGGCATCTAGTGCCCTCCGCGTGCAGTTGACCCACAAACCGCCCGTGTAGAACACTTGACAATAAGCCTTAAACAGAGTTATTTTGACCTCGTTACTACAACGCACCGCATCCACCACGCCACACTGCATGGCGTGTGCCGCCAGTGGCCGCCCCGCGGGCCACAGGATGACGGGCAGGAGCTGCAAGCCCCCCGTGAGGAAGGGCATAGTGCCGGCGCAGGTTCGCCCTACCGCCACCACCGCTGCCGTCGTCGCCGCCGCTGCAGCTCCAGCGGCGGCAGCTGAGGATGCAGGTGCAATGTCGGAATAATGGTTTCCGACTACCGCATCCTCCAGACGAACACCAACCACTGCAGAGCGGCCCAGGACCTGGTAGTGCAGGTCATGGCCGAGTGGTTGGTGAACGTAGCGGTGGTCGCCGAGCCCTACTCGATCCCAGGCAGCTGGCTGGGTGACGAGGACGACTCGGTGGCACTAGCGGCGCGGTCTTCCACAGACTCCCCTCCCCTCTCGCTATTAGAGAGGGGACCGGGATACGTGGCCGCCGCGTGGGGAGACTTTGCCCTAGTGGGGGTATATTTTTCCCCAAACCGCCCTCTCCAGGACTTTGAGAATTTTCTCGGAGTCCTGGCCGCCGTGATCGGCAGGGCGGTGCCGCGTCAGGTCTCCGTGCTGGGAGACCTGAATGCCAAGTCGGTGACCTGGGGCAACCCGGCCACCGACGTACGGGGGCGGGCGGTGGAGCTGTGGGCAGCCTCCTCTGGACTCTCCCTCTTGAACAGAGGAAGCGTCCACACATGCGTGCGGCGTCAGGGTGGCTCGATAGTGGACGTCACCTTCGCCACCCCTGCGTTAGCTGCGCGCGTGCTGAACTGGCGGGTGGACCTGGGGGAGACCATGTCGGACCACCGCTACGTGCGGTTCGACATCTCCACCAGTGGCCCCGGAGTGGCGCAGCCCCTCTCGGGGCGCTCACCGTTCCCGCGGTGGGCTCTAACCCGCCTGGACAGGGAGGCAGCGGGGGAGGCGGCGTTCATCCAGGACTGGCTGTCGCCGCCTACCGCCGGCCTGGACGTGAACACCGTAGCGGGGCAACTGAGGGGGTCTCTAACCGAGGTGTGCAACTCCAGCATGCCTCGTTCTCGCCGACCACCGCCCAGACGCGCCGTGTACTGGTGGTCGGCGGAGCTGGCGGGGCTCCGAGCAGCGTGCGTGGAGGCGAGGAGGGCCTACACGCGGAGCCGGCGGCGGCGTCGACGGAACCGACCCGACGAGGACCGCCTCTATGAGGTATACACGGAGGCAAAAACGGTCCTCGGTCGGGCCGTCGCCGCCGCCAAAGACTCGGCGAGAGCCGAGCTGCTAGAGGGTCTCGACAACGACCCTTACGGGAGACCATACAAGGCAGCGCGCAACAAACTGCGTCCCTTTGGTCCCCCGGTTGCCGAGACCCTGGAGCCCTCATTTCTGGATGGGGTGGTTCGGTCCCTGTTCCCGTGCAGGGACCGCTTGGCCCCGCCAGAGATGGGCCCACCGCCAGACGACGAGGAAGAGGAGGAGGATAGGGCTGGCCAAGTCCGGCGGTACGCCGTCGAAGCCGGCGTTCCACAGGGGTCAGTCATAGGACCACTCCTCTGGAACATCGGCTACGATTGGCTCTTGCGGGGAACTCTCCTCCGAGGCACGAGTGTCGTCTGCTACGCGGATGACACTCTCCTCACCGCCCGGGGGGGGAGTTTCAGGGAGGCGGCCAACTTGGCCTCGGCGGGCGGATCCTTGGTCGCAGGGAGGATCCGCCGCCTAGGTCTAACGGTGGCGCTGCACAAGACCGAGGCCGTGTTTTTCCACGGACCTCGGCAGCGCCCCCCACCTGACGCCCACATATTCGTGGAAGGCGTCAGAATCGAGGTCAAGGCCCAGATGAAATATCTGGGCCTTGTAATCGACAGCAGGTGGCGCTTCGGCCCGCACTTTAGCGGGCTGTCGTCGCGCCTGCTGGGGGGGCCCAGCGCCCGATGCCGGCAACTCTACGCCGGCATCCTGAAGAGCATGGCCCTGTACGGGGCCCCTATCTGGGAGGACTCCCTCCAAAGGAGGGAGAACGCCGCTGCCTTGCGGGCACCCCAAAGGGCCATAGCTCAGCGGGTGGCGCGGGCCTACCGCACGGTGGGCTCCGCGGCATCTCCGACTCCTCCCAGGTGGAGGCCAGCAGGCAACGGGTGCGGGGGCACCCTTGCCTGTATTGCACAGGCCTCCACCAGTGTCGGACGGGAATGGCCAGGTGTTCCCGGCCATTCCCGTAGCCCCCCAGCCAGGGGGGCATGCGGGGCCCGCCAGCTAGGCGGGCATGCGCCGGGAGGGCTGTGGAAGTAAAGGCTGAGCCGGTTTCCCACGGCCCTCCCATCACGGCGATGCGGGAACACCGCTGAGTTTTAGTGGGTATACTGTCGGTGCGTTTTCGACAGGAGTCCCACATACCCCGTCTCGTCCCCCGAGCGAGCGGGCATGCATAAAGCATTTCTCAGCGACAAAAAAAAAAAAAAGAAGGTTAACCCCCCCTGTCTCACCCCACACTCCAACCTGTACGCTTCAGACAGAACGTCTCCCCAACGAACTTGGTTTAGCTGATTAGAGTACCAGTACTGGAACAAACCCGTTAACTCAGCTGGTACCCCTGCTCCCCTGAGCTTATCCCAAAGGACATCATACGACACAAGGTCAAACGCTACTACTATGTATTAACAGCCGATAGATTCTATAAAAATCTCACCGTGAAAAGTTAGGTGAAGTGAGCTTAGAGTGTGCTGTCAATAGTGTCAATACCTAGCATTAGTTGGAATGACAGCTCACTCCACGCTCACTTCACCTAAGTTTTAACGGTGAGATGGTTACAGAATCGCAATGCTGCTCACCTCACCTAAATTTTCACGGTGGTATTTTTACAGAATAGATGTACAGGTGCATTGCCATGGCATCCTAGCGACTGAACAGAAATGTGTCATAACTAGCCTGTGATTGCACCGGCGGCATTTTGAATCAGGAATTTTCTTTTCGCATATTATACAGGGTCAAATAAAATTAGCTAGCGAAACTCCGCACACGTGATGAGTATCGATTACTAAACACGATAGAACATAAGGCACTAACAATTAGGCATCGGTATCGGTAGAAAAAATATGCAATCTTCCTACAAGATTTTTATTTTTTTTAAGATAATGTAATCTGTCCATTGTCCACGAATGACAGCCGGGACCAATGGCTTAACGTGCTTTCCGAGGTACGGAGGAGTCTTGGTATGTAAAGATGGTCACCCATCCACGGACCAACCGCGGCAAGCGTAGCTTAACCTGATCGATCGACCAGTGCGGCTGTTATTACTTACAATAAAATAATAAAAGTGTAAGAAGGATAACACACGACACGATGGTTTTGCAGCGATACAAACGCGCAGGTATTTGTGAAACGCACGAGTGCGTCGTGATACTAGCGGTGAAGCAGGCAAGGTGAAGGTTTGTGACTGAATCGCTGCAAAGGTCTCAGTGTGTAACCGTCCATATATAAAATTTTCATTTGTTTTTTTACACTTTTTTTTTGGAAGTTCGTCTTTCACCGTCTTCTTAGTAGGTAATAAGCAACCATAAAAACCGAATTGAAATACGTCAAAGTTTACTTATTAACAGAACTTCGTGGAAGGAAGAGCAAAGTACTCGGTACTTAACTTATTAGTTCACTCACAAATCAATAAGCTCTTGTAATTGAATCGGAGAGATTGGATTGGATTAGAGCAACGAAATGCAATCAAGTATATTAAGAGAAATTAATGGGCTTCTGAATGAATTAAGTATCCAGATGGGACCAGGCAATTTTATTATATTAGTTAAAAATGTTTTTTTTTTTGCAAGTCGATTTGTACAAACACTTTTTCACGTCAATCATAATAAGTTAAAACTAGATTAGAGGTCGGTGTTTCCTATCTGACTATTCTGAGAAGAAAGGCCGAAAACTCAGAGTTCACAGTCTCTTTTAAAGTCCAGACACAATCTTGGTCAGAGTTGGTTCAACTCGATGGGAGATTGAAGCTGGGTCAATATAATAGATTTGTTTCTCACTAACTCTGGTCTTCTAGTCTAAATTAATATTATAAAGAGGTAGAATTGTTTCTTTTGAATAGGTTGGTAATCTCTGGAATTGCAAAAAATATTACTTTTGCCGATGTTTCTTCCAATTCTTCCACGGGGACCAAGTGTCCAGGTAAAGGTCACTAGTTTTTATTAGTGACCTTTAATATGACGACCCTTAAAAGGTTGACTGATTAATATTGTTCCTTTATGCCTTTCATAAGTACATTATTGTAGACGTCTACCGAGTGGCTTCACGACACTGTTAAAACATTGTTTTTTTTTTTATTATATAACTAGCAGTATGGTACAGTTCCCAATTTAACGACAGATTACAATCTTGCGAGATAGATTGGAAAATAACGGTGTTCACAATCATACGACGACATGTATGTACATCGACAAGAATTTATTTAATTTTCTACAATTTCAGTTCCACAATACTGTATCAATTTGTACCAGTATGAATACTAGTATTTTACATGGATTGACTGTCTATCTTACCTCCACAACCCAGTTACTAGGGTGATTGACTGGCTGGGGGGTACTGGGCGGTACTTTTTGGTAAGACAGGTTGTCTGACTTTTGGGCTTCTGACTACCCGTAACGATTGTCAAAGCCTAGCGAGTGCCAGCCGGAACCGTGCTTTCCGAGGCGCAGATACAGTATTATCGAACACAAATTAAAATTGTAGATGGTCCAATGAATTCTTGTCGATGTAACTATACTTCTTTGGGGCTGTACCTAAGTATCTAGGTAGTAACCTCAAATGCGCCCGTGGGTTTGCGGGACCTTTGACAAGCCAAAGACAAGTATTCTAAAAATAAACACTTCACATGACATGACATCACCATAAACCTACGGGGTGATTGTTCCTGCGGCAGATATGCTTACCGTCAAGTTATAAAACATTGTGTAGCACATTTTATAACAGTGTGAAACATTTTGCTACAACAACGTTGTGTACATGAAGTTGTATAACATCACTCACAATTTATAACTTTTGTTACAATTTGTTAAAAAAAAACTTAGACAACAAATGTTATGCAACAATCTGTAATGTTAAATAACTAACTGCTGCATGGGAGCACCTCATACAAAAATCTGTTTTTACAAATCAAGCCACAGTTTCCAAGCGCATTAATTACAAAACTTTAAAATAAAACAATTTTAACCCTTAAAATGATCATTGAATAAACACCTCTCAGTGAAATGACCGCAAAATATTATTACGGAAAATGCACACAAAAAGCTGGATTCAGTAAAGTTACGAATGAATGAATTTCAACATTTTGCTTTTCATGCATCGTATGTGAATCAAGAGGTGTATTCTCATTTCCTTTGTGAAATTTAACAGCCTCTGTTAGCGGGAACCGGCTTTTTGATCGAATATCAATTTTACTTATTGGGCCGTGAACAGAATATTATATTAAAACAGAAAATTAATTTAATTACTTACCTGTTATAGTTTCAGAATAAAATAATTATATTTAATAGGGGGGGTGATTTTTCAATCGACTGATAATTTATAATCGTGCAATAAAATTGACGTCTGACAGTTTTTGTATGGGAGAACTGTCAAAAATTCAAAATTATTTCTGCGATAACATTATCTGGCGTTGGAAAAATCAGCCCTTAGTAAGAATGAACTTAGTACTTTATACACTATGTAAATTAGTTACAGCTATTTATATTAAGTACGAAATTAAATAAAGTAGGTACATATCTGCCTACTCCACGCATGACAGGCGTGATGTCATGTTATGTGTAAATTAAATAACTAACTACGTAAGAAGCAAAATAACGTCGCCTTTTTGAGGAAATTTATCATGGCTCGTTCTTTGGCCAAAGAATAAGCATTGCCATTTAACGTGGCAATGCTGCCAGTCTTGTGGTCCCATTTCCAGATGACTGAGATGTGTTTTCTTCTGTATCACATCAGTACAATATCGGGATAAAAAGTATCCTATGTGTTAAACCTGGTTATAAACTATCGGTGAGCCAAATTTCATCCAAATTCAGCCGTGTGAGCGTGAAGAAGTAACAAACACACACACACTCACTCACTCATAAACTTTCGCCATTTATAATATTAGTGTGATTAATGTGATAATTAAGTAATTAAATAAGTATCTAACACATTTTTGTTAACTGTTGTTTTA
This sequence comes from Apamea monoglypha, assembly GCA_911387795.2. NCBI lineage: Eukaryota > Metazoa > Arthropoda > Insecta > Lepidoptera > Noctuidae > Apamea > Apamea monoglypha. Next base: position 19,752,201 of record OU426914.1, on the reverse strand, counting down.
ATTTTCCTTTTCCCACCTTATTCCTCGTGTACATAAACAAGCTCACGAATCTCCAACTACATCTAAGAAGAATTATCTCGTTCGCGGACGATACTGCGCTTGTGTTCGCTGCTGATACATGGGAAGCGGTCTTTGATGCTGCTCAGCGGGGCTTCGATACGACTAGTCATTGGCTTCAAAAAAATATACTTATACTAAATATAGCTAAGACGAAGCATATATGCTTCAGCATTAAACACTCCATCGGACTTAACAGCAGTCACAAAATTATTTCACATGAATGTCTCTCTGATGTTAAATGTACTACGTGTCCAAAACTTGAATGTGTGCGCTCCATTAAATATCTAAGTGTAACAGTGGACGATAAGCTTACCTTCAGAGAACACATTGTGACTGTTCCTAAATTACCCTAGGCTGATAAAATTTTCGTTTTTCCTAGTTGTGTGAAATACCACAGTTAAGAACGGCTCTCCCTGTGGGAAAGGGAGCACGCCCCCAATCCACCGCGTGCTCCTGTAGGGCTCGGCACCGGACTTGGACACCCTCCCACCGTTATAAGAAATGAATTCCCATGAACTAATGTGCCTCGTCCCGACTTAGAAAGCTTGGGGACAAGGATGGGATGCAAGGTGAAGTTAATAATGGGAATTCACAGTTAGGATACATAAGTATTACAATTATCAATGTTATATGAAGCTAAGAAGACAAGAGGGTATGCAAAAGTATATAATATAATATAATGTAATAGGGTTTAGTATTATAAATGTTGCTCGCAGGTCGTCACTGATATCTGCAATAGTATTGATGATTAGACGGAGTAAATAACGGGATCGTTACGCTTGCGCTTAAATGAATAAATTATAACTACGTTAATTTAACAATTTACCCACTACAGTGAGACTGGGAACCGTTTTAAAACGTATGCCTCATTATACGTGTTCTGTTAGACCTAACGCATAGAACCTCTGAGGACACTAATGCGACTCTAACAGAACATGCTCCCTAAGCACTAAATACATGTCTTACTCAACCCTATGACAGAGTACTGCGAAGTCCAACTGTTGTTGAGGAAGACAAGTTTTGAATAGCTTTTAACGCGTATTAATATGAAAGACACCCTTACGGCAACCTATCCCTTTTCCAAGGTACACAAACTAGCACAAGCGCACCGTAGACTCAGCCTCTAGCAAAACTCATTGCGATCGTACTTGGTGCACACCGAAGTGGAATTTCGTCACTTCACATTTCATTAATCTTCCCCATTTAGAAGGATGCATTGCATCCCAATAACGTGTTTCGATAAATAGTGTCGATTCAGTAATTGGCCTACTAACAGCCTTGTGTGGGTTTTATCGAGACACGGTCCCTAGCGTTCTTAAAACGACTACCAAACAAGTTTGGGGTACTTTGTGAAGCCTACACCTCTCCCAGAAATGTGCATGCAACAAGCCTCACGCAAGTGTTCTGTGGCGAGACCTTTTTGGAAGCAGAAGTCATCAATAACGTTTGGTCAATCATTTAGTTATAGGTTGGCTTTGTAGCCTAGTTTGATCCAAGAGATCTGTGAGTTTTTACGGTTCTGCCTTCCATATTATGGAGTCGTCAACAGTCGTCAAAAGTCAGGAGCATCAAAGCTCATTGTCAGGTTTAGCGGAAGGCCTTCTCCGTATCCCTACAGCCAAACGAAATTGACAAACATCTGTCGAGGCAGGGATTAGGAGATGGACACATAATACAAGAGAAAATAGCATGGATTACAATCAATTACAATTACAATCATTTAGATGATTTATTTTCCAAATAAATCATCACTAATAGCTTCTCAGCTATATCGCCCTTCACTACTTCCTAGTGTTTAGCTGAGGAGAAGAATGGGCGTAATAAACTCTCCAGCAACACGTATCTGTATGTTTAGTTAGAGGAACTTTAATACCAATATCAGCCTAGGATAATTATTATAAATAAGGACTCACCCAGTCACACCAACAAACACACACATACCACCTTATTACACCTTAAATACTAGATTAGCCTAATCTGGGCTCCAACCCAACTATATTTAACTTAATAACTCGTATTCGCTATTTCGCGACAGCCCACTCGGACATAGCCTCCTGATATTCCCTAAATCTCCTAACTTAACTAGCCTGGACTAGGAAGTCCGTCCTATCTCGTGGTTCTAAATCGAGTGTCCTTTTCGTCCATCCGTTCCCTAACAATCTTTTTCCTCAAAAATCCCACGCTCCGGCGCTCAGCCCCCAGATTTCTCCATTGTTTCAAGGGGCCTACGGACGCATTTTATGATCAACAGATGTGTGGGTTCGTATTGTCCAAGGGTCCAAACGTTCCCAGAATTTGTACAAAATATTACATCTTTATTGACGTAGAATATCGCTTTCCATTGATGACTGGCCACAATTACCGGTCTGTTTCCCATAAAATATAAATGAGATGGGTTTCTAAGGGTTTCAATATTGTTTTACAATTTTAAAGAAATATATTTTTTTATAATTGCTTAGGGTAACATGTCGAGCCGTCAGGCCATAAATTCAAGATTCAATGCGCTCAATGTTAAAATAAGAATTTAAAATAAAACATTTGGCCACTAAATAGGAACAAGTGACAGACAGTCACATTCCCCCCTCTGAAAATCAGACGCGTGACGCAGTACAGCGTATGAGCTTTCACAATAGGATGAACTATGCCTTCCCTCGAAAGTGTCACAGAATATAGACCTATTCTTATCTGATGTATTTGTCTAATCAAATACTTACTAGAACATTGTAAGTATTCTAGTATCAATCCTACAAGATCCCAATAAGATGAAATGTCTGCTATAATGTATTACTGTATCGCAGAAGCATCTTCAATCGACATATTTATGATTGCTCTTTAATATTTGACCTGTTCTTGCAAATACTCTTTCCATTATAATTTAAATAAAATTATCGCGCCTCAGCTACGCTCTGTAAACCCGTGCATGCTTATTATTTAGTTTTACATACCAGGGACTCTTTTAAGAGTATTTATGTTATTGAGCCACGCTACCTACGCTGCTCCCTCGTTCTAAACTCAGCCTGTCGCAGCTGCCGCTGGACAGAGGCCTCTCCTTATGCACCTCAATGCTGAGACAGCTTAATCAGCTGCCCGCAGTCGTATTCCAGGAGTAGCTGAAATAGTCCGCACATAAACATATTAGATTTGATTCCAATTAGGCGCCCCCCTCTGATTCTAAGAGGTTAGAACAGTTTTGAGTTCTATTAAGAGTTGGGAATTTATACTGCTTAGAAAACATAGGAATCTTAGACTGTGTAGCCAATTATTGGCTTACTAGTACACAATGTTGTTAACTATCCCTTCAAATTATAAAAGTGTTGACATGAACATTCTCTGGTATATTTGAACTGATAACTATCGTACAGTACCTTTGCCCCTAAACATAAATCTATAATATTTCATGAGATAACAAACATCATACCGCGTAACTACGGGTAACTGTAGTGTGTAATAAAAGTGAAACTTAGCTTCGCAAAAGGAGCCACGCCATAGCTACTGCTGTTGGAGTCAGCCGATGTCTGCTGATTTTGAAGGAACTTTAAACCACGCGCAACTCACAAACCAAAGGTTCAGACATAGCGTAGTGACAGCCGAGTGAAGACTTAAATATCCTGGAATTTGAAATAAGGCCAAACGAGTATCTATTCAGTTATACGACATACGTCGCCGACTGTAGAGATGGAAAGATTTAGGTTTACTTCTTATGACGATAGTTAATGTACCTTCTTGCTAAATTAATTTTCATTTTATAAGCTTCACGCTTCGTAGGTCTTACTCGCTAATAATATTAGATTTACCCGTATTAAGGGCGTGTCTTATACCTAACCTCATACCACATACACACAAATATAAATCACAAACGCACAACCACATTTTCACATTCACATACTATCAGATACTAAACTCTCGCTTGCAGAGAGTCGAATCTATTATTACAGTAGCACAGACACCCAAGCTCTACAATTGATGCGGGAATTGAACCCACTAGCCGTGACACAGGAATTCCAAAAAATGATAAGAGCAATACATATAACAGGAATCGAACCCAATATCCATGGTAATGGAAATCAAACGCTTACAAAGAATATCAGGTGGGAAATGTGGGAATCGAGCCCACCACGAGTACTCACAGAATTCAATCATCATTATCAAAACATAACTTAATTATACATAAGTTATTGTATCAACCAATAAAATCAGGCGGGAATCGAATCCAAGATCCATGACAATGGAATCTAAGCACATCAACAATTAAATCATGCGGGGATTGAACCCGCTAACAGTAGTTGAAGAATTCAACCACCATTATCAAACCGTAACTTACACCTAAGTATTATAACCGTTGTAAAGCTTGCCGTCGGTCGCCGCGTTGCTAACAATGGATAGAACCATAAAATTACGTCGTGTTGTTTTTGTTTAAATTCGTTGTGTTATTTTCATAGTAACCCATATTTTGTTCTTTCTCGTTGCACTGAAGTGAATCAGTACATTTAATGACGAGAATCCTGGTCACGGCACCACATGTGACTGTTCCTAAATTACCCTAGGCTGATAAAATTTTCGTTTTTCCTAGTTGTGTGAAATACCACAGTTAAGAACGGCTCTCCCTGTGGGAAAGGGAGCACGCCCCCAATCCACCGCGTGCTCCTGTAGGGCTCGGCACCGGACTTGGACACCCTCCCACCGTTATAAGAAATGAATTCCCATGAACTAATGTGCCTCGTCCCGACTTAGAAAGCTTGGGGACAAGGATGGGATGCAAGGTGAAGTTAATAATGGGAATTCACAGTTAGGATACATAAGTATTACAATTATCAATGTTATATGAAGCTAAGAAGACAAGAGGGTATGCAAAAGTATATAATATAATATAATGTAATAGGGTTTAGTATTATAAATGTTGCTCGCAGGTCGTCACTGATATCTGCAATAGTATTGATGATTAGACGGAGTAAATAACGGGATCGTTACGCTTGCGCTTAAATGAATAAATTATAACTACTCTTAGGGATCAGAAGCTTAATTAATTTTTAAAAGGAAAACACAAAACGACCTACAACTATTTATTTGGATCAGAAGAACCGTTACAACAAAATAGCTCAATATGGTTACTACGACTAGCGACTAGTACACGTCCGTCCCATCCGAGCTCCGCAGAAAGTGGACGAGACGAAATGAGCGCACTGTTCATATTGTGTCACCCCCTCCACTGACAGCGTCAACGCAGCGACGTGATGGCCCCGCCCTCTTAGCTGTCAAATCCTCTAAGACGGCCTCTCCTGACAGCTGAACGTCCTCGTCAGCTTGGCTTCTTGGCTCTAGGTCCTCGTCCGACTGGGCACCACTGGATGGGTTCTTCAATGGTAGGCTTCCTTTCACCTGGTCATTATCGTTGGGCTCGTCATCTAAAACATGCCAACATAGGAAAATCAGCACAGCATTCTGAAAGCTTAACTCGGAGCTACCCATTGCAATGAAACTACAAGCGTTTTACCACAACTTCAAGCAATAACATTAAAATGGGTAGCAGATAGGTTATCGTTACACCAATGAAAGAGTTCCGGACCTCAATCACTACTGAAACAATAACAAAACCACCTGGCAACCACTATCGGGGTTCCAGTAATCAAAATCACCTGGCAACCACTATCGGGGTTCCAGTAATCAAAATCACCTGGCAACCACTATCGGGGTTCCAGTAACCAGAATCACCTGGCAACCACTATCGGGGTTCCAGTAATCAAAATCACCTGGCAACCACTATCGGGGTTCCAGTAACCAGAATCACCTGGCAACCACTATCGGGGTTCCAGTAACCACTGCCACTTGGCCATGAGTAAAAAGCTGCCACAATGCTGCTTTTACTCACCATCACCGAGATGATCGAAGAATACTTCGCAAGCATCCGGGGTCCACTCACCACGCCACTGAACCATGTGTTCTGCGGCGGTCTGGGTTTTCTTGCCGTACGACCCAGCAAGCAGCTCGAGCTCGTACCGGTGATGTGGGAGCGCTCGTAACACCTTGTACGGGCCGCGCATCCCGGAGTCCAGCTTCCCCGTGCTCTGCGAGCTCTTGCTCACGAACACGAAGCTGCCGACGGCAAATGTACGAGGCTGACGGCGACCCTCGTTGACGTACGCATCCTGCCGCTGCTGATTTTCGGCAAGCAACTCAGACGCCCTCTGTCTTCTCAGCGTCAGAAGCGCTTCTCGGTTAGGATGAGAGTCGATCAGCGCGACGTCTCGCACAAGAGACCTCAGCACTGGAGTAGTCCCTTCAACGCCAGTCAACAGCTGCAAAGGCGAGGTGCGGATCGTGGCTTGCCTCGTTATGTTCAAGGTGAGCTGCACCTTCCACAACGCATCGGACCACTGCGCACCCTTGTTGTTCACCTCTATCCGTAACATGTTCAGGACCGTCCTGCAATAACGCTCGACCTGCCCGTTTTCACGGTGCATTTCAGGCGTGATAAAATGTATATTACAGCCTAACTCAGTAACCAAGTTTTGAAAGGATTCACTTTCGAACATTCTACCACGGTCACACACAATTGTTGACGGAGTACCGAATAGTGACATGGTGTTGGAAAATACGCGTTTTAATTCGACGCTATCTTGTCTATACAGGGCGTACAACAGACAGTACTTAGTAAAAGCATCTACCACGAGGAGTATGTATCGGAAACCGTTTGACTCCGTTAAGGGACCAAGGACGTCAGTGTGAACCACTGAAAAGGGTACCTCAGGCTTCGTCCATGATTCTATGGGTTGCCTAGGAGCGCGAGGGACTTTCTTATTTGACAGACAAACAATACAGTGACCAACATATTTCTTAATAAAAGCCCTTAACCCAGGAAACCAAAAATGACGCAATATGAGTTCAGTAGTTTTGTCTATTCCTATATGATCGTGATCATCGTGAAACACCCTTAACAAACTAAGCCTATGCCCTTTAGGGATAAAACAAAGGAGACGAGAGTCTTCACCAGTTGGTGAATACTTGTAGTATAACAAATCGCACCTTATGAAAAACCGTGTAGGATCCAATTGACCATCTCTCAGCTTTTGCATCAAGCTTTGAGTTTCAGAATCAGCCGTCTGAGCAATCTTCGCCCAATTTCGCGTATTTCGAATTTGGAGAACAGTAGCGGGCTGTCGGCTTAAAAAGTCTGCGTGTTGCATAAGGCAACCTTTCCGATACTCAAGCGTGAACTGAAAATCTTGCATGTAAACCCACCAACGGGCCACACGAGGCAACAAGTCCTTTTTACGCTCTGTCATTTTCAATGAATTACAATCTGTTACTATCTTAAACTTTATGCCTATTAAATAATGCCGAAAGTGTTGTAATGCGCGAACGATTGCCAATGTCTCGAGTTCGTAACTGTGGTAACGGGACTCGGCACCTTGCGTGGATTTACTAAAATAACCGACAACTCGCTTCCATTTACCCTCGTGTTCCTGCAATAAAATCGCACCATAACCGATTGCACTGGCGTCCGTATGCAGCTCAGTGGGCAGATTGGGATTGAAGATTGCTAAAACGGGTTCCTCAGTAAGACTTTTAATAACAAAATCACGTGCTAAGTCTTGCTCTGTGCCCCATACAAAAGGCTGACCTTTTCTAAGTAGTTTGGCAATACAAGCAGTTTTCGAAGCGTACCCAGCAATGTACCTCCGAAAATAGCCCGCCAAACCCAAAAACTGACGAACGCCTCTTACATTAGATGGCTTAGGAGACTTCACTAAAGCCTCAGTCTTACTAGGGCTCGGCCGTACCTGACCATGACCAATAAGCCTACCTAGGTATTCTAACTCGGTGTCTAAAAACGTACATTTTTTTAGATTTACTGAAAATCCCGCGTCAGTGAGTGTTTTTAATACCTCTCGCAAAGTTTTCATACCGTCACTGACAGAGTTCGACATTATAAGAACATCGTCGATATAAATCAACACCTTACCGGTATCCAGCAGATGCTTCAGAGTTTTGGAGATGATTCTTTGAAAGATGATAGGTGCATTAGCGAGCCCATAAGGCATTTTCAAATATTCATAATGCCCTTCTGGCGTTACGAATGCTGTTTTACTAATAGAGTCATCATCCTTCATCGGCACCTGATGAAAACCTGTTGCCATATCAAGACTTGTGAAGAACTTAAAACTGCCCAGCCTGTCAATGTGGTCGTCTATCAACGGTAACGGAAATCGCTCTTTAATAGTGATAGCATTTAGGGCTCTGTAGTCAACACACATCCTATCAGACCCGTCCTTTTTCTTTACGAGGATGATAGGACTCGCGTAATTAGACTGTGACTCGCGAATAATTCCTTTACTAATCAAATCATTAATTATCTCGCGAACGCGACGCTTTTCGTCTACGGAGAGTTTATAAGGTCGATAGTAAATTGGGATGTCACTATTTACTTTTATTTCCATACAACCCGTATTTACTGTAGAGGTCGCTGTACCGGTAGTAAACGTATCAGAAAACTCGTTTAGCAGAGCTGACAAACATTCTTTTTCGTCACCTACTAAAGGCGTCCGTATCTTAGGGAACTCTACAGTCGACACGTTGTTTACGTGCGAAACCCTGAATAACCGTTGAGAGTTATTTGTTCGAGTATACGTAACTCCGCTACGATTTAAAACATCAGTGCCAATCAAAATCGGAGCCTGAATACAATCCGGGGGAATAACAAACAAATCTACTTCTAAGGATAATTCGGGAAATTCGATAAGAGTGCTTACATACGAAGTGGACTCTATATCTTGACTTCCAATACCACGCATACGGCGATAGGTGGGAATTTTATTTAAATTAAAATGCTTTAAGACGGAATCAGAAATCAGCGAAATATCAGAACCAGAATCAATTAAAACGTCAACCGGTACGTTCTGTATAACAGCGGACATCACATTGTTTTGTCTGGAGGAGACTCTGAGCAAAAATTTACATTACTCGAACTATTTTTATTATTTAATTTTGATTCGACGCGTTCCTTAACAAAACAAGTTTCAACTGAATGCCCAATCTTCTTACAGAATGTGCAAGTCTTAACGGGTCTAGAATTCGACTTTGCCGATTGAAAATTAGAGCTAGTCGATTCGGTTTTTGATGAAGATTTATCAGAATCCGCATCGACTTTTGCCGACCTTTTCGGACAAACTGCGTGTTTGTGACCTACGTTTCCGCATGTAAAGCACACTAATCGATCATACTGCAGGACCTTGCGTTTACGCGGATCAGGGGAATTTTCGTTTAACGTGCGAACAGGATGGTTATTAACAGCTGGCACGCCCTTAGGCTTTAAGTACACTGACAAAAATTCTACTAATTCCCTTGACTGTAGTTTAGCATTGGCGGTCGCGGCCTTCACTTGGGGATCGGAGATGCCACGGATAACAATAGCTGTTTTTAGTTCCTCTGAAAGCCCCTTAACAATGTTCAGTCGCAACAGGGATTTCCGTGCATACTCGGCATAAGTAGCGAATTTATTAGAATTCACGCTCATGACATCATATAGCACAGTAGCCATGTCAACTTCGCGTGGGCACAACGATCGGAATTCAATTTTAAAATTGGACCACGACCGATCACTGGTCACCCAATCGTTGAGCCACGTCTTAGCATCACCCCGTAAACACCCGCCAATGAATCCTAGGCATTCCCGATCGTCCCACTGACATATCTCGCGCCCACGATCGACTTCCGCACACCACGTGTCAAAGTCATGTACATTGGGGTCAAAATTTGAAATAAAGTAATGCTTAGATCTTACTTGAATCAGGGAAGACAGTGCCCCTGCGATCCTGTTCGCAACGTCGACCTCCTTTGATGTGTCAGTGGTCACGGTTCTATCCGTACCACGTGTTCCCGTATTACCGGTAACAGGTACCTCGGCAACCACCGACGTTGTCAGCGGCGGAGTGCCGCCCGGTTGCGACAACATGGGAGTAGACGTACGCATAGTGTTTGAAGGCAACCGTTCTTCTAAAGCGCTCAATCGAACCAGCATTTCATTTAAAGGGTCGCGACGAGGGCTATTCCGACGCCCATATGAACTATCCCGGCGCCTACGCGAACTTTGAGTGTGCTCTGATCTATCACGACGACACCTAGAAGATCTACTACGCGATTGGCGATAACGATCACGACGCATTTTATGAACATCGCGACGGTTATGCGAATCTTTTTCCCGAGAATTACGCTTAGGTGTATACCCACGTGGCGTGCACTCACGACTCGACATGATTATGACTATAGACAACGTAAATCACCACTACGTGAACAATAGACTAAGCGCGAAATAGATAAGAATTGACACGTGGATGTTTACTTTATAAACACGCACGAAATATAATCTAATCGAACAAATCACGTTAAAATGCACAAAGACTAAACCAACAAAATCAACAACACGTGGTGAAAAATTTTAAACAGTCTCAAAAACACTATTTCCGGTTAAAAAGATGGCGAACGATCCAAATCGCGTGTAATTTAAACGTATCCCACTTCTGATCTTAGGGATCAGAAGCTTAATTAATTTTTAAAAGGAAAACACAAAACGACCTACAACTATTTATTTGGATCAGAAGAACCGTTACAACAAAATAGCTCAATATGGTTACTACGACTAGCGACTAGTACACGTCCGTCCCATCCGAGCTCCGCAGAAAGTGGACGAGACGAAATGAGCGCACTGTTCATATTGTGTCACCCCCTCCACTGACAGCGTCAACGCAGCGACGTGATGGCCCCGCCCTCTTAGCTGTCAAATCCTCTAAGACTACGTTAATTTAACAATTTACCCACTACAGTGAGACTGGGAACCGTTTTAAAACGTATGCCTCATTATACGTGTTCTGTTAGACCTAACGCATAGAACCTCTGAGGACACTAATGCGACTCTAACAGAACATGCTCCCTAAGCACTAAATACATGTCTTACTCAACCCTATGACAGAGTACTGCGAAGTCCAACTGTTGTTGAGGAAGACAAGTTTTGAATAGCTTTTAACGCGTATTAATATGAAAGACACCCTTACGGCAACCTATCCCTTTTCCAAGGTACACAAACTAGCACAAGCGCACCGTAGACTCAGCCTCTAGCAAAACTCATTGCGATCGTACTTGGTGCACACCGAAGTGGAATTTCGTCACTTCACATTTCATTAATCTTCCCCATTTAGAAGGATGCATTGCATCCCAATAACGTGTTTCGATAAATAGTGTCGATTCAGTAATTGGCCTACTAACAGCCTTGTGTGGGTTTTATCGAGACACGGTCCCTAGCGTTCTTAAAACGACTACCAAACAAGTTTGGGGTACTTTGTGAAGCCTACACCTCTCCCAGAAATGTGCATGCAACAAGCCTCACGCAAGTGTTCTGTGGCGAGACCTTTTTGGAAGCAGAAGTCATCAATAACGTTTGGTCAATCATTTAGTTATAGGTTGGCTTTGTAGCCTAGTTTGATCCAAGAGATCTGTGAGTTTTTACGGTTCTGCCTTCCATATTATGGAGTCGTCAACAGTCGTCAAAAGTCAGGAGCATCAAAGCTCATTGTCAGGTTTAGCGGAAGGCCTTCTCCGTATCCCTACAGCCAAACGAAATTGACAAACATCTGTCGAGGCAGGGATTAGGAGATGGACACATAATACAAGAGAAAATAGCATGGATTACAATCAATTACAATTACAATCATTTAGATGATTTATTTTCCAAATAAATCATCACTAATAGCTTCTCAGCTATATCGCCCTTCACTACTTCCTAGTGTTTAGCTGAGGAGAAGAATGGGCGTAATAAACTCTCCAGCAACACGTATCTGTATGTTTAGTTAGAGGAACTTTAATACCAATATCAGCCTAGGATAATTATTATAAATAAGGACTCACCCAGTCACACCAACAAACACACACATACCACCTTATTACACCTTAAATACTAGATTAGCCTAATCTGGGCTCCAACCCAACTATATTTAACTTAATAACTCGTATTCGCTATTTCGCGACAGCCCACTCGGACATAGCCTCCTGATATTCCCTAAATCTCCTAACTTAACTAGCCTGGACTAGGAAGTCCGTCCTATCTCGTGGTTCTAAATCGAGTGTCCTTTTCGTCCATCCGTTCCCTAACAATCTTTTTCCTCAAAAATCCCACGCTCCGGCGCTCAGCCCCCAGATTTCTCCATTGTTTCAAGGGGCCTACGGACGCATTTTATGATCAACAGATGTGTGGGTTCGTATTGTCCAAGGGTCCAAACGTTCCCAGAATTTGTACAAAATATTACATCTTTATTGACGTAGAATATCGCTTTCCATTGATGACTGGCCACAATTACCGGTCTGTTTCCCATAAAATATAAATGAGATGGGTTTCTAAGGGTTTCAATATTGTTTTACAATTTTAAAGAAATATATTTTTTTATAATTGCTTAGGGTAACATGTCGAGCCGTCAGGCCATAAATTCAAGATTCAATGCGCTCAATGTTAAAATAAGAATTTAAAATAAAACATTTGGCCACTAAATAGGAACAAGTGACAGACAGTCACAACATCAAGCTTCTTTGTTCAAGAGTTCGAAAACTCCTTTTCGTCTTCATAACTTTACGAAATGTTGCTGACTCTGAATTACTGAAGCAACGGGTAAGTAGTAGATGATATAACAACAAAATCTCTAATATTAACAACATATATATAGCGATTAGTTAATATAGGTAATGAACGATTGATATAATTTTAAAATAACTAATTTTTATAAGCATAACATACATTAAATATAACATCGTTTGACATACCACTCAAAAGATATAAAACTTATTTGATCTAATATGATGAAAACGCCTACTTAAAAACACAAAGTTTTATTCTTTGTAAGTTCTATCGTAGTTATAGGTAATAGTAACCTAAGTAGATATTAAACATAACTAGTAACTGATTACCACCTGTGCTAAGATAAGTCGACACAATGAAGTCCGTTGAGATCGCTCAGCATGCTGTTCTGAAGGTAAGTAGGTTCAAGCCTATTTACTTTCCCACTGCATTACTCTACCAAATGTGTGAGGTACTAACGGTTAGGCAGTTGTTACTGACTTACGATCTGTGCCTGCTGGAAAGGCGCCGTAAGCATGGTATGAACGATTCCAACTGGCCTTAAAGCAAAGTTCAGTTCAAGGTTTATTGGATTTCTGGGGCCTCATTTGTACAACACGCTAAACAAAACTTTAAATATATACCCATTGACCAAACAAACATGTAAAAAGAAAGTTTGTTAGTATCTACAAAAACTAAGCTATAATGAAACTGAGAAACTATTAGTTGTGAAGAGTTAAACTTTGGGTGCCTAGCTGTCCCATAGAATCTATAACGCACAGTCATGCTTCACGTTCATTACAAACTGACCTACACACATAACTCACATACACACTGCACCTACACTCATGTACAGCAGGTCAAGCTACCCGAAACTGTCAAATTTTCCCAATCAACCTTGAACCTTAAAGTTTTAGAGATAAAGTTGAAAATCTATTAAAGAAATTTGACAGATTGTAGTAGCTTGATGTGCTGGCGTCTGTACACTCACAGGATACGAACAAATACACATACACACACCCTACACACACTCATAGAACCCACTCACAGTTCACTAACACACACACACACACACCCTACACAAACTCATAGAACCTTTACACACTTACATACACTCACCCTCTCAGCCGTTTCACTCTAGGACATGTGATCGAGCACAGCAATCAAGAGAACATAATACCGTATATTTTTGTATTTTTTGTCTATATTAAGGATTCTTTTAATGTTACTTTTTTTTACATTTGCTTAAATTCTTCTTGCATTATGTTTTAAATTGTATAATGGCTTTGTTTTTGGTTTATAATATTTGATGGGGATGAGCGCTGATAACCGAAATATGTGTGTAACTTAGTGCTACGATTTCTTTGGAGACAAAAAAAAATGAACAATAAGAAAATAAAGGTAGGTACCTGTTCTGTAAATAAAATAATCAAAAATGTTGTTATTCACCATAGATGACGGGACCTACATAATATGCGAAACATGATTATTTTTAAATTATAGTAAGTACATACCAACTAAGCGACAACCGGTCGAAGTGGTGGGTGCAGCTTGGATGAGCCCTATGAACCGTCTATGAACTTTTAAAATTTTTGTATCAGGTTTTTTTTAGAAGAAAACAGTGATAATGTAGCCGGTGTGATGTAAAGACGTTCGCTTGGAAAACACGTAGAAAATATAACGTTGTATGATTTTAACACCCCTACTACAGCCGGTTGATTCTGTAAAAATCTCACCGTGAAAACTCAAGTGAAGTGAGCTTGATGTGAGCTGTCAGTAGTGTCAATCCCTAGCATTAGTTGGAATGGCAGCTCACTCCACGCTCGCTTCACCTAAGTTTTCACGGTGAGATGGTTACAGAATCGCACTGCTGTACCTTTGTTCCTACACAATAATTGCTGGGTTAGAACTCGTGCTAACATGTTTACGTCAATTGTGCAATAGTACCCAAGTTGGATGAATGCAGACACCCGTTCGACACCTGTTGCTTGATCCTATTATAATACCTAACTTCGAAAGGCTTTGAAAGCTTTACTAGGAAGCAGGCATGGCAACAAGACATAATACAGGGTGGTACATCGATGTAAACTGTAACCATAAATTTAGCACATGATTCTGGATGCGTAGAAATTTTACGTCTGTTAGTAAAAAAAAAAAATAAGTAAACAACCTCACTACCTATATTTCTAACTGAATAAATCTATTTATCGTTCAAGAAGAACGCAGTTGATCATAATATAAACTCTGAACTAAATGGACTACCAAACTATTTAGTTTTAAGTGTAAAAAAGCATTTGGAAACTTTCTAAGTGCTTTTAGGGTTCCGTACCCAAAGGGTATTAACCCTATTACTAAGGCCGTTCGTATGTCCGTCTGTCACACGGCTGTATCTTAGGAACCGTAACAGATACCTAGACACTTGAAATTTTACACAGAGAGTACTACTCTGGCCGCTATAACAAAAAATACCTACTACAATACTACTTATTTAATTTCCATACCAAGAAACGCATTTTTTTGGCGTTTTTAGCTCGATCTTAATAATGGCAATAATGGTAACACATACAAACGTATGTTGTGAAATAGTAGATTATTCACTAAGGGGATAAGGCAGTCTCTTAAATCACGGGCGCAATTTTGAATCCCGAACGCAACGAAGGATTCTAGAACTCCCGGGCGCCGCGAGGGAGTTCTTAGGTGAAGCGAGGTAGTTCAGACTAGAATCCTGAGTGCAGTGAGGAATTTAAGCTATCCCAAGACGAAACTAAGTACCTTTAGCCCCCATGAGAATACTCTACTTTTCGCGCCTACTGCGACATTCGAGGTAATAAAAATAAATTCAATTTTCCTGAGTAGTTTATGAAACTGTTAAATAACCGAGGAATACCTAGTTATGTGCATATTCATACACTATTCATGAAAAACACAAAAATATGTGTAATATCGTAAATATGACGCCCAAGTCCAACATTCTAACGCGAGGCTACGCGCCAGAGCAAGCGATCAGCTGTTGACATGCTGCCATTACCGCCACAATTTAGATATGAGCGCCGATGGCCAGTTCCACGGCGGCGGCGTGGTACTGAAAATTTCCACGGCGGCGGCGGCGTTGCGGCGGCGCGTCGTGGCCGGCAGTGGGCCTTAGATATTTTTTTATCAGGGAGAGATTTCTTAAAGAAAACCATATTGTTGTTACAAAAAAAGCTTTAATTTTTTTTATAAAGGAACGTATAATTTGTTGATTACATTTTAACAGTTTTCTAAATAATTGGAGATCACGTTTACTGAAAAATAATAATTTCAGTATTTTCAGTTGAAGAGAAACTGAGCGTTTTTAATCACAGCACTATCTATCTATATAATCCTACTAATATTATAAATGCGAAATTTTGTATGGATGGAAGGATGGATGGATGGATGGCTGGATGGATGGATCGATGGATGGATGTTTGTTACTCTTTCACACAAAATCTACAGAACGGATTTGGATGAAATTTCATACACAGGTAGTTTATAACCAGGATTAACATATAGGATACTTTTTATTCCGATATTCCCACGGGATCGTAACTTATGCGGGTGAAACCGCGGGGCGCAGCTAATATACAATATATAAACTAACACTTAAAATAATAATATGTACATGTATATGAAAAAAGAAGCAAAAGGTTCCCGCGGGACGCGCGTGCGAGCGGGAAAGCTAGTTGCGACGGCGCGCCGCGTGCTCAACTCGGCGACGACGCGTCGACATGAACTCACGGCGACGACGCGTCGACATGAACTCACGGCGACGGCGGCGCGCCGGCGCGGCGCTCATATACTACGCCACATATAATGTTAAAACTGCGGTTGGATTATGAACTTTATGAACCATTTTGGTATTGGCCATATACAGTAAAACAATACTTTTCATTGTTGTTATAATTTTTGTTTTATATATTTATCCCTTCGTACGTTCATTTGTTCGAATGTGAATCCATGCGAGACACAGTTGGTTTCTGTAAATAAGCGGTTGAATGCCGATTCAACCGCTACAACGATTTGCGACGTTCCCACTTTAGTACATTCTCCTCATAAGAGAAGAAAAAGTTTGCTACCTATTATAATACCCTGTCCGTTAGGTAAACCGTTTTTTGACAGATAGAAGTAGTGATTGCAACACAACACAATACTCGTACGTACACTTGATTGATACACGTACGGTATTATAATGTCTGTAAGAAGCCATAAATAAGATAATTCAATAAGATAAGGCAGTTTATATATTTATTTTATTACGCATTTTTAAGTTAACTTTTACGTAATCTGGAATTATGTACGTTCTAAGGCAGCTGTCAAAAAACGGTTAACCTAATGGACCGGGTATAGTTATTAATTACTTATCTATGGACATATTTTGGGAAAGGGCGATACAATGCGGTAACTATACGGATGTACCTATCTATGTAGGTACGTATCAGTGCCCAGGTTTCAGGTCAACCACGTTTTTCAGGCAAATAATGATTTAATATATTAAGCCTGCGCTTATGAAATCTCGAGGACTCAGTGCTATTTCTGAAGGCACCTAATTTGAAGAGAGTGCAGACAATAAAGTTTGATTGCTCAGATTCCAATAGCTATACAATATTATTTAGATTTCGATAAAGTGAAGTGGCTTTGTTTTTTTTTTATTTTACACATGATGTACCATCTACAATATGACACGTTAGTTCATGGTAGTACCTGGGTACTTAGGTACAGTTGGGCCCAAAAAATAGGCACAAGAAACCATTTTATTTTCTACAACCATTGTTCCATAACATTGTCTCCACCGTACAGGTACAAAACGTAGTATGCAACTTACTTTGCCAAAACAACATAAATGTTTTGTCCGTAAACTTCTTTACACCCTATAGCCAAAACAATGTTCACAGTGATAGGTCCAGAACAAGGTAAACAAGACTTTGTTTGAATACTTATAGGGTTGTAGACAATAAAATAGTTTCTTGTCCGTGTATACATATTTTTGGGGCTGACTGTACATCTAACAACAACATCTATGAAGTTTCCTAAGACTAAGGTTAGTGATAAAATAGAGCGGAAAAACGGCGGAATTATGCGCGCGTAATTTCGCTGCATCGTATTAAAATGTTCTGTGCCACTGGGCGGAAAAATTGCGCATCTGTGACGTTGTCAAGATAGGTATTTTTCCGCTGTATTTTTTAGCTTTGTATCTATTCATACACGAAATATTTTAAGAGAAACATCTATAGGTGGAAAAGAAGCCATAGCAATGAATTTTTACTTTTTTGTCTAAGTTTTTTTTAAGTAATTATTATAATCTTAAAATTCTTTGAGACATTTTGCATAAACCCTTTACTCCGTTTCAATAACACTAATTAATACGCAGAAACTAGCGTAAAGGATGTGAAAAAGTAAGAAAAGAGCCAGTATTTATTAGGTCTGTCAAGTAATTTTTGACTCATTATTTTTTTAAATAATATACTTAAATAATTTTTTTTCGTATCTATGGCTTGTTTACCATCTATAGGTGTATCTTTTAAAATAATTCGTGTATGAATAGGTAAACCTTATATAATAAATTTACCTACATACCTATATATAAAATGCATTTCCTTCAGTCTAAAAGAAGTAAAGGTACGACGGTTTATGCTCGTGTGTCTATTGTAGCTTAGTTTGTGATATTCCTGTGCGACTAAACGTTTGACGAATAAACATTTTCTTTATTTCTTTCATACCCAAGTTTCATCATCATAAACAATGAACTCAGTCTTGCCTCCAAGTGTTTAGATATTTTTAAATAAATTTAAAAGAAAAAAATTGCAGAAATATATTCAGAAGAAGAGTGGTGGATCTAATAAACGCCATTGATTTTCTCGGCAGCTGCCACCGGTATCCCGGCACCACATTACCGAAAATTTTAAATGGAGCTAACATTTGCGTTATAACTCGAAATTATAGCACCGTAGACCACATGGTCTACGGTGCTAAAGCTTTTACACGCATACGCTACGCTACGACAGGATAAACAGAAGACCGAAGAGTATAACTTGCCTCTTGGCTTAACGTTTGTGGACTACGAGAAAGCCTTTGATTCGATCGAGACATGGGCTGTACTGCAGTCTCGACTATCGGTACATCGAGGTGCTGAAGTGTCTGTACAAAAACGCCACTAGTTCAGTCCGACTCCAGGATTAGACCTCGAAACCTATCCTTCTGCAACGAGGTGTGAGACAGAGAGACGTTATCTCTCCGAAACTGTTCACCGCTGCACTGGAGGATGTCTTCAAGGTTCTGGACTGGAACGGGACTGGTATTAACATCAGTGGCGAGTACATAAGTCACCTTCGGTTTGCTGACGATATCTGAGTCATTTTTGTACCTATATCTTTGGTATCGGCACGTCGGTAGTCGTTACTCGATGTTTAAGGGTTTCTAATGCTTCTTTCATATTCTCGTTAATAATGTTTGTTGGGCGTGTGTGCTTGGTTATCTTGACTATCTCTTCATTGGTATCCACAATCAAATACCCTGTACACGGTTGTGACAAACACCGCTAAAATGAAGGACCACTTCTGTATATCCAACATTTTCTGGAACCGTAACTGTCTAAGGCTTCTTATTTTTTTTCTTTCGCGATATTAGTCTACGGGATAGTATAGAAGGGCTTTCTTTGTTGCGTCGCCACATGCGCGCACTTTCATACAAACCCGTAGACTTGATGTGAGAGACATATTAAGTTAGTTGCTGAGACAAAAATTACTCGTGGGCGCTTTCCCTCACAGTTATTTTACCTCTGAGACCTTAGAGGACTGACAGACCAACTGAAACGCAACTGAAATCTGCTGAGATCGTCGTCCGTTTGTCACCAGTCTGTCATATCAGCACAAACCAAAAATGTCACAGACAAACTTGTGCTAGGTTCCTAGGTACTACTTTGTGCATCTACATCGTCACATGCGGACGACGCATCACACTGACATCGAGGAAAATTCTGCATCGAGTTACTGCCCAACTAGCATTTATACAACACCCCGACATCAATCGTCGGGCAGTTACTCACCAGACACGACACCCGTCTGGTCGGAGGATCCTCCTTTTTCAATAGAGGATGAGTAAACTGTACACCCTGTTCCTCATACCGTTATACTACAACGGCGGTGACAGAATAAGAAAAGACAAACATATTTTTTTTAATGTCTGATGTTAGAAATCCTAGACTGGACAAAAAAAGAGTACTTTATTAACATTTGATTGTCATAAATACAAAGATACATAATATACATGAACAACATGGAATTATCCTGTAATGACTAAACCTCTATCGATATGATTGCTTGATAATACCTGAACAAATAGGAAAAAAAAGAAATACGCCACGCCTGTCGTGTAATACCTACGTCAAATGAAAGCTAGTTAAAAGCACGATCTCAAAAATATATCTAATAGCACAAAATTTTATATAGGTAAGTTTTTTTTTTTATAATTTTTCGAAACCCATTGAAACTAAAAATTCTGAAAAAAATCATGAACATAAACAATAAGGTGTAGATTGCGCAAAAATTATCAGAATTGTATTACACTGTTTAGTTTTTGCTCTACATCAAAATTAAGATTTACAAACTTTGTATTGCGGTTGGAAAATTGATGTCGTATTTCCTTGAAATTCGTATTGCTTCTTGTACAAAACACTATTTTATATGTAGGCCTTCCATTTGGGCGTTCTTTATCGTGTATTAAACGAGAAAATCAATAAATTATAAAAGAGGTCTGAAATGATGTAACTAGTGCCATCTATGAGCAAAGCTTAAAGTCAGCAAGGAAACGACTCCAAAGAGCCATGACGCTGTACGATACGAACTTTACGTTGCTCTACGTCGCTTCTTGCTGCGTAGGTCGTTGTATAGATGGCGTTAGCAGTGTTATACCTTCAGGGTTTTCAGTTGGGATCCAGGCCACCCCCTTCAGGAAAATCCGACAAACATCGAGGTCCGTGCCGGGCAGCATCAAATAACAACACTTGAGGAGAACATCACTTGATGACACTGTCCATACAAATACAACTTTAAACAATAGCAGTCGCAACTTGCGACTGCTATTGTTATATATAATTCGAACATATGAAGCAGTGGATTATCAATATCCTTGAAATTGATTCAGTTTGTGTTGATAGGTAGTGTGTTACGCAAATTATGGTGCTGGTCAAACTCGCACACTGATTGCCAATACTACGCAGCTGACCTTTCACTATATCAACTATGAGTATCTACTTCTAGGGCGTCCTCTTGACCAAACAATATGCACTCTTTACACTCCTGAGAGTCTTTTCCCTTATATAGCTGTTCGAAAACAGGTTTGCACCAGTAATCCGGCAAACGGCCATACCGACTTACATCCAATACAAATTAAATATCCGGCACAACAGGCTTGCCACCCTGTCACCGACGTTCAGCATTTTAGCATAGATACACTCTGTCGTACCTCTAAAGGAAAAACGGAACCCATATGGGATCGCTTTGTTGTTCGTCCGTCTGTCTGTCAAGACCCTTAGTCTCAGGAACGCATGGAGCTATCAAGTTGACATTAATATCAAATACGGATGTCAAGTTTCTAATTCTAAGTCAGCGCAATGAAAATTAGGCTATTTAGGCAACATATTTAGATACTCGCAAATAAATTTCATTGTTTTATTTATAAGGTTGTATTGTTTTAGTTATAAGTAATTTGGTGTTAATGTATTGTGTAGTTATTTGTAATTGTTATTAATAGTGTTATTTAAAATAGTTAATATTATAAGTAGGCTTAGCTATCGCAATAAGTTTCTAAACCTGTAATGATAGTTTAGAGTTTTAAATAAATAAATAGATAAATAAATAAATTAGAACCTATTATAAGGTACTTCACGTTGAACTAGAATCATGAAATTTAGCAAGAAGCAAGGTCTCGTAACACAAGTAAGAATGTACTTACGTTCGTAAACGTCACTTACAACATGCTTTGGCTAAGAATTTATCCTGCAATTGTCAAACTACTCGTGCAAGATACAGACGGCGACATATCTAAGGGCTGCTCCAAAGAGTACGGCAGTTGTTTTTATTCGTAAACGCCTTATACCCTAGGATAACATTAATATTGATGGTCAAGCTATCCTAATTGAGTAGAAAGCCAGGTTTCTGGGGGTTACCCTGTATTACAAATTGTCGGGAGTGAACCACATTAATAATACAATAAAAAAAAGTGAGCACTCGATTTCAGTCCTCCAGGCTTTGGCAGGTGTCTGGTGGGGAGCTCACCCATACACCCTAAAGCTAGTCTACAATGCGCTGGTCAGAAGCGTGTTGGATTATTGCAGCTACCTGATCGAGTCATGCAACAAGGAAGCTTTGCGCAGATTAGATTCTGTCCAGTCCAAATGTCTGCAGATCGTAATTGGTGCCATGAAATCCTCTCCTATTAATGCTCTCCAGGTTGAATGTGCTGAACCTCCTCTTAACCTTCGACGACAATACTTAGCAGATCGTTTCTTGTTTTCTTGAAAAGTGTTCTGCTTTTCGTCCCATCCTTTACTCCCCATTTTGGAACAAATCTACCTCTCTCTTAACACGTCTTCCTACTCGAATAATAAATTTATTCCATTGATAATTAGGTACAGGGACCTTAAACAACTCTCCTCACCTGTTTGTCAATACCCCTCTGATCCTGTCTTTTCTTCCGCCTATGAGGTGGTCCATTTGAAGCCAAAGGTCGTTTTGGGACTTGGTATCTCCAAAAATTCTCAGGACGCAAAAGGTGATTTTGAGCGGGCCAATAAGAGACACTGGAACGGTTGGAATGTTTTTTATACGGACGCATCCAAATTATCGTCAACAGCATGTACAGGTGTTTCAACATATTTCCAGAACTCTAAAATTGCCCTTTTATTCCACTGCCCACCAGAAGCCTCAGTATTTACAGGGGAATGCATTGGTATTGTATAGGCCGTCAATTTAATTCTAACCCACAATATCAAAAATTCGGCAATTTTTTCCGATTCTCGTAGTAGCATTCAAGCCTTAGGTCAATGTCAACTAAAATCCAAAATTCACAGTCAAATCATTTTCGACATTCTAAATTTACTATACATATGCTCGAACAACGGTTTAAACATTGAGATAGCTTGGGTTCCCAGTCACTCGGGTCGGCAACGAGTGCGCCGACTCACTGGATAAATTTGCTTCATCTAACCCGGTGGATCGAAGGCACTACACGGTACAAAGTTACGACTTACGAACTGGCACCAAACACAAATTGTACAACTCGTGGTCAGCAGGATGGCAGGTAAGTTCGAAACTTAAGGGGGCGTATTACGCCAGTATTCAACCCGAGATCCAGCGGAAACCTTGGTTTTTTAAATGTCCAAAATTATCCAGAAGAACTGTTGCTACCTTGTGTATAATGAGACTTGGTCACTACTGCAGTCCAGTATTCTTAAATAAGATCCGTGGTCGTGACAGTTCCTTGTGCGAATGCGGTCTTGATGATGGTACTCTGGATCATTTTCTCTTGTCCTTTAAATTCCCAATCCTTTCAGTTGTATCTTAAGCGCTCCAAAATTAAAATCCCTCTTCCTACTAACTTCCATTCCCTCTTGGATAACTTTTCTCCTAAACTTATAAAATTTTTATCATTATTTTAAAATTTAAATGAAATCAAATTGTAGTTAGCTTTTTATGAATTTATTTGTGACATAATATAGGCATTTACATTATATAAGCTAACATTTAAAACAATGATATGTGTTAGTTAGCTTCTAACATATAACTACATAACTACCACGGAGTGAAAAGTTCGACGGCTGCGGCAAACCTTGCTGCGTTGCCGTCACCACATGACGCTGGCAGAATAGGCGACACGTCTCAGTTATCAAAGAAGAAAAAAAAATATCTAATTCTATTGGAAACTTGAGATTATGGAATGAATAATGTAATCAACCTCACAATGGTGTACAATTATATGATTGTGGTTCTTACATTTGTTATTCCTATAAAGATAAACTCTCGATTCCAAATCTTAATAGGTACTTGTTTCTTAGATAGGGTATTAGAATGCTAGTAGCAAACTTTATGTTTACTGGCTCTTTTTCAATTGTTAGCCATGGTGACCACCTTGATTTGTAACCTAATTTCCCGGGTGCCTTGAATTAAGTTAAACGCCGAAGATCATCACAGAGATGCCAAAAACTTTGTTTATCTAACCCTAAAACGATAAAAAAATTCCAATTCCGACATCTCCACAATTTGTTCCATGTTACGACGCTTTATTATTGTTTGACGTCTTTGCAATGCTGCTTCATTATTAGCTTCCCGTAATAATCTCAAAGTATGCATCACTAATTAATTTGAATTGAATACACAAAAATATCATAGTTTACTTTTTTTAAGCGTTAGCGTGAGGGTCCGATCTCCCGCTAATAGAGCGTGTTGCGGAAACTACAAAATATCCTTAGCGTTTGTCAAAAGTGGCACTTGTCTACCATTTTGATGAACATTTTTGTCGTTTATCTGTCACGCTCGCTTCGACATTCCTTTCCGCATGAGGAATAATGACATTGTCTACCAATTTAGCAGCAATTACGTGACATCTGGTAAGCAAATGTCAACTCCATACAATTTGATCTTTCCGTTGGCGTTAACGCTTACAGAAAAGGGATTTGGTCTAGGCCCCAAGCTGGTCTCTAAGTCGCTCAACACAGATCTTACCTAACACCAACTTTCAATACGTCGCTGACCATAAAAAATTACGAAACTTTCTCACCAACTAAGTTAGACCAACTAGACTGATTTGGACCTTATGGCAGACTGTAGGTACTTTGTTGAGCTGGATCGATCGACCCGTGCGGCTATTACTTAGCCACGAGCCCCTTTTTGGCATAACTGTTATGTAAGTTAAAATTACTAATTTTGTGATTAGTTTCGTTTCTAAGGGATAAGTCTACATACTCGTAATTTAATAAATTTTCAGTTCGGGACCGACTCAATCGTGGAAGGTAATAATAATAATAGAAGGCAAATATGTGGGTAACCGTGGTTTAATATCAAAATTCATTTCAGTTATGCCGTCTATACATTTCAAAAACTTCATCAAATCTTCAAGAAACATGTACTTTTTGATATTTAAGAAATATTCTTCTTGAAGAGATCTATCCGTTTTAATATAATAATATCTTAATGCTATTAGGCTTCAGGGCAAATTAGCCCCGTCTTTCTTCCCCTTTTTCAAATTCAAATTTATTTATTTGCACACATAGGTATAATGTAGTGATACCTATTGGTGTAAAATAAAAAAAATATGTTGTGTGACTATGTGCTGCCTTGCAAAGCGTACAATTACACTCTGCTCTGTCCTCGAGATCAAGAAAACTATGTAGTAACGCGCAAGTACTGCTATCCAACCACAAAATTTGAAATCAACAAGCTAAGCAAAAAACATGAAACAACTAGTGGTGCCCTCTCTCAGTAAGTCATTCGCGTTTTGGTGCTGGCGCTATCCGCCGCGTTTTTTCGTTCCTCTCAAAAATTTGCAAATTAATAAACTAGTTTCAAGTGGTTTTTGAATAAGGTGTGTATACGTATTATAATTATAATCATTATGCCGAGAAAACGGTACAGTGCTGAAGATATTAAGGCCTACGTAAAGCGAAAAATGAGAAAGCTTGAAAAAAAGTTGAAGAAAAGACGTCGACAACGCTCAGCTTTGTTAAAAACGTTAGGTAAGTACAAATTAAATAACAAATTACAGTGAAATTATGTACCTACTATTCTATTCTACCTGGAGAAAGTATTTTTTTTTTCCTGTAAGAGCTAATTTCTAAACGTTATAATTAACTTCTACCCACATTGTGAATTATGTATATAAATCTATGTCGGTCGTGAACATTTTAAATATGGAATGTGTCCCCCAATTAATAATTACAAGGCTGTCTACAGTTTATAGGGAGTAATCCCAGTGTTACTACATAATGATTGTGAGCATTACAATGGCATCACTCCGTCGTGATTCCTTATAAATGTTCCCTTTGTTCCCGTTGGTCGTGAACATTTTTATGGAATGTATCCGCCAATCTATAACAACAAGGCTGTGTACAGTTCATAGGGATTGATACCGTTAACTGATTGTTAATATGTGTTAACTGATTGTGAGCATTATAGAGGAAGCCTCCGTCATGACTATATAGATCTACTTTTGGTCGTAGTATTATTGTTATCTTCGATTAAATGCGTTTAGCGATTTAAATATTATTAAATATGCGCTCAGTTGTGGACTTGGATTATTGATAGACAAACATAACTATAATGTAGGCGACATTATACGTATATTATGTTTGTGTGTATATTACGTTTACGTCTGTTACAGACGATCCACCTAGAAGCAATATTTTCGACGCACACTTATCTTCCCCCGAGCTACCTCGATAGTCTATTGAGACCAGTGGCGTAGCTATCGGAGGACTAGGCGATGCCGTGCACCGGGGCCCCCAAGCTCAGGGGGCCCCTCGGCCCCTGACCAGCAAACCTCGAACTTACCTAGCAAAAAATTTCTTCCAGTTTCAGAACATAAATATATTTTTTTTTTCTGTTGTGTCATGGTTGAGACCGGCCTTGAAGTGTGACGTGGAACTATAACTGTAACTACATAGCGAAGTCAATTTAGCATTTTATATGATAACTTGAGCTAATTTTTTTCTCTTTTAAAGCATTTTTTATTGTTTAGCATTAGCATATATAACATATTTTCTTCGTGGGGATCGTGCGATCGATGGCCCTGTATAGGGCCCCAGTCTGGGCGACTGACCTGATGGCCGGTAGCAGCGGAGTTTTGCGAAAGCCGCAGATTGCGATGGCCGTCAGAGTCATCAGGGGGTATCGCACGATCTCCAATGAGGCGGCTTGTGTACAGGGCCGGATCCCCGCCCTGGGACCTCGAGGCGAAAGTACTCGCGTCATTGTATCGGAAGCGAGGGCGCGGGGCGAGCGACCGATGCAGGCACACATGGAGCGGCGTTGGTCTCAGCTTTGCGGGGTCCTGATGGCGGAACAGGCTTTCACGCCCTACCGCCGGCCTCGTCACCATCGAGGCGGTCCGGCCGGTACTCGAGCGCTGGCTCGGGATGAGGCACGGCTCCCTGTCGTTTCGGGTGACGCAGATGCTCTCGGGGCTGCACCATACACGCTGTGTCGCGAGTGAGAGTCCTAGCGGAGGAAGCGGTGTCCCGGGGCGGGGTGATGTTGTCGGTGTCCTTGGACATCTCCAAAGCCATTAACACCCTGCCCTGGAGTTGTATTCGGGAGACACTGCGGTATTATCGAGTGCCTCCCTACCTCCGCCACATCGTTGGGGCTTATCTATCGAAGAGGTGTGTCACCTACATGGGACGTGATGGCGGAAGTCAGCGCCGCATGTCGTGCGGTGTTCCACAGGGCTCACGTCCTAGGCCCGCTCCTGTGGAACGTCGAGTACGACTGGATGCTAAGGGGCGAGCTCAGACCGGGGGTAGACCTGACGTGTTATGCGGATGAACCGCTTGTCACTGCCCGGGGGAGCTCGGGCAGGGAGGCAGCGTTGCTGGCGACGGCTGCGGACTCAGGTGGTGAGCCGCATACGTCCCCTAGGCCTAGAGGTGGCCCTCAGCAAGTCGGAGGCCATGGTGTTTCATGTCCCCCGGCGGGCGCCGCCGCCCAGCTCACACATCGTCTTCGGGACTTCGGCCTCCACTTCCGGCGGATGGCGCCTAAGTTGTTGGGCGCAGCTGTGGCGCTATCAACGCTGCTTCCCAATCTGGGGGGCCCGAGCACCGCCTATAGGCGATGGCCCCGGTATGGGCCTCTAACCTGACGGCCGGCAGTACCGCAATACTGCGGAAACCGCAGAGAGCGATGGCCGTCAGAGACATCAGGGGGTATCGCACGATCTCCTACGAGGCAGCCTGTGTACTGGCCGGATCCCCGCCCTCGGACCTCGAGGCGTAGGTACTCGAGTCGCTGTTTCGGTGGCGCGAGGAAGCGCGGACGCGAGGCGAGCGGCTGACGCAGCGCCAGTTTGAGCAGCGTCGGTCGCAGCTTCGCGAGGTCCTGGTGGCGGAATGGCGGGACAGGCTCTCACGCCCTACAGCCGCGCTGGGCTCATCACCATCAAGGCAATCCGGCCGACGTAGTGTGTGGGGTGCGACGCACGCGGAGACGTCCGTCCAGGGCTGTAGCTAGAGTCGAATTTGAGGTAGGGCCGCATTGGTTACAGGTAGGGCGGAAGTAAAAAAATATCATAATTGATCTGCCCTCGAAGCACGGGCTCCTAAATCAATCACCATGTATATCAATGACCTCTAGGTCAGTGATGTACATTCAATAGCTATTCGTAGACAAATAATTTATGTGACAGAGCATGAGCATGGATATAAGAACTATTAAATCCTCAATGATGAAGAACAAGCGAACAAGATGGTTGAACTTCCAGATTTGGTTGTTGAGATCCACGTCTGAGTGAGAGTGAGGTAATAATTAATTGTTGGGTGATACGAGTAAATAGATACGACCAAAAATACAATTTAGATCATATTGTTTCTGCAAACTTACATATTATAATAATTTGCCTCTCAAAATGGATGTAAGATGTCTGCCTCTCAAAATGGTGGTAAGAATGGGTCCCGTGGTACTAAGGAGCTACTCCTCATTGATGTGGCCATTAGAAAACAGGTTCGTCGTTCCCGAAAGGATCTGTCGACATGTTGGATAGATTATAAGAAGGCCTATGACTCGGTGCCACATACATGGCTCATGAGGGTACTGGATTTGTATAAAGTAGATGCAACTCTGCGTACCTTCCTGATGTCATGTATGCGGCAATGGAGGACGGTCCTTCGCTATCCAGGATGTCGAAATATTCAGAGGAATAGCGAACCGATAAGGATCGAACGAGGCATCTTTCAGGGCGATATTTTGAGTCCGCTTTGGTTCTGCTTAGCCTTGAATCCTCTAAGCACACTTCTGGAGGATTCAGGTCTAGGCTATCGGCTGAGCAGAGGTGGTCAAGTTATATCGCACCTCCTCTACATAGATGACCTAAAACTCTTTGCTCCCAAAAATTTGCAACTTATGGAGCTACTGAAAGTAACTGAACCTTTCAGTAGCGCCATCAGGATGGAATTTGGTGTGGACAAATGTGCGGTCATGCATGTAAAGCGAGGGGAGATTGTGGAATCCGTGGGAACCCAACTCTCGGATTCCATAAACCTTAGAGCCCTCTCCGCATCCGAAACCTGTAAGTATTTGGGTATATCGGAAGCGTTAGGCATCAATGTTACTGACATGAAGCAATCGTTGAAGGAGCGGTTCTTTGGCCGCCTGAAAAAAGTACTTAATAGTCTTCTATCAGGCGGAAACAAGGTGCGTGCCTTCAACAGTTGGGTCATGCCGGTTTTGATGTACTCTTTCGGCATAATCAAATGGACTCAAACCGAACCAGACGCCCTTGATAGGAGGGTCCGGACGCTGTTGACTGCAAATCGAATGCATCACCCACTGTCATCGGTAATGACTGCTGTATATCCCGCGAAAGTGTGGAGGTCGAGGCTTTTTAAACGCTAAGACCCTCCACAATCGCGAGATATGCAGTCTCAGGGAATATTTCCTAGAAACCGACGTGGGGATGCATCGAGATGTAGTCGCGGTGGACAAGGGCCTCACCCCAGTCTCCTTGGCTAAAGAGAACAGGCGCAAGCCACCAATCTCCACCAATGATCGCATGGAAGTATGGCAAAGTAAGGAGCTTCACGGACGCTTTTACCGGGCCCTACATGGACCCGATGTAGATCTACTAGCGTCCGTAGCCTGGCTGCGTTTCGGTGACCTCTTTGGAGAAACCGAAGGTTTTGTCTGTGCAATTATGGACGAAGTTATGATGACGAACAATTACCAGAGATTTATTGTGAAAGACGGCACGGTTGACATCCGTCGGGCATGCCACCGGCCGGGGGAATCAATCAGGCATATTATCTCCGGGTGTTCTCGTCTAGCTAACGGAGAGTATTTGCATAGACACAAACTTGTAGCCAGGATAATCCATCAGCAACTTGCTCTGAAATACAGCCTTGTGGAATCTGAGGTGCCGTACTACAGGTATGTGCCCGACCCAGTTCTCGAAAATGGAAATATCACGTTATACTGGGATCGATCCATCATCACTGACAGGACTATTGTTGCCAATAAGCCTGATATAGTGGTGGTGGATCGATCAGAGCGGCGCGCAATGCTTGTTGACATAACCGTCCCGCATGATGAGAACATCGTGAAAGCCGAGAAAGATAAACAAATCAAGTATCTTGACTTGGCTCGCGAGGTTGTCGACATGTGGGATGTGGACTCAGCGATCATTGTGCCGATAGTCGTGACAGCCAATGGCTTAATAGCCAAGAGCCTCGACCAACACCTGAGGAGGCTCTCGTTGGGCAGCTGGATCAAGGGCTTGATTCAGAAAGCGGTACTTCTGGACACGGCTCGCATTGTCAGGAGGTTCCTCTCTCTGGAGCCCTGACCGCCGCTAGCCACCTAGCTTGGACCGTGTTCCCGATACCGGTGGGCTACTATTTTTTATATTTTTAAATGTTTTTTTATCTTTTTGTTTATAAAAATATTTAAAAATATAATCTGTAAGTATGTAAATGAAATAAAGGAAAACATAATAATAAAAAATATTTAAAACTGCTGAATTCTATGATTCGCCATGTTATTAAAAATGCGAAGAACTTCGATCAGATCAACTGATTTTGTTCTTTTTTTTTTTTCAAAGGACAGAAATACTATATCAGCCATTCTCTCGTGACCCGTTGACAGTCTTTGAGGCCATCGAACACTAGTAGATCGTAGGCTAGTGATCTATGTATGAGGCCTTGATTGCAGTTAAGGTAGGGCATTGTGATTTCAAGGTAGGGCATTGCCCCACGATGCCCCCCCCTAGCTACGGCCCTGTGTCCGTCGCACCCCACACATCAGGACCCAAGTAGTGTTCCACGCCCGCCCCTCTTTGATGTCGCGGGGGGAGTAAAACACCTCACTTTGATGCGAGGAGGCTCCCAGTGACGGCCTGGCACCAGTCGGGGGTTGCGGAAGGATCGTATGTTCCCGCGACCTCCGACGTAGATGTGAGATGGAACACCGGGGTGGTTTTTAGTCAGTAAGAGTCTGACAGACCCCCTCCGCCCCCCTAAAGGTTGCGGAGGTCTGTCAGTCGGTGGTTGGAAGACAACCACGAAGATTTTCCAGCCTGGCAAAAAAATAAGAATTTAGAGGTTAGAATAGAAAAAATAAAACCCAACCAGTGTATATAGGGCCCCAATTTTTTTTTGTTTGCCCCGTGACCCCTAGTCACGTAGCTACGCCACTGATTGAGACCACACAGAACACAGACCTTCCTAGTGAGGTCGTAGTAGTGGTCCCGCAGAGCGACATTGGGAACGTATGTGTCATCTGAACCCGTTGCTACTGACACTACCGTCACAGATCAGGACATACAAATCGTACAAAACAGCGAAGCTGAAGACATTTTTCCACATAATATTTTGGAAATATTAGGTGAAGCTCCTATAAGAGACAAAAGGTTCGGCCCGGCCGAACCTTTTAGCTAGCCCCCCACCTGGTAGCTAGCTACCAGGTGGGAGCATACAGCGACAAATGGCTGTTCTAAGGATATAAAAAAAGACATTTTTGTAAGACATGGCATTCCAGAAAACTGTAAAAACATTGACGATCCTATACTTAATCAAGAAGTGAAAGCAGCGTTATCAGAAGTTCTTAGAAATAAAGATTCTTGAAAATAAGCAGGAACAAATTGCCTTGATAATTACTTGTTTAGGAGATGCTCTTTCACATGTCTTAGCTACCGATAATACCAATATAAAACTTTAAGTCGTTAACTGACGCTGGAAAATTGGCCTGTGATTTGCAACATACTGAATCGATGGTTAGCAGAAGTTTTGTTTGTTCGTCAATTAAATAAATTAGGCCACTTGCAGAATCTGATGTTTACTGACTGAATCGATATATCTGAATAGCCTTAATTGTTAAACTCATGTTTTATAAAAACTTAAAAATTGTGAATATTTGTAACCGTGAAAATGGTTTTCCACCCCTGAAATTCGTGCTTCCTGAGCCCCAAATTAAAAAAAAAAAAAAAATAGCTTGGATTTCAAAACCAAGGCGTATACTAATAAATCTGGTTAGAATATACAACTAATTTTATTTTTTTTGTTTATAATATCGTTTTCGCGAAGAAAAACCTACATTTATTATGAGCCCTCCGCGTGGGCTCCCGGCATCCCATATGGGATTTGAGTGAGCCCTCCAGGAGGGCTCCCGGCGCTGAACGTGTTAACTGAAAATAAATGGACTCGAGAGGCGGGTTCTGGGCGCTGAATGGGTTAAATAATTGACATGAGTTTATATGGTCGACATTCTCTGGGATTTAATTTGGATTTAGAAATTAATTCCTTTCCGAACTTAGGAAAAGTATAAACATCTCTAGGAACAAAATAATTACGGATGCTTTAAGAAATAAGATAATATTATCGTTCTGATAAGCAGAAGTTGTATTTTTGAAGACTGTTTTCAAGTTGGTTTTAAAAATAAATTAATAATATCTGATGGTTACACAAAAAAAATGTAGGTAGGTAAGTACTTAATTTTGGTAATAATCTCATCTCGGTAACAAATCCTGTTTTTTGCCAAAATGGCCTTTGTCCTTTGCAAACCGAAAATTCTGAAATAAATTTAGTTGGGAAGTATGTATCTAAATGTTGCACGAAAATAAAACGATGTCTTTTTTTACTAGCCGTTTGTAAAGGAGTTTTGCAGATTTTTAACGATTTAGCATTCTTATAAGCAATCGCATAAAATTAAAATTTTATTATGACAATTTAAAAATATTTCTCCTACAAACTCGGAGTGCGCAACACCGACTCGCTATTTGGCGGTTTTTTTAAATCATGAGCTTCAGTCATGTTCAGTCTTCTATTATTACCTTGATCGTCATCAAGGTATTAATAGAAGACTGAACGTTAATCAGCTGTTAAAAAATAATTAGGAGCACGTACGTACGTTACATTTAAAAAAAATACATCATGTATGTATGCCATTCATATGAAACATTTAAATTATTACATTGCGTGACAATTTCAGAAGAGGTTGGATGGCCCCCGGTCTTGGGATCAGAGCGAGCGATTATCCTTTTACATATTTTTTTTTTATTTTTTATTATTTCACGTCTCCACCCCACTAGGACATGTAAATACCCTAGGTATATTAAATACGAGGGTGACACTGAAAGTTCTTAGAAAATAAAAACTGAACAAAGTAGCAAGTTAATAATTTTATTATATCTTTTCAAAATAGTGTCCATTTACATCAATACATCGCTGTATCCAATGGAACCACTGAGAAAAGCACTTTGCCGACTCGTCCTTAGGGGTCGCTTCGACGGCATTTTGAAACGCAGCCACTGCATGCTTCCTCGGCGTTTTCCTCGAAGTTTTTCTTTTATTTTCGGAAATAAATAAAAATCGCAAGGTGCGAGATCGGGGCTATAGGGCGGGTGACCCAGTAATTCCACGTCTGACGTCGCCAAGTAGTCGATTGTTTGCTTGGCAGTGTGCGACGAGGCGTTATCGTAGTGAAGGAGGATCCTACTGCGAGGTCGTTTCTCCCAAACTTTTTCCAAGACAAGTGGCAAACAATTGTTAGTGTACCGCTCTGCAGTAACTGTTTTTCGATCCTCTAAAACAATTGTTGCGTAATGTCCTGTCCTTCCGAAGAACGAGGCCACCATCATTTTTCGCACGCTTCGA
Organism: Apamea monoglypha; assembly: GCA_911387795.2. Lineage (NCBI taxonomy): Eukaryota > Metazoa > Arthropoda > Insecta > Lepidoptera > Noctuidae > Apamea > Apamea monoglypha. Next base: position 19,718,677 of record OU426914.1, on the reverse strand, counting down.
CCTCTCTTCACTTTAGTTGGCAAATCCTCGGAAGGAAACACCCAGACAGCAGACTGTCTCTTAGTTTCAGGATCATAAAAATAAATCCAGCTTTCGTCACCCGTAAGTATGTCGAACACAGCATTTGAGTCACCTCCGTTAAATCTTTGAACCATTTCACAACACCAATCAACACGACGGAGCTTTTGGGCCTCTGTCAAATTATGAGGTATCCACCATCCAGGATTTTGTGCACTTGACTCATACCGATGCCTAAGCTTGTCCGAATCTACAGATAAGTCACTCTTTTGTCAGTCTCTATCATACGCCGCTCAGCATTGATGTTATTTTCAATCGTCGCCGTAGAAGGCCGTCCCTCACGCAGATCATCGGTGAGATTAGTGCGTCCACGTTTAAACTTATTAAACCAGCTGTAAACAGTGGCACGAGATGGGGCTTCATCGTGAAAGGCCAATCGAAGTCTATCATAACTTTCTTGTTAACTTAAATAACATCGCAAGTCACAAAAAATCATTATACGAAAATTTTCTCGCGTTAAATTCATGCTGACGTGACGCAGACAATTTTTAATTTGCCGCCAAATCGTAAACAAATAACAAATTAATAAAATACATACACAATAATATTGGCAAAGAGTTCCATTTTAAAAATTTGAACTTATTTTTTTATTATATCGTTTACAAGTGGCCAGTTCTAAAAACTTTCAGTGTCGCCCCAGTATAGCAACAAGACGTTCTGAAAACATTATTTTACTTCGTTTTACAGTGTTTTATAATACAGTTTCTAACCTAATGCCGATGACCCTCCTCGAGGGTTCAGTTTAGCTCAAACGTAATGCCGATGACCCTCCTGGAGGGTCCACTTGCAATATGTATGGCAGCATGGCGTATGAGCTCTATGAAAAGTGGGTGGAGTCGAAAGTGTTAAAAAAGAGATAAAAGATCACCTGTACACAACTCAAATAGATAGTTCTTTGGCAGCCAATTGGGGATATTTTAAAAGCGGCCAAAGCAATAAACAAAACTGGCGTGGAAGTGAAAACCAGATCCTCTGCACCAGGCCCTTCAAGACGTAAAACAAACGCAAAATTTAAACGCGAGGCGCTTACTTCCACTCCAGGGCTGGCAGACGGGAGGGGCGGTGAGACGTCCAGCAGTGCCTACTCCGAACACTCGACCCGAGTACCAGCGCCAGCAGCGCCGCACTCCGCCGCAGCAGCAGCAGCCGCGCGGACCCTGCAGGCGCTCACAGACCCAAGCACCGCACCGGCGCCAGCGCCGATGGAACCGGTGAGTCATGCAGGACGTTTGTCGCAATTTTACGATAGATGGCGTCTTATCAATAATGATGCAATAGGTACTTTTATCTTTTATCAGTCTGACAACCAGTCTTACCAAGGGGTATCGTATTACCCAGTAACTGGATTGTGGAGATCAGATAGGCAGTCGCTCCATGTAAAATACTGGTATTCAGCTGCATCCGGTTAGACTACACTCTATTTAAAGGACGCATACTTTTTGATTTCAATTGTTAAGGAATTCCGAAAGTTTTTGCTTAATAGAAAGTTTATAATAATAGCGCATAGACTGCGATCTGGACACGTTCCACTCAACAAGTTTCGGCATCTAATGGGAAAAAGTGACAGTCCAAATTGCGCAGAATGCGGCACAGTGGAGGATGTCCATCACTTGTTGGTGGAATGCGTCAGGACCCGAGCTGCTAGAGAGACACTGATGAATACCTTTGAATGTAATTTGATAGATGTTGGTTGTATTCAAAGTATTTTATCCGAGCCTCTTTCTAACGCAGCTATCTATGTTTACAAAATAGTGAGTAAGGTTTTAGAGGCCTAATAGTTCATAAGGTGTGTAGCTTTACTTGTATTAGGTTACGATGGGGCTGGCATGGTCTTACTGTGACCAAAAGCCCCTAAATTTATAAAAGAATAAAAAAAAAAAAAAAAAAAAAAGTTTTTGCGTTTCCAAATACCGTCCATCCAAGGTTTGGAAAACAATCTTTATGAATTTAACGTGCTTCCATTTGGCTTGTGCCCCATAAGTTTTTACTAAGCTACTTAAGCCTGTGACGGCATTATTAAGAAATTTAGGCTATTTATCAACTATTTGTTTAGATGATGTATGCTGTATTGGAAAAACATACAAGGAATGTCTAGAAAATGTTCAAAAGACCAAATTAATTATTTTTAGAATCTTTGGGATTGGTTACTAATAACGAAAAAAGTTCATTGATCCCGAAAACCAGTTGTAAATATCTAGGCTTTATTATAGACACTGAGTTATTTCACATTAGACTAACAGACACAAAAAAACACATATCACGAATGAAATTCATAACTTTATGACCCTTAAACGTTACAAGATTAGATGTCTTGCTCACTGGTGGGTCTACTTGTATCTGCTTGCCCAGCTATTCAATACGGCTGGCTATACACGAAAGAGTTAGGGAGGTGTAAATATTTAGATATTTACACCTCTCCAACCTCTCTCGTTATTAAAGTCGGATAATAATTAAGGAAGTTATATGAATATACTCGTATCTTTACATATTTACAAAGATTTATTTTGGTGGCTAAACGCTGTCAAAAATAACGTTAATCCGATTCGTGATGAGAAATATTTGCTTGAAATATTTTCTGATGCAAGCAAAACAGGGTGGGGGTGGCTTGCTGCTAAGATACTGCAAATGGGCAGTGGAGTGCTGCAGAAAAGGACCTGCATATTAAATTATTAGAATTAATGGCAGCCTTTTTTGGCCATAAGATATTTGCCAAACAGGTAAAGAATTGCCAGATCCTTTTGCGCATTGATAATAGCCATAGCCATATCTTATATAAATCGAATGGGTGGCATTCGATTCCCCATTTGAATATAATTACCAAAGAACTCTGGCAATGGTGTGAGAAAAAAAATATACACGTTTTTGCCTCCAAATAACGTAATAGCAGACGCGGAATCTAGGGCCACACATCCAGACATAAAATGGGCACTAAGTGACAATGCCTTTGATTACATGTAAATAATCAAAGGACAATGCCTTCAGCAAAATCGTCCACACGCTCAGTACACCAACTATTGATCTCATCAAGAATCAACAGAAAATGCGACATATACGTCATGTATATGTCATGTTATGTCATGTACATAACATAGAAAAGAGATCCTCATGCCTATGCGATAAATGCCTTTACATGGAATTTGAATAATCTAAACTTTTACGTTTTTCCACCATTTTCGGTCATATTAAAAACTTTCCGGAAAATAATTACGTATGAGGCTGAAGGCATCGTTGTTGGGTCCACGCAACCGTGGTTTCCGTTGTTTGAAAGTCTGTTAGTATCTGAGATTATCCTGTTCAAACCAAGTGACCAAGCTCTTATATCTTGTTTCAACAGTCCACCACCACCTCGGCTTACCCTGGCTGTAGGCAGATTGTCAGGACGGCACTACTGAAAAGAGGCGTCCCTCCTTCTTCTATCGATATATGTATGCTTCACTTTCCAATAATACTATAAAACAGTATGATACGGGAAAAAAAAGTGGTTCATTTTTTGCCAGTCTCATACCGTTGATTTTTGTGAAGCCTGCCTCTGTTCCCAATGTTATGTATTTTCTTACAAGGCTATTTAATGAAAGAGCCCAATATGGTACTTTGAACAGCCATCGATCAGCTTTGTCTCTAATAATTGGATCAAAAATTGGATCTGATGACATATAAACTAAGACCACCATTACCTAAATACAATGAAACCTGGGATCCGTCTATTGTGCTTAATTACTTATCTAATTTATATCCCAACGAAGACTTGAACTTGGATTGTCTTGCCAAAAAGACCGTAACCCTAATCGCATTAGCCACGACCCACAGGGTTTAAAAAAATTCGAAAATAAATATTAAAAATATTTGTATTTACTCAAGCCATATCACTAATAAGATTCCAGATTTGATAAAAACTTCACGTATTGGTTCAACACAGCCTTGTCTACATCTACCATTTTTCACAAAGCAACCAGAAGTTTGCCCAGCTAACGCACTTTTTTTTTTCTGGGCTGGAAATCATCTGACTTCTCCCGCTCTGGGCGGAGCGGGAGGGCGTGTCAGACTTTTACTGACTAAAACCCACCCGTGTTCCCCTGGCATAGGCAACTGAAGGAATCCTTCTTTCGGTGGTCGTACAGTTAGGCCTCTATAATTATAAAATACTGTTAAGTAACAGTCTTAAATCTTTAGCCATAACATAACCAAAGAAAATAGTATAAATGAAGGTAAGTAACAAAAGTTATTAAGTATAGTAAGAAAGTAGGTAATTAATAAATCTGAGAAAATGGTATTACAGATTTCATATTTCTTCTAAATATTAATTTATCGTGTAATATGCTTTCTGTATCAGGAATCTATGGAGAGATTTTTCGAGTCTTTGGAATTTTTTTATCGACTTAGGCAATTTATTAAATATTTCTGGAGCCATTCCTAGGATTTTTGACTTAAGAGCACCTGGATGCAGGCGCGGTCACAGCCCAAGATTTTGGGGGGGGTCACCATGGGTGCCGAGGATTATTTAAAGGGAGGAACATCTCCTCGTTGGTCTAGTGGTCGCAAGCGTTACTGCTGAGCATAAGGTCTTAGCTGGGTTCGATTCCTAGGTTGGGGTAAAGTGTATTTAGGTTTTTCCATGAGCAATTTCTCAGAAGCAGTCTGGAGTTTAGATTTGGGCCCGGTTGACGGCAGAAGGCTCGCCCCCTATGACATGGCACTTAATAACTGGCGAAATGTGGGTGTAAGTACCATATGAAGGTACTATAGAGAACTAGAAGAGCCCTCTGAGGTAACAGGAGGAATCAAACAACTATATGACTCCTTTTAGATTATATTGGCTGAACTTCTTTACATATTTCTCACTATATACACACTGACAATTCTAAGCAAAAATCCTAATTAAATATTTGACACTAGCTTGAACGTTCGAATGCAACCCGCGCTAAATTATAGCCGGCCTGCACAATATAAGATCGCCGTCGGCAGACAAACCTCTACATGAGCTACGCCCATCCTTGAATAAAAGTATTAGTATGCTCCCGCTTCTAAACAAGACTTTTATTCACAACATTCGAACACTCAGGCCCTTCCTGCCTATCCCTATGATAATAATTAGCTACCGCCAGATGATCTATACAGTGTGAGGTCCAACTCTTGCAAAAGTAGGCTTAAGTCAGGACGAACGAATCACGAATTCGACACTATGACAAGTGTCGGGTAAATTAATATTTACATGTGCCACTGTGCACCAATATAAAATAACATCGTCATGCTTAAACCTCGTCGCGCCAAAACTGACGTAGAAGACGCGACGCGGCCTCCTGAATACTAACAAATTGACGTGACAGTTCACATCAGCCTAGATGAGGCTTAAAAAAAATAAATGACCTTAACTTCAAACTCTTTTACTCCATCGGACGGTATTGAGCCAGAGGGAGAGAAAAGGTTAAGAGGTCAGTGTCCATCGAAAAATCCTATCTTATGCCCATACTCCAGAGGAAACATCTCAAAAATCTACACCATTCTCGTCAAACTCAATCTCCATGAAACATCAGTCAATACTGATACAACTGTGGGTCCTCCAAAATTGTGTCAACCAAACACACTTTGCGAAGGCTATGCCCCATAAGCAAAGTTAGTTTCAGCTTAGGTGAGTGTCACCAAAGTAGAAATGACCGTAGTTTACGAATCTAAGTACCTCTCCTAACTCGCGTTACTAAATTCTGGAGTACGTTCATACTATTTCAACCTATTAAAACCCAAATCACGAAGGCGTCGATATGTTCACTCCCTCAGACCCCTTGAAGCTGCGCGGTGAGGCACCTCACGCTCCCAGCCGCGTCCGGTGTTTTATCTCAGCATATGCAAAAAATACAAATGATAACATGTTAATATATTATATCATAATAACCAAACTAAAATAATGTACTTGACGGCACAGGATAAGACATATTGTAAAATAAAAGCGGTTCTTTCAATAGTACGAAATTTAGATTTTATTATGAATTATTCAATAGATTAATTTTACTTCGTTACAATCAGTTTCAATAAATAATTATTTTAATACCTTACAACAATAGTTATGACACCCAGTAATACAGTAACAGCTTAGTTCACACAAAAGAGCAACAATATGCAGAGAGGCAGAGTAAGAGATAATTAAGAGCAATACAACCTGTGCACCGGGCGCCGCTTGAAGTCAGAATGCCCGTTCCGCCGCGGCCCCTTTTATACGTTAATATTGGAGGTGGTGCGACGACGTAGCACTGCTATGTCGTGAGGTGCGAGAATGGCGCATTGCGCCAAAGTGCTACGGTGCTACGGTGCTACGGCGTAGCCCGATGCAAGAGTTGTTTACACTGCGACGCCGACATAAAGTGATGTTTACATCTAACTGACGTTGACATGACAAAATATGACAATAAAAGTTGGCTTTAAGTAAAATTTTTTTAGGCGCGATAATTAAAAGCCCACTGTCATGAATTCATGGTTTTAAGTTGTTACTTCTGTCGGCAGCCCCCATTTCTGCCTATGTTCTTAATGTTTTGTAAACGCCCATTGGAGTCACGAGTAAGTAATGTAAGTAAATCATTCAGACTCTACAGCACACCTACAGCTTGAACGATTGGGGGGGGTCATGACACCCCCCTCGGACCGCGCCTGCCTGGATGGCGTTAAGTGGATAGGGGTTTCCTTATGGTTATTTTTAATAAAAATGACAACTTCGTAATATATATAAGGACGCAAGTGTTAATAATTTTAAATTAATAAAAAAAAATTTTGCAACTGTCAGTGCTTTGGATCATGCATACCGCACGAAGACACTTTTTTGGGCTTTAAAGACCAATTCCGTACGTAATCCGTAGAATTACCCCAAAATATTACCGCAGTGTGGTGGAGACGTATGCGTGGTATGCGGTAAGAACGGTGCTGCGATTGGCGACCTTGCTTTAATTGTGTAAAGAATAGCAGTATTGATTCAGGTTTTTTTTATGATTAATGTGTGTTTTCCATGTCTTTTCGATCTGGCCTACCGCCATTTAAGATTTCGAACAGCTGGTCCATTGACTTTATCTACTGGCATGGCCTGGCATGGCATGCCGTTTGCTTCTTGCGGCAGTTCGCCTGAAAGGTAAACAGTTGCTTTTATATTTTATCGTCAAAGGTTGTGAAAACATAAATCATGCTAAAGACAAAGGACAAGTCACAATTTGAGTCAAAATTCATGATGATAAAAAGTAGACCTCGAACAATTACACCAAATGTCATTAATAAAAATGGGCTGCTACACCTACATTATTTCTGGTTAACCTAACTATTATAAAACTGCAGGATGATTGCGTAACACACTCAGTAGGAATGGCTTTCATTTTGTCAGTTCAACAACATTCATTGCATTATTTACGTTGTTAGGCAGACAAATTTTTCGAACTATGAAGCAATGGATTAGCAATATCCTTTAAAATGATATAGATTGAGATTAATAATGTGTTACGCAATTAGGGTGCTGTATTTGCCAGTTTGTTTAAGGGTCAGTTCACACCGAGACGCGACGCTGCGCGCACACTTTAAAAGAGTGACTCAAAATATACTTTATTTTCTACACGAAAAGGTACACATTGCATTGCGAGAGTTCAGAATACGTTGCGAGGTGCAGTAGGTCGTTTTAAAGTGTGCGCGCAGCGTCGCGTCTCGGTGTGAACTGACCCTAATTGTTTGTTAGCATTTAAAGTTTTTTGAACAGGTCTATGTTATGTTAAACTTACTGTTTGAGTGTTTGCAATCTTCGTCCATTCCTGCGGCGACTGAGTGGCTGAATACTTGGCAAGGTAAGCTGACCTCCTTTTTTGTTTTTTAATGTAGCTCGGTTAAAGCTGGTGTGCAAACAAAATTTGCATGTGCACCGTCTTTTTCAAATAGTTATGTATTCTATGTGACTCCACTTGGTTATACCTGCACACATACACATGTAAATTTATTAAAAGTAATAAAGTTAGGAGATAATAAATGTAATATACATTTATTTTCATCATAATGCCACTTCCAGTTTATATATAAAGAATTGCGTAGGTTAGTTGGCGTTAGGGGCCCATGCAGGCCCCGCATATTTATATATATTAATCGGAAAATCGGAATTTATATACACCTGAGCAGCGAGTTTGCTCAAGACACATTTGTTTTATGAAGTTTGAATTGAAGCAACCCGTTGAACCAGTTTGAATTTATCGCACACCACTTTAGTCATGTCATGACCTAATTTATGTTACTTTAGAGTACATACACACGAGCGACACGCGTCGTCGACGGAGGCAACTGCATCCGTCGACGCCCGCCGTCGACGTGTCGGCGGCTGCAGTTGCCTCTGTCGCAAGCACTTACAAAATGTAATTACCTGCTATAGATTTTCAAGCATTTTATTATGTAAAGTGGGTCCGTAATCCTGTAGAGGGTTCTTAGGCACCTGGAAATATAAAATAGATTAATTCGTTAAACATTGTGATGGCATAGACTCAGCATAGAGCCTCGCTTCTTAAGCACTAAGGTGTGTTCGAAACCATCATCAGCCGAATGATGTCTACTGAGGAACATAATCCTCCTCAAGAATGGCCTGTCTTCTGGTGAATCGCTCAGTCGCCTTTTACGACAGCCACGGGAAGAGATGGGTGGTGCTATTAGTTTTGTACACACATGGATGAATAAAAAATTAGTCAATACCTATCAAGTACCAATGTAACTCTTTAGTCCATTAACTAAGTATAACAGTGCAAAAAAATATAGTCTCCTAAGCAAAGTGTTGATTAAAGCCCTTTGTACATACACATGTTTCCTTGCTGTCAAAAACGATAGTTAGTTCTATGGAATCACTATAGAAGCTTGTTGACTAACACATTTTTTTCTACAGGGCGGTTTACATGCCGATCCGTAGAGAAACCATGCCGTGTACAAAGAGCCTTTAGCTTGTTTCTTATTTATATGAGAGATTGGAAAATGTGATCGAAATTGGCCTGTAAATACATCTTTGCCATCATAGTCTATGAGATGGAAAATGTGAACAAATGTTTTACAGGTTTTACTATTGTATAAGCACATAAATGTTAGTGTATCTGAGTACACTATTTACCTTCAAACTATCAGTAGTTGGTTCACATATGGTTGGCATCTGAACAGGAAAGAAGATTCCAGTGTCACTGCACCTGAAAGTTGCAATTAGAAGATTTTTTTTTAATTGTTGGAATGTAAGTTGTTATGTTGGAATGCATTTTGTTAGACCAGTTTCTCATCTAATTATGATTATTTAATTGCTTCTATAATAAACTACACATTAAAGAAAATTAAAGAAAAGTTATGTTATTTAATATAAAAGCAGAATGCTTTATCTTTTGTACTTCTAATAAAAAATGGTAAGTTTTATACTTTTATGAGAACCATCTATAAAATTGAGACATTTTTTTAAATTTTTCTTTTATGCAATACTATGTGTCTCTTCACCTAGCCAACCCCACTGCCCCAATCAAATTTAAGAAGTCGCCTATTGCCTTTTCTCTTATTTTAAATTTAAACTTAGATAGTAGTTGTTTTACCGTACCTACAACTTTAAACTACATAATATTTTCAAGATTCAACATTGAGGGAGTTTTGAGTAATACAATAACTAATGTTAAACTTACTAGAGGATTCTCAACTGAGATATTTGTGCCTTGTTTAGTTACACTTGTAGTGGCCACGAGTTGTGGCCATTGTTTCTAGCGAAAGTTGCAATAAGTCCTGCGCTATAATCGTGTCAGCATAATTATTTAATCTTATTCTAGCACTGCTTGTTAATGAGGAGTCGTCGAAGTGCTTAATGCACAGCATTTTTTTTTTTATTCAATACATCTTGTGTTGCGTTGCGAGTGCAATTCTCTTTCTCTGTGATTTTTCAGTTGACCACTCTCCAGTAGGTGTCAGTATTAAGACATACACGAGCCCTAAAATCATTGAATAAATTGGATTCCACTATTTAGTTTAATTTCAGTGTCTAGCACGTCCTATGAACAATTTGATTGTTTGTTTGTTTGGATATGATTGTGTTGCCAGAGCAAAAATATTAAATACTTCTAAGAAAAAAACACTTTTAATAAGTATTTAAACAATTTATTCACAAACTTATGTACATACAGCACCCAGATTCAATCCACTAAGTAAGTAAATAATTATGTAGAAGCGTGGTTATCCAAGAACTCAGAAAGCAAATCAAAATCAACAATTAAAAATCTACCAATATGGTAAGAATATTTTATACTAGTGATTTCTCTGTAGCGTTTATCGTTGTCACCATATTTTCGTTCATTTTGCCCGATTTTGGCATTACTTTAGCGGTTAGCCCCATGATTTTAACTTCATGAACGTTCACGTTCCTGAACGTGTGTGCTGCCACTGCTTGTGAAACACAAAGTTAAATCCAGAACTAACGGCTGCAATTTACAGCTCAGCATCAAGCTTTACGGTAATAAAAAATGTACGCGCTACGCGCCGTCACAAATATGTCTTTGGAGAATTATAATCTTAAGAATCACCAATACAATTCTCAAAGTTAGAATTCGCCTCAAATGATTTCATGTAACAGTCAATCAATCGGGCAATGTTTAGAGAGTTGGATTCATGAGAAAAAGTAATAATTTTGCAGGCTTTCTCTATTTTGCCATGTTCAATAAGAATGTTTAATAATGACGTTAACGAAACAAACGACGTTATTGAGTAACGTTTTTTAGTAACTGATCGATAAACGGATCCAATATCTAACTACACATCACTACCATTGACGTTAGACGTCGCAGTGACGTTGACGTCCTTTTTCCTCCTCATTATTCCCTCCGCCCCGCGCACAGTGCTGCCAGATTAGGCCATTTTACGCCGTTTAGGGTAGTTGGAAGAGAAACTTATGGCCGATGCCTTTATTTCACGGTCCGTTATTGGTTAAAATAAGATTTCTTGTATCTTTACCAGTGATGAAGCAAACACCTCACAGCTCTGCATAATAGACCCTGCATTATGGAAGTAGCTATCATAGATAAAATTAGCTTTTATGTAACTTTGACAATCAAAACGATTTGTTTTTGTTTATAGGAACCGAGCATTATTGGCGAAACATTTTTTCGAATTGGCCCTAATAAGGCAATCTCAGAAAAAAAAATCGGCGGTTTTAGGTGTTTTTAAGCTTCATCCTAGATTATAACATAATCTCGGCCGAGGAATGTGCAAAATAAACGTATAGGTACACATATTTATTTCTTATATAATTGAATTGAAGTTTTTGTAGAAGTTTCACATCATTCTTTGTATTATTCCATGTATTGAGGATACTTAAGATAATACTCTGTCAAATAAAAAATAAAACGAAGATTTTTCCTTACAATCCAAAATCCCGAGTCTAGCTCGGCATACCGGGTTTACCTGATTACAATCGCGAAATCCCTAGATTGGAAATAGCCATTCCACTATTTTTACCCGACTACAGCAAAGTCAAAGACTTTTTTTCTTTAGCTTTGCCTTAAAAGGCAATTTTGGATTGTATGGAATTAAATACATATAATAATATAACCTGTCAAAACCCTCCTTGGGCTTTGCCGTAGTCGGGTAAAATAATGCAATCGTGAATTAAATGCTTGTAGAGTGTTGAATGATGTCACTTAAAATAAGAGTTTTGTATTAGGTGGAAATAATATATGTTTTTTGGCTATCACTAAAATTTTAAACAAATTAGGCCAACCTTAAAAAAATAGGGTGACTAGACTTTTTCTGACGTTTTTCGCGACTTGGAGCGTGCCACACAGGGCAACAATGCCCACACCATAGGTCTACAGTAGGGATGATCCGATACCATTAAAGTATCGATACTTATTCACATGAGTAGTAGGTACTCAAATATTTTTTTGTGATAATAATCATGCATAATCAATCAGCCTATAATGTTCCGACTACAAACACCGTTCGGCACAGGCCTCCCCTCTTCTAGAGGGAATGAGCGCAGGCCCAGTGCGGGTTAGTAGATGTCACTTGTCTTCGAATTTTTGGTTCTAGGACAACCAGTATTCTCACGATGTTTTCCTTCACCGTTTTGAGAACAGTGGTGATGAAATTATTAACACAAAGTGAAGCGCCTGCCTGGAGTCTCTCTGAGGAATCGAATTCGCAACGAGGTAATCCGGCAGAGAACCAAAGTTGTCGACATAGCTCACAGAATAGGCAGGCTGAAGTGACAATGGGCCGGCCATATTAGCCGTAGAACCGATGACCGTTGGAGTAGACGTGTTCTTGAGTGGAAACCGCGAATCGGTAAATGTAAGGTGGGACGAGGACCACGAGGCTCCACCTAGCATGAGGACATGCTAGGTGGAGCGACGATTTTCGCAGTATGGCTGGTAGCAGCTGGATGAGAGTTGCCAAAATCAATAGTCCTGTAGTGGACTGCTATAGGCTGATGATAATCATGATAAAGCTCCTGTCTGGGTTCGATCCTACGACCTATAACTCGTTAAACAGGGCCGTTACCACTGGGCCACCTGCTCGTTCATATGAGTACTTACTTACTCCAAAAGTATCGATATTTACTTATATCGATTTCTTTTTTTTATAAGTCTGAAATATAAAACTGATGTCATATTTTAGGTAGTTAAATGAAATAACTAATCCCTAATAACTAATTCCTCCATAGGTAGGTACTATTGTTGATTTATTAATATAATCAATACAAGACAATTAACAACCAACATAATTAACAATAAGTTTTTCTTACACAAAAAATCAGGTTTAGAAAGTTTCCCCAAAATAATAATTGGTCCAAACATTTAGTGGATAATTTATTTTAATTTTCAGTCATAGTTGCAGCAGCCAGTGAAAATTTGACTACGACAAAAAGGTACTGTATATCATAATTTTATTATAAAGAAGAAAACATTATTTTCATTTCTTCCCATTCTGCAAATGAGTTACTTTCTAAAGATACTAGCTACCGATATATATATTATGATTCGATAAAACTACTTTAAAAGAATTCAATTGATATTAAAATTATTTAGTATCGAAACAAAAGTATCGAGTACTTTCTGTCAAGAAACATCCCTATCCACAAAATAAAATTTATTCAGTCGCTTTGTAGCTTCGTAGCTCGCTTGTAGGCTCGCGTGTGTTGACGTTTGACTGCTGTCTAGCGTCTTCAGGAATTGTTTACAAAATAAAGTTTAACATTTGTCTGTGTGCGTGTTACAACTAGTGAAGTGATATTTAATTGAACATTTTGCTGAATCAACGACCCTGTGTTTTAAAATTTTAAGTCAGCCAATGACCTAAGAGCGCGGTAAGTTTTTTTGTAAAAATTAGAACAGATGGTGAAAACTATTGTTGATTGCATTGCACTTTGTTGTTACTTTTATGTGTTGTTATTTTGTGTTTTTTTGTTGTTTTCGTGGCTAATTGTAATAATTAAGTTATTGCTGTGTGTTATATTTCCTATGTAGGTAGGTTAGTGCATGCGCCCCTTGTGCTTTGCTCATCTTACCCTTATCATATATATCCCATACGATTTGAATACATAGGTAAGCCATACTAATATTGGAGATATTGAAACTAGCATTGTATCTGGGCCTTAATGGCATTCTGTGCCCGTTCATTGAAGTGCAAGTGTTCTTGTGTGTTAAAATCATGTATTGTGAGCTTTGAGTTGATAAAAGTTGGGAAGTAAACTTGGTAACGTGTAGTTATTGTTATTGAATCACTGTTATGGAATTTTATATTTTGTCAGTTTAATGTTGACTGGTGAGCGGCCCTGCATTGTATTTATTTGTCTCCGATTCAGCGAAGTTGCTTTGCATTTCAGCACTTGCAGTTTAATAGTATGGCATAGCTGTTTGTATTACCTTTATATGTGTGTAATAGAGAATCATCTATTTTATTAATTGACATGACATCATGCCTGTTATTCCTGACGGGTAAGGCAGAAGTGTACTTATAGAGAGTGATGACCTTTCGCCAGTTATGTTTAAGTCTCATGTGGGGGAGAGCCTATTGTCTACCGGGCATCCATTCAGACTCCGGGCTCCTACTGAGAAATTCCTGGTGGGAACCTCAATAACACATTTATTAGCACTCTCATGCTTAGCAACAGTGCTTGCAACCACTACACCAACAAGGCTGTATTGTTGTACACCCCAACTTATTATTGTCAAAATAAACTTGGAAAGGGAATCTTAGCATTTCATTTAGCTGGATATGAAATATGTTATCACCAGCAACACAAATTATGTTGTTGCAACAACAGAGACTATAGTGATTTGTATTGTAAAAACAATGTCCTTAACAACAACAACATGGTCTTTAAATTATTAATGTTTTCAGTTATTGTCTCTTCATCCATCTTTACTGACTTAAATACAGTCAAAGCACAGTAACTACAGTACAGATCTGTTGTTCCATATTATAATAAAATTATGCCTGTCGAAGACATATGACTTCGACTAACTGGCACTGGGTGGGTTACTGTCACAGAGTGGAGGCTCGTGTCCCAGCAGTGCGAATGTTATAGGCTGATTATGCTATGCCTGCATAAGCGATAATTTACAAATGCCTTAGTGCTACCGGTAATAAACATATTCTCTATCTTGTTCCTTTTCTTATTACCCAAAAACCATATTAAACTTTTATTTATACTTTCTGGCACATTTATTTGTAACATACAACAATAACAATACAGGGAGACTTGTAATTTGACTTCGATTGTTCAGGTTAAGCTACGCTTGCCGCAGTTGGTCCATGGATGGGTATCCATCTTTACATAAATACATACCAAGACCCCTCCATGCCTCGAAAAGCACATTAAGCCGTTGGTCTTGGCTGTTATTCGCAGATCTTGGACAGTCGTCACGCACGTCGTGTGCCCAAAAGTCTGACAACTAGCCTTACCACAGGGGTATCGTATTCGGTATTGCCCAAAAACTGGGTTGTGGAGTTTAGATAGGTAGTCGCTCATCTAAAATCCCTAACCCAACCTAATATCTGGACGGGTGGAGTCCAACATAGCTGAAAAACGCTAGGCAGATGATGACTTGACTGTATGAAAATTAGCACCTAAAAACCAACCCAAGCCTATGACAACGATATGGAAGTGAATCTTAAGCTCTTTTCTTTGTCCGTGCGCCGATAACGCCAAAATAATCACCTCCCCACTATACTTGATACTTTTGCGATGATTTCTAGGTATCCTATTTAAGTCGGCAAGCAAAATCAGAACAATTTCTTTTTAATTCAGAATCTTCGATAATTAATAATTGTCAAGTTTTGAAACCGTAAACTGAAAAGCATAGTTAAATTCAATTGCAACCATTTGCTTATTATACTCGTAAGTGATTTCTGAAAATAAACTTTGACTACAATACGCTAAAGTATAAGGGTGCGATTCCACTGAACGGATACGAGCGGAGCGGAGAGATGTGCAGGAATCAACCAATCACATAGGTTAAAAAAACTATTTTACAAAAAAAAAACAACCGACTTTTAAAAAAACACTACAAAGTGAAAAATAACTTTAATTTCGGAAGTCGGTGTCGTTGGTTCCGTTGTACCTACCCCACAAAAATTCAAAAATTCATATTATACTTGCAAGATTAGTGGTACCCCAATAACACCTTTGACAGTAATGAGGGTGTACCGTGGTATACTGAACACATCTGCGTACCCCTTTAGAAGATACGGGCGTGGTGTTATGTTGTGTGATTGCGTAAACAATGCATACAATTATGCGATAGCAGCAATCGCGGTTGATTTGCTGGTATTTATCGAAGAGTTCCGTTGTCTGTCTCCGGAACTTATTATCAGATCTTTACGAAATTTAAATGGAACCATTTCGGAGTAAACCTCTTTCGAATAAAAAAAAAAGCATTTTGCAAATCCGTCTATATATGACGGATTTATACCCGAACATACATAAAAAAATATATAACCATACGAATTGAGAACCTCCTCCTTTTTTTGAAGTCTGTTAAAAATCCATATCACGTCTAAGTATCACGTGTCGTCTCTGATTGATTGATTTCTGCGCGTCTCTGCTCCGCCCACTCGTCTCCGCTCGAGTGGAAACGCACCCTAAGTCATAGATAGAAAAGGAAGAGTCAACGACATGTGATTATCTAAGATTCAAGTAGACGTTTAACATCTTGATACCACTAAAGGGCTGTTTCTCTTATGAGCTATTTAACATCACGCTACGACCCTTAGGGGCCGAGCAAAAAGAAAAATATCTATAATTATAATAAGTACCAACATAAAACATATACTATTAACAACGTTAACCGCTTTCCAAAGATAACAATTTAAGGGCTGATTTTTCAATCGGCAGATATTTTTTATTCGTGGAATAAAATTGACGTCTGACAGATTTGTATGAAAGAACTGTCAAAAATTCAAAATTCCCCGATAAAATTATTTGGCGTTGGAAAATTCTCAGATTTGTTTGTTTATTATTTGACGAGCAGCAACACGAATAAAAGTTAACTTCCTATGGTGTCGAAGGCGAAGGTTGTGTGCCCACGGCAAATGTGCGCCGGCCTTTTGTTAACCAGGGGGTTTACAAAAGGCCGGCGCACATTTGGCGTGGGCAGATTCGTCAGTGGGCGGCGGCGGGCGGCGCGAAGGGAAGGGTCCCTTCGCGCCGCCCGCCGCCGCGGGGGCCGCGTCCGCGTGCAACGGGTTGCAGTCCAGCAGTACTTGTTGTATCGTTCACGGCTCCGGACGTGCTCTACAACTGACGATCCTCTTGTGAGCTAAGCTTCTGTGAATCTTGTTTGGAAATCAGAGTCCCAGAGTTTTCATAAGTGTTAAATACTATTTAAATATATTTACTCAACATCTAAATCACTGGTAAGTAATTACCTACAGTAGATAGAAATATTTCAGGCTCAGCAGGCCAGTTTATGTGAAAATTGCCGTTTTTTTTTTTGAGATATTCGCACGGTTTTGATTTTGAATATTTTAAAATACGAAAATTTGTCTCGATAAACTCACACCTAGCCGTTAGGTAGATACTTTGACCGAATTGTGTCGTGTACAAGGTTTTCTACGGCGCGGGCGCGTCGCGGCTTACTCGAAGTACCGTAAAAAACCGCGCCGTGAACAAGATTCCTTATAATCCTGTACAAAAGAGTTTGAAAAATCACCCCAATGTTTTAAATGTTACCTGGCCCTACATATTCATTCTTGTTTACAGATCATGGGTACTTGCTGTAGCAAGGAAGTTGCCGTACCGACGGATGCTTACGGGGCATCAGGCGGAGCTTTTGCTTTCGCCACACGCGCAGCGGAGCCCCGGCCCTCTGGCAGTAAAGAAGTTGACCCCAAAGTCATAGACAGCCTTGTGCTTGAGCTACTCGACTTAATCGCATCCTTCGTTGACAAGTAAGTGGACAAATATTATAAGACTAGGTTTCGGGTGCTCTCAACATTTGCTAACCTGTAAACAGCAGATCTGCGGAGGTCTTGAAATGGCGCACCATACTTCATGGAAAGGTAAGTGGACAGAATGATATTATAAGACTATAGGTTTTTTTAGCCACAGACGTTTTGAAACGGTACATTGAGATTTTATATTTTGTGTAAATTTCTTAAGACATATTATAAATAGGAGTTCACACCCTGTCAGCCTTTTAGCGAGAATTTTAACTTTGAAGAGCTGTCCGTTCAAGAATTGTGATTATAGAAACAACACGAACAATTTTGTAATCAAAATAATGGTTATTTATCTTTTCTCTTTGTTTATTTTATTAATCAGTAAAAATAATAGAAAATCTTCCGGAAAAATTAAACAAATTTAAACAAAATGGGGTGCTTTTTGCCAGCCAATAGGCGCATCCAATATGCGCCGGTTAACGGCTATTTGTGATGTGACATTAAACTGAAATCTAATGCGTGCGATTTAAAACACTTAATAGTTTTTACAAATTTTACGTAACCGTTTTTCTTTATTTTAAATATCATGGCTGGAAAACAAATCCATCGTTGTACAGAAGACCAGTTAACGTATAGCCTGGTAAATTTGACTAAAATGTTAGACTAACTTTGCATTAGTTTATAACATTTTTTGTTTTCATTTATCATTTAGTTTAGTTATAAGTGAGTATATTAAAATGTATACCGTGAAAACTTCCCCGCGTGGACGTTTTTAGGGTCCGTACCCAAAGGGTGCCAATGGAACCCTATTACTAAGCCTCCGCTGTCCGTCAGTCTGTCGGCGAGCTGTATCTCATGAACCGTAATAGGTAGACAGTTCAAATTTTCACAGAACGTGTATTTCTATTGCCGCTTTAACAACAAATAATAACAAAAGTAAAATAAAGTTAAAAATTAAAGGGTTACAAAATAACAAACCGTTTCTTCAAGTCTTAAATAATTTGTGGTTTCCTGAAAATATCGTCTTTCAAAAATATAGATGTTTGCTTTCTATTTTTCGTCACAATAAAAGAGATAATACATGATAATGGCCGACTTATATAATATGGAACATAAAACAACAAAACATCAGCCTATATTCAACAAAGGAGGAGGCAGAAGTGTATGGAACAATCACAATTCGCAATTTATGGTACATTTCGCGATTAACTGTTCTGTGTTAATCTTCCTGTACGAGTCGCAATAAATACTTTTTCTTTCTTTTCTATTATTTTTTTTTACATAATATCACACTGGTATTCCTCGTAGGGAGGGATAGGCAGAGGTATAGCTCTATAATAATTTGCTACAGAAGTAGGTACTGCATTGTGTTTTTCGTCAAAAATGAACGATCAAACACAAAGATAGCCAACCAATATAAAATTAAACTTAACATAACATTACGCTTGTAATCCTCTAAGCATGGCAAGAGATATATAAGACACCCAGAGTTTTCGCAAGTTAGGTATTTAATGACTCCCCACATATGTACATGTGGAATACATAGCATCACACCTGTCTTGTCCGAAGGATAGGCAGAGTTAATTACGCCTCTATATAAGTAGCTCCATAGGTAGGTAATTATTTTTCGTCGTTCGTAAATTGAAAGAAATCTAATACAATGATAGTCAAATAATACAGGGTGTAAAAGAACCCATCACATAGCCGTCTCATTGTCTCTTTTCAGCCGAAAAACAACATCCACAATGTCCGTGCCTCCCGCTCGCGGCGGGTGCCTGCGAGGTGCATGCAATATTTGGGAGGCCATCCTACGGTGCGTCTGCCGGTACGTGGAAATATTCACGCCAAGCGTGGCGATTATGGCAATAGCTCCCCGTCCCCCAAAATCATTGTGCTTATGGGTGCATGCAACGGTACAGGGGTCGTGGGGGTATTTAAAGTTGTGTTATTATAACATTAAAAACTCACCGAGAGGAGGCCTGTGTCCCAGCAGTGGGAACGTTATAAGCTGATTATATATTGTATATTAAAAACTCGTTTCGTCAAAAAAAGTCAATAAATGTTGGTAGTCTAGTTGGTCAGTAAACTTTGACCTTCAATATCTCCGTAACCAGAAGGTACGGTCCAGTACAAAAATATGATAACAATGGCGGGGTGTACAAGTAGCGGAGTGTAATAGTACCTATACTTGCTTGTGTTTTCCTCCACAATGGAAGAGAAAGATATCCGAATAATCTCAACTTTTGTGTATTTGTGATATTAAGCTTTAATCATAATATTATGCCAGTATTCCACTATGGGATAGACAGAGGTGCGGCTATTTTACAGGTATTTTACAGTAGAATAAACAACAAACTTATTCTGCTCAAAAACAACATCTACAATTCATCAGTGTCATCATACTTATAACACACACACGACATAACATCACGTATGCTTTTCTCGAAGAGTTAGGCAGAGGTGAATCTAGTACACCCACATTTCGCCAGTTTTGTTCAAGTCTCATGTAATAGGAAGATATTGTTAAAAGCTTTGCTCTGAAGGGTTTCTGTTAGTATATTTGCCATGTCCGAAACTGATCTTGCGTTAAAATAATGTTTCACGTTCACATTAAGTTTTCCCAGTGTTGGTTAGCCGAAGACAGTTGTTGTTCGCATAAACGTGCGCTGGGTGGCATTTGTAAATAGTACCTACACACCAAGTATAATCTTACCGGTGCTGAGATTCTTCTGAGATGCTCGTTTCTGCATTTCCTAAATAAATCCTAGAGGAATTGTCGCTCCTACGTAATCTGGCATAAATATTTGCATCATCTGCAACATTTTGAGGCGCTGGCTCGCCAATATCTTCCGGTTTTGCAACTTTTGGGTCATCAAGATGTGATTGCTGGTGTTCTGGTTCCACAGCCAAATTATCAGGGTGTTGTTCATGTACGTAGGTCGCTACATAAATTTTGTCGTACTTTTTTATTTATTATTTTTTTTCGAAGTAATGCCCATTAGCACTGATACATGCTCTCATACGATCGAACCATGTACTAAATACGTCGCCCCAGAAACCATCTGGAACACTACCACAAATCTCTTCAAATGCGCCAATAAGCTGTTCGTCATTAGAAAACTTGCGTCCTTTTAATGCTTTTTTTGCATAAGGAAAAAGTGCAAAGTCGCATGGCGCTAAGTCTGGACTATAAGGAGGATGTCCCAGTAATTTCACTCCAACTTCACGCAAGTAGTCTATAGTTTTGCTAGCCCGATGTGCGGGAGCGTTGTCCTGTTGCAGAAACCATGTGTCGAGTCTTGAGATTGGTCGCTCGTTTTTTAACGCTTCTAAAACTCGAGGCAAACATTTTTCCGTGTACCAACTTGCAGTAACAGTCTTCTGTTTATCAAGCACGATAGTTGACAATATTCCGCGTTTTGAGAAAAATACAGCCACCATTCTTTTTTTAACAGATCGAGACATTTTGACAGACGTTGGCGCATCTTCATCTTGAAACACCCATACTTTGCTTTGGGATTTAGTTGGGACATCAAAATAGTAAAGCCGAGTTTCATCACATGTAATGATTGAATTGACTTACTTAGATTTGCCGCCGTCAAAGTTTTTTAACATCTCATGACACCAATTCATACGCTGTTCCCTTAACTCGTCAGTCATCGAATGTGGTACCCAAAGTGAACAAAGTTTCCTAACTTTTAGATGTTCGTGAAGAATTCGATGAACAGTCGGTGCATTTAAATTCAGGGTTTCCTCGATCTGTCGATATGTCACATGCCGGTCTTCTTCCAGTAGTTTTCGCACTGCCTCAATGTTTATATCGGTAGTTACCTCTATTGGCCTACCCGGCCTCGAATCGTCCTCCAAGCTAAAATTGCCGCGATTAAACTGAATAAACCATCTTTCTATAGTCCTTAAGGAAGGACACGTTTGTCCTAATGCACCACTCATTTCTTCAAAACACTGTTGCTTAGTCAAGCCACGCTTGAAATTATATAACATTATTACACGAATATCGCGACGAGTAAATTCAGTCATTTTTAATTTTCAAAAAATCGCTATAAATCTACAAAGTTACTTTACGTTACAAAACTTGTACTGTTATTGTTGATGTTAGTTTGCCTTTATAAATCTACCC
Organism: Apamea monoglypha; assembly: GCA_911387795.2. NCBI lineage: Eukaryota > Metazoa > Arthropoda > Insecta > Lepidoptera > Noctuidae > Apamea > Apamea monoglypha. The sequence continues at coordinate 19,697,070 of OU426914.1, read as the reverse complement.
TCAACTAAACAATATCTTACATTACGTACCTACGTATTTCTGGTAGATCGTGTCGTAGTTCAACGGCATTATTAACTCTTTGCCAGCACCTGTGCACCAGCACCAACACAACCTTTAACGAAAATAAACACTTGCCGCATGCATATATATACCTACTTGTTGGTGGCGTATTTCTATTACAAGCATTACCTATGTGGTTAAGTCTACATGATGACACATCGAGCTATACATTTCCAGTTTTAGCTGACCTCATTTTGTATAGATTTTTCGTACAATGACAAGTTATAGACAGCTTATAATTGCGTACATACCTGTAGTAGTCTATTTTGTAAAACGTGGTTAGTGTCCTGCAAAATATATCTGCTCTGCCGAAGGACAGATCGTGGAGGACACTCCGTAACAGAACACGAATGATATTCCCGTCTAAATACAACTCACAATGAATAATCAGAGTCTAAGTAAATGGCAGGGTCAGTTGAATAGCTATCTATCAGTTCCAGTTAACACGACTAATACTGACCTTTGCTGGTTGCAAGATTAGTCGTGAAACAGATCGAAAACGCAAAGAAAACAACGAGAGCGACGAACAGCTAGGTATACCAGAGTGCCAGGTTGAAAATATTTTTTGTACCTATTTAAAACTTTTTACAAGAAACCAGAGGGGCAATTCTCGTAATTTTGAGAACGTTTACAGTATGATCTCAGTCTCAATCTATCAAAAATACCTCTAATTTCCCTACATTTTTAACAAGTTTTTTTTTTACATTTATTTGTCGCCGAGATGAGATTGCGACTAGATTTTGTACGTTTTTAATTACGGGAATTGGCCTTCTGGAACATTTGCAATGTTAGTTTCAACAGAGTGATCTGGAATTTATTCAAAGTGGACCTGATACCGCCTGTATTCCCCGCACGTGTAGTAATAGATGTTATGTTATGTCATGTTAAATATACTTAATACATACATACATACTAATGTTACCTATATATTCGAAAGTAGCTCTGTCTATATGTTACCTTTTCTACCACCACTCAGTGGTGGTCTGTGGTGGTTTCAGTGGTTTATTTTAAACCACCGAACGGATTTCGATAATTCCCGACATCAAAGTGGACGAAGCCGCGGGCAGAAATTATTCTGAAATGTAGTAAAATTACATATTCGATTTTCAATTTATTATTCACAATTTGTTATTTTGTCTACTACAAAATATGAACACATTTTACTGTTTTCCGTTAAATCCAATAATCAAAATCTGACGGTCGTCGCCATAGTAAAAAATGTTCAGTTCAGTAAGCCAAAAAGCCTTTAAAATGTTACCTCATGTCTGTTGATTAAGTTTTGAAATCGTGTTGTAGGTGCACATCTCTACCTACACCTACGAGGTATACAAGCGTGAACTTGTTATTTCATGGAAAATAAAATACAGTATGAAGTTTAGTAAAAACGAAGACATTTAGTAAAAACCAATTCGATTTTTACTTATTTTTTAATAATCAGTCATATTTTGTACTACAGTCGTACCATTACATTTCCTTCTTTTCCTCCCTGAAAACCCAATACTTTTGACGGTTGTCGCCATAGTAAAGAACGAAGAACGAAAGCCAAGAACTTTTAAATGAGATATGTCATAAGTCTGTTGACTAAATTTCAATTTTGTGGACGCTAGCGTCCATAGTTCTTTAATTCTGTTACATTTTTCCTGAACCGCTATTGCATAAACACTTTTTCACACTACTCGCTCGCTAATGTAAAATTATATGTCATGCAAACCTAACTTAAAGTAAGTCATTAAAGAAAAAAAAAAAAGAAAAAAAAATCCCGGTTTTTTAACACTCTTATGAGTGTTAAAAAACCGGGATTTTTTTTTCTTTTTTTTTTTTCTTTAATGACTTACTTTAAGTTAGTCGTTCGAAAATCGAATTGGTTTTTATTACTGCGCAGTAGGTAGCTTCGCCCTAGGTTCGCTCAGGAGTTAACTCAGAGCTCCTAGAATCCTTTATTACGTTCGATATTCAAAATAGCGACCTGCTTTATCTCCTTAGTGAATAATCTACTATTATTAAGATCTTGCGCTAGTACAATAATTACGTTTAACTAGCAGCGCCCCGCGGTTTCACCCGCATAAGTTTCGATCCCGTGGGAATATCGGAATAAAAAATATCCTATATATATCCATTCTAACGTATAAACTACATTACTGTAAAGTTTCTTCAAAATCCGTTCAGTAGTTTTTGCGTGAAAGAGTAAGAGACATCCATCCATCCATCCTCACAAACTTACGCGTTTAGGATTAGGATTTTGTTAGATAGCATATTAAAATGTTTAATTTGGTAATTTAATGTAAAGAATTTGCTTGAAGCACAACAAAAAAACATTCGTAATTTTTTTTCATCGAAATTTCCGTTGACTTAAATGTTTAACACTGAAAAAATATACTATGGTGTTACAATTTATCACTTATGGTACCAAAATTTCTCTGTTAACAATTTTGCCTCAATTTTTATTCATAAAAACGCGTGTCTATTTTTTTGCCTTGAAAAAAATAAAGATTTTCCAGGACAATGCGTTCCTGTCGTTTTTTTGCCTTGGTGCGGACCAAGGCAAAAAAACGACAGAAATGCATTGTCCTGGAAAATCTTTATTTTTTATAAATTATTATTTGAAGAGCTACGATTACGAGCTAACACGATTCAAGAAAAAGCTGAAAATCGCTCTTAAGATTCAGAGCCGGGTTCAGACCTAATTTCCCCGGCCTAAAATGCTATGCCATACTTTAAGATTAAGTATTTCAATTTTTGCGTCGACTTAAGAATAGGTTCCATTGTTTTATTACCATCTGGAACTACCGCCATACTATGCGATAACTGGTCGCTTGCTAAAATTATAACCCACTAGAACTTCCGATTATTGCACAAAACGTTTTAATTCTGCCTTTAACTGCCGATCTATTCTGCAAAATCTCACTTCAAAACTTAGATGAAGTGAGCGTGAGATGAGCCATCAATAGTGTCAATCCCTGGCATCAGCAGTGCCATTCTGTAACCATCTCACCGTGAAAACTTAGGTGAAGTGAGCGTGGAGTGAGCTGTCATTCCAACCAATGCTAGGGATTGACTCTATTGACAGCTCACTCCACGCTCACTTCGCCTAAGTTTTCACGGTGAGATGGTTACAGAATCGACCGGCAGGTGACAGGACAGCTCACTTCACTTACGGTTTCACGGTGTTGATTTTACGGAATAGACTGGCTAGTTTCGATTCCACGCTCTAACACACACACACACCCATACACATCCAAGCCAAACTTGATGACGTTCTCTATCTCATCGAGCTCACAAAACGATATTCCCATCACACATTTATACACATGCCAAAATCTACTCATTGGCGCAGTTGATAATATTAAGTGCCTACTATGCCTAGGTATAAGTTTAGATCGATACCTCAATTATCCCCTCGTTTGTTAGGCAAGGTTATTAAGTTCGGTAACAACAGAAAAAGTAATTGTGTCTCATTAATGAAACTTGAGCTCTTATAAAACACATAACAACTTGGTAACAGGCAGGGTCAGAAAACTAATATATATTTTAAAACTCTTCGACACGTGGCTAATAAGCAGTCTATTATTTGCAATGTATATTACGCCTTGTGTCAGCCTATTATTACTTATTGCATTAGCTGCTGGGCGCCACAAAAACTACCCTTAAAACTTTGAATGTGTCCCACAAAACAGGTACTGAAAATTGCAACATTTCGACCTATTCTGTTTCCAACCTCAGAACTTTACAAAAATTGTAGGGTCGTCAACATAAGGCAACATTTCATTCTGCATACCATACTTCCTACTAATATTATAAACGCGAAAGTTTGTATGGATGTTTGTTACTCTTTCACGCAAAAACTACTACGCGGATTTGAATGGAATTTGGCACACAAATAGTTTATAACGAGGATTAACACATAGCATACTTTTATACATGTCAGTGTCGGCGGTCGAAACAATCGTGCGTAATTTGGCTTTCGGCGAACTCGACAACAATTGAAAATTACGCGGGCGAAGCCGTGGACAAAAGCTCTGTTTTATTTATAGCGAAATAAAGCTTGAAAAGGTTGATTACTGGGTGTTATACATATGGAGATATACGTTATGGCGCAATTACAATTGGTCGTTCATCCGAATGCAGGAAAGCAACCAAGTGTAAACGAACGGTATCGACCGACAACCTGCGAGTGGGTATTGTAGACATCCATAGGCGTTATGCACCTGCTTGATTGCCTCCGAATATCTTAGTTAAAGAGCCATCAACTAATTCGTATTCGAACACAATTCGGGTTAACATCCATGAATTGTTGTGCACCATAGCACCTTGCTGCATTGTTTGCTTGGTGTGCACTAAGTCGACTCATTTTGGTCACTGTTATTCTTTAATTTATTATATACATCTTTTACAATGTTTAACACAACTATCTATTTATTTTATTAAAATAAAATAAAAAATTATAATGTTACATGAATCAAAGGTGAAAATGAAATATGTATATCTTCGAGAGCACTAGTGATGAAACTATCAGCAGGTGCTGTCAGCCTGTCTGACTGACACGAATGGTTTTGCTCCCCCAAACTGTACTTTGAAAAGTCACTCCGACCTACGTATATATTTCAACTTGCTTCTGCCCGCGACTTAGTCCGCGTGAAATTTCTTGCTGCCCGACCCACCTCGTGGCATCGCATCGCCTGACCGAGCGATTAGTTCTTACTTTTCTAAATTCTTTTTGTTCGCCTCCCAAGAGTCTAGCGCGATGTTAAATAATCCTCAAGAATCGCGCTATCATATGCAGAATGCAGAATGTTACAAAACTGACTGGTAGTTCCAGAGATTAGCGCGTATAGACAAACTCTTCAGTTTTATAATTAGTTTATGTACGCTTACTACAAGCTTTTATTAAACTTGCTTTGTTAGTTCTAGTGCGAATTGGTCAAATCGTCTTAGCTGATTAAAACCACTTTCTGTTATCCGACGGAGTTGAAATTTTACATGTTGATTCTGTTTCGAAGACAATACATTTCTATGATACATGACCTACACCCAGGATTGGCTCTAGACGAGGTAACTCCTCAGCGGTCAACGGCAGAGACACTACAATTTTTTATACGCATTCAATTATGATAGCCCGTGCTGTCCACTACCAAGACCTGGCTGCTGCTCTCAGGGTTGGTTCTAGGAGAGGGAACACCTCAATTGTCAACAGCACAGATACAAAGTTTTATATACGCATTTAATTATAATAGTCCGTTCTAAAGTTTTTCATGACTTGACTGCTGCACCCACGATTGGCTCCAAACGAGGAAACTCCTCAACGGTCAACAGCAGAGGCTCATTTTTTTATACGCATTCAATTATGATAGCCCGTGCTAAAGTCCACCATGCCCTGGCTGCTGCACCCAGGATTGGCTGCAGACGAGGGAACTCCTCAACGGTCAACAGCAAAGACACTAAAATTTTGTTTACGCATTCAATTATTGTAGCCCGTGCTGTCCACCACCAAGACCTGACTGCTGCTCTCAGGGTTGGTTCCAAGAGAGGGAACTCCTCAATTGTCAACAGCACAGGCACAAAGTTTTATATACGCATTTAATTATAATAGTCCGTTCTAAAGGTTTTCATGACTTGACTGCTGCACCCACGATTGGCTCCAAACGAGGAAAGTCCTCAACGGTCAACAGCAGAGGCTCATTTTTTTATAGGCATTTAATTATGATAGCCCGTTCTAAAGTTTACCATGATCTGGCTGCTGCACACAGGGTTGGTTCCACAAGAGGAAACTTTTCAGCGGTCGATAGCACAGACACAAAGTTTTATATACCTACTTGTATATATTATATATTTGTGTATGCTTTCAATATGATCTTAAGTATGCCAAGACTTGGATAGTGCAGCTCGGTTGGATTCACACCATTACTTGTGTAAAGGCGTGTTTGTTGGATTTGTCTTTACACGTACATTGCAAGTAAACGTGATTGAAAAAAATATTAAAAGAAACTTGCAGTATCATCACAAAGGTAATGGTTTCTCATGTATTTATGTATACTTATTATTTATAACGGGTGTAAAAAGACACTTAACGAAGTCGAAAGTCACTTGGACTCCCCGTCATTTTAATATTTTTTTGTACCGGAACATTCCTGGAATCGTTCTGGTTACGGAGATATTGAAGGTCAAAGTTCCAACTTTTGGTGAGGTTTTTTACGAAAACAAGATTTTTAATAACACAATTTTAATTACTTCACGACCCCTGTACCGTTGCATGCACCCATAAGCACAATATTTTGCTTATATTACATTGCGCACTACCCCAACAGCTAATTTTGACGCCAAAAATAAAAGTCGTTTCCCAGCAATTTTTTTTGTTCAATGTTATTTAGTTTGATGTATGTTGACGGCTATGTTGTTTGTTGTTGTTTTGTGTTGATGTTTATGTGTATCTTTATATTTTAAAACATTTATTCCTCAATTTTCATGATTGACATTCCACCTACCAGTGTTGGCAAAAATTTAGTTTGATTGACGATTAAAAACTAAAACTAACGAAATTAAACGCAACTAACGATTGACGATTGAATAGACGATTGATTAGAAAATTAAATTAACCGATTGAATTAGTTTTAGTTTTCAATTTTGATTAAAATGACAATGCTCATGGATGTATGGAATCCCGTACCATGCTGCATCAAAGTCAAACTTTGTTTTTTATAGACTTCACTTATCATATTAACTCCTACAAAAGTTCTTTTTGTAAACAAAATGCGGGTTTCGGAGATTTTCCTAAAAATCGAAATAACTTGAAAACTAGGTACCTTATTTTGTTTGACAAGTCATACACGACGGCCATAATTGCTCTAAAAAATTATAATAGTTTAAATAAAAATTCTGTTCTATTTTATTCTACTTCTTTTTAATTAATGTAGAATCGGAAAAGTATAATTTTTTTACATATTTTTTGAAAGACATGATCATGACACTTTCAAAATTCAAGATTATATTAATCATATCATTTGAAACGGAACGTCATGTAAAGGGAATAAAATAATGTCAACACTTCTTTACTTTAAATTAAATTCCCTGTTCAAAAATCAAATCCCCGACGCGTAATGTCGTAAAAAAATATGAAAATAATTACTATAATATTTTGATCTTGATGCGTGAGACTTTTTGGTACGACTTTTGGTCATTGTCTTTTGATTGAAAGTAGGTACCTAATGCAAAAGAAAATGACAAAAAAAAAAACGATTACTATATTAAAGTAATTCATTTATTAGTAATACAGTGTGCACGTAAATAGGTATGTACCTAATAAGCATAACATTTAAAAAATACCAAAAGAGAATGCCATGGGACCATACCAACTTGCGAGGGAGCGGGTCACAACCAAATGTACTTCATAAAATTACTCCTATTTTTTAAATTAGATTGCGTTTCTCTTATGAAAAAGATGTGTGTGAGAACCGGGAGATTTCGGACATCAAAAATAAAAGTATTTTTAATTACTTTGTACGTATTTTCTCTTATGTCACTGCTAATGCACTTAATTTCCGAATGTTGCTACTACGTAAAAAATATAGGTAGGGAATTTGTAAATACCTACCGATTTACTATAATTTAGGTATATTTTTATGTGTGTCATAAAATTTAGGTCACGCGTTGCGTCGTATTAACTTAAATTATTATTTTGGAATACATTTTAAGCATTTAAAGAAAACAGGACCGATTAAAAAACAAAGAAATCGGTTTTATTGTGACGTATTGCATTTTTTCTGTTGCGCCGTCACGGAAAACGTTACCTTCAATATTGGTTTCATCTGAACTATGTATAATTAAAATCCTTATTAACGAAAACGTTCAGGTGATTTTTCATAAAGACTTTGTGTGATAATCCTTAGCGATGCCTCCATCATTCATCATCATCGTTCATTCGTCATTTTCTCGAACGTAACCTCTAAATATTAAGTAGGTAAATGGAAAATATATACGAATTGCGGGAATCCATGTAAAAAATAGTAAACAATATAGGAAGGCCAGACAGGCGCTTTACTTTGTGTAAATTATTTCATCACCACTGCTCTCAAAACGGTGAAGGAAAACATCGTGAGGAAACCGGCATGTCCTTGCATGACATGTGACATATACCAATCCGTACTGGGCCCGCGTGGTGGATTACGACGCACTCCCTCTCACCAAGAGGAGGTCTGTGTCCCAGCAGTGGGAACATTATAGGCTGATTATGTATAGGAAGGCATTCAATTCTCCACATACACCAGGTTTAGTTGTGACAGCGTTTGGTAGGTACAGGGCGCCCTATATTTGCTGGCATTCTCCTTTTAATTGAATATAACATCCCGAACATGTTTTAACTAATATAACATAGATCAACAATTAACTGGCTGCAATTTGAATTGAAAGTAACAAAAATCATATTTTTTCCAACAATATATTGGACACTTGTTTAAAGACGCTAACAGTTAAGTATTGATTCGCTAGTTATCAATCCTAAGTGTGATACACCATGAATGCCAGGGGGTTAATTGTAGATCTATGTTGTAATAGTTAAAACATGCTCGAGATGTTATATTTAATTGAAAGTTGGTGTTTTTTAAATGTATTGCACTTTTTATAAAAATATTATTGTTGGCATTTTCAATCTCAAATAGCATAGCCAGGGGTTAATTGTATACTTAGGTTGTAATAATAAAAAATGCTCAAAAAGTTATTTCCCATAAGAAAACAGTACTTTTTTTTCCTGAAAATAAATGTTGTCTTTTAGACTTTGTGTATTTGTGTTTCGAATTTACTGATTCATTTGTTTTCATGCCATTTGATTTTTCTTTAACATCGTTCTGTTCACAATATGAAAAACAAAATATCGCGTTATTTACGAATACGAGATTTACCGTGGCACCAGCGCTGCAGAAACAGCTCGAAAGATTAATTATGTGTATGGGGAAGCTACTGTAAAAGAAAACACGGTACGTTTTTGGTTCCTACAGAACAAACCCTGTGGACGGCCGGAGGTCCTAGTTGACAATGAAAAATTAAAAGTGAACTTGTAAGCGGATTCGTCGCTAACCACGTCAGAGTTAGCGGTAGGCTCCGGTGTGAGTGATGAAACAATTTTAATTCACTTGAAACATAGAAAAGTGGAAATGCTCAAAACCGCACCGCACCGCTCGGTACCGCATGAATTAAGTGAAGTACACCAACAAACGTAGAGAGCTGCGTTACATTATTACTCAACTACCAATTTCATATGTAAGGAATATAATAATAATGTTGTTGAAGCCCTGGGGGCTTACCGCCAGCTCTTATAGCAGGGCATAAGTTGAACTGCACTACTACTACTACTGAAAACTATATAACTTTAAAATATTTTAAGCTAATTACACCATACTCTAGAGTAAAAGAAAAAAAGAGGTGGTGTTTGTATTCTTGCCCGAAATTCCTTAGATTATATAGATTTACCTATTTGCAACACCATGTCAATGGACAAAGTGTTTGAATGTTGCGGCGTGGAATTTCCTTCTCTCAACTTCATTATGATTTGCTTATATAGAACCCCAGATAGTAACATAAACTCATTCTTTGACAAACTTGAATTACTACTACATAAGATTTGTAATAAACCTAATAAAAAAAATATTCTAATAGGAGATCTAAATATAGACACACTCAAAAGCAATAAAATTGCATCACGTTTAAAAACACTTTAGTAAATTTTGGTCTCTCTTTACATATAGACCAACCGACTAGACAAAAGCCTGCATTAATCACTTCATAAGTAACATTAAAGACGCTAATGGTAAAGTTCACGAATTATTGTATATAAGTAGTTTATCAGCCATCTTGTTACCATAATACAAGCATTAGGTTGCTTAGCTTGGGACAAATGGTGCTGTGTGAAATGTCCAGGGATTTATTTATTTATTTATTATTTCTTTCCGACCACAATACAGGTCAAACTTTAAATTTTCCTATTTATAATAAACCAGTAAGACTAAAAAGTTGGTATGTTTACAAAAGAGACTACAGTGAAGACAACCTAGACAAATTTATAAGTTGTTTATCAGCACTAAGTTGGTCAGAAGTATATGACCAAGAACATTTAAATTCAGCTTTTGATATATTTCATGATATGTTTTGTTCATTTTACAACCTTTGCTTTCCGATCAACAAAGTAAGAATAGATTCAAACTGTAAGTCACCAAGATGAATCACAACAGGAATCAGAAAGTCAAGTAAACAAAAAAGAAAACTAAGGTATCGCCAATACATGTCCAAATCTGAAGACGATACATCAAATTATTCAAAATAGTACTATCTTCAAAAAATGCGTGAGCCGATCAAAACACCTCATACATTCTAATATAATGTCATCGGCAAAAAATAAAGGCTGACTCACCTGAGAAACTGATCACGTAAACACTAAAAAAATATTGATACTATTAAAATCGACAATGATCATATAAACAAACCTAAAGAAATTGCTGAAACTTTCAACCATTTTTTTATAAATATTGCCAAAGGATTTCATGACAAAAATAAAGCTTTATCAGATATAAAACATTTCGATTTACCGAACATGACGCAAACCATGTTTCTACATCCACGTGATGAAGTTGAAGGCAAAAATACCATCATATCCCTCAACAACACAAAATCGGTTGGATTTGATTGTTTAGCAACTCACATTCTAAAATCCTGTGTCACCGTTATATCACCATTCATTGAACACTTGCTAAATCTCTCATTCTGGCAAGGTATTTTTCCAGATAAACTCAAACAATCCATTGTCAAGCCCTTATTTAAGAAAGGTGACACAAAAGACTTATCTAATTTATAAATAATAGAATTATAATATAATAACATTAATATCTAATTTATCAAAAATCTTTGAAAAAATCATGCACCGTAGACTAACAAACTATTTAGAAAAAAATAATATTATAAAAGAGGAACAGAACGGCTGTCAAAGAGGAAAATCGACTACATTAGCAGCATTTCAACTGATAACTAATTGATAATTTAGATAAACGCATTCCAGTATCTGTCATCTTCTTTGACACGAGCAAAGCTTTCGACTTTGTCAACTATGAATTACTTATACAAAAATGCAATAACTACGGAATTAGAGCAATAGTTATTGATTGGATTACTAGCTATTTATCTAACCGTCAACAAAAAGTAGAAATAAGCTTAATAAATGAAAATAGCGAGTCCACATCATATAGTTCTAAATATAGTCAAACCAAATCAGGAGTACCCCAAGGAAGCATACTTGGACCATTACTTTCCTCGTTTACATTAACGATTTACCTACAGCTTTACAACAACAGTGCATACTGTTTGCTGACGACATATCTAATTGTAACAAATGATAGTAAATCAGAAACCAGTCACGAAAAAAGCCTTATCGAAACAGTAAACCAAGTGTTAAAATGGCTCGAAAACAATTATCTCTGTGCAAATCTAAATAAAACCAAATACATAAATTTTCAAAATTACTATTCAAAACCAAAACCATTTAAAGTTAATTGTCAAGGACAACAAATTGACGAAGTTAGTGTGTACAAATTTCTTGGAATTATCCTAGACGACCATCATTGTAACTGGAAATTACATATAGAGCACATCTTCAAGAAATTAAACCAGTTTGTATTTGCTCTTAAACGTTTGAGACGTACCGCGAGTGAAGCAGTTGCACATACTGCTTACCACGGGTATGTTTCCCTAAGAGGAATCTGCAGTATCAGTCCATTAACATCATGTAGACCTCTATTTAAAAATTTAAAACTTTTAACACTAACAAGTCTTCTCATAATGCAAGCTGGTGTATTTGAAAAAGAGCATTCAACATTTTTTATAGCATGCGACTTGCATTCGAAATATACTCGTCGAGACCCAACACGGTTAAGAATTCCGTCACATCAAAGCACATTGTGCCATAAAAATAGCTTTATCACAGCAATTAAAATATTTAACAATATTCCAAAAAAAATAAGGGAACTCCCTCTTAAATACTTTAAATCTAAACTATATAAATTATATTGGCTTATTGGTAATTGTTTTTATAGTATGAAAGAATTTATTGCTAAAAAAGTAACAGATAAATATGGTTACTAATTTTCATTTTAATTATTACCTACTTTAAACATACCTATTATTGTTAAGAATTCACGAAAGTTATTAGACATGTTGAACATGTTGGAATAATGTATTTGTAATATTTGTATGCCAGTCTTTGGCGAAACATGTAAGATCATAATTCTATTTATAAGACCATAATGTACCATGTTTTAAAGCAAATAACTATATTCTATTCTATTCTACTTTTTTGTACTTAGTCATGGTACTAAAAAGCAGTTCAGTTCAACTTCTGCCCTGCTATAAGAGCTGGTGGTAAGACCCCTGGTCAAGATAGTATTTCCACAGATCTTTTAAAGTTAGAGAGCCCGTATAACTTCCGCACATCACAACTATTCAACTCAATACTACAAACGTTTTTTTATTTCCTTCTCAATATGGCCATTTGACAATAATATTGGCACATACATAAATAAATAAATAAATACAATAGGTGCTAAATCTGAAATTGTTAACTGTCGCCCCACCAGTTTGGTGTCTCATTTGTATAAAAAGACTTAGAACATGGAAGGGCGAGCTTGACGCCAACAGTCAGAATTAGTCCACACTAGCTCTCTACAGAGTAGAGTGGAAAGGAGAAAGGGAGGCCTTATTATATATTTTTTCTCAAAAATCACCAAGAAGCTAGTTTTTTTTAAAATCTCCGGTGTATATACCCTGTCCATTAAGTTAACCTTTTTTTGACAGCTGTCTTAGAACGTACATATTACGTAAAAGTTAACTTTAAAATGCGTAATAAAATAAATATATAAACTGCCTTATCTTATTGAATTATCGTATTTGTGGCTTCTTACATACATTATAATACCGTACGTATATAAATCAATGTATTGTGTGTTGCTGCACTCACTAGTTCCATCTGTCAAAAAACAGTTTCCCTAATGGACAAGGTATAAGTCAACCTACCTCGCAAAAAGTTATAGACAACCCGTCTCAAACGTTATTATCCTCTTTGATAACCTAAACTCTGACTTCGACTTGAAAATAACACCGTGTTGTAATGATCCACGAGTCTTATGCAAAGTTTTGTATTACTAAGAAAGTAGTTCACATAGTATAGATACGACAGTAAAACTTTACGTTCGTGTTTGACAAATAAATGTTAAATGATTTTATTTTGTAAGTAGGTTTTTACAAATAATTTTACACGTTAATAATATTTTAAAAACAAGATGAGGTCGGCATTTCCTATCTGACTCATCTGATATCAAAAACAATCACCACTACTAAACGGTGGGTGACTGCGATGCCGATGCTTCGCACAAATGTGGGGGATACCGAGGTGCATCCTCGACTGTTAATTGAAAACCAAAACTTGTACCTACTGCTAACGAGTTTTTGGCAGTTTTCCTACCCCTATAGCTAACCAGCCCGTCTGTAGATACTGAACTTAGAATGAGTGAGTGATAAGCGTTTTAGAAATGAGTACATAAGAGGAAGTCTGAAAGTGGCACCGGTAACTGAAAAGTTGTGTGGAAATCGGTTGTCATGGTATGGGCATGTGTTACGGAGAAATGAGGAAAATGTCGTGAGGAGAGTGTTGAGTATGAATGTCGATGGCTATAAGTGTAGGGGAAGACCAAAGAAACGATGTATGGAATGTGTGAATGATGATATGGTTAGAAAGGGGGTGACTACCGAGATGACGACTAATAGAGAAGTATGGAAGAAAAAGATATGTTACGCCGACCCCAAATAAATTGGGATAAGGGCAGGAGAATGATGAAGTAGGTAATTGCGGCATGGGTCGATCGATCAAGGTTAACTACGCTTGTCGCGGTCGGTAGGTGGATGGGTGACCATCCATTTCATACCGAAACCCCTCCGTGTCTGGGAAAGCACGATAAAATAAGATTCAGGCGCACTAATAAAAGTAAACCGTAACCGAACCTTCGGCTCCTCTTTTAGTTTCTGCCGAAACCGATACCTAACTTATGAAGCTAAGAAAAAGTTAGTTAATTTTTTTTAGGCCTCCCCTTTGTCCTTCCATACCTCCCTGTCTTGTGCTATCTCTGGCTATGTTGGCCCTGCTAACGTTACCAGTTAATTAAATTACATTAATATATTTTCTGAGACCCGTCATTTTTCGTAGATTTGATACAAATATTATGGGCTGATTTTGCAATCATCAGATTTATTATATCTACAGAAAAAATAACTTTTGCCAGATTTTGTGTGAAAAACTCAAAATTTTACTCCGATTTAACGACGATTAAAAAATTACACCTAACTTAAATAAGGGTCTTAGCAGAGGGACATTTCTCATAATTTTAAGAACGTTCACAGGCCGATCTCAGTCTCAATCTGTCAAAAATACCTTTAATTTACATACACATTGACATGTTGACATTTTTGTAAGATTTTTTACACTTATTGATACTGAGTTGAGATTGCGACTAGATTTTTAACGTTTCAAATTACGGGAATTGACCTTCAAATATGCTACTGTTAGCTTTTGCGATTAGCGATTTATTAATTTTTCAGATGCTCAATTTAAATTTTTTATGCATTATCAATCAGAATAAATCCCTACTGGCTGATACTAAAAGCAACATGTCGTGTAAGAACCTAAATGACTTCTATTCATAAGAAAACACTTCTTTTTTTGGGCTTTGTACAAAAAAGGGATAAAACGGGACCCCATTACTAAGTCTACGCTGTCTGTATATCTGTCAGTCGCTCGTATTCTATCAAAACCAAAACGCCATACGCCAGGTTCGGTCGGGCCACTTTTTGGTCGAAACCGAAAGTGCGGCCAATACCTGATTTTTTGGTCGAAATTGGCCGACACCGAAACCGTAACCAAATCTTCAGTCGGTCACTATCAGCAAGTAACTTTGAACTATAATAGACATAGTGTCTCATATTTATGACAGGGTCAATTAATTGAGTTGGTTAATAGTAATGTGCATTAGAGTATACCATTAACCCAGATACTGCGATTCGACGGTTTTGGGGCTTTTAAAAGGCCTGCTTTTAAAAGCCCCAAAACCACATATACGTGCGACATGCATACTATCCCATATTTCGACGGAACAATAATTTCCGTTATATCTAGGTTAAGAGACCTAAAGATCTCTTAACCCAGATGTTACATCTGCATAATCAGCCTATAATGTTCCCACTGCTCGGACACAAGCCTCCTCTCGTCGAGAGGGAATGGACTGTAATACCACGCGAGCCCAGTGCGGGTTGGTAGATGTCACGTGTCTTCGAATTTTTGGTTCTAGGACATGCCGGTTTCCTCACGATGCTTTCCTTCACCGTTGAAAGTTGAAAGTTCATGTACGTAAACAAATGTATTTTTGAAAATTTCCCAGAATTCGTCACTAAATATCACTTTATTCTTAACTCTTAACCAAAATTCTCTAAATCATCAAACAGTTAAAGGAAGTAGTATATTAACTATTTTCAAAAATCATCTACGTCCATGAATTTTTACCCCAGAAGATGAAGAAGAATGTACGTGTGCGATATATTTAAATACACGCAAACTAAGCGACAAGTGAGCCGTGACCAACGAATAGACCGTCAGACATGTTAAAAATTCAAAAGCCTGTGACCTGGTCACGACGACCTAAGTGCCTAACGTGTGATGCATTGTGGGCGGTTACATTCAGTTCAATTCGTTGAGCATTGAAGGCCATTTAATATAAGGGTTGAGAGAAAAGCGATATTTACTAGGAAACGGTCAGGAAATACGAACCGGGTTTTCTTAGCAAACTGCTTGAATTCTCGTTAACGTAAGTAAGTGCGGTTTCTGCTAGAGTAAAGCACAAACATTGAATATATACTTTCTTGATTTTATATTACTGTCATTTATTGATAAAGCGAAAAAAAAAAAATTGGGTCCGGACCCGGGCGTCATCTAGGTTCTCCACCTGGGTGAAGCACGGGGACCTAAGGTCCCGTGCTGGGTCCCGTGCTCCAACTGATCAGTACAGGCAAGTAATTAAGAAAAATACATAATTTAGTATATAATCAATAGTATTTATTTTAACGCATTCCCTATTCTCATTCTTAAGAGTTGCTTGGAGTAAATGTAATACTGATCATGCATGCAGCCT
This sequence comes from Apamea monoglypha, assembly GCA_911387795.2. Lineage (NCBI taxonomy): Eukaryota > Metazoa > Arthropoda > Insecta > Lepidoptera > Noctuidae > Apamea > Apamea monoglypha. The sequence continues at coordinate 19,680,808 of OU426914.1, read as the reverse complement.
CTACAATATCATTAGGTACCTACTCGTGTGCAATGTCATCTACTGACAGGACTAAGCGGGAAGCATATTGTTATTCAATTGTTGAGCTGTAACCTACGACAATAAGTTATAATATCAAAGTGCAAGATGTTGTTCGTCAATTGATAGTACTTCGGAAACGATGTTGGCCGGGTGGCATTCTTAGTTTCATAATAGGTATTGTTAATACCTACATATTGGTTGTTAGTGTAAGCGAGAGCCGTTTCATGTTCCGAGGGCTGGTGATTTAGGGTAGCAGTACTTATTTAGAAATATTTTAAAACGTCATAATTTTACGAAATTGTCTTGTCAGCCGGAAATATAACTTCGTGATTTTTTTAATAATAAATTAATATTATAATTCAGATATGTTTTATCATTGTTGCCGCGAAATGAATCTTGATTAACATACAACGTAAAACAGCTCTGCAATTTCCAAAAAACTCATGGAATAGGTACTTATTTTCGCAGGCTACATTGGGGGCTGTTCATTTATTACGTAAGACCATTTTGACCACTTTCTGACACCCCCCCTCCCCCTACGTAAGAAAAAATTAGACTTGGATGAACCCCTTCCTCCCCTTAAAATTGCAAAGAAAATGTATGAATATGAATATGAATATGAATTGCACCATTCCCAGCGTGGTTTGACCAGACTCGATTAATCGAATGAACCCCAAGATTCACACTAGCTCCTGTAGCCTCATGTTCATGGTGCTACAGCGACCATTGTATATCAAGAAGTAGACCGGGGGGCGCGGTTTTTGCAGGGAAGAGACGTGCCCGTTAGGAAGGATAGGATTTAAGAGCCTACCGGATATGCATCCTAGAGTAAGCATTGGACTAGTGGAGAGATGGGTGATATTTGTCTATGGATGGGCATCTTTTAAAGACTTCGCGGCCAGGTGTTTCAGGTCGAGCTTTACCCGCGACTCTTTTGGCCGGGTTCTACTGCTTTCTCGGTTCTTTTGTATGTCGTGTGTTAGATGTTGTTGTTCTCAATGTCGTCGTCGGAGTTCTCGCTACTATCCGTTTCCGGTTTTTTGTATATCTTTGCTAGCAGCAATCCTGATCTTCTTTTTGTCTTGCGCCGTAACCATCCAAAAATCAATTCCCTTGTCGAAGTACTTCATGTCCTGTTTTAGGTTGTCGTTCCATGTGTAGATGGGTCGACCGACCTTCTTGGTTTTGACCTTGTACTCCATTGCTGCCTGCAGCAGATGTGGTACGCGGCGCCTATAGATATGTGCGAGGTAGCACATCCTGTGTTTCTTGATGCGTTTGGTTACTGTTTTTCCGTCTAAGATTGCATGCATTTTCTTTTGTCTTGGTTTATTCCTAGAGTGGTTTATCAAGTCTCTCATGATAACTCGCTCATATTTTCGAAGTCTTGACCTGTTAGCTTTAGTAAGTGCCGATACTTTTAAACCATGTATCATGCACGGAGCGATCACCATTCGATACATAAGTCTGGCTAATTTCCAGTCCATATTTGAGTGTTTTATGAATGGTAGTAACGATTTGGCGTTTCTTATGGCCTGTTTGCAACGTTTTTTAATAGTGCATTTTCTGCTTAATGTAGATGTTATATATGTACCTAGGTATTTTATATCTTCACATGTCGGTATGCTTATTCCATTAAGGGTCACGTGGGTCGTTTTCTTTGTAGCTAGCGGGTCCCTAATTAGTATTTTTGTTTTTGTTTCGTTTACTTGGAGGCCTACACTATCTAGTAGGGGTTTAATATGGTATAGGATACCTTCTAGCCCTTCTAGGTCATCTGTAATAAAGATGAGGTCGTCCGCGAATGATAGTACCAGGGGGAGTGAGATTTCACGATCCTGGTCAAGTTTTATTAATTGGGTTTCCTCCTCCAGGGTTCTAAGGACTTCATCGATGACCAGTGTAAACAGGCGAGGGGACAGAGGGCAGCCTTGTTAGACTCCCATTCCTTTAATAATCCAACTGCTTTGCTGGCCACACCATTTGATGCATGTTCGTTCATTCATGCATACCTTGATTATCCTGTTAGTTAGTGATTTGTTAGTTCGTTGTAATAGTATATCTCTAAGTGCATTGAGGTCGACGTTGTCAAAGGCTTTTTCTATGTCGAGGGCGAGTACATAAATTCTTTTGCCTGCTCGCCATTCCTCGTCTAAAACCCTTTTGTGTGTAAAGATGTGGTCGTCTGTTGATCTATTGTTTAAAAAGGCCGCTTGGTAGTTGCCCAATTCCGTTATTATATCTAGTTTTTTTTTTTTAGTACGTACGAGGCGTAATTTCTGTAACCCGTATTGCAAACCGATATGCGGCGATAGTCATTCGGATCTTTAGGTTTATTGTTTTTTGGGATTGGTATCTGCACCGTCTCCAGCCATGTGTCGGGTGCTTCGTTCTGTGTCCTCGCTTTGTTCATGTGTTTGGTGACGGCTTCCTGTAATATTTCGGGCATCGCTTTGTAAAGCTCGATTATTACTTGGTCAGTTCCGGGAGCTGTCCCGTTCCGCATTTTTTTGATGATTTCAATTTTTTTTTTTTTTTACGTCATCTATTGTGGGTCCATCACTTTCGACTTCGGTTGTCGGCTTTTTTATATTAACTGTTGGTATAAGACGACCCTAGGATTTTTTAAAAATTTGCTCCCATTTGGTCATCGGTATATAAGTAAATCTTTTTCGCAGTTTTGTTTGAAGTTTATTTCTCCTGTAAAAAAGTACAGCATTTGCATGCGTTTTGCAGGGTGGTTTTTCCCCAGTCCGCTGAGGCTGGTCCTGCATGCTTTTTGTTCCTCGTGATATTTAATCTTTTGAAGTGTTGCCTGACATTCTTTTACGCGGTTATGTCTATTTGGGTTATCTGGTTGCCTACTTTGTAAGAATTTTGCCTTTTGTAGGTTAGCAAGAGCTAGTCGATGATCTCTGGGGAGAACTGGCTGAAGAATTAGAGTTTCCTGGGCAGCCGCTTTCAATACTTCCGTTATGATATTCCAGGGTATTTCGATGTTTTCGTCCGTTGATTTGATTCCTATATTTTTTAGCTTTTTTGGTATGCAATCTTGCTATTTTGTTTTGGTGAACTTGCTATTGAGGGCGGCATAATCGCATTGTTTATAGTTGAAGTCCTTGACCATTGTCTTCACGGGTATGCTTTGTGTATTACTATGTTTGGTGTTTTTATTTTTTGTTTTGTTTGAAATTCGGTTTGTCCTTAGCAAACCCCAGACTATTTTATGATCGGATAGTCTCCTAGCGGCCCATTCACCTTTAATAAATTCAAAGAGTTTTTCTGTGGCGTGTGGTGTTATAATGTGATCCAATTGGGACTTTTGAGTGCCCTTTGACCATGTCAGCCTGCATGATGATCTCGCTTTTGTCGTTTCTATTTGCAGTTTTTCCCTGTTGGCTATATCCATTACCAGTTTTCCGTTGCAGTGGAGAAGTCATGATGTAGGTTTTGTTGAATTAGCCCCTTGCGTTGATAATTTTGTGTATCATGTCGACCAATGTGGGCGTTAAAGTCGCCAAGAATTATTAAAGTACATTTCTTAGGTTTTTGTCTGATCAAGTTTAATAAGCCTGTGAAGGATCTGTTTGCTATGGATGTACAACTGTTGATGTGAGAGTTTATTATGTACAGAGGAGCAGGCTTGTCATTTCCCCTGTCAACTATAAGAGTAGCTGACATCGCGTCTGTATCTTTTTTCCTATGAACTAATTCAATTTGGGCATCTTTTCTGATTAAAATTGCAAGTCCCCGGTGCGTTTTACCTGTAGTTCCATAGAGGTGCCATTCGTAGTGTGTGGAGTTGTATGCTCCTGAGTTCATCCCTGTTTCTTGTATGCAGGCTACATGAATGCCCCTGAGTGAAAGTTCAGCGTCTATTTTGTTTTTTTTTGCCGGTTTTGAGGCCCCACGGACGTTCCAGGTTGCAATACGCAAGTCTGGGCAAGTGTATTTTATTGCGGTAGACGGCTGGTTTCTTAGTATTGTGAACCCAGTGACATCTGCGACCACGTCTGATAACGGTGTATATAATGATGCTTGTTGTTCATTCTGTGTTAATTGGCTAGACAATTGGGTGTTGTTAGTTTGAGACTGGGATTTCGAGGGTTGTCTGTTAATTACAGGCTTAGTATGTTGTGATGTTTTGACATTTTTTGTTTCTTGCATTAGATCCTTGTAATGTTCGTCGTCGGTCATAACCCAGCTGTCATAGTGTTGGTCGTTGTAGAGGACGTGTATGTTGCCGGGTACTGGTTCACCAGTAGGTGAATACACTAGTGTGTTTCTTGTATCCGTGTGCACATGCACATTCACTAGATAGAACTCTGACGCGGCGATTAGGATATCCTCTCCGCCCCAGAACGACTTGTTAAATTGCATTGTTATGTAATTTGTTATCCTTTGTTCCTGGGAGAGATTGCTGTTAGGGAGGAATTCCTGTATATTATTTAGAAGTGTTAGGAGAATTCTGTCATCATATCGATGCTCCAAAACATATAAGGCTAAGTCATGACGGACAGACATGTGGTCGAAGGTTAAACCCATTAAATTATTTATTTGGTGGGCTAACGCCCTAAACAAACAGTTCCCATCTTTTGTCATACGCACAATTCTAGTCATCGTTTTTATGGTTTTAGTAGAACTTTTAGTCACATGTGCGGCTCTATGTTTAGAAGACAATAGAGAGAGCATACTGTGTAAGATTTATGAGCTTCGCTTTTTGTTGATTTTGGAAATATACTTCGTTATGCAAACTTAAGAGTTCGGGGTAGTCTTTTTTGTTCCCTTTTTTTTTTTTTTTTTGTTCCGCTGAGGGTGTCCTATACCGCGCATGGGTACCCAAACTTGATTTACAAGCTAGAAAATTGGTAACTTATTCAAGACAGTTTTGGTCATTTAGCACTAGGAAATCTACAGCGCTACCGTATTTTAGGCTAGAATATTAAGGCGTATTAGTTTGTTCTTCTCTCCTATAATATGAAGACTTATTCCTAAAACTCATCTATGGCTTAAAATGATGTTGAATTCGCGCGTGTCTTCAAAAGTCCTAATTAACAGTCTAGAACACAAACAAACAAAACAACAGGATCAGTTTCCAATGGAGATCCCTGAAATAAACGGAAAGATCTCACCAGATTGGCCCGCAAAGGGCCCTCAGAGTCACTCGACGTCACCAGGAGGCCGGGGAGCCGAAAAACCTAGGCCTCGGGCTGAAGATCAGGATCACACTTATGCCACTTTACCACCGTTTTAAGGTGTTTTAATTTGCAACCACAAAAATAAAACGCGAGACACCGTTCCGATTTTAAATGCGACATTCAAACTCAGCGTTAACACGTGTTGCGCATCTGGCGTCAACTGAAACTAGAGACGGGGCACGTCTGTTCACTTCGGCGGTCAGTATACGAATCTTAAAAAATTGCAAAGAAAATGTAGTATAAAAATTAAAAAGTTTTACCTTTGTGACCTTACGTAAGAACAATCTAGACCCCTCCCACCTGACGTAAGAAAACATAAAACTTGTTAGGACCCCCTCCCTCCCAAATCGTCTTACGTACTAAATGAACAGCCCCTTGACGGATCCGGCGGCATACATTATTTTTAATGGTCTTGCAAGAAACAAAGAAAAACTTTACAGAAACCATAATGTTGATTTCTCATTGTTTACTTTAGAGACGTTGTTACTGAAATAGAATTGTTTTATATTACTTTTAAACTTTGATGACGTCAGAATCGGACACGTGTCAACACACGATGTTGATTTTACAAACCGGAAAAATAAGTTAGTGTTCCATAGTATTTCTCGAAAAAACTATAAGAAACGATTATTATTACTGCGGTCATTACGCTAATGTGCATTGCTATTTTTTCATCCTTCGGTTCATATCAGCATCACCCCTGATTATATTTTACGTAATTTTACTACACCATTGTTTACTGGTGCACAGAATACACCTTATTGCCACCAACCAACCACCACCACCACCAACCATCACCGCCACCTTTCCAATTTTGATCAATAAAGTGCTAATAGTCTCCACATAAAATGGCTGTTTGACTTCCAGTCGGACGGATAGACGGACATGACGATATTATAAGGGCTCCATTTTCGCCATTTGGCCAAGGAACCCTAAAAGGGTGATTTTTATTTATTTATAGTTCATTAAAACGTTCGGTACAACTCCAATTACATTAATTAACATGGCGACAAACGTTTACGTTGACAATAATTATGTTGTATATAATTTCTTTAAACTAACATGGAATAGTGGACTCTCCCTTGCATACTTTCTCACACAGAACACCAGATATATACGCATAATTTTACTCCATTTATCCGTAAACACATCACATTCAGGGTTGGCAGTCAGAAGGGCATTTAGCATGTTAAGAGAGTACGACAGACTGGGGATTCGGCTCTGGCTACAGTTTTGGATGGCAGTGTAGTTTGTTACTTTGTCATCGTATTTTCGCTTATAATGAAGATCAAATAAGTATAAGGCCAATTCTCGTAATTAAGAATGTTCAAAATTTAGTCGCAGTCTCATCTCGGCGACAAGTTTTAACTTTCAAAAACTTGTCAAAAATGTAGGGACATTAGAGGTATTTTTGATAGATCGAGACAGATCAGACAGAATTGCCCCTCTGGTGTATGATATCTAGGGGATTTTTGAATACCGGATTTTTCTACTTTTTAAATATAAAATCACTTTTTTAATATAACTAGGTATACTTTACAGGCCAGTCACCGTAGACACAAATATCGCGTTATCTAGGTCGCAAAAAATTGCACTGTACTGATTTTTTGGGATGTTGTTAGGATAGATACCTGGTGCTCGAAAAACCTCGAAATCGAAGAATTTTCAGTCTTCTTTAAGTTTTTGACAAAGTTACCCAATACTTACATTTTTAAAGTATACAAAACTTATCTCGAGTTTTATACCTACAGAGTTATGGCTGCGCTCAAATTTTGTATACCTACTTTAAAAATGTATTGGGTGACTTTTCCGTAGGATGCACCTTTTAGCGCATGGGAGAATCCCCCACCTTCCGTCTCACCTCAGGAATCTCAGGATAGTACTTCTATTATTCTATTTACCTCTTCCCTTGACCGAGAGGCAAAGACTAAAATTTTTTAATCTCAAGCATTACCTGCGCTAGTAGTAGTAAAATGTAAGTAACTGTCTAAATAAACCACAAGATAATTAAAATAAGCAGTTTTTAAAACGTTCCCAGATAAAAAAATTGTTGGAAATATAATATGCAATAGAACGAAATTGTGTCACTGTAGTTTCTAATGAAAATAAAATAAAATCACCAATACCCCGTTTTTCGGATATTTCAATACCAGTATTGAAAAATAACAAAAAATCCCTGGATCGGGTATTAGCCAATACCTGTAAAGGGTGGTACGAGGACCAAAACACGATTATAGTGGACTGTATTAGTATAAACTTAATGAGAAGAAAACAACGGTAAACAATACGACTCGAATTGTTTAGAAAGGAGTATGAATGCGCTCAGTAGCGCGAACGATGACGCAGGGCTGTGCCGACCGGCGTGATGTTCTCGACACCTGGGCTCCCGGTATTGGAAGCCCTAATGATAAGTGATAATCGGTGGTTGTTATGATACAGGCCGGTTTAAACTTTAAAGCATTCAGATACACTGCGCTTTGGACATAAACAACTTAAAAAAGTACAGAAGATAATGGTTAAATAAATAAATAGAAGTACCTAGGTTCACAAGTGGTAGAAACATAATAATAATCAATAAGTAGAAACTATATACTCACATACAGAAATATTTATTACAAATACTTATGAGTAAAGACATTAGGTGTTAATACAAAGACAGTAAATAATTTTCTTAATGTCATGGGCTTGTTTCCCTTTATACAATAATATTGTATAAAGGGAAACAAACACACCAGAGCGTTAAAGAAAACATCCGGTAGAAGCTTCTGTTAGATATTACTTATTATCTATCTCTAATAAATAATAATTGATATTAATTAGGTGACGGAAATTGTTGAAGTGGACATCCAGCTGTATATAATATATATCATATATATTTTTGTTGTAGTGAAAAACTGTTATCATATTTTTTCACATTGCCATGTCGATACTAAAGTTACATTAAGCTTCAATTAATTGCTGTTGTATCAATGATACGTAAATTTGAAAATGAATAAATAAGTATATTCAACAAAAATTGGAATACATTTTTCCAGTTGGTTTACCTACCGAGTACCGACTAATGAATTGCAAGGAGCTTTAAAATATTTATATTGGAAATGAAAACAATGGGCTGTTTTCACAGAAAGTTTATTTAAAGGTGTAAAATTAATGGCATTAAGGACCGATTTTTTGATACGTAGTTAAACTCAATCGATTGTTGAAAATAGTAACTAATGATTAAATTTTTGCAAAATGTGTTTTGTTGATCAATTTTTAGTTTATGTAATGGTTATTTTTTTAACTAATAGTTAATTATTTGACCATTAGCAATGATATTATATCATATCATTATTGACTATTAGTTAAAAAAATAACCATTTTGCAAAAATTTAATCATTAGTTACTATTTTTAACAATTGTCAAAATACGTCAACCGTATTGCCAAAATACGGACATGCTTGTCCCTACCACCAACATCAGGCAACCACGTGTAACTAGTGACATCGACTATGACGAAATTGTACCAATGACTGAAGATAATTGTGTGCATTCAATTAAACGTTACGAGAAACGAGAAGCCAGTTGATATAGAAAACCAAGAATATATAGAAATTTTACAGCCAAAAAAGGCAAAGAGATTGAGAGACCCGAAAGATATTCTAGAAAATCAGAAAAAGAAGCAACCTATGAGACCACCTTGCAGTAACTGTAAGAACTCATGTACTGAACACATAGCTGAATTGAAAAGAGAAGAAATACATGAACAGTTTTGAAGCATGGACAGACAAAGGCGTCGCGGTTTCTTGTCTAGACAGGTGGAAAAGTTACCAACTGCTATCAAAACTGCTGGTTCTAACTCAAGAAGACGTAACACATTTGTCTGGACACTCAATGGAAAAATAGTGTGTAAGAAGTTTTTTCTCAGCACATTGGGTTATACAAATGACGAAGCAGTACAAGCGGTTTTGAAAGCGAATTTCATGTCTCGAAATCGAGATCCAAAAATAGGAGCTGCGCAAGACACTCGAGGGCGTCACCCATCTTCAACAGCATTTTCCACATCTTATCAAGAAAAAATGAGGAACTTCATCTTAAAATATAAACCCGTTCATTCTCATTACAACATGCCCCTAATCGCCGTTATCTTCCATTAGGGGGTTACTTTTTCCTCTATTTTTAATGATTTTAATAGTTACTGTGAGGAAAAATCTATGGAAAAGTGTAGTTGGACTCATTTTCATAAGATGATTAAAGAAATGAACATTTCTACTACAGAGCCAGTACATGATATATGCACGAAATGCCAAAATCACAAAGCGTCGCATAAGTCAATGCCACTTCCTTATAATTACAAAGTAACAATTGTGAGGGCTGTATTAATTTGGCTCAGCATTTAGAGAACAAAAGGAACTCTAGAAGAGTCTTGAAATTGGTGGAAGAAAAGTGCGAACAGAGCGGAGGAAGGTCACTTTACACAGTCGACATACAGGAGGCGATACAAATGCCATTACTAACAACAAAAGAGTTTTATTTCTCCCGCAAATTTGTTCTTTTTAATTAATCTTTTGTTCCACCAGGAAAAAAACAAGACGGCGGTATGTATTCTTTGGCATGAAGGTGAAGGTGACAGAAAGGCTTATAATGTGGCTACGACTTATACTTTATTTGAGAAATTACTGTCGTGATCAAAAACATGTTTACTTCTTCCTTGATAACTGCAACGCACAGAACAAGAACAAAGTCCTTATCTCAGGTTTAGTACGATTAATCAATGATAAGATGACAGAAATTGAAACAGTAACACTGGAGTATTTTGAGAGTGGTCACTCGTTTATGGCTGCAGACACGGTGCATGCAGCTATTACCAAAAAAATCAAAAAGGCGAGAGAAATCTACGACTTTGACGATTTTGTACACAACATAAAAACGTCGCGAAAAAACATAGAAGTTGAACTCAACCAATTATTGGTTGAGATTAACTACGGATCAAAAAATCGGCCCTAAGTCGAACAAATTATATCTATCGATCCTGAGTTGATGCACATTTGTGCTCGTTTTACGGCATTTTGAATTGTTGCTTGTAAAACATGCTCTAAATTGGTGATTCAATGTTGGCTTTCAAGACTTGCAAGGCGTGTAGTTTGTTGTGGTAAACGCGAGATTTCAAAAAGCCCTAATGATAGAATTCTGACGCCATCAGATCTGGCGATCTGGTCGACTAGTTCAAATCGTCAAAACGGGAGATCACACGACCCCGAAATGTATTAAAAACTCCATCGTTGCATGAGTTGTGTGACTTGAGTGTATCGCCCCTTTGCATCGTCAACTAATTCTCTATCTGTCTACAACATATGTATCAAATCATGATGACATTATAAAGCCACTAGCAAAAATTATGACACATTCATATTATGACATTATGTACTTTTACCCTAGTTTGTATCTGTGAGTGCTTTCCAGATATATACTCGATACATACCTTTATCAACTATTAATTAAGCGTGAAATAACATGAATCGGAACTACGCAAATAATTAGCCGTGTGGTTTAGTAACATGCCAGCCGTGCCTACTCGAGTTTTCGTTATGTAATTTTCCAAATAAATCCACTGGCAATTTTCAGTCAAAATATTTCAGAATCGTTTGATTAATGTATTGGTTTCCGATGAATGAACATGATTGATTTTGTATAGTGAAAGCTTAATGCATTGTGAAATAAAAGGTTTTAAATTGATAGGTACAAACACTTGCGTAATTTGAGGGACTTAAGAATACAGGAGGAATTCGTAGGAACATACTTTATTCCATATATTTTATTTTATTTTCCTCATACTTTATTTTGTTGAACGCCGTGTGATCGTCACTTTCGCTACAAAGAAATATTCTTTGAATAGATACGCTGCAATATTACAAGTAGTAGCTATTGCAGCGTATCTTTTCAACGAATATTTCTTTGTAGCGAAAGTGACGATCACACGGCGTTCAAGTTCTTTGATAAATATGTACGTTTGATGTTAGATATTACGTCTTATGGTTCAAAAGATACATTTTCTATTATCGCCATCTCAAAATAACTTCAATATATCAGTTTCATGAGAATTACATAATCAGCCTATAATGTTCCTGATGGGAACACAGGCCTCCTCTGTGTGAGAGGGAGTGGGCCATAATCCACCACGCGGGCCCAGAGTGGTGGATGTCACATGTCTTCGAATTTGTGGTTCTAGGACATGCCGGTTTCCTCACGATGTTTTCCTTCACCGTTTTGAGAGCAGTGGTGATGAAATAATTTATACAAGGTAAAGTAGGCACTTTACTTTTCGAACCCAGGCAGGTGCCTGGGTTCGAACTCACGATCTACAACTCGTAAGTCGGATCCATTACCATTAGGCCACCACTGCTTTCACCTACAACAAGCTATAATTGTTAGTTGTAGCTAGTAAAACAAAACTTGCCCTAAAAGTCATAAGGATGAACAAAATACTTTACAAAACATCAGCGTAGCATACGCTACTTAACACCACGCCACGCTACGAGCGACTCGGGCAGAAGCTAGTCAATAATAAAACAGTGAACAGTTTAATTCATCAGGAAAAAAGTGTGGGTGTATACGTGAGGGTGAAAACTATACCTTAATTATAGATGTTCGATGGAAATTGCTGTTTTTTTTTTAAGCTAGTTTACGCTCTCGCTCTGTTGAGCAAAGGCCACCCCCACATCTTTCCAGGCATCCTTTTCTAGAGCCACCTTGCTACAACCCTTGCAGTACGCGTCTAGGTTGTCCCGCCACCCCTTCCTGTTATTGTATAATAACGTAATGACCTTTTCAGATGATTTTCACGTTTTGACGGCTCTTTTCATTCTGGTTATATTGGCTGATTTCTCGTTTTGGATGAGGAGACAAATGCCGGTTTTTGCAAAGAACCAGGGTTTGGCCCCACGCTGCGTTTTTTCGATTATACATCTTAGGGACTTGGGTTCCCTCTTCCCTACAGACATCATGACTGACATTCTATGTTCTATGTTACTGGTTTGGTTTCCGCACTTAGTCCTTCAAGTGGACCATTGTGCGCGCATGACTGACATTTCTACATATCCGATTTAAAAAATAGGGATGTAAATTTTTTATAAGTCTGATTTTACCATTTTGTTGAAGAAAATTGGCGTATGACAGTTTTTGTGTGGAAATTAAGTTGCATAAAAACTACAAGGTATGTATAAACGTTAGGTCGAATTCGCCCCAAATCAACTTTTCGTACAACAGTTTGGAAGCCGTCAGCGTCATACTATACACATAGGTTATATTTCTCTCTTTTATCGAGGAACGACCAATTAATATTGCATTGAAACAATTTCACAATTCTGCGAATGATCTGTTTGAGTTACTGTTCGTTAAATTCGACATTTTAATAAATAAAGTATCCGATATTTGATATATGTCGGATATACATGTGTTGTGTAGTGGTACACACGAAGAAACATGACATGAAGCTACACATTTCCAGTTGTAGCTGACCTCCCTTTGTACGCTTTTCGTACAAGGAGAAGTCAGCTTACACTGGAAATGTAGACAAGCTTATACATTTCCAGTATAAGCTGACTACATACTACTGACTACTGACGAACTATCTTAGTATGCACGACGACATCGTCGTGCATACTAAGATAGTTTGATTATTTGAAGTTTTTATTATAAAAGTAACAAAAAATTACAGTCGTTGATGAATCAATCTTACTTAATCAACACTTAGGTAACGAAATTAAAATTATAACATCATCTTTAGTGACTGATTATAATTTCTTATTTCAGTATGTCAGGTTTATCAGTTAACTTCAGTTACCGTACGCGCGAGGGAATTTCCATAAAATTGAAAATGATTAGCTATAGGGAAAACCTTATATTAACGTAACCTACTAATTTTATATCCTTTGTTTTGGATACTTATAATATTTATTTTCAATAAAAAGCGAACCGTAGTTGACGTTTAATGCACCCGCGAAACTAATGATCAGATTGCCACTTCGGGAATGGTAATCTAAATTGTAGTTTTTTATCAAGTATTGCTAAAGGGTAAAGTTTGAACCTGACTACCCGTAACGACTGTCAAAGATGACATCCAGGGCCAACGGCTTAACATGCTTTCCAAGGCACTGAGGGGTCTCGATATGTAGTACCTACCGACCTCGGCCAGCGTAGCTTAACCTGTGATCAACCCAAGCGGCTGTATAATTTAGCCACGAGCCCCTCAAAGTATGTAGGTACGTACCTGATAAAACAAAAAATGGTTGTAATGTAACATGACCTAGTTTATAACGGGGCATCGATCGTATTTTCTCAGAAATGACTTACGAGTGAATGCAATGAGGGTACCCGTCCCGGTGTTCCTGAAGTTGGTTAATAACTGAGTTCTCAGAATTCAAAGAGGCTGTGTCTGCGCTGTAAAACAATATCATGTTTAGATGATATTGTTTTGGTTTTCAATTATCTGGAATTGTAAAGCCCTTACAAACACATCACATTCTGTTTCAGTTTTCAGCGCAGGTGCGTCATAATACTGTTGAAACAGTGGCGCCGTGCACTCCTAGGGCTATTGAAACAGAAACAATAGGTATTAACTAAGCTTGCTCTTGTGGTATAGGTATTCCGGCAACTGTGTGCTATGCATATGAAAGAGCTTTTCTGAAGCGCGCTAGCTGCTCAAATATGTGTAGCGAGCATCCACGCACATTAACGGTCAAAATGAATTATCTCATCGATACCGCACATACGTACTCGAGCATTTTGTCGCTGCCCGCTTCAGACCGTGCGGCCAATCGCAAGACTGCACTATCGCGCATTCGGATTATTTCGATATCGCATTAGTTTTATAACTTGTTGTTTTAATATGTAAAAAAGTGGTTTGTTACACATTTACTCGCTCTGTAGATAGTGTAGATCATAGTTTGTGTAATATTATAATGTGTATGCGTTGTATTTTCGGGTGGATGCGCTCTGAGTCTATATGGCTACGGTCGCTCGCAAGTCCAGTACTGTTCTCATTTTTAACCGTTCTTTGTTGCAGTGACGAAGAATCGCCAATTTCATTAGCGAAACTTCACGTCATCGCAGACAAGGAAGATGGATGGTTTCAAGTAATCTCATCGATGGTTAATACAATACCGCTTGAGAACCCACTGGGTCCCTCAGCTATAACTATTGTCTTCGACGATTGCCCACTACCGTCTAAGGAGCAAGTGATCAAGGTAGGTTTTGATAAAGATTTTCGCAGAGTATAAATGAGAAGACTCAATGTTTAATGTTTCAGCATACTTCGCCGCCCCACGCGTCTTAAGGTTCTCCTGGCGAGCCCTTACTTATTTTGGGCTGCATTTTACATAATTTACATATTTCATATGTTTTAACCTACTAACTTGAACACAAACAGTATGGTTACTACTTATAATTATTTGGTTAACCCAGCTAGTCTAGCAAGCTTAGTGGGCGTTCACAAAGCTACGCTCGAAAACGAACAGTCGGAAAGTCAACAGCCACCCCGCACCCTTTTCCAGGAGCTTCCGGTAGAGTTCCTGTCAATACTAGGAAGTTTTGCTTTAGAATCCGGGTCGGACCGATATTCGAAAGCAAAAGAAAATGTTTGTGACGTGCACAGTGCAAGTTAACCCTAAACCAATTAGTCAACTGTCAGCTCCCGGTACCAAAGTTGACATTCGCGTCGCTACCTCTATTTTCTATTCAAATCGGAAAATCGACTTTCTTTGGTCAGACCGCCGCCAATTGAATCAAAATAAATCCAAGTACCCGGCACGTCTGCGCCGAGGTCGCACTCATTTCCTGAAGTGCCCTAACGGTGTTCTGGAGAATGTCGCCTCTGACAAGTTCCAATCCAATTTACGAAGGCAAAATAAGTATTGCATTTTTGACGTTCACGTTGCAGGTTCCATAATCCGTTCTCTAAAAATATCACTGTGTGTTCGCAAACATACTTTTTACATATTCTTTTTGGGTATTTTTTTTTATTCAGCTTTCATATTCACGTTAACTCGTCGTCGTTAGTCGTTTTGGCACGCCAAGCCTACAATGTCAAGGTGCCCGAATACCTTGACTTTCGACATGGTCAATTTGTAATATTATTGGTATTAATCGAAATTGACGTCGTGCCGTAATGAAATGAAATGAAATTGTTTATTCTATAGAATATCAGAACCACTTTTAGACGTCATATTATTAAAAAAATAAGCTAGATCTCAGAGTAGTCAAATAGGAAACGCCGAACTCGTTTCCTATTTGACTATCTGAAAAGAATGGCCGAAACCAACTCAGAGGTAACAGTCTCTTAGACATAATCTTGGTCAGATCATGTGAAGACCATGTAGATTGATGTCTGAAATGGTATTTTGAGGAAAGTACTAAGCAGATTTTAGTGGACGAATTTGTTTTTTTCAAGTTTCCTGAATCGGGGGGGGGGGGGGGGGGGTAATTTATTGAGAGACCAGTCTTATGATAGCCTCGTCTGGTCCAGTGGTCGTCAGCGCGACCGCTTAGCATGAAATATCCTGGCTTAGATCCCCACTAGGACGACTATTCGTACATTGGTTTTTACGAAGGAAATTTTTCAGCGGATTTGTGCCCGGTAATGTTGATAGTATATAGCCTCCACCAAGCCGGCTGGTCCCCGTGGGGGAATATGACTAACCCCTTCCAGCACAATTGTTAAGAAAAAATAATATTAGTATCAAAACAAAGGATAAAAGAAAACTTTATATTGCCACTTTAAACTGCTTAACCTTGCGTACAGAAGAGAGTCTAACCGAATTAGAACTAGCACTATCAAATATAAAGTGGGACGTTTTAGGGTTAAGTGAAGTAAGAAGATTAGGAGAAAGTATTGAGGGCCGCAATGAGTCAATGAGTATATTTTACATTACAAAGGCGAAACAAAAGGAAACTACGGAGTGGGATTCATGATTAAAAAACATTTAGAAGGATACATAAAATAATTCAAGGGCATATCAGAGAGAATTGCTGTAATTAATCTGAATCTGTCATCGTACAAAAACAAATGGTCGATTATCCAAATTTACGCCCCCATAGAACAGTACGAGGAATCTGCCAAATAACATCAGTCCTACAGCAATCGCACAATAACGTAGTGTTGATGGGAGATTTTAATGGTAGAATTGGTTCGCAACAAGCTGGAGAAGAAAACACAATTGACAAATTTGGCTATGTCAGAAGAAGCAACCACCAACCACCATACCGCCGTACCACCGCTGTTCCGTTCTGTTACCATTGGTAAAAGAATGATCAATATGGCCTTTGAAAACAATCTTGCATTTATGAATAGCTTTTTCAATAATAATACAAAGAAAAAGTGGACATGGCTGTCACCAGATGAAGCGTATAGAAATTAAATAGATTATATAGCAACTAATAATAGAAAAGTTTTCTATGATATAAGTGTTATTAAAAAACTGAATTTTAACACTAACCATAGAGTGGTCAGAGCAATAATAAATAGTACAGAGCCGAAAAAAGCCCGAAATAAATTTAATGCATCAAAGAATATTAGTAGACACCCAAATGAAGCAAATGGGCTTGTGGCTAAGTAATAACAGCCGCACGGGTCGATCGATCAGGTTAAGCTACGCTTGCCGCGGTTGGTCCGTGGATGGGTGACCATCTTTACATACCAAGACCCCTCCGTGCCTCGGAAAGCACGTTAAGCCGTTGGTCCCGGCTGTCATTCGGGGATCTATGATAGTCGTTATGGATCGTCAGAAGCCCGAAAGTCTGACAACCAGTCTTGCCAAGGGGTATCGTTACCCAGTAACTGGGTTGTGGAGGTCAGATAGGCAGCCGCTCCATGTAAAATGCTGGTATTCAGCTGCATCCGGTTAGACTGGAAGCCGACCCCAACATAGTTGGGAAAAGGCTAGGCAGATGATGACCCAAATGAAGCAAAAAATGAAACAGACGAAAGATACGAAAAAGGAATAAACGAAATTTATTAACCACTATACGCTCAATTGGTAAAACCTAAAGCATGTTATACGGAAAATGAAACCAAAACCCTAATAGAAGAAAGAAGACAGCTTTTAAAAAATAAAAAAAGGTGAACTTAAATTTAAGAACTTTCAGAAGTAAGTAAAAAAATAAGTAAAAGTACAGGACAGAGCGAGAAGAAGATTAGACATACTTAACAATCACATAAAAAAGACAGGAGTTAAAAAAGTTTTAAAAGAACTGGTGGAATCAAATCAATGAATACCAAACATTAAGAATAAACCAGGAAAGCAGGGGACCATAAGAAGAACTATAATTCAAATTGCAACAGACTTTTACAGGTCACTCTACGCAGCAACTCCAATGTTCAGACTCTAACTAAAAATCTAGAAGACGACTAAATTGAGGATATTCCAGTTTTTCTACAATCAGAAATAGAAAAAGCTGTTCATAGTCTAAAGAGCGACAAGTCTCCTGGGCGAGATCAAATAACCATCGAGATGATAAAATCTTCAATCATTGCACCTGAAAACTTAAGAAAACTCACAGAAATATATAATACCATCTTAAGAACTGAATCAATACCATCGCAGTGGACAAAGAGTACAATTATCCTTTTACACAAGAAAGGGGATCGGGATAACATCGAAAATTATAGACCAATTAGTTTGTTGTAAAAATGTATAATTTTTTTTCGAAATTTATTCTAAATAGACTAACAGGGATAATGGACGAACAAAAGCCAATCGAACAAGCTGAATTCTGTACGGGATTTTCAACCATCGATCATATACATGTATTAAAACGGCTAATAGAAAAATCCAAAGAATACAATAAAACACTGTATATTGCGTTTGTGGAATACAGTAAGGCATTCGATTCGATTAAGCATGAGTCACTCTGGAAGGCTTTAACCCAACAAGGAATTTCCAAAAAATACATACGTATAATCAAAAATATACAAGAACACCACCGCACAAATAAAATTGGAAACAACCGACGAAGAGTTCCCCATAGCGAAAGGCGTAATACAAGGAGACACGTTGTCCCCAAAACTTTTTTCTGCAATCCTAGAAAGTGTATTTAAGAGCATAGAGTGGGAAAATGTAGGCATAAATATTAACGGGGAAGAACTCAACCATTTAAGGTTCGCAGATGACTTAGTAATAATCACGGACAGCCCTAGTACACTGCGATATATACTGCAACAGTTAATAGAAGCTAGTAGAATAGTAGGTCTTACCATGAATAAATCTAAAACAAACGTAATGACAAACAGGGAAGAAATAGCCATAACAACAGATTGCAAAAGCATTGAATACGTGAAAAGCTACACATACCTGGGACAGTTAATATCTTTCAGAGATCAAACGGACATGGAAATCGAATGAAGAGTTGCTTGTGCATGGAAAAGATATTGTTCACTCACGGAGGTACTTAAAAGCAAATAATTTTCCATGGCGGCTAAGAGAAAAGTCCTCAACTCGTGCGTCTTACCTTGCCTGACGTATGGGAGACAAACGTGGGCCCTAAATCAAAAACATCTTTTAAAACTGAGATCATGTCAGCGGGGAATGGAGAGAAGCATGATTGGTGTCACTAAAAAAGATCGGTTAAGAGCAGTTGAAACGGAGATGGACAGGAACATGACAAGAGATAATCAGTTAAAATGAACAAAAATTATTACAGAGTGGCAACCACGCGATGGCAAAAAGAAAAGGGGAAGATAGGCAAAAAGATGGATAGACGATATAAGAAAAATTGGAGGCGTTAACTGGTCTAGAAAAGCTAGAGACAGAAATGAGTGGAAACAGCTGGAAGAGGCCTATGTGTCACAGGACACGCTGATCACTAAACCGGAAAACCCGATGTGTTAGATTTAAGTTTTTTAATACTATTAGATTATATTTGTGTTCAGTTCTTCAGCAATAAAGGCTTAATAATAATAATAATGTTGATAGGCTCGCCTCTTATGAGACACATACTCCTCCCATGTTTCATTTATCTCTCGTGTATGGGACTTGTCTTGTAACAGCCATTTGCCGAAATTTCGGGGTACCACTCACTTTTGCCATACAGGCGAGATATAATGTATTTTTTTGATGATTACAGTTGCAACAGCTTTACGGATTGTCTGCCATGCGTGCATTGGCGGGCGATATCAACGTGCAGAAGGAGCGCAACATATGCGTGGTGCTCGGCTGCGTCGCCGACAAGTTAGCCGGGCCCAACAGCGTCGCCGTGCTGACCGACGAAACCCTCGATTATATGCTATCGTTCTTGGTAAGTTACGACGAGTAGTGGGTTGAAAAAGAAAACAAGTAAATGTGTTGTTATTGTAAATAAATAACAACACATCTACTTGTTTTTATTTGGGTACTGTTCCCATGGTTTCGGTTGCATACGTACTTTCATCCCCCATTTTACCCACTTTAACTTGCTCATAATAAATTAAAGTTGGGCGACATTTAAAAATCCCTTATGGCTAGACGTTCCCCGAACTACTTTTTTCCACGCATTTATAACAATGCCATAAGGTGCTGCAACATAAAAGACCTCAAAATATCCCTGTGCAAAAATGTAATAAAGAAATTTCTTCTTACACTCTCCTACGATAAAACAGAAAATATTATTTATACTTAGATAAGCAACATTGTACAGTCTAAACGGACTCCTACGCTCTCGCTGACGTTCACAACACACACACACACACACACACACACACAGCCTAACATACTCACGTTTACACTCTATACTTTATTTTGTAAAAATTGATATATATAATTGATTAGATTTTTGTTGATTTATATTTTGTTACTTTCGATGTTATTTCTCATTACTTTGTTATTTAATTGATCTCAGACTGTTAATTTTATTTTGTTTAGTTTTATCTCACGCTGATGGCAATGCATATTCTAAGTTCTTTTAATTAATTTTAGTTTAGAATAATTTAGTTTTTGTTTTCCTATCTTGCAATAATCACTACCACACTTTGAAAATGTCGCAACTCTGACTCCCAAATGCAAATGCCTAGTTTGGGGGCTACCGTCTATTCTATTCTTGTAAAAATTGTGAATAATATATTTTTTTTTTTAATTTTAATTTGCGATTGATTTTCTTGAACAACTCGTGAATTTCCACATAAGGATTATAATGGGTAATATATTGTGAAAATCTTTGGATTGTTAAATGTAATCGTTTAACTTTATACTTTTCATAAAGACATAATAGTTAATTATCAAATTAAAAGAATGAGCGATGCGCTTACGCACTGTCGCGTGAAATCCTAAACGTGTTACGCGAACTTTAAAAGGTTGCATAAGTACCTACGCTGTGAATAAAGTTATCTCCGGCGAACCAGCGCACAAGCTTCAAGGAAATTATATTAGCGCGCGCACCGTCAAAGCTCTAGTCTGCGGATAACATCATTTAATTAAGCGATCGCGCACATCCGAGTTGATAATTACCTTTTTAATACTTTGATACTACGATAAGTAATTAAGTCATTCGATGTCAACTCCATTCAATTATAGTGTTGGTATCTTAGACAGGCGTTTGTTGACAAACCTTGAATACCATGTCACAAATCTGTTTGAGCTTCGTCAGACCACAGACTGATGCGCTAAGCAAACCATGTCGTCAACGTAACAACGAATACCCACATCAAAACTTCGAAAAGGAGTGATTTAAGTAGTTTACAGGCCAAACGAAAATTTAGAGTTCCAAATCCCCAGTAAAATCCGCATACACACAAAGACTCCCACATTTTCTACATGTACACATCTATAACGCGGTGATCAATCAGTGCAATATAAGAAACTGCACTCGCAAACAAATAAAAAATACACTAACATCCTGGTTACTATACTTGTCATATGACGAAGGAGAAAGGATTATTACAGTGGTTAAATAGTTTTTGCACACATACAATTCTTTCGTTATCCTCACATACACCTACTCACGCTTAAACACCCTCAAACTCATCATCACACGATCACACACTCTCACACTCGTTCACAACACACATGATCACACACTTATACTCACACTCATTCACATATGAATAGCGTTTTTCTTTTTCTAGTTGTATTATTATTATTACCTTTTAATTCTCGAACTGATTGTTATGTTTTCTTTAATTTTGATTCTTAGATTTTATTTAGTTTTTTTGTAATTTTAAGCAAACATAATTATTATACTTTTATTGATTCGAACATGTTTTTAAAATAAATGTTTAAATGGACCCTACATATTGGTGCCCAAGATACAGGCTTGCCTAGTTTGGGGCCAATGTAAAATATCTGTATTTTTTGAGTAATAAATTTCTTTTACAGTTTTCATTATTTATTATTAACTAAGGCTATTGACGTATACGTCATCCACCCAAAATCAACATGTTCACAATAATGCACCCGACATGTTCACAAGCAATCAACGTGTTAACTTACTAGGTACCTATGCGGCATACATGAAAAAAAAAAAAACTTTTATAATGTGAATATGAAGCCCTTTTATAATTATGATAGCACACTAGACCTAGGTTTCCAACCCACTTAGAATTTCTACCCCCATTTCGGCTCCTATTGCAATGAAAATAACAATATTTTTACATTTCGTTTGTTTTTTTTTCTTATCGCTCTTGCTACGTAAGGTTAACTTAGCATTGTTTATACATAGTTATTCGGAATTTCAAGCAGATAGCATAAGTAGTTCCTGAAATATGCAGCTGTGGCAGACAGACAGACGAAGTAGTCGCACCATAAGGGTTCCTTGTTACTATTTTCTTAAGAAACCCTGCTCTACTAACCTCAGTAATCAAATATTCATTTAATCATTGACCACTTGCTGCCCCACATACGGGTCGACTAACTTAAATGCTGTTTATAATAAATTCAACACATAATTTGATGGGATCGATGCAAGCATCATTAACAAGTTTAGCTGAGTCGACATGTACAGTATATTTATATCCTATCAATTTAGCCGCTTCGGTGACCCGTACGAATTCCGGGATGTCAACACCAGTCGTGACCGATGGATGGTGTCGGTACACAGACGAATAGGTAGGCGATGTTACACACGATATGCCGCTCTATTACGCTACCTACACGAGCTAACGTAAACGCAGCGTGAACGCTCGAGGACGCCTAGGTTAACTAGGTTATTTGACGACACGGTTGGCGCAGTGGCTGAGTAATCGAGTGCTGCGCTACGTCGCGGGTTCGATTCCCGCACGGAACAAATATTTGTATTGCCTGCAGGTAGTTGTTCAGGGTCTAGCTGTTTGTGTATGTGAGTTTATGTTTATAAACGCACCCACGATACAGGAGTAATTCCTAGTGTGGGGCAAGTTTTTTAAATAAAAATAACTGCGCAACGGGTTGTAGGTACGTGTGGCGATTTCACGTTCCGTGATCAGATTAGTTCGGTACGCTGGGTAAAACAATTTAATATCGTGTAACTGTATTACGCAGATTTGCCTTTAATATCAAGGCTATCGCTATCCTTTGAAATCTGTTTTGAGAACCTCAAGTTTGATTTTGGAATATTGGTTGTTTGATTTTAGAGGCTTGGTATTTCGAAGATACTAAAGGCTCGGTATTCAATGCAAGGCAATGGCAATGGTAGGCTTTAGAATTCGACAATTATCTGGGGGTCTACCCCCAGATAATTGTCGAATTCTAAATACATTACATTTACCACTTCGATACACAACAACGATACATTTACCACTTCGGAGTTTACTCCGAAGTGGTAAATGTATTGTATCGGCCGAATATTCGGATCGGACCGACACCTGGCCGAACCGAATATTATTGTCAAATGCGAAAAAGGTCGGATCGGGTCAGGACCATAGTTAATATTCGAAAGAGTGTAGGACCGGGACCGACCGAACCAAATAGTAACTTCGTAGCAGGAAACGGCCGATACGATACATTTACCACTTCGGAGTAGACCCCCAGTCTTTGTTATTGAAAATTAATCCGGACCGAAATATGGGGATTATTCGAAAAGCAATTTGTCACACCAGTGAAAATTTTATGATTAAAATAATTATGTCCAGCTAGTGTGCTCTACAATATTCAGGGTCGAAGTATGGATTACCTAGTATGCCTAGGCATGATATTGCCGTCGATGGAAGGGTATGCTACTTTCAAAATATCTTCAGGGGCATTCGTCTATATTCAGAACCTAAGCTAGCAGTTCTTCGTGAATAATTTAGTGATCGGTTCGATAGCCTTCAGTTACTATTTTCAACTTTGCCTATTAGGTGCCTTCTACGGAACTGCAGGCACTGGGTAATTTCATTTTTTTTAAAGGCAATAGGTACAAATAATTTGTAGCAATATGTACCTACTTTATTTGAACTAGCTGTGCCCGCGATTACCTTCGCGTGAATGTCGGGAAACAAATTGGATTTAATTGGGGTTTAGTTTTTGTGTGAAAAACGGAAAATAAAAGTAGCCTAAGTTACTCCCTATAACATCAGCTATCGTTCCTGCCGTTTCGGAGATTAGCCGAAACAAACAGAGGCACAGAATGCATTCTTTTTTATTGTTTTTAATAGGTGCCGTAAATACTTTCGTAGGCATTTAGTAAAAAGCTGTTACACACTTCTATTTTATTTTTTTGCGCAGATAGTATTTCTGTAGTAGTATCTAACGTTTTACTTCATTATATTGTGACAGCCAAGGCAAGTTGGTGACAAATCTACCTTAATGATACCTTACCTTATTTACAAAATATAGGCGTGTACTTACACAACATAACATACATCACGCCTGCATTCCCCGAAGGGTTAGGCAGAGGTGCGCCTATAGGCTATAGTACATCCACATTTCGTGTGTCTTTTAACAACTTTGTCTTCTAGTTTGAAGAGTGTGGGAAAAAACACTTGTAACTAGTTAAAAAATAAAGTTTATTTTTAGGGAGGTGCATCTTCAGTTCCACGAAGCGAGCGCGGTCATTTTTGCACTTCACCTCGGTTGTGTTAGGTTATCGTTTATTCACTAATACAAGGAGTAACAGTTTGCGCCAGTTCTCTTTACCCAAGGAAAGCGGAGTGAGCGCTTTCCTTGGGTAAAGAGAACTGGCGCAAACCAGTACTGCTTGACACTAATGAACGCATGGAGGTATGGCAGAGTAAGGAGCTTCACGGACGCTTCTTCCGGGCCCTACATGGGCCTGATGTAGATCTACTAGCGTCCGGAGACTGGCGGCGTTTCGGTGACCTCTTTGGAGAAACCGAAGGTTTTGTCTGTGCAATTATGGACGAAGTTATGATGACGAACAATTACCGGAGATTTATTGTGAAAGACGGCACGGTTGATATCTGTCGGGCATGCCACCGGCCCCGGGAATCAATCAGGCATATTATCTCCGGGTGTTCTCGTCTTGCTAACGGAGAGTACTTGCATAGACACAACCTTGTAGCTAGGATAATCCATCAGCAACTTGCTCTGAAATACAACCTTGTGGAATCGGAGGTGCCGTAGGTACTACTGGTATGTGCCCGACCCAGTTCTCGAAAATGGAAATATCACATTGTACTGGGATCGATCCATCATCACTGACAGGACTATTGTTGCCAATAAGCCTGATATAGTGGTGGTGGATCGATCAGAGCGGCGCGCAATTATTGTTGACATAACCGTCCCGCATGATGAGAACCTCGTGAGAGCCGAGAAAGATAAACAAATCAAGTATCTTGACTTGGCTCGCGAGGTTGTCGACATGTGGCATGTGGAATCAGCAATCATTGTGCCGATAGTCGTGACAGCCAATGGCTTAATAGCCAAGAGCCTCGACCAACACCTGAGGAGACTCGTTGGGCAGCTGGATCAAGGGCTTGATTCAGAAAGCGGTACTTCTGGACACGGTTCGCATTGTCAGGAGGTTCCTCTCTCTGGAGCCCTGACCGCCGGTGGCGTGGACCCTGTTCACGATACCGGTGGGCTACTATTTTTTATATTTTTAAATGTTTTTATATCTTTTATATTCTAATATCTATCTATACTTATAATAAATCTGTAGAAGTGAAAATTCTGTACATTGAAAATATCAAAAAAATAAATGGCAGGGGGTGTTACTAGACCGACACCGAACCAAAAAATGTGATTAAAAAAATTTTTGTCTGTCTGTCTGTTTGTTCAGGCATCACGCAAAAACTACCGGTTCGATTACGATGAAACTTGGTATAATTATTCTTTAATATCCTGGGCACCACACTGGGTACTTTTTATCCCGGAAAAGTATATACAATAAAAAACAAACTTAATTTTGCGGTTCGATCCCTAGATCCGATTACTGTACCAACCGCAAATAATAAGTTTGTCGTAGGTTACGTCACCCGCAGTGGAGTTCACTAAGGGGCGCTGCACACGGCTAAGATACTATAATATTTTACCTTAAGATACAATATCGCAAAATCCCTAAAAACTAATATCTTAATTTTTAGGGATTTTGCTTATTTATTGAGTTTAGATTAGTTATCATCAAAAATAGGTTTATTTAGGTAGGTAGGTCTTTTATTTTCTGTTATTGAGTTTATTTTTTTTTTAATTAGGTAGGTACTTAGGTTTACTTTTATAAAGCGTAGACGAAAATAATAAATAATGATTATGATCATAATTCATTCATTTCTGAATGAATTATGAGATCTTAATCATTATTTTCAAAAACAACTACCTTTTGAAGAGTGAAGTGGGGTCTTAAAAAATAACAGATTTGACTAAATGCGTATGAAAATGAAAATATACACGCTAAGTACTTATATAAAAAACATTTTTTTTTAATTTTGTTTATCTGTTTGTTGCGGCTAATCTTCGAAACGGCTAGACCGGTTCTGACGGGACTTTCACTGGCAGATAGCTGATGTTATGGAGTAACATAGATTTAATTATTTAAACTTTGTGCATACAAAAAAGGTACAAAGGCTGACTTTATGCCTTAATAGGCTGTATAGGCTACTTTTTGTTTCGGTAGCATGTTCCCGTGGGATAATTTCCGACATCCACTCGGGCGAAGCCGCGGGCAGAAGCTAGTTTAAAAATATAATTTATATGTTTACATTTAAATAAAGGAAATAATAATACTGATAATAATAGTTTATTTCCAAAAACTTAGTACTACTTGGTACTTGGTGCCGGTTGTCAATCGTTTATCTTTGGCAGTCGTTACGGCTCGTCGTTACGCTTACCAAGGGGTATTGTATTACCCAGTAAGTAGGTCGGTCGTGGGGTAGTGGAGGTCAGGTACGTAGTCGCTTCATGTAAAATACTGGTATTCAGCTGCTAACCGGATGGTTAGACTGGAAGCCGACCCCAACATAGTTGGGAAAAGGCTAGGCAGATGATGACGATGATAGTTTGCAAGAGCGAGCGAAGCTAGCTCGAAAATGTTAGGGTCGATAAGATTTTCGGAAATAGGAGTTTCGTACTTTGTTGACTAATACACACAAGCTTTAGAATTGAGGGAATGTAGAATGCAAGAGCGAGAGAAGCGAGCTCAATTTTTTTGGGTTTTGTTTCGAATAGATTAAGCTCTCTATTACTGTATGCGTTTTCGGATATATTTCTAGTTCTAAATGTGTTTACACCTATATTTTATTATAAAGTCAGGGAGGTGCAAGTGCACACTCTTGCACCCCGCTCCCGGCGCTCACGAGTAGTACCTACACTCGTGGGTGTCTGGAATGGTTACGCATCTACGATGCCTCTGGTATTGCAGCAGTCCGTAGGGTGCGGTCACCACTAACAACCAGGTGGGTCAATCACTTAAAAAATAAAAAAATATTTTCCCAGATGTATCGCCGTGAGCCCCGCATCTTGCTGTTCGCTCTGATCGCTCTTGAAAAATTTGCTCATACGACCGAGAACCAACTGACTATCAAGGCTCGGCTGGACAGTGAAAAAGACAATCCGCTGCTTCTCCTGGAGAAGTTCGCCAACAGCGAAGACTACACCTGGCGCCAGGTCGGATTCTGTGCCAAGTGGGCCCTCGACAACCTGTGTAAGTACAAACCACCAAGCAAGCGAGTTTTCCTGATAAAATAAGTTTTTTTTTATTTGCACGTATGGAGAACAATCATTTAAAATAAATTATGGAAAGCTATAAAATACAAAAAACACGTTTCGGTCCTAGTATTAAAGCTGGCGACTACCAGAAATGACAGCTCACTTCACCTAAGTTTTCACAGTGAGATTTTTACAGAATAGCATTACTGATGTTAGGGACTGCCACTATTGACAGCTTACTGTATCTAAGTAATCACGGTGCGATATTTACAGAATTGATTGGATGTCGATGAGAGCATTCGTATAGTTTGGCGCTAGATTCACGGTTATCGATTCGACCGATTTCATAACGAATAGTTTTCGGTGTAGTACGTTACGTCTAAATTTTAGATCAGTCCAGACCGGCGCATCGTCTATATAAAGGAGCACGGCCGAGCACACAGTTCGAAACATGCAATGATATCGGTCAGTCGGCAAATGTCGTAGCGTACGTAAGGAGCTCCGAATGTTACTTTAGGGCTTAAGGTAGAATCAGAATCAGAATCAGAATCTTTATTTGTAAACATAGGTAGAGTTACACAGTGTGTGGGATGTTACAATATTTCCATAGGGTCTCTATGTTTTGCCATTAGGCGTACAAATACATTATAATTATCAATTTAAATTCAAATTAATTAAGTACTATAACAATTACTGATTATTATAAATTATAGAAAGCACCAGAGTAATGGATCAATAATTCCCCTCCAGAATGTCCACAATAAAAATGTTAAGAAAGCACATAGATCCGATGTAAAATGTCAAAAAGAAACAAAAATAAACAAAATATTAATGTCAAAACAGGTCAGGTATCTTAATGTTGAGGTCAGGTATCGAAATGTTAAGACAGCACATAGATCCGATGTAAAACAGGTAACATCTTAGATCAGTCATCAGCTTATTAGGTTAATTTGTTTATTTCGATAGAGTTGTTCACACGTGTAGTTAGGTATAGTGCTGCACGATCAATGACTGTCGTCTACTATAATTTTACGGAGCAATTTTAATTTTTCATCTAGTTCTTGATCTCGCCTCCCAGTAGAAACAGATTAAAAGGCAACAAAGAAAAATCGGTACCATTAGGTTCCTATCGTCGAACGGTACCTAAGTAATGAGTAGCAAGCTGCAGTAATTAAAACTGTCGATTACGAACGTGGCAAGTGATAGCGGATTCAGAGGATAGCGTTTGTAAGCATTGTGAACGGGAAAAATATTTTAATAAACGTTTTGACCGAACAAACACAACAGAACAAGTAATCTAATATCGCGACATAGTCGCCAAATATTTAAACAAATATATGAGTTTATAGATAAATAACTTTAATTCCTACATAATTCAGTCCAGTTAACGCTACAGCTTCAAACATTTTTATAAACTTTTTCAATAGTCACTCTGAAATCAACTTAAATACCATTAAAATAAAGTTGATATTGGTTTAACTTGAAATTTGAATATTCGTGACGCACCAAATTGTCATAAAGCACAGCAGCCACACAATGTCCAAACAATTATTACTTCCACCCAAACAAAAAGAAATGTCGTTTCTTTTTGTTTGGATTAGGTACCTATATTCAAATTTTATGTGTTTCAAATTACAGTCGTGACGCACCAAATTTTCATAAAGCACAGCAGCCACACAACGTCTAAACAATTATTACTTCCACCCAAACAAAAAGAAATGTCGTTGTTTCAACGTAACAAAATGAAGCTGTACAAAGTCGGATGGTGTAAGGAACAGTTATTTTTTGCTGAAAGAATTCAAAGCTTCCGACCTGCTCATTGTTTTCTTGCACGGGTTAATTTCAAAAAATTTTCCGCGTCGTGTTTCTATAGGCTGACGTATTATGAGGCTCAAATGTCACTAGAAATACTTTTTCTATTGTTACTCGTTTGTTAAGCAAGCTTAATAAATAAGTAAGAACGAGGAAAAGCAAGGGCATTTCCTCGTTCTTAGGTACTTATGCTCGTTTGTTTTTGAAGGGTAAGGACTCTTCAAAAAAAATAAGGATAATAATAGCGAAAAGACATGCGTACAAATATCAGGATCAGAGTCTTTCGACTCATCCAGGGACGCCAAAAAAGATCCTTTTATACGTTTTGTATGGGCTTGTCCATACCGCAGAGTATTCAGAGTTACTTACTAGCTGTCCTGGCCGTTATGGTTGGAAAACTCTCCGACGCTCTGTTTCTCCGAGTTTGTACTTTGTTCTACCTTGAAACCTTGATAATTATCTGGGATTCTGAATTGAAATTTAGATTGAGCTTAAATCCTCTTCCAAATGCTTCATATTTCAGTCACGGTGCCCAGCCGCCCGCTCAGCTACCAGATAGTCGATATGGACAATATCAACGCGATCATGAACTCGCAAGACGTTAGCGAGTACCTGAAGATCTCCTGCGACGGCTTGGAAGCTCGCTGTGATTCTTACTCCTTCGAGAGCGTTCGATGCACTTTTCCGGTAAGTCTCTTAGTCTATCATCATCATCTGAGCCGAAAGACTTCCATTGCTGAACATAGGCCTCCCCCAAGCGACGTTACAGCGACCAGTTGTGTGCTTCACAAGATCATCGGTCCACCTTGTGGGTCTTCCAATGCCACGCCTTCAGGTAGGTATGCGGTCGCCACATCTCTCTGTTAGTTTGTTCCTATTAGTCCTCTGGTATAGTGGGCTAAAACTATCAAAAACGTAGACAAAAATGGCGAGCAGAGTAGAAGTATAAAAAGGAGGCATTTGCCTTACAGCGGGACGACACCGGCAAAAAATTTCGATCAAAAAGAGCACATTTTACAAGCTTTTATTTAACTATGTATGTATGTAACTATGTTGGTTCGGGTGGAACTCAATTTTGAAACAGATACCTTCAACCGATTGAGCTGAAAAAAAATAATTTAAACCTGATAAGAAATAAATACAAGCGTGTTACATTGTGATTGCAAAAGAAAAATAATGACGCTGTAATATGTTAAATTTTCTTTAATGTTCCATCAAAATGTAACACGCTTTTATTTATTTCTTATTAGGTTTAAATTATTTTTAACTTTTTAGTTCTTTTTATTAACAAGTACCTAATAAAAGCTTGTTTTTAAAACAGGATTTTTTCTTTTAATTTTTTTTTTAATCTTCTCTATGTTGTTTTTTTTTTCATACTTTCACAATATAAAATCACGTGATTCCATAATTATGTTTGTATTTCAGTGAAGAATTTTATCGAGTTTTCAGAAAACATCATCATGCAAACACAAACTAACTTGATAACTTAACAAGGTGATATAATACTGATTTCAGGTGAACAACGGTGCATGGTACTACGAGGTAGTCATCATAACTCCGGGAGTGATGCAGATTGGCTGGGCTACTAAGAATAGCCATTTCCTCAACCATGTCAGTTGTCGGAATTTGATAATTTGTCCATTTCCTGGTTAGGCATCGCGGCGCGTCGCTGTACACTAACTCTGAATTAACGCATAACGCACTCTTATTCAACGCTTAGGATTCCCGCCAGTCTCTAGTTTAGTGATGTATAGTTAAACAATTGTTTCGCATAAAAAAAAAATATATAAATATTTTACACTTGAAACATGTTTTTGTGTAAAGGTGTTACAGGGTTTTAAGCAAGTAAGCATAAACCCTGAATAAATCCAGTAAATCAGAGATAAAATTAAAATACTTGTAACTTTAAATGATACTGGCATTTTAAAAAGTTCATTTGTAGCCATCATTTGTTTTAAAAACAAATGAAGTCTATGAATGAGATGTCTTTCAATTTCAAACTGAACTAGGCATAGAATATTGAGTCAGTTCTTATCTGAACACGACAGACATTCATGATTTTAGTGTCCAATCAAACACTTGCTGAGAGCACGCTTATACGCTTTTTTGTGTCACCACACGTTTTTAACATCAGCTGCTCTGGCGTCACTAAGCTTCACAAACCATACCAGCTGATTTAGAATATTCAGTCACGTTCTTAGAGCGGATTGAAAGTAGGTACTTATGGTACTTATTCATGAGTACCATTATTTTTGTATCCATACAAAAATACTCACTGAATCAATTTGTATAAAACAGATGCTTTTATTTCATTACGGACACCTGAGTTTGTCAGATAGTAAAAGTAGTTCATATTCACGAATACTCTCCTCATTTTGGAAGTAGTGAATGGATTTAAAGTCAGTCGGTATACTTACTCAGACACCATTCGTCATTCACTATCCCACAGCGCTCGCGACGTGCCGAGATGCCTAGTTAGGCATAGCCTTACATACAAATATAGCCTAATACTTACTTTATTACATAAGCTATGGTTTCCGAGCTGGCCACATACACAGTTTAGTGTATGTGGCCAGTTCTATGACATCCATCTAACAGCCGTATTGTTGCTAAGGAGGATGACAACATTAATACGTTTTAATAAAAATAAATTATAAGTGACATATTGAGTAAACTTAGTCATACAGCTAGAACATAGAATGACATAGGTTAGGGACAGTCAGGTGTTTACAAAAATTGTGCAAGTAAGTCTATCCTCAGAATCTATTTGTATATTGTATCCACCAAGTTTCCAAATCATTCTAAAATCGTTTTGTCACTAACTAGTATACATCTGTAAAATTTCAGTCAATACAATCTTTTAACGGCTGCTAGATCTTTTTACCAAAGTGCCTACAAACCAATTCAAAAAACACTCCCAGATACCTGAATCGAGCCACCCTGTATATTTTTGTTTAAAAGTCTATCTATTTAAATAATGGTAAGTAGTACAATGAAAAAACAATATGAAGTTTTGAAGCCAGTCACTCACAATCATTTCAGTTTATCGTTGTACCAAATTTGAAATCGGAATACTAAAAAAGCCGTGTAATTGCAATAAATCGTCTTTTCGCGGTTTCTCAGGGGAAAAAATTGCATGGATGTTTTTAAGAAAACAAACGGTTACTAGAAAAATAAAACTTTTTTTAATATTAGTTTAGTTCTGTCAAATTAGTCAGCGCCTGACGTAAATTGACGTATTTTTGGTAGCCATGCTTTTAATCACGTCTAAACTGTCTATGGAGTATCTTAATTTGACAGGACTAAACAAATATTTTATCTTCTGTCCTTTTCTTAATGAAATAGAAAGAAAAAGATGCACTGAACTTAAATTTAGTTTAGTTTGTGAACAAGGGTATCGGCGCCATTATGTCAGCTTCAAAACTATATAAAACTTTTTCTCTGACTTATCATTATTTTGATGTTCTAGGCCTTTAAACATAAAAATGCACGGTGGCTCGATTTAGGAGTCCGGGGGTGTATTCCTACATAACATGAATGCAGAAATTGTCATCACTGCCAGTCGCTTCAGGTTTTAACGCATAACCGACGAAATAAAAAAGTTTGTGGGCACTTTAAACCATAGCTTTCTTAAGTGTTAATGACACGCACACGCCTTCGTTATCAACCAAGGAATCAATTTTTTGAAGTATATGTTGCTTTTATAAATAATATGCTTCAAAGCTTAGGAATCTAAAGCTTTCCACCTGAGGCCTGAGCCTAAACTTTCAGTAGGAAAGAAATGAAAAAGAGGGAGTATGCAGCAACCCGCTTTCTTGCCCATAGTCAATTAAATAAGTAGCATTGGATTAAATATTTTGTAAAAATGTGCTGCACTATACATGCAGCATTTTGTAAAAATGTGCTGCACTATACATGCAGCATTATGTTGTGTGCGTGTCATTAACACTTTATAGGCAAAAACATTAGGATAGCTCGCAAAATTATATTTTTCTTACGTTTTTTGCTATGTGCAGGTCCGTAACAAATATTTAATTATAGAATTAAAATCATCAATACAACTCTCCAAATTCATTTTGCCCTATTGAATGACTATTTCATTTGAGGCCAATTCTAACTCAAATTGTTGTATTGCCGATTCTAATGCTGTAAAGCCATATTTGTTGCGGTCGCGAGTCATATATAATCAGCATACAACCTGACACTGACCTGCAAAATGCAAAACACGTAAGTAAAATTTAATTTCGTAGGGCGCCTAGCGCGTCTTTCTTAAGGTGCTGGGTTAAGCAGGCACATTGCGGTCGAGCGATCTACTTATTTTACGTTATTCAAACTTATGCTCCTGCGCGACTACATCCTTGCTGATGCTAGTGTATGCTGACGGCAATCTGTTTGCCCCCTCTGACAACACCCAAACACTATGCAGGGTTTATAATTCAGTAAAAAAAATACAATAAGTTACATACCGAGAGCTCTCTGTGCCCCGGAAAGCACGTTAAGCAGTTGGTCCCGGCTGTCATTCGTAGATCTTTGACAGTCATTGTAGAGGTCAGATAGGCAGTCGCACCATATAAAATACTGGTATTCAGCTGCATTCGGTAAGACTGGAAGGCACCCGAGCTTAGTTGGGAAAAGGCTCGGGTTTTCATTCGAAATCTATGTATGTTACATATTGATTTAAATATTATGTCTTAACCAGTTACTCCGTAGCGGAGGTCAGATAGACAGTGGCACCATGTAAAATACTAGTATTCAGCTGCATTCGGTAAGACTGGAAGGCAATTGAACATAGTTGGGAAAAGGCTCGGGTTTTCATTTGAAACCCATGTATGTTGCATATTGATTTAAATATAAAGTAAAAGCAAAGACATTATCTTTGGAAGACGAATCTTTTTACTTTTGATGCAATTTGGGTTAAAGATTTGTCGTTCGAATGTTATGAGGTAAAGATTTTTACTAAGTACATTTGTAGGGTTGAATAATAAATAATAAGTAAAAATGTTTGTTAAATAATACATCAGTATTATAAAACTAAAATTAATAGAGTTAACATTATTTAATTGGGTGTTGTCAGTGCCTTAAACCTTAAATATTATAAAAATGTGAAATTTCTAATTTGTTTGTCATTAACACATTCAGTAGCCAGCACACAAATAAAACTTCGCACTACAAATCGTTTCTCTCTCGAAGAGAGGCCTGTGTCCCAGCAGTGGGAACATTAAAGGCTGATTATATTATGTACTACAAATTGTTTGACAAAATAATGTTCATAAAACCTAAATGTCAACACGATCAAAATATGTGTGCCAGTCAGGGGATGTGTTAATGATCCCTTTGATCAAGAATACAAAAAGTACAAAAATATTTATGCTGAAATAAATCTAAAAATCTAAACAATTGGGTTGAAAATCATGTACATCCATGGTAGTAGGTAGTGCGTCGATGTCCCAGCCACCCTGTATATTGGTCATTGGTGCTTATTAAATTTTTGATCGCACAACAAAATTCCACGTTGCCTTATTTTTTGGGCCTTTTTTGAGGCGCTTATCCTGTATCTAGGGTATTCTTGATCGAAGTTCATAACAGTGTTTTTCAAATAAAAATGTAAAGACAAAGGTAGCGTCCAAGTGCGTTCAGGCAGTGTCACCAATTTGAGAAACACTGCATAATGTATTTATGGTCCTGTGTGTATATGTTAACAGTGGTCCAAAACCATTTTTTTGTAGCTGTTCGCCGTGGGCGTTCCGGGAAACCCCCATGTATATTCGGCGATTATTTTACTTTAGTAGAAAACTTAGCTCAAAGGGAAATATTTGTATGATAAAATTCGTTCCAGATTTTCAGTCCCCAAATTTTTAATAAAATTAGTGTGAAGCCAATGCTTCGGACTAAGTTATCTCCTAAACTTTAAATAATCGCTGTACAGAGATTCATTGGGGTATTTCGGAAAGCCCTTGGCGAGAGGCTTCTTAAAAATCATTTTGGAACGCTGTAAACGAGCCACACTATATGAATAATTACCTGGTTTTTGAATGCTTGCGTGTGGTCAACACTTTACTGGGGACATGGGTGGCTGTAGTTGTCGCCGTCTTTAGCATACGCCAGTGACTGCCGTCGACGTTCACTACTGTGTCGTCGCCGGCAGTGACAGCGAGCGGACACGACAACAACCGTCACATATGCCAGTAAACTGGTGACCATATTGAGTGCCCTTTCTAACTAGTGATTATATTTGCTTTATTAGCTACCGATGCATCTTTTATGCGGCGTTCGTACCTTCATATTTATCGCGTATCATTTCATCACACTCAGTAGATTAGTTTTAGTTTACAAAGCGTTGCGTTTCTCTTTATCGTCATGTTTCTCATTCTTCCATCGCTTTTGTAATAATACTAAGATAAATTAATAGGCCCACTTTCACCACAAATTTTAATCAATAGATACGTTCAACGTTAAACGGATTTAAAGCATAGTTCTGTTTCTGTCAATTTTTTTTTAAGTTGACAGACACGTAATGATGTTTTAAATATGTTAGCGCTAAACATATTTAATGAGTTGTGGTGCTAGCGGACCTTAGTATGAATTTGCCGTTGCAATCATTTCGTTAATGAAAATTATGACAATTATGTCTTACCTGTAAGAATAAATAGCGTGAACTTCCACAGGAACATAAATAGCACGCATACTGCTAACAGCAATAACGCTGAATTTGCAAGCGGAACATCACTAATTCACGCTCTGTCCATATTTAGCTGCGTCTATTGCGTATAGCATTCACTAACAACAGAAGTATCTAAAGATAAGTCTACATTTATGAACGTTCTAAACTCTTTCAAAAGATAGGCTTGCCTTTACTGACATACTATCGTCAAAATCTATATCTGACCACGGCAAGGACTATTCCTGCTTACAGCTCATATTATTAGTCGAACTAAAAAGGATCCTCTTTTGTTTTACTTACGGACGCAGCTGTGGTCATCATGTGCACGGGATTTTGTTTTCATAATGGTCAGATATAGGTTTTGACGATAGTACCTGTATTCAGTTGAACAAGTTATTAATATAATCAAATATAACTTGACGGCATAGCACACACTGGTTACTGTCTGGTCCAGTATAGTTTCTCTAGAAAAAAATGGAATGTGAAAAAGGGAGAGAAATCTTACTCCTACATCAACAAGCTCTGCATATAACCATTCACTGAATAATGAATGCGAATAAATTAGAACAACTCTAGTCTTGATAATTTAAACGGCAATTTCATACTAAACTGTTGTATGTAACTGTTGTACGTGACTGTTAATCTCATGCCCGTTTCTTATATTCAATAATATTGTGCAGTCCATCGACTGTGACCGATCATTCGTCCGAAAACAAACTGCAAACTAAATCTAATTGAGCGAATAAATGGAATTAAATAAAGATTATATCTAATATACATATTGGACAATATCTTATACGAGCCGGGCATGAGGGACTAAACTTATTTCTACGGTTCCTATCTCTAAGCCTTAAAATCCTCAAACGGCTGAGAACTGGATAAGGGACTTACCAAACTTATGCAGCTCTGTTCAGCTTTTGTCCATAGATAAGAACGATTTTGTATGGAATGCGTGCGCATCCGTTCAGCTTTACGGTTGCGTACGCATTCCATACAACATCGTTGTTTTCTATGGACAAAAGCTGAACAGAGCTGAATAAATGTGGTTAATCCCTTACGTAACAAACACCTGCAAATCTTATCTTTCTTCGAACTCCATGGAAATGAGTTTAGGCCCAACTCTTTTCTAATTTCTTTTAATAGTGCGTATTGTGTGCGCGATGCAATCATTAAAAACTTTTGCTGCAGTGTTACTTGCTATTAGTCCTATTGTTTACTTTCAAAAACAACCCGTTAGTCACAAGCTAACACTGAGTTTCTGGAACGAAAACCGACGCGTCGAGATAAACGCAAGTTAAATGATAGATTGGCTTTGGATTTGGATTCACAGCGGGTTATGCGGTTGACAATTTGTCAGCTAATTATTATACTTGTTATAATAGAAAAACTGTATTGAAATGAGAATAAACTGTATCTTAATTTCTATTCATAGAGATACAGGCACTTTGTGGTATTGCTCCCACGAAGTAAACTTTTTTTTATCACCTGTTTTGTTTATACAGCCTTCTAAAGCAAAAGCGCGCGCATTACGCACTGTTAATAACACACTGGTCCAAATGTGTTTGTTGCAATGTTTTCTCCAAATAAAAAAAAACATTTACAGTAAAATAATTTTTTGAAAGTGTTGAGGTTAAATTGAACAAGCATTTCCAGGGAACAGTAATTATTGGCCCTTGCGAACATCTGATCTATGACCGAGTATTTAACAAAAAATAGGCTAGTTGACCGTTTTTGGAAAACCGATGAATAACGTTCCTTGTGGACAATTTCCCCCAAAATATGAATATTTCAGCAAAATGGTAAAACGGTAACAAATTTTTGATTTTATAACGCATTATTATTTGCAAAACGGGGCAATCTGTCATGGCGGCTCTAATGACTTATACCATCCATTCTGTCAAATCTGTGAGCTTTTTTTTACAGAGTTGCCCGCACACAACGTCTGTCGAAATATCTTTGGTAATCTTAATTAACAACGATTTTAAATATTAAAAAAATAATATTCAAAGCAGACAAATGATTATTATTTGTGTTAATGTTTAATTTGTCAGTCGTAGGTAGAAGTAACGTAAGTATAGGTATACTGTATACATTTTTATATGATTAGTAAAACGCTTTTATTTAGACAATACAAACAGGCACTTCAATTTTTTTAATTTCTTGTATTGTCCTATAGAAGATTTGAAACACAGTAGTCTGCAAGTAGTGTGGTGTCGCGCTCTGATTCGCGTTCAGTGTTACGTGACATTTCTTTTGACGCAATTATTGCTCAAAAATATTAATTAATCTAAAATTATTTACAAAATTAGAATGATTTTAATATTTTTAGCCAACATACTATAATACAAAATTCGGTATTTTTCTTAACTGTCAACTAGCCCTATTGTGAAATGAATGAAAATACGAGTAAATCAGAAAACCTCTCACCTAACGTTAATATTTAGGTATAAATGCTTACAATAATCCTAAATAACAATGTAAGCCAAATGAATCATTTAAAAAAATGAAACTGCTGTGCGAAAATAAAAATAAAGTAGTTAAAGCATGCTGACCAGTGCGATAAATGTTTTTATTTTATGTAAATCTGTTGCCAATAAAAGGACCCCCCGTCACCCTATTCATTTAATGTCTTTGTTTTATAAAGGAGGGGTTCGGAATCGGGGATGACCTTTACTCCCTGTCCTATGATGGATGTCGTAAGCTGTTGTGGCATGAGGCAAAGCCATCCCCGGTGTACGAGGTGGACGGATGGAAGCCGGGGGATATCGTCGGTTGCCTGATCGACATGGAACTTGAGGAAGCGATATTCTCGCTCAATGGCCGCCGCATTCGAACATGCACCAACGTGTTCGAAACAACGCGGTAAATATGCATTTTATATCATGTCTTTATCGTTCTGGAGCCATTTACGGAAGCGACGAGTCATCGTAGTTCCAGTGCGACAACGACAACGACAAACGACAACGAGATCTGACAATACGACCTACCGGTGTATTCTGTAAAAATCTCACCGTGAAAACTTAGACGAAGTGAGCATCACTCCAGCTAATGCTAGGGTTTCACACCATTGGCAGCTCATTTCAGCTAAGTTTTCACCGTGAGATTTTTTATAGAATAGTTCGGTTGTATTGTCGTATATACCTAGTCTTGCCATAAATATTGTCGTTGCACTATGTCGACTAATTGGGAAGCTTCCTTAGAGCTTTGAGCATAAATACGGTCATTTTGTTTGTTAAAATGTTGCTCAATTGTAAAGATTTTCTCATCCGTAAACAAAATTTTTCTGTGACCTACCTTTGCGTACCGCTTCAGTAGTTGTTTCGATTTTACCACCCTATTCTTTTTTAAATTATCAGTTAAAAAATGACCAGTGCGTCTCTTATAGGCTGCAAGTCCTAAGTCATCTTTTAAAATACGCGACATGGCTCTGGGTGCTATCTTCATCTCCCGAGATAAAATCTTTTGCTTTCGGACAGGATTTCTTCGAATTCTTTCCCTTACTGCTTTGACCACCTTTTTTGTACGAACACTACGTGGACGGCCAGATCTTTTTCTGTCACAAATAGAGGAGGTCGCATTGTACCTATTAATAGCCCGGTACACAAACATTTGACTAATACCAAGCGTATGGAGAGTTTTAAAAATTGCATTTGGCTCCATACCAACTTTGTGTAATGCAATCACAGCGATTCGGTTCTCTTTATCACCCCACTCCATTTTAATATCGCAAAATATGGTACAATGTATTGGCGCCAAAATTAGAAAACTCACTGAACAATCGTATAAAAATGAGAGATTCCAAATTCAAATGTAATATCTTTCTTATTTTTAATTGTAACAGTATTTATGGCCAGACTGTGTATATTAGTTCGGTTGTATATGTCTTTATTATTTTTTGCACAGAAGCAATGATGATTTTAACACTTCCCTATACGGCCAGTTTCTCGAAACGAAAATTATCACCACAAAAAAATTGAACAAATTGTCAAGCGCGCGTATACTGCTGTGATTGTATGAATGAACGAATTAATGATTTACTAACAGCCAATCGCAGCAGTTTACACGCGTTTGACAATGTTTCATATTATTTTTGCGATAATTTTCGTTCGAGAAACTGGCCCTTAGCCAGTTAACATAATTTCTAATCTGCTTTTAACTTTTTTACTCTTTTTTTTTATTTTACGTACTTCCGTACAAACAGCAAACATGTTTTGTTATACTATATTCTATTAAATTTTCTTTTTAATTCGAATTTTAATTTCTTTTTTTTTTTTTTTTTTTGACTAAGTTAAAAGTTTTTATTTTGATTATTTATAACAAAGCATTTTTACAAAAAAGCGCTGTTTGTTCGGTTGTAGAGCGCAAAATATTGACCCAAAACAACCCAGCAAGGGGTTCTATGCTGCGGCCTCGTTTATGGCATTTCAACAATGCCGCTTCAACTTCGGGACCGACCCGTTCAAGTACCCGCCCACCGACCGCGAGTTCAAGATCTTCAACGAGCACGGAAAACTCACCAGAGAGGAAAAGAGGGTACATACTTATTTTAATGAAATACAGTCTATATAATTTCTGAGTCAGATACACGAGGAAAAATTCTCGCCTCTTAATGCCGATTATTGAATGTCGATAAGTTATTATGGTATCGTGAAAGGCGAGAATCGCTTCGCCTTTCGAAATTAACAGTATTTCAAACTTTCAAGTCAATTCTATAACATCGTCGGGCGAGTTTCTTATGGCATGACCGTAAACCCAAGTGATATAATCGACTGCCGAGTCTCGTATAGACTTCTCGCTTTTCGAGTCGAGAAACTTTCCTCGTGTGGGCTTAATTCTAAAGAGTTTAGTCGCAGACTAAAAATAATGACACAGGAGCCGATTCCCTTGTTCACAAACTAAACTAAATTTAATTTTAGTGCATCTATTTCTTTCTATTTCATTAAGAAAAGGACAGAAGATAAATATTAGTTTAGTTCTGTCAAATTAGTCAGCACCTGACGTAAATATACATATTTTTAGTCGCCATGTTTAAATCACGTCTAAGCTGTCTATGGAGTATCTTAATTGGTCTAAAATTCTATTTTTATTTTAGACCAATTAAAAAACACTAAATAAAGTGTATTATTGTATCTAAATGACTATTCCTGTGTATTTTATATGTAAATATTTCGCCTGCGCAGGTGTTGCCTCGCCGCATCGTGTTGGAGGGATTACGTGCTACCACAACTAAAGAGAACGCTTGCACCATCTGCTTCGATTCCGAGGCAACCTGCATACTGCTTCCCTGCAAACATGAGTAAGGAAAACATTATACTTACATATTCTATGTCGAAATTAATAAACTTTATTTGGCACGTACTTTGGCTTAGTAATAGAAATAATTCTATCACGGTCACAGAACTGTCAAACTACAATTTATTGCAAGATACATACGGGAACATACACTTGGCCTCCATGAAAGCGGGTCGGTAACAAAAACCTCAAAAACTTCCAAATTATTGGAGCTAGCTTTATGAAATAAAGATTGTATTCCAGACAATATTATAGTGCCTAAATCAATGTCATAAAGTTCAAGATTATGAAGTTCATTTTGAATAAAAGTAAGTTAAGTAAAAATTACAATTTTCACTACATGTCGAAAAATGTGCTATGGTATCAAATATTATTTTAGTATTTGGTAGTGCCACCACGAGCTGTTAGTACAGCTGCTAGACGGTTTGGCATGCTTTCCATCAGACTTCCTTGTCTGTATGTCTTTATTTTTTATTTATTACGGTTTTTAATACAACCACCAAAAATAAATAAAAGGGTTTTACTTCTACCTATATTTGCAATGAATTAAACTTTAATTTAGTTTATATTCTAAAAGGATTTCTCAAATATTTTTTATAACCTACCCGCTTACTTTGCGGCCCAGTGTACGTCAAAGCACGAGCTAAGTAACGTTTATCAATCTCAGCCTTACAGTTCTTTGCACATCGAAGATCGAGTTTCAGAAAAACTTCAGATCCTACTTGGACGCGATACTCGAATCGACCGCATTTTTAACTTACCCTTCAGAATAACAAGTATTATGAACTTACAAGCCGGATTTCCCATCGACAAAAATAAGACCTTCCATACAAATTCCCTATTTAACCCATTTAGGGGATGATTTTTTAAAAATCCTTCCCTGGTGCTCACTTTCGTTACTTATACAACCGTGCAGCTTTTCCCCTTCGGGGGAACCGACCTAAACACTGTTATTTAACATACATAGTTAGGAAAAACGAAAATTTTATCAGCCTTAGGGTATTTTAAGAACGTGTAGAACTCTTGTGCATTTCATGCTTCTAGACCAACCGGTTTGATTTTTATTAAGTAGATATGTATAATGTAACTTTCTAAGAATTTTTCAACTTTAAAAGGATTTGGGGGGCGCTTTGCCCAGCAGTGGGACAGTATAGGCTAATAAAAAAAATGTAACTTTCTTACCACAAAACAGTAATCACAACACCTTCAACATTGCAGGGGCTTCTGCTCGGTGTGCACGTCGCAGTTGAAGGAATGCCCCCTATGCCGCGCTCCCATTCTGCGGGTGAAGTTGTCGAAATTTTGACTAGCGAAGAAGCTCCCGCCGATCCCGGAGCACCCGAGTTACGTGAGCTTCATGGAGTCACCGCCACAATTCCACCGACGCATGCGAAAACCACGCTCCCCGACCATTCCATCGACTGCATCAACCTCGCAGCTAACCCCATCATCAGACGATGATTTTGAAGATTCTTTCCCTTACGTAAGATTTCATTGAGCCTAATTCTGAATGTAGTGGTTGGCTGTTCCTGTGGCTGGTTCGTGTTGTTTCGCATATTTAACACCGAGTACGTAACGTTTATTGAGGCTGATTCCCTTTGTTTCTACATAATATATCATAAGAACTCAACATGATCAATACCGTTTAGATTTAAAGGATAGTAAATTGCCAATCTTGCCATGGTTCAACTTTATACTATCGGCCAACTACGGGACATGTGAACTACATGTTTGTATCAATCTATATTCTTTAACGATATATTGTGCAAAAATGTACCTACTGTAGAAAAAAAACTATTTTAAACAGATATTTATCTATAGACAATCTGACAAGACGTCCCTATATTAGAGATGTGTTTCAGATTGCGTCTCTTTCACTCATAGCTTAAACCTCCGTCCATTTCAGTCTAACTTTCTCACAACGCATGAGTATCCAGAGGTTCACATATTATTAGAGGTACCTAACAATTAAAATTAAACACGTTACTATTAATTTGACTTTGGACCGATAGTGTTATTTCACTTTAATAATATTTCAACGCAACGGGCAGAATATTTTTAATAAAGCAACGT
Source organism: Apamea monoglypha (assembly GCA_911387795.2). NCBI lineage: Eukaryota > Metazoa > Arthropoda > Insecta > Lepidoptera > Noctuidae > Apamea > Apamea monoglypha. Next base: position 19,637,750 of record OU426914.1, on the reverse strand, counting down.
GTATTCCGCCTCTATGTCAAAGTCGAAACATTTATTTTATGAAGGCCAATAAAAGGCACTTTTTAACGTCAAACATAACAAGAAAATAGAATAGATTAGAAAATAATTAGTTGTTCCAACATTATAGTTCACGATGTTATGTTTCGGTCCTAATGACTGCTTGATCTGTTCTACCATCCGAGAAGCCTCAACGGTTAAAAATCTATACCACAATAAACGTTGCTATTATGTTATGTACTCGATGTAAGAAAATGTGAATAACCACGTTGAATTTGGTAGTCTTACAAACTAGGTGAAATGTCTATGCATGAAGGTTACCCAAGATCCGATTCAAAGTACCGATTTATCTTCCTTTATCTTAAATCCATAGCTACAACTCCAAAAGTATTTTCTGAATCAGGATATCTTATTAATGTTTTTTCAGTCTAAACTGCATATTTTTGCTTCTCGTTATTTTTCTTTTAAATTAAATGCGTATTATAAATTATACTATATGCTGGAATGAAATCCGTCATAATATTTTAGGTCTTAGGTCCTTAGTCAGCAGCGCTCGCTGTTTGTAAATTGTGTGTGCAATGTGCATTTATTCACTCCTTGTTTCTTCTTTAACATGATGTTTTGTAGTCAGCTCCAGAAGTATCTGATGAAAGTGTATACAAACCCTGTTCAAGTTTAATTCATTCAAGAAATATCATTGACGAAAATTGGCGTTATAATATTAACGTGGATTGTCAAATGGAAAACATCTTTAAGGTGATTTAAAATTAGAATTTCTGGTTTAAGTATTCAAATAATCAAATCAAAGCACTCAATTTGTAAGTCATCTGCCTAGCCTTTTCCCAACTATGTTAGGGTCGGCTCCAGTCTAACCGGAAGCAACCGAATACCAGTATTTTACATGAAGCGACTGCCTTTCAGATGTCCACAACCCAGTTACTTGATCATACGATGCCTCTTGGTAAGACTGGTTGTCAGACTTTCGATCTTCTGACGCTTAACGCGCTTAACGTGCTTTCCGAGGCTTCGAGAAACGGAGAGGTATTTGCCGATAAATAAAAATGTTTAAGAAGTTAGGGGCGATAAGCCTACTTGAGACTATACTTGAGGGTGGTGAAAGAGACCCTAAAACTATATGCACATGCTCATGTGTGTAGATAGATACTAATAAAGTCTTCATGAGTTGGAAGAACTGTACACATGACACAATAATAAGTTACTGAGTCGTCAGTTGAGTCGCTGCCTTAGCATTTTTATAAATTCTCATGCAGGCCACAGAACATTGCCATTATTTATATACCTACTCCTCCCTTTTTAAGCTAGAACATACAATGCAAGTATACATTATTTAATTGTGTTCAGATAACTAAGTCATAGAAATTGACGATACAAGTACCTTCGCTAACGTTACTTTGGCCGAAAATTCCTAATTGTATGCTGTGTGCTGTATCTATGTCTTTTAATGCTGTGGTGGGTAGATGTTATGGATGGCTATTGACTTTCAGACCGACTGTGTGACGAGCGATGACTGATATGTACTTTTAATTTTTGTATGGAAATTCTCACTATGACAGGCCTTTTTAATTTAGGTACTTGCCTTTATTTAGGCCTAGGGTTTTAACCATAATACAATAATTTTATATATTTTGCTTATCAGAACATATCTTTAGGCAGATCCAATATTTGAAAACTATAATATAATAATTGTGCAGCTTACAGTTAGACATACACAACACTCCCTTAGGAATATTCCCATTTGTCTGATTTGTGCATACCTTTTTATTTGAAAATGAACAATTTACTTCGATCATATGTCAATCTAATAATCAATATTTGTTAATTACTACAAAATATTCAAATGCAAATAGAAGAAAATGTGTCTGAAAATAGGACTCACGCCTTCTTCCCATGGGCAGGCATAGGCAGGCATAGGCAGGCACAGGCAGGCATAGGCAGAAAACTACAGAAAGCTACCTACAATCCTAACATACTCCTTTTGCTTTATTTACGTTCATACATCAGAAGGCTAACTCTCGTAATTTAAAACGTTCAAAATCTAGTCGCAGTCTCATCTCGGCGACAAACAAATTTCAATATGTAGGGAAATTAGAGGTATTTTTGACCGATTGAGACAGAGATCAGACTGTGAACATTCTTAAAATTACGAGAATTGCCCCTCTGGTCATACACGCAAATATTATTGTAGCTACGACATAACAAGAATAAATTCTAATTGACGACTTTACCATTATTTTTAAACTAACATTGACTCATTTATACGCGGTATATTTCCCGTCCTTGAGCCTTCAGTATCGCCTTAGTATAAAATGTATAAATCCATGTTGCCATACAAATTACAGTAGAAACTAAGCTTCACGTATATGCTTGCATGTGAGTGTTTCCAGTGTTATCAATATATACGTACATTACCTATACTTACATTATAAATAATTGCGCAGGTCTTGAGTGAATGGGAGCACAATATGATGTAGACGAAGAGCAAGAAAATATAACCAATTATTATATCAATGTTTCAATACAACAAATAAACAGCAACTAGTAAACTTCTTTATGGAATCCATTTTCAATGTAACTTCTATTAATGTTAGATTTTTAGAAATCCAGTCAAATGTGACTTTAGTTCATTAGTACCCCTTCATGTGCTAACATGAAGGGGTACAAAAATATGAATCAATATAATACAATAACTTAGCAACAACTAGTAAACTTCTCTGTGGAAACCATTTTCAATGTTGTGTAACCTTTATTAATGTTAGATTTTTGGAAACCCAGTTAGGGGTGACTTTAGTTCATTAGTACCCTTTCATGTGCTAACAAAAATACTAAGCTTATTATATAATATCAGATTACATTCCGAATACTTATATATATATATATATATATGTATATATATATTTATATATATATGTGTTGTACTAAGAGTACATTATTTGGTAGTAAAGATCTTGTTAGCTTTAAGTATGTGAGACGTTCAATCAAACGCACTGTAATCAACCATATTAATTTGTAATAAACAATTATTAATAACATTTCTTCATGATTTACTCTCCTATTATTGCAAGAGTAAACCATGGAAAAATGAGAGATTTAATACATATATATATATATTATATTCTTCCATTTAGAACAAAAAAAAGGTGAGGCCTTTCATAGTTTTAATATGGAACTGTCTAGAGACTGTAAATGACCAGTAGAATGATATTGTTCGGATAAGAAAAGAGTGATTTAAAAATCAAATTTAGAATGTAAGAAAAAACTTTGAATGGCCTACCAGTAAAATTGAACTCATTCCTGCTTCATGGTTATGTATTGTAGATTATTTTGAAGAGAAACAGTATTATATTGCCTATTTCATAGCATTCATTGTTTATTTGCATTGCCTATTTTATCTTCTGTGAAGAATTATACTTAGCATTTCGTTATTGTACCTATATCTGTATCCAATTATAGTAATACCTATGTAGCTTACTTTTTGCCAATAATCAGATGTTTCCTTAAAATGATTATGAAACTTTAAAAAATTTAAGATTTTGAGAATTATGATGTAAACTCTGTGTCGTTAAATTTTAATAATTATCTGTCGTGTTTTATGTAGTAGAAAAATAGGCCGATTTAAAAAAATATATATAAATTATGTTTAACTCATTAGTATACTTTGGTTTATAAAAAACTAGCTTCGTGCCAAAATTTAAAATTAAGCCTAAATAAGTAAGTGACTTGTAAACACAAGGGTGGTTTTGTTGATTTCAATCTTTGAATTGGCGATGTTAAAAAATATTGGTAGTTACCGTCGCTGGCCAATTTCTAATGAAAACAGCAGTTTGATAATGAAACCTGCTCTGGCTTTAAAAAATGTATATATTAAACAAAATTAGTATAATATTATGTACTACCAAAAAGGTTCAAAACGTGATTTAGAAATTAAATTGGAGCCCACTTGGTGCTCAAAGTAAGTAAATGATAAAATGATATTCATATCTGCATTTGGATTAAACTTTTAAGAAAGTAAGAATAAAAATTATAACCACAAAATTATTGTTGTTGTACCTATTTAAAGGTTTGGATTTCATAATTATGCTACACATTGTTTATTGTTATAACTAGCAACTCTGTAATATTCTAAGCGATAGAAATCCTGGTCTCTTTAAATGGTCATAAAAAAAATTAGAAATCTGTATTATTAACTTCGGCCAGTCGGCCTACCTTCCCTTAGTAATCAATACTACAATATTTCTATCTCAGTTTTGAGGGTTTACTCTGCTATGATGCCAACCGCATCATAGCAGAGTAAACCCTCAAAACTAATCCTGCACAGATTTCAAATGTTTGTATAGAAATATATGTAAGTGGAGGGGCCTGCATTTTTAAATTAGACTATCTCTACCTATTTTACTTAATTTTCACTCTAAAATATTGTTGTGTTGTAATTTAACAGAATTTTGCGAATTAAAAACATTAAACCAATTTACAAGTTGCTAGAAACTAAAAGTATCTTCGAATTTTTGGGATTTTGTCATTTATTTAAACACAAACTTCATTCAAGTACAACAAAAATTCGTTTTATTCAAAATCATTTTAGTAATCTGAGAATGTTGCAGGATATTGTAATGTAGCATAATGGCCAATAACCTAGTCATACAGTAACATTAAGTTGGCCAAATTAAATAAGTAGGTAGGTACCTCATTTTGAACACTGTTCATCATAAGTAGGTGCCTACCGACTATGGTGCTGTGGTGCATCCCATTTTTTTAAAAGAGATTTCTTAAACCTTACTAACATATTTCCCAACAACTAGTCATTAGATCGATCAAGGCTACGTAAGAAAATGAAAATTAAAAAGAAAAATGGTCTCAAAACTTTTGATGGCTAAGATATACTAAATTTTTTTTTTTTTTTTAAAAGCCACTGCGCAAACTTTGTCGTCAATTGCGCTTGAGCGGTTAAATTATTTCTCCTACCTACTCATTAATAGGTAGGTTACCTTACCTTTAAATTGGCGTTTACCTAACCTTACATTGGGTAGGAATAACAAGACATTTGAGTGCTAACTTATTATAAATCAAAATTATGAAATATAGCAGTTTAGGTAAAAATATTTTCTTACAATACTGTAGTTGTAGACAAGCTAATTTAATTATTTTCATTTACATGCCTATCTTGTAATGTTGCTCTCCTTTGTTTGTGTAAATGTTGTAGGTAGGTAAATACGATTTTTTTCTTGTACACGGCCTATTTTATATTAAAAGATAGATTTAGTTAATATTACAGTCACATTCTATGTAGGTAGTTTATAGATATTGTTGTGTAGGTCACAAATAAATGTTTATGAAAATATTTGTGTTGTTTTATTTCTGAGCCCTAAAAATCCCAGTAATTGAATTATTAGTCACGCCGATGTCGGACTATCAACTAATAAATTATATAATTTTAATATCAGTCTGATATTAAAATTGAAAAATCGTCTTTTGAATGTGAACCCAAGTTCCCTAAGCGGATCTTTACAGTAATCTAGCTAATAAGTGCTAGTGCATTTCAAGTAGATATTTCATTTGTGTACGTTATTGTACGCTCATAAACATTTTATGCAAATTTAGCTTCTCAGTAGGTAAGTGAATTATTGTTAATTCTTAATGGGAAATAATAAAGTTAGATATTTTTAGTTGGCTGAAATAAAATAATTTTATTTTTTAGTTAAACCTAGCAGAATCATCATCTCAGCCTCAGTGGTAAGACATGTACCGTTAAGCATAGACCTTCCCCAAGCATTGTTACAACATCCCGTTCTTGACCTGAAAATTTATTTATTTCTGTAGTTATAACGGTTTAAAACCAACATATCATTCCCAACTTGTGGAGAGCCTGGTGGATCACCCAGAGATATGCCAGTGTAGCTCTTTCCGTTGGCCTTTGTTACTTGTTAGCGACCATCTTTTTGTGTTTATTCGAGAGAGGGTTTTGTGAAATCACACCTTTGTTCCACTTAAGTACAGTTACGAGCATAAATATGGACAGCTTGAGCTCGGCAATAATATCTGAGGGGCAATTCTCGTAATTTTAAGAACGTTCACAGTCTGATCTACTTAGTCTCAATCTGTCAAAAATACCTCTAATTTCCCTACACTTTGACAAGTTTTTGACATTTGTTTGTCGCCGAGATGAGACTGCGACTAGATTTTGAACATTTTAAATTACGAGAATTCTGATTTCATGATTCATCCATTAATATCAGCTGTTGTCAAGATGACAACTACTTAGGTAATGTAGTTTGTGATTATTTTATTTGTGGCAGCACAAATATTATGTGACATCGAAGGAACGCCAAAACCATTTGACGAGACAAGCGACGCCCAAAAAATGTAGAATGCTACATCATGTGCGATTGAGTGATCTTTTTTTATTTCTTGACAAAATTTGATTGTACATTTAGTCAAAAATAGTCAAATCTTATAGCCCTAAGTGAAAAATTTGTCACTCTCAAGGGTCTTCAGTTATTGCCCAAAGTGTGGATTACTCAATTTAGACATTTTGCAAAAACGGCTATGAGCCAAATCTCAACAAAAACTTACTCTATTATGTAAATAAATTTATAGGTATCTCAAAAAATTGTTAACAAATTGTCACAATTTTTTTTAAAACCATCAAGGCATTTAAAGCTAATTCCAGGTATGTATGACAGTATCATTGGATCACTCAGTACAGACACCATTTTGAAGAACCAATTTCTTTCAGCTACGAAGGGACTTGTTTTTCGTGTAATGGTAATGTTATCTATGGTTATAAACTTTCAAGTGTTATTTTCATGGTTTTGATTGGAATAACACAGTTAAAGTTACACGATGTGCCCGAAATAATTTTAATAAAAAGTAGATCGTACAGGTTACTTGGAGGTATTGAATTTATTCCTTCCCAACATCCTGATGGCAAATGTAAATGGACGAATAGTTTGCTATGACGATAATTTGGCTAAAACTTATGATAGCAAAAATGAACCACTTCATTTACATACACTTATTTACGCAGTTTATGATTTGTAAATAACATTGTATTTGTATTTTCTTTCTAAATAAAAGAGACGACCTTATAATATGTACTGTGTCATCTTTATTTCCGATGATCTCATATTATATGGTCACCCTACTGCGCTTTTCTCTACCAATAAAATAAAAAGCAAATATCTAGTGAATCAGTGATTGAATTCTATGTAAAACTTAAGTCATAAAGTTGTACAAAAATTAATCGTAGTTTGTATAAATCAATACGAAACAGCCGATCTACTCGTATTCTGTAAATATCTCGCCATGAAAATTTAGGTGAAGTGCGCTGTTAATAGTGGCAATCCCTTACATCACGTGGAATGACAGCTTAATTCACCTAAGTTATCACTGTGAGTTTTTTACAGAATAGCAATGCAGGTAGTTACCTAAGTATATTTATTCTTAAGGATCACTCGGTTCAAATAGGTGTCTGTACTGAGTGATCTAATGATACTGTCATAGATACCTGGAATTAGCTTTAAATGCCTTGATGGTTTTAAAAAATATTGTGACAATTTATTAACAAATCTTTGAGATATAAATTTAGTCAGAAGAGTGAGTTTTTGTTGAGATTTGGCTTATAGCCGTTTTTGCAAAATGTCTGAATTGAGTGATCCATACTTTGGGCAATAACTGAAGACCCTTGAGAGTGATAAATTTTTCACTTTGGGCTATGAGATTTGACTATTTTTGACTAAATGTACAACCAGATTTTGTCACGAAATAAAAAAAGATCACTCAGTCCAAATGCACATTGCTACATCGGCTTCAATAAATTGTCGTCCACTTGTCTCGTCAGATAGTTTTGGTGGTCCTTCGATGCCATATATTTGTGCTACCATTTTTGTAAGTATATGCCCTCGATAAATGATCACATATATTTGAAATGAATCATTAAATTATTGCCGAGCTGTCCATCGTAATATATTTAGGTATGCTCGTGACACTACCTAAATGCCCACCAAAACCCTGTTCAGTTTGCGTGTATTAATTAGATAATTATTCTTTATAGGAGGTACTGTAGAAGGCTTGAAGAACCCTCTGAGGTAACGGGAGGAATCAAACAACGGTACGACTGCTTTAAGATTATATTGGAAGCACTTCTTCACATATTTCTGCCTAAATTACCAATGACTGTTCTAAAAAAAAATCCAAATAAAAATATTTGACATTAGCTTGAACGTTCGAATGTAACCCTCGCTAAATTATAGCCGGCCTGCACAATATAAGGTCGCCTTCGGCAGACAAACCTCTACATGAGCTACGCCCATCCTTGAATAAAAGGATTGGTATGCTCCCGCTTCTAAACAAGACTTTTATTCACAACATTCGAACACTCAGGCCCTTACTGCTTATCCCTATGATAACAATTACCTAATGCCAGATGATATATACAGTGTGAGGTCCAACTCTTGCAAGAGTAGGGTTAAGTCAGGACGAACGAATCGCAAGTCCGACACTATGACAAGTGTCAGGCAAGTTAACATTTACGAGTACATGTGCCACTGTGCACCAACAAACTAACGTCATCCTGCTTAAACCTCGTCGCGTCAAAACTGGAGCAAAAAAAGCGACGCGGCCTCCTATTTACTAACAAATTGACGTGACAGTTCACATCAGCCTAGATGAGGCTTAAAAAAAAGATGATCTTAACTTCAAACTCTTTTACTACCCCATCAGACGGTATTGAGCCGGAGGGAGCGAAAAGGCTTAGAGGTGTCCATTGAAAAATACCTATCTTATGCCCATACTCCAGAGGAAACATTTCCAAAAATCTACTTCGTTCTCACTAAACTCAAACTCCATGAAACATCAGTCAACACTGATAGAACTGTGGGTCCTCCAATATAAGTTGAACCCAGTTTCAGCTTAGGTGAGTGTCACCCGGGGAGGGTGACACTCACCTAAGCTGAAACCATTTTTGGAGGAGTCCATCCATCCTGTGGGAGTGACCACAGTTTACGAATCTAAGTACCTCTCCTAACTCGCGTTACTAAATTCTGGAGTACGTTCATACTATCTCAGCCTATTAAAACCCAAATCATGAAAACGATGATATGTTCACTCTCTCATACTCCTTGAAGCTGCGAGGTGAGGCACCTCACTCGCTCCCAGCCGCGTCAGGTGTTTTATACCAGCATATGCAAAGAATACAAATGACAACATGTTAATAATAATCACACTAAAATTAAGCATTTAACTTAAATGATGTTTACAATCTAACGTGAAAAGGTTTTAATCTATTTACATGCACTATGTCTCTGAACCTCCTATTATTTAATTTTCTGATAACGTAATTTACATCAGAAATACGTCTCACTATTACTCAAATAACCTAGGTACATAGTTTTATACTCTTATCGGTTATTCGCCTAGGTGTATATACTAGAACCAAGTCATTAGGTATAAACCTCTTTGACTTTGACTTTTTTATCATAAGCAGCTTTCTGCTTTATTTGTACCGTTTTATATTATTTATTGCACAACTTACTAGGGCATTGTGATGATTATGTCGCTCTGCATAATCACTTATGCGATCACGATCATCGTGGTTAACAATCACTAAATAGAGGTTCCCTAGCATACATCAACATATAAGGAGACATTCCAGTACATGATTGTTTACTGGAATTATATGCATAACATACCAGTGGTACATAACTACACCAGTTCCGCTGGTCAGCAGAAACATACACGGACACCATTTGTGTCAACGTTCTATTGAATCTTTCAACCAGACCATTTATTGCTGGATGAAATGCCGTGGTGAAACGTGATTTAGCCACGAAATATTGTATTGTTTCATTAACTAATCGCGACGTGAAAACTGACCCTCTATCTGACACTATTTCCTTGACACTTGATCTTCTCTGCAGTCGCCCTATGAATCGACTTGCAGATTGCATATTTTGTAGCGTACTCCACACATACAACTACATATCTATTTCCATTCAGCGACCGTCCAAATGGACCTAACAAATCGATTCCTACTTTTTCCATCAGATGAGCTACTGCTACTGGTTGTAGTTGAGCTATTTGCTTGGATTGCTTCCGCTCCTGACATAAAGCACAGCTCCTCAAATACCGATCTACTTCCTTTTCAGCATCCTTGACAAAGTATGCCACTCTGAACTTCGCTAGCGTCTTCGCAAGCCCTAGATGTCCGCCGGACCAAGGATCATCGTGCAACTCCTATAGGATCTCGTGCAAAAAGCGTTTTGGTATCACCACTAACTCTCGAACATTATTCAATCTCTTAGCCTTGTTACATAAAATACCATCTATGACACCCCTAAAAACGCCACGACCACTAGCTGCGATTTTATCTAACCATTGTCTACAGAATTCATCTCCCATCTGCTCATCTTTCATCTTCACCACCTTTATCTTATACACCTGCATATCATCCTCCTGACACACCATCGGCCTCTGGTCCTCTTCATCTTGACATAAGGGGTTCCTGCTCAAAAAATCCGGTACGACATTATCTCTCCCTGCGCAATGAATGATATCGAACTCGTACGTCTGGATGCACAGCGACCACCTAGATATCCACCTGGATATCCTGCCTATCTCTCAACCAACGTAACGCCTTATGATCAGTTACATGTGACTCAGGTTGGCTGGACAAATCTTCAAAATAGCTTGCATTTAACTAGGTCAATAGGTCACTTTATGTGACGGCTAACCACCCTTATTTCAGAATTTGTGACGCTACAGAATCTTAGATAATCGATCGAAAACGTGTCTAGCCATCTTGAAAAACCACTTTTCGCTGGTCTCTCAATCTCGGTAACGGAAGTGATTTTGACGACTTTTTGCATATCAACGGGCGTCACATAAATTTGTGACGGGCACCGAGCTAAAAGTTTTGTGATAAGTACAGTGGTTTAGTAGAAAAATGCAAAAATCTGTGTCCAGCCATCTTGAATTCACGTATAAAACTTATGGCTGGCACTTCCGAATCTCAATAACGGGGGCGTTTTCGAATATGGTTCCTTTACTAATACTTGGTGACGCAATGTGTGACAGTAATAACGTTTGATTTATGGCGTCACATGTAAGGATTTACGAGAAATCAATAAAAACTTAATGTCCAGCCAACCTGAGTTCAAGATGGCTGGACACATGTATCTCCACTGCCTGATGATCTACGACCTTCGAAATGTGTTCAAAATGTTGTGACGGGGACGATAACGATAACCTGAAATTGTGACGGAGAAACTTTGCGTAGTTTCAAAGATATTGATCATTTAAATTTCCCCATACAAACACTGCAGTAGGGTAACCAATATTGTAGGTTTTATGTAGGACAAGTATATTTTAAGGTGTTTTCTTTAATGGACGAAAATCCGTGTATTGGTGATACTAATACGAACAACTGTAGATATTTAAATCAATAGAAGACAAAAATGTAGAAGTGAGGAAGGGGGGGTGTAATTTTTAAATGCTATTGATTATTTACGTGCAGATATCTATTCTTTTTAGTAGGTATATATTATGTCAGGAGAACTAAACTAATGCTCTGAAGGTATTTAAATGAAAAAATAATGTTTGCTGTAAATAAAATCACATTTATTTATTTGTACTTATACAGCGTTTCAAATGGCGAAAATGACGATGATCAACTCGCATTTGCACTTCCGTAATCCTCGCCTTGTACCACAACGTTGTTTTACCGCCGTCCTAAGGCCGCGTACCGGACGACGGCGGGCGCGGGCGCGGCGGCGGGCGGCGACACGCGTAAACTGGCCCGTTTCCACCTTTTATTCCCACGGGGAAATCAAATACAAAGCAGGCGTGGATGCTACCTACCGGCCAATTAATCGATTAAAAAGAAATCCTTTATTTATGTAAAATTATGGTCACCTCACAATATTAATGGATGTTTGTATGGAAAAATTTATATGGTCAATATCTTTGAAACTACGCAAAGTTTCTCCGTCACAATTTCAGGTTATCATTATCGTCCCCGTCACAACATTTTGAACACATTTCGAAGGTCGTAGATTATCAGGCAGTGGAGATACATGTGTCCAGCCATCTTGAACTCAGGTTGGCTGGACATTAAGTTTTTATTGATTTCTCGTTAACCCTTACATGTGACGCCATAAATCAAACGTTATTACTGTCACACATTGCGTCACCAAGTATTAGTAAAGGAACCATATTCGAAAACGCCCCCGTTATTGAGATTCGGAAGTGCCAGCCATAAGTTTTATACGTAAATTCAAGATGGCTGGACACAGATTTTTGCATTTTTCTACTAAACCACTGTACTTATCACAAAACTTTTAGCTCGGTGCCCGTCACAAATTTATGTGACGCCCGTTGATATGCAAAAAGTCGTCAAAATCACTTCCGTTACCGAGATTGAGAGACCAGCGAAAAGTGGTTTTTCAAGATGGCTGGACACGTTTTCGATCGATTATCTAAGATTCTGTAGCGTCACAAATTCTGAAATAAGGGTGTTTAGCCGTCACATAAAGTGACCTATTGACCTAGTTAAATGCAAGCTATTTTGAAGATTTGTCCAGCCAACCTGAGTGACATTCAGTTACAACCTGAAATTTCAATCCCCATAGGAAATGTTTGAAATAATTCAATGCCCAAACCAAAGCTAAACATTCCTTTTCAGTCGTTGAATATCTCTTCTCACTATCGCTCAGTTTCCTAGACGCATACGATATCGGATACATGACATCTGTACCCTGCATAAGGCATGCCATAAGGCGTGTTCACCGCTGGCATCAATATAAAGGCGGGTCAACACGTTTGTCATTAGAATAAAAATATTAGACATTAGCTTGAACGTTCGAATGTAACCCGCGCTAAATTTTGATTGTTACCGACCGAAGCTTTGATTGTAATTACCAATTAAGGCAGCATTTGACATTAGTCGTCTTACCCAAAGTCCATTAAAAATACTATCTTTCGGATGCGGTCTATGTCATCGGGCATTATAGGTAGGTAGAGGTACCTATAGCCGGTCGTCTAATCTCAGCCATGAAATACTAACTGAAGTCGAGTGATTTACTCGCCATTAATGTCGACGCTCAGCCCTTTCCAGTCTTCATTACTTTGGAAGATATTCCTCCAATATGGCGGAAAACAATTTCAGAGGAATAGTAGGTGGACAGTATCCTTTTCAGTATCCCCCTTGTTCGAGAAGCTGGACCTCTCAAGAGGTACTTCAAGAACTTCGGGGATCTGTTTATTTAAGCTATACATTCTTGAATCACATGATGATGAGACACACACACACACACACACACACACACACACACACACTGACACACACACACATGCCACACACACACACATGCCACACACACACACACTGACACACTGGCACTGTCACATGTTGATGTGATAGTGACGTGTGTGTGTGTTGATAGTGATTAGTACCACAGGTGATTAAGAATTTAGACCCACCCCACCGTTTGGAGGGTTTCCCCATATTCATCGTTAATATTATCTAAAGGATGAAAATTGAATTTCTTCCTTCTAATTTGTAGGACTTACACCTACTTAACTGTCTTATTAAGTAAAAGTTAATTGTCGATTAAAGGACACAAGTCCGTTAATCGACAATTAACGAAGTTAACATTTCTGTGAACGGATTAACTTTTAACTTAACTTTAAAAATTGATAACGGACTCATTAACTTAACTTTCCATAAGTTCGTTAATCGTTAATTATCTACTTACTATTTGCCAAAAGGACACAGCGCGGACCGCGCCGTGCCGCGATAAACAAGTTCTGAAAATCTCTAAATAATTATTCTTAGAAACTCTAATGATGCTCTCCTTTATTAATTTTTCAACATATTTTTTTATAATCCGAAATGTAACAATATAACGTTTAAAGAAGGTACCTAACTCTTTTAGCAACGGCAATTAACGAACGATTTCAGTAACGCTGCCCAACTGCTTATGGGCTAATAGGATTACAAGAAAAATCAAACAACAAAATTGAATTTTAATGATCGGCTTTATTATTCAAATACCTTAAGTTTGAAAGATCTTAAAATTATAGTTAGGTATTACCCTAATTCTTTTAATATTTTATTAAAGGTACCTACAGGATATAATACAATGTTATAGTTTATTTTGATTGTGAATATTGTGATCCAAACGAAGCCGAAGATATCGCCACCTGAAAATTATAGAATATACGTTAATTTAGTAATTCATTGACTTTACGTACACACAGTAAGCCAGAAGTGAAAATACGAGACAGAAGAATACACATAATTATAAAAGTGCAGGGTTACAAGATCAGACAGATAACAAATTATAAAAACAAGTACGAGTACCGTACAAGCGAAAATAAGTAACAGATCGAGGCTGAAATAAAACATAAAATACACGACAAGGACAAAAGAAGAATGTGCACGTAAATCATAAAAATGTAAGAAAGAGACAAAAATATAATCTTGTAGTCAGCGCCGATCTTCAGGATGACTGTTACGCACCAAAGAAGTCAACAAAGCTGGCTGTGATATGTACGTGAACCTCATAAGACACAACCACTTTGCTGGCTCCTTGTGGTGCTTGTCGTGCTTGCAGTGTCTGCCAGTCCCGAGGAATTGCTGACGATGCCCATCGCTCATCAAAGCTGGCTGTGATATGGAATTCAAGAATACACATAACAGCCACTTTGTGAGCGACGAAACTTTCGCCTCTACGTTGTGTCGTGTTCGTAATCTAGTGTACCGCAGTAGAGACACGTCGGCGCGTCGCACAGCCTAACTCGTCAAAAATGGCTGTGATATGAGTTAGCTACATGGCACAACCATTTTTACGAATGGGCCACGGACCTACTTATCCATCGGGATGTATAATGTCGTGGTGCTCTCCGTAAACCGACCACATCAAAGTGGCTGTGATATGATGACGGATACATTTCACCGCCGCTTTGACAGGCTAGGCCCGGGAAACCATTGACTGTCAATTCCATTGGTGGTCTGCAAAATGATGTTTTGAATGCAGTAATGCTCATCAAAGCTGGCTGTGATAGCTACTTTATGACCTATAACAAGCCGACTTTGATGGCAAGACCACATTTAATTTGGCCAGAAGAAGAATATCCAATTATCAATCTGAAAATTTACTCTAGTAAAACAGTTATGGAAATAAAACTGAACATGCAATAACGAATGACATGGACGTCCACTATAATAACGTCAAGTGAGAAATTTAAAAAACGAACGATAAAGAACCGATTGACACAGTAGGAGTAGGTACACCATATTATGCAAAACACAAGAATAAAAAAGTAAAGTACATAATATTCAAAAATCAACAATTGAGAAGTATACAGTACCTAAACAAAACATTAATATAAGCACGTTAAAAAAACAAAATAATGAAAAAGTACCTACACAATAAACAAAACACAGTAATAAAGAATTAAAGAGTAAGTGCACATAAATTAAACAGAATTATAGGAAATACACATTATTCAATAGAAGTATTTACAAAAAGACGAGTCGTCGATGGCACAATGGTTTAATGTGTTACCTACAGTTAAGAAAATACACACACACATTAAATACATTATTAAAGTTACAATAAATATTTTGATTTCAATAAGCCCCACATTATAAACAAATTCATTACTCCTAGGACACAGATTTGAATCAAACACCTGTCACATTAAAAAACGAGTTCTGAGTTTAGTCCAAGCTTACCTAAAGGAATAAGGTAAAATGGTCCATACCCGAAAAAACCCCTTATGTCAATTTCTAATCGAATTGAAACAAAGCTAAAAATAATTAAATATAGGTCTGTGTGTAACGAAGTAAAGCAACATGCAAGTAGACCATAAATAATGTTGTTATTGATATTTTGTAATATTCGAAATCAATACTAGTTTCTTGTAAAACAATGATCAAGCGTCACTCTCGGAAAACTTGATGCGAATTTTAGTGATTTGCCATTATTATCTACTTAAATTGTTTGAAAAATCCCTTCAAGCCATCTGCAACACTAGGGCGCGATTGCACCACAAATCACGTTACTTACGTATGCGTTAACGCTAAATGAATGTAAAACATCGTTTTGTTTGTCATCAGACGGCTATTTTGTTTCAATTTATTATTTGTCCCTTTCTCACATAAGGTGAACAAATTTGACGAAAATGAGCCGATATCGTGCAAGACTGTTCAACAGTCCGTTTTGTATTTACGAGTATATGACTTTAGTGTAGTCTGAATAAAGTTTCTTCCTAAAGAACGTACAAACACTGAGTGGAAGGTAAATCTTGGACTGAAATTAGAATGCGTTTTGTATTGAGACGAAATTATTTTAATATATTACAGTTGCAAATACATAGGTAATACAATGATTAGTCCGGCCATAAATAATTGTTACAAGTCAAGAAGAGGAATGAGACTTTCGTTGGCTGTGATATTTCTGGCTTTATCAACTATTCTGCCAGTGTCGATTTATTTATTGTTTAATTAAATAACTAAGAAGACCAATTTCCCGTCATTTTACATATTATATAAAAGGCGTGAAGCTGAAGACGCTTCCAAAGCTAAGCATCAATCAGCCACAATCTCTATCAATACATCATCTATACATCTATTGACGATTAGAAAACATTGACACGACCGCGTGGACGCTGATGCAATTAACAAAATTGCCAAGACTTACTTACTTACCTTTATACCTTACCTTAAATATAAGTACCAGTTAAGTCGAAAATTATTAATTAATTAGAACCTGAAGCATATTTGAGCGAAAAAGACAGAGAACATATTGTTAGTGTTCAAAAGACTTGAGTCTTATAGCCCTCTAAATATTTTAAGGCTCGCATGGTTTCTAGGCGCCTAGAAGGTTAAAAGTAGTTAGAAAACTTGATGCGAATTTTAGTGATTTGCCATTATTATCTACTTAAATTGTTAGAAAAATCCCTTCAAGCCGTCTGCAACACTAGGGCGCGATTGCACCACAAATCACGTTACTTACTCGTACGTATGCGTTTACGCTAAACGAATATAAAACATCGTTCTGTACTAGTTCTAATACAAGAGCCTCGGCTCTCAGAACTTGTATCCATAAATAAGTATTTTCTTAAAAAGAAAAACGCCCACGCTTGTCAAAACGTGACGTCTAAAATATTATTTTCTTACATGAAACAAAGGTCTGAAAAATATTCAATCAACTGCCAAATGTTTGCTTTTTTTGGCAAAATTAGATTGTTTAAATAATTCAAGATAAAAGAATTAAGTTTTAGTCTTAGGAAAGGCTTTATAAAATTACCAACCCTTTGCAGTCCTCTACTAACAGCCCAGATCGAAAACACAGGAGCTTTTTAAATTTAAAAGGTTCGCATTCGCGTCGTTTGGAACATTACATTGGAAATCAATGTCTGCACTTTACTAAGAGAGAGAGCGGTCGATCAAAACTCCTGTATAAAATGCATAGAATATGTGGCTAAGTTAAATGAAATCATATCTAAGTTACTATTATTACTGAGGAGAGCTTTTTCGCAAATGTGTACCATGTTCCAAGTTCTAATTGCTTATTATAAAACTTTGTGTTTGTGTAAATTTTATGTGTTTAAATTTTTAACATCTTTAACTTATGGCCAGGCATATACACCAGAACATTTTCAGAATATTACTTACAATAAAAATATTTTGCATATACTTAAATAGATAACAATAAAACCTATCGCAGTAGAATCATGTGTTAACTATCAACCTGTAATAGAATAATTGGAAATAATTTAACAACCTTTTAAAACAGATTGCGGAAGATTTTCAGTCCTACGTTTCGCCGAAGTACAACCAGCGAAAAAATATCAACATTGGGTACCTACTTACGTTAAAATCAAGCCGAAAATCAACAAGCTTAACCGCACTGGTTTTGACCCTCACTTCCAATGTTTTAGTTAATTTATTTTAGACTGAATGAACGTAAAAACGTAAAAATTGCGTAAAACGCATTTACGTAATGTTGACAGTGTGGACCGCGGTGCAGTCGCTGTGCCGGGCGAGCGCCAGCCCTAAGCACCGTCACAAATAAACACGTTATCCCCTCAATTACGATGTCATGGCATTAGGCTAAAATACTGGATGCGCGAACCAAAATAATTAGTGCCGAATCACATTGAAATTCTGATTAGGTAGGTACTATTTATCGTCAAATTTCGGTAACATGTAATTTTACTAGTGCAGGGGGTCTACTCCGAAGTGGTATCGGCCGAATGTTCGGTCGTTTCCTGCTACGAAGTTACTATTTGGTACAGTAGGTCCCAATCCTACACTCCTACACACTTTCGAATATTGACTATGGTCCCGACCCAACTGAGCCGATCCGAACTTTTTTCGCATTTTTCAATAATATTCGGTTCGGCCATGTGTCGGTCCGATCCGATCATTCGCACTTTGAACTTCGTAGTAGACCCCCAGAAGGCATATTTGCGTTCGTAACGCGAAACTTTTGCCTGTCCTAATTGATTTTATATTAACTGCTTGTCTGTATTCCCCGCGCAGAACCTGAATAATACTTATTAGCCCTTTTCCAAATAGAGCCACAGCACCTGCTCCATTCGTTACTTCAAGTATAATTTTGCAAGTACCAAAACAAGTGGTTTTTCATTTCTTACAAAACCATTTTTCTGTTTCCTTTATTTTTCAAGTTTTTTTGTTTTTATTTTATTTCTTTTTTTAATAGAATCAGTTTATAATTAAAAGTGATGTTTATTGTTACCCAATGAAAAATATAGATCAAAGGCTGGATTGGAAAGTACCCACAGAGGAATTAAACAAAACAATGACCAAATCGTCTTAAGCTCTATATATAAACTGTCGTCGATCTTACGAGTAGGTACGGTCGCTGTGCTTACTGCATATTGTGACATCGTTGGCTCAAACTTAACTTGAGATATGGCGATATTTTTTGGGACAACTCGTGTAAGAACTTAAATATGTATAAGTTACAGAAACGGTGTCTCGGAGCGATGTTTGGACTAAAATGTACTGATACGTCATTATCCATTTATGAGGATGCAGTCTTCGTTAACACAAACCCAAAGCTTTTTGAGAACCTAACCGATACGAATACACGAAGTCTAAGGGATTATAATAGATTATATGTAAGAAAGTCCAATACAGCACTGATGCATAAAGGTGTGTTCGGCATGGCGCCTATTATATACAATCGAATTTCGCCACATTTTAAACAGTTAAAGAAATTTTTACTACAAAAAAGATATTGTTTTATTTACTGTTAAATTTGAATTTTTGTGTTAAAGTGTTCAATTAAGCATTCAATTAAGATTTGCAACACCTGGTAGAATATGACGAAAAACTATGAATATATGTCAACATATTGTATTATTATTCATAAAGTTTTTTATTTTATTTAAAAGTGAATAAATTATCTAGCGCGATCCGCCAACTTACCAATTCCAAACATTGAGAACACTGGAGCCGAAAAAATAAGTAATAAGTAAAAGCCGGAAAAGTTTGTAGTTCGTATTTAAAATAATTAAAAGACTAACTAATAAAATTAAAGGAAAACTATCAAAGTCTCGCGAGATAATCAGCCAGTGTCCAGCCGTGTCACCGGCTGAGATCGACTGATCGCGGTTCCCGAGTGATGCGGAGCGCGGGCGAAGACCGTCTGCTCTAAAGGCTCGCATCACTGTACCACTGTACCGCGCTTTCCGTCGAGAACCGCGAACCCACGCATGCGCAAAAGCTCCGCCGCAACGCTGCGCCTCCCAATAAATGTGTAAGTGTACACAAAGCCACCTGACCACAAAGTTCTATTTCCAATGCTTTTCCCACTTTTAATCCCGATATGACTTAGAATCCGCCCGCCCGCTTCAAAGCATGTTAGTGATTCGTGAACGAGCTTTTCACAACTTTTCTCAATTATCACATGAACGTTTTTTCAGTCGACCTATTTGTACTTTTTGCGAAGGCTTATGGGAATGTTTTGTTTTGACTAACTTTTCTGTACCGGCTGCACCGGTGAAAAAGGTAGATTTAAAAAAAATGGTTTTAAACTCGTACGTTTCCTTTGAGCGAGAATGCTCTAACCAAACATAGAGTACAATTGCCGTTTACTGGTTTGTTATTTTACTTAAAAATTGTAACCTATTATGTAGGGGGACTGCCATTATTCGTCATTATCATCAAGCACGGTTTGAATGCATTCGAGAAGATTATTATCATATTTCATTAAATTGAAAAGTTCTATGAAAAATTCTAATATAATTTAATTAACAAAATGTTCCAAAGTCTCTTCAAAATGTTACATTGCATCGTTTATATGTAACTATTTTAGAAGCGACTTGCTCTTCTAAACTCACAGAACTGGACGAAATAATCCGTCGTGAATGTGAAACTCCCTAATTAGCGTATGAATGAAATTAATTTGTGAGTTGCCTCCTGTTGGAATCTATGGAGGACGTTGGTAAGCTTATTAAAGGTATTACGAGCTGTTTCTCCAATTTAATTCCATTGGTGAAACTAATTGGTATTCAGTATAGTCAGAAGCCTCTAGAATTACTCTTCAAGTATTACTGTCCGTAAAAGTTTGGCGATTTCAAAGCGATTTACAGTACTCGAATGAAGCCGCAGCAAATTGTTTTCAAAACAACGACTATCTATGAAGATATCCATAACACGCAGAAGTTTTAAACACTCAAACCCTTTAAACGCCAGATCACCAAACAAAACGCAAAGGTGCAACTTTTTCATTTATGATGCCAAAGAACTTTGAATATTATATTATACTGCAGCGTAAGTAATAAAAAAAGAATTCAATGATCGACATTTTCATCTTCAATATGTAATCAGACTATTAGCGGTAATTAAGAGATACATTTTGATTAGTTGAACCGTAAAGCAAGCGCCGCCCAGCGCGCCGCGCAAGTCCTGTGCACAGTACAGTCAATAGTACGAAGGGAATTATATAATATAATAATAAGTACAATAAATATAATTAATAAGTACATTGTTACTACTACATGACGCTAACAGCCCGCACCGTACAGCGATGCAAATAATTACGTAGCAGAGCAATAGTACAGTTGCTATTGGTGTTACTAATCAACCATTCAGTGAAACACGAGATTGGTCTTGTCCTGCCTGCCTGTTATTTATACTAAACCATTTCTCTTAGGCTGGGTAAAATTATCTGGCGTTGGAAAAATCCGCCCTTAATGAAAGTTTCTTGAAAATACGACATTAATCTGTGATAAGTTTGCTTGTCAAATTAACAAAATTATTTCAATGTACTAATATCAAATCGGTGGAGTTGAAGTAGCTACGAAATTTCATATTTCGTAGGCCGTAGCAGCCGCGTAGCACAAGAAATCGTAACCGCTTCGTAGCCGTGAAAAATTAACTGTTTAAACTGTATTGCGTCGGTGTAATGTTTAATAATAAAATTATATCATTTATTTTAAGTTTTTGTTATTGTACGTAAATAGGTACCCTTTGGTTGCCTTCGCATGGAAAGTTTATCCAGTGTAAGTATTTCGTAGACGCCGAGTTACCGTAATTCGAAACTTTGATAGCAAATAAAAAAAAAACACCGAGGAAACAGTACTTTTTCACACTGATTCTAAAAGCTAATTATTCCAAATTTTATTAATAAGCATAGCATGGTAATTAATAACTTTGTAAGCTTTGTATGTTCGAGCTTTGGTAATTCTCCTCAAAGGTTCTACAGAGCATGCTTGCTAAGTACTTCCATCTGAACCTTTGACATCTTTCAGATAACAAATATAATATATAAAACCAGCGTTTCCCCGACTTAGGTTTTTTGGGTAACTGTTATTTCAAGCATCTCCTGTTTTACTAAATAAATATAATGTAGTTTACAAGTTCCTGCACGCGACTTCGGCCGCGTGAAATTTCTTGTTTCCCGGCCCACACCGCGTCGTAACGTATCGCCTGCCCGAGTTATTACTTTGTTTTGGCTAAGCGTTCTTTCTGACTTTTAGTTTGCTCGGCTGCTGTATGTCGTGGTGTCCTAGAATGCCTTCCTCAAGAATTGATTATCAAATCCGACTGGTAAGTACAGACATTAGCGAGCTCATTAGTATATAGATTAATTTTGTATTTTTTCACGTATTCGCAAGTTTATAGGTAAACTGGAAATATGGATATGTTTAAAAGTGCGCATTAAATAATATACACATATCCTAGATGAAAACGGTAGCTAACAGGTGAGCAATTTATTAAAAAACTTGTTTCCCATATTGCCAAACTTACAACGAAATCCAATTTAAAACAAAGGACACTCGACTCGTCGTTTCAAAATTAAAATTATCCGCCAGCACTCAGCACAGGTAGACAGGTAATTAATATTCGCGAGGACTGTCAATGCAAATAAATGAGAGTGACATTCCACCATCGGCGCGGACACTAATTGAAACACATTGCTTCAACCACATAACATACGTTAAAGCGTTCCATATTTCATTTTCCAATACTGTTGCATATCTGAAAGTTTGGCATGTGTGTGTTAACAACAGCCATGCAGAAAGAAATCCCTTCTCGTTGTTGTTTGAGGAATGCGAATTAAATACAGCATTAGTGTTTTGGACGCTCGTGTTATCTGTTACTCGTAGTAACGTCTATTTATTAAAATACTTTGCATGTAGGCACATTATTTACAGTCCGATTGATTATTAGTATGGTAATTAATATTTTAATTTAATAAGGTTAAATTAACTAATCACCAACCTGCACTGGGCCCGTTTGGTGAATTAAGGCCCACCCCCTCTCACCGAGAGGCCAGCGGCCCAGCAGCGGGAACGTTATAGGGTGATTATGCTATTATTAAGGATAATTAGGTATACAAGCTCTTTGAAATATTTTTTTGCGTGACGATTTAATTAAAATCATTGAAAGGAAATTTAATCATGACACATTTTTAATACCGTCAACAAGACGGGTACTTAGTTACATGAATTGCTTTCCTGATTGGAAATTATTCTGCAAAAGAAAATAAATTGATGCTGCATTTCGCTGTTACTGTTTCTGCCTCCGACTTCGTTCACGTGTTTTAACAAAACACGGCAATAGCGTAACTTTCTACCAGTGAAAGAGTTTTCCACGTGCAAACTTATAAATTAACCTCTTTATATTAAAAAACAACATTTTCTCGGAATATCGTAAGTTCGCAACAATTACAATGAAATTGGAAATGGTTATAATTGATTGAAATTGTCACTTGTAGGTATTTAAAGTTGAGTTTTAAAGAAGTTTTCAGAGCAATTACTTAATTATCGTGAAAATATTGTTGCTAGCGAGCAAGGGGACCGAACGAGGATGAACATGTTTACCGGTAATCTTAAGTACCTACCTTATTTATTTGAGTGATATTAAAATATCAACATTAATAAGAAAATTTAAGAAGTAGGTACCAATTTCTAAAGCAGATTTTGCGACATTCACGTAAAAATCGAGTTATACTATAAACTCAGAACTTTTCAGGAAAATCCACAAAGGACCTCAGTAGGTACTCACTTAAGTAGCGGGGACATATTGCGATGTTCAAATAAAAATATTGTTAGTAGGTAAGTACTAGAGAGCTTTCATAAATTCGAGGCAATAGTTGTTTAATGTTCGTTCATAATATTAAAATCTCTTCATTTTCAAAGAAAGGCAGACGAGCGCACTTACTTCGAGTGCTACTGCGGCCATAGTTATTACGACGCTCTCCCGAGAAATTTTATTGCCAAATGGATTACATATTCCTGGTCATAGTACATTTGAGTAATATTAAAATCTGAGCATTTTCAAAGTAATCGAAGGTGCATCTGCTCTGAGGATTGCCGCGGCATATTACGACATTCCTGTGAAATATTATTACCAAAGGGACTGACTTTTATAAAACTGTCCATGTTCAAAGAAATCTGCAGGTGCAAGCACATCGACAAGTAATAATGTGAATGTTACCGTGAACATTTGAATGCTACTGAAGCTTTAAAAAGCAAAGCTCAAAAGCATTTATTCTCCGAAGAAGGTAAAGTACAATTTCCACTCAAGAGACTGATACGTATTCGTAAATGATGATACGATATCCTTACCAAAATACTACTTGCAGATAATTTGATACGAGACAAACGCAGTCTGTAGTGCTAATTATCAAATTATGGTGGTGGCTTTTACCGACGCTAATTAGTTATAACTGAAGTTGTGCATCACTAACTTTTTCAATAAAAAATCTAGTTTGAAATATCCAGAATATAAAATGAATATATAATATGAATATAAATATCGAATCAGACTGTTTAATAGAAAAATTAAACAATCTAGGGTAACTAGTAACCTGATACTTCCTGTAGACAGGTGCAATAATTAACTTAGCAATAGATGTTTGTTAAATGCATTGCGATGCATTTGAAGAGGTCTGTTTATAGACATTCAAATCAAAAACTGTTTCTCAGTCCTAAGCTGCAAATATAATCCGAAAAACACGAAGATGTGATAATTGTGTCATAATGCTCAATTTGCTTTGGCATGTAAAACGTTAAAGTTCTCGGTGGACAATGGCAGAGCACTGTGTATTACAGGCACGCACCATTGTGCACCGCCAATTAGTAGGCTCATCGGATACATCGACTTAAAAGGGGTCGTCGAATGCTTATTATTAGTTTCGAGTATTCAATTTGAATTTTTTCCAAGTCTTTCAAAAGGATACTTAGGTAGTTTAAGTTTCAAATGAATTGTGTTTGTCTGTATTGCGTAATTTCTTCTCGAGGATGAGTAACATCGTTAGGAAATTGTGACTTATGATCTGCACATTCTGGTCTCCATGCGAAGAAGCCTTCTTTATCTTGAAGCGAGAGGCAGATATTACATTAAATTGTCTGTCTAATAAACCATTTCATAAAGACCTCAGGACACAATACAATGAAACTAATTAAAGCTGCGCCAGTGTAATTAGGACCTTTAGTGATGCACTAGCACAAAGGATGTTCGCTTAACCACGTCTGTGTTTGACAATATTCCCATTCAACAAATGAACTAACTCAACTCCTCCTCCTATCTATTTACCTGGAAGCCATAAATTAAGTTCGTCAGTCGCTTCATTAGAGATATCATTTTGGTGGTATTTGAATTTCAATGTAATCTGTCTAACTTCATAAACCTGGGATGGGGAACCAAATAAAAATCTGCATAATTGTGGGTAATCATGAAAATTATGATATACTGAAGGCAGTCATTGGAAAATATATCCACGTAGGAACGGGAGCAATTTCGAAGCACAATAAACTAAGACTTTCAGATAAAGAGCTGCAAGTATTTTGTTTGCATTGAATAATAATAATAATAATAATAATTTTATTTCCCAAAAGAAAATACAGATAGTTTAGAACAAGAATAGCAATCAGTAAGTTATAGATGACATATTAGAAGGCAAATGACATTTAATATTGCAGTAATCTGTACATAGTTTTTTGACCCTGCCTCTTAAACTAGGTTACCCTGTGTCTTAAGAGACAGTGTTCAGCCATTATTATTTAATTAATAATTAATGCAACTATAGAGAAGCGTTGTCGATCTACTTAACAGAACGAAGGTTGAAGATATGTGAGAAAGGGTGTGTGTGTGTGGTGTGAGTGTGGAGGTGTGTGTGGGGGTGTGTGTGTGTGCTGGTATATTCGTGTGTGGTTTGATATAAACAACGGAACGATATGATTGATACTTCCTTTTGAACTCGTCGGTAAACGACTCGTAACAATCCGCTTACATTATGGACCTCATGCGTCGCACTCTCCACTAAGCGATGATCGAGTATTATCATCGAGTTACAATAAAAATACACAGTTTGGACATAAATACTGTTACAATTAAAAATAAGAAAGATATTACATTTGATATGGAATCTGTCATTTTTATACGATTGTTCATTGAGTTTTCTAATTTTGGCGCCAATACATTGTACAATATTTTGCGATATTAAAATGGAGTGGGGTTATAAAGAGAACCGAATCGCTGTGATTGCATTACACAAAGTTGGTATGGAGCCAAATGCAATTTTTAAAACTCTCCATACGCTTGGTATTAGTCAAATGTTTATGTACCGGGCTATTAATAGGTATAATGAGACCTCCTCTGTTTGTGACAGAAAATATCTGGCCGTCCACGTAGTGTTCGTACGAAAAAGGTGGCCAAAGCAGTAAGGGAAAGAATTCGAAGAAATCCTGTCCGAAAGCAAAAGATTTTATCTCAGGAGATGAAGATAGCACCCTGAACCATGTCGCGTATTTTAAAAGATGACTTAGGACTTGCAGCCTATAAGAGACGCACTGGTCATATTTTAACTGATAATTTAAAAAAGAATAGGGTGGTAAAATCGAAACAACTACTGAAGCGGTACGCAAAGGGAGGTCACGAAAAATTTTGTTTACGGATGAGAAAATCTTTACAATTGAGCAAGATTTTAACAAACAAAATGACCGTATTTATGCTCAAAGCTCTAAGGAAGCTTCCCAATTAGTCAACAGAGTGCAACGTGGGCATTATCCGACTTCAGTGATGGTTTAGTGGGGTGTTAGCTATGAAGGAGTGACTGAGCCATATTTTTGTGAAAAAGGTATCAAAACATCGGCACAAGTGTATCAAGATACCATTCTTGAGAAGGTAGTTAAGCCCCTTAACAACACCATGTACAAAAACCAAGTATGGTCCTTCCAACAAGACTCGGCGCCGGGTCATAAAGCTCGGTCCACGCAGTCTTGGTTGGAAGTGAACGTTTCGGACTTCATCAGAGCTGAAGACTGGCCGTCGTCTAGTCCCGATCTTAATCCGCTGGATTATGATTTATGTTCAGTTTTAGAGAGTACGGCTTGCTCTAAACGCCATGATAATTCGGAGTCCCTAAAACAATCCATACGATTGGCAGTGAAGAATTTTCCCATGGAAAGAGTGCGTGCTTCTATTGATAACTGGCCTCAACGTTTAAAGGACTGTATTGCAGCCAATGGAGACCACTTCGAATAAGTTTTTTATATTTTAAATTGTTTTATATTTATGTATTAAACTAACACACTGTAAAAGAAATAAATATTATTTGCATTAAAAAAAATTTTTTTTTCTTCGTGACAATATTTATGGCAAGACTAGATATATAAGGCACAGCCGAGATAAGCACACAAGGATAGCCGAGATATAAGATGACATTGTGCATCTGATTCCGAACACAAGTCCAAGAACTAACATGTGACAACGTTAAATGCTGTGGCTAACTTTTGAAACAAATTGGATAACAATCAAAATAAGTGTCAATGTTTTCAAAACATTGGAAGTCTGGGTAGACTACATGTTGAATTAAATGAGTTCAAAAGAAAATATAAAAATGAGTACAAACTGATACACTATTCTAGTCAAAGTCGAAGAAACATTCGTGCTATAACTGGAAACAAGTGGAATAACGTATAACTTCAGTTTAAGATTATTATGGAATTGAGCATCTGTATTTTCATCAGTTATCATTCAAAATAATTTTGATGCATTTTAGTATCTAATGTCAATATGTGTGCAGTATTCAAACAAATGCAATCAGTTTTGTTTTAATATTGTTATCTCGCGATCACCAGCATCAGCACGGCTACAACACTCGACAGGATTATTATTTAAAGTTATGTATGTGTGTTATGATATGACCCCTAAATCCCCTTTAATTGAACTCTTCCATTCTTTTATCTCTTTTCTCACGAAAATTAAGGTTAAAGTGAAACCTAATACTTTATCGGCTAAACAAATTATTTAGTTAAGAAAATATTTACAGAGCGGAGAAAAATATAATGTTAAGACATAATTATGATCATATTAAAATTCCATTTCTTTCATTGCGTACGATTTGAACCTAATAAGTTTCTACGTAAAGTCTTGAGTCTCCTTTGAACGATAGCTAGCAAAGGTTTTCTTATAAAAATGTTCTGTAAGTACATGGAAAAATATTCTATGAAGGAAGTGCGGGGGCTCCCTTCCTCGGATTGCTATTTCTACAAATCGTTGAAATGCTGTTCTAGGCTAAGCTATTCTCGGATGGTGTCTTTTATTTGTCTAGTATAATAATTTAATGTTTGAACAAATGATATTTCGAAGGATGAAAATAGTTGTTCTCGGAGAAAAACTAGTTTCATCCTTCGATATATCATTCTTCAAGTCTTGAGTTTATTTTGAACGATAGTTAGCAAAGGTTTTCTTATAAAAATGTTCTGTAAGTACATGGAATAATATTCTATGAAGGAAGTGTGGGGGCGCCCTCCCTCGGATTGCTATTTCTACAAAGCGTTGAAAGGCTAGCTATTCTCGGTAGGTGTCTTTTAATCGTCTAGTATCTTCGTTTAATGTTTGAAGAAATTATATTTCGAAATAGTTGTTCTCCGAGAACAACTATTTTCATCCTTCCTCCTTCCTTCGTCCTTATTTTCCTTCCTTCGAAATATAGAACATATATAGAACAACTATTTTCACTTTTTTTTCTTTCTAGTACTCTTGGAGGTGCTTTGTGACACCTCGTCTAGATATTAACACCTACTTAAAGAGACATTTAAATAATCTATATAAAATGCTCATAAATCATGTTGTAACTGTTTCTCTTATTCAATAAATACCTTCGAAATATCTTTTCAAAGATAGCACAAAAGAACTGTGTATAATAAGTATGTTTACAAATAGGTACATAACTACATACCTTTAGTGAGAATCATACACTATAAAATAATCAACAAGGACAAACAAGTCATACAGTAAATCTAATTTTTGATGTGCCCTAGTAGATCTGCACAAATAAAATAAAACCATTGACCTATTTTAATTTTAATTTAATATATATATTTAATATATGTAATAGAAAAAGCAATTAATATAATAGAAATTACCGAAATACGTATCGTTCATAATAAACAATCAACTCTCCACGCATAGGTTGGTTCAATGACTACGCGAATGATTTGAAAGTTCAAACGTAACGAGTATTATTTTATTTTCTTGTTCGACTTTATTCAGACTTAGTAACGAATCATAAATATGCATTATACCTAATTGAAAGCACACCCGTTTAATTAAAAGAGAATGACTGTGCTACCCAGTTGTATTCTTCGGGTTAGGTATCAACAATACCTGGGTAATATAAGTACTTCTTAAAAAAGAATTTCCTGAGCCATGAGAAAACGAGCATATTGGCATTATCATAATATTGTTTGCCAAATCTTTGAATTAACTAATAGAAAACAACCTGTCATTGTACAGTATACATATTTTCACTATGCTTAATAAACGACGTTAAACTATTTCAAGGATTTATATTCAGCTAACGAACGAGTTTGGTTCTAAAATGTAATGTTCTATAATATTCAATTTGCAGCAGCAGTCATGCGATAAACTGGAGCGACAATTTCCAGTACAAATTCTCTCATCGTTATTTTTATACAAAGAGAATCTATAACATAATTCGAAGATCGAGCGCCGTTATTTATCAAATAAAATATAAGGACGACGGAGACACCCAATAAGACAAGATTTAATTTATAGAATGTTCGTTATTTGCAATAATTGGCTTCGCTGAAATTAACAGCGAGGATTGTTCATTGTCAATTGTCGATCTCGAGACACGAGTTTCAGAAAATCCTTAACGTTATTTAGTTTTCTTACATTCTCTCAGATTAAGGCTATCTGGATTGTAGTTTCATTATTTTGCAGTGCAGTGTCAAAGTTAAAGAAATAATTTCAAAAATAAAAGGCACTTTTGAACGTCAAAATTTACAATATGAAATAGAATTGATTGTAGTGAAATTGTAATTTAGTAAAAACCTTTCATACTTTTGCTCAGTGTAATTGTTTACGAACGTCCTATTCCAGATTAAAAGATAAATGTAGGTAATACAGACTGTTTTTTTATAAATATGTTGAATAAACGAAAACACTTTTTAAGAAATCAACCTAATGGTTAACGCTTGCTTTGTAACAACTTATCAAAAGTCCTACAGTCAAATCTATAAGGTGTTGAGCTTGTTGACCATTTCACTTGATTAGACAATAGAATTGCTTTCATAATCAGGGAGTTAATCTTAAGTCACGTGCATCATTATTTCATTAGACTCCTGGTCTAAGAGTTTTGTAATTGCACCGAGTAAGTACCTAACTATCTTGAGTTTGAGTTATGGCGACACTGATATATATGCGGCTGCTGCTGTAGTCTGTGCTGAATAAATATATATTCCTTTTTCTCTTTCGTAGCACCGCGCAACATGGAGCAGACATGTGGCAAATGAAAGTTCTGTGAGATATTTCATGTTTGAAACTAATCAGTCTTTGAAGAATATTCAAAGCTTTGGGACCTGATGTCACATCATATCATACAGTAGCTAGCTGGCTAGGTACCTAGTAATTTAACCGAGTATCTATCTATGCGCGACTCTTGCGATCGTCGACGTTGCCGAAGCACGAGCAAAAATGCGGCAAAAATCAAAGTTCTATTTTTTTATATTTCATTTTGGGCAAAAACCGAAACTAATCTATGCGAAGGCTTTTGAGAGCGTAACCAAATGTAAATCGTCAATGCAAAGGGAACCGAACCTCAGACTACGACATACTGCAGGATACGTCTGATATATTTATTTATACTCAGTTGTCAGTAGGGACTGGTCATGTCTTAGCTGCCACGGTTTATTTTAATTTCTGAATTGTTTTTATGTTTTCTATAAAGGACGCTTTTAACGTGCACGTCTTTCTATATCGTTCTGAACATTGTTAATTACAACACGAATGATGTAATCAAATATTTTGTAACAATTTTATGATTTAAAAGAGTGCCCGTGGAGTTTCTTGCCCGTTCTTCTCCATAGGTACCTACGCTTTGGAATGGGCAACTAGCTTCATCTTTCTGACTGACCGACCCTTTGACAATTCAAAAGTGCCTGTAATTGGCTTAGTTGAAATAAATGATTTGAGTTTGAGTTTACTGTTTGCGTTACTTATAACTTTTTAATCTTACTTAAGAAAGTGATGTAATGAATTACCTATTCAGCACACTCACACCATTGTTTTTTAAAAGTAGTTGCAAGTTAGCTGCCTGTCCATCAAACAGTTAGTTCGTCCGTACGGTGAGGTGTAGTCGATCAGCGCGCCACAAAACGCATTACAGATGCCTCGATATCAGTGGACTACCTAAATGTTCATTATGTCGTGTTTCAATTTCCCAGATTCGTCCCAGTTAGGAACTATTGAAATCAGGCCAGTTCAGAATACCACTGGTAGGTAGATGCTTTTCCGATTTTCATTCAAAGCCAAATGTACTTTCGCAACTCCTTTTTTCGGTCACTGTCTAATGTACGAGTAACTTTACTTATATAATCTTTTTGGAACGTCTTAAAGTGGAGCGTCGTATGGGAATTTGGGGTTTGTTAGAAATTGTGTTCAATATTCGATGAAACCTTTAAATTGATCTTGTTCCCTAGGTGGATAAACTTTATCTGAAGGCACCTAAATTACTAAATTATGATAATACAAAGTCACATATGTAGATTGTATATACACAGTCTGGCCATAAATACTGTTACAATTAAAAATAAGAAAGATATTACATTTGAATTTGGAATCTGTCATTTTTATACGATTGTTCATTGAATTTTCTAATTTTGGCGCCAATACGTTCTACAATATTTAGCGATATTAAAATGGAGCGGGGTGATAAAGAGAACCGAATCGCTGTGATTGCATTACACAAATTTGGTATGGAGCCAAATGCAATTTTTAAAACTCTCCATACGCTTGGTATTAGTCAAATGTTTGTGTACCGGACTATTAATAGGTACAATGAGACCTCCTCTGTTTGTGACAGAAAAAGATCTGGCCGTCCACGTAGTGTTCGTACGAAAAAGGTGGTCAAAGCAGTCAGGGAAAGAATTCGAAGAAATCCTGTCCGAAAGCAAAATATTTTATCTCGGGAGATGAAGATAGCACCCAGAACCATGTCGCGTATTTTAAAAGATGACTTATGACTTGCAGCCTATAAGAGACGCACTGGTCATTTTTAACTGATAATTTAAAAAAGAATAGGGTGGTAAAATCGAAACTACTGAAGCGGTACGCAAAGGGAGCTCACAGAAAAATTTTGTTTACGGATGAGAAAATCTTTACAATTGAGCAACATTTTAACAAACAAAATGACCGTATTTATGCTCAAAGCTCTAAGGAAGCTTCCCAATTAATCGACAGAGTGCAACGTGGGCATTATCCGACTTCAGTGATGGTTTGGTGGGGTGTTAGCTATGAAGGAGTGACTGAGCCATATTTTTGTGAAAAAGGTATCAAAACATCGGCACAAGTGTATCAAGATACCATTCTTGAGAAGGTAGTTAAGCCCCTTAACAACACCATGTTCAATAACCAAGTATTCTTGGTTGGAACTGAACGTTTCGGACTTCATCAGAGCTGAAGACTGGCCGTCGCGCGTCGTCTAGTCCCGATCTTAATCCGCTGGATTATGATTTATGGTCAGTTTTAGAGAGTACGGCTTGCTCTAAACGCCATGATAATTTGGAGTCCCTAAAACAATCCATAGGTACGATTGGCAATGAAGAATTTTCCCATGGAAAGAGTACGTGCTTCTATTGATAAGTGGCCACAACGTTTAAAGGACTGTATTTCAGCCAATGGAGACCACTTCGAATAAGCTTTTTTATATTTTAAATTGTTTTATATTTATGTATTAAACAAACACACTGTAAAAGTAATAAATATTATATGCAATAAAAAAAAAATTTTTCTTCGTGACAATATTTATGGCAAGACTAGGTACAGACGCCAGCACATCTAGCTACTACAATCTGTCAAATTTCTTTAATAGATTTTCAACTTTATCGCTAAAGCTTTAAGGTTCAAGGTTGATTGGGAAAATTTGACAGTTTCGGGTAGCTTGACCTGCTGGCACTTGACAAATGCACATACAGACACTTACCCTTACATAATCCAAGAGAAAATGTCTTAAGAAAATGCCGTTAATGGGCTAGATTGATAGAATATTAATCTCTAATTAACAATAGAAGTGCGGACACACTTCCTTTTAAACCCTTTTAACTTCATTAATCTGAAGTACGCGGCTCCTTGAAAGACCATGTCCAGGAATGGTCTGCGATAGACTCGTAGTTGATGATAATATTTTGGCACTTTGTCAAATAAGTACCCTATTCGATCTAACTTCTTCATTTAGACTACCGCTTTACGTTCGGTAAGAACAGGATACAATCAATTCAGCAATGTTACATTGGTAACGGCTTTACGCACCAAAGCCAATTATCGGATTAAAGTAATATTTACTTAGGTAAATAAGTAGGTAGGAGTAGACAGGCCTTTGTCCAGCCGTGGGAGATTAAGGGCTAATAAAAAAAAAGTAGGTAGGTAGATGGGTAAAAGAAAAGGCTAAAATAAGCTTTCTTCAGAACCCAGACACACAAATAGTTGTTGCGTTATATGTAGTCATGAATTTGGTTTAGAAGACGGTTTAATCATCTTTTAGCACATGGTCAAAATTTGAAACTAACTCCGCCATCTTTTCACTATTTCACAAACAACATTGTATTCCTAGAAATTGCAGACATACTGAATATACTATATCCACAATAATATTAATTACTGTATGAGCCTGTGGACGCTACGATATATGGTGAAAAGGGAAACGTTGTGAAGCTAGAATCTGATTTTTAACAATGAACGTAAAAAAAATAACTTATTTACAAGCTCTAGTTACTTTGACATCTTCCATTATTAATCTTGCACTTTATGTGAATTTCATTAAATCATGTATTTTTTTTTATTATTAAAATATTTTTTTTATAGTTAAGTATACAAATATTCCAAGAACTTAAACCGACCACTGTGCAATGACTCACTACGGATTCCAAGTAAGATATCTGGGCGTACCACAGGGTGATGTTCGGCCCGCAACGGAAGCCGAAATATTTGTGACTCGACTTTTTCCAAGTAAAATCTAAATCTTCGACCTTTACGGGCCTCAAAAATTGTTCAGTTAGTAGGACAATGCGCAAAACCTGAAAATAGTTTGAATTACTTTCAAAATGATTCATTCGAATCCGTAACTACTGGTAAATGATAAATAAATGCATGAATTATCAGGGAAATCTATAGGCTCTTTAAAACAGACTTCAAAAAGGAGGAGCTCTAAAGGTACTGTTACACGAAATTATCTCGCCCACATCAATAATAAATTGTTCTCTGTCATGGAAATGAACACATTGTCTTTTAGTGCGCCATTGTTGCGGCCCTATAAATATCCGATACCCGAAAATCTAGCGTTGAAAGTGTTGGACAAAGCTCATCGGTTACGTGTATTATCTACCTATTTGAGGAACAATAGCCGGTTAGAAATTGTTAGTGAACCGTTAACTGCGAAACGATCCTTTAAAACATGTATCTACAAGGAAACAAAAACTATGTCATTATAAGAAATAAACTAAATAAGTAATAGAACAATAATCAAAGAGGAACTATTATTGTCTACAGTCACAAGAGTTTACTTAACTGCCGGAACTTTTTGTTAATTGCGTCAACATAAAAACAGATTGAATCAATTTCTAGTTTATTACGCTTACAGGCATTATCTTAGCTGTTTTAATTGTGATGTGTAAAGTAGAAAAGGGTAAGAACAATTATAATTATTGAAACACAGAAGTTTTAGCATTAGGTGTAAGCCTTCTACTAATACAAGGCACCGAAAGTTAATATTTCTGATGGAAAGATAATATGATTTCCGCAGAACAATCTAAAAAGCTCTTTGTTCAACGACAATCGGATAACGACGTCTATCGGGTTTTTAATCCCCCTATCCATATTAATACCAAATGAAAGCGGTCCCAACCGCAAAACATTCCATTTTACAAATGATTATCACCATGTAGGTATTGATGTAATCGGCAACATTTAAAAGAAAAGTTTGGTAGAATATCAATTTGTAATAACCACGTTCTGAAACCCATTCTGTATCTCACATTAACCTACTTACGTCGTTCAGGGATTCAGCGAATTAGTGTCAGTCTACGAACGGACAGCTATTACTAAAGCTATATTTTATTCACGTTACGTCCGACTAGACTTCGCTTAAAGTTCAACATTAAATAGGCTACAAAGTTTCCTTTAAAGTCCAACCTAACACGCGGTATTATCTGTTTTAAAATTTAAACTTAAGTACCGCTTTCTATTTTCTGATTTCGATTTGGGTTGTTAAGTTGGCGTACAGAGACAGACGAGTATTGTGATTCTACTGCGATATGTAATTAAATAATACATCATTGATCTACCCAAAATAGAAACCCCCAGTAGGTACAAGATTTCCCAAAGGTTTACATCAAACCAATATTAAATGTCAGTATTTAGGTATTGATCGGGTCGAGCTCATTATCAGTACAATGTCGATATTTCACAAACAACAATGTAAAATACCTATAATTAATCACCGTTGTTTCTGGGGTCTTGAGTTATCTTCTTATTACACCACCATGTTAGATGAATAGTGCTCAATCCGCATGAAAGACAAGGTAGTGAGAATTTGTGATGTCAGGGACATCTCACTACTCATGTCTTTCACACAGCAGAGAGCAAACGCTGTAACAGCTGTTGTGCTGTGCTCCGTGCGCTATGCTAGCTACCGCGGCAGACTGTAACTCTGCATTTCCGGACAGAAATGAAATAAAAGGCAATGCATGTAGTGACGTCGTCATAGGTAACGTAAAAGAAGAATGAAAATGTAGAGAAAGACAATAAAACAAGCCTAGGGCGGCTATGAGACAATGCATTTTATTATTGTGATGATAATTAGTATGGAAGATAAACAGACGACACTCCATTGCAAACACCTTCTTACTAAATGATGTAAACATAAATAATTTCATCGGTATTACAGTCGCTTCGACAAAATGCAAAGTTACAATACGACCGCGTAAAAAGTACACACAAGATAATAACAAACAGATTATGTGTTGATGTTACATCATGTAGGTCTTACACATCGGTTATCAATATTTGTATGTCACCACCTATCCTTATATGTCTTTGCAATCAATTAGCTCCTCGTATTATTAATGAAACCTATTGACCTTCATACGTAGCTATTTATTAGTTATTATAAACTTAAATGAAATTAATTCCCTATAAACTTTTTTTCCATATACGTACACACGGCTACACATCAAGCTATGCATTTCCAGTTTTAGCTGACCTCGCATTGTATAGGTTTTTCGTACAATCAGAAGGCAGCTTATACTGGTTTTGTATAGCTTGATGTGCAGCCGTGCGTACCAGAGCTGTTTTTGCTATTAATGAAATTCGTGTTAATTAAAACCGAGTTCACTGAAATGAAATGAAACTAAACTTGTGAGTGGTTGGAACACAGAAACATAATCGGAAATGAAAACGGAATAGCAAAATGCATCGAGTAGACATTTAATTCTAAAGCCGACATGAACTAGATGCAGAGGAAATATAATTTCCACACCTCCTGCTGTTGCTAAATGAAACTGATCCGAGTGGCCGAATGCATTTACGAAGGGGAAGGGAAAACTGACTGCAAATTGGTTTAAGCTGGAGCTACGAGGGGATAATGCGTTGTGTGTATTTGGATTTACAAAATCATCATCCAGCCCCTGTAATTGTTTCCACTTAACACGTACCCTCCACTAACACCAATAAAGCAGCGAATGCATTTGGGAAATTGAAATAACTTTTCCCCTACTAATTAGAGGTCGCTGTAAATGTAAGTAATTTATTAATGATAGAAAAAAAAAGTTTTATTACCTTCAATTGCACAAAAATCACTTATCTCAACACTATGCAGCTTTACAACAAGGGAAACAGAGTGTTTTCGATGAGCTCTGGCACCCAATGTAAGATTTAACTTGTGTTTAGGGTACCAGCGTCCTCGCCTAAGATTTGAACATGTAGCAGTAGTTGTAAGACGAGCACAGTACGTCATCATTAAATTACAAGCTAATGTCGTGTCCTATTTATGTAGCTATGTATGTGTGTGTGTGAGGGGGAGATAAATATGGTGGAAACTTGTGTTTATGTAAGTCTGTTTAAAAAATAATTATGAACATATTACTTTATTAACTACATTAAGCGAACAATATCTATAGTAAATCTTCAGTCTCGTTATAGGTCAATGTCAAGAGACACTTCGTGACCTTGGTTTTGCATTCATTTAGACACATGGGAGCAATGGAGCAGTTTATTTATTTTATTATATAAATGGTTTGCCAGTATACCAAAATGACGGTGAGCAAGGGCCGTTCTACATCCGTGAGTTGAACATACTTCGAAGTGTCTACGTTTTTTGGTAGCATTTGGATCGTAAACCACAAAGGGATGTTTGTATTGAAGTCATTGTACTGAATCTTATTGACAAATGATAAAGATAACGTCTAACGTTGAATGAAAATACTGACAAGACACTTACGTGATACTCGACCTTCGTGATAGGTCGGGGGAATGTTCACTTACGGAGAATGTTCTCCGAACAAAAACATTCTCATTCTGGCAACTTGGAAAATTAAAATTGAAACCATTTAAGAATAGTAGTTAATCATGGGAGGAGGCAATAAATGTAACTGCCAATACCAAGTAAATAAC
Organism: Apamea monoglypha; assembly: GCA_911387795.2. Classification (NCBI taxonomy): domain Eukaryota; kingdom Metazoa; phylum Arthropoda; class Insecta; order Lepidoptera; family Noctuidae; genus Apamea; species Apamea monoglypha. Next base: position 19,600,060 of record OU426914.1, on the reverse strand, counting down.
AAATTCAAGGTCTGTTCCAAAGAAATCGTGATTAACATTTTTTGTTTTTAATTAATTACCTTAATAAAATACAGAAATCAAATGGATTTCCCTATTATATCGATCGTTTTCATAGTAATAGTTTTGAATGCATCTGAAATTATTACGAAGTTGACGTCCCAAAGAATATCCTCGAGAACTTAACAGCAAAGTTCTCGCTAGGAGAGCATTCTCGGGAATTTACCATCATTACTCAACCTAAGCAGGTTTTAAAAGTATTACATAACATTTGATCGAATTAATGAATGATTACAGTCCAGCAATCCACAACTCAGGAGGAGGCCTGTGTCCCAGCAGTGGGAACATTATAGGCTGATTATATATAATCAACAACTCAGTCGTATAAACTTCTAGTAAACATATTTAAGCATGGTAGTGACATAACAAATCGCTGCTGCTACGAATTCGCTTAGAGATATTATAAATGCAAAATGAAGGAAAATGAACAAAATAAAAAAGCAGTATGACAACGAAAAGAAAATGGAAATGTGATATGGGATATTTGATCAGAGAAAAATAACTTGTGCTCTGATAGGTGTCGAGTTTGACCTACCTGTAAGAGATCTCCATCAGCGGCCTGGCTCGCTGCTTGCGCTGGTCGACCCCTCCAGGACAGGCTGTCAAAGGTACCATAAAATGCATTCTAATGATTCATCTCAGTACAAACTTCTTAGCTAGCTTATTCATCTAGGTTTTTAGGTGCAAAGGCACACACACTCACACTAAATGGGAAGATTGACCAATGACACTCGAATGGACGTTCATACACAGGAAAACTCAGTTCAATAAAATCCGATTTTTAATAGAAAACCAAAACATTTCCTCCTCCTTTGACGAACTTTTTCGATCACAGAACAATATAACAGACGGCGCGTGTTAGTTAAGGTTGGATAGAAAAGATTAATTATACAGTTGACGGCCTATTTTTCACGTTATCTAACAGTGTTTAATTCTTATCTGCCATTGTACTTGGTAGACGTATTAAGGCGTACCCACACTCACCGCCGCGAAAACAACTTAAGCCGATCAGACTAAGTATTCTATATAAAAACTTCTTTATAGTTAAAAAGACTACAGCTATTGGTAGGCGGACAATAGAAAGCCCTAGACAAAGACCGCGCAAGGATTACCTGAATCGTGGGATTTAGTCTCTTTGATACTCAGGTACAAAAATAAAATTCTGTACTTAACTTTCATTTCGGAAAAGAAAAAAAAGAAAGAAAATTGTGTATGGATTGTACCTACGTAGGAGTACGTAGGTAGTTAGGTACCTAGATAGATTTTAATATTCAAACATTTTGTGCTGTCGCATCGTTTGATTTTCAGACCGGCTTTTAAGAGGATATCTCCAAGGTAAAACGCCCGCAAAGATTGATTGATTAAAGGCATAATTAAAAGTATATGTACCCACTGGTTTTGTTTTGAGTAGGTATCCATCACGCAGGCTCTTGAGGCCTTTAGAGAAATTATAGGTAACTATGAACGCGAGCTTATTCATAATAAATGCTATTATTCCAGAGTTTCCCCGATTTCTGGTTATATACTGACATTTATCAAACTGTCTACTGTGATGTACCTACTTTGTGTAATTTATTTCATCACCAAAAACCGACGTGTCCTAGAACCAAAAATTCGAATAAATGTGACATCCACCAACCCGCACTGGGCCCGCGTGGTGGATTACGGACCACTCCCTCTTACGGAGACGAGGCCAGTGTCCCAGCAGCGAGAACTTCACAGGTTGATTACGCTACTGTAATTGATATACTAAATTAACAACAACTAGTTACTGAAGCTCATATACCATTTTACGAAAGCCTTAAATGAATAATCTCCCAAGAACCGGGGATAGTATCCAATAATAGATAATATAGATAAGTAACATAATAGTGCGTAGTAAGAGCGTCGCAAACAATCTCATTTTACAATCTTCCCATGACCGTTCACATGCTACGTAGTAAACATCATTCACAACACTTCGCGATGAAGACTATAAAAACTTCGCCTTCGCACAACACGAACTCGCTGTGAACACAATAATCGCAGTGCAATATATCCTTAAATATATCTTATATTAAGTAATATTAATAAATCAAAGTGATAGAAAGATGTTTGAAATTTACCTTTTAGTTTTATAGGACGCCATTCCGTTTTCTCTGAAGCCTGGTTCACGGCATCATTTCTTCAACTTGGTATTTCCCTCGATATTGAATCTGTAACAACAGAGAAATTGTTTGATTCCCATTCTAGAATGATACCAGTAAGAAACTAGTTAACATTGATAACAATTAAATATAATTGCACAGCAGCAGCGCAGCATAATTACATTAAACACACGATAATAAACGTTTTCACAGAGATATTTATAAAGTACATGGCTAGTATAAAAACATTCGCTTTGAGCAACTAAATACATCATAAACAACTAACTACTAAAACACTCATAGTAATATATTATTAAACTTACCGAATCAAGATGTTGCTACGTCAATCAAGTCACGAGTGTCGCCCGTCCAATATAGGTACCTGCACAAACAAAACACAACAAATGTATAATTTCTCACTACAAAGTACCTACACTACTGTTGGAGTCTCAACCGGATGTTAACTTTTTTACAAAAAAATAAAACCTAGCGGTGCACTGAAAATGCTGTAACACCCTAAAGGATTGTCAGTGGGCAGTCTGCTGCATAGCACTGGCGCTGACGTTTGTGCACAAAGTCTGACAACATTTTCCAACAGCTTTTTTTGCGCCTGTTTAAAAACTGCCTTGACAAGACCCAAGCAAGGCACGGGCGTACGGTGCGACATAGCCGTGCGTTGTGTGCATCGTTTTTATTGGTCGCAGTTGTTCTAAAAAATCTATTAGATTAAAAAAAAATACATTTGACCGTTGACTTTTTATTGACATTGTTTTACATTTTATCTGAACAGTTTCTTAGAAATCTGTCCATCTTTAAAAAATATGGAAATAGCAGATGGAATTCATGAAAATCTAATCGTTACCAGCGGCATAATCAGAAGTAGTGGACATGAATAATGAAAATGTAGTGCTACTTAAATTATTGATCGATTCAAATCCAAACATTTTTATTATTCAAACTATGTTTTAGATTTAAACGTATAATGGTTCAAGAAATATGTTAGGGAGTCAAGCGATGCACAAAACAAGACGATATAATTATGTTGCTCACGCGAATAACTCTTCACGGATGGTAGGTCTAAAGCGTGTGCAGCGCGACTTCCGCTTCCCGACACTCTACCTTGATTTATAAATCGGTTTATTCGCATTCCGCGTCGGGAAATAGAATAGGGAGGAGGCGACACAGGATGCACTGATTGAATAAATCGCAATATTTATATTTCAATACAAATCAATCCTGTTTTGTTTTTGGGAATACAATTTACTGAAATAGGTAAGTACAACGCTTCAACTGGTTTACTTAATTATATATAATCATTTTTTTTTATAGATTAAAGCGGAAATATAATTAGAAAATAATTAACCAATCAACTTTTCAGTAGCTTAGGTAATGGGCGAGACTCCCGGGGGGCATCGTGCATCACAGACAGAATTTAATTTGTGATTGTTATTGGATGTACATATAAGTAATCGCATTATGTGATCGCTGCCCACCCCTACCCGGGCAGTGTGAACACAAAGTCAGTCTCACCCCGGAGGCGACAGGCGTCAAGCGATCGCCACGCACCCTCGGATGCGAGTGATGGGGCACGACCACACGAATCACACGATAATGCTCTCTTTTTTTGTGGGATTTTAGAGGTACCACCTACCTGTTGATACAAACCTACATTGGCATTTCGAATAATATTTTCTAGACTTAGAAATAGGCTCCGATTAAGTTCCCAATTACTTCGAAGGTATTTTAATACAATTTAATTTTATTTACAATTCTGATCCCTTTTCGAATTTATTTGGCGCGTATATGTATGTAGACATATGTATGTACACTACCATCATATCAAAAATCATGGATACCTATATGGCAATGTAATATAGATATTTCTTCATTTAACATCTTCGTTATAATACATTTTTTTTTAAATATTCTATATAGGGTAAGAGACATATTCCTATGATAGTGTAAATCTCCGATTTTTGAGATGGTGTCGTAAGGGCAGGTACCTTACACGGTGGAGGTCTGCCCCGCTTGGGCGGAGCACCGCCGTGTCCTCGTAGAGGCGATCGGCAGCGGCGGCGGCCTCTCGCGCCCGGCCCTGGTGCAAGCCATGGTCCGGGGCGAGAGGGAGTGGGAGGCAGTCGCCTCCTTTTGCGAAGCAGTCATGCTAGCGAAGGAGGTGGCGGGACGGATGAGGGAGAGAGCCTCCCGTCCCAGCCGCCGCGGGAGACGCTCCGGGCGTCGGCAGCCGCGTGACGACTCCCGGCCACCGTAAGCGCGGGCCTGCGGGCGGAGAGCAATGGGTAGCTCACCGTCCGATCAGGACCAGGCCCGTGCCGGACGGCGCGTAAGTGTTCCACGCGCGCCTCAAAGAGTTGTCAGCATGATTCGAGGGGCCCCTTAGGGCCGAAGCCTGCCGGGTCAGCGGGATTGTCCGAAAGGGTTACCGCTACCCCGGAATATAAAAGGGCAAAGGAAGGAACATGGGTTGGTTTTAGTCAGTAAGAGTCTGACACTCCCTTCCGCTCCACCCAGAGCGGGAGGGGTCATTTGATGATTTCCCACCAGGAAAAAAAAAAGTGTAAATCTCCCATAAGCCCATAAAGTTGTAACATTTAAAACAGATGTAACAACCACTTAGTATCAGGTCACATTATCTGAATAATGTACGTTTTAGCAGTTCTTCGGTTGACTCGTCTATGTTATTATGTAGATTGTAGAACAACAGAAGAATCTATTTAATACAGTTTTATACTCATTGTAATTTCCCGAAGGTTAAGACGCAGTTCGCGAAAATTGGGAGAGCTTGCGTTATTTACGAATCGATCATACAGCGCATGCGTGTTTCTTTCTTCGTGTACCCGGACGCTTCACTGGTATTATTACAATTTTGATTGTTCCAATAATTTTGCACGAAGAAACGTCAGTATTCAGTAACATTTGCTATAAGTTGATGCACGTTTTCTTTCACTATCACTTGCACGCGAAACTTGGTCTTTCCTCCATTTATGTTTATTTAAAAATGTTGACCATTATAACTTAATCAAGTTAGGATAAGGCCATCTTTAATGTTACTTCCTACCTTCCTTGAACTGTAACAAGCGCCCCAAGAACTAGGGCGTCTGTTACCGGCCGCTTAAGTAAATCTAAGTTATTAACACCATGTTAGGATCAAAACAGAAATCCATTAAACGGATTCCAGGATGCGACCGAACGATGTTTTTCATATTCGTTTTATAAAGTCTCATTCAACCGTGTTCTTGAACCTATTAGGTTTGCGTGTCTACTCATTTGTTGCTGCAAATTATAAAATTCACTTAATTCTCTCACTCAAGTCAATCAAAACTAAAGTAAGAAAATAAAATGTTACCGATTGATTTACAAATACCCAAAAACACGTTGACATGACAATCACTGAAATGATTAGAGCAGCCCTACCTCCGCAATGTAATGATACAAATGGAGCCGAGCCCGTTGAGAAAAACAAGTGGCATGTAAACCGACCGAAATTAGCAGTCGTTAACAGTAAAGCAGTCAGCTGAGAAGTTATGCATATATTTGTTGGTGAAGCGCCCGACACGAGTCGACACAACGATACCTGCCTGACCTCGGATAAAGCTAACGGCCCGGTGCATTCGCCGTGCCGGGTTCAACGCCACTTACGCCACGCATTTTTTCGCCAACTTTTACAACCAATGCCGCCATTCAAGCTCGCAGCTGGCTCCGCATTGTTATTGCAACGCGATTAAAAAGGGGTCGGTTTATCATCTGCTCAGGGCATCAGGGCTGATATTGAAGCAAATATAAAATAAACATCACATTATTTGCCCTGTTTATGTGCTTTTATTGAATCCGTTCTATAATCTAGTTAAACTCGTGCTAGGCGGAGGTGGACGCGACTCGGGAGCGTCTCTTAGTCCTAACTCAATAAAGGATCTGGATTGGCAAGGGATTACATTATCGTCGCTTTGACTAGCAATATGCGGGGGGTACCTAAGTATAACTATATATCAATCTGTTTATTGCCTTCCAGATGTCTATATACCTATATAAAAGGTTGTTCGTAAGACTCTCGCACAGCCCAAACCGCTAAAGAAATAAACTTGATGTTTTTAAACGAGTTGTAGTTTAAAAAAAAGTGTACTAAGAAAGGATTTTGCGAAAATAAATTCGTTTTTATGAAAATTTTTATTTCTTGGGTCCATAACATGAAACTTGGCTCGAATGCGTAATTAAGTAAACAATTTTTTTTTATATGACCCCGCAATAGGGGTCTAGGGGGTGATAAAGTTTGTATATGTAGATGTATCACAACGCGCGATGAAATTTAAACTCAGTATTAATAGCCTTTATTAAAAAAAATAAGAATTGCGTGTTTCGGATTCGATATTCAACCCATACCTGGGTGAAAGGGGTAATACAATCTGTATGAAGAACACATCCTTTGATTTAGAAGCTTGGAATTACTTATAACAAAGACCTAGGTTAATAATAAAGACTGTTATGATTAATTTTCGAACACGACCCTTCAAAGGGGATGTCGAAGTTCGAAGGGGAACATACGAAATCCGTGCGGACGAAGTGAGTGTTTAATAAAATTAAATTTAAAGCGATACCAAAAGTTTCTTAAATTCGATGTAGGTAAATCAAAATCTGATAGCTGTACATTTTTAATATTTACTATTTCCAACAGACTTCAAAAAGTATTCTGCTAGTCATGTTCTATGAATGTTAGCGATTTTCTCGACAAACTAAAGAAAAGACTATTAACAGCAAAAAAAAAAAATATTATAAACTAAATAAACGGCTACTGAAGTCGCTTCCGAGAATATTAGCACCTAAGAAGGCAATATCGTGATACCTACGTAAATAATTCACATTGTGAAAATACCAGCATAAAATATTGTTAAGGTATATAGCTAGGCTTATAGCTGTGAGAAGGCTTGGGCTAATTGGATAGATTATAGGGAGGGAAGCTGCGCTTCAGTGGAGGCAGACACGGGCGGAGGCTGGATTAACGCCACCATCTTATTTTGTTATGCAAACGACGCTTTATCTTTTTTATTCTAATGACAGGTAGAAAAGACGATTTCAAATGCAGATATCGGAGAGAGGAGTTAAATAGATTTATTTAATATGACGCGGATTTGAGATAGAACAAATTTCCTTGAAGCGAAATTGTATTTGATGTTATAATATTGAAACATCAACTACAATTATCAGTGATAGAAACGACTGGCTCGAATGAATTTACTTGTTATTTTCGAATGCCCAGTCTGTGATAGGCAGATGAGCCTCGTATCAAAAATATCGTTAGTGTATAATGAATCGTTGTGCACTAGTCTCCGCACACTATTTGTACCAATATGATAGGACAAGCGCGAGGCGCCATTCTTGGCTCGATTCCAAACCCGACATTTAACGACATTAAACCTGACTTGTCTACACGCCAGACGAACAGTCAGCCGATTAAACCGGCACAAAAATTAAACTTAATACACTTTTATTTGTACAAGCCTGAAAGCAGCTGGGCCTATTATTATCTAGATTTAGATAGTAAAGTAAACCTTGATGTGATCGTTACAAAAATACAGAACGATGTGTTTGATTCTAATATTAAATTGATGAACTAAATAATAAATATTTAAGTACCTATACGAAACCTTAATGATTGAAAGTAGTACCTACTTAGTAAGAACTTATAGAAATAAATTTTCGCAACCCTCCGCCGCGTAGAGGCACCGTTGAAGTAGCGTACAATATAAAACTCACGCATGATTTATTTATTTATTTCTTTAATTAAAACGTTTAAGTGTGTATGACCATACCAGTGACAGCAATTACATTAATATACCCCATTAATGTAATTGCTGTCACTGGTATGGTCATCCGCACTAATATGATCAGCATTTAGCCCCGGGGTATCAGACAGAAAAACATTAGAGAAAAACTCAGCAAACGCCCCTGCTGCTTTAGTTCCTGAAAAAGTTATACCTCTGTATGAAATGTTAGGGTCAAAACCACCTTCGGATCTTGCTGCTGGCTGGAAATGTGCGACCAGAATTCACGAGGAGTAACTTTAAGCATGATATAGTATCAAATGTGCTGTACCTATCATAAATCAAGTCATATTAGTGTCTCATTATTTTACTAGTGCAGCAGTGTTATCAATCTGTAGCAATATTTTCGAAATCATGTACGATGATATAAAGTTCAACTTCTGTCAACGGCTCTAATCTTTGTTAATTATTATGATATAACAAATAATTATAGATTATGTTATCTATTACGAACGCAATAAAATGTATTTTAAAACCGTGTTATTATTAGAGATGGGCAAAACCGAACGCTTCATTCAAACTTATGTAAGCGGTCAGGTCTCCAAAAACAACAATTATTCGACTGTGAAAGACATGCCATTCGACAAAGTCGTTCAAACCTATAAACAAAATGCAAAAGCGTTTGTATGTTTGACCAGTGATACACCTAAAACAGGAAAACAAATAGTACAATATTTGATAAGAATAACGACGTTACATACACATTATTCTGCTGATAAATATTTGAATGAATAACCATTTGAATACTGCCCACTGATGAATGATCATTCGGGAGCTACCGAACCAAACAATCGACTAATTTGATTGGAATTACGCGCATCACTATTCACTAGTGATCATGACCTTGTTAATTTGAATGATTACCCAATGGAGCGATTTTACTGTCCCAGTTGACCTCCTGCCGATTTATATTAAGTACAATAATGAGCACTTGATTATTATATCAATAATAATATTTACGTGCGTTTAATATTATCGATAACACTTTCATTAACACGGTCATTATGTACATATTGCAGCCAATTGAAGGTTAGTCTACTTTTTAACTTTTAGGATTTATGTCATACATATAAGAGGGAAAGGTCATGAATTTAGAAGTCTTTAAGGGCGTTATTTGTCTTACGTTTACCTGCTTTGCGTGACGAAGTGCTTCCTAACATACAAAAATTAACAATAACCGCCATAATATATGGAATTTATTAATTTACAAAAATAGTCAAGTCTCAAATAGCAGATGTTGCTTGTCCGGCTGACGGGAATATCATCGCATAACATATTTTTAGAAACTACAAACGAAGGCTAAATACATTTGGTATTTTTAACTTCGTTCGTAAAAAAATCAAACTATGTATTTGCCTTGAAATAACGTGCTGCAGAAAATAGTGGCAGAAATAATGGAGTGTAATTGTTAATTAAAACCAACGCCCTAAATGTGCATGGCTCAGTTGTCGTCAGTTTCTATTTCCGGCTTCTATTACTCTTGTTTGACACAATTATTAACAAATATTGCATCTTTGTGTTGGAGTTTAAAACAGAATCAAATGATGTACCTACCTAGTTCTGTTCAAATAAAATTAAAAGTAGGTGTCTAAGAATTAATCAACAAATAATTTCGAGATAGAAGTCCTGCGGCTAGATTTATAATTAAATAACCTATACTGAACGATAAGAAAGGAACCTTTTAAATGGGAAATTTGTGAGAGAGCGCAAATAACAAAGTTTTATTATGGAAAATCTCAACAACACTTGGCCACTTTGGCAAGATGAGAGAGAGAGAGATCCTCCTCACGCTCAGCAGATGTGCTTGCGGACGCTAGACCTACGAGGTAGTCAACCTTTTCGATTATTCGAATAATAACAAACATTAAAGCTGTAGGTATGGAAATATTAGATTTAAAGTCAATTTCTCGGAATCAAAGCAGTAACGCAGTCTTAGAAATACGTACTCAAACTCACTCAGATTTGCGCAATATGAGTATAAGTGTTTGCAACTGTTGGATAACAGGGAGAATTAGATCAAGTAGTTAGTGTTTGAAACAGCACATAACTAGGTATTAAAACTCTCGCCGAAAGAAAACTATTAGGAACGGCGCCTGAGACTCGGTTTTTGTGTGTCGGTGTTTTAATAAGCATTGTCATGAAACTACTTTTTCTACTACAGACTTGCTCGAAAAGTGGCTCTTATAGCACCGTTTTTCGGTTCACAATGCAGTTTATTTATAACGCGTGCTTTATACTTTGCATTCCAGCACTATTGCGGTAAATTGCGCCACAGCTATGTTCGCATTTAATCGACCCCCGGATCGAAAATTATTTCGATTACACTTTGTATTACTAATTTTTATCCTTCAATAAGGTACATCTGTTGCAGTTAGTACTTTTGACTGGAAGCTCTTGACAATAGTACTTTTGATTGAAATTATAGCCAAAACTAGTTTTGCCCAATGGAGCTGGTTAAAAGGAGTCGTAAGTATGTTGCAATATTTCAATAAAGCCAAACATAAAAATACATTTCTAATTTACGAGGTTCTCATTGTACAATAAAGAATAATGTTTGTCATTTTTACTTCAATTAAAGTTCGATAATAATGATTAAAAAAGTATTAACGTAATTGTGATTATTGTATTCTATTTTTTTTAATATGTACTTCTTACATCTTCTTTGTATTAATTATTACCTAAACTTTCGTAATAAACGAATTTAGAACATAAAATATTTTATTACATCTTACTAACTGGTTAAAAGTGATTGTGACTGATGCTCTAGTGGTTAAAAGTAGTTTTAAATTAGGGCCGGTTTTTTGATTCGTAGGTTAACTCAACCAACTGTTAAAAATAGTAACTAATGGTTAATTTTTTGTAAAATGTGTTTTTAGATCAATTGATAGTTTAACCGCTGTGCGTGTATCACCATACTATTACTATGGGATCAAAAAGATCGCGTGTCGTCCAATCGCTAGCCCAATGTATGTTTTTAAAATCAGTCACTGAATAAAGCCGCTATGCGGCACTTGTATAACACTTAAATACATACGTTTCAGATCAATATTTGAACGTCAGAAATGGCATAACGTTAACTCCACAGCATTAATTTCCAAAATCTGTAAATTTTTGTGTACCTACTATATTTATAAAAATATCTATCCTGTGTTGTTAAACCCTTTACCTACTCTAAAGAGCGATAAATAATTGTTTGACGGCCACGAAATAATGATTCAAATAAGCGCATTACGTCATCGCGCGATAACCAATATGTTTGTTATGTATGACAGTGATAACAGCGCGTACTGAGGACGTCACCCCCTCGTCTATGTTACATGTTAGTGTTGATTAACACACAGCGTCCACAGCTATCATCGAATTTATCCTAAAGTTGGCGGCACGTTACTGAAACTCGAGCTAGAGCTGCACAGATACCGACTAATATGTAGCTATTAGCCCGCAGTTATCGGAGTGGTGAAGGGATGTTTGGATCCCCGGCATTTCGGTAATTAACACGTTCGGGTTGGCATGGAGGGAGAGTGTGAATTGAACAGATTTAAAGGTGTTGCAAGTACAAAGAAGCATAAGTTTTCTGGGCATTATTTTTAAGAGGCTGAAATTTTCGTCGTTCATATTCGAGAACAAGTCCCGTCAAACAAGACATGAGCACACTCACCATAATATATTTCCTATTTCAAACGTTTCTAATCCTCATGATATTGTTTTATTTACCACTAGATTACTTTTCACCACAGTTTATTAAACTTTAGCAGATCGTCATCTACACGTGTTAGGCACCCGCGTTCAAAAAACACAGTGAGTCCACGGCGGAGTGGATACACAGGTGCTCGGACCATGTGCGTACAGCGAGTGCTCAGTTTTGCCAGGCCATCGTAACTGTCCCGTTATAACAGCGTTAGTTAAAATGCGAGTACGCGATACGAGGCTGTAAAGAACAAACCCCGTATAATAATGCGACTTATTCTACGTTGTAGTAACTGACTTGGCAGATGTCCAAGATTTACTGAACGAACGCGCGAAGCGCAGCCTCGCCCATTATTTCGACTGTGGAATTATTTGTGAATTTAGTTGCGACGCCATTGAACGTGGTGCAGCTCTATTAATATTAATTTGATAATAATATTTACAATTACTTTATTGTATTGTTAGATCATATTATGACGAGCTTCTCAGTTTGTCATTCCATCATAATAAATACATACGTACCCACGTAGGTATCAGCTACCATTACAATTAACCTCCCATTTTTAATTAGGATTGAAATATATACATAGTCGTGGTGAGGAAGATTGCAATAAATAATAATTATACCTAGAGCGTTGAGGCCAAACAATTTACAGTTTATTAATATTACAGCACTTTAATTAAATCTCGTCATTCTAATGACTAAAGTAGGAACACTTGATGAACTTAGGCAATACAAGAACAAGTCAACGCCTCGGCGTCATATTGAATTGATCAAATATATCACTAACTAGCCTAAAAATAATTAGAAGTACAATCAGTAATTTTCGATTTGTTGCTTACCTGGATAATCAATCCGATATATTTCGGATAAGCCACCACCGGTGAGAAGCTCGACTGGTTACTTCACCCCATTTCTTCTCTTAATGATGTCGTCTAGTCATTTTACCTGTACACAACGAAAATAAAGAGTTTGTTAATACCAGAAACATTTGTGTAATTTTATTTCTAAGGTCAAATCATTAAATTCCAATAGTAGAACGCATATTTTGAAAGCTTTTGTCCATCGTTTTAAGCGGCATATCGGTATTCGAGCAGGGGCGCCAGATGTTTGCCAAACCACCCCGCTTAGCGTCGCCATCCGACCACAGATAAGGCACAGGCGGCTGACACAACGGGACGACTTTTACCTGAATTTGATCATTTTAATGTCCCAAACCAAACGTATTTTATAGGAATTTTAAACAGTCAAGTTCGACGTCTGTATTGTCATTTCAAGCTTTATATTAACTTGCTTCGTACGTATGAAGTACCTAAATAATTGTTATGTGTATATTTGTATAATATATTATACTTAGTTCAAATAAATATTCTATTTATGTGAAACATTCTCACTCAGGTATTACGATCACTATATAACTAGTTAGTAACAGATTCAAGTAACGCAATAAACAAACAAAAACGGACCTTTCACAGTTGTTCGTAGTAAAAATATTACGCTTGGTGTTAACAAAGAGTGTGGAATGTATTGCACAATTTCCAGTCCGCTTATGCCATCGGCGTGGGGTAACTTTTTGAATAAAGGCGCGGCGGCTACCTGCGCCCTCCCGAGTTAAAACAGGAAGGTTTCACCCCATTTCACCCCACTGTGACGCCAACTTCGACAAAGTTATCCTTTTATGTCGAAGCTTTTTTGAGCGTTCTAATCGATTCTTCTCTGACGGCTAGTTTTATACAACCATTAACGAAGAATTGGAAGTTATTTTTTATAAAACTTGTAGGAAACAAAAAATATTTGAGGGTTGACTTTAACAATCACTTGAAATTCTAAACCTCTTGGAAGTTGAATTGTCGGTGTGCGAACTGCCTATCAATATCAAAACTCAACATTTAGTTATTTAAAGATTAAATACGAACCCATTCTATCTTATTTCTATTAAACATGACGACGAAGGTTAGGGTTAGACTTTGCCTTATTTGGAAGCTAGAAATGCTACGGTGCGACGCCGTTAGATAAGAATCAAAGTTTCTGGCGCATATTAAAACTTAACTAATAATGTAACTCCTAAAGAACGTGACGATGTTACTGTAGTGGTTCATAACGCACATAGTAATCAAAGGATGGCTACATGTACCGCATGTAGCCAGCCCGCTCAACCGGGAACGGACCCACGAGGTATCAAACTGCTACTTTAGGCAATTAATTAATTAACAAAGCGGATGTTGCCGACCTCGACACATTCGTTTCAATTGACAAAATTAGTTCATTAACCCACACTGGCTTCGTTTATATAACTCGCCACATTCATTTAGTAATGAATCATAGACTGCGGACATGTTATTGACGCGTATGTAGGTAGTCCGAAAGTAGAGTTAAAATCGACGGCTAGACATTGAACATGGCGTTATTCACGGTCACGAGAGCTATGTTAATGTTAAATGCGTGCAGCGTCGCTCTACTTGATGTAACGGCACGTCGCGTGACCGACATTGTCTTTTTTCGAGACCCCAGATTTCCGAACCGGAGTGAAAATCTTGTACAAGCTCATGGCTAAAATGCAATTTCATCAGGTCTACTGAACACTAAAAGTGTTGAACGAACAGATATCGACGGAACCCTCCAAGTCAAAGTATAATTTATAAGTTTTGTATAAATCTTCATGTTTAATATTCTGAATGTCGAATCGGTCGTTCGCATCCTAAGCGGCTGCAAATTAGAAACTACAGTGATCCACCGGATGACCGGTTACGCATTCAAAGTTATTCATTCAAATTCAATCATACAATTCCAAGTCACGTAACTTCACACTTCAAGTGTTCTACTCAGTGTCTATACCATGAAGTAAATCCGTTCCTGTACACCAAACGCAATGATATTGACAACGATTGCAGAAAAACGAGAGAAGTCTCTCTAATTTTTATAAACATAATTTAATTTGAAGCTGATTCTTCATGACTTTGACTCAATTAAAATAATCTTCAGATGTTAAAACAGACACTGTTTCACAAAACTGTTACTACTTACTAACCTAACTAACTAGGTAGGTAGTAATATTACAGATTCAAATGTAATCAAATATATTTGTCCTATCGAGCACAAGTTTGGGTTCGTTCTATATTTATGTCTGCATTTAAATAAATATTCAAGGACCCTACAAACATTATTCTGTTTTTGTTTATGTCGGGTCATGGTATAGGTACCTCGGGATAAACCTGACCGTGTGGCCGTGTATCGTCCGGAGAATACGTCAGACAACGTGGATACAAAAAATATTTTTTTCTGGCGAACTGTACAATGTTTCAGACTGTTGTGTCTTTTGACGCATCTATAGAAACATTATATAATTTACTGGCACCTTTTTTAAAATTATTATGTAATACGACTTTAATTTAATTCGGGTACCAATTACAATTTACAAGCTAACACTAAAATAACAAAATTATATCCTAAATTAACTAAAGCTATTTACAAACTAAAATATAGCGTCGAAAAATTCATCCGTATCGCTGTGGACTGGTAATGTACCCAAGACACTGGCGGCATTGCCACGTTGTATGGCAATGCTTAGCCTCTGGCCAAAATAAAAGCCAGCCCTTGGGTCATGGGAAGTGTCAACCAGTCGTTTCGAAATTTCCTTAAGAAGACCATGCGCACTCGGACCCCACGGCCCGAGGGTTTCAACCCCAAACGGCTCGAAAATATAATTAGGGTTATTATATTTCGCCGCTTGAGGTTTTCCGCAGCCGCAGCAGCAGCACCAGGGCAGCACGCCGACCCTGGAAGATGGGATGGCGCAAGAGTAGTGACACAAGTTGCATCCCACACTAAAGGCCTACCCACCTTCCATGGAAATAAAGACATGCCGTCCAGTCTCTTGCCATCGTTGCATGTCAAACCATTGGGTTCTAATACAGCTGGAACGCCGACGGTGACAAGAGCTCGTCGAATGATGTCGTTTACGTTTGCGTGCCGCGCTAAGCGACCCGCACTTCGGCTGCAAGACAGGCCGTGGTGTCCGAGGCTGTTGACAACTTCGCCACAGTGACAGCGATGAGGAGAAGCGTGCTCCTAGTCGTAAGGAAGCAGCGAAGCGGAAAGTATTGTCGGCGAACAAAGTGCCTATGTTCGACGACGGTGGTGCATGAAGCCATAGACCCGACTCCCATTTACCCACCTCCGCAGTAGTAACAGATGTGTTAATTAAATTGACTAAACACGTCTGTTACTACTGCGAGACGGTGGGATGAGCCGCTCTGCAGAGTAGTTCAGGATAATTATCCTGAACTACTACCAAAGCGGCTCATCCCACCGTCTCTGGGAAAATGGATTATCGGGTAGATCTGAGCCTCGGTGAAGCACGGCACATTAAAATTAATCAGTGTGGAGGCTAGGATTTTCCTGATTAATTTCTCAGTGCCGTGGACCGAGGATATGAAAGCCGGTAAACTAATACTAGAATTTTTTCGGACGCCGAGGCCTCGAATACGAATACCAATGGGAAGAGTAGCTTGTGCCCTGGGGGTCTACTCCGAAGTGGTATCGTCCGAATGTTCGGCCGTTTCCTGCTACGAAGTTACTATTTGGTTCGGTCGGTCCCGATCCTACACTCCTACTCTTTCGAATATTGACTATGGTCCCGCCCCAACTGAGCCGATCCGAAATTTTTCGCATTTTTCAATAATATTCGGGTCGGCCATGTGTCGGTCCGATCCGATCATTCGCACTTTGCACTTCGTAGTAGGCCTCCAGGCTCGGTCGTCCATGGCCACATTTAAAATCGAAGTTAGTATATGCCTGATAATTTGGTCCATTTTGTCTAAAAGGTGAGTATGATTCCATAAATGGGAAGCGCGAAGAAAAGAAGTTAATTTAGGGCCGAAACAGTAGTAACGCATTAAGGTGATGGCCGAATGCATATTAATTTGGAACAATCTTTCCGAAACGTCTTCGAAATTTTGTATTTTTTCCTCAATAAATTCGGAAAAGGAATTTTCAAAGGTTGGAGGAGACCCAAGGAGACGAAGAGAGCTTTTTCCAACAATTTTAATATCTGGAGCTATTGCGTTAAATTTGGGAAGTGTCAGTTGACAGTCAGTAGTGTCTGCTAAATATAGTTCACATTTCGAAAGGTTGAGATCAAGGCAAGTACTTAACAATTTCTACTTCGCCACCCAAGGTTTCATCATCTAGATACAAAACATTAAATTTGGAATTTAGATGTGTCGTAAATAAACGTCGTACGAGTCAAGTACCGGCTTCCGCAGAAGCGTAAAAATAATATAATAAATCACTATGAATTTCAAGAAAGTAGAGTTCTTGATGAATTGTTTTCCAGTTCCACGGACAGTAAGTCTAAGTTATATAGAAATGAAACGTTAGCCAATTTTTAGTTTAGCATGTGGCACTTTCTAGTGTTACTGTTAGTAATAAAAGATAAGTTAATAAGTGACTTCAAAATTGCGTACACGCCATCGTATTTTATTTTACCTATTTTTGGTGCACTTTGATACTCATCTTCTACCTCATCTATATTTTAGGGAGGTAAAGAAGAAACGTAAAGCGTGTTCAGGGAGATTTAATTTTCCAAAGTAGTCTAAGATAGATTACGTAGGCAGTTCATCGTCAAAACAGTGACGTCACATCCTGCGTTGCAATTCCATCAACACCAACGGTCGTCGCGTCGATAATTATAACCGTTTTAAACTTTTAACTGACACTAGCTAACGCTTACTAACCGTGTCGCTTTTATAACAACATTAAATAACTGTACATTTGTTACAATTTAATCTAAAAATAATGAGAGTAAAGTCGAAGTAGTTTCGAAAGTGAAATTGCGCTCCAGACAAATGACTGCCATGGTGAATAGCTGGCCAAGTGAGAGTCATACATACTGGCCCACTTAGGGTTCTCTACTGCGCTTATTTAAATATAAACATATTTTATAATAAATAAATAAACTCAAAACAACCATTACAGAGCCAAATCTCTCTTCAAAACTTGGCAACCGTCCTCGTTTAAATCTTCACTTAACTATACCAGTCCCATACAGAGCGACATTTCAGTTCATTTTTTTAAATTAACAAAAACAATTGGTTTAAATTGTAGCGGCTTAGTCGTTTTTTAAATACAGCAGCTTCAAAAATCATGTTTACCATTCATTTTCAGTAGAGATTGATGGCATCGAGCACTGACTTGCTTTTATCAAAACTACTTATGAGACAAACTGAAAAAATCGACATAGCTTGCGAAGTCGGCGATGTCTGTCGCAGGACCGATGGCCATTGGAGCAGACGAATCTTCGAGTGGGAATCGCTTTACGATGAGCGTAGCTTGACCCCTCCTTGATGGAATCTTAAAAATGTGGCTAAAACAGACTGGTGGCAGGGAAACCCGGACGTAGCATAGCATCTTGTGTTGGGAGAGGCCTATGTCCAGTAGTGGACAGCATCACAACGATTGGCTCAGATTGAGAGTATTAGGGTCAGAAATTTTCAAAAATAAATGATCTGTGAATGGGATTAAAGCGTGGGAGAAAGATAAACACAAGGCGAAAAGGCGGGTGTGGCGCCCTCAGCGCACGACACTAGCACTGCTGTGCTGATTGAATAGAACAAATAGGCTACTCTCTACTACACTGAATGTGTTGCTATACTATGTATAGTGTGCTACATCTCTAAAATTCTAGACTAAAGGAGAGGGATATTGTGAGTCGATGAAGCGTGGACGTGGATAATAGCTTTCCAAACGACACGCGCTGCGCGCAATGTTGTACACACGGACGAGAGCCGTGCAATCATTGACTGCACTCATGTATTATGAATTTATAAACTAGAGAATATTTTAGGTTTCAAATAAGCTGTTAACATGTTGTTAAGCCTAAATATAAGTCCTTGTCCTACGTGTTTCCAATTTTGGAAGGCCAAGAAACGCTCCTTTACGAATTTTCGTATTTATTTCATTGTTTAGACATTGCAATTATGATTTTTCAACATAAGTAAATTAAAATATGAATCCAATATTAGGTTACGATGTGTGTGAGATGAGCTTTCTTCGCATACCGGGCGTTGCGTGTCGCGCTCGTCGCGGCTGCAATGGCTCCGTTGCACTCCACTTCGCACGAGGCCTGCGTTCGCACAACTAATGAGTCCCGCACACCATATTCTACACATCTTACCGCTGCAAAGTACATTTTAAAGAACATTATAGCAACACCCGCAAATACCTCAATAGCGCACCGTTACTTTGGGTTAATGTACATAGGACTCGAGTAAGTCTGAAGTATGAACTGCCTACTTTAACCAGTTGAGTGGTGAAATCAAACCGCGGTTTGCAGAACGAGACATAACTAACTAGTCTCAACCGACTGCGTCTCAGGGTTCTACCCACCAGTACTAGTTTCACATACATTTTATATCACATTGCGTATCTTTTCCAAATGGAACGTACGAAAGAGACAAATACACATCCTTCTCAGCACCCCAGGATGCGCGCGCATGTTCCCCCTGTCCCGCAACTTGTTGAAGATCTTTCACGGAACTTACTACCGTCTCTTCGTATACGTTTTTGTTTTGCTACACATGGCTGACATGGCGAAAAAACGACCAAATTATTGATGTAAAGTCATCGAGTCTTTGATTGTAACAAACTGCAGCAAAATCAAAACGGTAGAGTCAAAGTCGGATGATATTTAAATCTCTGAAAAAAAACAAAGATAAAAACGGTACCAGAATTTCCAAATCCACTTTGTACGACCAAGCCCGTTACAACAAAGTAGAGATCGTCATCAGTATTGTCAGTAATGGATCCATGGATTTCTGGATGAGTCTATTTCAAATGTATAAGATCATAGCATGGTTGCTGGATCATATTCTTGAAATGCGGTATTATAACTATCTTTTAATGTTTTGGACTTGCACAAGTGGACGTTCTATCCGATTTAATATTATCATAAATCCGTAATGAGTAACACGTGGATCTAACGAAGTTAGCCATTGGATCGAGAGGCCCCTCGAGGCGGGCTGGTCATTGGCACGAGGCCACGGGGGCTTCGCCCGCACCGATTCGTGGCAATAACTGACCTAACACTAGGCGTACCTTTGTAAACTGCAACCGAGGGTAGCGTTGCACCTGGCGACGGGTCCGACGCTCCTTTTTACGCTCTAGCTATCTATCGTTGGCAGTTTATTTTAATCGTGTGCGTGCACGCAGATGGCGCGAGCGCAGGGGTCGCACACCCGCCTCGCATCACGGACGAATATGCACCCTATGACGAAACGCACAGGGTGCAAATAGCATCACGTCGATCTTCAAGCCTAAGTTGTAAACAAACCAGGCGAGGGCAATGGCTGCCTGCCACTCCCCGCGCTCTGCCGCGCCGGCGACGCCATTCAACCGGGAAGTTCACGATTTATTTTTAGCGTTCCACGAAACTTCCAATGCTGATAAAATAACGGAGTCTGACGGTGATTGTAATGTATTATTGTTTGTTAAACTTTTTGAAAGAATTTCTTACGCATAAAAGTTTAAATGCCGCGAAAATAAAATACACCAGAGATATAGAACAAAAATGGAATGCCTATAAAATTATTAATATGTGTATTCTCCTCTAATTGATTCAGGTATTAAGGAATACAATATTGGCATTACGACAGCCAAAAGAGTCAGCTTTCAGACTAAAACGATAAATAAAAAGATACATAAAATAAAGCCAGGATAGAAGTGAAAGAGACAAAACAACTGTGATCGAATGCGGCGTGGGCACAACAAAAACAAGCGGAGTCGGGGCAAAAGCTTATCAACTGGGAAATCAGAAAAAATATAATATCGTTCACCGACGTGAAGCGAACAAACAAATCAACTTGACTTGTCCACAGGAAATAAAACGGCCGGTTTGCTATACTATTTATAACCAGTTTTGTGAAAGTAAAATATATTCTACACAATTTGAATGGGGTCCGTTAATGTCGCCGAGGGGCGACGTTGTAAAGAGTCCAGGTGCAGGCATGGATGGGGTTAAGAGCTGCTGCATAGTAGCGTGAAAGTAACTGATAAAGATGTTGTGCGAGCCACTGATCGGCTCGCTACTACGTACTACGCCTATCCATCGGCATTGACATTGGAGTTTCCGCGGGCCGGTGAACCGCGCTGGGGCCAAGAGCGCGATACCGCATCCGAAAATTGTTGTCTTCAGCAGCGTCGTCGGCGTTGGTGGTGGCGGCCAGGAGTCAATGACCCGAGGGCGAGGAGAGCGCGGGAGGGTGCGCGCGCACGCAGCCGCGCCCCGCCTTTATTTATTACGCTACGCGCGGCGCGTTCGGCGCCGACAACGCGCGGTGGGGCGGAGGCCGCATTCCGGGCGGCCGGCGCCGCGGCCCGTTGTGCGCTGCGAAAATAACGCGAACAGTACCGACTTAGCGGCGAACCGACGTCAGTAATCCAGTCACACTTTAAAATAAACTGTCTCAAACTTACTCAGATTTAGGAAGGAGACGCGAGCACGTGCACCACCCGCGTGTACCACTACTGTCTCTCAGCTCACAGGCACCAACGTCACTGTCCATAACGGCAAAAGTCATATTGAAGTCGAAATCAAGCTTCCCGAACATGCTGACGCGTCTCATGTCTCTACATAAGTCAACACATAAGTTCACATGGCGCGCGCGAACTGTAGTTCCAGAGCGGCGGAAAGCGCGTTAGCTTCGATGGCGATATGACGCATTAGTGAGCGCGCGGCGCGGCTATACAGAGTGCGCAAGCAGACGGGGTAGTGAAAAGGGCGCGGGGGCCGCGGGAGCGGCCCCCGCGGCGGCTCCGTGCTGCCCTCTGCGTCGGGCTCATCGACCGCGCTCGCCCTAACCGCGACACGAAGTTGCTGCCATGCCACTCTCACTGTACCGCAACACGACACGACGCGCTCAGGCCCACGTCCAGCGTGACACACTACCGCTCCAACGAACACTGCTCACGTTCATGAACACTGAGTAGTCAGTGATGATGCTCCTTCCCTCTCCACTTCTGTCAAAAGCACAACCCGCGTCTTGCTAGGACAGCCACATAGCAAAACTAAAATAAAAAGGCAAAATATTTTATCTCGAGGAAATGAAGGGCTTTACCCACGCCTAGCTATAGGTACAATTTGAACTATAGCATTCCTTTACCGTTGTTCGTTGGAGAAACGAACTATTTTCAGGTGTAGGAATAGTAAAAAAAATGGTAAAAAGACCACAAGCGCAGATGTTTCTATTGTTCAGTAAAATGGTCAAAACGTTACTTTCGACCATGACAATGACATCGACAATAATGACGCATGAGGTGCCAAGACATGCTAGAGATCGGCGTTGGCTTCTTCGTGTCTGTCGACCGAGAGCGACACGGCACCGAGCGACGACGACGTGTCAACAACCACGCGTACAGTACCGAACTTGTTTAATTGATAGATGAGGCATCAGATATATCAGATCACTCATCATTATCAATTTTATAGCGTTTCTCTGCATATTAGTTAACGGGACGCTTTCAAATGTCATAATGCGTCTCAAAGCTTACAATAACATAGTTTTAGCATCCAAACAATACGAGATATAAATTAAAAACAATTGTTGATTGCCGTCATTAAATTGAGTTATGAATAATATATCAATTTATTTTTAATATCAATATCTTAATATAATAATTATAAACAATATCATAAAACTACTACATTTTCCAATTTATTTTAACAATCTACCTCATCCAAGTATAATAGCTTCATACTTCGATATGCTTTAGCTTTTTCTGCAGTATTCAATGAACAAGTTTTTTTACTCACTGACGCTTGAGTAAGTACGCCTTCGAATAAGAACTCGTGCGATTGTGGCCTCTCTAACGAGTAGTCATTTAGAACGGGCCGTGCCGCCGTCGGTGCAATAGGATTTCATACGAAATCAAAAGTGCGCAAGGTGACTAGTGTTTTTCTACATCCAGATTAATGGATCACAAAGATTGCCGTTATTCAAATTATTTTCAGGTGTTTTATTTTAACCTCTTTCTTGTAGTTACGACTTCCGACACATTTTTATAATGGTAACAGCAGCATTATTTTTAAGTGATGGATTTGTAGAAGGTACAACTTAGACCGCACCTATACATTGGGCTTTGGACGTGGATACGCCGAAAATACTATTGTTGCGTCCGTTAGAAAATTCTAACGGACGCAACAATACGCCTTACCGGTTCCAAACAACCGCTGAAAGACTGCCGTGAAACACTTTTGTGTTCCGCTAGCGCTGGTGTACCACTATCTGGTTTTGTAAGCCGCGATGTTGGTGTAATTACGGCGGAGTTAAAATAATTATATGATTAAAGAAACTTTGATTTCGAAAATTGCTTTATTTTTGTAAGCAAAAGAACATCACCATCATCATCCTCCTGAGTCCTACCCTTATCCCAATTTACTTGGGGTTGGTGCCGCATATCTTTTTCATACATCTCTATTAGCCGTCATCTAAGTCTTTGCGTGATAATATGGCTAAAGGGGTCATGCTTATCTTTCATACAATCCATCTATCGTTTTGCGGTCCTCATCTGCTCATGAAGCCACCCAGATTCAAATTATGAAGTCCAGCAGACAAGTCCAAACAAAATAAATGGTCATGAAAAATTCGGTATTTTGATCAATCACTCGGGAGTTAGGTCAGAGCCAGTGTTCATTTATTTTATTTTTAAATGTTATTGGATGGCAAATAAGCATAGGTACGGTTCATCTGATGGTAAGTGGTCACCGATGTCTATGGACGTCAGTCCTCGTGGGTGCTTTGCCATATCAAAAACAAAGCTCAAATGCTGAAAAGTGTCTGTATTCATATCGGCACCAAATACCCTTCAAACCGA
Organism: Apamea monoglypha; assembly: GCA_911387795.2. Taxonomy (NCBI): domain Eukaryota; kingdom Metazoa; phylum Arthropoda; class Insecta; order Lepidoptera; family Noctuidae; genus Apamea; species Apamea monoglypha. Next base: position 19,576,484 of record OU426914.1, on the reverse strand, counting down.
AATCCTGATACTGATCGACGTGCTAAATATCTTCTCAACGCAGTTGATCAAGTTAGCTTACAGAAGATTAGTAGTAGTAGTATATAGTAACAGTATCTTTAGTTAACAGAAGATTTACCAGACAAGTTTATGATGAATGAAACGTACCTATAAGAGGAAGCGAAACCAAATAAACATTGACCAAGGAGTCTACAATTTTTGAAAAAGAAGAGGATTTATGTAATGTAAAGATAGAAGGTAAGAATACCGAATAAGTGAAAGAGTTAGTTTAAAATGGTAAAATTGAGACGGACATTGAAATGAGAATACATGCAGTAAGCAGTGCAATGTATGCAGACGTGGATAAAATCAGTCGGATGACCAAGACGCCAATGCTGATAACATTAACATGTAAACAACTGCAATTTGTAACAATTATGGCTAAACATTTTATAACAGCTTATGAAGTTTTGAATGGATGTGTACTAGGCACTCGTCGGTATTTCAACTTCCGCTCCACACTATCCAGTACCAAATATTTTAGCTGCTTAAATGTCTCTCTCTACTTTTACCTTTTCTTTCAGTTCGTCTATAACCTTTGTTCTCGGTCTTCTTTTTCTCTATGCCTCTATTTTCCATAATGGGGGTAATAAACTTATCGCATTAAATTAAATGTCCCATCATGAGTATATAGGTATATGTAAGAGTATATTTTACCAAAAATATACGAAGTTCCTTCTGCACCAAAATAGTTCATATAAACAAGGAGGCGCGTGTAGCAGACCAAGAAGAGCTTAGTTTCAATTAGTGCCTCGATACAAAGTAATTGAAACCACACTTGACCCAGATATACTGGATGAAATGTTATAATGCCCCCCCAAGTAGGATACGTCTTGACACACAATACTAATTAAGGACATTTTAATTGAATTTAATCCATGCATATTTTATAATCATAGAAATTGAAATCATACAAGTTCATTTGTTCATTTACTATTCTAATCGCGGAAGCACCAGGACATAGTATAATCGAATCGTAGAAATATGGACCTAAGTGTATACAATGCAAGTGTGTGTTGTTGAAAAAATGCTTGAGATTCAGAATATGTCTCAAATTATTTTTTTAAAGCCCTTCGAAAAGAAACTTTAAGCCTACACGCACGTATAGACCAAGAAATCATACATCGTCGTTTGCAGTATTGAATTGGGCGGGTGGAAATCATTTCGGTGAGAAACTTTTATAAGACGTTATTAATAGGTTAGCATTACAGAGTGTCTCACGGCGGTCTGACTGGCGACAAAGAAAGCATACTCTGCCTACGCAGAGCACACTGAAATAGCTGCGCGCGCGCCGCCTATGACTCAGCGCAGACAATGGACCTGATGTCCTCAACAGCAACAGCTTTCGCCAACATCAACATGTCACTAAAACTCATACGAAAATGCATTTTACTATATATTTGGATACCATATAATTTTCTTCATAATCTAGCGGCTAGCAACCCAAAAGTGTAAGATTAAAACTATATAATGTATGTGTAACTACTATTTATAAATATATCAATTTAGTATAAAAATATACTACTTAATAAAAAAAATGAGACCGTTAAATACAATTTGTTTTAAATCTGTACCTACTAAAATAATATGTAAAGTAGAAGAATTTGTTTTTTTGTTTGAACGCGCTAATCTCTAGAACTGCCACCCAATCGGATTTAAAAAATATTTTTGCATTTGATAGGCCAATTCTTGAGGAAGGATAGGCAATTAAACATCACGCACGACCTTTAGGAGCCAAGCAAAAAGAAAACAAGCCAGAAAGAACGCTAAACGGAAACGAAGTAATAGCGGTGGACGGGTGGATCGTAGGATATATTTTATGTTACAACAAGAAATTTCACGCGCGAAGTTGTGGGCTGAAGCTAGTACTATAATAAGGATGGATTCACCTGTCCGCACATGTAGTAAATATCATCCTAACAATCTGCGAATCTTATTCAAGTGACAATCACTTGCTTTACTCGAATCTAAATGTCACCCCAGAGGGGCAATTCTCGTAATTCTAATAATGTTCACAGTCTGATCTCAGTCTCAATCTGTCAAAAATACCTATAATTTCCCTACATTTTGACAAGTTTTTGACATTTGTTTGTCGCCGAGATGAGACTGCGACTAAATTTTGAACGTTTTAAATTACGAGAGGCCTTCTGGTGTCCGTATTTAAATACGAATATCACAGTTTCGTCCGTATTTCATTCCTTCAGAATTTCAGATCCAACACGATTTGGCATAACGCCTCTGCTGCTATGTACAGGAAAAAGACAACTGCTGGCTATTATTTAGAGCCACAGGAGGAAAAGTTTTCAGCTAAATTACAAAATTTAATTAAATTGACGTTTTTAATAGCCCTGAAAAGTGACACCGACAAAAACAGTCACAAGCGTAGTTGTGGAAGTTTGCGAATTACTGATTACGGGGGCGTGGACATTGGAAATTACGCATAAATACAAAGTATTCTATTTTTATTCATTTACGATTCGTTCTAACACCAAAGCAATCGAAATACAGAGCTATTAAACGAAAACCGGTCGTTGACATCTCAAACAACACATTTATATGGAAATTTTTAGGCTTATGTGTGGAGTTCGTTAGGAAATCTGTATGAATGTATTGTAGGTAGAGGTTCTTAGAAATTCTGCCAAACACCTTACCTACTGGAAGCACAAAAGAGCGTACGAGGATTTCAATAAACATGTCAGTAAAAATTACTTTGAAAAAGAAACAATTTATTTGAGAATTTTACAAGTAAGTAAGTACCTTATATGCCTATGTGGCCCTGGCGTGGATGACGTGGTAGGTAACCTGTACAAGGCGGGGCGTGGTCACAATTGAAATCCGAACGACATCAATATGGCGTATCCAGCCGCCATTTCAGTTCGTCAAAGTGCGGTTACTCAAATATTTCTCGACGCGAGTGCTTGGCAAACATGCCTAGTGGCACATACTAATGCGATGCTAATCATTACGCCGGACACATATTAATTTCAGTACGGCACTTTAAACACGACGATGCGACCACGACACAAAGCCCACCAATCAGTAACGGTGTTGGTCTTCAACGAAAGGAAGTCAGTGTAGCGGGTCTACATGCCCCTCGGCGAAATTTTGCACTGCGGCATAAGACCGGAACATAATCGGAGATACGACCTCTTTCCACTTGCATTTCTTGCAAGAAACATTCAATAATTATTTGTTGAAAGGGACCGTATTGGGAAATTATCATAGTTTTATGCATAATACAGAGTATTTAAAAAAAAATATTAATACTGTACGATGGGAACCATGAATAAATCACCATTTATCTGAATAATGGTTCCCTATATCATCAATTAATCAGCCTTCATCATGAAGCCCGTATATAATAAGCTTTGGGTCCTAAGTATGATTGTAACACATTATATAACTAAAAAGCAACGTAGTTTAGATTTCACGAATATAAAGACCATGAGGCGTCTTGAAAACAAAACAACAATACAGTCGGCCATGAAAGGACGTCCAAATAAAATTTTGGAAACCTCTCTCCAACAACTCCCGAAACAGTTATTAATTGGGATACATAAGTAATTTTAATAACAATGGTATTTTTGATACCTACCATAGAGCTGGTCTAATGATGCGGCATAGATTAGTCCTTGGAGAGAGATTTTTAAGGCATCTTTTTATTGGCCAGCCTGTATATGGGCAAATAGTCTGCCATTATTTAACCCTTGTAAAATTATAAAGTGTCGATGAAAAAACAAATGCTTGCAACGGATTGGTGATCCCAGTATGAACTTTAAACCAACACTTCAAACAAAATAAGTAGTGATATTTTTAAAAGGACGTTTAGTCATAGCTGGCTGTAACTAATAAAACACAAATTAAACATAATGAAAATGTAGTGGTATCCTTAACCGTAACTTAACTTTTCACACCTTCGAACCAATCATGATCTCTTTCGTATGGAACTTAATACAATACAGCGGCGTTACCTAGTGTGTCACAGAATTCACTCAAAGTCCTCTTTTACTTAGTTGTAAGATTTGGGTTTCTTTGCACTGGGCTGGGTTTGTCCAGTGTGGGCTTTAGGCCGATTGCCCACCGCCACGTCAACGGGACGTCAATGAGAACGAGATGACGGCGCCGAAGTAGCGATACATACCTACATTTACTACTCGTATGGCCGCGTGTCCACCACACGTCACCGGGACGTCACGCTCGGTTCGAATAATCTAGTTTCTCGTTGACTTCCCGTTGACGGTGGCGAGTGTGAACAAACGGTGTTACTCTAAGGCGAGTGAGTCATAGACGTCTCAAAGACATTGTGTAGCAGTTTGATAATGTTGTGTACACGACGTGTAGCAGTCGGATGATGTCGTGTAGACGTCGTGTAGCAGTCAAGTGACGTCGCTTAGAGTATATTTTTTTATCAAATCTTCAGTAGTTACTTTTGATCCTCACATTTCAAAGGAAACTATTTACATATACTGTAAATAGTTGTAAACTAAAACTAGGTCAAGTTTTATCGTTCACATGATGACCCTGCTTCCGGTTAGGGCCGACCCCAACTCAGTTGGGAAAAGGTTAAACTGATGATGACGACCCACAAAATACGTTATTTGAAATAATGCTCCGTCCTGACAAAAGCCAGCTTACTTAACTACTTTTTCACAATCAGAAGTAAAAGTAGATACGTATTTAGGATGCTGGTATCTAACCCAATTCTTTATTTAACAACACGGAACACAATTATATAGCGCACTAAGCAAACGATTAGATTGTCTTATCGCCCATTTTCTAATTTTGAGTCAGTCAATACAAAACTTAAACCTGTTGCTTATAATTAGCTTCTGCCAACATTTTTCAGTCCACGCCGCCGGGCAAGTCACATAAAAGTCTACCTGTGTATTCAGCAAATCGTTAGTAATACTTAGTGTACTGCTAATAACAACATAATAAATAATATGCACGCATATAAATAACCGCAATAAGTAAGTAGATAACGAGGTGGTACGAATGCGGCCAAGCAGTTACAGGAATGGCTTGTGAATATTTTTGCACCGAGCCTCGGCCGGACTGGCCCAACGGCATTCTCGACCACTGCCGCAGCACCGTACCAACTACACTCCGTTCTTAACACCAACTATTGTTACTGGCGTGGCCACTACGAGAACAACTATATTCTATATTAATATTAGACCGAGTCAAAAAGCTGTTTGTGTTTGTAGAGAGTAAAATCAAACTGTGTCTAAAACTTAACAATTATATTAATGTAGCCAATTAGATCGTGCATTCTATTGCGTTTAAATTTTAAGAAAATGTTTTAATTACTACTAATTTAGAATCGGTACACTAAATTAACCCCTGATTAAACAAATCTAAATTCGGGAGATAAGTCGCGACAAATAATATGAAAACTATTACAATCACTACATAGGTACCTACTCTTGTGCTTACCTAGATGCCTCGCGTGTTTACTTCGACGAGAGATACATGGGAGTGAGCAGGGCGTACAGCAAGAAAGGGACAGACAAGTCGAGCGTGGGAACAGTACTCAACACACGAAGTATGACTGCATTTGAGCCTGAGGCGATTCAGGCAACAAGTTGCTGGAAAAAAGTTGCCCATGTAAGTACTCAGTCATGACTTTCGAAAGCCTCGCAAAAGTAACGGACCTTCTTGATGTACCAATGTATCGTAGAAAGTATAAAAAGTACGACAGTTAGCGGCAACAATAAACGCCACACCGGTTATACTTGCATTTTGCATTTAAATTTATGGCAAACGAGTGAGTTACAAATAAAACAAGCTAACTGCAGTCACAACAAAGAGCCAATCGTATTATTGTGTAAAACTCGGCATTCAGCGAAGTTGTAGGAAAAGTTCGTTACGCTACAGACGTGGACGGTTGAAATATTATTTACGCTTCCAATTAAGTTACAGCATTCACAAAACAGATTTACTAAACAGGGTGGCAGGGACCTGAACGCGCAAACTATAACCATGAATTCAGCACATGATTTTAGACGGCGTAGTGAACAAAATTTTTGGAGAGTTATCAAAAAAAAAAACTGCTGATTTATATAAAAGTGCGTAACCGACGCGGTCAAAATAAAATTTTAATAACCGTTTTGTTTTTTAATAACCAATTTAGAATTTCTGGGTCAGAATCATGAACAGAATCCATGGTTACCTACAGTTGGCGCGTCGATGTCCCTGCCACTGCCTGTCTTATTCTTGTTTATTTTATTACGCTATTGTAAAAATATTTGCTCGATTCAAATATTGACTAATAAAGAGGAGACTAATCGTTAAAGGGAAGAAAAAAAAAATTAAAGTTGTATCAATTTTACTAGTTTTTTTTATGCCCATCTCAGCGTGTGCTTGTAATGATAATTACCCCATAGGTATGCCATAAAATAGTTACAAAATGTGTTAAGAACTTTAAAGTCATCGAGGCATTGATAAAAGTAAATAATGACATGAAAATCACAATATTCACATGGCATACAATGTGGAGATAACATACGTCCATAAATGAAAACACTGGCAATATTCAACATAGGAGTATTTTGAAAGTTTCAACTTAATCCGATTTTTTTCCAAACATACGTAAATATTAGCTGGTAGTCATTGGCAACTATTGGTTTCCGATCAGCTATCCTATCTGCACTAACCTACATATACTAAATCAGAAAATTTTTGATCTAATTTATGTGTGCAGACTAGTAAAGTCATTAGAAATAATTATAAGTTGATTGTAGCGTTGTTGCCTCCACAATGTTTTCAAAGTCATTTTAGTCGTATACCTGAATATGTCATCCAAGGCAAAGGGGCCTTTTCAGAAGTGATAGGTACTTTATTCACTTATTGCGTCTCATCTATCGACCCGCCCCGCCCAAGCGCCCATGCCGCCCGCCTTAGAGTACTTACCTAGTGTAGCTCAAAAAGCTCTAATCAGTCATTCCGGCCAATCTTATAGATTTATTTATATTTACAACTGAAATCTTTTCTTGTCTTTACTTTACTAAATTATTTTTTTTTTATGAGGAGGGAGTATCCCCATAAAAGAAAAATAATTTAGTATCCAAGGAGGAGTCAACAAAAAACGGATCGAGGATTTTTGAAACAATAGAGATCAATAAAAATGTTCAATCAATTTCTAGTAGTAAGTATAGCTAAGTATCAACAATATAATTGAGACGATAAGAAAGTATATTGCGAACGTCTTATAGCTTAGTATACCAGCAATTTAATTGTGCAATTGTAGAGATTCATTGTAGTAGGTCAATCTACTCAGTCAATTGATACGGTTAATAGTGTCACCTCACTCACATTCGATTCAATAGATCACATCTTCATATTTTTCCACGTACTTTTTAACTCAAAAAAGATAATGGTCAAATAGTCAAATTCAAATAGCGGAGGTGGAATCTAACCTATTTTTTAAGCAACATAATTGATAGGATATCATTCGAAATCAGCAAATTAACACAGCGGGTTTCAAACACTCAGGTCCTTTGTACACGGTTTGGTTTCTTTACGGTACGGTATATTAAACGCGCCGTAGAAAAATGGTTTGAGCTTGTATATGACAGGGCAAACAACGGCTAGGTACGGCTCAGATGTGTTTGAAATGCCTTAGGCCCTTTGTACACACGATTATACGAACCGTACTTTCAGTCTTTCTTTTAGGATTAGTGCACGGATTTATTGTGTTCAAAAATATTTTTCACGAAAATCCAACAATACATTAAATGAGAAATTCATGTGGGTAAATCTGTTAAACCTTTTGCGTATGCGTAACTGAGTAATAAATATCTTCACACACTTTCATATTTATGACAATATTCGAGATTAGAAACTGAGATGAAGTTTAAAAAAGCGTGCGTCTTCCTGTGGGAAGTAATATCCAATCTATCTATAATTATGTAAGTATATTCTTCAGTATTCATCGCACACTGAGAAGTGCATAAAGAAACTTCTTCCATCTTGTTATTCAGAAGGGAACAAAGTTCTAGATGCTCGTAATATTTTTCAAACAAACTATTTCCTTCATAAATATAAATATGGAATTAGTTGCGGTAGACCATACTGAAATAGCTAATGAGATTCTTGAAGAATGTTAGGGCTCATGGCTAACAACTGGCGCGCAGATTAGTCGATCTGCATTGTTAGCCCATGGTGAGCCTTTACTGTATATTATGTAAATACTGAGATGCCTGAGACACATAGAGATGTATGAAAGAAGAAAGCATGCTGCGCCGCCACATATAAATTGGGAAACGTGCAGAAGGATGACGAATGAGACGATAATAATTTTCAAATTAAGTCGTTATCTAAAGGTTCGAATATGTAGGATTTCAGTACCTCCAGTGATAGTATTATAGTGTTGTTACGCAGAAGGCCGCTAGACAAAACTTTTAAAGATACAGGTACGACTTTACTGCTGTCATATTTCTAATCATATGAATCAACGCTACAAACAAATGCGAAACATTTAGTAAACCAACAAAGATATAAAGAAACACAGTTTTATCATGAAAACGTACAACGTCTTACAATCGATGGGTCAAATGTATTTCATGAAGGTCTCGCACCTGAAAGCTTTGAAACATTGTTTCCACATGCGCTAGTTTTCAACTCCACTATTTGCGGATTATGGCCCCGCGCCAACTCAATTCTGCGTATCTTTAAACAATCAATACATTTTGATAGGCTTATCATATGTAATTAATTCTTCCGCCAGATTTAGTTGGAATCTAACTTACATGAATAGAATATTAAGTTCATTCTCAGACTGTCAGTCTTTTCCGTTGTTTTCAAATGATTGAAAGAAAAATAGAATGCAGTCCCTATTATGAATGCTTTGTATCCTGCGCGCAAGTTGTAACCATTTTGTGTGTAACTACCTATTACAGTATACATAAGAGATATTTAACAATTCGTCACTGCTTCGTTGATTAAGGTTCTTTTTATAACATGCGTGTAGCGTACATTTTGCTATCAATAACTACCTACTACGCAAATTGAACCAATTACTTCGAAGCTTGTAAACCTATTGTGAATAAACAGTTATACAGCAAATACTATCTTCCTGAACTTGGGCTTTTTCTGTCTGAAATTCAGCTGAATTCAGCGGCTTGTGAGCTGAATATCGATCAATATGCTCAAGATTGATTGATTGAATGGACTGTGGGCTTAGCGGTGCGTGTTTACGAAGCGATTTGGCAATATTGGTACCGCATTGACGCTGCGCTTACGCTCCGTTTCTGATTTGAAATAGGCATGTCGGTGTGATTAGTACAAGCACCCAGGGGTCGCCTGTGCCGGCGCAGGTAGCGCCGGTCGTCGGCGGCCCACGTTCTTTTTGAAGTGCCGTGCCCCGTAAAGATCGTAAGATCTTTGTTGTCTTATACAACTGCCACGACAGGGGTTTTAGACTTAAGCGTGCCTAAATTCGTCTTAATACAAAAATGTATTACTACTAGAAAGGCAAAAAGTTAGAAAGGAAATTAGAGATGTAAGTAGGTATGGGTATAGGTATGTCCGTATTAATAAGGGTTATATGAGCTAACAGGGTTGTATTGATAATTTTAATGATTATAATTCTGTAAATACATATTTCTTTTTATCAACATGCAACCTGATATTGACCTGCAAATTACTAAAAATGTAGGTAGGTACATATGAATTATGGGCTACTCTGGCGCTTTGAATAAAGATGAGGACTACTGCGAGGTGCCGTCTGTTGCGAAAACACGATTCCATACAATTTTCTCGATACAAAGTAACCTCAAAGTTACCTCTAAACCGTACACTTAAAGAAGAATAATGAATGGTCTCGATAGAGTCAAAGGTACTTATAGAAGTACATGTCTATTTGACAACCAATTTGAGAGTTGTCAACTGATCGAGCAATTTGAGAGTTGTTACAGCTTTATATTAGATCTCATCATCGCGCGTTCGTATTTAACAAGATCGACGATGATTTCCGAAGCGCATATTTTTTGTTGGACGTAGGTTGCGTTGGTAAATTAGCAAAATTATTCATTAGTACATTATAAATTCAATATTTGCTAGTTAATTTATAATGTACTAATGAATAATTTAACTTTCAATATATTTCCATTTTATTCTATACAGAAGACGTCGATTTCGTATAATAATATAATCATAATTTAATCATTTATTATCAAGCTTATGTCCATCAACAGTCTACTTCACCCTAACTGAATCAGAAAGAGTGATACATGGCACGGGGAAGTGGGGGCAAAATATGAATTTCAGCTGAACTATTACAAGCCCTTAATGTCAAATACTGGTGAGAATGACAGATTTTCATGCCGTCCGTTATAGATATGACGTAACCGCTCTTCTAGGAAAATCGTAGCTAAAGGTGTTATTTATGTCGTCATAGCTTACACACCCCACTGAAAAAAACAGCTAAAATTGTAATGTAATTAGATTCTTAGGCAAAGAGCAAGATTATCGAAATGGTTCGTGTCAATATTTAAAATCAATCAAAACTGTTCTGTTCGGTCAACAACACCAGACCAGACCAGTTAAAACTATATCAACAATTACTAACATTTACTTAGAAACCTATTTTAGGTCAGCAGTTTTTTTTGTGACCCTTTTGAAAACATTGTTACTTTTTTGTAGTGATTTTAGATTATAACTGAGGCGTTCCGTAAAAACTGAATTTCACAGACAAAACCGCGTTTTAATAGCGGTTTTGACCGATTAGTTTTGACTGTAACATACATACGAGTATAAAAAGTACTCTGTGTGCGCACGATAGAGGTTTTGCACGCTGTGTGTCCCTTTAAGGCCGCATTCACACCAAGCGTATTGTCGTCAGCCGCCTGCGTAAATGTATGAAAAACAAAGGACTGTCTGTAAAGTTGTGTTTTCATACATTGTGTACTGGACGCTGTCAGACGACGAGCGTGAGAACTATACGCTATGTTATGAACGCGGCCTTACAACTTCGAGCTTGTTTTTCCTTTAGAAGGCGGCACAACATTAACGACGGACGCTTGAAGCATCCGCAGTAGAAATTCTCGTGTTAAAGATAACAACATTGCTTAGGCGGTGACAGGTTGCTGGCACAGCACATAAACGCTCTGCACTTAACCATATTTTAAACCTGCATTCATTTAAAAGCTTCCCAGTTTATCCCACCAACAATATTAATAACCAATCAGAAATTAACGAGTAATAAAGTGACAGTCATTAACTTAAACATTAAAAAGCATGTCGCAACAATGACTTATTAATAATATAATTTCACGGATACCGCTGTAAAATGCTGCTGTAAAATGTAATCGGTTCAATTAAGGTTAACCGCTAGTACGTACTTACAATGAGTAAGTATGTACTGGTGATAGTAATACGAAATTAAATGAATCAGAATTGTTACCTATTATAGAACAGCTTTTGGTGTATTATTGAGTGAGATTGTAAAAGTTGTTCATGTTATAGCGATTTATTCATTACACAGTAACAACTTCCTATTTCGTCATGTAAGTATATTTTGTTTGACTCTGTCTGACCCGGTGCCGCGGGTCTTAAATTAGTAACATAATATTCTCAATGGTTACTACGTCGTGTTAGGCGAGTGTACAGAATAATCTCAGAAAATCAAAGAAAGCGTTTTTTAAGTTAGTGTCCTGCATCCCACTGCTGAGCAAAGGGCTCAACCAAACCCTTCCAGACATCCTTTTATAGAGTCACCTCGATCCAACCCTTGTGGTACGCAACTAGGCAAGAAATCGATAACGATAAGTAATGTAAATACTTTTTGTTTATTTCTTTTAAAGCAAGATGTCCTACGTACTCAAGTTTTAGCCACCCAGTTGCACCGCGGCTACTCTCACATCGACGCCGACGATTCGACAGTTTCAGGCCACATGTGACAGAAGTTCTGCAAGATATGTCCGGCGACCAGTCTGATAGTAAGCTGCTAGTTTAAACAGCATTATTATACTTATGGCACGTTCATAATTCACGTGCATAATTTTTAACATGAATGATGTAGCCAATACTTTGTAATCATATTATTTTGATTTAAAAGAGTGTCCATCGAATTTCTTGCCCGTTCTTCTCGATAGGTACCTTTGGAATGGGCAACTAGCTTCATTTTTCTGACTGACCGACCCCTTGACAATTCAACAGTGCCTGTAATTGGTTTAATTGAAATAAATACTTTCGAGTTTGAGTTCACAAAAGCGCAAAGCTGCGCGCGCATCGGTCACGCACCGCTCTTTCCTTAGGGATTTTGGAATACATACCCTCTTGTCATAGCGTAGGTAAATATATTTTTAACTTCAATAACAATAATGTACCTTATGACCTAGTCATAAGGTACATAAGCATAAAGATGAGTGCACGACGAGTGCGCGATTCTAAAGCTGTTTGAACGCGATCAGCGCGCGATGAAATTCGTGGCATGTGAACGCACCCTTACACTTACTAGTTAAATAACAGACGGCCCATCAGACGTTTCTCACAGGAATTTTGCTTCATATGAAAATGGCGATCTTGGTCTGCGTTCATGCTGCAATTATAGCCACTGTAGTTTCTCTTATATTTTAACCATCTCACCAGCGGGATGTTGCCGTGTGAACCCCTCTTTTATACAGCAAAAACCGTGAAGATTCCAGAATCATATGAAAGTTCCGTTTTGTGGGCAAAAAAAAAACTGCAGTACAATCTCAACGGCTCACATGCATGGCTACAAGCGTTATCTTGAACATGTGTGCAGTAAGTTTGACAAAAAGTTAATAAAAAAGCACAACGATCGCAAGGCAGTTGACCTTGCTGGGTGTTTACATCGGCGCGCATCGGTCGCGGGCGCGTCAGGGCCGCGCGCGCGTTGCACCGGCGCTGGGACACAAACAACCTACATACCCATACCTACACCAATGCTAATGTGGTTCTATCTACATAGTGGTTCGAGTATGCAGGACGCCGCCCGGCCGTGTCCGGTTAGGCGCGTCGCGTTCGGATCCATGGATGGCACTGAACTCCTAGCATGCCCATTGTCAGTCTTGAGGCTTAGGTAGGTATATTGTAGCAACTTAAATGTGGCACCAAAATTTCAATATAAGTAACTGTTTCCTGTAACTTGGCAAAAGGACGATGACAAGTATTAAAATAGAATACTGCATAGGTGAAAATTTTATGGGGAAACTACATTTCTTTTAAACTTAACTTAGTTCTTAAAAATAAGAACGTTTAATAAAGTAAGCAATACCATTAATTGGTAATGCAAACAAAACTAAACTTAACTGTGGAATGTGGGTGTACCTACAGCTCAGCACTGCCTATCCTTTCGGAGAAAACCGGCGCGAAGTTGTTAGTAAAAATTCCCTAGGAACTGAACGGATTTTTTGGGGAAAAGAGAGATATATTTTCTGATATTACTGCGGGTTTCCTGCATTCATCATCAAAGTAAAATCAACAAAGAGAACATAAAACGTTTCATTATGTTTGAATTTCATAGTCTACCGACATAATAATTATGTATCTACTGAAAATACGAGACGGAAACTTTGTGCCTGAGTGTGATGCCTTTTAAAGTTTTTACCCAACTACGGCAAAACCAAAGGAAGGTTATGATGTTAACGGCCTATGAATATATGTGTGTTCATCTGTTTCCCCCATAGCTCCTAAACTACTCGTCGTATTTTAACAAAGCAGGTATCTTTGGAAGTGTCATCTTGTTATAGGTTAAATAGCGACACATAAAATCCAACAAGGCGGCTTATAGCGGATTTTTAATTAATATTACCGAAAAAAATAGATTAATATATCGAGTTTGTTATCTAATGAAAGGTCTTATTAAGGAGTTCTTTCTGAAAATATTTCGGATATCTATAAATATACCTCCAAAAACCCCAAATGTTAACCTAATATGTTCACTATGACTGTTTTCAATAAGACACAATATCTTTTAACATAAATATTATGTAGGCTACTTAGAAATCAAAGGTATTCAATTCCATTTGCTTCGTACCCTCGATGACTCCTAACCCCAAAATAAATGTGATAAAAAAGAAAGTTAAAAACTAAAACTCTACTAGGTCTAAAAAGTCACATCACTCTCCTGCCCTTATCCCAATTTATTTGGGGTCGGCGCAACATGTGTTTTTCTTCCATACTTCTCTATTAATCACCATCTCGGTAGAGGGGGCGACCCTTTCTAGCCGTATCATCATTCACATAGACCATCCATAGGTCTTCCTCTACTCTTATAGCCATCAACATTCATACTCAAAACTCTCTTCACGACATTTTCCTCATTCCTCCGTATCACATGCCCATACTAGAACAAAAAAATAATTTGAACAATTTTTGCCTCAATTACATGACATACATATTTAGTGGCAAGTCTATATCATAGTTTGGGAATAGCATGTTTTGGGATCATTTAACGTACCTATTAGGAAGTATTAATTACTTAAGACATGTGCCAAATAAACTTAAATTTTCTTTCTTTTGCAATGATTTTATAGTTTCTTTGTCATATCAATAGAAAACGTAACTTTCTTTAATGACAAAGTGCTCCTTGGTGAACAAACGGGTATAATAAATACCAGCTGCACACCTGTAAGAATAACCTATGAAAAACGGGTTCCTTAGTTTCTAGGCGGAGGCGAAGTAGCTACTAAAAGCCTGCCACTATTTACGGCATGATGGTCTCCAGTGTGCCATTTCTGTGTTCAACTCATGTAATACGACGACAGCCATAACTCGTGGTCGTGGAGCCATATACCGCTGAAACATCGATGCCGTTCAATTTCCGCGGAGTGCAGGCGATACGTTAGCTCCACGTTCCCATGCAATATCTAGGCTAGCCATTTGATACTCTTATCAGTCTTATCCTATCCGATATTCAGTAACTATATATGCACTTTTACACAAGGAACACGCAGTTGTAGATTGCGAAAATGATAATAATGATAAATCAATAAATTATTAAGTTTATCTTACTTTCAAATAACAATTTTGTAAAGATGACAAAGAGAGTTTGAATACCATCTGTAGACTTATAATGAATGTGCTAGTTTCACAATTTTCATTAATTATATTTACTGTAGACTTTTACATAGCAGTACTATATTCTCAGGCAATTTATTCCCTCAAAGAAATCAACCTTTAAAGTTATATTGTATTTGATAAATACAGAGAAGATGTCGTCATTAAAAGTATTGACTAGCTGTTCGGGACGAAAGATAAAATGTGGTGAACATTCAGAATTGATGCTGAAATATTTCCACGACAGTGGTGTAAGGAAATATTTAATGATGTGAAAATGAAAATGGAATGCGATCAAAATATTAGAAACTGACACTGCTTTAGATACTTAGTTCCAATAACACCCGGTTTCTCAAAACCCGATCGAGTCTCGGAACAGTTAATCTCATGTTAGCTGTTGTGATTGGTTCGCGGAAATAACAGCAGCCAATGAAATCAGTTCAATCAGACATGAGAATTGCGACAAACCTTTGGAGGTTTTGTATTATATTTTGTTTTGTACCTTAATTAATAAACCATTTGAAAAAAATGTGAAACTGAACATTCAGGTCGATAGGCCTTTGAACTAAAGTCACAGACTTTTTGACAAATGGAAGGTCGTGATTAAACGAAACTTTGATTTCTGTCAATATAAATGATATATTTCAATTAAAACGTATATATATGTTATGTGTATATCACAGAGAAACAATTAAGTAAAACATAATAGAATAAGCATATATCGAGGATGGTCTCTAGATGGTTTAGCGAAAATACGTATTGGAACTGAACCTGGTGGTCGGAAATAGCTAATAGGCAGTGAGCAAACGTGTTGATTACCGGTGAATGCGGTGATAAATACTCGGTTTATCCATTATGACGGGGCTTTTGTCCTGCAGTATTGTTAATATTTCTTAGCCAAAAGAGTTATAGTTAACAGCTACTACAGCGGTATCGGTCCCGACTTACCGAGTTGTAGTGAGTTCTAAGTTCGAACCCAGACACGCACTTTACTTTGTGTATTTAATTTCATCACCATTGTTCTATGGTGAAGGAAACATCGTGAGGAAAGCCGCATGTCCTAGAACCAAAAACTTCGAAGATATGTGACATCCACCAAGCAATGTGAACATTATAGGCTGACCATGTTATCCTACACCTTACCTATCAGTTACCTAACAATAAACCTCAAATGATTGTCGTTATTGTTGCACTTTCGCGAATTGCCTTGGGTAAATCTGGGTAGAGAATATTATATTATTTTATTTGTTTTGTTTATGATGTTGTTGATGATTTTGTTGTATTGTCTTTGTGTTTTTTATGAGTATTATTTTCTATTCCATTGTAAGAAAGATTTATTAGGTTTGCACGTTTTGTACAGTATAGTTATTTGAGTTGGAGAGTCGGTACCGGTAGAGAATACCTTTAAAGAGCGTTCTCGGATGGGATGCTGTGTGCAAACGCTATTGCGATTGCACAAGAAAATATTGATAGGATCCCCTAACTGTTGTATTTTTCATCTGCTTTCACAGCTACTGATAAAATAGTGCAGTCAGAAGCTAAAACGATTGCCCCATCTCAAAATGTCAGCCTGTATTATGTATGATCGAATGTATATTGCGATGAAATATTTATCAATTTGAGGTATGGCCACGCTAAGCACGATGCATTGTATAGATCATCGTATTAGAAAATAAAAGGATAACACATTGATAGTAGAGTAGTGATGTAATAAAAAAACTGACACTACTTTCTGCAAGATTCTGACCACAGTAAAGTCAGAATGGATGACGTCATTCGAACTTACTTGGCGTAATTGGAAATGATAATGTCCATAAGAATTCGAAAGCTTGCTGGCGGGTTTCTTTGTAGCCATAATTACTTTAAAGTTTAACCAAAAAGTCAGTGCCAAGAGGAAAAATAATAACACCTTACAATGCAGTTGTAAATAAAATTCTTTATGCATATTTCTCGATGGGTAGGCATTTTGAACTAGTGAAGTTTGTCAACACCAAAGAGTCTATTAATATTAACTAATTCCTGCACGTACGCAACAACCTCAGACTTAATTCTGTGTACAAATATTTTATGTGCTTTGTGGCGCCTGCGCCTTCGCCTTCAGCGATGCTTGGAAGAGCTAAAACGGCTTTAATTTGAAACCGTTGTATCATACAAATTATATTTTAGCAGTAACCACATAACATATCGTTGCTATGTTTATCAGATTTGGGCAGCGGACTCTTGTGCCCACAGTAGCCATACATTACTGATTTTTTTTGTAAAAATAACCTAAAATAATTACATTGTTATGAGATTATGATAATATGTACACAGTCACTTCTATGAAGACAAATTGCTGGTGATGAGCTCGTTTTGCCTAGAGTGCGAAAGGTTTATAATATAGGTTTTGCTACTCACTCATGGAAGCTATAGTAAACTACCACAACGATCCAGGATCATAGCTGCGGCATTGCCCTTATGAGTCTGCATGCTGTGCTTGCAAGGGGTAGGACTAGCTTCATTACTTATAGAATTAGCTATATTATTAAGTGACAGTGCAAGAGTTTTATCTGCTTTTACATTTAAGCTGACTTTATTTAAGTTAAAACGCTAAGATACATAAACTAAAAATATTGTTTACTATAATCTAATAATAGGTACTAATACTTAGTGTTTTAATTTTTGACTGGCTGATTCGATGGAATTAACGAAAATCATTAATTTACCTACCTCAATAATGTCGGTTTAGTTTGAAGCATCTGTCTGTAGACGTGTAAATGAGCCTTTGGGATCGAAAACAAGTAAACAACGCAGTAGAGAAAGCTCGACGAGACGCAAGTCCCTGCGCCTTACTTTGAACACCAAACAACGCAACGAGGAGGCTACCATCCAGGAGGAGAAGAGAAGATGCGACCTAACTTGAGAGTAAAAGAGACAACAAAACGGTCGCGGAATGCGGCGCACTTAATTTTTGTAACGGACTACGGGTCGAAAAGCGCGCGTCGCGGCCGTGAGGACCATCATGTAGTACGGGCCGTATGGGGCAGGTGGGGGGATCGGCTGTAGTACGACGGCCCGCGCTTCTCGTAAAGGAAGCGACCCTGGCGCGGTCATTGCTCGCCGCGACCGCATTCCTCTCCCCCGCCCCCCGCGCCTCCACGGCGCCTGCGCATCAATGAACGGCTCGCGCGCAACTGCCGCGTCCACTCGCCCCGTCTCATTCCCGCCACTGTCTGCTTTGTCCGCTGCTTACTCCCCTTCTTTATATCTTATCTCGTTCAAATGACAACCGTTGTTATGTGCACAAAATATTACAACAATCAAATATAAAAGTGTAATCCCAACATGAAAAGATGTTTCATAAAAATAAAGAATCACTTAATTCTTACTTAAAATACTTTCAATTTCAACCAATTGCTGGTTGTTTTACTAGCTGCAGGCAGGTTATTTATAAACACACCTGTTTTGGTTAATTTAGTACTATAAGGTCACATGTTATTTTACACACATGGTAGGTACCTTATAATAGTTTGAAAAGACGTACTTTTTTCTAAATTCTGTGTATAGGTATGTAGTTAATTTCATTATATGAGGAAGCAATACTTCCTATCTCATAGTCATATCACACGTAGTATCTTGTTCCCAATATCTAACCGTTATTGGCAGTTACGTTTTTAATATTTGAACGTTGTAACGTATACGCGATAGATATTGCCAATAATTACTCAGTTCATTCTCACAAATTCTGCTTAAGGGCGCATTCCACCAAAATTTTATACATAGAATAAAGTCTTATACAAGTTTAAAATTAATGTATGTATGATTCTCTATATGATAGTAAAAACGATCAAAATCCGTTGCGTAGTTTAGCAGAACAACGCGGTCACAGACAGAAACGAAGAGCGACTTTTAAGAATTTATATTATGTATAGATATAAATATAGATCATTATTGCTTATGTGCATCTTGCAGAGAACTATCTGAAAAAAAATGCTTCTTCGAAAGTTGGGACTTTAGGAAAGATTTCATTTCTTTATAGTTAGAGCAGACGGGGGCTGATTGACTAACTTTTTACTTATTGGTCTATATTTCTTGTACCTACTTTAATATTTACATGTCTAACAATGACATAATTTGATAGTGACATTATTAGCCTAATAAAATATGCATCATGGTATACCATAATTGATCCTAGTTATTGTTATTTACTTTTTTTTTTTTCGAAACAAGAAGTCAATAATTATGTAAGTGTTAAATCATGAAAGGGAATGAGTAATTACACCACATTTCTATTCAGTAAGCCTCAAAAAACTAAACAATTTAATTTTAGAACGTTCACAACAAAAACATTGACTATTTACTAACTAGCTTTTGCCTGCTGCTTCGCCCGCGTTGATGTCGGAAATTATCCCACAGGGACGTACTATCGGGATAAAAAGTGTCCTATTCAACCGTTTTTGCGTGATTGAGTAACAAATATCCAAACTTTCACATTTATAATGTTAGAAGGATGCAGGACTGGCACTCGCATACTTATTATTCTCATTTTTAGGCAAATTTTCTTGTTTTATTTTAATTTCATTATGTTTCTATATTCATTATTTCTATTTAAAGTCTTATAATTCATGCAGGCAAACCAGACACGGTCTCCCCTACTCTTAGGGCGGCTTGCGCATCGTCTTTAAATACAGTTTAAGAGCGACGTAAACGCATTCAGTCTGCTAAATATAATTAGCGTCTTGCACAACAAAAATTTAGGCACTAATCACGTTTAACGAACTGTCAAAGTTAAATACCCAAAGATGGCTATTTAGCGTCGCTAAATACGTTTAGTAGCAATCGCGCGTCATCATTTTGAGGTTATAGAAATTTTAGGTACTATTATTTTTTAAAAGACTATAAGTAAAGAATTTGGTAGGAAGTTTGCAAGATGGATTTGTGGGAATTGTATTCAATTTGCTTTTAATGTTTCTATAACAACTTAAAAGGTTTTCGTCACTTGTTGAAACACCTTTTGTGTTGGCATTAAAGACATGAGCGATTTTGGCCCAGGCATTTTGCTTTTCAGTCTGTTTAATTTGGTCCGTTTTTTTGCACTCAATAATATGGGTGTATGGTTCCATCGCTGCAATCAGCAATATCTGTTCTTCTTTTGTAAAATTAGGCCCCCGAACCCTAGAAGAAACACTTTTGTTTGCCATGGTAATTATCACTGAACTCTACTAAAACAATTATTATCAATAAAAATTACCACGAGAAATAGCACGAGAACACTTCACAAATCACAACAACACAATTTGTGTGAATGTGACAGTTGAAAGCTCGTCGGTCCATTTCACGAATTTTTTTTTTAAGAAATGCAACCATTTTGCTCTAAGTCAAGTGTACAACGCACGAAAACGTAAAAAGGATCGCAAGAAACTGCTTTACCGACTCCCTAACTACGATTAGTTAAATTACCATCCAAACGGACGTGAGCAAGACCTTTTTAATTGTATTTAGGCTAAACATATTTAGCAAGATAAACGCATTTAACTAAATTCTGTTTAGACCAAATGTTGCGCAAGCCGCCCTTAATAAACTTATTCTATGGAAGATGGTGGCATCCATTAAATAAGTTTATATCGCATAGACGCTGTGTAAATGCAAAGGTACGCTGCGCTACTGTCGCGTAGACGGGCACTTTGGCGCGTATAGGTACGCTACGGTGTTGTAACCGCTGGACTACGGGGCCTAGCCGTTATGCTACGACGCGTAGTCGTTGAACTACGACGCGTAGCTTCTGCGCTACGCCGCGTAGCTGCTGCGCTACGGCGCGTAGCCGCAGCGGTACGACGCGTTTCTATGGAATCCATAAAAAAGATTCCGATGTGGAATCACTGTCTGTTAACTTTGCTCCTAAAATATGTTATACATACCTATAATATTAGGCAGCAATATCGAAAGTAATATAAACAAACATCTTTTATTATGAACTTAACGGTTTGGTAGTTGCTTGGCGCATTTTTGCAACGCGGCGCGCTGCGGCCGGCCTCGGCTACAATGTTCGCTTAGCCGCGGAGTTTATGTAGCGTCTACAATATGTATACGGTCGACATCTCCTTCGACGGACATACGTCAGGGCGAAGGCTTTACACTTGCGAGTATTAACTCTTGTTGTTTTACCGCTATTATAAAGCCCACCTCTTCAATTCGGTTCTGTCACACCTTGTTAGGTGTGACTGACACGACTTTAAGAGTAGGTCCAGTGAAAATGACCGCGACTTACGTCTTGTAAGTCACAGGTTTAAGTTAATTTATCTCCACTGCTCCCAAATTGGTGAAGGAAACATCGTGAGGAAACCGTAATGTCCTAGAACATACCGCAAACTACGTAGATAAGTATTGATAGGGCAAACCGTAACAAAATAATTCAATTGATCGTGAAATTAATGTGTTAAGTTAATTCTAAGTTATTATTGGGATCATAATATAAAATAATGTACTTGGCAATATATTGTCAGAAAGATATAAGAGGTACTCCCGTCATTAGAATTGAATGCTCTTTTCATACTTTCGACAAATTTTCCATCTCCCAAGACCTTCAATGCTGAATTTCAAAGATCATTAAATAAAGAAATCATAGTTTCATATTTCTCTACCAACCAATATTTAATCAGAAAAAATCTAATGTGTTCCTTATACATTTTTTTTTATAAGCATTAACTAGTCTGAAACTCCATGCATTGATATTTTTTACAAAATGTACGTTCTCAACGAACAGTTAAACAGCATAAAATATTGCCTCTAGTAAATCAATTCATTTAAAGAGTTCTTAAACAGTTATGGCAAAATTACAAGCAGAGCGATTCAATACAATTTCAACTTTTATAAGTTTACGGGAGCCATCGAAAGCGTGCACTGTAGGTTGTCCAACGGCTTTGCGCGTCGTAGCTGGCGCGGTCAACGCTCGGCAAACTGCCGGTCTGCCGGACTTACAGGTTGGACATGGGGCAATGGAATCCGCGGGGAACAAAAAAGAAACGCGCCCGCGCCGCCTGCCGTGCGCTTCTCGACTACTAAACAACGGCATATGGCGAACTATGAGCCATGTCCAATATCGACACCAGCAAAATTTATATATCACTAAACAATCGTGTTTAGCTATATAAAATGTTGCTGGTGACGCTCGTGCCTCCTCCGCATGAGAAGAGGCCTTTGCCCTGCAGTGGGGAACTAAAAGGCTGGTATTATTAAACACGATGCCCTATACATGTAAAGATCGTTAAAGTTGACTGAATCTCATCATAACCAGTATTAATATCACACGCATTTTTTTAATGAGTGTTTCTGTGTTATTACGAGATTATCTAGTGCCAAGTAGTCATAAAGTGATGAGATGTTCAAAAATTTTTTTAAATGACTCCTGCATGAATTAATTTTATTTTTTGGTGACAACTTAGAAATCTAATTAAAGTATGAGCAAAAAGTAGTTAACGTTTTATAAAATCACCTTATCTCGTACAATTTTGAAGAAATCGTTTTTTTCATCGTTGTACGAGTATGTATAATACAATTACATACATTGTTTTCTACTTACACTTTCTACATATAGGTGCTCTTAATAAATTCGCCCAGACCAATCGAACGTTAAACCCATTTGTAAACAAAATATAATTCCAAAATAAAAATAAAATGAACTTTCACGCACTAATTCAACAACATGAGCCGTTCGACCCTTCTGAGAAGACCTTTCTGGCGGGCCCGTTTCTCGGAAGAGTGGCCGCTTTTTACGCGCCAAATTCTTATTACAATGAGGTACGGACGCTACTGCGCATTCCGAGAGCCTGCGCCTTGCGACAGCGTGCCTTCAGCAATCTGGAATGGTTACATCCCGCTATGGTGCCATTGAACCCATCGAATTCCATGGAGCATTCAAATAATTCCATAATTTGATATCTTGCACATTTCAAATCAAATAAACGCTTTACTACGCAGTTTTGGTTGGTTTACCTAACCAACCAAAACTGCGTAGTAAAGCGTTTATTATAAACGTTTTCAACTTAAGAATGAAAACATAGAAATGAAATTAATTTAATCAATCTGAACATAATGCTTCATATTCAAATTGATAAAATTTTCATTAATCTTTTTTGGCCTCTGTAAGTTAATTAGATTTACAAGGTCAATTTGTGGGTTGAAAAATATCAGAGAAGTCGTACATAAAGTTCTGAAAATTAATCAATTTTGTTTGTCGGTATCGTGACATCTTTAAACGACGCATGTTACACTAGGAACAAAAATGTCAGTGATGTACGGTTTATATACGCGACTCACTTGGTTGATGATGAGTGCCAATAGTTAAAGGCTGCACCCCTCCAAATCGCTCAGCTATAGTTCCGGATCGGTGTCATTGACCGGCCACCATCGGAAATAGATACTCCTCCCAGAGTTCCGGCGGGGTCCTCCGTGATTAAACATAAGTGACTTGATAATACTAATCATGTAGTCTATGTATTACGTACTTTTATTAAATGTGCTCACTTTATTTTCAGAAAGTGAGAAATACCTGTCCCGTGCACATAACCTGAACAAGCAGCAGCGGTCCAGACAAAGTTAAGAAAACATTTCAGAAAAATTTCAAGTACTATTTTTCGTAGTGGAGTAATTTAGAAATTAGGTATAAAACTAATAATTAAAATGTTTTCAAGATAACTATTATTATTGTTTGCTTCGTAAAAAGAATTAGGATGTACAAGTAAAAATAGTAGATTATTCACTAAGGGGATAAAGCATTGTCTTATGTCACGGGCGCTATATGGAATCCCGAACGCAACGTAAAAGTTTCATACATTTTTTTTAGTTGATGTTCCAAATTCAATTCGCATTATTGACCAGCGAGTTATAATGAAATTCAGTACAATATTATTGCCCGGCTAGAGCTATGACTTGCTTTAGGTTAGGTTTGCATGACATATTAAATTTGACATTAACGAACAGCTGGTGTGTAAAATATATAACAAAATACCTAAGCAAATAGTACTACATAAGTTTTTAACATGCACACATACATGAGTTGTTTAATCCAAAGATAAAATGATTGAAAAATATGCGACTCTGCAATGTTTTGGGATTTATTTAAATGCTGCTATAGCAATTAGACTGACTTGTTTAAACTTCACTGCATAGGGGTTGGTTTGAAATCCACCTCAATTAGGCTCTGGGGGAGCGTAATTGAGTTGTTTTTCAATTTGTTTTGAATAACTGTCAACTATTACTTTTAAAACTTAATTATGTCAATCAAAATCAGTGGCATACGCCAATGCGCATTTCTACTTTCTGGTTCATACATGCAGTAGTACAGAAATTAATTTGGAATTTAGAATGTCCTGGATTCGATTCCCAACCGGGAATCAAGGGCAGTGTTATTGGATTTTCCATCAGGGATTTCCAAGTGGCAGACCGGAGTCTGGATTTGAGTCCCGACTGATGGCAATAGGCTCGCCCTCGATTACATGAGACTTAATCATAACTGGTGAAATGTGGGTGTGTATAATACAGGTACACCTCTGCCTAACCATCACAAGCGTGATGCTGTTTTGTTATGTTAATTTGGAATATTCAATTGCTATTCCTACCAACAATACCTACTTACCTACCTTCATGTGCCACTTCTAAAGTCTAGGCTTAATGTTTCAATAGATTCGGATGCATGAATCGCTGTTTACTGCATGGGGCAATATACATGTTATAGTGTGCTTTTTAACAGGTACTAGATACTAATTTAATAGTGCCTACGCAACGGGCGTTTTTTTTTTCTTTGATGCAGCATAGACGTTGCGTAGACGTTGCGAAGACGACGCGAAGATGTTACGTGGAAGAAGCGTAGAAATCTTGTAGAAGACAAGTAGATGTCTCTTAGAAGACGCCATAGGCGAAGGATAGAATGCGTAAAACTCGTGTTGAAGGCGCGAAGACGTCGCGTAGAAGACGCGTAGGGTTCACATCAAACACATGCAAATTACATTTAAACGAAGCGTAGGCACCGCAAGAGCACTACTACTATAACACTGCTATTATAGTCAACAGTTGTGTTTCCTCATCGTGTTTCGGAATACGCCTTTTAGCTTAGTAGCTATAAAGAAAATTATAATTACGATAGCAAATGAATCACGACTCGTAAATTTCAGTGTGGCGTATAACGCGACGTCAACGCGGTGTTAACGCGTCATAAGCGCCTGCGCTGGACCGACACCCTATAATTATGATTATTATTAAAGAGTAGAGATGTATATGTGTAATACACTTTCAAAATTAAATATTAGATAGAAGAGGTTGTCGTCTTAAAACATTGTTGACTTATATTTTACCTGAAGAATTTCTCGTTTCTCAGGTTGCATTGGGATTTGGCGATTGAAGATATACTTTTTTTTTTTTAAATTGACAACCTTATTGACTTTGGTGAACGTTTCACATGTGAACACTGATACCGACGTACTCTATGTCATGACTTCCTTAATGAAATGGTATGGAAAATACGAGTCTTGACGTTAAAACTGATATGATACAGATGAAATACCGCTATAAAACCGCTATTGTAACACAAAAATGATGTGCCAACAGCTGTTGTTGTTGTTCCTCTTTTAAAAAAACTAACAATAGTGATAGATACAAAGACATACGATTCTCGTTTCTATGAAAAATGTTAGTGACCAGTAAATTATAGAGATCCAAGTATAGAGCAGACACGCGAGACAGCGTGCCTCGAACAATCGTCGTCGGAGATGGTGACATATAAGACAAACGATAGCACATCGCGGTGCAGCATACTATTGACTTCAAACGTTCGATCCAAACGGTGTCGTGGTGTTCCGCGAGTAGGTGGGTCGCCTGATCTCTCCGGCGGCATTGCAATGCACATCCGGGGCGGTCGATACGAGCGGCGACTTGCGCGGTGCCGCGGCGTCCCTCGACACCCCCGCACCGCAAACGGGGCCCCCTCACGTCTTCGAGCCCCCTCCGCGACGATTCACATCGATTCGCACGCTTGATAATTATTAAGAGCTTGCTGCGGAAATTTATCATCTTACAGTCAGTGAGAAAACGGATCTCGAGTCTAGAGTGGCATTTTTAAGATGAATATTTTTATTTAACACTGTTAGGCTCCATAAATATACTTTATCGCGTTGATCGCTATACTTTTGTAATACAATTTAAAAAGTAACAGTACCAAAACAATCCTCAGAAATATTTAGAGGCAATGTGTGCAACCCACCTTAATCTCGTCCCCTAACGTTTCCACTTTCGTAAAATAGAACACTGAAACTGCAACGTTCGTGTATGCGAGTATTTACAATCCTGCTTGTTTTGTTCCTAACATGAAAATAAAAAGGAAAAGCTGCACGGGAGTTTGGCAAATAAAAAGTACAGCAAATAAAGGATCGAGTGGATGAAGTCATGATAAAATTAAAACCCAAATAATGTGTTCTAAAAAGAATGTATGATCTGTTTTTATCTGATTGATAGTAAAGACAAAATATAACTTTAATAAATTACAGTGCAACCTCAAATGCTTTGCAATAATCAGGAAGCGGAACCCGTCATGTTATATCGAATACAAATTGTTGAAAAATACGTCGGCATATAATAAGTTACTTATTAACTAGGATAATTTAATTATAACTATCCCCATCTCCCTACGCGTTTAAACTTGACCCGTATTTTCAACCGACCGTTCTATTACTTTTATCCAAAGAATAATACTGCGGATTGTCATAATCATTATTTATACATCTAAACTATGTATATTAATAATATCTAAATAAAACGGGAGAACGGATTTCGGTGTAATGTGGCACATGGGTAGACGATGATCTGGAGAAGGACTTAGGCTACTTTTTAACCTAGATCGCAGACGAAGTCGCGAGGCACAGCTAGTATAATATACAAAAGCAGTGAAACCGCCGTGTTTCCCACTTAAACAGATAAATTAGCTGATCGCAAAACAAACATCTGTGACAATATTGTGGTTTTTGATGCACTCCGCATGTGACCGACAAAATAAACATATATAAAGAAAAAAATTCAGCGTTATGCTCACTTTACCAATATTAATAAATTGATTTAAATACAACGTAACGTAATCAAAAATCGCAAAAGAGCCTTACAAAGTATTTTAGAAAATAATTCTCTGTCTCTGCTTTCGTAGCACTTTGTAGCAGAATAAAAAGTCGCTAATACGCCGCGTATTTTTCAATCACATCCGTGTGTAGGGGTGCACACAATTTGTCAATTTACCGCTAACTGGAAACCTAAGCGTAATAACATTGTACGGTGTGTGAGCGTACCCCATGCAGGATATCGCCACCTGTTGTCGTGGGCGGCAAATTGGCATAATCAATACCGCTTTATGGGGCACACTGAGCTACGAAGGGGATGAGTACGATTTGAAATCATAAGTGATCTGAGGTGTTAAGCGTAAACGTTGCGTTTATGTTCCGGGCTTAACGTTCGGCGCTAGCAATTATGGGAATATAAACACGCGGACATACTGGGTGATATTTTGAAAGAGGTTCGTGGCTAAATAAAAACAGCCGCATGGGTCGATCGAAGATTAAGCTAAGTTTGCCGAGGTCGGTCCGTGGCTCCGTGGATGGGTGATCATCCACTAGATATCGAGACCCTTCCGTGCCTCGGGAAGCACGTTAAGCCGTTGGTCCCGGCTGTCATTTGTAGATTTTTGACAGTCAATACGGTTACTCAGAAGCTGGAAAATCTGACAAGCAGTCTTACCAAGGGGTATCTTATTACCCAGTAACTGGGTTGTGCAGGCCAGATATGCAGTCGCTCCATGTAAACTACAGCCCCAACATAGTTGGGAAAATGCTATGCTATGCAAACGATAATTTGGAAAAAGGCCTATAGTCCAGTACCTACCTATATAAAATAATTATTTAACTACTGTTTCTCGATCTTTTATGACAACACGGAGCTCTTCTGGGTTGACTTATTGTAGTCCGTCTGTCTGTCTTTCCCCAAATTCTCTTGTTAGGTATTGTATATTGTAAATTAATATTAAGCATTTTGGATGTCCTCAAAACAAACAACAAAAAAACAAAATACAAATTCTCCTAATAGGCTTGTTTGAAAAGAGTATGTTTTTGGGCCGTACCAACTTGCAGTGGGTCACAGCCAAATATAGTTCATAAAACAACTGTTTTTTTAATCAGTTTTTTCAATCAGAGGGGCAATTCTCGTAATTTTAAGAACGTTCAGTCTGATCTGTCTCAATCTGTCAAAAATACCTCTAATTTCCCTACATTTTGAGTTTTTGACATTTGTCGCCGAGATGAGCCTGCGACTAGATGCGACAGGTCTTCAATCTTACTATGGATTATGTCGCCAAAAGTTTACAATATAAAAAACCATGGTGCATGTTATAAGAGGACGATATCATCCTCATCGTGAAGAGTGTAATGGATCTGCAGGAGACGTTCAGCAAACGGGTGAATAAGCTCGAACGGCACGGCATACGGGACAGTCGCTCAAAAACGGAGTACATGGAATGTGACTTCGGTGGTGATGAAGAGACATGTTGCAACATTAATATTGATAAAAATACTATGCTACCCCTCGGGGCAGCGTCACCCACTTTTTAAATACCTTGGCTTTGTTCTTACGATCGATGCCCGCGTCGACGCAGATGTTACCCATGGAGTACTCTGTAACCCGAATGCCAATACGAACTAAGGGCGAAAACTACAATACGGCTGTCAGACCCGCAATGTTGTATGGAGCGGAGACCTCGACAACAGCAAAAAATCACGAACAGCAATTTGCACACAGCTGAAATGAAGATGCTGCGCTGGGCGGGCGGTGTAACACGTCTGGACAGAATATGTAATGAGAACGTGAGAGGATCTTTCGGAGTGGCCCCAATAACGGACAAACTAAAAGAGAGCAGGCTCAGATGGTAAGGCCACATAATGAGAAGAGATACATACATAGTTTTTCAGTAAAAACCGTTTTCATTAGCCCTACGAAACGCCTAGGAAGAGACCCCCCGCTACAAGGTGGTCCGGTATCGAGAGGGAGATGAAAGCGCAGAACCTAACTCCTATAACAACGCAGGACAGATCGTCCTGGCGCCGCTGTACAACAAGACCCGACCGCAGATAGAACTGAGATTAAGGGATGGAAGAAGAAGATTTAATCATGAACCTGTGAAATTGAAATAGCTACCAAAACAAGTTTAAAAAAAACTTGATGCAAATGAACGATGAATTAACCTCTTACCTTGACCTTCAATACAAAATAATTATCTATATTGCTTATCAACGTACGTTGGTAAAATTAAAATCAAAGTCATTTATTCAAATTAAGCTGAGAATCAGCAGTTTTCGAACGTCAAAATTACGTCTGTCTTAAGTCCCCCAAAACGCCCGCCCTTCACCACTTCCTAGTGCTTTAGCTGGGAACAACAAGTGGCCCAACCTCCCCAGCAGCGTACATTAAAAACAATAACCAAAGATTTAAATCAATTGAAATCTTTGACAATAACATAACATATAAATATAAAATATTTTTTGAGTAAATAGTAATTGATTCATATTTTTTTATAGCCTGAACGCCGCGCTATTTGTTGTCAACGTCTAAACAACAGCATGTTCCATGGATTACGTAGCGTAACGAAGCAGAATATGATTCCGCCTTTATCGCATCGTCTTACTCGCATTTCCACACGCCATTCACTAATCGGAACGATTATTTCCGGATACAAGTTGGTAATAATGAGCACAAACAATGCGTGATGCTGCCAATTTTATTGCTTTATTTCAAAGAATAGCGTCGTTGATGTCCCTTTTATTCTTGTTTATTGAACTCCATGCGTAGATATGTACTAACAGATTAACAATCACCTTTGTTCTTTGTTAGGTTCATTTATCTTTGAACTTTTAGACAACGTATGTAGGTACGTAAAATTAATAAATCTTCTGGATTCTCTGTTTTTCTAGCAAGGTCTCAACCAGAATGATCTTAATAAGAAGGCCAAATTCTCGTAATTTAAAACGTTAAAATTCTAGTCGCAGTCTCATCTCGGCGACAAACTAATGTCAAAAACTTGTCAAAATGTAGGGAAATTAGAAGTATGTATTTTTTGACAGATTGAGACTGAGATCAGACTGAACGTCTTTAAAATTACGAGAACTGCCCCTCGGATTTTCTCTTCGAAAAACTTTGTTTGGGTAGCTCTAAGTTAGGTTTACGCAGAGAGAATTAAAGCACTATAGTCATTGGGTTTACGATAGGCAGTTGACACGAATTTGAAAAGACGTTGGTTAATATGTAGTTTAAATGCAAGAAGATTATTAGAGATGAATGGGAACAACAAGTGGCCCGATGGCGATGTGACTCAAAGACCGATGAATATATTCATCGCTCTTTTAGTCACATCGTTTTCATTCATCATTTGATGATGGTTGGAGAGGAGAGAAATATCAAAGAAAATATGGGATGTATGGATTGTGTGAGCTGAGATATAAAAGAATAAGGTGTGAATGACGTTAGACAGGAGAGAATGGAAGAAGAAAACGTGTTTGTACCCCAAGTAACATGCGACACGGGCAAGAAGATAATGATGATGATTTAACTGTACCTATGCGTGAATATTAGCGCACACTGGCAGAACATCACTTCATAGAACTTATGGCAAAAAAGGCAAGGCAGG
Source organism: Apamea monoglypha (assembly GCA_911387795.2). NCBI lineage: Eukaryota > Metazoa > Arthropoda > Insecta > Lepidoptera > Noctuidae > Apamea > Apamea monoglypha. The sequence goes on along the minus strand of OU426914.1, from coordinate 19,545,736 downwards.
CCCAATATTTTACAAAACGTGCCGTATGATATGTCAAGCGATTTTAAATAGATTTCGGTGCAGCGATAATTTGCTATCACCTTGATCTGTACTAATCTTATAGCTTAGATATGTTCTGCAAAAGGTATGGTAGAGGCTCTATAACAACGCGAAAACCATAGATAAGTAGGTACTTATCCAGTTTACGAGATCGGTTTTTAAATACATAGATAATATTATGAATAATGGTTTCTGGCTATAAGATGTTAGCACAAAGAAGTCCACGCGAGCGATATTTATACAAATAAATATCAGAAATCCAAATTCTTAAAAAGTACTTACGTACGACTGATGATACCTCTTCGGACAATGTTTCAACCTTAAAGTATAATCAATAAATCGTAGCACTAGCTAAGTTTAGTGTAGAGCCATATGTATAGATATAGTATTAATAGAGAGATATAGTATTAATAAAACACGAGTCGACGGATATGCCCATTGGTTTGCATGGTTCGCGGCCTGATGGCGTATCAGTCAGGCAATCACCACCCTTTATATTAGCTATTATAATGACCTTATTTTTTTAAAGAATACATGATATAAGACTGATTTGAATTACCTATTTAAAATATTTAGCATAGTCGGCCTATAATATCCCACCGCTGAAATATAGGCCTATTATGTACAGGCCTCCTCTCTGTGAGAAGGGGTGGACCGTAATCTACCACGCGGACCCAGTGCGGGTTGGTGGATGTTAAGTGTCCACGAATTCGGATGATTTCTCCTTCCGCGTGTTGAGAGCAATGGTAGTGAAATAAACTACCAGTGATACCAGTGTTTATGTCCAACAACTCAAGTCGGGGCAATACCTACTCTCATTAGTCATTACTCATACATTGATGAATGAAATATATGATGACTGAAGGAATTTGTTGTTTTTTTTATCGACTCTCAACGCAACTTGTTGCACACTAATACTATAAAAACACTCCGCCTTGCGTTCAAACCAAGACTATGGGAACTGGGAATGGAACTCATGATATAGAACGAGTGTAAATTAGTATTGTGCTGTGAAAACTATTCTAAACCATTTAACCATTGTAGGTACCAATTAATTATCTACTGCAATGTACGCTGCAACATAATAATTTGGGCAGAATCGAAAATGCGCTGTTTAGACCTCAGTACAGTCTCGCGAGGCAAAGTGGCCATGGGTAGGTATTAACAGGACCAGAATAAGTACCTAATTATTGAGTTTTCGAAGCCGTAGGGCTTCGAAAACCAATAATTAATTATAAAGCTCGCCGAATGATCTCAACCTACATAAATGTGAGCACAAAAGAAAGTAAAACTTCAAAAATTAATTAATTGGGTTTTTCTATTAGTAACAGGACCCGAGTAACAGGGCCGGAGTCTGGTTTAATGCCCGGTAAGTGGTAATCACCTCCATTACAAGAAGTTTAAATGGCGAGATTAGGTACCTACATAATGCAACTCTGCACTCATTAGAGGAAACCGTGATGTTATGTCATGCTCGTGTAGGTACATTAACATCATCTTTTTGTCTGAGCTGAAAGGCGAAAAGACTATTCGTTTACACTGGGGCTCGCTTTTTTCTTAACCAGATGAAGAGACGATGCAACGTACGCGACGCGAGTACTCTGAGACTACCTACCAAACCACACGGGATCCGACTTTAATATGTACGGCAGACATTGGGCCTGTACAGCCAGACACAGCGAAATGTAGACTGATTGAAATTGACTGATTTGTTCAGTCCTGACTTCCCGAGGGCGGACTTCTGGTGTAAAGTAGGTTAGGTTATAGGTACACACATTACGTTAATATTGAAAAGGAATAACTTTGGACAATCGGTTATCAGTGTCATGTAAGCGTTACGAAAACTGCATGCTTACCCATTGCATTTTCTTTTGCTGTTTGTAGAGGAATAAAAAAATAATGTGAAGTGTCTAATAGATGCAAGCAAGTACCTACCTATGCATATTTATGGCTCGACGACCTTCTTCACCCAAATTTCGCGTACCTACTTAGGTTGACACCAATCAATCAATCTGCCTAGCCTTTTCCCAACTTCGTTGGAGTCGTATTTTACATGGAGCAGTTGCTCGCATGTAAAATTTTGGTATTCAGCTACATCCGGTAATCAAGGCAGTTGCCTATCCGACCTCCACTACTCATTATGTGTGACACAACACTCCGTGACTGGTTGTAAGACTTTTGGGCTTCTGACTATGCGTAACTACCGTCAAAGATCTACGAATGACGACACCACATGAGCGAAAAAAAACGCTGTAGGTAGATGCTTATACGTCTCTCACCCACTACAAAAGTATATTTTTAAAGGTTGTTTGAAGAAAGAACCCTGAAGCCCTAAATTAAGGCTGCGGCCGCCTTTTGGCCGAATTTGTTAAAATGACAACGCATGTCGATGCATTCGCATATTTTAATAAACCAGCATCAAGGAATAGTCCTCTTCAGCTGGCAGCAGCTGCCGCGTTTTATAGCGCGTCCAGCAGTCAGGTACCAAATGGGCGGAAGGCCCGTAAATAGAGGCGCGTAAATCTGGCAAAAACCAGTAAAGTATGACCAACTGGAAAGGTATTTATGTTTATACTTAGCATTGTGTGATGGACAAATCCCTCAATGGACATCATTGCTGAGATAGAACTAGTTCACAGCCAACATAAGCTCAGAAAATTAGGCTAATGTTACTAAAATAATTGTGTTAAGGCATATTCCAGGAGATAGTTAAAACTATTTTATGTGTCATGCAAAATTTTATGTGTCATGCAAAAACTTACCTTGTATGAAAGTGTATGTGTAGAGCAATGAAGCATTACAGTCTTGTCATACTTATACAGGCACCGCAGATATCTGCAAAAGAAAAACTGTTGAGTTATCTATCTTTCATTGATAATGCATTCACCCACTTTTACATACAACTATTAATGGAATAAAAAAGAAATCTGAGGATTTGATTTGAGAGAAATAAAGGTATCTTATATACCGCAAAACTGGCTATTTTTCTTAATTATAAAAAAGTTTTTAGGTGCATCTGGTTTGACTCGAAGCCGACCCTAACATAGTTGAGAAATGGCTAGGCAAGTAATGATGATGATAAGAAAGTAGGTACATTGTAACATAGTTTACTTGCTAAGGAGCCAACTAAGTTGTGATTTTTCTTCTCATTAAATCGGTGATTAAGTTACCTTTAACACCAAACTGAGCATAACTAAGACTCAAACTCACACACTGTTTATTTAATTTTGATAACAGGTATAAAGTTATTTGAAAGCCTACATTTTATAAATAGATATAAAGTTATAAATATATAGGTACGGAGCACACGGCGGCCACTTGAAAAATGGGCCCTTCATTTTTAATCAAAATAACATAACAGCACAATTGACATAAATTACAAAAGTATTATGTGATCAGGTAATTTTAGTCTTCCAAATAAGAATAAGAAGTAAGTCCTTTTTGGTAATAATACAATTTTAGCAAATTAATATGCATTTTTGATGTTCAAGGTTGTATCATTTCAAACCTGTAGATTCCTGGATTTGAAAGGCTTATCTTCAGCAGTGGATGACCGGTGAGGCAATGGCTTAGTACTTAGTTGAGGGAATAAATAGTGCTTCTTGAGTTTAGCACGCTAAAACAAGAAAATTAGGTATGTTTTATTCAAAGGGTAAAAGGAAAAAAAAATTAGAAGATTTGGGTAAGTTGATGTTTTTAAATGCTTTCCTCTAGCACCACAGAATTCATTTTGTCTCTAATAAAAATAACTTCATTAATCAGAATTATTATAGTTTTGTAGGCATTTATCTGTTTACCTATTTGTTTTCATAGGTTTGAATTTCGTTGCCCGATCGCGCCCGAGCGATCGTGATTTTGTGTAATTTGCAATAAGAACAAGAAGAAAATTGCCAGTTTGCCACTGCTACCACATTGTCACTGTCAGAAATTGACACATGACTAAATTCTTTGTGCCTCAAGTCTCTAGTTGTCATGTTTTTTATATTAGGGTCCAGTAACGGTCAAACGGTTTAAAAACAAATCTTACATGCACGTTTGATTCAACGTCTAACATACCATTTGATTAGCCAGTATACTATAGTAGTCTTTGCATTTGATGTTAAAACGTATCAAACCAACAAACCAAAGCTCAGCCAACCATAGATTATACTTATGTGTCAACCAGAACGCAACAAACTATAATCGCTAGATGTAGTCGCAAAGCATGCCCTTAGAGGAAGATAAGGCGCTCCTTGCGTTTATTCTAAGTATTCTAACTATTTTGAATTTAAATAAGTAGGAAAAAGAATATTGCCCTGCGTGCTTAGACATTTAAAACACGCGTGTTGGGTTCAAAAAATGACAACTTATGCCACGGGTGTCGCTAGTATCTTTTAGACTTACGGAAAATGTCAACTATCACACTTATTGACAAAATGTTTTGTGACTTACAAAAAAAAATGCCGCGTTTTGTTGTAATCGGTTGTAATAAAAATGGAAATAATGTATACACTAAAAAATTACGACTAAAAACGAAGGGAAACAAATCGTTGTTTCCTTTGGTATTTAGTCGTAATTTTTTCGTAATTGATGCATTTTTTTTTTGTTTTTCGTAATTGATGCGCTAATACTGGGTATGTTAATCGTAACATACCCAGTTTTAGCGCATCAATTCAAGCATGTGTGCTAACTCTCTGAAGGTATGGCCAGTTTTGGTATCATCAGTTTCTTGCTGCTAAGGTATCCCGAAGTTAAAATTACAATCAAATGATTCGATTCTGGGTTAAGTTAAAAGGTTTTCTAGGTTAAGATCTTAGCTCTTAGACATCTAATATCTCTGTCACTACATATTATAAAATTTAAGTCCCCCCGCCGCGTCTGTCTGTATGAACGCAATAAACTTAAAAAGTACCGACCGGATTTTCATGCGGTTTTCACTAATGGACTTATGGACGGAGTGATTCATGAGAAAGATTTAGGGTATAATTCTGTAAGGATTTGTGTTTTGACCTTTTGAACGCCAGAGTATAAACGTATCGCCGTACCCCTGACGCCAGGCCACTTTTCTGTCAAATGACCTTCATAAAAAATAGGGATTCCAAAACTTATATCGATATACAACTGAGTTTTTATTTTGGTCTTTAATTTTCTAATAAACCGTACTCACGACACTGAAATTTTATTTAACCTGCCACTATATTCCAATATAGTAATCTTTACACAGCATTTAACAGAGACTATCAATGAAAAAGCAGATATTAGAAAACTAAAAAAATATATTTATTACAATATGGTTACAACACTATTCAACATGACTTGTTTATTTATTTATTTATTTATTTAATCTTTTTGCACAAAAAAAAGGTACAAAGGCGGACTTAATGCCTTAGGCATTCTCTACCAGTCAACCAAGGGTGGTGAAGAGATTAGATGGCAGGTGCTTTGGTTGAGAGGGACAATAATAAAAAATAAAAAAACTCTTAGAACTAGGTAAACAAATACATAAATAGGTTATATACATACACATACATACTATTACTATAATACAAACTTATAATATATATAAATATATATATATACATACAAAATCAAGGAAGAGAGATATTGAGATGACTCTCCGCTATTTGTTTTGAAAATAACTCTGCAATTTCCGCTTAAATGCATACCGACTGGTGGCCGTCCTGATATCAAGGGGAAGCGCATTCCAAAGAAGAATGGACTGAATATGAAAAGAAGAATGAACAAAGTCAGACGTATGAGAAGGACAGAGTAAGAGAAGATTGTTAGAAGAACGCAGATTCTTAGCGTGTGAAGAACATAGGTATTGAAAGTGAGATACGAGATAAGAAGGAGGAGTGGGAGAGTTGAGAAGGGAGAAAAGCGTAGTCAAAGCGCGCAAACCTCTTCTTTGACGAATGGACATCCATTTGAGCTCAGACCTATAGCTCGACACATGGTCATATTTCCTGAGATTGAATATGAACCGGATACCATTATTGAGCAATCTGTCGAGCTTATCCAGCAAAACCGCATTCAAGTCAAAGTAACACACGTCACCGTAGTCGATTATAGGGAAAATCAAAGTCTGCACAAGCATGGTCTTCGTCTTGGCGGGCAAAAAGTTCCTCAGACGATACAGGGATCGCAGAGTTCCGCTAACCCTTTGACTAACACTAGAGACCTGGCGTTGCCAACTAAGCGTTGAGTCAAGATGCAAACCGAGATCTTTCACAGTAGGGGTAATAGGTATGACGGTACCATTGAAAATAAGAGGTGGAAGAGAGCTAAGCGTCACCCTACCCATCATGCGTGAGCTTCCAATTACAATGGCCTGACACTTCGACGGGTTTACTGACACCCCGAAACTATCAGACCACCTTTTGATAGCATCTAAGTCTCGGTTTACATCTGCTATAGCGTCCGATAAACCCTCTACCCGCTCAGCTGTATATAATTGAAGATCATCAGCATAAAGATGATACGAACACCGAAGACAGTGAGTTATAAAATTAATGAAGATGGAGAATAATAATGGAGAAAGAATACCGCCTTGTGGAACACCAGCATCCAGGTCACGCCAATTCGATGAGCTCTCATCAACGCGAACCGACTGCTGACGTCCCCGAAGATAAGAAGAAAACCATTCCAGGGCCACCGACGAAACCATAAAGTGAGAGAGGATAGAAAGGAGAATATCGTGGCTGACGGCGTTAAAGGCATTGGAGAAATCAATTAAAACCAAAACGGTAACTTTAGTATCCTCCATCGCCCTTCTATTACTTGTCATGGTATTGTGACAATGGCGTTGCTTGCCAGTCAATTTTATGAAATTCTCGCATCGAATTAGGGATGTAACAGTGTACACGTTGGTTATCGATTCTAATAAGTATTCTTATCTAATATAATACCTATCCATATCTAAAATACGCAAGGATTTTAATGTAGTAATAAAAAAAATTGAAATCAGTATTTTAATTATTGTTTTTTTTTACATGTAAAAAAATACGCAGAAATAATTTAAAAACCAACAGTTACATATACCTAATAATTATTATTACGAATCAGTCTTACAATTTCACAAATCTTTAACAAAATGTACCTAATAATATACTAGGAAGAACATAAGTTTAGTACCTAATAATAATAACAAGTATTGATTCCGCTTCCGAGAACTCTACGTTATCTCCAATTCCTTCTAATATTCGAAATAGTTCTTCGGTAGTCATTACACTCATGATCGCAGTTTATAATATAACTAACATCATGGACCTACAAAAAACCTTTTTTTGTAGGTCCATGACTAACATACACGATATTTTAATATATATAAATAAATACAAAAAAAAAATAAAAGCACCTCACTAAACTTAATCGCCTGCGCTTACGACGTCACCGCTGTGTCATACATTTATGACTATGGCGTACAAGGGACTGATAATATTGGTTTGCGCTAGGGCTGCGCAAGAGATGAGTTTAACAAGTGTCGATATTAGACATTTGCATATTTTATTTTTGATTCTGTAGCTAGAGGCATGGTTGTATAAGGCTAAGTTGTTTTAAAAATACGTTTTATTTCTCCTGGTACCAACTTATACACAAATAATATACTCTGGACTAAAATTTCATATTCATCTTCTTAAGTTTTTATTGATTTTACAATCATATGTCACAACACTAGCTGTCACATATAGCGGACTACGGCGTGTGAGGCACTCCTTTTATACGCGTTTAACATCTACTTTTAAAACAACAAATTTCTCGATATTGGTGGTTTATTTATATTAGTTTCATGCAATACAATATAGACGGAAGCTTAAACTTTTAAATTACCTATATAAATAAAAACACACAAAAGTAATGATTAAATTGTTTATTTCATAAAATGGTGCGACGTGTATTTTGTCATATATTTGTGACGTTGGCGTTCAGGATAAGATTTCGTTTGTCACGTATATGTGACAATGGCGTTCAAAAGGTTAAAGATAGCGGAATTTCGCGAACTTATTTTTTTTCATAGTATCTCGCAATTCAACCTAGGTTTATATTATCATTTATCACATTATATCAGTGCTAGAATTAACATCTCTGAAGTTTTTCAGTCAGGGAGATCATCGTCGAGTTGGTTTTCAACTCCGATCAAGTTATTCCTGTCATACGCCTCCAGTCTTCACTAAAAAAATGAACTAAAAGTTAACAAACACAAAATTACCTATAAATTATAAAATGTTCATATTTTATTTCATTTCCATTAAAGCTGCTTTTTTACCAGTGGTAGACGCTTCACGTTTCCTAAGCTCGGTTTTTTATAGAGCTACACTCCAAGTCGCATACATATTTATCCAGTTTTTGTTTAAATTGTGATCGACACAAAAGTGAAGATAAACAAAACAATGGCGATTTGTAGGCAAACCACAGTGCTGCCATCTATGATGAGCTTTCAGTTTTAAACCCCATTGTTTTGTGAAATGTATAGAAAATGGCTTCCGCCATCTTGTTTTTCAATTCTTAGTTATGATTTACAAAAACAAACTATTTCTATTATTCAAGTAAACGAATAGAAACCAAAACTACCAAATTCATACAGCTAAAAAAAAAAACACTTACAAAATAGATGCAAGTGTTCAAAATTTTTCTATGCCTACCTAAAAGTGCATATATGTAGTATTCTGTACCAAACTTTCAGAAAATAGCTAATTTACAATCCACAGTAAATTAATGTCCTTATCTGAAAATAATTTCAGACATCGAGCGCATTTTGAATTTAAAGTCTGAATATAGAAATTAGACGGTGTTCCTAAAGAGCTTATTACACTATGCTAAATATCGTGCCCGATATTTAGTCGTTCCTAACTTCAGGATATTTTAATCGCATTAAACAAACCATCCTGAATTTAGGAACGACTAAATATCGGGCCCGATATTTAGCATAGGTGTAATAAGCTTTTTACGCAACTGTCTAATCGGCTAAACTGACGAATTAGTAAAACTGACTATAGTGATACGCGGATTCATGGTCATAGGTCCTGTCTGTTGACTCGTTTTTAAATATAATGTTCGAAAAACGATTAAAATTACATTACAAAAGTATAAATCATTATTATAAATAATGCATCATGTATTTAATTCTTAAAACAATTTAATTTCAATATCCAATTATCTATTTCTGAAGACCAATTCCCGTAGTTAAAAACGTTCAAAATCTAGTCGCAATCTCATTTACTGTATAATTATTAATCTATGATCTCATCTCGGCGACAATCAATGTCAAAAACTTGTCAAAAATATAGGGAAATTAGAGGTATTTTTGAAAAATTGAGTTCTTAAAATTACGAGAATTGTCCCTCTGATATACATACGTCATATAAATAACCCAGTCGATCGAAATTTAAAAAAATCTAAGCAAATGTTAATCTTTCGCACACCATTACAATAAAAAATCAATAATAATGATGTGTATATCTATGTATGCAAAGAGATTTAAGATAGGTACCTATCTTAAATCTCTTTACAAAAAATTTAATGTCTTTGTATGTATCTATCTATAATTTCGAAATTATGTATATATCTGTGTATCTTTTTTAGTGTATTGTATACATAATATTTACACCAACGAGAGCTCCATTTTTTATGTCCAAGAACATCACTGTCCATTCCATGGTTTCCTGGAAGAGATCGCAGAAAGCGATAAGGCTGCCCAATGTATATTTTGTAGTGTTTGATGTGTTTTTTATGTTATGTATTTTTGTGGTGTACAATAAAGTATATACCTATATCAATGATCAGCGATATTGAACACAAAGAGTAATGGTAATACGAATATTACGTTATTGAACCTGTGTTGGTATATTACGTTCTAGTGTTCATAATATTTTTAATGATATTTTTGTTACATTTTAAATCGTTACTACATGTGTATGTGTGATATTTGAGAATTTAAGTAAAAATGTAAACACGCACGATTGGCGCGAAACTTCGACCTTGAATACCAAAAAGCTTCATTATCACAAATAGTGATAATGAAGCTTTTTGGTATTCAAAGTAAGTGCTACGCTACGCTAGTACTACTAGCTTTTTGGTATTTAACTTGAACAATAAATGAATTCGTCAAATAATTAGATGTATTATTCACTGCTTCTGTAGTGGAATGCGGATGTTCGGAATTTCCAGTTTTGTGTTTTAGAGTCGATCACCACTGTCGTCAAAATGACGATTATCGCATTTACAGACTGGGATTTTATAAAGGTAAATTAATAAACTTGCGCACTAGATATGAAAGATAATTATAATGGCGTTAACATAATTATGAGTTTTTTATCCAACTCTGCACATTGATAAGAATTGATGGGTAGCATAATAAATATACAGGACGTCCCACGGATATGCCACATTTTACTGAAATAAGACATTATTTGAATTTAAAAAAATAAAAACTGCATTCATAGATATTTAAATAATTACATGGTTGAACCGGAAATCGAACCCGTTACACGAGAAAAATAATCAACCTGTAGCTTTATCATACCGATCGAAAGGCTTCATGATATTGAAAATTACACGACTCGGCTGAGTCGTGTAATTTTATTAAAGATCTGATCAACCCTAACATTTTATCCTATGGTATGATGACACCAATTAGTTAAATAAGAAGTTACAGACAGAGGCAATAAAAAATTTGCAGCAATGCGTTAACTTAGTTGTGTTTACCTTTTAACCATTTCGCAACTATTTAGTGTTCTGTTTAAATTAAAATAACGGATAATTCAATTCTTTGAGAAATCAGCGCCATCTAGTGTATAGCAGAGGTACTTATAATACTTACTTATTCCGTGCTGACGTCTTACTTATTGGGAAAGCGCCAGGGTAGCCCGTGTAATTCAACTTTTATGCGTTTTTTTACAATTTGCAGGTCAACGTCAGGCTATATGGTGAATATATAATCCTATTGATTGATATTTTATGAAGTAGTCATTCAATAGGGTTATATTAACTTAGAGGGTTATATTGATGATTTTGATGATTATAATTTTGTAAGTACATACTTGTCATGGCCGCGGATCATATTTTGTTCAACATACAACCTGACACTGACCTGCAAATTGCAAAAAACGTCATACGATTTGAATTTCGCTGGCCACCTTGAAGCTCTCCCCTTTAGATTTAAAGGCTATGCTTAGCACTGTCAAACTCACCGCGCGATACATTTAACACAAACGGTATTTTGGGATAATGATTCAATGAATTAACGTTTTAATTTGTTATATTTTATTTTACCACATTTTCACATTGGTGATGGTAACACTCGCTTAGCTGGTGTCGTCATAGTGTTTATCCCGGACTCCCATACTCTTTGGTGTTTTTTCTGTCTATGGTGTCGCCCATCCATTTCCAAGAAGCCGATTTGTGTTTTGACATAAATATTATTCAATACATATTTTATGTGTTTAGTTTGATTTACCGAGTTTATTTTGTTCAAAGTTAGTTTCCTTTCAAGCAAATTAACATGACTTGGGGTTTTGTAACATGCGGGCCTAATGAGGCGCTTGTCGTCTCCGGTGAGTATACTATTTACACAATCTCTTTTTTTTTTGTTGTTTTCGGTGTGATACGTAATTCAATACAATATTATAGTGCTGCTTTCAGTAATTTCGTATCAGGTTTATTCTTTATTACTTAGTATGTTCCTACTATAGGAAGGTTGAGGATGACATCATTGCACCAATTTAATGTGTTGGGCTAGCGCGAATTGTAATTATCTATGTACATAAATATCTACTTGCGCACTAGGTATGCATGACAGCTCTAGTCAGTCATTGTTAGAGCCAAATATAAAAAACCCTAAATAAATAAATATATTGACAATAATAATTTAATTACTGCCTATAATAATTACTTTGTCAATGCCATTTCAAGTTAAATTAATACAAAGTATTAAAAAAAAACAATGGCTCCATAATTTTTCGGTCAGAGTGCTGTCTTAGGGTTCTTGTGATCCACTAGTGAATGCACATAACTTTTTGTAAAAGCTTCCGATATCTGTATTATTATACTGCATGGAAAAAAATTACATACCTGGAAAATTAAAAATTAGCTATTTCTATCAGTTGCATATGAAAATGTAGTAAAATAGAGTATGGTATTTCATGATAAACCCTGGATCAGGGGTTTCATAGTCGATTTCTCTGTCTCTTTATCTGTGTGGCCATCTACAAAATGCAAGTGGGCCACGCTAAAAATAAACTTAGCTAAAAGAATATGATTACAGGAATTTTTACATAAGAACTAAAGTAAAGATCTCCTTAGATTATAGGTATGATATATTTATGCAACAGTACATTTTTATTAAGATAGGAGATTAAAATATGTTATTAATTTCAGGGCTAAATATAGGAAAATCTTTAGATCTCGTGAAAACAGCAGTTTGATAATGATCAAGCAGACCTATTGGTGCCACAATAGCATAATCTAGAGCAGTCAGTCCTAAATTGTGCTATAGTGGCACCAAGAGTCAGTTTGGCAATTGGAATTGTAAAATGATACATTGGCTTTGCTGCAAGCATGTTACCTAGCATGCAGTGAAGCTCTAAGCACCAAACAATGCACCTACCTGTGTGGTTCAGTTAATAACATTAATAATACACTTTTTTATCTTGATAAGTGCATTCTTTATATCTAGGAAAATATTGATAAAATGACCTGTTGTGTGAGTCATTCAATACTATAAGTGTGCAAAAAGTTCTCTCATATAATTCTATTACATTAAAGTGTTATCTTATGTAGATAAGGTCTGAATTTCTTTGTATTGTTCAAATAGTTCCAAATAGCATTGAAAAATGGAATTATAAAGTATAAATAATAATATTACATATAAGCTACTCAATAATAATCAATGTCACGGTAAAAAATAATAATCAATGTCACGGTAAAACGAGTAGCCCATTAGCAAGTTCGTAGCTAGGCTGTTTGCTGTTTATGTTAAAGTAACATAGTGACCAACCATGACCTAATTTTTATAAATACTCTATTTTAATGGTAAAACAGAAAATTCTAGCTGGTTGCTACATGACGTTGTTTTGCACTGCTCAAGATTTCTAATTAGATTGCTATTGTTCTACTTCTGTGTCCAATATCATCAACTATGTAATATTATGTTACTGGCTTCGCACAAGTGCAATGATAGCAAGTCTAAACATTGAGATATCTGCTCTAGTTCATTCCATCACCATTTAGATTTAGCACAGATATCTCAATGTGTTCACTGCATCAAAATTCTTTTTTTAGTTTGTAATAAGCCTATAATGCTCCCACTGCTCAGACACAGGCCTCCTCAAATAACTGCTTAACCACCACAGACACATGAAAAGCGAATTTGTTTTAAACTATGTATCAATCTAGCTAAACTATGCCAGTCCTGTCCATAATACTAGTCTATTAAATTGTGTTGTTGAATGTCAAATCTACATTCATTAGTGTCATTCACTTTAGCAAATTATTAGATTGCTTGAATTCCTGGGGAATTATATATACTGTTGTAAACAAGATTATTTGCAAAAAAAATAAGTGACTACAGTATGTTGTTGTCGTATTGGTATGTTCCTGAGTCATCTTATGCAATGCTTATGGCAGAATGAATCTGGTTTATTCTTTTAACCCTGACATATGAGGAGGGGTTTTATAAGTTTGACAGTTCTGTGTATCTGTGGCATCTTGATATGTGTTGAGTTTCTTGCTCGCTCTTTTACTCGCCATACATTTTGGTATATTATTTAAATTGGTTGACACTGTAATTTTCTGATAATCCTCACCTGATGGTGCAGTCAGGAAAGTCTGCGGAATAACCAACTCTTCAAGAATTTATAGCATTATCATGTTTGAACTCATTCAATGGTTCTCGATGAGTAGCGACTTAGAGATGGTGAACAAGTGGACATGGTCTGATGATGAAGCAATTGGTGTTCACAGGATCTCGGCCTTACGAATCGTAAACCATCAAGTTTAGACTCGTTGGATTGGTATAGATGGGTAGTTTGTAGACAATAGTGTGGTTACCTTGGCCTGATGCGGCAATCACGACAGTTCAGCTTAACCAACTCCTCGGCAACTTACAACAGAATCGTGTTTTGACTCATTCAATTGGTCTCGATGCGTAGTTAACTTAGAGATGGTGTATATATAATTTGCTGATGGAGCAGAAAGATGGTCATTAGAACTCGGCGTTAATCTCATAGACCACCCGAGCTTGGTTAATTTGGTCAAGATGAGTACTTGGTGGACAGACTGTAAATTCTCTGGTGGGTAAAAAAGGTGGTCGGTAAAAGGAAGTCAGGTTGTTTTATTCTTCTACCACTCGTTCAAAGCTAGGAACAAACTAGGAGAAGGTTTTCACAAAAATTCTTATAATAAATAGTTAAAGGTAAAAATTACATAGTGGGCATAGATCGTTCATTAGTGTGTAAGTGACTATGAAAAGGCATAACCTTCATAACCTTGGAAAGCCATTGTGATCAGGGCTAGGCAAATTATGGCTTTGTAAATTACCATGAAACAACCTCATTAGTTAATTGGCTGAAAGCAACAACGTAAAGGCCAGTATTCATTGGAAACAATATTGAATAACAATCTCACAACTTTGGTACCGTCTGCAACAACACTGCTATGCGTATTTCATTCGCCATGCGTACGGAATATTAGTATGTTGGCAGCAACACTGTAACATTCTATTTTGGCAGCAATGTGTTTTCCGCAACACAAACACATGTTGCTGAAACATGCTACACAAACTACAACTCTGGCTAAGCTCTTGGTTCAACCCTTGGTTGGTCTGTTCACAATAAATTGCTGTTAAATGGAAATACGAGGGCGGAGTGATGTCTGGTAAAAATGTATTTTGGAATAAAATTATCGCAAATTGCAGGGAACCTCCATGTTCACAAGTCTTTTGAAGGAATAAATTAAAATTTTCAGCCAGTGCTGCCGGTTAGTTAAGTGAATTTCGTGTCGTGACTAAACATTATTTTTGCGCAAAAAACTATAACGGAAACGAAACAAAAACTTGATAAAATTTACGGGGACTCTGCTCCGTCGATTAAAATGATTCAACGATTTTCGGTGTGATCGTACAAGCACAAGTGCGTCCAGGTCGCCCAGTTGAGGTCACTACTCCAGAGATGATCGCTAAAATCCACGATACAGTGTTGAACGACCGAAGAGTAAAAGTGAGGGAGATAGTCGAGATAGTAGGCATCTCAGACGAACGTGTTCGCAATACCAACTTACACCAACATTTAGATAATGAAGAAGCGATCCGCGCGATGGGTGCCGCGTTTACTGACTGATGATCAAAAACGCATCTCCCCGCTGTCCCCGCTGCCGGTGGTTGAGTGCAGCGCATGCGATGGACTCTATGAACGAGAACGTCATGCGCGCATATTACGGGTCTACAGAGGGGGAAACTAACCTCACTGCGTACCTGCCTATGCCTGTCTTGATGTACTCTTTCAGCATACTCAAATGGACTCAGACCGAACTCGATGCCCTGGATAGAAGGGTCCGTACACTACTGACCGCAAACCGGATGATCATCAGTGATGAGATTGTACATCCCGCGGAAATGCGGGGGTCGAGGCTTTTTAAACGCGAAGACCCTCCACAACCGAGAGGTGTGCAATCTCAGAGAATATTTATTAAAAGCCGAAGTGGGTATGCACCGTGATGTGGTTGCAGTGGACAAGGGCTCACCCCGCTCTCAATGGCTAAAGAGAAAGGCGAAAACCGGTAATACTTACTACCGACGACCGCAATGAGGTATGGCAAAGCATGGAGCTTCACCGGCGCTTCTATCGGGCTCTTCATGAGCCCGGTGTAGACTTCTTAGCGTCCGGGCTACGTTTTAGGGACCTTTTCGGGGAAACTGAAGGGTTCGTCTGTGCAATTATGGACGAAGTTATCTTTTTTTTTTTGGATGATGAAATCGGATGGGAAATCGTCAAATGACCCCTCCCGCTCTGGGTGGATCGGAAGGGAGTGTCAGACTCTTACTGACTAAAACCCACCCATGTTCCTTCCTTCGCCCTTTATGTTCCGGGGTCATCATCATCATTTCAGCCGATAGACGTCCACTGCTGGACATAGGCCTCCCCCAAGTGTCGCCACATAGACCGGTCCCGTGCGACTCGCATCCAGCGGACTCCCGCAACCTTCACCAGGTCATCGGTCCACCTAGTGGGAGGCCTTCCAACGCAACGTCTTCCGGTTCGCGGTCGCCACTCCAGAACTTTTCGGCCCCATCGGCCATCCATTCTGCGAGCAATGTGCCCTGCCCACTGCCACTTAAGTTTGGCAGTTTGTTCCGGGGTAGCGGTAACCCTTTCGGACAATCCCGCTGAGACGAAGTTATCTTGACGCAGACATATTATGAAGGATGGGACGGTTGACGTGTGTCGGGCATGCCACCGTCCGGGTGAGTCCAGACATATTATCTCTGGTTGTTCTCGTCTGGATAACGGCGAGCATTTGCACAGGCATAACCAAGTAGCCTGGATTATTCACCAGCAACTTGCTTTGAAATATAAACTTGTCGACTCTGCGGTATCATATTACAAGTATGTGCCCGACCCAGTTCTCGAAAATGACCATGTCACGTTATACTGGGATCGGTCTATCATCACTGACAGGACTGTTGTCGCCAACAAACCTGATATAGTGGTGATAAATCGATTAGCGCGCCGCGCAATGATTGACCATGTTACCATTCCACATGACGGGAACCTCGTGAAAGCTGAGAAAGATAAACAAATCAAACATCTTGATTTAGCACACGAGGTTGTTGACATGTGGAATGTGAGCTCGACTGTCATTGTGCCGATTTTATTATTTTTTATACTAATAATTAAAAATGTAATAAAATAAGACAACTAAATAAATAAACGACATTAAATAAAATTGACTTTGTTTAATTTTTACCAGACTTATCACTCCGCCCTCGTACAACTTTCCCTATTATTTATTTATTTCTTTAAGTATGTTTTCCTTTCGTCTTTCTTTTTTACCATTTAGTTGCGCTTTTGTGCTATGTCATTTGTGCGCACTCAATAAATATTTTATCTATTAATTCCTGTGATGATAATAGTATTATGGGCTGGTGTCCGTAAATCCTCCCTATTTTGCGTACGGTGCTAATAGCACAGAAATTGGGTTGATTACATCATCACAGCACCGAACTATTATGATGTAATCAACCCAATTTCTTATAAATAATGCCCTCTTTATTTCCCCTCGTTGGCAGTCTATGTGGAATGTCGTCTAAGTAACGAATATATAGCATCGCGAAGTCTTTATCTGTTATCTGCGAAAATGTGAAAAACAAGATGAATGTTTATCAAAACCATGCTCAAGTGCTCATGCAAAAGATAACTTGCAATGATAAAATGTATGCTTATGAATATTTTGTTTTTATTGTGATGAATTTGATGATAAACATGAATATTTTTATAATCCTGTGTACTCATTTTCTTTTGCTTTACTCAATATCCAGCAAAGCGAAATTTCGTTTGCTTGTGTTGCCTTATTAATATAAGTATTACATTTTCAAGTTTGCAATTGTTCTATTCAGGATGCTGTTACTCAAAGCCACTACTGGTGCCGGGCGGGCGCGCGTTCGTTTGGCCGGCGATCCAAAGTGTACAGCGTATTTCCCTGAACACCATGACTCTACAGGTCGAATCACCAACTGTTTATACCAGCCAGGGTGTACCAATATCCGTGACGGGTATAGCACAGGTAATTATATCGTCACATATCAATATGAAACAACGTTAAAAAAAACTAGTAATTGCTAATTTCACCCACTGCCTCGATGGTCTAGCAGCACCTAATCTGCTGATCGGGGGACCTAGGTTCACACGCTGGAATAGGCAGTTTATTATGTTGTTGTCACACTGTCTTACCACATCAATCAACTCACCCTATCGCAGTTCACTGCTTGACATACGGCTCTCCCAGGCTGCGTCACAACGCCCTGTCCTCTGCCTGTTACCACGTACTTTAAGAGGAAGGCCTCTTACCACATACTTTCATTTAATTACAGGTCAAGATTCAAGGTCAAAACGCTGAGATGCTGCTCTCTGCGTGCGAGCAATTTCTGAGCAAGAGTGAGCAGGAGATACAACATATAGCCCTTGTGACCCTTGAAGGTCATCAGCGTGCTATCATGGGTTCCATGACGGTTGAAGAGATATACAAGGACAGAAAGATCTTTTCTAAGAAGGTTGGTGTGCAGTTTTATTAAAATAATAATTATATACTATGAACAAATAATAGCTTATCAAATTAAAAATCATTTAAATTAAAAGACAATGTATTATCGCCAAAATCTATATCTGACCACCGTAAGGACTATTCCTGCTTGCAGCGCATATATTAGTCGACCTAAAAAGGATCCTCTTTTGTTTTACTTACGGACGCAGCTGTTGTCATCATGTGCCCCGTGCACATGATGACCACAACTGCGTCCTTCGTCATTTTGTTTTCAAAATGGTCAGATACTAGGTTTTGGCCATAGTACATATAGATTATTCTTTTATGTAATACAATTTTTTTTAATACTATTCCAGGTGTTCGAGGTGGCTTCAAGCGATCTCATCAACATGGGAATAACAGTCGTTTCATACACACTTAAAGACATCAGAGACGAAGAGGTACATAATATTTTCCTTATTCAACATTTTTTCTTAACCACTTATTTAATTAATAACCATTTTAATGTTTATAGCTCTCTTGATCAGTTTTATAATGATTGACTAGGATGATAACATTCTGGGTTTTTTCATTAATATTTCCACTTTCAGTCACTTTTATCACTACTAGACAAAACACATGACGATGAACTATGTAATTCACAAAGTCATTTTACACTGTAATAAGTATGTTGTATCTACTTATTGAAACATTGAGTAGAATATTTTTTTCTTTCGACATGGCAACAGGAAGCTAAGGTATGTAGGTTTAAAAATGGCGTTTCATGTTTTTTAAATGTTTTGTTAAAGCCATCATTTTATGAATTTTCATAGATGTCACTAAAATAATAGGCTTCATAAACGAAAATATGTCTTATGTAATAAATCAGACAATATTCTCTACCCTATTGGGTGAGTATTTTGATGATTGTGTGACCTTTTGAATGGCTTGTCCTATTATTCTTGCTCACAAGCAATCAAACGTGTGAGTTCTTTGCGGCGCACATTTGTAACAGCTTCACGCTATTCTGGCCAATTAGCAGTGTTCGTTTTAATTAAGGCAGCGATTTTATGTGACCAGCTCCAAAGGATTAAAAAATCATGTTGCGTAATTTTTTATATCTTTGGAACCTGACATTACTGCACATTTTTCACAAACACTTTACACATGCACATCGCTTCTGATAAGCCGAACTGATTTTACATAGAACTACGAAACGAAATTCAGACATTGCACGAAATGGACTCATTTTGTACACTTCTTTTCACTGTTTGTGCGAAAGAGAAAACAAAATGTAAACAAAGGAGAATGGCCAATGAACTATGGGTATCTGCTCAATAGCCTAATAGCCATAAAATATATACCAATGCAATGCTTTTCAAGGAGAACCTTTGCTACTAACACGAATTTTGCTTATAGTTAGTCAGTTTGGAGTTAATGTCCTATATTGATGACGATTGTGCCTTTGACGTTTAAAATGCCTTTTATGTGCCTATTTGAAATAAATTATTTGACTTTGGCGTCCAATACCCATAAGATATACATCAATGAAAAGGTCTTTTCATGGAGAACCTGAAAAGGAGAACTGGCTACTAACACGATTTTTTCCTATTGTTAGTCAGTTCGGAGTTTATTACCTATGGGTGACTACTTGGGCACCAAAGATTTTTTTTGGGGGAAACCTTCAAAATGCTCCCGACCTCCGGGGATTGAGGTCGGGGAGTGTGGGATTTTTACCTCACTAAAACCACCCCTGCACAACGCCTGTAAGGCACATCCCTGGGGAGACTGTAAAGGGGCCTCCCCTAAGTCTCGCTATGCACGGCAGCACGTGACCACTGTGCCACCGTCTTCCCGGGTCGGGTCGCTTGGTAGACGGACAGAGTCACCACTCTATGCGCCCACGACCCCAAAGGTCCACCTACCTTAATTGGTAAGCGGGTTTCGGCGTATTAGGCGCCAAGGCGGTTGCCTCCCCGACGCCTCCTTCTCCGAGCAGGATCAGCCTCCGAGCAGGTCTCACAGAAGGAGACTACTTCCGTCCAATTCTGTCTCTGCCAGCATAGCCCTCACTACTGCCGGCAGAGACAGGTCTCGCCCGATCCTGGCAGCCAGGCTTCGAAGTGCGGCAGAACGGCTTCGACAATGCGCTTGCGCGAATATTGCGGCTGCTGTAGCCGCTCGCTCCACCGCTCGAGCGCGTGTCGCCGTTCCCGCCGCCTCAGCCTTACGAATGCGCTTCCTGGCACACTATTCCCGCTTTGGCGGATATCGCGAATTTGGTCGTAGACCTTCGCGTCCATATCCTCCAGGATGTCCAGCAGCGGAAAGCGCGCCAGGAGAGTTGCCACCTCAAAGGATATCGTTCGGTATCCTCGTGCGATATGAATGACCATTTTCCGCTGCAGTTTATTGACTTTAGTCCTGCAGCGTCTGACGCCTGACAGTCTACCTGACCACACAGGCGCCACGTAAAGGACCATCGATCGCACAAGACCCGCGTAGAGGCGGAAAACTTCCTCCCGAGGGCCCCCGAGATTGGGCAGCAGTCTATGCTAAGCACCCACTGCCTTTTCGATCCGGGGAACCAGGCGCTCGAAGTGCTCTTCGAAGCCCCACTGACCGTCCAGGGTGAGGCCAAGATACTTTATGTATCGCCCCACCTGGACTTGCGCATCTCCGACATGGACCAACGAGCTGGGTGGTTCTCTGCTCTTCACATTAAGCGGACCTGTGTTCGCTTAGTTCATTTAGTTCTTCACAGACAGATACGAAAAACGACAATGTTTTATGCTTGCTTAGATATAAGATAAAAATACCTACCTCTGTAGCCGAAATGTAGTTGTACAGACGCCAGCAGGTCAAGCTACCCGAAACTGTCAAATTTTCCCAATCAACCTTGAAGCTTAATGCTATAGTATAAAGTTGAAAATGTATTAAAGAAATTTGACAGATTGTAGTAGCTTGATGTGCTGGCGTCTGTACACAATACATGTCTGATCACCTTTAGGAAATTCAGGCTTGGAGTTTTGTTACGTTAATATAGTAATGATGTTACTGTTTATTATTTCAGACAAGTAGTAGTAACAAACATTCTTCTAATTATGTCTCCATACGGACAATCCATTGAGAGAAGTCGATATAACATGAAATATTGTCCTTGAGGAGCTCTATCCATTGTTACATAATTTTAACGCTATTGGGCGTCAAAGCAGATTAACTCGATCTCCTTTGAATTTGAGCTGAAGTATTTACAAGCTTTTAAAAAAAAACAAAATTTTTATTTGATGAATATACAAAAATGTTTTCAAGAGCGCCAGAGGTGGTGATATTAATAGGTACTGTGACCTGGCATTTGGGGTTTTTGCGTCACAAAACTGTACTTTTAATTTCAATTATCTTTCGTTTTCTCACAGTTAGGTAATAAAATTGTCCATAATGGGTTTATTTCGTGTGTGGACCCTTAAATATTGATTCAAACAAAGGTGCGTCCCCACCGCAAGTATTCGTACTCAATCAACGACTAATTGGCTGAGTTTGCCAATCATTACTTTGCGAACAAATTATTGTGATTCCAAAGTGCGGTGCTTGAGAAAATAACTACCAAAGATGAACTTAGCCACGAATTTCCCCAAAAAAAAAAACGTTTTCTCACGATTGTTCGCAGTGTAGACGCACCTCTATACTGCAACACATACATGCAGTACCTACTCGAAATTGATCTGCGTTAATTCGCCTTGTGAATAAAGCGAAGTAAATTGAATTGACGAGAATTCGAAACATTATTTTTATACAGTAACTCCCATACGAAATGCATCAGTTAGGTTCGATAACTCTGCATTTGATATTCCATATTCATGCTTATTTCAGTATTATGTATTTTTGATTAATGTCGTTAGCTCTAGATGCGCATAACGTCAGAATCAACGTTAATACGTCTATTATGCTGAAACATCTGTGGTGTTTGCCTTGCTTCTTGGCAGAGCTTACCTATTGTTTAATTTTATTACGAATGGTTAGGGCCATTCGTATTAATTCCATAACATTAATATAGAACATCACTATGCACGTTTTCTCTTTTCAACTATAATGATGTAATGAATAGGGCGTGAAGACTATGACGCAGTGGTGTGAGAATGCGCCTTTCTACCGAAATGCCGAAACTGTGCGGTGCGAACGAGGGTGTATCCCAGATGCCCAGATTTGCTCTATTTTGGTTTCCGGCACGTGTCTTACGACAAATGATATTTACTCAATAATGCTTGGAAATTCGAGCATTATTTTGACAACCTTCTTCGAGATAAATCGAAAATACTGTACTGGTCAAATTACATGCCAGCAGCGGCCGGCAATGTTAGTATGAAAATCCATAACTGTCGTGTTTAGCGGCCGAATAAAATACTATGAAAACTCATATATCTATCGTTAAAAATGGAAGAACCTTTACTTCGGCAACATAGCAACTAAGGAGGTAACTTATCTTACTTATCAAAGATTTTATTTAAATTCCGAACTGGCTTGCAAATCAGCATAAAGAAAAAAAGAAACATTACCATATTGGCGCGTAAACAATTATTGTTGTTCGTCATTGATTCTGAAAGTTATACTTAAGTTTGCATTATTTGAGAAAAGTACTATACAAGCCTTGGCCGCAGCCAGGCTTGTATATGGACTCAACTATGTATGCCTCGGCCTCTTGCAGACCGGGGAAGTAAAGTACTATAGGCACCATAAGGTTTGTAGGCGATTTTAATTAAACAGTTTTCAATTATATTAAAACTTTGGAAGTTAAAGTCGTTAGGTAATTGACGAATCAAACGACAAAAGAAATACAGATAGAAGATATAATAATGCCACAAGGGGATTTAGTTATGAATACAACCGGTAACGGCGAAATAAATAAACTATTGAATCATCATCATCATCTGCCTAGTTTTTTCCTAACTATGTTGGGGTCGGCTTCCAGTCTAACCGGATGGAGCTGAATACCAGTAAATAAAGTATTGAATAACTCTGACAAAGTTGGTAGCCACATGCTAATCACTCATTTAGGCGTACGAGAAAAAAGATAATAAAGAATAGTGTTTGCTTAGTGCTTAAAAGTAACTAAAAATAGTTCAACTGATAACAATTACGATGAGACGTTAAGTATGCATGTACGGTGATAAAATCACCATTCTCTGCATTTATAGCCCAGTCTGAACTTCACTCCAGCACGACTATATTTTATATTATATTTTATTTTTATTATAAGCCTGTGTTGTCCCACTGCTGGGCAATGGCCTCCCTTCCCTATTGCATAAAAATATTTAGTATCTCTTGAGAGAACACTAGTGGAATGCGATAGACTGAGTTGATGATTCAAAATAGATAAAAAAACAGCTTTCTCAAAGTGTTAATAAAAAAATATTAAAAATTTCTTATCAGGGACATCACAATCACAAAAGGATTATTTTTTGAAAATAATCCATTCGGCTATTAATTTTAGATAAGATTTGCAATGCCATTAATTAGGAAGTTATTCAATTGACATCGCCGCGTGGTAACGATAAAAAGTGTAGAAACAATGTTGGTGTACTTTTATACAGCCTATAATGTTATTTGGAAACTAGTGAAATTATACATTTATAGATATCGTTAAAAAAGTAATTCACTAGAATGCCAATGCATGAATGAGTCAATGCACTATCCTAAATCACGTCCAGGCTTTGTACTAGGTACGCTTTAACTGTATTTTAAAGCAATTCAACGAAGATAATTATTTTTCGTCATTATTTAATACTTGAAATTAACCAGGTTTTGCTATGTATCCTCCAGAATACGCGTCGAGAGATACGAATTTGGATGAAAGCATCCAAATCCGCACAGCCGTTGAGGCGTGATTGTTAACAAACATCATAATTCATAAACATATACAATTTCACATTTATAGGATAGTAGAATTTCTACGTAAAAATTAGCTGCCTGAAAAAAGAACTGACAATCAAATAATTTGACGAAGTTTGATAGTCAGCAAATGTTTGTGTAACCTTTCAGAAAATGGGTTTTATAAGATTCTTACTAAAAGTAATGTTACACGGTAATAGCAACTTGAGAAATAATTAAATATTAAATAATATTATTATTATATTATTATTATTTTGATAGTAAATACTATCAAAATCGTTCGTATTCAGTTTGGAAGGTAAGTTGGTGAAATTACAAGAATATGTAGGCATTAATTGTAAATGGTATTTTTCCATTATTTAGGTACATTTACAGTTAACCAAACACTTGTAAGGGCCCTCGCCCACGGGCGACTTTTTGTAGCGATGCAGTCGCGATGCTCTCGCGCGTAGCATCGATACAGACGCGAAGCAGTCGCTAGCTGTGTGCCCGCGCCCACGGGACCAGATTCAGTCGCGATGCAAACGCGATTTGGTCGCGATGCAGTTACGATACAAAAATACCTTGGATCAGTACAGTTGCAAGATGGACTCCGTTGAGGCAACATTAGTCACGTTGTCTTTGGTGCTGCTTTTACGTAAGCAGCCGAAGCGTAGGCAACGGAAGCAGCGTCAATATTGGATGCATCCATTTAATACCCAGAGATTACTTTGTGGACCTCATGTAACAACATTCAAACAACTCAAAAATTATGATCTTAAATTCAAAAGTTGTTATAGAATGTCATATTCGGTCGCGCGTTTGTATCGATACAATCGCGATGCAGTAGCGCGTTGCAAATGCGACTAACACGCGTTAGAAGTGATGCTGTCGCGCGTTTGCTAAACGCGCGACTGCATCGCTACAAAAAGTCGCCGTGGGCGAGGGCCCTAAAGTGTAAAACTGAGGAAAAATAAATACTACCCATCACAACACAAAGCGCATTTTAAGATATCTTTGGAAAAAGTGGGTTTTAACAGTGATTAAGATTTCTGATTGTGTATATTAAAAAATGATATGATCAAATTGTGTAAAACAATAATAAGATAATATCAAAATTTTAATTGATTCTGCAATAATTAGTATTCTCATTGTCTACAAAAGGATTTTTGATCGATCCGTATCTATTAAATATTCATGCTGAAAACAGCGGGGTAATTGCGTTACTCACTAACAGTAGCAATGGGTTTCATTATCACAGAGCAACAATATTGATTGCATTATTTACTTTGTTGAGCAGACAATTTTTTCGAAAATATATTATAAAGCATATTAAAAATATCCTTCAAAATTATTCAGATTTTGATTGATAGTGTGTTACGCAATTGGGTTGTGTGCTGTTTAAGGTACAGACGCCAGCATATCAAGCTACTACAATCTGTCAAATTTCTTTAATAGATTTTCAACTTTATCACTAAAGCATTAAAGTTCAAAGTTGATTGGGTAAATTTGACAGTTTCGGGTAGCTTGACCTGCTGGCGTCTGTACACTGAGGTCGGCAAAGCTATTCGTTTAGTTTATTTTTTCTATTAGTTCAAAGACGAAGAAGATAATGTCCGAAGAATTATTTTCAATGTATGGTTTGTTATGAATAGGCATACAATTGGAAGGGACAACAAATAATAGTATTTACATGGAAGAGATGACATTTACATCCGAGACTGACATAATACTAGTCTGACCTCAGTCCTAGGAAACGAATGTCCTGGAATATTTCTCCAGTATGACTTACATTAAAGAAATGGGATGACTCATGATTTAATCAACGGCAGGCTAACAAATTTAAAAAAAAGATTCTATCCTGGACCCAAATATTTCACGAGTGGCATACCACCCTTACTTAAACGTAACTATTTGTGTTTCGAAGTAAGTAATAAGAAATGGTTACTTAACCTGTTTCAAGTTAACTTATTTTTTCTTTCTTTGTAAGTAGGTGATTTAGGTAGTTTCAAGTAGTAAATGTCATATATCATGAGCTTTGATTCTCATACATGTACTTATATCGTTGCCATTCATGTATAGTAGTGTCAAATCCAGTTTCAGAGTAGGATAATTTGTGCACCGTCATTCAGATGTACCTCACCCGTAAAGTGGAAACGTGAACAATTAATGCATTTACATACATTACATGGGCTTTTGTGGGCTTGATGTAAACTGTAGGCCATTTACTTTGGCCATGTCTCATGTTCATACATAGACTTTATGAAGTATTAGCAAATGTTGACTATATTATAATCTTAGGTGTCTGTATCTACCTGCTCTGTTCCAAAATCATTTGATGAAAATGTAAACAAATGGGTTAGCAAAATGTGCCTGGGGATACCAACTTGTAGTACTTCGAATTAATTATATGAATTCTTAACCTGTTATAAATTCACCTTAGGGCTGCTTTTTCAATCGACAGGTAATTTTCATTAGTAGAATAAAGTTGACGTCTGACAGATTTTGTACGGAAGAACTGTCAAAAATTTAAAAATATTCCTCGACTAAAATTACCTGGCGTTGGAAAAATCAGCCCTTAGAGATGCTTTTCATTTAACAATTTACATAGTTTATTTTTGTAACCTTTTCATCGACGATTGTTCAATTAGAATTTAATAATGTTATTCAAACAATAATTGTTGGAGAGATACAAGTGGAAATCTTCTAAATAAAAATTTATGTGTTACTAATTCTCTTTACTGAGCGATAGCATAAGAATTTGATCTGAACAGGGTGTTTGCACTTTTATCAAATGGTTTTATAATTTAGATTTATAGGCATATGATTAAATCGGTGTATATGCTTTTATTTAGATGTTAATGTCATAACATTAACACAAACATTGGCACAAGGGCAATCTTGTAGTAACAAGGGCGAGCCTTCAACATAACTGTCGAAAATTGGGTGTGATATGTATACAGGTTGATTTTTTTTTTATGTGTGTGGATAGTCAAATCCTAAAATATAAGAAACATTAAAAAATACTCAATAGTTTAGAGGGCGATTTTTATAAAAACTAAAACTGTATCATTACTTTACCCCTTCGGTGAATACAGACGATATGTAAAGTTAATAATGTAAAATAAAAACTTTCGAGTTCTTAGGTTGTAGTCAAAGTTTGTAACATCTCAAATTTTCGCCAAATATTTTGCAAAATACAAAATTTAAAAAAAAATCGCCGTATAGCACTACAACTTGAAAAATTAATCGGATAATATAATAGTGATAAGTCAGGGTATCATTCACACCCTACTCTTTTATGTAATTCCACAAATAATCATAATAACGAAACTATTTGGCAACTATTTGTGACGCTACCCGCTTTTTGATTGCGCAGTCTTAATGTCAATAGTCTGTTAGAGGTACTAATAAATATACTAACAAGTAACTGTCTAATTCCTGTGACAAAAATGGCGTGGAATATAATAGAAAATATTGTTGCTGTGAAACAATATTAGAATAGTATCCGATTAATTTAAAATTAAATGCCAGTTTCATTAAAACGTGCGTTCGGATTCTATTTCTTCGCTTTTCTTCAAAGTTTCCGGCAATTCTAACGTATTACTTGTATCTATTACAGAGTTTAATCTTCGCTTCAGTTTGATACTATATATGTATATAACGGTTAAAAATTAAATAGCCTATCTTAGCTTACTTTCACCAATTCCAGCGATTTAATAAAGACAAGATTACGGTTTAATTTGTTATTGTTTACTTGGTCACATAACTTATTTAAGCCCGAATCAATAAATCAACAGCACCTGAGAGCAATCTTATAACGATTTGTCAGAAATATGATTATTATCTGAATTTTATACATTAGATAACATTACACAAAATAAACTGGGTTAATTCTTCATTCAATCTGTTTTTCAGGAGAATATCAATTAAATACAGAGAATTTAACTAAAAGCGGTTTATAATATGGGCCTAAATTAGAAACGCAAAATAAAATCCCAATTACGGCAAAGAATATAACATCATTTGTTTTAAAAGTACTTACCATATTGTTTTAGAAAATTAACGCTTGCAATCGCGATTAGTTCAAGCTTTACAAGATTGATATTGAACCTATTTGAGTGTACGCACGTGTTTTGATTCACTTTTAATAGTTTGATAAAAGGAGCATCCAAGAAAACATGTTTTATTTTTCTTGTTTTATATTCAGGGTTATCTGAAAGCGCTTGGAATGGCGCGTACAGCTGAGGTGAAACGAGACGCTCGTATTGGTGAGGCAGAGGCGCAAGCAGAAGCCAAGATAAAGGAAGCGATGGCTGAGGAACAACAAATGGCCGCCAGGTTCCTTAACGACACCGAAATCGCGAAAGCTCAGAGAGACTTCGAACTGAAAAAAGCTGCTTACGACGTTGAAGTACAAACGAAGAAGGTACGACCACAGTAATCATATAAAATTATACCGATTATTATACTGAATGCCTCGTTGCTCAGTGGTCGCAAGCGCTACTGCTGAGCATGCGCCTGGGTTTGATTCTCAGGTCGGGCAAAATGTTATTGGGTTTATCCATCTGGTATTTCTCAGTAGCTGCCCGGGGTCTGGGGTTGTGTCTGGTTGATGGCAATAGGCTCGCCCCCTGTTACATGGTACTTAAACATAACTGGCGAAATCTAGTTGTACTAAAGATCCTGTCCTACTCTTCAGGGAATACGGGCGTGATGTTATGTTTGATTCATGTGTAAATATTTAGGCTGAAGCTGAGATGGCATACGAGCTCCAAGCAGCGAAAACTAAGCAGCGCATCAAGGAAGAACAGATGCAGATTTCTGTTGTGGAGCGCACTCAAGAAATCGCCGTACAGAAATGGGAAGTGCAGCGTAAGGAAAGGGAATTGGACGCCACTATTCGCAGGTCAGCAAAACACTTTATTATCACTTAGAAACATTCTTCAAAGGTTCTTCTATGTGATCAGCTTTGAAAACCATTAGATTTCGTTGCTAAGTTTTCGTTGTACTATAAACCTCTGCCCACTCTTCGCGGGTTACAGGCTTGATGTTTTGTTGTTTTATAATGAATATACATAAACATACATTATTGTTTTTTGAGCCGGTATGCGCTTTCTCAGTGGCTTTTCCAAGTAGTGACTTTGTTATGTTAGTACATAACAAAGTCACTACTTGTTTACATAATGACTAATTTTGACGTTCAACCTACTCTTTGTAAGGACACAGTTTTCCTCTTTATTCGTTTATTATGGTTTTATTTCACTGCAATATTTTAAGGGAAATTGGCATAATAATGTTTTTCCTTCCTCAAGTTAAGAACCTAACACAGGTGCCAATATTACTAGGTATTGATGAAGACTGAATGTATTTTTTTTTATAATCTATTGACTAACTTATCTATGGGCAAAAGTCCGGATGGATTACGGATACAAAACCCGGGTTGACTTTTATTGGTAGGTACTAGCAGATCTCATACCTTGTGGTTGAGTTTAGAGAAAACATTTCCGGGGGACTTCTGCACTCTTTCAGAAGAATTTGCGTTTCCGGTCTATAACTAACCGAAATATTGAATTATATAGATGTGCCTCTAGTTCCCACTTAGCTGTAAATGCAACAGGACTTATACCGTTATGTTATTTCACAGGCCTGCAGAAGCTGAGAAGTTCAGGTTGGAGAAGTTGGCTGAAGCTCATAAACTAAAAACTGTGCTTGAAGCCGAAGCGGAGGCAGAGGCGGTCAAAGTGCGCGGAGAGGCGAGTATTCACGATATACCATTTACTACATTAGTCTGTAACGGTTAGAGCAGTTTCACTGCTTGTATGTTTCCCTTGTATTCATGGTAAACGAAACCTGCGCATCGTTGTTGGTGTAACATGATTCCAGTAACACAACACATGTTCTGCGGCTGATAATGTTACATTTGTATGTAAAACCATGAATTCGAAGCGATACAAACACCACTTGAAGTTTCTATGACAAGATTAGAATTCTCATTAATGCATTGGAACAAATAGCGAGTTCCTATACTCCTAGTTTTGCATGGAAAGAAATATGAACACACCAACTATATAAGATCTAAAGTATTAATTTATGAGCAATAGTTTTTACAACTCATTTACGTCATTTCCACTAGTGAAATAGTAAAATATGAACAGTAATAAAAAGAAAATGGGTCGGTTATTTTATCGTATAATGTTAGTACAAAAAATACACAAGTAGTATTATAAATGAATGGCCAGTAAAAATGTTGGAATGGGCAGTTAGGTAAATAATTCGGCAGTTCATAGGTAAGGTTGGAACTGTGAACAACCAGCCTGTCCCTTGCTGCCCTCTCCTAGCGACGCCCTAAGCTGAGGTCCGTACCCCACAGGGGGTGCCCTTAGTGTGTAGTCGCTAAGTCTTTAAGCCCTGGCTGTAGGCCTTAATTTATTGAGGCATCCACAGGTAGGCCCGGTTAAGCAGACGACAACCTCATAGGTTGTACAGCGAGATGCCAAATCGAAAAAAAAAAACAACCAAAAGCAAGGCGAATTGATCGCGGTAACTAAGTCAAGTCAGGGCACCCCGACCAAATGGGCTAGGTTAGGATAGAACTGTGACAAACCGCGCACGAGCCGAGCGAGCAAAGCGAGCGGTGGAGTCGCAGCGGCCGGCGAGCGCTACTTGCCTCATCATCATCATCTGCCTAGCCTTTTTCACAATTATGTTAGATAACTTGTCGACTAATTCCGATTTGTTAACTACCTTCACGTAACTGCCCGTTAACCCATTTTACGGCTTAATATTTATTTAAATACCCATTTAAATACTTTTATGACTCATTTCTATTTAGTTATTGCTCAGTTTACTACCGAACTTGTTAATAAACATTCATTTTAATTTTCAAATAAAAAAGAACTACAATAACTGCAACTGGCGATGGCGCTTTAAATCAGTGCCTTTTTTAATAATTCAATTTTACCTTAACTGATTTGAAGTGCTCTAGTGCCTTTGCGATTATGGCATGTTAGTTGATGTCAGGCCGTATTATATTGTAATCTTTGTATTGTAGGCGGAGGCGTACGCTATCAAGGCAAAGGCGGTCGCTGATGCGGAACAAATGGCCAAGAAGGCGGAGGCATGGAAAGAGTACGGATCGGCTGCGATGGTCGATATGATGCTGGAGACTTTACCTAAGGTAACTAACGTCATTATGACGCTCACTTATTATTCTTCCTATATCGATTTGGACGCACTATTATGTAATTTTATTAACAATCATTGTATGGCGTATTTTCTCTTACAAAGTTTACCGTGTTGCTTAGTGAGATGTTGGACTTGTTGATTGGATTGTGGTAGTCGGAGAGCATTCAGTCAGTTAGCGGAACCTACCTCCAACACTACTTGGACACAGTCCTCTCCAATGATACATCATATTTCCCGCATTCTTAGAAATTACAATAGTAAAAAATCTCTCGAAGATGTTTCCCCTGCGTCCTTAAAAATGTCCACGTAAAACTGATACAAAGCTGTTTCTTTATTCACGTTTATTATGGTATAGGTGGCTGCGGAAGTGGCGGCTCCGTTGTCGCAGGCTCGCAAGGTGACGATGGTGTCGTGCGGTGGAGGCGAGGTGGGCGCCGCCAAGCTGACCGGAGAGGTCCTCAGCATCGTGCAGTGCATCCCAGAACTCGTCAAGGGAGTTACAGGCGTGGATATATCCAAGGTCAGTAATGCAGCATTCGATCTCTGACCGGAACTTAATTAACGGCGAAATATAGAACTGACGTCCTGCGGGTCTATTCTGTAAAAATCTCACCGAGAAAACTTAGCTGACGTGAGTTGTCAATAGTGTCAATTCCTACCATCTGGTGGAATGGCAGCTGACTTCCCCTGAGTTTGTACGACGAATGTTTAACAGAATAGATCGGCAGGTCACAGGACCTTCCTTGCCACCTTCCGCCATCCACGTCCATTAAGAGCTATTGTGAACTATAACACGCTTGAACACTCGTAATTGACCCAGCTATTATATCTTGCAAGTTTGTATGTCACAATTTTAATTTCATTTTCTTAGCTCGTTCGTCAGAAGAGTGTTTCTCTATCGTCGTAAGCGAGAACGGGCAAGTGAGAAACAAAAAGAAAAATCGTCAATAATGTAATCTATCCATGTATATAAATAAAAATGAATCACCGAAATGTATGTACGCGCATAACTTCCGATCGACTGCACCCAATTGGATAATTTTTTATTTTTGTTTGTTATTGTCAGGACATGGTTTGTATAGAAGAAAATTAAAAGGAAAAATATCTTTTTAAATATGGCGGTACGACGTTCGCCGGGTCAGCTAGTTAGAGATAAGTCGGACGATTTGCCTGAACTGTGATTTGACAACGTAAAATACGATTACTTGATTATACTAACATCAAATATAAACAGGCGGGGCAATTCTCGCCTTTAGACCGCGAATACACGTTCAGCACCATCTAAATCAAAAATCATTTATTCAATTTAGGCTGAGAATCAGCACTTTTCGAACATCAAAATTACAAAAGACAGTCCCCCAAAAACGCCCGCCCTTCACCACTTCCTAGTGCTATCGCTGGGAAGAAGAAGTGGCGCAACAAACTCCCCAGCAGCACAGCTGTCTGTTCAGTTAGAAAATTGATTGTATACAATACTAGGTACCTACGTATGTACAGGTACATTAACATTACAACACACAGAACATAAAAATAAACACCCTGGTTGCGTAACACACTATTACTCTCAATTTGAATCATTTATATAAAGCATATTGCTAATCCATTGCTCCATATGTTCGAAAAATGTGTCGACTCAACAACGTAAATAACGCAATGAATGTGATTGTCAAAATGATAGCCATTGCTACTGATAGTGTGTTACAAGCAATTTGCCTTACAGCAATTAACCTGCAGGTTCACCGAACAAAAAGTGACACAAGGACGCGACGATTGCTTTCTTTAGGCCTGCAAGTATCGTACATACTTACTGTTTACACGAGTCAATTTTTTTATCTTCGGTAATCGCTTAATGGAGGCGAGGAACTCTCTGCGTGTAAAAGAGCAATTTTGCTAACGAAGGAAAGCAAACTGTAACGCTACTGCGGTGGGCTCTATGTGACACCCAAATTAATGTTTATTACCATATGATTTCATGTCATTAGACTAAGCGTGTATAATATAACTGCAACCTGTTTTGTTTTGAAGTTAACTGCATGGGTCACGAATTAGTTGTAGCCGACGAACACAAATAAGTACCTGAAACAAATATAATCAAACCGATTATTATTAAACATCGTAATAATCAAATTCGTATTATTAACATACTCTAAAAAATCTGATTACTCATCTGTTGGCTGATTATTTCTTACAAGGACGCTAGTCCAAATATAACGATGAACAGTATATTTAACGTTTATCTTTTTTTTATAATTGCTGAATGCGCTTGCTCTTATCGGGATCGTTGTTGCAAATAATTAGCCTCAAGGATAAACAGTTCCAAGGAATGCACTGAATAACCAATCACTCTCTATGGGTATCATCTAGAAATAATATTTCTTCTCAACTATCCCTGCTTATTAAAAATAAAAACATTGTTAATAAGTATTACTCTTACAATCCTAGCTGAATACTAAAACAGTATTTTTATCTAACGAAGCGACGCGCACTTTACATGACTGTGTACAAACAAGCTGTGAATGTGTGCGTGAACCGTCAGTACATACCACATACACACACTCCGACTTTACCATTGTCTCGGACAGAAGTTTTCACGGTGAGAATTTTACAGAATAGGTCTATAGGTACCAACTACCAACCAAGATTTGTAAATGATGTGGTTATGGGTAGTCATTGATTATGGAGTGCATCCACACCGTAGGATAACAGGGAATGGCGAGAGCTCCTGCGCTTACACACATTCACAGCGTGTTTGTACACTCGGTGACCACAATTAAAGCGCATGTCGGTTCGTGAGATAAAAATACAATATCGCGTTAAGGTCATATTTGGATACGAAATTGCGTATCACATCACAGTCACCTATGACATATTCATAAAGATATTGAGAGACTTGATCTAGAATAATATTCAGTAAGATATCGTAAGTATTTTAATAAGTAGGTCTGATCTCGAAATAAAGACGCGATTGGTAAACAAGGCTTTATATTTCTATTTGATATATACATATATTGATATTTTTTATTTTTCTTATTTAATATACTTAATAAAACCGAAGCGAATACTTACATTAAAGTGTAACGTTGGATTATCACGGGTAGAAATATAGGCATAGTAAAAAAAAAAAACAACAAATGATATATTTTTAAGGACGACTAATAGTTTCACTTTAAAAAAAAATTAAAACATAATATAGTCCAACCCGTTGTTGATCCAATATGATAATAAAGATGATAACCTAATCATTGACAATGTATTTAAAAAAAAAAACGAACAAAGAATTCTTGTATTTACTTTGTTCGTTTTTTTCCTCGCGACTAGTCGGGTCTTAAACTGAAACAATATCTTCACCTAACCGCTAATTAGATCAAGATTGTACGCTTGAGATTAAATTTTAATATCACTAGCTTTTGCCAGCAGCTTCGCCCACGTGGAGGTCGTCAATTATCCCACGTGAACCGTATTACCGGGATAAAAAGTTTCTATGTATATATCCCGGTGATACGTTCGGTTAGAACCCAGGTAATGTTCAA
The DNA here is from genome assembly GCA_911387795.2 of Apamea monoglypha. Taxonomy (NCBI): domain Eukaryota; kingdom Metazoa; phylum Arthropoda; class Insecta; order Lepidoptera; family Noctuidae; genus Apamea; species Apamea monoglypha. The sequence continues at coordinate 19,510,904 of OU426914.1, read as the reverse complement.
TCCGAGTGCCAAATTTCATCAAAATCTGTTAACACTTTGACTGCCAGACAACAGACACAATAGAAAATCTATTGTTGGCGGTCGCCGATGACCGCAATGGCAGTCGAATGAGGTAACGAACACTGTAACTTTCACATTTATTTATAACTAACTTTTCGCCCCCGACATTGTCCGCGTGAGACTTCTTGTGCCCCCGACCCGCCGCGTCTTATCGCATCGCCCGCGCTATTACTTCCTTTCTTCTTTTTTCGTTTTGATAGGCTCCTAGGGGTCGTAGCGTGATGTTAAATAGCCTAAAACCTTCCTCACGAATTGGACTAACAAATGCAAAAAGAATTTTCAAATACGTCTGGTAGTTCCATAGATTAGCGTGTTCAAACAAACACTCTTTATCTTTGTTATTAAGTATAGATGAATGGAAGGATGGATTGTTTCTAGTAGGGGTGACGCAATGTTTTGTAATTCCCACAATGAGATTTGCGTTCTTGTTTCCTGTCACTACTGTTATCATTTTATTTATCCTCCCAGTATAATTAACTCCAAGTGCTTTATCATATCTACGTAGTCTTATTTACCACAATAATAACATATTGATAAAACCTGGCCTGTGCATAAAACTAGGTGAACGAGAACATTTAACATAATACGGCCTGATCATAATTTTCGGCGCCGAAATATTGAATAATTAGTTTCATGACCAGTCTTATCTCTATGACATTTATACAGGATCAAATTAAATTAGCTAGCGGAACTCCGCAGACGTGATGGTTTTTTTGTGTGTGGTGATTGACCACAGTTACAGACCGCGCGAGCGCGCGCGAGGTAACGACCGCTGGTAGTGTTGTTACTTGGAAGTAGGAGTTGAGAAACTCTGATTTCTTTTCGTTTTGTCGTGTTGAGATATCGATACCTGTCACGTCTGTGAAGTTTACTCGAGAAAAAACAGTTTTTTTTAAAATGATATTTCAAGGGACTTTATTTATCAATTTCAGATATAGGTACCCATCACATCTGCGGAGTTTGGCTAGCTAATTTAATTTAACCTTTACATTCATCAATAATAAGGAAAATCTGGGATGATTTTTGATTTCATACAAAACGTCAAACGAGTAACATCCGTTATGTATTATGTTAAAATACAACAACAACATGTACAAGGATTATTTATACACATTTATACAAAAGATTATACCCCAACATAGTTGAGAAAAGGCTAGGCAGATGATTTATACAAAAGATTATAATGTCGTAGATCAATAACGGATCACTATTTTAGCGTCTGGGAAAATAGGATATAATAGACGGGCGGTGAAGATTGCAATTTTATTGATCTATCAATAAAACTACTAATTTGGTGTCAATTTTTCATAATTAAAGCACACGGAAGTTATCAAAATTCAAATAATTTAATCTACTCAATGCGCGAAAATAATATAATTAATTTTATTGTAACATCGAATGCCCCTTACTAAATTTCTAGCGGCAATTGTTGTTTACATCTTTAGAATGGTTTAGGATTAAATAAATAAAATAATACATCGGTTTTGATAACTATGGTTTTAAATCATATCGTCCTTCTTTACACTCGGTCCCTCAGTGCGGAAGATTATGAATTCGTGACCCATCTTGTTGATGTCATGCCCTATCTTAATAATTTGTATACACACGTTTTTATTACTGATGCCTCATCTATTTGTTGACAAATGACTGTTGATTGTTATAGAGTAGCGTGAGTCTGGTGACATGATATGGTTGACACTTTGCTGGTATCTAAATAACTAACGCTTTGCTTGACTAACGTGACGTTGTCGATGTGGTGCTCGGGCAGGCTGTGCTGGAACTGCCCACGTTACCGACGCCGACCGCGCGCGGCGACTCGGCGAGAAAGCAGCGATAACTGCCGAACTTATACTAGACATCTACCTAATGCTCATGGAGGTGAGGCCATCTGTTTTATTGCAGCATCCATCACACGAATCATGCATTCGGGACCCTTTGGCTTTATGTGTACATAGTTTGCATGTGGTATGCCGCGGTTTTTTTCCCTAATATATTATATATATATATATATTCTAACACATAATCTAGTTTATGTTCGTTTATCATAATTTTTCTTTCATCAACTATAGTGTGAGTAGGTACCTACCTAACGATTTATACAATTATTGTTCGTGCATAAAATACATAGTCTAAATAAGTACTTGATACTATTCGCAATATAATTTAGCAACCTATGAATTGTTATTTATAGAACACTAATCGTATTTTTGACTTGTTCTTAGCAGATTTATTTTGCTTGTATTTCCAGCATTATGCTCATAAAAGATGATAGACTAGACTCGTGCGATAATTGAAAAAAGAAATGAAGTAAATTTCATAGTCGGTGTTCCGTATCGATTCGATATTAACTTTGATTATATATCGGACCGTGCAAAAATTTACCTACTTTTATTTCAGTAGCTGTAAGTAGTTAGATTCTTGTGAGTGTAGTGTAAAAATGTCGTTTAGATAATTCATCGAGCGTCTGCAGCCGCCAACACGTGTGGACGGCAGTCGTAGACATGTCGGCGGCTGCAGTTGCCTCTGCCGTTGATGCGTGCCGCCCGTGTATCATACATATACACAAGCGTGTATATGATACACGAGCGATGTGTTAGTGCTCATGCACTAACACGTTCGTAAAACCGGAAGGCAAGGGCGCCTCCCTTGCCCGCCCAGCCATGCGTTCGTGCTCGCCGAACTAAATGAGCACGACGGTCGCGTGTTCTCACGACTATGACGCGGCCCGATGCTGCCTTTTGTTAATAGAAGACCCTAGACAAAACATAATGAATTGTCCATCCACAAAGTAATTTTCAATAACTTCTATGTACTTACTATCATAATTAAAGAATGTTTAACAAACATTGTATTGGAACAACGGACTTTGTTTAAGTTAAATATAAACCGAACAAATCAATAATTAAGAAAAAACTTCAACAATCTGCGATTAATGAATTATGTTCGCTATAATTTTTGCAATAGCATGACGGAGTTATCGAAGGAGTCGATGTTTTGTTTTCAACATTGCAATGATTCAATTAATTCTCCAGTTAATTGTTTCAGCTACCTACTGACCTATTTAAAGCAATTTTACTAACGATTTTCATTTTTTACAGGGTGTTCGCGCACTTTAAAAGCTGCTTACTACATATACCTACCTACCTGCGTTTATTTTTATTCAAAATGTAACGTATAAAATTAAGATAGATAAGCAATTAATTTTATTCGACCTAAGTGCCACTTTTGGAATATTGTTCTAAAAAGATAGATACCAGAGCAAAATTATAAATTCGTATTTAACTTACATACTAATTCGTTGTACAGGAAGAATTTTTAATCACCAATCAATTTTCTACGTTATCTTAAAAAAAATCTACGTTTGTGGATACCATCCACGGATACAGATCACCGATGCACCCACACGCACGTAGTCCTTTTCTCTCACTCTCTTACGCGGCAACATAGTATTCAGTATTCACATTAATATTCAAGTTTTAACTTAGTAACCACGCTGAATTGATAATATTTCAGAAAAAAAAATTGTTCAATAATTTTTTCTACGTATTTTTGATTTTGAAAAATGAAGCCAAGAAAGAATGAAAAATGATATTTGGATGGTGATTAAAAAAATCATCCTTTGTTTATAAGTAAGAACATGAGAAATATATTAGTACCATCAGTGTAATTACCCACCTACTCCATACAGTTTATTGGTAGGAACATAGCAGGATCTTCTTTGTCACTTGATTGAAAATAAAAACGTTAGTCACAACGATCCTAACATTACTACCACAAACACATCTTACCGTTACGTCAAACTCTTACGGAAATGACAACATTAAGTATAGAAACCCCTAAAACAGAAGAAGATTTTTCTGTTCTAGATTTTTCAATTCCATTTGTTTTTGCTACTTAGTTTCATAGGTAAATAATAAAAACTGTAAAACGAGCGATGACGTCAGTGAAATGGCTTAATTTTCCGTCCGTCTCTCACTCCATCCATACTATGAAGGCATAATTATGTCATCGGAATGTTCGGCGTCGTTCAATCGTTTGGCGTACGAACGAATTTCATAATTGATTTTGATATTGAAAGCTTGATAATTGAAAATTTATCAATTATATCAGTGTGTAACAGTTTTGTGGTAGTAAAGTAAATAATTCGAATTCACCAGCTTTGAGTGGAGTCAGGAGCCCAACATATTAAACCTAGATTTTAATTATTGAGAGTTTGTTCCTCTCCTTCATCAGAGTCAGATGAATAGTACCTATCTATGGTGGGATAAGGACACTCGTTTTTTTTTTCAGACTGTTTTAATGGTTTTCCGATTGTATTAATAGAACATTATGGTAATTGAGGTCAAGCCAAGCTTCAAGGAGGTTGGTTATGAAATACAGAATCATACTTACGTTCCTTCATTCCATAAACTACGCGATTACCTTGCGAAAATTCATGCGTTAACACCTACTACTGTATGGAGTAAAGTGATAAAAACGTTAGTGGTTTTAAATTGCTTCTGTGTCTATGTACGAATATTTAAGTACACCTTAACTGGCTTGAGCTTATCTGATAGTGGTAGGTACGTCGAGTCATTGTTTTCTATCAATTTATTTAATGGCATTTGCACAGTTCGCATTAGTCGGGGCGTTCCCGTTAATAACTATATTATCTGTGCAACCGTGTGATAAGGATTCAGATTTCAGATGGGCTATTGTAAGGAATGATTAGTGCAATCGTATTAGGAATTGCAAATCCGCAAAGAAAGCTGTCAACTCGCGTACCTAAAGGATACAAGGCGTTAGATTTGTGTCATATTTTTATGAAATTACTATAATAAAATAAAGTTTATCTCTCAAAGTAGGTACGTGACAATACAGCACAACTCGCCAGGATGTTAAATTATTTTCTTTCTTTTAGGGCAAATAACGAAATAATAAAAAAGTGAGCTACATTAAAAAAAAAATAACAATTTATGACCAAAACGCCTACTTATTCTCAAGGTAGAAAATTACAAACGACTGTTATACAAAAATAATACCTATATTTTTTTAATTAGCTAAACTGTCGTTAGGGTATAATATGAAAATATTTGGTGTTCAAAAAGTGCAGTTTAGAAATTCTAATAGTTATTGTGATTAACAACGTTCGTAGACATTATTGATGTCCTTTTCTAAAAAGTTTACTACCTACATAGGTAGTTTTCCACTTATTTGTATGAAAGTAAATATTTAAAATCAATTTGTTCAGTGTCCGTTTCGGTAAAACTAGTCGATTTTTTCGTATCCATACAATGTTTAATTGTTATAATTGCGTGTACATAATATACTGTTTGATCTATTATTTAGTTTCTACCTTGTAACCTTCTATATATTTAGAGCTATGATAAGATTATAGTTCTTTCGTATTTAACTCATAAATAAATTGATACTGGAAAAATTGCGTTCTGTTCTAATAGCTTCAAGTTATAAATCACTTTGGATGTGATTGATATTTAGCCAGTTTTGATACAGCATATAATAATGTATCTGCCTTCCCGTTGTGGGCATGTGTGTATGTATGTATTAAAGCAATGCAGAATCTCTTTTTCTTAGTCTGCATAAGGTTGCCGTGTTTTCAGTTTGCTTTCAACTTTGTACTAACATCACAAACACTTTGATTATGTTAATGTCACATTCAGGTCACTAGCGATAATCAATAAAACTCTTACCTCTATTAACATTACCTCATGTGTAAGTCGTTTACTAACATATTTGATATTAATAGGTAATAGTTTTAAATGATTTACGTATTATTTTTACCTCAACCATCTTGGCTTCGAGTGCCATACTAGATTATTTTAAGTTTAATTTTATTACAAATTTTATTTAGATTTAGGAGGAATGGTAAGAGAGAACAATTTTTCTTATAAAAACGCATTTATAATATTTTGTATCTAGATATTGTCAACACATAATTATTTTTTGTATGAAGTATTTTGTCACCGCCGATTTTTTTTTTTTGGCTTTATTCTTAGGTAAAAACTTATTTCCGCCACAGCTTAAAACGTGGTATTGTTATTTTTATTGCATTCTTCGGTCTCGTTTAGTGAACTTTAGTTCGAATAACAGCTAAATTTGCTTGCTCCCACTTGACTTGAAATAGAATGCTATTGTCATATCACTGCTTTCTTTTATCATGTTGCGCTACTTATTGTATCACGCAACCGTGTGTAAATTATACTTTAGCTGGCAGCTAAAGTATAATTTACACACGGTTGCGTATAGCATAAAGTTTGTCTGTCTAAATTGATGCACTGAGAGTGGCACAATTAATTAATCACGTTTCGTGTGGATCACATTTTTAACATGTATGTATGTGTATTGACGTGGTTTTTATTAATGTATATTCATTAAAAATTGTATACAAAAATCGCTTTTTATTTAAAGCCCCTACACACCTCTGGAGCCATTACCCATTTTATAATATGCAGTGCATATAGGCAAACGTGTTTCTTGTCCCTCTCAAGTGAATATTTATTATCCATTGTATTCCAATAAAGTCTGTGTGCCAGCAGTTCAGTCCACGTGACGTTATTATTGAATGAATGTTTCCAATGCAGGGCAAATGCATCTTTAGATTAGCACGTCGACTGCAAGTAATACTAACCACTCAAAAGAAATGTCACGACTTTCGACGCATTGAGGAAAAGACTTGGTTGTTTAGAAAGTTGGTGGAGCGAGTCAATTATAATTTGATAGCCCCACAATTTTAAGATTTTTCAACATTTTGCAAATTCTTCCTTTGCCAGCATTATTGACTGTTCCATGGGCATCTCTAGATATTTTCATAAAATTTGTACCTAGTTCGATAGCTGATTAAATGAAGATGTTACCCTGTAATCGATACCAAAATTTTGAGATAAATGATGATTTTTTTGATTGATGTGTTATAGAATACTTTGTTACGGCAGAAGCTACAACCATCCCACAAGCTATCGTATCGAAAATGACACATTTCGATATACTGATTTGCCTTGACCCCGACAGCAAACAGCTGCGGAAGAATAGCGGTCGGCTATTTGATTAAGGGCTGATTTTTCCATCGCCAGATAACTTTTATTCGAGGAATAAAATTGACGTTTGACAGTTTTCGTATGAAATTACTGTCAACATTTCAAAATTATTCTTTGAATAAAGTTATCAGATGATTAAAAAATTAGCCCTAAGGGCTGAGTTTTCAATCATCTGAATCATCTTTATTCGAGGAATAATTTAAAATTTTTGACAGTAATTTCATACGAAAACTGTCAAACGTCAATTTTATTCCTCGAATAAAAGTTATCTGTCAGATAATTTTAGTACAGTAAGTACTTACTGTATTTAGAAAAGTCAAGAGTGCGGTTAGGGTTCACTATCACACCTAATCACATCCAAGTTTTCAGTGTTCACCGACGCGACGGTAAAAAAAAACATTCAGTACGGTATTGTTGAATAATTTATTGTCAAATTAAAATCAATTGAAATGAAAAATGTGTTCCGCCACTAGGGTGCAGGTTATTTTTTAGGTAACCGTAAGCCAGCGGTGTCCAAGGTTAACTTAGAAAGTAGGTTGGTAATTAAAATCGAAAACGTCACATTTGTATTTGCAGTGATAGCTAACAGGTCAAATTAATGGTATACCATAAATGTTTAAAGCAAGCTGAGGCAATCATTCGCTAGAAACTAACCTATTGTAAATTTCTCATCGCTCTACATAATTATACAAATCATATTTTTTAGATCTCTACAAATACCACAAACAACATTTTAATAAAAATAACAAATTACATAAACCAAACAGAGTCGTATTATACATATAATAGGCACCAAATCATCGTTGTTAGTGTTAATACTTGCGATTACAATCAGCTTCTACATAGATTAGTAAGTATAATCAACTAAAAACATACAAATTCGTCTTACGTTTTTGCATTGCAGCTTTGTATATGATTGTAAATTGATCAAAATAAGATACGCGACAGCCACGAACATATTTACAGAATAACAATCAATAAAATCACCAATAAAACTTTTAAGTTTAAATTGGTCGAAATATGACTTACTATGAAAAGAGTTTCATGAAAACATCACGTTTCCGTCTAATCAAATCGCATGACACTTCTACAACAGAGTGAGTAAAGGGCTATTGTTGAAGCACAAGACTTGCCTTAATCAGGTGTCACTATATTTAAGGGTGGGTTATCCTAACCCTGTATTTTGAATGCAAAGAGCGCGAAATCGCGCGGCCCGAAATTACAACTTAAGTTGACTAAGTGCCTACTTTTTATAACAGGAAAAATGGGATAACCCCCGACGAATTCCGGATATTATTATTTAATCTGTTGCGCCAGCATTGTTAATTTACCGAGAGATGACTGCTAACCTGAACACTGAATAAAGCAACGCCGCAACATTTGCAATGTAGACAAAATAAAAATAGCAACAAACATTCTTTCAGTTCTGTATTGCAATTTCGATAATATATGACGACAGTCCAGTAATAATATGACAAAGTCACTCCTACGGCAAGATTCGCAGACCGAACTTTGACTTGAAGTAAAAGGAGGCGTCGCATACGAATATGACATTATTCGTATAGCATTAATGTTCATTTCCGAATGAAATGCTTGCACATTAGCTTATATGATCATGAACATTAGGTAATACGGGCTGTATCTGCAACGCCACGTCAATGCGCGTATTTTGCGTACAAGAAACCTTAATCACATATGAAAAAGGTTGATATTCGTATGGACAGCTTACTTAAAACAAAAGTACGATCTGCGAATCTTACCCTATGCATGAAATCGATAAGTTGAATTCAGATAGATCAATTATTCATATTATTATCTCCAAAATTAAGCATTTGATATTGTTGACGAAGATAAAAAGTATTACTTCAAACACATTCGAGTTTTTTATAAAATGTAAAATCATCTAAAAATTTAAAAATTTTTCTTAGAACTATCATCATTGTTTAGGTACGGCAGACTCGAGTATAAAAAATAATTGAAGCGATGATTTCTCGAATCGTCAACTTATCAGGCTGACATGTACCTGCAATCAAAAGAAAATTGTTATAGTGTCATCTATTGTTGTTCCTTACGAACGCGAGGGGAAGTCCCATGAAAGGGTATTGTGGCGGTGATGAATAGATAGAAAAATGCAAAAAGCCATATCAGTCTATACAGGTTGGCCATGACATCGACGCGCAACTAAAACGAAACCATGAATTCAGCACATGATTACAGACGTCCCTAGAGTTGGATTTTTTCGTAGTTTATTAAAAAATAAATTTGCTTTGCCGTGCATTTTGACCATGTAGGTATTGCACAGCTGTTTTTTTTTTTATAGGTTACCAATAAAAAAATCTCATCAAATCATGTGTTGTATTCATGGTTATAGTTTGCGCGTCCATGTCCCTGCCACCCTATATACCTGCTTAATCCCAGTGCACACCTAATTAAGCGTAAGGGCATCCCCTCCCCATGTTCAAAAGCAAGCGCACATTATTACAGACGCATCCAGCATGCAACCCGCTTGTACGTAGTGTGCGAATTGCGATACTTCATACAAAACTTACAAGTGATTTAGGGGGTTATGGCGCAGCGTGCCCCCCCTCCCCGAATTTGGGTCAACCTTAAAATATAATTATACTCATCAGCTTCCTAAACGATTAGGAAGTACCTTCTAAGTTAGGGACTAACCACTCTTATTCAACTCTGTTCAGCTTTTGTCCATACAAAATCTTTGTTTTCTATGGACAAAAGCTGAACAGAGCTGAATAAGTGTGGTTAGTCCCTTATCGGCAAACCTTTCGCCTAGTTCAGAGGTCGGCAAACCGCGGCACTTAGAAGTAGATATTACGTAACCACAACAAAATACCTAGGTATCTCTTATGAATATACTATAATTTTACTTCATGGCTAATAATGTTGTGGTTACCTCTTCTGGCTTAAAATATTGCCGACCCCCTGACCTAGCTGTTGTCGATAACGTTATTTTTAACTTTTAGGTTATTTAAAATATTTAAAACGATATATATATATATATATTCTTGGAAATGTTATACCCACTTATAAGAAGTTTCAAATTATAGGTTTTTATGTTCAACAAAAACCAATCCTCCCAAAACAGCTACCTACTTATATATTTATCTACTACCTATCTAGGAACTACCTACTGACTTGAAACATTTAACTATTCAGCTGAATTATGCGTGATGTAGCAGGCTGTGGATTTATCCTCATATTTACAGGACTTATAAAAACAAGGTGAGTACCTATGGGTAAGTTGATTATGAAGCAAAGCGTTAGGTAATTTACAACGTTTTTTTTAATACGTTAGTGAAAAGCCGAAACAAATTACACGATACCTACCGAAATTTACAAAAAAATATGGATGAGATTTGGAAAAGTTACAGGTACGCTAGAATTGTCACCACACTGCGAACAACGAGAACATATTGAAAATATAACATGGTTTAAAAACGACTGAACTGCTTTCAGGTTTGCACTATGTGTACTAAAAATAACGTTGTTTGTTCAAGGTTTATTAATTAAGGTCTGTTTTGCAATCTCAGAGACCAATTTGCTGGGTGTTATTTTATCAGAACGTATATGAATGCGGTTTTTTTTTTATTCGGTACCTTTCTATAAATCTTCTGTGCCTTCTCGTTACCGACTGTGGAACAACAACATCACAAAAAGTGATTACTAACCCATTAAATGTCAATTTAGTCTTCGAGATTAAAAATACTGGATTACCTGCAGCGAAAAGAAAGCCAATGATTCCAAGGGAGCAGAGTGAGTTTAGCGCAATTAGTATATACGGTGAGTGAAGAAAATCTATTTACACTGTCATATTTACTAAACATCATCCTCTCACCGGGAGGCCTGTGTCCCAGTAGTGGGAAAATTATAGGTGATAAGCATAATCAACCTATAATTTTCCTATCATAATTGACACAAAACTATTCGGTAGACTGCCTTTTAGCATTTTATTTAATAGCTGATAAGAGATTCACTAGGTACATACATTATACCTCTGTTTCGATTTTTAATTACTAAATATTTCGTTCAAATCTAAGCGTTATTGGACTTCATTGCTGCTCGTACTTAGCAAGATAAGAACTATAATGGTTTCCGACAATAGCCTTATGGTTACTATCGTACAGATAAGTGACACGTAACATGAAATGTAACACACGTTGAAAGAAATTCGCCTAGTTCTTGTGTTGCATGGCATAAATGAGAGAGATAATTTGTGTTACATTTCATGTTACGTTTACCCTATATTATTATTCGTCTCCAAAACATAACACAAACCTAACTCATGGTTCCGTTCGATTGTCCTAGTTAAAGCTATAAATTGTAATCTACGGAAATCCCAGTAGGTATATATCTACGGAATCCCAGGCCATATGGGCAAGTAGACGAAAAACAATTTAAGGAGTATTTTCAATGTAGAGCCTGTCTCAAATAAGTGCTAGCAAATATATGGATAGATAAATCCTATGATAGCTACACAGAACGAACAGGCTATCCACTTATCTTCCTAACTACTTCCTGTCTCGACACAAACTCACAACTTCCTAATTGACTCTACAATGCTTTGTGACTGTGATACTCTGCGCAGTCTAAGACCATTATAGGTACAAAACATGATGCATCCAGATGTTGCATTCAAAAACATGTTTTTCTAAGTACTTCGCGTTTAATTGTTATTTGGATGTAGTCATTGTGGTAGATTTGTCAGCTGTACAGTACATTGCTTTACCTCATATTCATAACAGACGTATAAACGAAGGATTAGGCATGTAACTGCCTAAGCAACATGTCAAAAAATTGGATACATATCGATAACGAGCCCGCATTAGTAAGAACTAACGACAAACGCTGTACCTAAGCAGGTACAGCTACCTACTACCTGCTTACTCTTTACATATTTGCTAACAGTTTTGCGAAAATGCACTTTATTATTTTTAACATGGGAAGTCCCTAATTTAAGATATGAATTTAGCCGTCAGTTGCGAAGGAGCGGTTTACTTTGGGAACTTAAATTTTTTGGAAAACTTATTTAAGACGTTCTAATATAATTAGGTAATCGAGACCTTGAATGACCTCGATAGATGCCGACGCCAAAAATAGGTTATTAAATTCTATGAAATACTTAAGTTCTTATCTATACATCGAAGTTACATGACAATAATTGCTAATACATTAAAAATAATTTGTATTTGTAAATTATCTATCTACAATGCTTATCTATAAAACACTTGTTTTCGGTAGCTAATAGTTACGATTAACTTATATCGATTTACATGTATTGTCACAGCAAGACAAGAGAAACTCAAAGCTAAAACCTAAACTTTACCCAAGGTTGCAACCTAGGGTAAAGTTTTACCCACTAAGGGGTAACGAAAATTTTATTTGGTAGTCTTTGTTCTTTCACTAGCTACAAGGAGACCAAACCGTGAGTTGGGGTGGGTTGCCCCAAGTTCCCAAACTTGCATTGCTCGCTCTCCAGTAACCTAACAACGCAACCCGCACTAGATAAGAGCCTGGGTCTTATGATATGATACCAAAACATTAGGTAAGTCGATGAGACGTCCTTAGTCGGCGAACGGTGTTCCAATGAAACTTAGTAAAGGCGAAAAGTTCGTAACTTTCGCTATTGTCTAACCTAAAACTAAAGCCTTATAAGACCTTGTCTGCACGGTGGTTAAATTTTAAGAGATTTTGATAGACATAATTGTTAAAATATCAATTGTAACTATGTTATACATATAGGGTGATATCCCTGAATTGACATGGTAATTGCAACCAGCCGCTGTCTCCCCAAGTCTTATAACTATAAAACTGTATTGAAATACCGACAAAATCTATGTATTTTGACATAGTAATGTGTGAATGATTCAACTAACAATGGCGCCGATGCCCTTGTTCACAAACTAAACTAAATTTAAGTTCAGTGCATCTTTTTCTTTCTATTTCATTAAGAAAAGGACAGAAGATAAATATTAGTTTAGTCCTGTCAAATTAGTCAACGCCTGCCATAAATTGACGTGGTTTTACTAGGCATGTTTTTAATCACGTCTAATTTGTCTATGAAGTATCTTCATTTGACAGGACTAAACTAATATTTATCTTCTGTCCTTTTCTTAATGAAATAGAAAGAAAAAGATGCACTGAACTTAAATTTAGTTTAGTTTGTGAACAAGGGAATCGGCGCTAATGTCAAATAAATATTGATAATACAATGTATATAGTGCAGCAAGTTTATCTGGCCGGTGGTTTTAATTAGAACTAACGAAATCACTAAAACACTGACAAGATTTACCAACCTATTCAGTAAAAATATCACCTTAAAACTGTAATGAAGTATGCTTGAAGTGAGCTGTCATTTTACCTGATGCGTGGGAAGGATTGACACTATTGACACCCTACTTCACATTTATTTTCAAGATGAGATTTTAACAGAATAGGTATACTGAAATTTTCTCCGATATCGGCTCGAAAGCCAGAGCCAGATGTACTTGCTGAACTATACACTAGATATCTACGCAACGACTTCCGTAAAAAAAAATGTTACGTACGTAAACAAAGCTCATTTAATAAACCGTTTAATTACAAGTATAAGAGTCCACCACTAAAGAATAATTTATTAGTTTACGATTATTTTAGGGTTAATTATGGTTGTCGTCATAACAATTTCTGTCTACCGTACACTGTTAATGAAACATGTAACATATATTGGACGAAGCCATACAAATACATCCACCACCACATCTAAACAACTCATCCACCACCACAAAATATAATTAAGTAGTAGATAACCTACTGACCTTAACCAAGAGTCCATTTTCCACTCAGTTGCGATGAAACGTACTGTATGGATGTAAAAACATTATTCATCAGTACATTATAGGTACACATATTGAGAAAAATGGTAAGTAATTAAAACAACTCAAATATGTCTAAGTATTATTTTTACTCTGTCTTGTATTTGATTGAATAAGTCTATAGTTTATTATTACACTGTGCTTTCGAAACCTGAGTAATACATAGTTTTGTACAGTCAAATTGACGCGAATTATGCTTTAGAAGCAAATTTATTTTATGAATTATTTCGCGAGATTTGTAACATTTTTAATGGTCAATTCTCATGGGATCAGGCATCTTTTTTAAGTCTAACAATATTGTAGAATGCTATCAAATCGTGGCAAGATCTTATAGATGATGCTGCAAGTTTGATATCCTTGTTATCAGCGAAATATTGAAAATATTGACTGTACCTACGTACATTTTCTTATAGCCCACTTAAAACAGGTACTTAGTGAAAAGACAACAACGTACCGTACCGTTACCGTAACTCATAGGCGTTTGCGCACTGCATCTCCGATCCGATTCCGAGAAATGACGGTCCGAACGAAATGTGTCAAGGGGGATCCGTCAAGGTAGCCTCCGATTCGCGAATTATTTATAGTTTTCACAGAAATTTTGTGAGAACTGCCGTATTTTCAAAGTTTACGAATGCAATGTCCTCTCAAATTACTTACTATAATAACCTAAGTTTGAATAAAGTTATTGGTATAAACATGCATATTCCTTTCCTTTTCCTTATACGCCAACCAATTAAAATCTGACTATATGCTTTATGAAATAAAGCTACAAGTAAAGCTCACAGAGTATTATATCGGTACCTACCCATGAATACCGCCAATTGTAAAAGCTGAGGAATACTATAGTTATAGTAATCCTACGCAAAATTATTCATAAAACAATTTTATTTCAATTTAGTTGCTGTTATTGATATGTAACAATTTTTTTAATCATTCGATTTTCAGTTGTGCGACATCTTATTAATGACAAATATTGTAAATTACACTATTTAATTATTATTATATAGGCACTTTTTGTTACGAATCTAATTATATTAATTCATAGAAACATGTTTTCTACGAATTGATGCAATCAGGTATTGTTTTGTTTAATAAAAATATGATATACTTATATACGTACATATTTACATAGTATCATTTACCTATCTCTTTCAATAGGTAGGTATACATTTTTTACTATAAAATTCCAGAGATAACTTTGAACAAAATATAAAATGTTCTTAGATAAACCAATTTTAATGACATAATCGTTCCATTTACGTGAAATAAACAAGTATTTATTGTTCACTTCATTATGATAAATTAATTGTGTCAAAAGTATTTTTTTATATGGTTAAGTACATAAGAACCTTTAATATTAGAATAATAATAATTAATCATCTGCCTAGCCTTTTCAATACTAGTCTGTTTAGCCCAAGTAGCAAAATTCTCCTATAGTCAGACTTATAAAACTAAACGTCTTATAGGAATCTAATAGACGCTTTGGCTAAGAACATTGATCTTACAACAGCATCTAACAAGACTATTTGAGTTATAAGTACTTATAATTCATTTACTAGTCTTAGAAACGTTTACAGGAAGTAATCCTGTAAACGTTTATATGATTTTTAATACAAACTAATTAGCAAAGTGTCGCTTTTGATTGACAACGTTTTGTTTCATTCTTCTATAAGACATGCACTTCTATCTAACGTCTTAGATAAAGCTGCTATAGGTCAAGGATATTATAGGACTGATTTGTCTTAGTTGTGACTTCCAACTTCTAATGGATTGTTAGCACCAAACTAGCATGCCCTCCGATTTTATAGGTAAGATTCTACTTTCATGTGTCCTACATTTGCTATCACTAGAGTAATCGGCCTAGAACCCTAAAACATAAATATGTTGGCGAAATACTTAAGTCTTGTAGTATCAGCGGGATTGTCCGAAAGGGTTACCGCTACCCCGGAACATAAAGGGTGAAGGAAGGAACATGGGTGGGTTTTAGTCGGTAAGAGTCTGACACTCCCTTCCGCTCCACCCAGAGCGGGAGGGGTCATTTGACGATTTCCCATCCGGAAAAAAAAGGTCTTGTAGTAGTCTTAACTTTGGACTAAATAGTATTATAATAAAAATGTAATATTACTGCTCGTGATCCAGATATTATCCTATCCTATGGCGGCTTAAGTAGGTATTTGTTAATTATTACCATCCAATACTTATCAATAAAATTAATTTCGCAATTTAAGTAGACTTCTAGATTTTTTACACAACAGTTAAAAGACAAAAGTTACCTATGTTATGCTAACAGATATTATAATATGATTTTTTTTATCATTTGAAAATATTATATTTTTCTTAAGACACCAGGTCGTCACCGATACAAAAACAATGAAGAAAGAATGCTCTAGTAATGGCATCACGCTAACAACTGTTGCATCAATTACACCAATAAAAGCACATAAAATAATTATAAAATCAAATTGAACTTTACCGGACTGTAACACATAGAGCGGGCCGCCGGTGGCCCGTGTTGTTCTATGCTGTAACAAAACGACTATAGGGAGTAATAGTCCTATAAACTGCGCCCAAATGCGGTTCCATAAACGTTTACAGGATTTATATACGACTAAAAAATATATGCTTCTAGAATACTTACAGGGCCACATTTTGCTACTTGGGTATTTTACATGCAGGCTATGCCGCGACGGCGGATCGAAGGTCAAAATATTTTGAACTTTTAGAGTACGGTTTTGTAGTGAAAAATAAATACAGAAGCGTTTATTTTATTGAAGGTGGAGGAGGCATGGGTCTCGGTATGAAATGGAAGAACCGACCCGCGACCCTGGCAAGCGTTCCTCGACCCGTGCATTTTTCGCTTAACCAGGAGCCCCTCATAGAATATCAAATATATATTAATAACAATATGTAAATCAAATAATTAGTAATCAATAACCAGGCAGTTATTGACTCTTAGGTCAACCTAATAAAGCATTACTAGATATGAACCGTGGTCCATCTATATATATATAAAATTCAAAGTCCTGACTGACTTACTGATACATCAACGCACAGCCTAAACCGCTGGTCCTAGAGACATGATATTTGGAGGGTGTGTGCTTCGTGCAGAGTAGGTATCCACTAAGAAAGGATTTTTCGAAATTCCACCCCTAAGAGGGTGAAATGGGGGGATTTCGTTTGTATGAAATATCTTATTTCTAAATAATTTATGAAGGTTGCCAGTTTTTTTTCTAAACTACCCCCTAACAAGGGATTTCGGGGTTTCAAAGTTTGTATGGAAGAATTTTAGCGCGCGGTCCGATTTACTCGAAACTGAGTATTGAAAGTAAAGAATCATGTGTATCAGGGTTTTTCGAAAATCTACCCCTGACGGGCTGAAAAGGGGTAGTCAATTTTACAGCGTGGCTTGATTAATTCCCGGGGGGGGGAGCGGGGATACAGTTTATATGAAAAATCTTATTCTATAGGATAATAAACTTGAAAATTGGCAATAATACTTGCCTACGTAAGTAATAAAGTTTATCATTATAAGTTTTTCAAAACTACGCCTCAAAGGCGCATATAAGGGTGTTAAAGTTTGTGTGGAAGAATTTGAACGCATGGTCCGATTAACTCGAAACTCAGTGTTTATACTTAAGACCGAAAATAAAGAATAACATGTATCAAGGTTTTTCGAAAATTTACCCCTAACGAGGTGAAAAGGGGTAGTCAATTTTACAGGGGAGGATTTTACTGTTGTTAATGTGAGAAATCTCATTTGATTGATCTAAAAACTTGAAACTTGGCCCAAATGCCTGTCTACATTAATCATGAATTTTCAAAAACTACTCTTTGTAGGGGTAGTAAATAATAAAGTTTATACTTATAAGTTTTTTTAAACTACCCCTCAAGAATGGTTTAGGGGTGTCAAAGTTTCTATGGAAATTAAAACAAAAGATAAAGATTCATGAGTTTTAGGGTTTTTCAAAAATCAACTCCTGTCGGGGTGGAAAGGGTTCGGGCCAGATTTCACTGTGAAAATGGGTATAAATTACGTTTTAGTCAAACAATTGAAACGTACCAAACGATTTTTAAAAAACAGTGAAAAGGGAGGATGTCCATAGTTTATTATATACATATTTATGAACAATTAATTTATAAACTTGAAACTTTTCTAAATAAATTATACTACCTTTTGAAAGGCGGACGGGGGTCTTAAAAAAAATAGAATAGGACAGAATACTTTTGCCTAGCATTTTCCCAACTATGTTGGGGTCGGTTTCCAGTTCAACCGGATGCAAATTTTTAAATAGGTACCCTATCTATACAAATAAATAAAATTTAAGTGTCTGTTTGTAATATCAAAATAACAGATTTTACAAAATGCGTATAAAAAAAAAACGCAACCTACTTATAAAAAAAAAACATTCTTTTTTAATTTTTGGCTGTCTGTTTATTCTAGCTAATCATCGAAACGGCTGGAGTGGTTTTGACGGGACTTTCACTGGCTGATGTTATGGAGTAACATAATTATATTTAATTATTTCTTATAACTTTTCGCACACAATAAAGGTACAAAGGCTGCCTTTTAGGCTTTATAGGCTACTTTTTGTCTCGGTAGCATGTTCTCGTGGGATAATTTCCAACATCCACGCGGGCGAAGCCGCGGGCAGAAGCTAGTTAAAGATAAATGTGTAGACTCAAATATCCGGACGATTGTTTGGAAAGTTATTATACCACAGTTTTAGTTATGCGGTGAGTAAAACAATAGTTCATTAATTTATTTGCTTCTGTAGCGTATGTCGCGAACAATTCCTGCAGTTATAACAAGCACTGCCGTCAAACAGACTGCTGTTTCCGTCGATAATTATTTTCTGATGTAGGTAGGTATTTATCTGGTGTAGTGTGTATTTTAGTCTGTGTTAAAGAAATGTATTTTCTTTCTTTCTTTTTTGTAAGTCACATAGTTGTTTTTTACTTTAGTCATTTTTATCTGATTTATAAACCTACCGACAAATATAAAGTTTTTAGTTATTATAATAGGAATCTATTTCTAAGAGTTTCTTATTGGGAATTAGCCTATTCACTGAAAAACTGATAAGGCAATTTTATTGTTATTTCTATGCTATATTTTACAGATAAATATAATTTTAATTTCTTAATATTATGGAATCGTATTTTGATTATTCTCTAATACACCTAATTAAATATTTATATAATTGAATTATAAAAACGTACCTACATACTATAATAATTGGTATTATTGGCCGCAATTGACAACATTTCAAAATATATAATCCCCTTCAACAAAAAATACCATTTCTGGAGCTTTCTATTCCTGTTCGAATATAATTAATGAAGTAATTATATTTTTTACTGCTTACTGGGCAGTCTCCTAAGACCGGTATCCTGTCGGTAAAACAGTTAAGGTACCTGCCCTTACGACACCATCTCAAAAATCCACCCTGTATAATTATTATCAACTTGAAATTATGAAATGTTGCCAATAAACATTAAAATCATCTTGGTAGAATTTAATTAAAATACATCATTTTAGCACCATTTCAAAAATTCTACATCTTCGTGTCTAAATATCTCTTTGTTAACAATACAACAAAAATACTTTGGAATAGGGATGGGCCAGACGTGGTTTGAACTGAATACTAACATCGGCCGAATATTCGGTGAAAATAAAAAAGTCGGTCGAACTTCGGTTATTACACGACTGCCCAAAAAAAAGAGTGTTATTTTCACTGCGTTTTCATGAGTCTAATCGCCTCTTGGAAGCGCCGTTTATTCTGAGTGACTTTTCTCAGAGGCGGACAGGAACAGACTCCTGCCAGATAACGCAGAATCCTTGGTGTTTTTTTGCAACATAACCTGCCCTTGGAGAATTTTAAATACTAGTAGGTAACAAGATTTCAATAAACACTTTTATAAAAAAAATTTGGCGATAATTATTTCAATGTTTAGATGTTAAAATTCTGATAATGTTTAGGATACATTTAATTGTTTGATAAGTAACAAACAATGTATTCCTAAATGCTTCTGATTTTATTTTATTTTAGTTTTATTAATTTAGCCAAAACAGTTCGAGTTATTTTAATAAGTTCTTGTAGCGAATGTTTGGCATTTGAACCGAATTTCGGCCCAGCCCTACTATTAAATTAATAAAATTTATATTATCTATAGCCAGAGAGCAGTAAGAGGAATTTGTTACTATTGCCGATGCCATACTGGTAGGTACTCGGAATTCATTAAACTCGGATGCTGTCAGTCAAAAATATGACAGATTGAAAACATTTAAATTTTGTTGACAAGTGTCAATAATTATGGTCCACTAAAGATAATAATTACTATAGGTGACGATTGTTGGGAATGAACTGACGCCATTATGCAAATGCGAAATTCTACAAATTCGGTGCCTAGGTACCTACACCACCTGCCGTATAGTATACAAATTATAAGACCTTCACGATTTTTGAATGCATATTTATCTATGCACCTAGTGAAATTCGTAGCGGAAATTACGACTGCGTTAAAGTTCATCGCTATTCTTTAGGTACATACCACCAAACCACCAAATGAATTTTCAGTTAATTTAAACGCGGTTTTGCCGGCACCCAAAAAGTTCATAATAATAAACTTTCGACATGTGGATATTTAAGAAAAAAAAAGTAATGATTTACCCCTACACCATTCAAAATCGTATGAATTTCCTTAAACTCAAACAACATACAGTGACGTGTACTAATACTGTATGGATTGTATGTACCTGTAATATTGTATGGTCCAAAATACATAAACAATATATTATTATTTTAACTTTAAACACTAGACCGACTATTAGTAATAATGGTAACTATTTAATTTATTTAGTTATAAATATAAGTTCTTTGAAAACAAAGCACCTGTTCTTCCTATACATAAAACAATTTTCAAGTACCTATATAGGTAGTTTCAATTGCATCATGGTAGTCATTCAGAGACATAATTGTAAAAAAGGCGAAGGCAGGTCTAGAACCCCTATTACACTCCACGATATTTAGGGACGGATATTACGGTGATATGTTTTTTTTAATAGGGAGCCTTCCTCTCTTCATCTTATTACATCACCCCGATTTAGGAAAAGGGTTCCTGGATATCGCGTAGTATAATAAGGCTTTTAGCCAAGTATCGGCTTCGCATCTCCAAAATTCGTATTCATATCAGAAACGTGAGCATTTTTTTCGTTTGACGGTTTATTTTTGTTTTGTTTTGCCTAATGTCCTGGTGAAGTTTTCAAGAGCCGACAACAAGTAATGTATTTTAATTAGTTCTTATTATGGAAATCAAAACCAAAGGCATTCTCTTTTAACTAACAACTTTTTCTAGTAATAAAATTTAAATACTTTTTTCGTGGTTTAAAAAAATATTAACTTTCTGAATCCTTTGTAAAATATTATCATAAGAAATAATTACAAGAAATGCAATTATGGAACGAAAATAATAATAAAAACAAAAGGCAAAAATTTTTAAAAATATATAAAATCTTCCTAAATTTATAATAGCTAATGGTGTCTTTCGGAAGACGGTTAGTAAGAGGCTAAAAATAGTTTTGGACCATTTTTAAGGGGCCACCCCGTTTGGAAATTATCATGATGACGCCTATAGTCTGCATCAACACGGCAACGAGTTTAAAGAAAAAAAAGAGCTTAATTTTGTACTGTTAGTTATGAAAAGTGCAAAAATAATCGTGGAGCACCTTTATTAATCTAGTCAAACAGTGTTCAAGCATTTTGTGTCAAACAGTGCCAAGAGCGAGAATTTGAATAGAAGTACAAACTAAAAGGAAATAAAATATTTAAATTGCATATAAATAAAAATTTCTAAGTTATTGGTGGAAATTGGTACTAAATTACTTCTAGCTCTTAATTTGGGGTTGGATTGTTGACATGGGGTAGTAAGTGCAGGTACCTTAACCATTGCAGTAATTACTAACCGGATTAACAAATTGGCTAGTTGACTATTTTTTTTTAATTATTTAAATTGAAGCTTTTTTACCTCACCAATAGCTTGGTATAACCAGCTTTTTAATATCTTCTGAAATTAAAAATATATAAGCGTTCAAAACTCTCAATTAGACAGAGAGGGAAATACTGAATTGTGACATCTTAGTTCAGTATCGCCATATAAATTACATGCAAAACTTCTTTTTGCGAGAAAGAGATAGACAAAAAGCTTTTTTATGTTATAAGTTTTTTATTTTTCGACTGATTTCATATTTGATTTCGAATTCTGTTATCGTATCACGCATGTGAATATATTATCTAATAGAATATATAGTATTCAATATCATGCAACTACCCAATTATGGACCAATTCAAATTCAAATTCAAATTCAAATTCAAATTCTTAACTACAACGATTAAGGTATCTGCCCTTACTATTCCGTCTCACGAATCCACCCTGTATTGGTAGTGCCCGTGGTATTATGGATAAAGTAAAAAACTACCCATGAACTCTCAGCGAGTATACCCATAATCAAAACTATATTATGTGGAACCAATTACTACCAAAAAATTATTGTATAATTATTATATTAAGAGATAAGCAGGTGTGCAAACAATAAATTACCTACATACAGACACTGGAAATGGAAATATATTTCATTTCTTTGTCACCCCTTCACAACTGCAATACTTAGTTAGCATGATCAAACTGCAATGCAATTGAAACAACACAGAAATTGATAAATAAATTACCTAATTGAAATAAAATATAAAGTCGACTCCAAAACTCCCAAGTTTAAAACAAGTCAGATCAGTTTTTAAGCAGTCTGATGCAGTTGGTGAGAGTTATTTTTGATGATGCCACCAACTGCATCAGACTGCTTGAAAACGAATCTACATTTGTGTGTTTTGGCTTTAAATACTAAGTACGCAACATAATTTAACGCAAATGTAGATTTGTTCACACCTGTGATTAAAATTTTGGCCAACCTTCAAAGGCAACCTGGCTGGCATCATAATCATCACATAATAGTAGATCATGCAGTTGTGCCCTAGGTTGCATGCAATGTTAATAAAAAGAACTATTATAATGACTAAGTAACCCTTCAAGAGCATCACAATTGCACTGGGGAATGCAATAACTGGTTCCACAAAACAAACAAAATGGTGTCCTGTGTTACTTATGCAGAACACATAATTATTAATCAAAAAGACTATCAAATAACCAGCCATCAGACAATTTGTTGTTACTATTTAAATTCTATGTTACTGTAAAAAATGATGTTATACTTTACCCCGTCCATGTTTGTAAAACCGTTTTTTGTAACGTCTAGATAGAAAATATTTAACGACTAAAATAAGAATAATGATAGATATCGCGTACAGGAGACTTAGCATTCCGATGTCCAAATTTGAGAATGGGCTCGGTGGAGCTGCAGAAGATCTTGCACGCCGCATAGCTTGGATGCTTACACCTCCATAAACATTTTGGAGATACTGGTACACAGCTGGTAGATTCCAAGCACCTCGGGCAAGTCTACACTCAGGGCACCTTGCAACACTTGGGAACTGAACCTTGGGATGTTCAGGATCTTCAGTGACATCACCTGCTAGTCTAAGATTAACTTCATTATGTGCTATCCACAGCCAAAGCACAGCTTTATCATTTTCTTTTACATCAAATATTCTGTTCCTAGAGGCCATGGCCTGGAAATGTCCAGCACATTCTGTGCAGCCAAAGAAATTCTTGATATAGCCATGCATAGCTTTTAAAACTCGTGGACTTTCTGTGCCAGGTTTTTGAGCTGCATTTACAGTTAAAGTATGAAAGAGTGTCCAAAGACCACAAGTATATCCACGGAATTTAGGTTGACTGCCTTTGCACCTTACGTATTCCAGATTGGTTGTATACACTGGTGCATGAGCTGTTTCCAATCGTTTTACCAGCTCATATACTTCACTGCCACTCCAAGTATTCCTTGTTGCAAGAGTATTACGTAATTCAGACATGTATTCTTTAAGATTGCCTCTAAAAGGAAAGGAGACTATAATGACATCTAGATAGTCTAAAAGTGCTTGTAGAGGTTCACCAGTCAAGGTTTTGAATCTTGTGATTTCTGTATGTAAACTTGTTTTAATGGTTTTTTCCAGGTCACTATAATATACAAGATCAGTATTCAGAGTCACTTGTTTATCATCAGAATGCTCATTAGTGAGTATTTCTTGACTACCTTCATCCCGAGTAGGGAAAGCATAGTTTTTAGATTTTAAGAATGAATTAACTGCTTTTAGTAATCCTAGCTTTTTATTGTCTTTAGGGACGAGTGTTGTAGGCTCACGTGAAGAACTTATAGCAATAAGTCCTGGAAATTGTTTGATATTTGCCAGATCTGCAATTTCACTAGTGTCATGCACTCTTTTAATCCTTACATGTGGGTAATCATTGAAGTCTAAGGCAAGTTCTGAACCCACTGTTGAATTCACATTTTCTAATACAAGGAATGTATAGTTGATATCATTAGGCACATCTTTAACAGCCGCCGAATAATCACTGAAGGATTCAATACTGAGTGATGGTGCAGATTTTAAGTGGCCAATTGTTTGATCATTTTGCATTCTTGTTATTATTTGAGCTTTAAGTTTTTCATGCGAGTCGCTTATCTGTATTTTATCACCAACATTGCCATTTCCTTTGACATAATACTCATGCAAATAGCGTATAGATGGATATGCCATTACCTCGAACTGTCTACAAATTTCATTATTTTCTTCTACAGAACAGTCAATAACTGCTAACTTTATTAAGTTTTTCCAGTTAATTATTTCGGCCGCCAAGGTCTTAAATTTGGGTGCAAACGCTCGACAGTGACCGCAATAGCTATTATAGAATTGAGCCACCACTGCATGTTTCTGGCCATAAATTTTCCTTTCGAAATTCCGGTTCGTTAAAATGTCAACATGGTCCGACTTACTATACAGTCCCTGTTGATCTACATCACCATCGTCCACAATAACTGCACTATTCACTAATGCAAAGAATATAGCAGTAAATAAAAGTAATGCATGCCCCAGGTTCATTTTTGATCGGCTCTCGATAGGTAACGGGAAGCGGGGCACGTCACGTTTGAATAGTATGTACTATGTAGATTTTTATAACAAAACGCGGCTTTCGCCGGTGACTCCGGAGTCCAAACTAAAGTAACGCTGAGTGACACGGTGACACCAACTTATCATTTTAATTCAAACACATAAAAGTGTATGCGTCATTTCTTTACGATTGTTCACAATTCACTTTCAAATCAAGAGACAAATGGTACCAGTAATGTCAAAGTCAACAATATGTCAACCACTGACAGCAAAGCTAAAACATGACAGCAAGAGATAAGACAAAGACAAAGACATTTATTCATCGGATAGTCGGATACGGTAGGTATGTACCTACCGTACAGACGCCGTCTGTACAGACGCAGAGGAAGTCTGAAAGTGGCACCGGTAACTGAAAAGTTGTGTGGAAATCGGTTGTCATGGTATGAGCATGTGTTACGGAGACATGAGGAAAATGTCGTGAGGAGACTTTTGAGTATGAATGTCGATGGCTATAAGAGTAGGGGAAGACCAAAAAAAAGATGGATGGAATGTGTGAATGATGATATGGTTAGAATAGTCGATTATTGTGTCATTTTTAACATTTGATGCCTTTGAGTTGTGGCAACCCATAGATGACTTTTGATGAAAAACGGCGGGAAAAATGAAAGTAGTCTCGAGTTAAATTACTATTTTACTGTGTAGAGTACCAATAAAGTGAATTGTCTAAGTTATAAAGGGGGTGACTACCGAGATGACGACTAATAGAGAAGTATGGAAGAAACAGACATGTTGCGCCGACCCCCAATAAATTTGGATAAGTGCAGGAGAATAATGATTTAGAACTGTCGAGTTTAACACGTTCAATGCTGGGAGCCCTCCTGGAGAGCTCCCAGCATTCAGCAGCTCACTCAAAATCCATATGGTATGCCGGGAGCCCTCACGGAGGGCTCATAATAAATGTAGGTTTTTCTTCGCAAAAACGGAATTATAAACAATAAAATAAAATTAGTTGTAAATCTATTCTAACAAGATTTATTAGTATACGCTTTGGTTTAGAAAACCCAAGCAATTTTATTTTCAAAAAAATTTGGGGCTCTTAGGAAGCACGAATTTCAGGGGTGGAACACCATTTTCACGATTACAAATATATTCACAATTTTTAAGTTTTGGGATTATAAAACATGAGTTTAACAATGAAGGCTATTCAGGGTTCTGTATCAAAATGGTAAAAATAACACATGTGGTGATTTCGTTTGTCAGTCCGTTCGTCTCTCACAGGTGCTTTTTTCAGGAACTACTAATGCTTAGACATGAAATTTGGAATTAATAATAATATAAATAATGCTTGTCCATCTGTATAGAAAGTGTTTTTTTTTTAATATTGTTAGTCTTATTATAACAGAGGCCTAAACGGGGGTTTCATTTTAAAGTGAGGTAAATAGGTCAAATGGGATATCACATGAAAAAGCTTCATTTGCACTTTATAAATCTTATTTTTAATATTTATTTATGCCACATAGTTTTTTGACTCAGTTATGATGAAAAATTTTCGTAAAAATACAACTAGAAATATCAATATCTTATAATATATTATAAGTTCACAGAATAAAGTAATTACGCAAAATGTTCAAGAAATTTTTAACTTTAAAATAAGTGTATTGTAGAGTACGGACGCCAGCACATCAAGTTACTACAATCTGTCAAATTTCTTTAATAGATTTTCAACTTTATCGCTAAAGCATTAAGGTTCAAGGTTGATTGAGAAAATTTGACAGTTTCGGGTAGCTTGACCGGCTGGCGTCTGTACATACCTACGGATAAACACAAAATAATAAGGAGTGCCAAATAACACAAGACAAAAAGGGAAGGCTTCGTTACCGATCAATTTACGGTAATTACCGGTTCTTAAACGTAAAATCATGTTTTTAATGAATAAACTAGCTTTATTAAATAATTTTTTTTTGCTGTCAGTGACATCAAAATGTGCAAGTGGCTTATCTTATTTAAATAATTGACATGAGTTTATACGGTCGACATTCTCTGGGATTTAATCTGGATTTAGAAATTAATTCCTTTCCGAACTTAGAAAAAGGATAAACATCTCTGGAAACAATATAATTACGGATGCTATAAGAAATAAGATATATTATCATTCTTATAAGCAGAAGTTGTATTTTTGAAGACTGTTTTCAATTATATCTCCTGGTTTTAAAACTAAATTATTAATATCTGATGGTCAGCTCTCTCGGGCCCGAGAAGTCGCACTGCTCCTTTATAAGCACTATGTTGTAATGCTTTTGGAAGCAGTATGGCTTAGGGGCTTTGTCGCAGATTGATGCCATTATTGGCTGCCGTTTGATCGCCTCGGCCTTTAGGCGTATGTGCTTGTTCCTCTAGTCTTTGCTCAGGGTTCCTGATATTGAGTCTTAAGGCAGACAGAGCCGCCTCCTCCCGCACGATAAGGTGTAGGGGAGGCAGTCCAAGCATGCCCTGTAGGGCAGCGGTGGGTGCAGTTCTCATGCAGCTAGTGATTGCCACACAAGCAAATCGGTGCAGCTTCTCGAGGTCTCTTTGGGCTGTGTTCAGGTCTGTTCTGGACCACCAGACTAGTGAGCCGTATGTTATAATTGGTCGGATAACTGTGGTGTAAAGCCAGTAGGTGACCCTGGGGCTAATCCCCCAGTTTTTCCCAAGCATTCTCTTGCATTGCCACAGGGATATGCTGGCCTTTGTGGTGATGTAGTTTATATACTTAAAAATATAGTGAAATTGAGAAACTCTTCCTTCCTTTTGAAGTCTGTTAAAAAATAAGCTAGATGAAGTCAACATTTTCTATCTGAGAAGAACTCACGAAACAAACTTAAGGTTTCAATTCTCTTTTAATCTTGGTCGGATCACGTGAAGACAATGTAGATTAGTGCCTGAAATGGTATTTGAGGAATGAACCAGATACAGATTTGAGTCGACCAGTCCAGTCAAAGTAAGCAATTTCCAGCAATCGTGTAGCTCAACTCAGAATTTGAAGATCTCAACGACTCGATGAATATTACCAAGGAAAGGACATTTGGGTAGGCCGCATAAAAGTACTCAAACTGCCAGACCACCATTCAAAATAACTGAAATAGAAACACGTCCCACATAGTCTTCAGAATCACAATAATTTAAGTAATAATACTTTACTATGTCACTTTAATATTCATCAAAATATGTATTAATATTCAGTGTGAATGTGTATATGGTGTAAAAACCTGCAATTAAAATCAATGGGTCTGCAGATTGCATTAGAATATTTAAATAATATACCTAGATACCAAATTTTACCCTGAAAAATATGTACAGACGCCAGCAGGTCAAGCTACCCGAAACTGTCAAATTATCCCAATCAATCTTGAACCTTAATGCTTTAGCGATAAAGTTGATAATCTATTAAAGAAATGTGACAGATTGTAGTAGCTTGATGTGCTGGCGTCTGTACTTTCCGCCGAAAAATATTCTCTCCCCAGCGCAAGACTGCAATGCCTTCTAGACCGTGAATAGTGGGTTAAGTTTTTTGAAACCATTACGTCTAAAGTTTTTTGAACAATTGATGTAAAGCTTTTGTAAAGCTTAGCTTACACAAGTTTAATTTATTTTAGTAGAGTGTGCTTCCCTAAAAGATATTCCGATTTTGTATTTAGTCTGTGCTCTCCATAGATTAATATACAGTAAGCGCTCTCTGTCTTGGTCCTGGTGAAGTGAAGTGTCGTCACGACTCACGTTTCGTATTCTCTTTCCTGAGATCACAACATCAATATTTGGAATTTTGAGGAGTTTAGAAATATCCTACATTTGGTGAGTATATTTTAGAAACTAGTTTACTTCATTCCCTCTGTTAATTTTTTTCCCCCGGCAGATCGTTTTCTAATCTAAAACTTGACCGTACAAGGGCAATAATCTTATGTTGTAAAAACGAAAGCATTTCGATGGATTGTGATTTTTTTATTGTTACGGTTACTTAGTACGTAGGATATTTAGGTAACGTTTTACATCTGCGTATGTACAAGGCGTGGTTGCGGGTGAGAGGGGTGGTGTGCGGGCGGCAGTTAGGGGTTGGTCGATCAATACCGTTCGTAAGTCTCTACTGAGCATGCCTGAAATCCAGGCCCCAACGCCCCAAAACTATTGATTGGCGTCTCTGCGCATGACGATTGACTCGCCCTAGCCAGACAGTTCAAGCTTTCTTCATTGTGCCCAATACTATCGCGACTATCGCAGTTAAAAGTGATTTGGTCTGATTTTAGGTAAAATATTTCAATATTTTTTATAAATGTGGCGTTCTTGTATTCTGTGATGTGATTGCATTCATAATATGAAAAATAAATATGTGATTTTATAACTGTTTGCAGGCAAGATGAGTTCCCGGAATTTTCGGAAGAAGGACCAGAATAGCAAAATGGTGCCGTCTCGTGATGACTCTGATGATGATTACCAGCCCCTGTATGCTCAACGTCCGGGAGTTTCTACTTACGATGGGGTAAGTACATCCTTTTTCATCCTTTTGTGGCCAGCTACATGACACCAGTCAGCGAAACACGACGCAGACACGTATGTATTTAAAGTATCTTTAAGTTATATTAATAGGTATTGTATTGTATGTGTTTATATGAGCCTTGATGCCTGAAATATATGGATATAGTTCTGCTGGGCTCGGCTGATTAAGTTCTGTCATAGCAAGATGGGCGAATAACATTATTGCTGTTGCGGGTAGAACCTGGATGAATCTGGTTCCTCTCGCAGAGAAAAGGCCTATGTGAATCTTGTGCAGGTTCTGTAATAGCTAAACGAAAGTGGCTGGGCTGATTAGGACTTATTGTATTTTTGTTAGCTGTGGCTGACGGAGGCATAACACATTGTTATCGCAATTGGAATTCATCATTATCTTTATAACTTGGCCAGTGCTATTGCCTTCCATGTGGCTGTATTCTGAGCGAAACTTAAAGTAATGGAATCATTGAAACAATGAACCATAACATATTTTTTGTACTATGTCTGTAAACTGCTACGGCTTGCACTTTGAGCACTGCTAATTGTAGGCAGTACATAGATATTGCTTCAATTAAGAGTTCCATAAAAAAATCATAACATACAAAACTAGGATGAAGCTCTTTGTTAAGCATTTCTTCTTTGTATTGTGTCGATTAATTAAGGGTGGCTAAACAAAATGTCGACGACAGTCGAGGGCGCGGCCCGTCTTCGCGCATGCGCAATAGCACGCAGCGTGTGCTTCTTGAACATTTCGGCGTCCATTACACGTTTATTTATTATGTTCGTCAATCAATTTCATCAATCATGACTGACTTACTTGAGTTGACATTAAAATATATTAGGAACCGCTTTGTCCGGTAATCACAGCAGTCATACAGCAGTGAAAAAAATCAAATGGACTCTAGTAATCTGAGATGAATGATGCTATTATTTTATTGAACGAGATGGCGGCAGCTGGTCCATATTGGCACCGGCGCACTTATACGCACGCATAACGTAGCCTCTGAAAATTGTGCTGAATAATCTTAAAATAATAAATCATTATAAAGAGGTAAATATGGCGTTGCAAGTACGTCTTGTTGGAACCATGTCTAAGGCGTTCTTATGTTAGATGTCTAGTTAAGTTACGCATTGCGCATGGTGCGGTCGTTTGGAATGATCGGATATAAGGTATAAAAGAAAACAAATACAACAGAGGTGCCTTGCGAATGTCGACTTTTAAAAAAAAAATATTTATTTAAACTATGCACAAGTAAAAAAAAACCGTATAATGGCGTACCTAATGCCTGAGGCATTGTCTACCAGTCAACCTTAAGGTGATTCAGAGAAGAAACATGGCAGGTGCAATATAAGGGTGGATAACACGAAAATAACTATAAAATACAACAATAAATAAATACATACATATAAAAACAATAAACTTTATCAGAAAAAATAGAGATTGGTAGAGGAGAAATAACAATCAGTAGAGGAGAAAAAGAATCCAGCACAAAAACATTGGGATATTTCTGCCAACTTCTTTTGAATCTGAAACTTCACATACTTTGTGATTATTATGTACAACGATTTTTAACACTTTGGACTCCACCCACTTTTCATAGAGCTCATACTGGATGCCGCCATACATATTGCAAGTGGACCCTCCAGGAGCGTCACCGGCATTACATTTGAGCTAAAGTGAACCCTTGAGGAGGGTCGTCGGCATTAGGTTAGAAACTATATTATAAAACACTGTATAACAAAGTAAAATAGTGTTTTCAGAATGTCTTATTGCTATATTTAGTATCTCGGGGGGTATTTACATGTACTAGTGGGGTAGAGACCTGAAATATTGAAAAATTATAAAATTTAGAAAAGTGTAATCGCTTGCTTTGATCCCGAGACAGGGGTGGACCACCCCTGTCTCGGGATCCTTTCTCAATTTTTATTTTTATTTTTTTATTTTATTAAAAAGGAAAAACAAACAATTACATTATGCAATATTAATAGTTTTTTATGTAATCAAAACATACTTAATTATTTTGTAACAGCTTATTAACGTTTAGTGTTCTATTAATTACTTGCCGCTCAGGATTCACTCTGGAATTATCTACTTTCAATCGTTATTCATATAATCGATATTTGAGAAAGTAGAAAGATAGATTTGATATTGGATAGCAGAAAGATATCATAATGAAAATCGGACAAAATTAGCAGAAATTATTAACATATTTTTATCAATTTATATGAATATTTTCTGGAAAACATCATGTTTTTACAGAACAGTCATAATTTATTCCTAATATCAAGTATAGCATTAGTAGTTCCTGAAATAAGCAGCTGTTACAAAGGAACGGACAGACAGACAAACGAAGTCGCACCATGGGTGTTCTTTTTTACCATTTTCATACTTTTCAGGGCACCCCCTGAAAAGCTTCTATTATTATACTCTTCCTCGTAATTTATAATCTCAAAATAAATACTTTTATTTTTAGTGAATATTTGTACCTAACCGCAAAATGGTTGACAACCCCTGAAATACGGGCATCCTAGCTCCCAATTATTTTTGAAAATAAAAATGCTGGTATTTGAAAACCAACGAGTATACTGATAAATCTTGTTAAAATACACGACTAATTTTATTTTCATAGTTTATAATTCTGTAATATTATACTATTAAAATAATAGTATATTATCTCTATATTTAATATATTGGTGATTCGAGTTTAAATGCCTTTTCAAGAAGAAACACATTTGACAATTTGTTTTAAAAAGATTTCACATAGTGAAAATCCAGTGCAACATGCTTACAAACTTTTGTTACACTTGTTTGTTTAGGTCGAATCTTGCAAGTTCAATTAAAACCACTTCCACTTACTTCCTTAACCAACGGAGTTGACATTTTACATGTTAGTTACTTTCCGGAGACAATTATTTTTTTACGGCTGCTGCATCTAGGATTGGCTCCACATGTGGGAACTCCTCAACAGTCAACACAACAGACAACAGACAACAGTACAGACATGAAGTTTAATATACTTAGGGCTGATATTTCCAACGCCAGATAACTATATCGGAGGAATAATTTTGAATTTTTCACGGTTCTTCCATACTAAAACTGTCAAACGTCAATTTATTCCATGAATAAAAATTATCGGTCAATTGAAAAATCAGCCCTTTCGTATTTATTTGAGATAGTCCGTTCTAAAGTCCATGATGACCTGATTCTACACCCAGGATTGGCTCCAGATGAAACAAACGAAGAAAAACCGCTGCGGTCAACAGCAAAGACATAAAATTTTATATACGCGTTTAATTATGATATTCTAAAATTTACCATGATGTGGCTGCTGCACCTAAGATTGGTTTCAGTCGAGGGAATTCCTCAGCGGTCAACAGCACAGACACAAAATTTTATGTACACATTGAATTATGATAGTCTGTTCTAATGCTCACCACGACCTGGCTGCGTGGCTGCTGCATCTAGGATTGGCTCCAGATGAGGAAACTCCTCAACGGTCAACAGCATAGACACAACATTTTATATAATTATGCATCCAATTATGATAGCCACCAAAGTTCAGCATGATTTGGCTGCTGCACCCAGGGTTGGCTCCCAATGAAACAAAGAGACCTCAACGGTCAACAGCACAAACATAAAATTTTATATATGCATTCAATTATGATAGCTCGTTGAAAAGTTCACTATGATCTGGCTGCTGCACCCAGGTTTGGTTTCAGACGAGGGAACTCCTCAGCGGTCAACAGCACAGACACTGAATTTTATATACGCATTCAATTATGATAGCTCGTTCTTAAGTTCGCTATGATCTGGCTGCTGCACCCAAGGTTGGTTCCAGTCGAGGGAAGTGCTGAACGGTCAACAGCACAGATACTAACACTAATACACACAAGCGACCGTACAACAATGACACATTATTTAATTGAAATGAAAAGACCAAGAAACATGTCTAGCGAAAAGTAAATAATAAATAAACGAAATAATAACATTTTTTTTTATACGATATAAAATCTTTTCGCCGCCACAAGCTTGTATATCGTATAAAATTGTATAATGTTACAAAATGATGGGTTTGATTTAATTGAAGTTTATTCATTCTTTTTAAAGCAATTAAATAATAGCTCGCTTTAAAAAAAAAAACTATTATTTTTAATTTATAAATACACAAACCTTCCGGAATAAATAATTTCTTGAAGAAGGCATTTGTAACATCACGCTACGACCCTTCGAAGCCGAGCATAAAGAACATATAGGCAGACAGAACGCTAAGCGAAAACGAAGTATAGCGCGGTTGTGCGATGCCATGAGATAATTTCCGACATCCACGCGGGCGCAGCCGCGGGCAAAAGCTAATTTATAATATGGATAGATAGATGCGCAAAAGCAAAATGTGCGCATTATAGTTGTGACAGAGTAGGTGTTCAAGAATAGGTATCCATTTAGAAAATGAAATTTTTGTCACGCAAGTGCAAAAGCTCCAATTTTTTTAAACACAATCAAATCAAAAACTGTAAATACAATACAAGTAAAAATCATATTATTAGCGCGATGCATTGGCAATTAGGCTATTCCTTTTATCGAACTACAAAATGGCAAGCTTGCGAAGATCTCATTGTATGTTTTGAATATTTAGGTATTTTAGGTAAAAGCAACAGCGCAGCGGTGTGGTGTAATATATTTTAATTGAACAAATCCTAATAAACGGCCAACCCTGCGCGTTCAACATGCATTCTTGATGGCGTGCAAATAGTCGTCCATTGAAAACGTTGTGTTCGCACGCGCCACTGCGAACCACTACCTAAAACTTCATAATAATCTGCTAAGCGCGACTGTGCACGGTGCACGCCATGGCCTTGCCTTAAAGTGTTTTCTTTTTGTTCTAGTTGGAAGTAGCCTCTCAGTCAGAATCTGAGCGTGCTTCGGAACGCAGCGAGGATGATGGTGCTGCTGCTGTCATGCCTATTAGCGTCTCCAATAGGAAAAGGAACAACAAGAAAAAGAATAAGCGCAAAGTCCGGGGGGCTGCTGCAGCTTATGGGGTACATTTTTGAACATTTTTTTTTAATTACAATAAAATCCCTTGCTATGAACGTGGATCCACGCGAGACACTATGGCTTTTTAATTGTTTCTGTAATTACGGTATTCAACCAGATAATAAAAAAACGGTTCTACATTATAGCTGGACGAGGTTGAGCGCTCTGTACAAGAAGTGAACGCTATCTTGGGTTCTCCGCCGCCAGCACCTGCTCCGACTGTTAATACGGCATTGGAAGTGTTGGCCATTGACACCAGACACTTGAATGTATCCCATGAGCTCAGGAGAATCTTTGGTTGTGATGACGGGGGAAATAGACGGTAATTTTTTCTTGTTGTTGATACCTTTTTAACACGACTTTCCATGTTTCTATTAGAGTTAGATAATTACATTACAGTAACATAAGACTATCCATTAAAATAATGATGCAATTTTTCTTTTTAATTATGGTGAATTAATGTAGTATAAAATAAAAATTACATAAAAAAATTAGGTTTCGCTTTTGCGTCAGGTTCTGTTATTCATTTTTTAAATTATATATGTTTCAGTTTACGTGCACCGATTCGGGCCCTTTTACTTAAACGAGTATTGGTGCATCCAAATAAAGATACTCCAATCTATGAGTTCAACAATACTGGTGAGTAGTGATCTCTCTCTCTCGAGGCTTTCATTGTCACTGGCGGGATGTCTCTTCTTTACATATCGTTATTTGAAATTTCAGGCTTGTCTATGATGAAACAGAAAGAGGAGGAAAACCGTATGTACTTTGTCTTCAATCACAGTGAGGCGTATCAAAAAATGCATCGTAACTTTTTGCTAAGACTTGCGGTCGCACGTGGTACTGGCGACATTGTGATGAATTTCGATGAGGCAAAGCAGACAATGCATGTCGAGGCTCTGCTGGAGGTTCGTGCCAATAACCACTATTTACACATATAATGACATATTATGTATTGTTGAACTATTGATTGACCTAACGTTGTTTCTACAGATATCTGACCGTTTATTCCGCATGGAAGAGAACAGTGTTGCCAACGAAATTGTGGAGAACGTCGTTACGTTCCTCCAGTACGTAGCGCACCCGCTGTTTCTTCTGTCTCAGGTAAATACATACCAAAAATTCAGATTATACTTGTTACATGACTAAACAGTAATACCTAATAGAGTATTTGTTTTCTAATATTTACAGAACAACGTGCGCCTTGATTACAAGTTCTTGGAGAACCGCCCATTCCACGTGGCCATGTTGAAGTACATTTATCTACTCTCTAACAAGGCCTGTCACCGCACGGCTCTGGAGATAGCTAAAATGATGCTTCTCGTTGACCCCAACGATCCGTTGGCTTTGCTGTCTTTAATCGACATCCTCGCACTGCGATCCAGGGAGCACGAGTGGCTGATTGACGCCATCAAGTACTTTGACCGCCAGCGAGAGGCCGGGTTGCTGTTTAACATCATGTATTCCAACGCCCTTGCGCATTTCCATGTTGCGCTGAAGAACAGACGTAAGTCTTATTATTTGGATAGCAGCGACGTATCCCGATTTGTCAGATAGGCCTTCAAATATATCTCAACGACACAAGTTTTTTTTTTTTCAATGAATTTACTAGTGCTTATCTGCCCAGTATACTACGTTTCAGGAATAAGTACGTTTTTTTTTTACCAAAAGTTTCAATAATGTTTGTTTTTCAGGCGACTTTGTTGAAGCTGATGGTCTCATCCGGGATGCTATGTTGGCATTCCCAAATATCTTTATGAAAATCTTGGAATGCACCAACACTTCCCACCCCGAATTGACCGAGCATATAATTTTCAAGCCAGATCCACCGACCCCGTAAGATTTAAAAATATATTATTTATACATAAATTACATTTAAAATCAATTACTTATTACATTGCCACTTGTTGGTAATATTATTATTTAGTTAGTAATGCTATTTTCTTGAATTGTTTGTAGCTGGGCTATCGGTGCTGCGGAGGTGTTCATGATATATGCAAAGATGACATTCCCGCGCTGGAATGAGCCTGTGGTGATGAGCTGGCTTCTTAAGAATGCCACCGACCTCTGCAGGAACTACAATTATGATCAAACCATAAGGGTAAATAAGCTTTCAACTTTTAGTTTATCTTTTATAAACATGCAATAATGAATAACGCACGCACTTTTTTTTTACAGGATTCGGCACAAGACTGGACTAAAAGTCGCACCTCTTTGTACAGAGTGTGGCCTGTAGAATATCTACGTCACATTTCTGTATTTAGCAGCATGTCAAAGCTCATCATCGACACTGTGCGTATCCGTTTTCTATGAATTCATTCTTAGTATATTACAACCTAGAGCAGTAACGGCCCCGACTTACGAGTTGTGTAGGTCGTGGGTTCCAACCCAGCCAGGCGCTTCACTCTGTGTAAATAATTTCATCACTGCTACTCTCAATACGGTGAAGGAAAATTTTTTGAGGAAATCGGCATGTACTAGAACCAAAATTCGTAGACATGTGACATCTACCAACCCGCATTGGGCCCACGTGGTAGATTATAGCCCTTTGAGGCCTGTGTCCCAGCAGAAAAATTACTAAAATCATTTATAGGCCTGCTTTAAAAGACTTGAATTAATTATGAACAGGAATTAATGATTATACACTAATAAAAATAAATACTTTTACATTGAATGATGCGTGACGTCATTACTTGCAGGAATTGACTTCGGCGGCGTTCTCCCGCCGCACCTGCGCCTGGGACCCGCTGTTCGACAAGTCCATCAATCGCTACTCGTACAGCTACGAGTACGAACCTCCCAGGCCACCCACCTCTGGTCTTGGTGCCAACGGCTCGCCTGTTTTCAGGTTCTTCCACTCAATGATCCCGTCCTATTTTGAACCTCCAGTTGACGACTGAGTATGTTATTTTTAGTTTTATTATTTTATTTTAACTATTATGGTTTACTCATAATGTAATTATTTAAATATTGTTTTTTTTTTTACTTTTATTTATTGAAGTTGTCTTTTGGTTTCGTTTTATAAGTTTTTTTCTTATAATATTTATATGTATTATACTTTGTGCGGTCCGGGAGAATTGAAGAAAGACAAATAGGATTTAGTTGTAACGAGTTGAAAGTTAATTAACCTTAGCAATAAAAATGATAAAATGCAGGATTTATTTTTTATTGCTAATGTTTGATAAGTTTACTAAATGTATTGAACTTTATGGGAAATAAATTGCTTTGAAGGTGTCTACGGACTGTCTCGATTTTGGTAGTCAACGTATTGTCGGTCAGGAAAAAAGTCGATTAGCCATGTTGGCTATATCTTTCGAATAAATGCTTCGATGATTAACAGAACAGTCACCTTCATTTGATTGACCTAAGGTAATTCTATATTTCTTTCTCCCAAAAAAAGGAGAATCACTTGGTCACATTGCAATTTGGATCCTAAATTTACGGGCTTAAAATGTATACAATAGACTAGTATAACCTATAAAAGGGAATAGTTGCAATTTATAATCACTCTGTATTAGTAATACACATTATTATGATACTTAAATATTTGTTAACAAGATAATAAGTAAGTGCCAATACAATTTGTACATAATCATAATGAATTATTATCGCGTCAGACGTTTGTTTAATGCCACATACTTGAACGCACTCACATTTCTGTCCTTTACAAAATTGTAAATATAGCAATAGGTACAAACTGTAGTGAACTACACAGCACAAAGATAATGAAACAATAAAATGCTATATTTATGTTTTTATTTTAATTTTATTTTTATTTGATCGACTGTCACTGGGTACCCAACTCCTACAAGGGACTAGTTATAACTGACACTCGAGGCAGCGCTTCATATAATTCCTTGCATTGAAAAAAAAAACACAGAATTCATTAGCTCCACAAAAAGCCACCGGGTCAGAAAAGCTTGTTGACCAATACTGGAAGCGCGCCTCGTGTGCCAGTTATACCAATTTTCGCGAGTTCCTTATAAGTTAACGCTTATTTTTGTTTTACTGCTGATCGTTTGGTTTGTAAGATCTCCAGCGCATGCGCATATTGCAGCTACATCAGGCAGCAGCGCAGCACAGCGCATTACAATACAGACACTCCGCTGTTGCCCGCCAGTAGTGTGTGATGGTTCATATAAAATTTACCAAAGAGATTTAGGAGGATTTTTGCAATGCGCATGCGGCCTGCCTCAATGTGCTTTATGAGTATGATAGTAACATTTTTAACAAGAGTATGTAACTTCTATATTTAGATTTCTGTGGTAGTGATTGTTTAATTCAAAATTTCACGCCCCTCCACGACGTTTTGTATAAATGTCGCAGCCAACTAGCTTAATCAGCCTTTTAGTTAACTGCCTAGCCTTTTAACTAAACGGCGCCGTTCATATAGCGGCCTGACTGATATTCAGCCATTCAATAAAACAGCTAGGCATTTAACCAATTTAAATGTCTGGGCTAGGCAAGTAGTTAAACGTTAGCCGATTGATTGATTGGTGATTGACCTAAAGCGGTTTCAAGTTCGGCAATAAAAACTGGAGTTCTAAACTAAGTAAGAATGAGTCATAGCAAATATTTAAACGCGTCAGTAAATAATATTTAGCAGTAAAATTACTGACGGGCCGTTACGTGTGGGCAGTTAAGAAATCGGAAATAGTCTGCGAGAAGCGCGTTGGAAGTAGCGCGCGATGGTCGCTGCCGCGGCACCGCTCGCTACGCTCGCTTGGCTCGCGCGCATTTGGTCGGGCTGCCGTGGCTTACTTACTGAGACCAATTCGGTTCGCGCGTGGTTGATCACAGTTCCAATGTAACCTATGAACTGTCGAACTATTTACCTAAGTGCCCATTCCAACATTTTTACTGGTCATTCTCATTCATTTATTACACTACTTGAGTATTTGTTATACTGACATTGTAGGATTAAATAACCGACAAATTTTCTTTTTAATCGATCAATTTTTTTTACTGTTCAAGTTTCCCAAAAAACACTCATGTCATTCATCGTTGTTCATGTCCGAAAAATAAAATAACTGCCCGTTATGTTTTCAACTGATCATAATAACCTGCCTAATGTTAAAATAACAGTTGTTAAAATGATTATTCACCCTATTATACAGGTTGTTAAAGAAATTGCGTGCCATAGCTTAGGGGTAGGTTCAGTATCGAGAAAAGAACCCAGAAAAAAAAAAATAAAAATAAAAACATCAAGATCAACTTAATTTAGTACCTACTAACTTAAAATAGCAATAGTATTTGTTTAAAAATTTTAAAATACCCACTCGTTCTTCTACTGCCGCTGAATACCTACTAGTTAAACAAGATTTTTTCATTTGTAGGTTTTAATTTTGAAGGAGATAAGCACACTAAAGTAGGAAGAAGAAATACTTGGAATTGCAATTTACGTACCTAGTTACCTATCCTTCACCCGGCGTTATCGAAGTTTTCGGGCGTAGGTATTTCATTGCGTTCGATAGTAGGTAGGTAACTCTAGGAAATTATTAATTAGCATTTAAACAAAATAAAAACTTATTTTAACCATTTTTTTTTAATCCATTCTAAACGATTGCTATTTAATTAGTAGGCTCACCTACTAATTAAATATCAATCGTTTCAAAAAATGCTAAAATTATCATAAGATGAACCTAAGTTCATCTTATGATAATTTTAGCCAGTTGGCGGCGACATATACACATTTCAAGTGTTTGTGTAGAAATTTTAGTGGAGAGGTGTGCAATTTTAGATAAACTATCTCAGCGTACATTATTGTCTTTTTGAATGAAAGCGCACACAGTCACATATGAGCTGTCAGAGAAGCATGTATCGTATCAGTGATATGTTCACAGGCCTACCATATTATTACTCTTACAGATATTCTCTTCCGTGTTCTGGCATTATAGCGTT
Source organism: Apamea monoglypha (assembly GCA_911387795.2). Lineage (NCBI taxonomy): Eukaryota > Metazoa > Arthropoda > Insecta > Lepidoptera > Noctuidae > Apamea > Apamea monoglypha. The sequence goes on along the minus strand of OU426914.1, from coordinate 19,470,424 downwards.
AATTCTAAATTTTAGATTTAATATTAGTTACACTTACATTATCACTTACGAGATATCGTCCGTGATTTTTTATTGTAATGGTCTCGAACTCTCGATGTATCGACGCAAAGAAAAAATACGGGTTAAGACTTTTTTTCGCGTCAACTCCGCCTAGATCAGCAACGACACTGTTAACTGGTGTAAAAAAGTACAGGGCGTGATCTTTTTTCAATCAGCGGGTTCGATTCTCAACTAACAAAATTAATCATTCAAACGTTTTAAGATGCAGTTTTAGTTTACCAAAATTCAAAATCAGCCTACACTAGAGACTAGTTTGAGTATTTTTCGCTATGCATACTAATATTATAATTAATGTGAAAGTAACTCGGCCTGTTACCTTTTCATACCTTAACTGCTGCTGCGGCTGAACGGATTTAGATGAAATTTGGCACACGGATGACCCGGGATACTTTTTGTTCCCGTAGGGTAATTTCCGACCTCAAACACGCGGGCAGTCGCGGGCATGTGCCATGCATACTTGAAAAATTCGCCCTGCAGTTACCAACATAGCAGGATTTTTACACATACAAAAAACCTACATTACGCATGCGGGCAAATGGTGCATACGTGAGTGATCCGTATTACAGTAAAATGTCCTAATCTGGAACATGTCTGGATATTACAAATATCGCGACCTCGATCACGAATGATATCCCGTGAGTGCAACAAACCGTGAATAGGTAGCAGAGTCAAAATAATTGTTGAAACTAATGTTTGATATCGAAAAATATACTTACTTATTATTTAATTACCTATGTAAAATAAAATTATTCATTAAATAAAAATGAGTGAATTAATGAATCGTATTTTACTAATTCAATGATTACTTTATACTATACCTGCTTGGAAAGTACCTTATTACTTTTAAAAAATGAGGCAGAGTATACGTCATTACTGAGTACAAAAGGGCGGATCGAAAAAGTGTCCAATTGTGTTGCTAACCTAATTAAATGTAGTATAATGCCAAAAAATAAGTTTTGATCACCAAGTGGAAAATTATACTGGCCACATACTTTTGCTGAACATTGACTTAAAAAATAAAAACAATTAACAAGTGAAAATCGCGCGCGCGCAATTAGCTTTCTTTTGTTTTTATTTTCCTCGTAGGTATAGTATAAAGCACTATGTATCACTCGGAAGAAAGTGCGATTCCCAACTCGCGTGTTTTAGGGCCCTCGGCTGAGCCTCTAAGTAATGTCACTTTTGCCCAGGAGCGCCGCGCAGGCAAAAGTGAAGTGAATAGCAACAAAAAAAAAATACTTCGCATTATTAATGCAAATGTGTTTTTTGTCCACAGCCAGAACATTAGGAATGATTACTTTAGAATGATTGTCGAGCAAGCACTGCGAACCGGTTGCTATCCGTTCATATACCTTACAACTGAAGAAGCGCGTGAACTCAACGAGACTCGGCTTCGTAACGAGGCTCCCATGGAGGACGAGCACGTAATGGATAACCGTGGGGTGTTCTTTCTGCCGCCGGAAATGAATGACAACCCACTGCGCATGAACGTTGACGGTACTTATGCACAACCAGAGTTTGTGCCTGGTTTTAATTTACCCGTTCCAAACTGGAATGTAGAGAACTTCTTCCCCAACTTTGGGCCTCAACCAAATGCTGGACCGCCACCAAACGTTGTGCGCATGCCATTGCAGCGACGAAACGGTGGGCAGCGAGGAAACGGTGGGCAGCGAGGAAACGGTGGGCAGCAAGGAAACGGTTGGCAGCGAGGAAACGGTGGGCAGCGAGGATACGGTGGGCAGCGAGGAAACGGTGGGCAGCGAGGAAACGGTGGGCAGCGATCAAACTCTGGGCCAGCCCCTAATCTAGATTGGAATTTCGAAGAGAACCATTACGACTTTCCGCCTTACGACTACGCCCATGACGCAAATAATTTCATTCGCGATGCCAGGGCGATGTCCGAGGCGCTGGGCGAAGTGGGCTCTGAGGCGTACATGCAGAGGGAAGCAGCCGAAGCTATCGACGCGATGTGCCTCGATGAGCGCATTATCAACTTATTTAGGCCTACTAACGCAAACTAAGACTTGATTGATGTGATTTTGTATTGTCATTTTTAACTATAACTTGTATTTTTGATATCTATATATTTATTATTACTTTATTAAAGTTTGGATCGACTTTATAAAACCCCAGGACCATAAATTATGTAGGTTTTTTTTACATAACTCTCCATATTCACACAATTTATTTAATGTTTAAATTTTGTAATTGTATTTCATTTTTTGTCACCTAAATATCATTAATTCATTATTTAAGTATCATTGCTCAGTATATCAATGTCTATTGAATAACGCAGTAATTAAAAACGATAATTAACCAGTAGAATGCATGATTCATGTTTTAAAATAGCACTTTAAGCATACAATCGTATAACTTAAGTCGTAAGGGCGAGAAGGACGGGCGAGGATTACGACGGAGCTATAGAGGGAGCTCTCTTTTCACGTTGGCGGCTGGATAACACCACCGCGCGTTTGAAAACACGAGCCGACGAGCGAGAATGAGGTACGGCGCGCCACTATATTAGGCGCTTGAAAAACAGACGGTCCGCTCGTCGATTGCGACCTCTCATTTATGTCTAAAATGTAACCAATATTTAACCATAGAATAAGTTATTCCGCTCACAAAATTCGGAGAATCGGACGATGAATGAAATGAAAGAAAAGATGAAGTAGGTAAGTAGATTGCTTGTATGACGTCACGTCATGTCAAGCAGGGCAATCGCCAAGACCGAAACAAGTTGGCTGTGCATAAGTTTTATGGCATAGGGTATGTTATTATGGAAGTAGGATCTGGAAGGTCAAAATGCTTTTTTGGATTAATATGGAGGTGTTTAGTTAAGTATTTGTAATTTAAGAAAATTATAAAGTTCAGGAAATCATGGTACATACCTACATGTAGGTACTCAAAAAGTAACATTTTATTAATGTATTTGATTAGTATTAAATGTGTAGCCCTAGGCCAAGCGAAGCTGGTCTTGTAGTTGGTAGAAACCATTAATAATAAGACGTAAAAAAAAAATAAAAACTACAAACAAAAACTACAACAATGTTGTTTCATTTACATACCCAGTTAGTGTAAACGACCCTTCCAACCACCTTTCACCCCCTTTTGAACCTTTTTATTTATTAACTGTGGTGGGTGATTCTCACACTGCTTTAAGTAGGTCGGTAATTAAGTACCTAGTTTTCTATCCTCTTTAATTCATATAAAAGATTTATTACCTCTAGGGTTCCCTAGCCAAATGGCGAAAACGGAACCCTAAGCCGATTATCACTGCCACGCATTACGCTGCATGTTGCGTGTCAACGCACTGAATAAACGCGCGTGGATGCATTTTCTGTGTGTTGGACTGTGCGTGTTTTCTATACAAACAGATACAAGCAAGGGTTAAAACACGCACCACGCGCTACGCTGCGTGGTGCGTGGCAGTGTGTTAATCGCCTTATTATTTCATCACGTCCGTCTGTCCGACTTTCGTTGCGTCCGGATGTTACATAGCCATTTTACTTTGACACTATTTAAAAGGTGTATTCTGTGTACACCGCTAAACAAAAAGTCAACTTTATTTGTAAGCAATCACTAGTCTCTGCGTTGCTTAAAACTTTACACATAAGTTCACGTTATATATCATAATGTGATTGTTAAGCCTTAACTGACATTGCTGAAGAAAACTTACAGGAGATAACCTGAAATTATGGACATGAAAGTCCATAAAATAACGCAATGAACGTGGGTGAACCACGGGTGAACTGTCAAAATGAACTCATTGCGATCAATTGTCATTATATCATATAATGACAATTGGTGTGTTACGCAATTACCCCGCTGGTCGCCATGTGTTACCATCGGATTGGCAGTGAATTTACTAAGTACCCCGCCTCGGATAGGTTAGATTTACTTTTGACCCATTCATCATCATCTGCCTAGCCTTTTCCCGACTATGTTGGGGTCGGCTTCCAGTCTAACCGGATGCAGCTGAATACCAGTATTTTACATTATTTCTTTTGAGCCATTCTTAGTACCTACGACTAGGGCATATCTTTTGGATTATGGTGCATTCTTAGCTTGAATATGTTATTCAATAACTTTCTCGCTGACTGAAGGGCTAGGGATAGAGTGGCTATTGACTTGGCAGATCTCCAGGCTTGGACACAGGAGACGCGGTGCCCTGCATCACTTTGCACCTTAGTAGATAATTACGTGACAAAAAAACGCTGGAGCGATGATTTACTTGGAAGAAAAAAACTATGGTATGTACAGACGCCAGCAGGTCAAGCTATCCGAAACTGTAAAATTTTCCCAATCAACCTTGAACCTTAATGAATTAGCAATAAAGTTGAAAATCTATTAAAGAAATTTGACAGATTGTAGTAGCTTGATGTGCTGGCATCTGTACTTCATGAATCTCCGTAAATACGGGGTTTATTTATAAACGTTGCAAAATTTTAAGTAATGATTAGCGACTTTTTACCTATACATTTTTGACGTTTAAACGTCTCTTAGCTTTAAGCAACGTTTACAAATAAAGGGACAAATCTCTCTCCAGTCTGTACTGATAATTAAAGTACCTAAAATATCTAAAGTTTAATTAAGTTTATTCGCCTCGTTTGTCAAAAAACAAACCGGACACAATGGTTAGTGACGTAAGTGACATGTGGAAACGCACTTCTGCACTATTTAGAATCCCGGTCCTCTAGATTCACGTATCTTCCGTCATGAAAACAGTCTGTTTTGAAGATAGATGGTGTGAAGTCAGAAGTTCAGTGGCGCCATCCATGGTCGTCGCGGTCAAACGTAACAACGTTTGGCCGCGACGTACTTCTGTCGCAGCAAAGGTGTCGCCACATAACTCGATTCGACTCCGCTGCACTTCGAGACCGTTATTTGTAATTTATTTAATTACTAGCACTTCGCCGGCGTGGATTTCGCATTTTCGCCTTCGAAACTCAACAACCCCTTTAAAGAATAGTTTTGAAAATTGATTCATTACCTAAGTATTTACCTAAATACGAGTTTGGTGCCCAGGAACCAAAAGCCTAGAACTTATCTGAGAATAGAATGCGGTTCAGGGTGGAACGTTAAAAGACCAAAGAAAAATTAACTAACAAAACTAAATACTATAAAAAACACTATTTTACCTTCAGGAGAGCGATTCTAAAGCTTGTACTTTTAACATTACTTGACAGAATTATTTGTAATATTGATAATACAATAATCTTGAATACTTTTAGTATAAGATTGCATAATTAACTTTCAAAATATTTTTATACTTAATGTAAAAATAGCGTCTTTTCTCGTCTCAGTGAGAGGGAGAAGGCCGTAATCCACCACCGCGGGCCCAGTGCGGATTGGCAGATGTCACATGTCCTCGAATGTTTGGTTCGAGGACATGCCGGTTAACTCACGATGTTTTCCTTCACCGTTTTGAGAGCAGTGGTGATGAACTAATTTACACAAAGTACAGCGCCTGTCTGGGTTCGAACCTACGACGTACACTCGTAAGTCGCGGCCGACAGTCATATCCTAACTAATAATATAAATGCGAAAGTAAGTTTGTTTGTTTGTTTGTTACCTTTTCACGCCTAATCCACTGAACCGATCATGAAAATTTGCATATATGTTGTCAGGGGTATAAAAAAGAACATGACTACCTTTCATCCAGAAAAAAAATACTGTTCCCGAGGAAAATAACAATACTAAAATACAAAACTTTCGACGGTCACAATTGCTTTAGGAAACTAGATGGCGCTACGTGTCTTTCGAATCATGATTGAAATAAGTATGACCCGATTTTCTGAGCAGTATTTAAACAGTACTAGGCTTGCATGGATTCACGATAGTATTTCAATCAGTAGTAGATATTATGCTTTTAATAGGATTTGGATGAAATTTGGCACAAAAATAGTTTATTATAACCTGGATTAACACATACGATACTTTTTGTCCCGGTCATAGAACTGTAAAAAACAGGAGAAGTGGCAAGGAGGCGTGTCTGTGTCGTCGCGGCATGCCCGAAATGACCATGCACTAGGCAAATGGCCGTCTCCGCGAACTAGAGCGCTTTCGACCGTGATCTCTCGAAATCTAAGAATGCCGTGTTGTTCAGTGGTTTCTTGTAAAAACCGAAGCCAAAACCAAAACTTTGTAAATCATGGGAATCACTTACCTCAAACTCAACTCAAACTCAAAGTATTTATTTCAATTAAACCAATTACAGGCACTTTTGAATTGCCAAGGGGTCGGTCAGTCAGAAAAATGAAGCTAGTTGCCCATTCCAAAGCGTAGTAGGTAGATACCTATGGAGATGAACGGGCAAGAAACTCCATGGACACTCTTTTAAATCAAAATATGGTTACAAAGTATTAGTTACATCATTCATGTTAAAAATTATGCATGTGAGAACGATGCAGAACTTTAAAAGCGTCCGTAATGAAAAGCTTAAAACAATCCAAATATTAAATTAAATTAAAATAAGTCATGGCAGCAAAGAGATGACCAGTCCCCACTGACGGCGCCCGTTCACGAACATGACGCACGGATTACCATATATAAATATAAGTATTTTACTATAATTATTTGTCTTTTAAATCATGAAAAACAACAAATTGTAAAATATTTCTTGCTTTTGCTACGTTAATTTTGTTTTCAAATATCGCAACGACTGTACTATTTTCGCAGTAAATACATTGCTCCCTAACCACTGCCAATGTCACAAAGTGACTAAAGCAGTGCTCATAATCTCAGATAATTACGTTCCATCGCCACTTAATCAGTTATCTACTTTAGTGCAATGTATTCTAAGTTGATTTTTGAGTGACCATTTGTAACAAAAAGGTCCAATAAGTTTTTGGTTGCAATGGAATTTGAACTTTGTTAAGTATGACATCAGTTTGTTGTTCCATAACTTGAAAATTATCTCAAATTCCTGGCTCTAATATAGACAAACAATGTAGATATCACAAAACGATACTTTATTTATGCGGTGCATTGTACGGCCGCTGCTGGTTGCGGCCAGTTAGTGATGTGGCCGTGCAGATCTACTAACGTAGGCTATCGACAACAATGTCGATTACCCAACGAATATACACAGTCTGGCCATAAATAGTGTTACAATTAAAAATAAGAAAGATATTACATTTGAATTTGGAATCTGTCATTTTTATACGATTGTTCATTGGGTTTTCTAATTTTGGCGCCAATACATTGTACAATATTTTGCGATATTAAAATGGAGTGGGGTGATAAAGAGAACCGAATTGCTGTGATTGCATTACGCAAAGTTGGTATGGAGCCAAATGCAAATTTTAAAACTTTCCATACGCTTGGTATTAGTTAAATGTTTGTGTACCGGGCTATTAATACAATGAGACCTCCTCTGTTTGTGACAGAAAAAGATCTGGCCGTCCACGTAGTGTTCGTACGAAAAATGTGGTCAAAGCGGTAAGGGAAAGAATTCGAAGAAATCCTGTCCGAAAGCAAAAGATTTTATCTCGGGAAAAAGCTCGGTCCACGCAGTCTTGGTTGGAAGTGAACGTTTCGGACTTCATCAGAGCTGAAGACTGGCCGTCGTCTACTCCGGATCTTAATCAGCTGGATTATGATTTATGGTCAGTTTTAGAGAGTACGGCTTGCTCTAAACGCCATGATAATTTGGAGTCCCTAAAACAATCCATACGATTGGCAGTGAAGAATTTTCTCATGGAAAGAGTGCGTGCTTCTATTGATAACTGGTCTCAACGATTAAAGGACTGTATTGCAGCCAATGGGTCTCCATTGGCTGCAATACAGTCCTTTAATCGTTCTCTAATCGTTCTCTAATCTTTAATCGTCGAACAATTTAAAATATAAAAAGCTTATTCGAAGTGGTCTCACTTCGAATAAGCTTTTTATATTTTAAATTGTTTTATATTTATGTATTAAACTATCACACTGTAAAAGTAATAAATATTATTTGCAATAAAAAAAATTTTTTTCTTCGTGACAATATATATGGCAAGACTAGGTACAGATAATTTTACAATTTGTCAACCGTTTTAACCCAATTGGAAGACCTAAAAAGATGACGTTTATATCCGCTTGGAAGACCCTTGAGAAGATGTACAATAATGTTAAAAAAAAATATTTACTAATTTTTATTTTTTATTGTGTTTCATATAATATTTTCTGGACATATCGTTTTTTATTTATTTTATTTTCAGAGCCCTAATTTTTTTTTAGCAATAATAAATGGGAGAATTGATAACTTTCCGATTTAAATTACTAGCGTATATGTAAAATAAATGGCTTTTGCACAGCACAACGATAGCGACAGATGTTTTTGTGTGAGTAAGTTGTACGGTGCATGGTAAATGCTCGCTATGTTTGATGAGTTAAGGTTTATAATTGACTGTGTTTATTTATGAATTGCAAGTATGTGCGCAACTTTGTATCTATTGCTTTTACTGAACTACATGTGTAGTAGTGGCGCGGTAGTGGGATCGTATTAACGACATGGAGTTCTGATACATTTTCAACTACAGGGCATATCTTCTTCTATCCTATATCTATGGTCCCGGTACTACGTTCCCGTGAGATAATTTCCGACCTCCACGGGGACGAAGCCGCGGGCAAAAGCTAGTTTACAATAAATTAATTCTCTTCAGAAGAAATTAAAAATCCAACACGTTTTGTTGGTAGCTTTATTTTTGTTCCTTTAAACATTAAGATGTATTGATATAGGTAAGGTTTACATTTACGTATGTATATTTAAAAAGCTAATAATATGTACAAGTATATGTACAAGTATATTAATACTTGTACATATTATTATTATTTTAAGACTGATGGCTTTAGCTTTTATAAAGCCTCCTTTTAATAAAGGAAGGGAAATAATCAAAGGGCATCAAACATATATAGTCTCGTCGCCGTTTATCCACATCTGCTTCAAATCAGGAGACACAGATACGCTGCAATCTATAGGTATCGATAATCGAAGTTGAGGCAGGTAGTGAGCACAGCACTATTTGTATCGTACACATGAACAATAAACGCACAGTGATGTAGAGTGCGCGACGTTTGACCTTCAAGCTTATATCTCTGCCTGCACTGCTGCTTTCATCACTTTCGGCGTAATGATGGCAATTATTTACTTTGGAAAACACGGATCACGGCACACTCTCTTGACACTTGGTAGGTATAAACGTCAAGATAGCGTCGAAACGATCATATTTTGCGCGCACTCTAATTTGTTTTTGGACTCGCCATAATCACCGCATTGCCCAACATATGCTAGTCTTAGAGTGCTCTAAGAATGCTAGTATATAAATCTATGGACGCGGCGAACCCGTGCTCTGTGCTTAGAGCAAATGCTCTAAGGCTCTGTGCTTTCTCTATTATTGAAAAACATGCTAAGGAGGTGGAATGTCTTTAGTAACTAGACTAAGTTTTCCAAGATAAAATACTCTGTGATCGTACAACTTCAAACTCAATCACTTGAAAGATTGACATCAGAATTGTCATTATTAATAAAACTGTCTATTTTAAGGATTTTTAAGTATTTTTTTTAGGAGTTTATTGCTAAGTCTTTAACAATGATTCATAGTCACCCCACATCGATATTTTGTATTATTGCGACAGAATTTTGTGAAAGATTTTCCTTCTGCGGACTGAGAAGTACGTACTGATGCAAGCTTATTAAGGTGTGGCGTCGCTTCGCCGGTTGCCTTAAGTGGTTTCTGCTGAGCCTTACAACAGCCTGACTGGGCGGCTGAGCGCGCCAGCGTGTGATCGCGATATTCCGTGAATTTAAACTTTCCACGACATGCCCTAAGTGACACGAGTATGTAGGTAACGAAGTGAGACGTTTGCGAGAGAGGGCTTACCACTTATGTCTACCTTCTTACTACCGAAGTAGATAATAAAATAATAAATTCTTAAGTAAATACAGATATCTGACAGTAGGTTGGTAGGTAATGGGATGCAGAATGCTTGTTTTTATTGCGTTTGATGGGTATGGTTCCTATACTTATATGTTTAAGCCTAGTGGTTGTGGATCAATTGAGCTTGTGTACCTATTAGTACCTATCATTCACAACAGGAGCGTCGATCTTGCTGGGCGGCTGGAAGCAGCAAGCTGAGTTTCGAGCTGAATGACGTCCAATTGGAGAGGCCTATATCCAGCAGTAGACTGCTTTAGGCTGCTGATGATTGCCTATCAGATGACTTTTATTACTAAGTGTGCATACACGCACATTTAAGCAGCGTTTGCACACGAGCGGCACATTGGTGTCGACGGCTGCAGTTGCCTCTGCCGTTGACGTGTGCCGTTAATGTGTAGCAGCACCAACCGGACACAAAACCAAATTCCGGTCTGAGAATTTCCTGGTTCACTGACCCAATAGGTACCTAATACTTTGCCCGACTCGTGGATCGAGGTCAGGTCTTGTTCAGCAATAGCACCTTGAGACCAATGATGCCCAGTGACCGTGCTCAGTTAATTTGCCTTTTCGTTTCAGCCATACTGTCGCTATACCTAAGGAACGTGTTATGCCTTCACGAGAACGCTGCCACTGTTGTGTATCACATATTTATCATGATGTGCTACACGATGCCACTGATGGGTGCCATATTGGCCGACAACTTTATTGGAAGATACAAGTACTTATTGGTTTTTATTTTTGACCCAAATGCGTCCTGTCAAAATTTCCGTATGGTCTTTAGTTTATACAAAAATACTAGAAAAAAGCACTTGCTGTTTTACCCGAATTTTAAAATAAGTACCTAGTAAGATCAACATCTTCCTGCGCTGATTGATTTGGGGTCGGCATAGCACATCGTTTTCTTCCATACGTCTTTATGGACGGCTAGTAAAGATATATGGCAGACAAATAACTACCTATATACTCGTATATTACATTATTTCATTTATTTTAAGTGTCTATATTTATTGGGTTTTCTTCCACAAATTTTGTCTATGGTAAAGACGCCTGCAGGTCAAGCTACCCGAAACTGTCAAATTTTCCCAATCAACCTTGAACCTAATGCTTTAGTGATAAAGTTGAAAATCTATTAAAGAAATTTGACAGATTGTAGTAGCTTGATGTGCTGGCGTCTGTACCTACTGATCATTGGATAAGTTATAACTAAGTAGCAACCTCTTAACTAATGGTGTTAAAGATTACTTTAATGTACTGACGGGTCTCTGAAGCGTTGCGACCTCAAACGGTGCCATTTTTATGGCATCAAATAATATTATTTATGGCATCAGATGATCAGGCCCATCAGTAAACATTGTGTAGTACACCGTACGAACACAATATACATATTTATTTGTTATTGGCGAAAATGTATAGGTTCCAGTAGGTAGTGTACGCAGCACCGACAATACTTGACATACTTACGTAGGTATGTACAGTCAACCTGCTTATTGCTTTAACACTTTGACAACAATTCCCAGTAAATTAAACCTTCATTAAAATTAACTCTTTCAATGCATTCAAAACTCAACTTAGTCAATATATCATGGCGGATCGAGCACTTCTGGAGAAATGAAGGCATTGAATGGGTGTAGTCTAGTTTGTAACTGATGACGGCGAACTTTGTGTAATTTATATGTATGTTTTAGTGTTGTTCTCAAGTGAGTGACATTTGTCTTTATTGAGAATAAATTTTCTTTAAATCTATTATGCTTGAAACTATCTACCTACCGCATAGACAAACAGACCTTGTTCATTCATCTTACATAGGTACGTGACAAAAGCTATCATTGAAATCACCTTTACATACCTACCACACATTCAGAATAAGTGACTACTCAAGTTAGTACAACTTGTCCATTTAAATACAATTTTGGGTTAAAACTTCAACGCACTTCTCATATTTTGGCCTTATCTATCATGATCATACACATATTTGTGATGTTGTTGTTTTATAACGTGCACGCGACATTCAATCTTAGGACGGTAAAGCAATTACTAGGTCGACAATACCCACATATGTTGCAAACTAATAAAGTGCTAATTGAATTTTTTTCAGAGTAATTTTATATTTTTCAATAATATACCTAATTGGGACTGTCCTGACTTGTTGTTCTGCGATCCCTCCGCTCATGTTGCCGCCCACGTAAGTACTTTTTATTATATAATTAATTATTATAAAAGACCTGCGGGGTAATTGCGTAACACACTAGAGTTCGTTTTTTAAACCCAGATACTAATTTGACAGGTATAATGTTAAATTTCTATACTAAAAAAACGCAAACACAAAAGACTGAAATGTCCGATTAGTACTCATTTGGGATTAAAAACCGAACTTCAACAGTAGCAATGGCTTTCATTTTGACGGTTAAACAACATTCATTGCTACGTTGTTGACCAGATTTTTTTTTCGAACATAATATGATGCAATGGTCCTTCAAAATGATTTATATTCTGATTGATACGCAATTAGGGTGCCGATTTTTGAAACTAAACCCGTATAAGTTACTCTTCTATATCTATATGTCGAATCTGTTGTGATGAGTGCATACTTAAAAACGAGACACAAATGCCTTTGTTTGGCGTTGTGCGGAGTCTAGGGGTAGGTATGGTGTCGATATGGACCATGGATGGACAGTGATGTGGTCACGACACATGCTGGCCTATACTGCTCAGTGTTTCCTTTTTAAGTTCAGAGTATTAGTTCCGTAGTATCAAGTAATTTATTCAGAGAAATATATGTGTATAGGTAATAAATTAGGCATTATGCTAAAAACATATTGCTTAATGTGTTTGGGCAATATGCTACAAACTGCCCGGTTGCAAGCGTGACTGCTAAGCCCTGGCCTCGATTCCCAGGTCAGGCAAAGTGATGGAAAACCATTAGGAATTTCTTAGTGAGTTTGGAAGTTGGCGGTATGATGTCCTGCGCCAGATCTCTCTCCGGTCGTGTCGGACTACGTGCCGTCCCATCGGACTATGCGAGTGAGGGAAGAGAGAATGCACCTGTACCTATCTGCATATCTCCCACGCCGCCCTTCGAAATTCGGTGTGGAGGACTAGGCTATTATTAGACACACACATACACACATATTACTATGTAATAAGCAATACAGGCTGGTCTCCGTAACGCAGTCCACGTCTAAGCGCGTATTTTGCGCACTAAATTAATGTCAACCTTACATACAATACAGAAATTTCGATGTTTTCTAAAGTCGCAAAAACCGTGCTAAGCAGGAACGGTCACTGTCGTTTTGACCAATGACCAAAAATAGCGTCTTTCATTGTCGCCTCAGCCAACACCTAAAAGGGCTGTCGTTAGGCAGTCAGATCAATGCTTTGATACAAAAAAAACGGTACACTTTTGTAAAAAAGACACGACAGGAGAGTGATGCTGTGCGTTATCTGGCGTGTGCCTATTTTACCAAAACTTACTATCTGCCAAGATATATTTCTCAAATATGATAAGTTCTTTTTCTAGGTCAATTTAACTAAAATACTTACTAATAATCCCAAAAACATTGGAGGCTAAAATATTATACTAATTACCATATATAATTACTAAGCTAATATTATTAATAAGGCCTAATATAAAGATGATAACTTGATGCGAATACTTAAGTATTCCTATAATGTTTCACTAAAGACTACCATATATTGCAAAGGTACTTTATATGTATGTACCTAACTAAAACAAACAATCGGCAAGAAGTTTATATCTGAAAGTGCTTCTAGAGATAACTTTGATGAAACTTCACTCGTAGTCGGTGGTGGTCTAAACCAAGACTTAAGATTATACTTAACCTTTGAAACTTTAGACACTTGTTTTATTTTCATCATACTTCGGGAAAAGCTGGAAGAAAATAGTGGAAGCATGAACTTGGTGGAAGGTGGCAAAAGGTGGCCCTTTATTATTTAGGAGATTTTTAGTGATTCTGGTAAAAGAAGTGTGTTGTTGATGTAATTTTAAATTTCAGAACTACATCAATGATCGGGCTGCTGCTAATAGCTACTGGTACTGGTGGAATCAAGCCTTGTGTAGCAGCATTCGGAGGAGACCAGGTGCGTCCATTTTATTTAAGGCACCTGTCACGTCCAGCGTAGGCTTTCGCTCACCTTTACTCTGCGCTAACAAGACGTTAGCACCACGCGACAACAAGCAATGCTGGGTGAAAAAGCACAAGAATTACAGCGTGTACAACAAGAGCGTGACCGGCTATTTTTATTTTTTTACTTATTACAAGTTAAACTGGATTAATGCACATTATGAAAGTAATGATTAGGTATTGATGGTTCAGAATGTGGTTCAGAATCGCTTACTGAATCGATTGCTGACATTTTTACTAAAGGTATGTACAGACGCCAGCAGGTCAAGCTACCCGAAACTGTAAAATTTTCCCAATCAACCTTGAACCGTAATGCTTTAGCGATAAAGTTGAAAATCTATTAAAGAAATTTGACAGATTGTAGTAACTTGATGTGCTGGCGTCCGTACTTTTTTATCCCAAAAATAATTTAAACTACGTAAATTACAGTCACACTTCCGCTGTACAGTCACCCTTTTACGTGTGCGACTGTGTGCGGCGTAGATTTGTAATGTCACCACAATTTTCTCCCACAATCAGTATAACTAGTTTATAAATAAACACACATTTATACATAATAGTAAAAATTCAGTGTATGTAGGATGATTATAAAATAATACTCTCACGCTGTATAAAAAAAAATTGTAGCAAGTAAAAGGCCTCTTTTCCTAGAATTCACTGGGACACCAATATAAAAATCATTTAGCCGCGACGTTGCCAAAAAGTTGTGGAGAATGGCTCAACGATGGCAAGCGTAGACAATGGAGGAGTCTGGATACCGCATTGGAAGAGTTCATTCTAAACTACTGTTAGTATTAGCATTTTCTAAGGCCTAAGTCTTAGTTTTAAAAAACATTTTGCCGGACACGCTCTTGACGTACATTGCTCATCGCTATAGCTTGACATTTCGTAGAGTCTACGAGAATAAAAGATTGTACAACGTTTACGTCGTAACACTCTTTTCTTAGCAACTGTTTACGCCACGAGTGGCATTTTATGAGTTTGTCTCTGATAGGCTGAAATAACGCGTCTTCCGATTCCCTAGCAAACGGCATCAAAATATCAAAACCACCAAAATTTTACTTACTTTTGGTGTAACTTAAGCGACGATTGTGTGTAATCACATTAACTTTAGTATTATTGCAAAATTCGGCACATAGAGCATTAGAGATAAGTAATGTAATCTTCGTTCGTGATTAAATTGCCAAAAATGTAAACAAATATCAGTTTATGGAAAAAGTACTCTAATTCCTACACAATAAAGTTCAGTTTACGCTACAACTTCAAACATTTTTATAAATTTTTCAATAGTGCTAGTTACCCTGAAATCAACTTAATTACCACTAAAGTAAAGTTGATATTTGTTTAACTTAAAGTAACATCAATTGGAAAGTTATTATTATTAAGTGGACAAAAATCAGTTTTTTAATAATTATTTGTAACTAGAGTAACAGTATTAATCATGTACATGATTAATACATCATCATCACATCATGAACGTTGAAATAAAGGGGATTGAAGATTTTTATATGTAGCCTGGCAAAACTACTGTCGCGCCATTTAATTTTTTTTTTTCAAAATGTTGATGTCAGCTAAGTATCAATTTATATAGGTGTTATGCGTGGCCGCCATTTTGAAAAAAATAACAAAATGGTGGTCAGGTTCGTATGCCACGGGCCTTCAAAGCCCTTTGGTACGTATAAACAGTATATGGTGTTTTATGTAAATAATGCTTTGACAACAATTCTCGGTAGCGTAATATAATATTACTGTAACAACACAACACACAAGACAACCAACAAGCAAATAATAAACATGCAGATTATTTCATATTATTTTAATGTTATTGGCAATTATTTCGTTTTAGGGCTGACTTTTCCAATTTTATTCGGAGAATTATTTTGAATTTTTGTCAGTTCGTCCATACAAAATCAGTCAGATGTCAATTTTACTCTACAAATTCAAAAAAATATCTGTCGATTGAAAAATCAGCCCTTTAAAGAATGGTTCTTAAAAACGGTGGAGCTACAGTCATTTCACAATTGTTTTAGCTCTGATTTCATCAGTGTCCAAACCACAGTGAATTTTATTCTCATTCTAATAAGGTTGCTGTTAGGTTGCTGCCATTGACAAGTCTGTCAAAATCATTGTGATCTTTATTCTCGTCACAATAAGGTTGCTGTTAGGTTGCTGCTGTCAGGGGTAAAATAACTGTTAACGGACTACGAAAATGCAAAATGCAATGTCTTCCGCGCATAGAGTTTAGCGGCCAGTCGTCTTCCCCACGCCGCGCGCCGTGGCAACAACTTGTGTTCTGTATAACTTATGGATGAAGTGTCAATAAGCTTAATTATCATGGTCTATCTATCCACAGACAGAATTTTGTTTACATTCCTTTTCCACCCACGATGCTCATTGGTTCCAACACCAATTTTTACACACTGAATGCAGTTTTTTTTTATAAATACTCTTTGACACTAATAGCTTAGAATTATACAGGGTGGATTTTAAAGATGGGGCAGTAAGGGCAGGTATCTTAACCGTAGTCGCTACAAGAATATGGTCTTAGGAAACTGTCCTTAACTTTTTGAGATATCTTGATCAGCAATCAATGATTTTGAAAAAAAAATTTGTTGTCTACAAGAATTTTTTTTTCAGTTTTCACAAACTCTTTTATTTTGATGCCAATCGATTCTGTTTCTTATAAGGATCAAAAAACTCGAACCTAACAGACCAACAGAGGTTTGACTACTAGAAAAGTCAGAAATCGTAAAAACTTTTCCCATACATTTCATAAACTCAATCTCAAAACATTTATTTCAATTAAACCATTTTACAAGCACTTTTGAGTTGTCAAAATTAAATAGTCGGTCAGTTAGTCAGAAAGTTGATGCTAGTTGCTCATTCCAAAACGTAGATCTCTATGGAGAAGAACGGTCAAGAAACTCCACGGACACTCTTTTAAATCAAGATATTATTACAGAATCCTGGGGACATTATTCTTATTGCTTCTATATGTGACAACAATGTAAATAAAATAAAATAAAGAAACAATTTAAAATATAAAATTAAAAATAAGCCTTGGCAGTTAAGAGATGACCGACTCAACCGAAGGCGCCCGTTCACGAACATGACGCGTGGATCAGCACCATCCAGCTCAACCATTTTGTAGGGAACCGAATGATCCAACACACGCGCCACCACCAGTGAGACGTTTAAGTGAGCATGACATATTCTCAACTGCCATGCTCTTTCAAGTCAACGTCAAAATATCATAATAAACGGATCCATGGTTCTTACATTTACAAAATTAAAAAAAAGGTTCTAAATTGTACAAAACTATAGCTTGCAATTTATATAATAGATGAAAAAAAAAATTACTACCTATCAGGAAGAGGTATTTAATATTGAAGTATTCAAAAATTAAATCTTGATAGAACAGAAACACTAAAGAAAAAGGGGAAGCATCTCTTTCAAATATTGAAATTGTGATCAATTAGTGAGCCCAAGTGCCTGCGGAGCATATTTTTATCTACGATATACTCATCCAACTTATAATACGCTTGTCTACATGTGTGCGTTTAATGCATGTTTTAAATTTCTTCTCATTTTGTTGAAGAATATCGAGTGGTATTTTGTTAAAACATTTTACACAGTAACCCATAAAAGAAGTTTTTACTTTATACAATCTGAAGCGCATTGGCATAGGAAATGAGACTCCAACCTACTTTTTTACGATGGATGGACTGGCCGACAGTAAACGAAAAGATTAACTTCAAACTTCGAAATAAAACAGAGGGGCAATTCTCGTAATATTTTAAGAACGTCCACAGTCTGATCTCAGTCTGAATCTGTTAAAAATACCTGTAATTTTCCTACATTTTTGAGATTGGTTGTCGCTAAGATGAGATTGCGAGTTTTTAACGTTTTTAATTACGAGAGAGAGCCTTCAAGTTATGATTTTATTTGGTATATTATGAACAAGATAGTTTGTTGCTTGGTTTAGTTGAGATAACCATAAAGTCATAAAGTGTTGATTTGTGAGTTTTTACAGAACGAAATATTATAGCGAAAATGTCAAAATTATATACATTTTGTCATTTTTGTCGATGGGAATCCCATCGGGCACACGGCTTGTATATGTATAAATTACTAAAAGAAACCTGTACGGCGTAGTTCGCTATGACTTAACTACCGGTGACAATCGTTGAATCGTCATTAGGTTTTAAAGTAAAGTAGGTGTACTAATTAGCACTCCATAATGAGCAATCCTTATTCTATTAAAAAAAAAAAACACACACACACTTGAACGTATTACGGGAAAGCAGGTTCGCAGACGATAGTCTGTGTAAAAGCAACAAGATGAAGCTTATCGTTGTATTGTAACACAAATTGTTATTGATAATTGATGATGTGATGTGTGTGTGTGTGTGTGTGTGTGTGTGTGTGTGTGTGTGTGTGCGTGATGTGTTTGTGGTGTGTGTGTGTCTGTGTGTGTTTGTGATGTGTGTGATTGTGTTTGTGTGTGATTGTTTTGTGTGTGTTTGTGTGGGTGTGTGTTGTTGTTGTTGTTATTGGTTGTTGATTGTTTTGTTGATTGATTGTTGTTGTTAATTGTTGTTGTTGTTGTTATTGTTGTTGTGTGTTGTTGTTGCTGTTGTGTTGTGTTGGTGTTTGTTGTGTTGTTTGTTGTTGTTGTTGTGTGTTGTTTGTGTTTATATGTGTTTTGTTTGTTTGTTTGTTTTTGTGTTTGTTTTTGTCGTGGTGTTTGTTGTTTGTTTGTTTATTTGTTGTTTTGTTAGTTTGTCGTGGTATTCTCTTGAATTGCAACATAATGATGTTGCAGTTCAAGATATGTTTTAGTTAGAGAGCCTATAATCCCTCTTATATTTTGATGCGAAAATGTTTTCATTTGTAAGTGGTCTGATACGTTACTGAATATAAGGAGGTGGTTAGCATAAAAGCAGAGGGTAAATGATGTTATTGCATAAATCTGGAAATCATGTGATGAGGACCATTGCTTACGATTATTTGAATTTTTTATATCATCCCTCATTGTAAATGAGCTAATAGTTATGAGTGGACTTTAACTTTAAAAACCGTGTGAATGGAGATTGCCCACGGCACTATGGACAAATGTACTCAAATTAACATTGTTGTGTCTTCATCAAATCATCTTTAAAATACTCGACGACATGTCTAAATACATCCTCAAAAAGTTCAACACAAACTACAATGGCATTACCGAGATATTTTGAAAAATTAAAATATTATTTTGAGGTTATGTTCGACCACAAAATTAATTGAAAAACGATATTTGAAGGGATCTGAATGGGTTTACGAGTGAGCTCTGTGCCTTTGAAGTACATTTGTTTAAAATATGTAGCGGTTTAGCTATTTCAGGTGGCCAGTTACTGGTGGCCACCTGTGACCACCTCACCAAGTCTTGATTTAGATTTGGAGCATCTTCGTGTTTCAAAATCTTATCTTATCTTAATCTTATACCCGCGTTTCATTCAAAATAATGCAAAGTATGGAAGTAATCATTACTTGATAGTCAATCGCTCAGTGTTATATCTAGATCCTACTCAAATCATAGATTGTAGTAGGTCTCATGAAATGGTCTACGTAGGAAGGAATGGAAACAGCTACACTAGGTGTACAATAAATGAAAGAATGATTATTCCTTAAACCTTTATTTTAATCTTCCAAACATATATTATTCAAAAATGGAGCTGGAACACTAACATTGTTATAACGTGCCCAGCTCAAATACCACACTATGCACATTACATGCACACAGCAACCTACGGTTCTTTTTCCTACAAGGCAAGAACAATAATATCCTACTATAACGCCTAATGTATCTCTTACATTTTCGTCTTTATTTATTAAAATATAAGCGTAATAAGTTCTACTAGACACATGCCTCGATTTGATTCTTCCTCTAACCAAATAATTATTAGTTCCCAATATTAAAGGTAATTCCTCTTCAAACGCTTCCGATACTTCTATATGGTATATACCATTTTGTCTTATATGCTCGCCATAGTAGGATCTGGCTTGTTTCAATTGGTACGAGCCTAAAGCAAATCTTTTAAGCTCCACTAGCCCAAGTTTTGGGAAGTCTCTTAATATCTATAGCTGTAAATACAGCACGTCTTCTATTAATGTTTTCATTAATAATGAAATCGCCTAGGTGATTCTGCATCCGAAGTCTGGTTTAGCTATTTCTAGATACTCTCTATGTTCAGGCCGATTTTCTACCAATGGGTGGAACTTGTTTGTTAATGCACATGCAATCGTAAAACCATCCATCATGTGTGGTAAGGCACGATTAAAATAATCTTGTCGTAGAAGTTTAAAATCTCTTTTTATTCGTCCATTCACAACTTCCACCACCCATCGACACATAGTAATACATCTAGATTTATTACTTTTAAAGGTTGTTAGCTGATGTTCGCCCTCTGCCAGTCACTCTGGCATATAAGCATTATACCCTACAGCTTCTAGATTTGGCAATGCATCCCTAAAACCTTTATCTAAAATGAAAACATCATTATTTCTAAAAAACATTCTCAATCCACTTTGTTCATTTTCTAATTCCTCATTTATAATAGTGGAGTCATTCTTTGTGGCTTTATATGGCCCTAAGCATTCTAATATAGTACCATCGCAACAAACAATCATAAAAGGTTTTATGAGGTTAGCAAACTTGTGCAAGTTATATGTATCTTTTTGGAATTTATAATTACTGCTGCTCTGAATATATACATATGTTCCATCACCTGGTGTCCTACTGCAGGTGTCAACGGTCCTTGGGATGTGAGTGCATTTTGCAACAGTGTAAAACACTCATGACACAATATGCCTTCAGTTGACAGCTAAAAAAAATATTTAAATAATTATAATTCTGTGCAAATCTTTTATGAAACTACATACAATCAATTGAGAGGTAGCTTTATATCTCAGAATAAACTAAACTGATAGAAATAAACAATGCTAGTTAATAAGTTATGATATTACCGACACAATAGCAGGTACCTAAGTTCGTAAAATCTAAGTTATTAAAATCCGTAACCCAACTAATGAGGTGAGGAACTAACATACACACATGGATTGTACTTATTGTCCTCTAAGATTTCCATATGGTACACATTACAAAAAGCGCAGTTCCTAAGTAAAAAACATCAAAACGACAATGTTAATAATTCTTACCCGGTTGATGAGATCCAGACTCGTAAAATGTTCATGATATTATTTGGAATCTCCGACAACATGAGTCTGCGCATAAGTGGCGTTAATTTCAAACAGCAGTTGAGACATCGCTCCACAGTCGCCCTCGCCATGTTTAATGTATTACAACACAAAAAGTCCTGTTTTTTGTAATATACAACACACACGGTGCAGCGGGTTGGAAGTATGTTTATTTTCAATGGGTTAGCAGGAGTAACGGAGGAACTAAAAGGCTCAAACTCGACGCTCAACGTACCAAAACCAGCAGAAAAAACATACTGGTTAACTTGACAACGTGTATGACAGACGGGCAATAAATGTCAATCAAGGTTGTACCCGTGCTGGTAAATGATTCTAATACATTCGACTTTTAATCGATTTCCACAAATCACCCAGTGGTATTTCACGAATACAACTAGGCGCCTTTGCCGCGGTTGACAACTACCGGCACTTACAAATACCAGCAAGTTACATGTGATTTAGAACTCTGTCATTGCGTTGAGTACCTACTTATTTTAATTTACCTACTTGTTTAAGCTTCTTTATGCTTATTATAGAAAGAAAAGCAAACATATCGATTAACAGCAACATTAAAAATCATAATGCGTTTTACAGATTGAAATCTTTATTGTTTTTAATCAACGTGGGTGTATTAGTATGATTAATCGTTTGAAACTATTCCGATTTCAATATCAACAATAAATAAAACCAAAGCTAATAACCACACCAACCAAATATCTACCTCACCGCACACTATTGTCTCGTCTCATTTTCAACAAAAAGATAGATAAATGTACCTACTACCTAATGTCTAATTCTGTGGGGATATGGAAATTGATTTATTTATTTTACCTTGCGAGCTATTTATCGATATTTAAAAAATATTGTATACAGCTCTTTTATCAAATAAACAGTTATTTAACTTGATATTCAATAATAAATCGAACAATCAATACAGAATCGATATTATTATATATTTTTGTAGGCGGGTAGTTAGGCACATTACACGAAATAGAAAAAATGGACACCCCTAGTATTGACAGGCTATAGTAAAAAATGGCGTACCTTATAGTCAGAAACATAAAAGTACTGATCATTGTTCAAAAAACTATCCCATTATAAATATTAATTAAGTCTTATTTAAAAAATATATTTTTATTTTAGATAGTTGATGCTGTTCAACTTTTTGAGACACGAGACAGTTCTCAAGAGTACTGTGCCTGGGCATTCTCCTTTGTTTGAATTAAAATATTAACAGACTTATAATAGTAAGTAGTAGTAGTAAGCCTTTATCAAAAGACTTATCAGCAGCTGCACCAGTTTGTAACGTAATGTACATACTCACAGTTATCTACATTCATTCCTCCAGGTCAGACAAGCATTCCGTCACCGTTAGGCGCTGATCCGACTATTCCTCACGACACCAGGTCACGCTTAATCATCAAACTTTAACATAACACTATGACGATTTAGTAACATCCAAGGGCTGGAAATTTCGCCCACATTCATTGATATCATTTTTCCTATAAACACTATACTTTTAATACGCTTTTAATACGAAATAACTATATATATAATTGTATTTTATTAATTTATTTTATTATGACAGTTCTGACAACGACGTTTGTCAATACGTCGCCATGACAAGTTTGCTTATAAATTCAGCATGTAACTTTTAGCTGAAAATATATTCAAACTATTGCAAATCAATACTGGCCATAATATTTCAAATTCATATTTATTTCTTCAAGTTGCTGTTCTGCGAGTTTACCTGTGGAATCCAAGCAACGCAACTGACAGTTCCAGTTTTAGTTCAGTTCCAGTGGGAGTTCGTGTTGGAGTTCGATTTCGCCTGAAAAGTGAACCCTCAAAGTAGTGCTGGTACTCCGGAGTCACCTAGCCAGGGAACTCTCTGACTCCGGAACCTGTCGTACCAGCGCTGCACCTCGTCCTCCGTCCTCCTGAAACTACTGGCCTGCTCTCAACCAGGGCCGTCTCTCCTGGCGGGCTGACCGCGTGCTGCCGTGCCTGCCCTACCGTGCGGCCCTGGTGCGACCCACTATTGTCGCGTGGGCCCCTGCCGTGCCTGTTCGCTCGCGCCGCCGTGCCTGCTCTCCCGTGCGGCCGTGCTGCGACGTACTACTGTCGCGTGGGCCCCTACCGTGCCTGCGCGCCTGCTGTGTCGTGCGGCCGTGCTGCGACCTACTACTGTCGCGTGGGCCCCCCTACGGGTATCCTCCGTGCCGCACACGCACCAGCACCTCTCCACGTCTGCCTGCTCCTGTCACCGCCACCTGCCTCGCGTCGCGTCTACCTCTTCAGCCTCCTCAACCCACTAATCACTCATCTTCATCCTGCCTCACCCACACACTACACACCACTGTCTTTTCATCTCCATTTTTTATATAATCTTTAGTTTTATTAAATCTGTAATAAACTTCAACCTTCCTTTCTTTAATTTAAACTTAGTTTCCTGTCGCTACACGACAAGTTCCCATGTAAAACGTACCGAAAATACACAGCGAAATAAGTGTCGTAGCAAAGGTTGCTACGGCGTAGGCTGCGGCTACGAGTTGCTACGGTATTAGTGCATGTGAGTTTATATAATGGGAAGCCATGAGTCCGATTATTTTATGCATTCAGCCCCAGTATTTAACACCTTTAGGGTTTGTTTCAGTCTTTCTTCTCAGAGTAGTCAGTTAGGAAACACCAAACTCGTCTAGTTTTAAAAACATAATTTAATTGTGTCTTGTAAAACTTGTAAAAGTGCTTATTTGAACGACTTTACATAGGCAATTTATAGTTAGGTTTTTAGATACAAGCATGTGTTTGGATATTACCCATAAAATGGGTGTTAAACACCCTTAACGAAGCTGAGAGTTCTTCACGTTATTATGATAATTTTTATTTTGTACTGTAGTATATCTGGGAACCTTCTGGCTACGGAGGAAGGTCAAAGTTGCAAAGTTTTTTTAAATGTTTTTGAACGATATCAAGTTTTAAATGTTAAAACTTCACTGTAAATACTCCCACGACCCCTGTACCGTTGCATGCACCCGTAATCACATTGTTTTGCTGGCGTTACATTGCGCACTTCCGCAAACAGCGAATTTTAACACCAAAAATAAAATTTGTTTACCAGCAATTAAGTATTTTTGCACAAACTTACTTAGTTTGATGTACAGAATGCGTAGACGACGGCTTCGCGAAGGGTCTTTTTACTTCCTGTATGTTTTCTACTAAGTTTCTTTAAAGGTATGTGGACTTAGGTCACTTAAATTTAGGCGAGTTGTTGACCTAATGACAACAGCCTGTTACGTTATTCACGGTTATATCGATGCGTCGGATTTCCAAGCAGAGCTGTCTCAATTTGTTGTTCCTAATAATTAAAACCGCTCTACAAAGCATAAATGATTGAATGTCCCATTTAGTCGTACTGTAACTTGATTCACCTCCCCTATACTGCGTATGTTGACGATGCTGGAGACCTCCCAGCGGGCTAATTGCGTAACACACTAACTGTAGCAATCGGTTTTATTTTGACAGTTCTACAACATTCATTACGTTATTTACGTTGTTGAGCAGACAAATCTTTCAATTATATGAAGCAATGGATTAGCAATATCCTACAAAAAGATTCAGATTGTAATTGATAGTGTATTACGCAATTAGGGTGGATACGACTTTTTGCTGATAAATGGAAGACGATAATGTTAGAATGTATGAGGTTCCGCGAAAAGACGAAGTGTAAGGATTAACTTTATTTTGTATTAATGTCTAATTTGCTGTACTAAATATATAATAATAAATACACGAATGGAATACCTCCTCATAATAGAATTAATCTCGCGAGATTGTAATTAACTGACGAAAAATTTAGAACGCTTAGAAGTTAAATAAGTATAGTATACAGCATGTATCAGAAAGGTGTGATCATTGTTTAGGGGTGTGGTATAGCTATCAAACTGAACAACTTGCTCCGTGGGACCAATATCGTAATCGCGAAAACATTATCAACTATTGCATACAAAACTTCAATACCCATTCGACCCGAACTTATGAGATGGCTAATTATTATTACTACACCTGTCTCATACATGTTGAATAACCTGCCTCTGACGAAAAAAACGTGCACTAGGGAACAATAAATCCACAGTTTAATAATGTATAACATTTTCCGAGATAATATCGCTCAGTTAAACCGTAATTCATACCAATTAGCGCGCACTTTGCTTAACGACGGTAGTTTGTCCCGAAGTTTTATAATCACTGACTTATTAAATAGCTCGTTACGTAAAAAAAGAAAAGAAATGGAGCCTCGATTAAAATGTGCAACACAAATTAATTATTCCATCCTGTAACATCATGTCCGCACCATTTCCTTTACCGGCTATTAACATGCGAAGGCCTGATGTCATAAAACCGATATTGAGTTGCGACATTTTGTGTTTCAACTTCGTGCGTCGATCGACGAAAACAGAACACTCCATTAAATTAAGTATTTTAATTTTATTAAAAGGTTTTTAATACCTGGAGACTAGAGTGTTCGTGAATGGGATTCAATTTTATTTATATATTTTGGAAAATCTTGTCGATGTATTTGATTTCTTGTTGTTATTTGGCTCTAGTCATCGCAAACTGGTGAAAGGTTTCTTAAAAGAAAGCTGTTGTTTATTCGACCTCGTAAGTGCTTCACTCTGCTCTCACTATTGACGACAATTCCCCGCCAAAAGCAACTATCTAATAACAAAAAAAGTACCCCAGACCGAATTCCGGCCATGGCGGTCAATCTCAGCGGAGACCAGCCTTCGGCGCGGAAGATATTATGGTGCACAAGTGTGTGCTCTTCCCTTACTCTCATAGTCCAACAACTATCCACAGTACCTCCGACGAGACAATGTGTTCTTGACACCTGTCAGTGTCATACAAACGAATACGTCTTTTGCGAATTTGATGTTTATTATTTACTGGATTTGTCGCACTGACAGGTGCCAGGAATGAATTCTCTCGAAGGCCGTACTATACTGTCACATAGGCAAATATAATTTGTCGGACCTGCAAGTGACATCAGAGTGATAAAATAATTACGGTGTCGATTATACCAGAGAGTCGAACTTTTTGAAACCAGGGGTAAATGAGATTAAGAATAGCTTGTGATTTTAACATCCGATGCATAAAAGCAGTGTAATATATAAGTAAGCCTTTCTGTCTGTGTCTGTACGAGAGGCACGATTTCAAAGCAGTTTTTTTCTTCCAGTTCCGTCTCCCCGAAGAGAACCAGTTGCTCCAGAAGTTCTTCTCTACGTTCTATTGTACGGTGAACCTGGGCGGGTTCATGGGCATGGTGGTGACTCCAGCCCTGCGCAGGAGTGTCATGTGTTTCGGTGACGATGCCTGCTATGCACTGGGCTTCGGATTTCCAGCTCTGCTGGTGCTTACGTCTATCGGTAAGAGCTTGTTTGTAACATTAGGCGCGCTAGAGACTTGTTTGGGTGACAAAATATATATTCAATTTTGTCAACCAGCCTAGCTGAATCATGCCGAACAGAACATGTGTGGTGTTAGCACCCCTAAGATTATATATGAACGGTTAGGTATAAAAATCAGGGAGATAAATTCTAAATAGATCAGTTCTCGCTGCTAGGACTCAAGCCTCCTCTCAGAGAAGGTGCGGGTCGAAATCCACCACACAGGCCCAGGGCGGGTTGGTGGATGTCCCACGTCTTTGCATTTTTAGTTTTAGGTGGGATATTTAATCTCGTAAAAATTTTGTAGGTGCGCACAACATTTTTTTTAAAGTGGCTTACAAAGAATGTTGATGAAGGTAGCATTTCCTCCAAGACTACTGTCTTTTTTTTGTTGATATGCAAGCAAATGTCAATTAATTACGCATGAATGTGTCTGGGTTATGTATGTGTTGTCAAGATTTTGTGCAAACTGGAGTCAGAGATCTGACGTTACATTATATAATTTCAGTGATATTCGTGGCAGGCAAACCGTCATACAGGATAAAGCAGCCGCGTGACAACGTGACGCTCAAGTTTATATCTTGTACCTGGGTAAGTTGCCGCACAGATGGATCAGATAATTGATGAATGGTGCCACTAATGCGCCTTGAAATCCGCGCACTAAGAGCAAAATATCGGGAAAATAATACGATATGGAAAATTTCGGAAGTATAGATTTTATACGAGTATTATTTTTACAGCGCGCCTCGTACGGGTGCATTGGTGAAATGTCAAAATATGGAAGTTTCTGAGCTATGACTAAGTTATTTAACTTAGATATAGCACAGACATTAAATATTTATGTATTTATTATGTACAGTCAGCGTCAATAATATCGGGACGAACAGATTGTTCAAAATGATCTAAGCAACTATGAAAATGAAATATTATCTCAATGACAAAAGGAGTGCTTCAGAATGAAAACAGTATACGACAACTGTCATTCTGACAAGAACTTTATCCAATTTAGATAGTTTAATTTTCTTAGTCGTTGAGATGATTTTGAACAGTCTGTTCGTCCCGATATTTTTGACGTTGACTGAACACAAACATTCCGGAATAAATTCTGTACTTAAATGATGGTGAAAATCGCATCAAAATCCCTCGTGCAGGTTAGCGATCACACAAAGAGACTCTTAAAGTCGGTAAGTGTGCTTGCTACAAATGCACTTACAACCTGTACGATAGCAGATTGAATACATTATACAGGAGGGGTCATGTTTCCCTTAGGTAACATCCGATTATTATTATACTCATTCTCAATAATATATTATCGTAGAATATATCGGATCATGGAACTAATCCCTTATTGTAGCTGTTTTGTGATTACTTAACAAGGTAATAAGAAATATGTAGCAAGCATATAAAAATAAAGAATAAGGTTGTAATATTGCAATGTCTGCCAACCAAGAGTACTTATTATGTAAAACAACAATCAGCATAGCCTTTTCAACTATGTTGGGGTCAGCTTCTGGTCTAACCGGATGCAGCTAGATACTAGTATTTTACATGGAGCGACTGCCTATCTGACCTCCACAGCCCAGTAACTGGGTACCATGATACCCTTTGGTAAGACAGGTTGTCAGTCTTTTGGGCTTCTGACTACCCGTAACGACTAACGAAGACCTACGAATAACAGCCGGGACCAACAGCTTAAAGTGCTTTCCGAGGCACGGAGGGGTCCCGATACGTAATGGATGGTCACCCATCCGTAAACCAGCCGTGGCAAGCGTACCTTAATCTTCGATCGACCCGTGCAGTTGTTATCACTTAGCCTCAAGCACGAGTGTTAAGTAAAACAACATGACATTGAAATGTGGGCATAGATTAATATGCCACCAATTTACAGGCCTTCTGGATTTCGACGTAGAAGCTTCGTTAATTGGCTTATTCTCATTAATTATGCCTGGTCGGGAGAAGCCATTAGAATATTACTATACATTAATGAAATAACACTGAAATTGTCCAAGTACTTTCGGTCAGACTAAAACCAAATAACTCACATCTCTATTTTCCCAACACAAGGAGACAGAATTTATTAACACACGCTTTTTTCATTACAGTGCAAGCAGATCTCTAAATGGCGTAACATTTATCACGATAATGTATTTAGTAGGTTCCATTACATCGCAGGCAGTTGCCTGCACTATGTTTCCGCTTTCACAGGTAATTGATGACACAGAAATGTTTCTTGTACTCCAACAGAGGCCATCTTTGGGCTCATTCATCACGCCAATAGCCTACCAGTAAGACGTATCAATCATTACACTGCCGTGCACATCCTTTTCACAGGTTTTTTGCAATAGACTATAAAAAAGAGAATATCTGTTATGATTGATGTTCTTCGGGAATATTTCAGGCCTCTCAACTAAATAGCGAGGGTATTGCTGATAACTATTTGTGTATAGGTTTCTGAAGCTGTTAAGTGCGGACGAGTACTTCGACGCCTAAATATCCTTTTGTTTTTATTTATATAGTTTGTTAGTCTTTTAATTTAATACCTACTTAGTGTAAATCGTTAGTTAAGTAATATTTACATAACTTGGACGGCTAATTGTTCAGTTTGATTCGGGTATAAAAGTTCGTATACCAAAATACATAGCCAGTAATGGTTACCAAGTAGTTCGAACCATATCCGTAGAAGTAGGTTTACGTTAGTGTCGAAATATTGTACCAGTCGAAAAGTAACACAACCCCGTCCAACAGTTTCCAAATATTTGGATTTGCATTTTATTGAACTTTCTCTCGTAGATGTCGTACGATTTTTCCAACGTAGGTAACCTTAGTGCTATTTTGTTACGAGAAAATATTTTAATGGATGCTCCCAAAGTCTAAAATAGTTTTAGGAAATTAATCTAAGAAAATTCTGGGAAAGAATAGTAGAAAAATGCTAATATTATTAATATATTACGATGCACTCTAAAAAGCTACGGGTTCCTAGAAGAGAGGTGGCCGCCACATCTCTGGAAGTAGCCAGGATTATTCACCAGCAACTTGCTTTGAAATATAAACTTGTCGACTCTGAGGTACCATATTACAAGTATGTGCCCGACCCAGTTCCCGAAAATGACCATGTCACGTTATACTGGGATCATCACTGACAGGACTGTTGGCGCCAACAAACCTGATATAGTGGTGATAGATCGATTAGCGCGCCGTGCAATGATTGTCGATGTTACCATTCCACATGACGGGAACCTCGTGAAAGCTGAGAAAGATAAATAAATCAAATATCGCACACGAGGTTGTTGACATGTGGAATGTGAGCTCGACTGTCATTGTGCCGATTGTCGTTTCGGCCAATGGCCTGATGGCCGAAAGCCTCGATCAACACCTATCGAGGCTCTCGTTAGGCGGTTGGATCAAGGGCCTGATTCAGAAGGCAGTAATCCTCGATACGGCTCGCATTGTGAAGAGGTTTCTGTCTCTGGAGCCCTAGCCACCGGTAGCTTGGGACCCTGCTCCCGACACCGGTGGATCACATTTTTTTTTTTATATTTTTAAATGTTTTTTTTAATACTAATATTTAGAAATGTAATAAAGTAAGACAACTAAATAAATAAACGACAATAATAAATACTATATTTCAGACCATGGTGTCCATTTTGTTAGTAACAATCTTATAGACTAGTGTTAGTAATACTTAAAACTACCCACAACACAAAACATATAAATAAAAAGAAAGTAAACTCAACCACAATCACTACTGCGCCATTCCAAGACAAAGGGCGCAGCAATGATTGATGTAATTACAGTCCAGCCGACTAGCGATCATGCTAAGGATGCCGTTGGCGCTGCCGCGTAATGTAGAACTTCTAATAAAAATGGAGGTGTTGCAGTACTGTGGCAACTGACATTATTAACGTGTCCAACTACTTTTTAATGTACAGACTCCAGCAGGTCAAGCTACCCGAAACTGTCAAATTTTCCCAATCAGACTTGAACGTTAAAACTTTAGCGATAAAGTTGAAAATCTATTAAAGAAATTTGACAGATTGTAGTAGCTTGATGTGCTGGCGTCTGTACAATACACGCGATGACAAAGACTTGTTCACTGGGACACAGTATGTTCACGTTGTACTTTTGAACAACGTGTAGCAGTAATCCCTACAAAAGAAATGTTTTATGCAGTAAGCGTAATAATGTTCTGTCGCATACGTACCATTATTGCAACATAAAGAGATGGTTTTAATTATTTTATACATATACTTCTTCATATTTTCTACCGTTCGAGATAATTCTGGGCACTTAAGAATATTAAATTAAATATGTCGCATACGTGTAGTTTATTATAAGAAGCGAAGCTATATACGCTTCACTTTCTGATTAATATAAAATACGTGGCAGCGCAGGCTTGGGGATGTTGCGCAGGATGTGAAATGTGATCGCCAAGGCCCTCGCCCAATTGCTTACACTAATGAATCGGAGCGACACCGTAATATGAATTGTGGAAGTTCTCTCACTTCAAAACTACGCGTTCAAGTGCTGAAACTTTTGCGTGTGTGTGATAGACAGTGACGTTCACCCTCTCCGTTATTAAGAGGCATTTTACTCGGCAGATTGATTGTGTAACTTATCTGATAAAATTGCATTGGAACGTATCAGCAGTTAATAATTCCCAATATTTGTGGGATCATTATCTCGTAGTTAATCAAAATTAAACAACCTTTATTATTATCAATCCAGTTACTCCTGTTTACAAGTAGTCTTGTAATCACATATATCTATAAACGAATCGTTATCTAATGTTAAACGTTCTAAACCTTACCCAGGGTATCTATTTTGTACTTAGTTAATATTCTAAGTAAATAATCCCAATTTAACAGATAAAAACTGTATACTCAACCAGGAAGTGGATTCCATGAAGTCCTAGAAATATAATCTATACTTATAATAAATCTGTAGAAGTGAAAATTCTGTACATTGAAAATATCAAAAAAATAAATGGCAGGGGGTGTTACTAGAACGACACGGAACCCAAAAACGTGATTAAAAATTTTTTTGTCTGTCTGTCTGTCTGTCTGTCTGTTTGTCTGTCTGTTTGTTCAGGCATCACGCAAAAACTATCGGTTCGATTACGATGAAACTTGGTATAATTATTCTTTAATATCCTGGGCACCACACTGGGTACTTTTTATCCCGGAAAAGTATATACAATAAAAAACAAACTTAATTTTGCGGTTCGATCCCTAGACCCGCTTACTGTACCAACCGCAAATAATAAGTTTGTCGTAGGTTACGTCACCCGCAGTGGAGTTCACTAAGGGGCGCTGCACACGGCTAAGATATTTTAATATTTTATCTTAAGATACAATATCGCTCGCCATACAATTCAATGGACTATCACACACGACGAAGATAATAAATAATATTTCATATTTTCGTATCTTCAGATGAATTTGTATGGCGAGCGATATTGTATCTTAAGATAAAATATTATAGTATCTTAGCCGTGTGCAGCGCCCCTAAGTTATGCTGTAAATGTAGTTCTGAAGGTTGAATTTGGCTTGCACCGTACGCAGTACACGCGTGGCGCGCGGCCTCCATGGATCGCTACCGTATTTAAGGACGGAGTCTGAGCGCGCGCATCATACATTTTTTGAACTTTGATTTGAATGGACGTGTCGAGTGGCGAGCGTTCGTTCTTATTAGCGTTCTATAAATTGTATGATTTAACTGCTACTTGCAATTCTAAACCGTGCTTTTCAGTGCGACCTTTTTATTCCTTTTAGTTTTTACCAAGTACAGTTTAAGGTAGAGTTATTTAGGTTTATTTTTATAAGTCGTAGGTATAGATTTTTTAGGTTTATTTTTATAAGTCGTAGGTATAGATTTTAATTTTAAAGTATAGGTAGTATATTTGATAGTGTACGTAGTGACCGTAGGTTATTTTATAATACTGTTAGGTGAGATTAGTCATTCGTATAGATATTAGTTTTTAGGGATTTTGCTTATTTATTGAGTTTAGATTAGTTATCATCAGAAATAGGTTTATTTAGGTAGGTAGGTATTTTATTTTCTGTTATTGAGTTTATTTTTTTTTTAATTAGGTAGGTAATTAGGTTTTCTTTTATAAGGCGTAGACCGTATAGATTTTAATTTCAAGTATAGGTAGGGGCCCGCACCGGTACAGAAGTATTAATACCGGTATGCTCGATAGATAACGTTCTACACAAATAGCACTTTACACAAAAAACTCATTGATAAGTTTCATCATCCACGCGAACGAAGTCGCGGGCACAGCTAGTTAAAGAAATAAATGAATATTGTTTATGCAACATGCCTAGCTTTTCTTACAAACCTCATACCTAACATTTGATTTCTTAAATAATAATTAACGAAAATCACATAATCACCTAATAAATAACTTAAAAAAAAGGAAAAAAAAAGAATCTTCTCAATCGCGGATATGAACTCGTGACCATCGCATTGCTAAGCCGCAGTCTTAATCACTAGACCAAGGCGCCATTTACATTATATTACAAAAAACTTTTGATGTCATTACCAAAGGGGGTTCCTTTTCTCTGAAGCTTACTGTGCACACTAGTCTAGTACCTACTCCCAGATAGACATCATTAAAAGTTTCCGTTTTAATACTGAACTTCCGTCAATTTATTAAAAGAACTAACAGCGCCTCGCGGTTTTACCCGCATAAGTTTCGATCTCGTGGGAATATCAGGATGAAAAGTATCCTATGTGTTAATCCTGGTTATTAACTATCTGTGTGCCAAATTTCATCCAAATTCGTTCAGTAGTTTTTGCGTAAAAAAGTAACAAACATCCATCCATCTATCCATCCATCCATCCATACAAACTTTCACGTTTATAATATTAGTAGGATAGAGCGTATCACACGGTAACTTAATCATGCCACGGTTTGTTTACCTCGTACACCTTTTTTTGTGTTTTTGTTTTTTTGCGTCATAAATACATTTTATTTTCTTCAACATAAGTACAACCTGGCACTGACCTATAAAGTGCAAAACAACTTTGTAAATGGACATCATTCAAGTGTCGAACATTTTATACCCAAAAATTAACGTAGGTACAGCTGAAAAACTAAAGTAGGTACTACAGAAAAAAGAACCAATTTTTTTAATTTTTTTAATAACGTTGCCCCACACTAGGAATTTCTCCTGTGTCGTGGGTGCGTTTACAAACATTTAAACTCACATACACAAACAGCCAGACCCGGACCAATTACTTGTAGGTCATACAAATATTTGTTCCGTGCGGGAATCGAACCCGCGACAGACAGAGCAGCAGTCAATCGCTTAACCACTACGCCAAGCATGCCGTCTATTTTCTTATGGGGACAACAACAACATCTTGAGCATTTTTTACTATTACAGCAAAAGCCTAAAATTAACCCTCCGGCTGCTATTTGAGATTGAAAATGCCAAAAAAACATATTTTTATAACAGGGGTTTTAAGCAAACCTTTAAAATAATACCTACTTTTAATTGAATTTAACATCTTGAACATGTTAACTATAAACTTGTTATTAAAATATGATGTTGGGATTTTCAATCTCAAATAGCAGCCGGGGGGGGGGGGGGGGGGTTAATTGTAGACTTTCTTTGAATGTAATAGTAAAAAATGCTCGACAGATCATTTCCCATGAACACAGTACTCTTTTATTCTTGCCGGCGCTTTTATTTTTGCGTACGAAATAAATGACGTCCTTTAGAATTTCGAATACCTTACCGCACCTCCCTTGATATTGTCTGTTTTCCCAGTACACAATCACCTTAACCCTCTCTATTCTTCCAGTACGCGATAGTGAAGCGTATCAAGTACAGCCCTGCGTCGGACGGGGCGCCACGCGCGCACTGGTTGGACTACGCCATCGAGAAGTACGGCGAGAAGCTGGTCACGGACATGAAGGTGGTGTTCTCCATCCTGTATCTGTACCTGCCCGTGCCCATATTCTGGTCGCTTTTCGATCAACAGGTTTGATGTTTTCTTTATTTACTGATCACCCCCTTTTTCTTCTTCTTTTTTTTCTTTTATTTACTGAAGACATGAAAGTTATGGATTGAGAATGAAATATAGCTGCAGCAGTATATAATAACCCTACTGCCTCAAACGCCTTTCTCTGTTTACTATGGTTCATTTTATCAACGAGTCCCTCTAATATAATGTTTAGGTAAATAAATAAAAAAAGATTCCGTCGCATGCATGTAGCGCCGCGTCTGCGAGATTCTTTGGAGACGGACTGTACAGCAATATATCACATTCATATCATATATCATCATAATCAGCCTATATTGTTCCCACTGCTGGGACACAAGCCTCCTCTCTTCGAGAGGGAGTGGGCTATAGTCTACTACGCGGACCCAGTGCGGGTTGGTAGATGTCACATGTCTTCGAATTTTTGGTTCTAGGACATGCCGGTTTACTCACGATGTTTTCCTTTACCGTTTTGAGAGCAGTGGTGATGAAATAATTTACACAGAGTAAAGCGCAAGTTAAACCAGTGTAAACAAATAATAATGCCGACCGGTCGGCGCGAACGCACAGGCTCGTCGAACCCACAGGCTCGTCGAACGCACAGGCTCGTCGAACGCACAGGCTCGTTAAACGCACAGGCTCGTCGAACGCACAGGCTCGTCGAACGCACAGGCTCGTCGAACACATACATGATTCGCGTTGAGTGTGTGTGCCGTCCACACTATTCGCATTACGTTACATTATACACGTCTCACACTGTTAAAAAATGCGAATTTCGGCAAAATTCAAAAGTTAAAAACATATTCTCGTAATGTCTTCAAAGCCCAAGCGTCAATAAAGTTAGTAGCTATATTCTATACATAGCTACAATTAATGTCGATGATATATTTTTATTACTTCTATAGTTAAATATAGATAGCTAAAGTAGATAGTCGTTGTCCTGGAGAAAAAAAAAAAGAAAGTTAAAAAGAGCCTCAATTGTTATTTTAATTGCATCATTAGAAGCGCAAAAAGTTTTTAAGAGGTTCATTAATTTCAAAAAGTATCCATCATTAGCAGGTCAATAAGTTTTAAGAGGATAAGTTAAATATTTCGCTTTTTGAAATCAATAAAAACCTCGCATAACTTTTTTCTCCTAGTGAATTCAGACATGCTTTCTTAGGATTATATAAACTACTCCCTAAAGGGCAACAAAGATCGCCATAGTTTGTGTCTGGGAATGCTCTTACCCATTCTCCTTTAACCAAATAAGTCCAGCCGTTCTCAAATGATGCGCTTACCAACGAATAGCATTTAATATTTTTATTTATACATATAGATTAACTTACAGTAGATGGTGTTCGGTTCTTTGCTGAAAAATTAAACATAAAAACAGTATATTTTTAGCAAGTGTGCTTAATTATAGCTTGCAAATTAGACCCAACCAAGGTAGACCCAACAAGAGATGGAGTGACGACTTGTAAGGCTTAAAAGGAAAAGCATGGAGCAGATTTGCTGGAGATAGAACAAGATGGAGACAGTTGAAGGAGGCTTTTACCGCACTACGCGGCCCTTATAATTTGAAAATCTATTTTAAGAAAATTACTGATATTATTAGTAATTTTCTTAAAATAGATTTTAAGTAGTAGTATGTAATACCAGGAATAAACATAATCTTGCTGTACATCGTACTCGCCTGCACAGAGTAGGCAATTCCTTCATGGGTATACGCTTTTAGCTTCCCATTAACATTCGAAACTTACCAATTAAACGATTTAAAAGCTTTGTTAAAATCAAAGCTTTGTAAAAAAGGGTATCTACTATAAAATTTCTGATTATTTAGAACACAAAAAAGCTTGGGAATGAACTGCTCGCTCTGCTAAGCCTTGTGGGAAAACCATAATACTTGACATGTTAACTATCATGCAAAACCTTGAATGAATATTGTAGAATTTAGCGTCTGCTTGGTTTGGCACTAATTTCTGAGTTAGTTGATATTTGGTTGATTTGAAATTATATTAGACTGGTTTAATGATACGAAATGTTATGGTTTTAAGGTTATCTTTAATATTAGTGATAATCATCAAATGGTAAATGTAAGCTATATAAGCACTACGAGTTTGTTTGATCTAGTTTGGTTTGAGTTTGTTTGATCTAGTTTGGTTTGAGTTTGTTTGATCTAGTTTGGTTTGAGTTACGCGATTGGTTGTTGAACTCGTACTAACCGGTAATAGTTGCAGTTAATGCATCTATGGAATTGCACGCAGACAGAAGTGCTGAGCTGTTCGGTTGCAATTATTGTACCGAACAAATATTTTATACAAAATTACATGAATATTTACTTTATAAAGTATTATTTTACTTTAATTATTGTGAATGTGAGCACTATGTGGGTAGGTAATTCTTATTTTCTTCTCTGTTAGTTTTAACGATGTGGCAGTTTTGAGTACTTTATGCGGTCTAACCAAATGTCCTTCCTTTTGTATTGTTCGTCGAGTAGTTCAGCTCCTCCAATTTTGAGCTACACAATAACAGACTAGACTGGTCCACTCAAATTACGTGCCTCAAAATACTATTTCAGATAACAATCTACATGGTCTTCACACTTTCTGACCAAGATTATGTCTGGACTTTAAAAGAGACTGTGACCTCTGAGTTTGTTTCGACCTTTCTTCTCAGAGTATTTAGATTGGAAACGCCGACCTCATCAAGCTTATTTTTCTATCTTCTATCTTTTTCAAATTCAAATTTATTTATTTGTAATGTAGTGGTACATGATGGTATAAAATAAAAATAAATATGTTGTGTCACTACATATGTGCTGCCTTGCAAGGCGTACAAATATTGCTCACCCATTAGGTAACGGGTGTATAGTAAAGCCTATGTAATTATAAAAATACTGCCAAATAACAGTTTTAAATCATTAGCAAAATATAAAAAAAGAAACTTTACACAAAACATAAACAAACAAAATAGTATAGAATTATAAAACAAATATTACTTACACAAAAAATATTAAATAAATATTAAATTAACAAAATTCTTAAATAAATATTACAAACTAAACTTATGAACTAAAGTAAGAAATTAGGCAATTAATCAATCTGAGAAAATGGTGTTACGGATTTTATATTTCGCCTAAATATTCATTCGTATTAATTATTCGTATAATATACTTTCTGTATTAGGAACCTATGGAGTGTTTTTTTGAAAGTGTATAAGTCTTTTGAAGCTTTTATAGATTTAGGTAATTTGTTATATATTTTTGGAGCCATTTCTAGGAAACTTTTTGAGAATAGGGCGGTTTGATAGGGTTTTGATTTTGATTTAAGAACACCTGGGTGGCGTTTAGTGGATAGGGTTTGAAATTGGTTTTGGTTATTTTTAATAAACATGATAATTAATATCAGCTATCTTCTATCTATCTTCTATATAAATAAAAACGAATCACCGAAATGTATGTACGCGCATAACTTCTGATCGACTGCACCAAATTGGATAATTCTTTTTTTTGTGTTTGTTATTGTCAGGACAAGGTTTGTATACACAATTGAACCCGCCGGTGGCGCTGCTTTTTCGGGCAGGACTACGTCTGCCGGATCCGCTAGTCTTTTTATATTTTTTATCATATGACGTGTAAAAGTGATTCCGCTATCCTATTTACAGAATAAACAATTTCATTTTGTTTCAATGTAATAACATTATATTTACTAAAATATTGATGGGATTCATGTTTGAAATTATTTGTTACTCTATTAATATTAAGTGAACAATAATTTATGATTTATCTTAAGCGGATGTTTTATGGAATTAATAAATGCTTTTATTATTATTATTATATAACATCACGCCAGTATTCGTCGAAAGGCTAGACAGTCTGCAAAGGTGCCCCGTACTAGTGACAAAAACTGGCGAAATATGGATATGTATGACTTTTGTTCTAATATATACTCGTAGAACTGTTGCATGTTTCTCGACGCTTAGAAAACATAGGCCCGTGTTAGTTAACATCTGTTAAGAAGATGTAATGGCGGCCATATACGCTACGGTCTACCGAAGAGGTCCAGCTGTGCACTGCCTCCGCGAAGAAAAGAAAGAAAGAAAAAAGAAAATGCACAAAAAAAAAGCCAGAAAAAACTTAGTTTTAATAGTATGTCGTAGCGTGTCTTAGAAGCTACTTGATTCCAGGGTTCCCGCTGGACCTTCCAAGCTTCGCGGTTGCGCAGTGAGGTGTTCGGCGTGACCCTGATGCCGGACCAGCTGCAGGTGATGAACCCCGCCATGGTGCTGCTCATGATCCCCGTGTGCCCCGGCGGGGCGTGGCCGCTGCTGCCGGACATGCCGCCGCTACAGAAGATGTTCATCGGAGGCATTCTGGCATCGTTGGCATTTGTTTCTGCTGGCATCTTGCAAATTGGAATAGAGGTTTGTATCTTGAATAAAGCCTCACTTACACGATGTAAGTTTCTTGCCTCTGGCATAACAATAAAATTGAAGCAACAAATGACTTGTATATTGGCGTACAACCATTTTGGTGCCGGGGATTTTAGACCTGATTTTAAGCATGTCTTACATGGCGATATCGAAAATGAAATCGCTATTTTTCTATCGGCTCTAGTTCCCGAAATGAATAAAAAAACAATTTTCACTGCGACTATTTGCGAACAAGGCCGGTAAAAATTTAAAATGAGGGTAGTAGATAAACTAGAGCTGATGAGTTAAAATGACGTATGTAAATATATTGTACATTACCTACTTTATCGACCATAGACACAAAGAGAGCTGAACAAAAAAAATTTTTTTTTGTAGGCCTGTATGTATAATATATATATATATATATATAATATATATATATATATGTATTAATATATTGTTAAATCGCTCCGTGTAAACTGGCACCCTAATTGCGTAACACACTATCAATCACAATCTGAATCATTTTGAAGGATATCTAAATTGCTTATCCATACTTCATTTGTTCGAAAAATGCCACCACCACCACTGGACGCCACCATTGCCCCAGAAACATACAATATGGCGACGACATATACAAGGTCACATTAAATTAGCGAAACCTCGCAGACGGCTGGGCAGAGGTACCAATATTTAAAGATGAGCAAAACAAATAAAATCTGAACTCAGCAACTTGCTACAGCTCAACTAAATAGCTGCTGGTAGGACTTACAATTACGAGTTTAGTCATATTTTTAAGACCTAGTTTAGTTGCTAAATATTAATAATTGCTTGATGATTAATAATCATCTTTTGCAGATCATGCTTACTTGTTTTTTTAAAACTAAGTTGCTTTTTAGCGATCCACGCTCCAAGTCCCGGGGCATCGCCAAACAGGCCTGGTGATAATGAACACGCTAGGCTGCCAGGTTGATCTAGCCATCCGTGGCGAAGGAATAGCCACTGTGGAGCAGCATGGCACGGCCCTCATGACACCACTGCCACATAGAGTGCTGTCCGTAACCGCCACCAGTTCCGAGAATTGTGCTGGGAGAGTCATGAAGAAACACATGGCGAAGGAAGAATTTAAGACTATAGCGGGAATGGTAAATATGTCCTTTTTTTATTTTTTTTGGCTTTTTACGCGTTATTGATTAACTTCTTCTTAACGTGTCGATGGCAAGAAGTTCAAACATTTTTGCCCAAAATTAAGCGGCGCGGACTTCGCTCACTGACGCAGTCATAAGATCTTCAAGTGCACATGTGAGAGGGCATGCGGCACAGGCTAAAGGTGGGCCATTGTCTTTGGGGAGGTGCCGCATACGCACTTGAGATCTGAGCTGTCCGTAAACCCCCATCTGTGGAGATTGTTGGGTTTGAACTTTCGAAGTCTATTTAGACATTTCTAAATCGGCCACGGTAACGCGTGCCCAGGGATCTTAACCGAAATACCGGAAACTGAATTCTTCTAGATGACAGCAATTAGTCAGCAAAAACGCTTATATCGGTATGAATATTTCAATGAATGAAGCGATAGTATATAACGTGGCACATAAACACTGCCGCCCGGCGCCATGTGCCAATTAACTGCAATATCGCAAGGCTGCACTGCGCTCCCTCCTGCACAAAGTGGACCAATAATCTTTTCAAGTTGTGGTTATCTCCTGGATGCAGGCTGCAGGACCAGCCGTTGTGGTGTTCTCATAGGTTACGTCCAGCAGTGCGATGTCTTTTGTACGATATGGTTATTTATCTATGAGCGGAAAATTATAGCGGTCAATAAAGACCACATTTGACGAAAAGTCAGGATAACAACGATTATTCCTGTGGTAATCGCGTCTCAAAACGTAACGTTACTCAATAATCTGCTTCTTTTCGTTGACCTTTGTTAGCACTTGGATTGCGGAATTCATCAGTAGTAACACTCGGCACGGTTAGAGCGAAAAATAAAACTTTGTTACCAATTCTTTGTGTAAACCTATGTGAGATCAATACACGATAAACATGAATAGGTACGCCAAATTAAAATATCCGATTCAACATGTTATAAAGAAAATTTATCGCATGTCAATAAGGACCCGGATGCACATACGATGCGATGAATGGATTGTTTATTGGGTGCGCGCTAACAATGATACTTTAATTGTCATGTTTAAATAATTAAAAAAAAACTTTTCATCGATGATTGGTGTCTACTTGACGGCAATAACGTGGCACTAACTAAGACGATAATTATTCGTTTTTTTTCAAGAATTTTGATTTGGGAAATGACACAACAATGAAGTAGCGAATTTGACATCATATTGAATGGCCAAAAACTAGAATTTAATAATCAGACAGTTTTCCTAGGAATCACGCTAGACGAGAAATGACAATGGGGACCTCATATAACATCTATTGCGGGGCTACTAAGCTCGGCCGCGTATGCTGTTAGGAAGATAAGACAATGAACAGACGTAGAAACCGCGCGTTTGGTCTATTTTAGTTACTTCCACAGTATTATGTCATATGGCATTTTACTCTGGGGTCGGGCTGCTGTCAGAGCCATTTACAATATGTACGTCGCCGCGAATCTCTAGAACTATTTAAAAAGGTTAATATTAGGACGGTACCTTGCCAATTCATTTATGAAAATATTATGTATGTAAGAAAGAATCAACATCTTTTTAATAAAATAAGTGACAGACATAATTTTAATACTAGAAATAAAGATAAATTATATCGACCTTTTTTCAGAGTATCTAAAGTACCTACATACATCTTTTATGGGGTACTGTGTTAAATGTTAGAACAAAATTTAAAACTTATATTAAAAGTATACTTTGTAAAATTAGAGGATTATATCCAAGATAAGAATGCTTTAAAACATGCTGGTCCTGCTCCATAGGACAATCTCTAGAGTCTAGACAAAATCAAACTGATTGCTAATTGTAAAATTTATTATTTTTTTTGACATTGAGTTAAATTTTGTAATTACTTAAACTGACTGAAAAAAAGTAGACGATTTTCATAAAAAAAGATAAAAGTAATGTGTTATTTTTTTATGAAAATCGGCTACTTTTAGAATGTTTGTAACATAGTTAATTTATATGTCAT
This sequence comes from Apamea monoglypha, assembly GCA_911387795.2. Classification (NCBI taxonomy): domain Eukaryota; kingdom Metazoa; phylum Arthropoda; class Insecta; order Lepidoptera; family Noctuidae; genus Apamea; species Apamea monoglypha. The sequence continues at coordinate 19,428,103 of OU426914.1, read as the reverse complement.
GGTTGCATTAAACCATTTTAATTATTTTACCTATTATGGTATAGTAATTTTATTTTAGGTGCACCGTCTTCACATATTATGCAAAATATTGGAAAACATTTTAAAAGAGTAACGGCGGAGTTTCTTGCCCATTCTTCTCCATACGAAAACCACCTTTTGGAAGGGGCGACTTGAATCAATTCTATTTTAATGTTATTTTTGACGATCAAAAGTGCCTTTTATGTGCCTATTTGTAATAAATCATTTGACTTTGATTTTGACAATTTATAATGATTACGTAACAGTTACTGCACCTCCTATGTCGATTTGGCGCAAGTTTTCAATTTCAGCCTGTATTTTCCATTCCATGTTCTCCTAAAATACACGATACACGAGCCCTCCATGTTTCTACTGCTACAGTCAGAAGTTTTGTTAAAAAAATATTCAGTGCCCGCGTAACGAGGACAATAAAAAAGAAATCCGTCCGGCTCCCGTACCCAAAATGACCAATCTATTTCTCTACGGGTTTTCAAAATATTGGTTACAGCAAACTTTATCAAAGAGCTACCATTCGATATTTGTTTCTGATGAAATACTAGCCAGAAACGCGTTGCTTCAAAAACAAACAGCGAATGGACGCCGCCGGGATTTTCATTCCTACTGAACTTTAATCAAGCTCATCGTGCACAAGAAATAATCAACAGTGAAATTCGATTCCCTACCTGGTGGTAGTCTACGTAGTAAGTTTTCGATATCCTGTAACATAAATGAGATGCACTGTTGACATGATTTCCATAGGTAAGCGAGCGAAGCGAAACCGTGTGTACGGCGGAAAACTTCATCATTTAACGTTCTTTTGCTTGATATTTATTCGGCTTTAAAGGCTGTTTAGTTAACCAGAAGCATTCGTTTTTGTATCTTTGGGTATCGCAAAGCGACAAGCTGTTTACACAAAAGTTGCATAATATTCAATACATAGGTCTCTATTCGCTGTTCACTAATTTAGAATTTAGGCTCTTGTATCTTTGCCAATAATGAAGCAAAGACCTCATAGCTTTGCATAGTAGACCCTCCCATACGGATTTCCGTAGCTATCACAGGTAAAAATTACCTAACAAATCTATTTATATATAACAGCTCGGTTTGGCAATAAAAACGCAACCATTGGTAAGCAAAACGATTCATTTTTGTTTATAGGAACCTGACTATCCAAGATTTAAATTTATTTTCATTAATTACACAAAGTTCATACCTAAATTCCGATGTCATACAATATTAGTTTACGGGGATTTGTAGCAGTTGATTTAGCGCTATTCCAATAATATTATGTTAGTACAGACGCCAGCACATCAAGCTACTACAATCTGTCAAATTTCTTTAATAGATTTTCAACTTTATCACAAAAGCGTTAAGGTTCAAAGTTGATTGGGAAAATTTGACAGTTTTGGGTAGGTTGACCTGCTGGCGTCTGTAGCAGAACCGATATCGTAACGGATATTGCATCTAATTATGCATATTGTAATCGTCTGTCGCATTTGATGTGTGGCATAACCACCATTTTAATTATTTAACAACCATTTTAATTATTTTACCTATTATGGTATAGTAATTTTATTTTAGGTGCACCGTCTTCACATATTATGCAAAATATTGGAAAACATTTTAAAAGAGTAACGGCGGAGTTTCTTGCCCATTCTTCTCCATACGAAAACCACCTTTTGGAAGGGGCGACTTGAATCAATTCTATTTTAATGTTATTTTTGACGATCAAAAGTGCCTTTTATGTGCCTATTTGTAATAAATCATTTGACTTTGATTTTGACAATTTATAATGATTACGTAACAGTTACTGCACCTCCTATGTCGATTTGGCGCAAGTTTTCAATTTCAGCCTGTATTTTCCATTCCATGTTCTCCTAAAATACACGATACACGAGCCCTCCATGTTTCTACTGCTACAGTCAGAAGTTTTGTTAAAAAAATATTCAGTGCCCGCGTAACGAGGACAATAAAAAAGAAATCCGTCCGGCTCCCGTACCCAAAATGACCAATCTATTTCTCTACGGGTTTTCAAAATATTGGTTACAGCAAACTTTATCAAAGAGCTACCATTCGATATTTGTTTCTGATGAAATACTAGCCAGAAACGCGTTGCTTCAAAAACAAACAGCGAATGGACGCCGCCGGGATTTTCATTCCTACTGAACTTTAATCAAGCTCATCGTGCACAAGAAATAATCAACAGTGAAATTCGATTCCCTACCTGGTGGTAGTCTACGTAGTAAGTTTTCGATATCCTGTAACATAAATGAGATGCACTGTTGACATGATTTCCATAGGTAAGCGAGCGAAGCGAAACCGTGTGTACGGCGGAAAACTTCATCATTTAACGTTCTTTTGCTTGATATTTATTCGGCTTTAAAGGCTGTTTAGTTAACCAGAAGCATTCGTTTTTGTATCTTTGGGTATCGCAAAGCGACAAGCTGTTTACACAAAAGTTGCATAATATTCAATACATAGGTCTCTATTCGCTGTTCACTAATTTAGAATTTAGGCTCTTGTATCTTTGCCAATAATGAAGCAAAGACCTCATAGCTTTGCATAGTAGACCCTCCCATACGGATTTCCGTAGCTATCACAGGTAAAAATTACCTAACAAATCTATTTATATATAACAGCTCGGTTTGGCAATAAAAATGCAACCATTGGTAAGCAAAACGATTCATTTTTGTTTATAGGAACCTGACTATCCAAGATTTAAATTTATTTTCATTAATTACACAAAGTTCATACCTAAATTCCGATGTCATACAATATTAGTTTACGGGGATTTGTAGCAGTTGATTTAGCGCTATTCCAATAATATTATGTTAGTACAGACGCCAGCACATCAAGCTACTACAATCTGTCAAATTTCTTTAATAGATTTTCAACTTTATCACAAAAGCGTTAAGGTTCAAAGTTGATTGGGAAAATTTGACAGTTTTGGGTAGGTTGACCTGCTGGCGTCTGTAGCAGAACCGATATCGTAACGGATATTGCATCTAATTATGCATATTGTAATCGTCTGTCGCATTTGATGTGTGGCATAACCACACATGCTCATAACGTTATAATTATGACGTACTGACGTATATTATTGTAAATTATGGGCATGTTAATGTACAAGCTTAATGTATTGGAAATCTTAACCTTTACAAGATTTACCGGTAGTCATTTTCGATGTACCTATTACCTAAAATTTTTCATTAATAATATAATTTGTTGCAATTAGGTAGAAAGTTTTTTTGTGAATCAATATTCTATTAAGAAGTAACTTTTCATAATAAAGATACTGCAGAGTGGTACACTAACAATTGTTTGCCACTTGTCTTGGAAAAAGTTCGGGAGAAACGACCGCGCAGTAGGATCCTCCTTCACCACGACGCCTCGTCGCACATCGCCACGCAAACAATCGACTACTTCGCGACGTCAGACGTGGAATTACTGGGTCACCCGACCTATAGCCCCGACCTCGCACCTTGCCATTTTTATTTATTTCCGAAAATAAAAGAAAAACTTTGAGGAAAACGTTTTATGGACTCCGAGGAAGCAGTGGCTACGTTTCAAAATGCCGTCAAAGAGACCCCTAAGGACGAGTGGGCAAAGTGTTTTTCTCAGTGGTTCCATCGGATGCAGCGATGTATTGATGTAAATGGACACTATTTTGAAAAGATATAATAAAACTAATAACTTGCTAGTTTGTTCAGTTTTTGATTTTCTAAGAACTTTCAGTGCCACCCTCGTATAGCAGTGAGATTAAGTTAGAATTGCGACCACATATGTGTTGAGCGAGCAAAGCAAATCGGTACGCACCGATGAGCTGCGGAATGAGTTGGTGAGCGAATAAGTCGAATCGTCGGAGCGACAGCTTTGATACTCCTTCCCTGTAATTTGAGATAGCAAAATAAACTTTAAATTGGTAAAAAACGCAGCAAATTGCATCAACTTGTTAAAGACGCCAAATGTTTACTGTTTGCTAATGACCTCAAGCTGTAGCTGGAGATAAGTAAATTAGAGGACTGTGACAGGCTTCAAAGAGACATAGACAGAGTGGAAACCTGGAGCAAGGATAACATCTTGCAGTTCAACATCTCAATGTGCATAACACTCACTTACTCTCGCGGGCGCACTCCTATTCTATATACTTACAATATAGACTGGTTGCCAATGGCTAGGGCTACGAAAGTTAGGGACTTAGGGGTTAAATTCAACACTGGGCTAACGTTTCGAGATCACGTCACAAGCTGCTGCAGAAAAGCTTACCGTAATTTGGGTTTTATACTACGTATGGTGCGTGGTTTTAATAACATTAAAGCGGTTATCGCCTTATATAACGCTTTAGTTAGAAGCCAATTAGAATGTAACGCAGTCATTTGGGCTCCACATGAATCTAAACATAAGCTCATGCTGGAGAGAAAAACAAGTTTGTGAGGTACTTGTACTTGTGCTTGTATAGTGTATACCCATTTTATCCGCTTACGTACCCCACTTTATTTATTTTGGGTATGGTTGGATATAACGAACTGAGGGTCAGGAGGGATCTCGCACTCACCTCGTACATATTCAAAGTACTTAAAGGGAAGGTACGTAATGCGGACATATTAGGGCACATAGGTTTGTGTGTTCCGGACAGGTACTTGTGGCGACGACGACAGCCACGGCTGATGGCGGAGCCGCGCGCTCGGACCAATCTTTTAAGTTAGGCGCCGCTGACGCGTGCACTCTGCACTCTCAACCTCATAGCTAGTGACACGGACCTATTCTGTTGTTCTTTGAGTGAGTTCACAAAGAATGCATTGTTTGTACTAAGTTCAAGTTAGGATAAGAGTTTAGATAAACGTACACTATCGCAATAGGTTTCCCTGTAAGGACAGATGTAAGTTGGGAAATAAATAAATAAATAAAAATAAAACTTGCTGTTAATTATCCCTATGACGTCCGACGTAATGACACTACTGAATATGTGATTTACCGCGCGATTTGCATTTTTTTCATCATGTTATGTCATCACGACCCAGTGCTGGAAGCGACAGCTGTCGAACGATAAAGCAATCGTTTCGACATAGTGCTGCATGGGAACTGGGCCCGTACCTCACACTCCTCAGAGGACAACGTGCATTACGATATCATGTCACTGATCACACTTTTGCAGTAACTTATAATATTGTCCGATTTGATCATTAGCGTTCAGATTCTGTAACAAAATTGCCTCGTTATCGGTATACAAATGAGAACTACGCGGATTATCCATTAATATAGTTTGGTTGCAAACAAAATAATTAACGATAGGAATTAGTTTTACCTTAGCGATATTTTATCAATTTATAACCCAGAATCCGTTAATAAACTGAAACCGCAATAATGACAATTTCTCGTTAATTTCCAGTTCATGCCGGTCGTGATTGGACAAAATTCAGACGATCAGATAGGGTTGTACTTTATGGATCCCAATCCCTTCGTGAAGTCTCTTACTGGGAAGCCAAAATTAAAGTAAGTATTTTGTTAAATAATAATCTAGTTAATTATTGCCTTGTTCATTCCTAAAGTTTAGTGGTGGAGTTTTTAAGGCAGGTGCACTCTTGCGCCAAATTGTATTCTGTTAGTTGTAACGTACGAGTATAATTGGAACGAGAATTTATGATTAGGTTACACGTGGGCTTGGTTTAATTATATCGACTATTAGTAGCTAAAATAATGGAAGCTTAAAATTTGTGTGAGAGCTACAATCTTACTAGATACCTACAGGCTTAATTTATCTATCCTATAGGTAGATTATTTGGAAGATAGAATTCGCTCGGTCGGAGCTTTGGCTCGAATATTCAGTATTTCGGTGTTTCTACAGTTGTATCTAGAATCAGAGCTGGGCACTTCGCTGGAGGTTATTAACTATTTCAAAACAACATTTACATTTAAGTCATAGTGTGATCATAACGTCCCTACCTATTTATTAGTTTTGAACATGTTAGAGCGAAACGAACAGACCAGGCTAGCTCGCGAAATTCATTTGATTTTTATTTGATACGTTTTTTTTTTGCAATTTTCAGCACAGTGTTAGATTGTATGTTAATCAAAACATGATTCGCGACCGTATCAAATATGTAAGTACCTATTTACAGAATTTTAATCATTAGAATCTGACCTCTAATAAACACTTTTTTTGAATTTACCCTATTAAATGACTATTTTCATGAAATCATGACATTTGAGGCCAATTCTAATTTAGAAAGTTGTATTGATGATTCTAATGATTAAAATTCTGTAAATACTTACATCAGTAATCATTTTTTACGATCGCGAATCATAATTTGATCAACATACAACCGGACACTGACCTGTAAAGTGCCACGTAAGAATATTTGAGTTTCGCGGTCTATCCTGACGCTTTGACATAAGTATTATTTGATCAGTCGCAAAATGACCTAGATTTTTAATACATAACGCGCCATCGCCACGGGCGGGAAAATAGCGGCGATCGTCATGAGGTGCCATCAAATTATCGTCGCATGATATATCGCCGTGTGGAGATTGACTCATAGAGTTTCTATTGAATTTGATGGGATGACGAGATGATCGCCGGGATTCTGTCGCTCTTCGAGATTGCGCCTAAGAGTGTACGGTTTTAAAATATGTGCATCTAATTGCCACGTTAAAATGGGAACGCGAAAGGACATATTAATTATTTACCGTCAAATTGAGTTAGTCAATGTGTTGAGAGGTATGAAACAATAGGTTCAGCGTTACTGGGTCATGAGTCTGGCTGCATTACTGGCGCCTCCGGGAGGCATTGCACCTTTCTTGCGTCCGTCGGTAGCTTTTGATTCGGTCTTCGACGGAGTACTGTATCTAAGCCAAATCCATTTGTGATTGCTAGGGGAACTGGAGACTAAACCCGTTATATGAACAAACAAATTGACAAGATATTTAAGAATTCTAACATATTCCTCCGTTTTCTCCCTGGTTAACGATACCAGCCCAACAAATACCTAATATAAATAATTTTAGTAAAGCGCAGCTTTTGCAGGTCTGCTGAATTAAATTTCTTAAGAAATAAGCAGTACCTTTGTACTCAATACTGATATGCCGTATCTGTATCCTTTTTAACCGTGTGTACGTACTTAATTAAATAAATATAATTACCTACCCCAAACAACAAAACATATTGACACGATAGTGGTAGTTATACATTTTTAGCCATTAATGTCCTACTACTAGGCAAAGGTGTCCCTACAGTCTTTCCACCTCTGTCTGTCCAGAGCTCCCAAGGACCAATCTTTATTAAAGGAGTCCCGCCATCTCCGTCTGGGCCTACCACGATTTCGTTCGCCATTACCTAAGCGAGTCCCACTGGGTCGAAAGTTTGGTGTACATTATATCGTAAAAAATATTTGGACTACATACTCGTAGTATCATTAACTGGGGTGAAAACAAAGGAATACGTAAGTATGGAATGAACGCCACCGACCACGTGCCGTCCACGTGCCCGCGTTCCTTCTTGTTGAGTGTTACCTAGTGAGACAGATCAACACAGAACTTCCGAAGTAGAGCAACAGTCAGCCAGTCGGCTTTCCATTGAAAGATACTGACTGAGAAGCTTTTGTATACCTTTGTCGTGCTAGAAACGTCACTCCAATATTCCAACAAAGAGCTGCTCGTGTAAAGAAACAATGCAATACCAAGCTGAAAGCCAAGAAACACGTAAAGCAATGAAAATCTTATTAGTGGTAACTGGTAGGCTAGCACGAGTAGGGAAGACAGGGAAATTCATTGTTAAACAAACTGACTACAAACTTAAATTGTTCATATAGTCGGATTACAATGTTCCCAATGCTGTGTGGGGCCTGAAATTTACCAAGCGGGCTCACTGCGGATTGGTAGATGTCACATGTCTTCAAATTTTTGGTTCTAGGACATCCCAGTTTCCTCACGATGTTTTCATTTACCGTTTTGTGAGCAGTGGTGATGAAATTATTTACACAAAGTAAAGTGCCTGCCTGAGTTCTAACCACCACAGCTACCCAAATTTTCCGTTTATTAAATCACAAAACATACCTGTCATTCTTTGTCAGTTCTTTGAAATTGCTATAACACGGTTAATTGAGTTCACGGCACGTATAATTGCAATTTGCATAAAAAATAATTTATTTGACTATACTGAAGTGTATAACTAACGACTTCAGAAGAAAGATATAAACCCACGAAGTCTACTCCTCTCTCCAATCTTCGCTATTGGCTTTGGAAAGTTTAAGACCGCAATGCCACTCCGTCATTGTCACAAAAAACTTTGTCACCGTTATTACAAAACCAGATTTTGGTACTTATGTTTAGACAACCTGGATCTGCTGATAAATCTGGGTCAGGTAAACCATTGCGCCATTTTAGAATATCGACTATGTTAGTATAAACAGCCTATAGTGTTCCCACTGCTGGGACACAGGCCTCCTTACGATGAGACGAAGTGGGCCGAAATCCACCATGCGGGCCCAGTGCGGGTTGGTAGATGTCACATGTCTTCGAATTTTTAGTTCAAGGGCATACCGATTTCCTTACGATGTTTTCCTTCAGCATTTTGAGAGCAGTCGTGATGAAATAAATTATACAAGGTAATGCCTGGGCTCGAGCCCACGACCTACAGCTAGTAAGTCACTGCCGTTACCACTGGGCCACCACTGCTTTATGTTAAAGTTCTTAATTAAAAACCTAATTAATTTAAATCTGAGTTTAAAGCCTGCTTGCAATACAACTCATTAAATGCGTGTAACGTTAAACATATTTAAAACATCATTCTGTCCCTGTAATCTACAAATGATTGACAGAAACAGGACGGCACTCTAATTGCATAACACACTTTCAATCAAAATCCGATTCATTTTCAAGGATATTGCTAATCCATTGCTTCATATGTCCAAAAATTTATTTGCTCAACAAAGTAAATAACGCAATGAATGTTGTGGAACTTCAAATTGTAAGCCATTGCTACTGTTGCTACTGTTAGTGTGTTCCGCAATTACCACTCGGAACTCAGTCGAAATAAGGTTCGAAATAGAAAAACTGGCAGAAAGGTAAACCTTGAACAAAAAAAAATACAAATCGTTTTATATTAATAAGGAGGTGTATGTTCCAGTCTAGCTCTAATTACTATTAACGTTAATGCATCGATATGCATTAACCATTGTAGATCCAGCTTATCGATACTGGTATCCAAACTATCGTATAATTAACGAGAGAGAGAGATAATAAAGTAAGTTTAGCGCAATTTCCGTTACACGAACGAATTTGCTTGAAATCCTAGATTGTAAAGTCTAGAATCGTGGTTGTGGCAGATAGTTTGCCGAGTCCGAACACTTTACTAATTAATTAGTAATTTACTTTGATATTCAGATTGCGTTAACAAAGCGGTAATGGCTTGCTGCTACCGAAAGTTCTTCACCGACTATTTCTTAGAAGATATGCTGAACGAAACTCACCGTGATTTTCGTTCAGCATATCTTAATCCAATTACATAAATATTCTGAATAGAGCTAAGTTGTAAATCAACTGGTACATACTTCTTCTTAGCCTATCGCTGAATCTTAGGCCAAGGATGTTTGAAGTTTTGGCCATCCAAAACTTCAAACATCCTTGGCCTAAAATTCAGCTGCGCGGACTCCGCTCACTATCACTGTCCGAGCATAATCATAAGATGCCTCCCACTAATAAGATGACTACCTACTAATATTATAAACTCGAATGTTTGTAAGGATGGATGGATGGATGTTTGTTACTCTTTCACGCAAAAGGTACGGAACGGATTTTGATGAAACTTTGTAGTAATGTAGCAGTCTGATGTATAATCAGAATAACTCATAGGATACTTTTTATCCCGATATTCCCACGGGATCAATATTTATGCGGGTGAAACCGCGGGGCGCAGCTAGTATTATATACCTTTTTACTCAATTATCTTTATGCCATTTTCTCTTTTAAGTGTTGGGTGCGTACCTACATGAATATACAAGCTGGAGCATCAGTCATTTTGTACTACCCTATATAAATAAATAATTAATTAATACTCGTAGAGTGCGGAAGTGCCATTAAACAATTATCTTTAAAGTGCTTACCTAGAAAGCTGAAAACAACATTAAAAGCTGCTGTGGACGTTATGTACCAACAGAGGTACGCTCATCTTATTAAACCTTCATCACTTTTGGACTTTGGCACATTAAACTTACTCGTTGACGCGTCACTTTTTTGCCTTCGTCATTTGCATCGTATTATATGACGAACTGCCCTGTTGGTCTCGTGGTCGCAAGCACGACTACTGAGCTTGGGGTCCTGGTTTCGGTTCCCGGGTCGGGCGTAGTGATATTGGTAATTTCTTAGTAACTGCGTGGAGTTTGGACGTAGGCGGTGTGATACCCCCGCGCCTCGGAAGCCGTTGGCCCTGCGCTTGATCTCTCTCCGCTCGTGTCGGATTGCCGTCCCATCGCAGTAGAGTGAGGGAGGAGAGAGTGCTCCTGTGTTTGCACACACACTTGTGCACTATAATATTTCCTGCGTACCTGGCTAATCTCCGTTGAGATTGGCCACCGTGACAGAAATCGGTCGGGAGGCTATTATAAGTTATTAATATAATATTTCCCGCGTCATGGCCGAAATTCTGTCTGGAGGACTATTATAATTATCTATCTATATGCTAATAATAAAGCTGAAGAGTTTGTTTGTTGGTTTGAACGCGCTAATCTCTGGAACTACCAGTCGGATAGGAAAAAAATATTTTTGCATTTGGTAGCCCAATTCTTGAGGAATGCTATAGGCTACTTAACATCACGCTAAGACCCTATGAAGATGAGCAAAAAAGTCAGACACAACGCTAAGCAAAAACGAAGTAGTAGCGCGAATAAGCGATGCGATGCGACGGGGCGGGTCGGGGGAACAAGGAATTTCGAACACTTCGAAGGGGAACAAGAAAAGTCGCGGGCAGAAGCTAGTTATTATTATAATATGATAAAATTATAATTAAGTATACTTAAATCTAATTTTATTTTTTATTTTTTTATTTACTAGAATTAATTACTAAGTGTAATGCAATATTATGGTACTTAATTACTTAAGTACCATAATATTACACATTACACTTAGTTTTAAATCCAGCACTCTTATCGAACTGTCACCGAGAACATGTCTTCTCCCCAGGTTGCTTTGTGTTGCAGCTATGGTTCATTTATCATCTCCTTTTCACACAAGGTGTGGATCTATTCTTCTCGCCATAACTATTTATGGCCTAAACGGCCGCGAGTGGACCCCCAACTGTCAATACTGGTCAGCGAGGTAATGGCGTAACACTCGTAAAATGAAAATTGATCGCAATGGGTTTCATTTTGACAGTTCACACACGTTCATTGCGTTATTTACGTTGTTGAGCAGACAAATCCTTCAAAACTCTCGGATTTTGATTGAAAGTTTGTTATGTAATTAGGTTAGTATTCACACGATCTGACCAAGATTTTAATATCCCCGGTCCCCGGTCTCGGTATGTAAAGATGGTCACACATCCACGGAACAACCGCAGCAAGCGTAGCTTGACCTGATCGATGGACCCGTGCGGCTATGTATTATTACATAGCCCCCCATGTTATGTTATGAACATTATTGCTTGAATTATAAATATCAATTGGATGATAAGGTTATAGGCAACTTTGGCATTTCAAAATGAATTGCTATCCTTAAAACTGAATTTCACTCTTGTTGAGTGACTGACGTAGGTACCCAATTTTCTTGTAACATTTCGAGTTGCTTGCATGACCACTGGAAATAAATTTTAGGAGCGTGCGTCTACCAATTTTCAAAAAGGTCAGAACTTTAGAAAAAGACAGGTGTTCATATCTTGATACCTACCTACTTTGTCATTTCTAGTATAGAGACCGGTCGATCATAGTTCATGGGGGGGGGGGGGGGGGGGGGTGTGGGGTAATTGCACCTATTGGCGCCCTTGTATCCGCGTCTGAGGAGGACTCATACCCTCCTGTTGACGTAATCCCGAAACCTTTCAAGATTTTCCGTCATCCCATCATATTTGAATCTTTGCAGTTCGTTCACCAATGTCATTTTTGAATATCTCTCGTATCTGTGAACTCCTTTGGCGTTTCAACGTGACTGTGACAATCTATACTTGTATTGAAGCTTTCAATCGGAGAGGTGCACTTAGACGACAATATTCAAGCATTGCTAAAGGTGGAGTTCTGATAGTACGAGAGCCTATGACCAAAATTTGTGCCTCAACATTTTAAGACCGAAACCGTATAAAATCTATAGATTTGGTTAATCTTAATTAAAAACTAATTTCAGTAATTTGCCGTCTGTCCTGACCGCATTTTTAAATATATCAATAAAAAATACCGAACTGTTTCATAGCAATCCGTCTGAATTTCAGAATGTGCGAGTAGTTGAACGATAAATTCTATGAAACCGAAAACACAATTTTCAGATACCAGTAGTGTCACACGTACCCTGAAGACCATTTGAGAAAACTAAAAATGAGGCGAAAAAAACCTCCTTCATCCACTTTGAGAGACAGACATGATGAAGTTAGTAGGTATTCATATGTTTGTTAATTTTAGCTCTCAAAATGGCGTAACAAGCACCCGCTTTCCCGGGCGGTTCCGAAACGTTCTTTTCATTTAGGAATTATAGGTCAGATAGGCAGTCGCTCCATGTAAAATACTGGTATTCAGCTGCATCCGGTTAGACTGGAAGCCGACCCCAACATATTTGGGAAAAGGCTAGGCAGATGATGATGAGGTGTCATTTAGAAAGTCTGAAAACAGTGCTACGGTGACCTCGCAGCCATACAAAACATCTAAAAAATATTGAACCAGCTATGCTAAGGTCAACCGACCTTAGCATAGCAACCTAGTTCAATATATATATGTTTTTAAATTTAAAATGTCAAAAAATGTGGTGACATTTTTTGACATTTTTCAAAATGTGCTCAGGCCACATGTGATGCTCCAAATATCATCGTAATAAAATGACGAAACTTATGCACATTTTTAATATCAGACATATTGTGAAAAAACCGCTTTCCTATTTTTTTGACAAAGTAGAAATAGGCCCCAATAAAACTGTGACGTTTCTGACGTACTGCCCACCGGATCGGGTTCAGAATCATCTACACATTCTACACTAACGATTTTATACGGTTTTGTCCGTAATACGATATGATATGGTTTTGGTTGTGGGCTCTCGTACTATGACGCTAGCATTCGGGAGTTAAAATGAACGGAAGGATAAATCAGCTGGCGAATTTTACTCAGTAGTTTGTAATATCTGATCGGACTTCCATTTAATCAAAATTGACTCTCCTAACGAAGAGTAATTAATAGAAGCAGAAATGAACGGCAGCGTCTTGGAAGTATATGCATTAATTTCGTGTTTATATACATCTTTGTACCTATCATCAGAGGTTCCATAATAAATTCATGCACATTATGCAAGCTAGCTAATATTAATTAAACTGTTTATAAAGCAGCTAACAGATACGAAATAGTAAAAAAAGCACGAGTTTTGTTTTAAACTAGCTTCTGCCCGCGACTTTGTCCGCATGAAATTTCTTGTCAACCCGACCCACCCCGTCGCATTGCCTTTTTTCACGTCCGCTTGACGCACGTGTATATGTCAAGAATGGCGCTAACTATCGTCAACACAAAAAAAGCGTTGTTTCAAATTACAATTACAAAATTATGGCCTTGCCGTAAGTTAAATAATAACGAGTACGTAATCGTTATTATTTGACGTACGTATATTGCGTTAACCAACCTTTTGAAACAACCGGCTTCTGCACTTTTTAACAGTGTAAACCATGTGACTTGTACATACATAATTCCTATTTTTTTGGGGATCCATACTTATTCCAAAAAATATGGATTATGCGATCACTCACTTGCATCTTTCTACCTGATAGTGATGAAAGGAACCTGCGTAACGAGTTTTGAATAAAAACTATGTTTTCTTTTTCTGGAGGTTATTTTTCACTAAAAGCGCTACAGTAAATTCTTTCTTTACAGAGTAGTTTACGTTGGTGAAACCGGGCCGAATAAAAACGTGTCGATCGCTGTTGAGACTGAAAAAAGACTGAGCGACATTTATTATGTGTCGGACCGGCCTGTGGACCACATCGGCGAGTCGGCTTACATGTGCTTGCAGCCTGACAAGTGAGTGCCTTCAACATCTATACGTGTATCTAAAGCAAACGATGTTTTTTATCCATTTTACGTTGCCTCGCACTATCGTTTTGCCTGCGTCGGGGGGGCGTATACAAAAACACATACAGACATACAGACTTCACATACACGCACCGATCCGGAAATACCTGTTAGGTAGGTACCTGGATGACATGAATGGACCTTCCAATCTGACCAAAACCTACTCAATATTCACGGTTGTTTTTATTAGATAGCTATAGGGATAGTTTAACCACCTGGGGGTCTACTACGAAGTGCAAAGTGTGAATGATCGGATCGGACCGACACATGGCCGAACCGAATGTTATTGAAAAATGCGAAAAAAGTTCGGATCGGCTCAGTAGGGTCGGGACCATAGTCAATATTCGAAAGAGTGTAGGAGTGTAGGATCGGGACCAACCGAACCAAATAGTAACTTTAGCAGTTAACGGCCGAACATTCGGCCGATACCACTTCGGAGTAGACCGCTGGCCTGTTTTTTTTTTTATATATAAAACCGGAGAGGCGCTAATCTTGCACCTCGAAATGTCAACATTTGTCAGAAAGTGAAGTGTCAAGCGATTTTGAACCATGTACTTTGCAATCTGTCAACTTGATATGTCCAGCGGGATAATTGCGTAACACATTATCAGTAGCAATGGTTTTCATTTTGACAGTTCAAAAACATTCATTGCGTTATTTACGCTGTTGAGCAGACAAATTTTTCGAAAATATAAAGCAATGGATTAGCAATATCCTTCAAAATGTTTCAGATTGAGATTGATAGTGTGATACGCAAGGACGGTGGTGCCACTGTAACTAAGTTCCGTGTTTAAACGTTTAGGCAGTGGTGCGGTGGTCGGTGGTCACGCATAAATGGAGCGGCTTTCCATACCCACCACCGAAAACCTGCGAAATGCGATTATTAGAAAATATCGTCGACCGGCCTGACAGATTTTGTTTATATAGGTGATCTGATTTAATTTCTGCGACGCGTAGGGGTCACGATCTAAAAATTCAGTTCAAAGTTCAAAATCCTTGTGGATTGGCTAAAGGACATTAAATCTTACAAAATCATGAAAACAAATAAAAAAGAACATTGTAACTTTTAAGTTTATTTAATAGGTACCTGTTTCTGCCCGCGACTTCGTTCTAATTTCTTGTTCCCCCCACTCACACCGTCGCGCGTCGCATCGCGTCGCTTGCTAGCGCTATTACTTCGTTTTCGTTTAGCGTTCTTTCTGACTTTTTTTCTTTTTGCTCGGCTCCTAATCCTGGGTAATGTTAAATAGCCTATAGCCTTCCTCAAAATTTGGGCTATCAAATGTAAAAATATTTTTTCAAATCCGACTAGTAGTTTCAGAGATTAGCGCGTTCAAACCAACAAACTAACTCTTCAGCTTTATTATTAGTATAGATTAAAACTAACAGAATAGTAAAAACAACAAAACCTGACAAAACAAACGAAGACCTGAGCGAGGCCGAAGGGCTCCTATATCAGCATAATCCTGCGTTATTTGAAAATTAAAACAAATACCGTATGCAAAGTCCAGTGAAGCATTATCTTATTCGAAAGACTACTTATGATTGTTGTTTCCCAATTAGCTGTGCATTGTTATCCTCATATGCAACAATACGGACTAATTAACATAGTTAAGTAATGCTTTTTTTGTAATAAACAAAGACGAACTCTGCAAGCGCAAATATTTAATCTAGAATAATGTTATGAGTTAAAAAAGCTTTATTATTTTCATAGACCACGTCTTTTCCAATAAACTTAATTTGCAAAGAAAAACAAGTCTTTGGCGCCGATTCCCTTGTTTACAAACTAAACTAAATTTAAGTTTGGTGCATCTTTTTCTTTCATTAAGAAAAGGACAGAAGATAAATATTAGTTTAGTCTATGGAGTAGCTTAATTTGACAGGAACAAACTAATAACTATCTTCTGTCCTTTTCTTAATGAAACAGAAAGAAAAAGATGCGCTGAACTTAAATTTAGTTTGTGAACAAGGGAGTCGGCGCCAATATTGCGTTGTGAAATTAGACTTAGGAATTACGACAAGAGGATTTGCACATTAGCAGCAATTCAGCAACATCTGTACTCAAAAGATGAAAAGCTGATTGCAGGGTCTAGGTACATATAAGACTGCAATCAGCTTTTCGTCTTTTGAGTATCTATTTAATCTTTGTAGTGAATATTGAACAATCAAATTTGCTTGCCTATAGCCGCCGCTGTTCGATGTGTTAATTTCTGTTGAGTCTAGAGCAGAATTCTAGACCGAAGATGGTTTATAATTTTACAAAGTATTTTATTGAACATCGATTTAAGTGGATAAAGAAAAGGGAGGTCTCTGCTGTGCGGTGGAGCATGTAGTTCTATGATGGGTTCCGTAGTTGGAATGAATAGTTTATCCTTAGAATTAGAGCAAACTTAACATTGTAGACATTGTATTTGACAAACATGTTCTCCCATACATTCCAATTGCAAGTTTGTACGCAATATATTCAGTGATTTTACCATGTTATTTCAAGACCATGAACTTCTTAACGGTTTTCCTGTTATCTATAAGTATAGAACTAGTTTCAAAATTTTAGACTCAGTAGTTTCGGAGAAAGGGCGCGAGCAAATTTCATATATTTTCTTAAATAAATGGTTATTTTTGTATTATATATTTATTTACGTATACTTATGTAAGTGTTTGCATTATATGTGTAGGTATATTTAATATTTTAGTTTTAGACATCTCACATTCATATTTTTCTCTTCTTGTTCTCACACACTATTGTCTATATTTCTTTTTACTTCTCCTTTCCCAGGTCTGCTGGAAGAAATTTCTTAAGAAATAAGAAGTACCTTTGTACTCATATTATAACTATGTCACATCCCTATGTATTTTACTGTGTGTACATAAATAATAAAATAAAAGTTTCAAACTATTTTTCATTTTCTACACCAATGAATATATTTGAGACCATTGCAGTAAACCGTTTCATTTTATATGTGGTACGATCCAGTTTGCAAAACATTTATTGCCTTTCAAAAGCCTTATATTTAAAAATTAATTTCCAAACCAAATGATAAAAAAATCAAAATCATAATGTGTACCAAATTTCAACTTTGGTCCATCAGATTCGGAGCAAAAAGCTATGACAGACAGACAGAGAGGCATACAGACGAGCAATCCTATAAGGGTTCCGTTTTTTTCATTCGAACGTACGGAACCCCAACACTGCTGCTAGTTAAATTAATAATTACTCATCTTACAATGAGTTCACATAATTTAATTAGTATCCCTGTTGTTGTAGGTATACTAATTATGTGAATGTCCTCTTTGTGATTGTAATTTACATAATTATAATATAATTAAGTTAATAAATTGCCTGTAATGTCTTAAGAGAACTTTAACATTTTAAGGAAAAAATTGAAACTTGAATCACGTGTAGCATATTCAGCCGTTAATGTTCACACTGTTGGGACACAGGCCTCCTTTCTGTGAGAGGGAGTAGGCTATAATCCACCACGCGGGCTCAGTGCGGGTTCTTGAATGTCACATGTCTTCGAATTTTCGGTTCTAGGACATGCCGGTTTCCTCACGATGTTTTCCTTCACCGTTTTGACAACAGTGGTGATGAAATAAATTACACAAAGTAAAGCGTCTGCTTAGGTTCGAACCCATGACCGACATCTCGTCCGTCGGGCCCGATACCACTGACCCACCACTGCTCGAATCACGTGCATTTTTCTTTAATGATTTTAGTTAACCGTAGATTCTGGACACTATGTATGTACAGACGCCAGCAGGTCAAGCTACCCGAAACTGTCAAATTTTCCCAATCAACCTTGAACCTTAATGCTTTAGCGATAAAGTTGAAAATCTATTAAAGAAATTTGACAGATTGTAGTAACTTGATGTGCTGGCGTCCGTACTGTAAAAAAGCATTTTTTTTTAAACATTGCCCCACTCTAGGAAATTCTCCTGTATCGTGGGTGCGTTCACAAAAATTTAAACTCACATACACAAACAGCCAGACCCGGAACAACTACAATAGTAGGCAATACAAATATTTGTTCCGTGCGGGAATCGAATCTGCGACACGCAGCGCAGCAGTCGATCGCTCAGCCACTGCGAGCCAACCGTGTCGTCATTTGTTTTTACATGTCAATTTTTACTCGTCATCGTCATTCTCCTACCTTTAAAATCCTGAAGGTAATTGGAAAACAAGTGGCACAACGTTGTTTTGATTGAGCAATATGTTTTTTTGTGTTATCGGGATCGTATTTTTAGATGTAGCTGGCAACAATGTTGTACGATTGTTTCTCAACTTTATTTCCAATATACAGGGTGACAGGGAAACTCGGCGTATTCGTTGATAGGCGTTATACTAGAGGTCATTAGCAACAACTTTAATCCAGTTAACTAGGGTTCAAAACTGGATGACTGACTGGATGGCTAATGATGTTGTTTTCGTGAGGAAATGTTTTGAGTATGAGCGTCGATGGCCGTAAGAGTAAGGGAAGACAAAAATATGATGGTTGGACTCTGTGACTGATGATATGGTTTGAAAGGGGGTGACTACTGAGATGACGACTAATAGAGAAGTATGGATGAAAAAGATATGTTGCGCCGACCCCAAATAAATTGGGATAGGGACATGAGAATGGAGAGTTACTAGCGACCCGACCGTGCTTCGAACGGTTCTTACGACTTCCTACGACTTAAAAATTATTTCACTAAATATCATATATTAACATTACCTTTCCTTGCATGCATGTATTATTTTAATTCTGTATGTATACACATGTTTGAGCAAATGAAATTTCTTATTCTTGACAAAAAAAACGAGATTTCTTTATTTTTCAGTGACCCATCACGTAGCCTCAACAATGCATTCTGTACATCAAACTAAGTAACATTACACAAAAATAATTGCTGGGAAACCACTTTTATTTTAGGTGTGAAAATTTGTTGTTTGCGGTAGTGTGCAATGTAACGCACGCTAAACATTATGCATATGGGTGCATGCAACGGTAAAGAGGTCGTGGGGGTATTTAAAGTTGTATTATAACATTAAAAAGCTGTTTTCGTAAAAACACGTCAGTAAAAATTGGAATTATGGTCTGAATTATCTCCGTAGCCAGAAGGTACAATAAAAATACAATAATAATAGGCCAGTACAATAAAAATAATTACAATGACGGGGAGAATAAGCGACTCTCGGCTTCATTAAGTGTCCTTCTACACCCGTTATGTACGTTTAATATTCCTATTTGTATACACATAAATCTTTCGGAATAAATTCTGTGAATGATGTTGAAAACCTCATCAAAATCCGTTGCAAATTTTAGAAGAACAACACAATCACTCAGACAGGAAAAACTACTTTAATTTAATAAAACGTGGAATTAATGCTCATTATGAAAGTAGTTTTTTCAGAATCGTGTATTGAATCGAGTTCTGTCATTTTTAATTTAGGTCATTTTTATCCCAAAAGTAATTAAAACTACCTAAATTACATTTTGCAGAGGAACAGTCGCTGTTCCGCTGCACAGTAAAAAAAATACAAAATGGACGAAGTACCTACTACGCTAGACCCTTATACGTGTACGACTGTGTGAGTGCATAGATTGGTAATGTGACCACAATTTTGTGGCACAATCAGTATAACTAATTTAATAAATAAACATTGTTTTGTACATAATAGTAAAAATTCAGCGTATGTATTATGATTATAACATAATATTCTAATTGGGGTGTGCGTTAATTCCTCGTAATTCGTCTTCCGTAAAGAACAATACTCATGGATGTATGGAATCCCGTACCATCAAGCCAAACTCACAACATCAACATCAAAGTCAAACTTTTTTTCTTATAGACTACACTTATCATACCAACTCCTACAAAAGTTCCTTTTGTAAGCAAGACCCGTTTCGGGGATTTAAAACAAAATCGAAATAACCTGAAAACTGGATAGTATATTTTGTTTGACATGTCATACACGAACGGCCATCATTGCTCTAAAAAAATGATAATTGTTTAAATAAAAATTCTATTCTATTTATTTTTAATTAATATAGAATCGGCAAAGTATTTTTTTTTACATGTTTTTTGAAAGATATGATCATCACACTTTCAAAATTCAAGGTTATATTAATCATATCATTTGAAACGGAACGTCATGTAAAGGGAATAAAATCCGGGTGTCACCATTGCCAGGATCGCCCAGAGGACACGGTGGAGCACACGGTGGAGGTCTGCCCCGCTTGGGCGGAGCACCGCCGTGTCCTCGTAGAGGCGATCGGCAGCGGCGGCGGCCTCTCGCGCCCGGACCTGGTGCAAGCCATGGTCCGGAGCGAGAGGGAGTGGGAGGCAGTCGCCTCCTTCTGCGAAGCAGTCATGCTAGCGAAGGAGGTGGCGGGACGGATGAGGGAGAGAGCCTCCCGTCCCAGCCGCCGCGGGAGACGCCCCGGGCGTCGGGAGTCGAGCGACGACTACCGGCCACCGTAGGCGCGGGCTTGCGGGCGGAGAGCAATGGGTAGCTCACCGCCCGATCAGGACCAGGCCCGTGCCGGACGGCGCGTAAGTGTTCCACGCGCGCCTCAAAGAGATGTCAGCATAATCAGAGGGGCCCCTTAGGGCCGAAGCCTGCCGGGTCAGCGGGATTGTCCGAAAGGGTTACCGCTGCCCCGGAACATAAAGGGCGAAGGAAGGAACATGGGTGGGTTTTAGTCAGTAAGAGTCTGACACTCCCTTCCGCTCCACCCAGAGCGGGAGGGGTCATTTGATGATTTCCCATCCCAAAAAAAAAAAAAAAAGGGAATAAAATAATATCAACACGTTTTTGCTTTCAATTCCCTATTCAAAAATCAATCCCCGACGCGTAATGCCGTAATAATTATGAAAATAATTACTATAATATTTTGATCTTGATGGAGGAAACTTTTTGGTACGACTTTTGGTCATTGTCCTTTTCAGATGACATGTCACTGTAGTCACCTTCTTATTATCTCTAATCAGATTCCGATGGCGAGCTCTAAGCGCAGACGGCGAGATGTCAGGGTCTGGTGAAGGCTACCTTCGAGCTGGAGGCGTGTACGTGCTGTGCCTCCGAGAGCGTCTGGGCAGGCTTGATGCCGCTGTGCTGCACGCCCCCAACCCTCCCAATGAGCTGCACCTGGCCTGGATCGTCCCTCAGTATCTCCTCGTCTCTGTGGCGGAGATTATGTTCGCCGTGTCAGGGCTAGAGTTCTCGTTTACACAAGTAAGTCGGTATAGATCGTCCAATTTGAAATAGCTCTGTGCAGTGAAATTCTCGTGGTTGCAATAGACGTTATTCATATTATAATATAGGGGTAGATAAAAATGTCCGGAAAATAAACTACGAAATCGGTTCAGCCGTTTGGGAGCTACGATGCCGCAGATAGACTCACAGATACACACGTTAAACTTATAACACCTCTCTTTTTCCGTTAATTCATACTTCTCATGGTTGTTTTAGGCCCTTTATGCATTTTGTGTAAATTATTTCATAACAACCGCTCTCAAAACGGAAACTATATCTAACCCGCACTGGGCCTACTCCCTCTCCCAGAGAGTAGGACTGTATCCCAACAGTGGGAACATTGTAGGCTGGTAATGTTATGGTTGTTTCAGGCACCGAAAAGTATGAAAACTATTACCATAGCTGCTTGGTATGTGTCCGTAGCTTTCGGAAACTTGATAGTTATTCTCGTCGCTCAGACCAAGATATTTCAATCAAGGGTAAGTATTATGATTGAACTAATTATATTGCAACTATTCAACCCTCCCTTTTGGTGTAAGATTTTCTTTGAGGACTAACACCGGATACGGTTAATCTTTGCTAACGAACAGTTTCTCAATACACTTTTGAATCAACTGTTTAATCATTCAACCGCAGCCAATTGCCACGTTCACTCGTTTCGTAAAAAGAAAGATAATTTTATGAGTATTTACTATTTCCCTACAGTAATAGGTAAGAAATAAAAATATACACTTTTTCAACGCTGGCCCGGTTTAAATTGTATTAGGCATCTAGGGAATCTCGTTGGATCGGGGCAAATTGAGGCGCCGGTAAAGACAAGTCATTTTACGACAACTTATTCATACCATGTTTTAAATTTTTTGCTTCCTAGTAACAGAATATTTACTGAGTATTGGGAAAAACACTGAATTTAGGATATACTTTACTGAGTAGTCGATACAAAAACACCGCATTTAGGTATCATTTTTTAAACAATACAGTCTAAACACAGAATAAACAGTGGTTTTTTGTCACAAAAAAATTACACCTTTTAGGCAAATGAAGTATGTCTTTCACAAAGTATGAAAGATGATAGCAACAATGAACTGTGAAGGAAAACATCGTAAGGAAACTGGAATGTCATAGAACCAAAAATTCCAAGACATGTAACATCTACAAACCCGCACTGGGCCCGCGTGGTGGATTAAAGCCCACTCCCTCTCACCGAGAGGAGGCCTGTGTCCCATCAGCGAGAACATTATAGGCTGAATATGTAAACTGAATACATATAACTAATGCAGCAGGAAATGCCAGATCTTATTACAGATAAAACACATGATACCTGTTTGTTTAATACATTACTAGGCATAAATGGCGACACATTAGTTAATTATTATAGTATCAATTCGGGTTGTTTGTACATTTACTACATAACTATGATTAATGATCCACTGATCCTAGTGATATGCACGTCGATTTACTCAGATGCTTAACAATAATAGGACTGAAATGTTGACACAAGACGAGATAGAAGAACTATAATGCAATATACGGCATCATTTATTCGAATATGAATGTAAAAATAATATCACGCCAAATTTCCTAGATGGCAGTGGCAGCAGGATGTTAGTACACCCACAATTCGCCATTTTTGTTTAAGTTCCGTGTTACAGGGGCGACCCTAAGCCGCGCAGAAATCCAGACTCCGGCCTGTTACAGACAATTTCCTCCGGAAAAACAAAATAACACTTTCTTCACCCAGTAATTCGGAAAGTGTTATCAGGACCTCGCGCTCAGGAGTAGTAGATCAACGGGGCAGTCAGTTCTATATTATAAAATAAAACTAATATACTTAATAATAATAAGATTGTCGTTCGATACGAAAAGGCGAGATAATTCTCGTTTGTCTGCAGGCAACGATTTCTGCGCTGAAATCCATTATGGCGTCGAATACCGAATGAATTGGAGCGAAAAGCTTGTTCTTCATCAATGTTTTTTTTCTTATATGCTCAGCGTTTTTAACACATTGCATAAAGTAGAGCTATCAAGATAGATCTATGATATAAGATATAACCTATTTCCATAAACTGAGCACCCTCCATTATGGACCAGTAATGAGAATTATCTCGCATAAACAGAAGTTACGTTTTCGATCTGTAATTAAACTAATGAATTATAGCACGAATTTACTTACCGCAAAAACAATATTTGTGTTAGCTCACCTTGTAGTTTCAAATACGTCTATTTGGCGCTATAACGCTCCTATAACAGAACTGTTAACGTCGACACAATGACGATTACTATTCCATTTCGAATAATTTCGCTAGAAGTTCGTGCGTGAAGCATAACCTTTACCTGCCGGCCATAATGCGCGCATTGCCATATTGTCAAATACTAGTACCTAATGCGTGCCTAATTCGGCGAGCCGTACACTGTGTCGTAGCGTCACATTCTCGCGGAAGGTTCAGTAGTCAAATCGTGGATTTAATGACTATACTACGAGTATACGAAATTCGAGAAAACCAAAAGATTCAACTTAAAATGAAAGGTCCAATTAACTCTTCATGTGATTATGTGACACTAAAAACTGATTGATAAATGAAAATAATTATTTAAGACTTTGAACAATGTCTTTAAAAGAAAGTAACCTGCAATATACACACGAATAGATCCAATAATAAATCCGATGGTGTACCGAGATATCAGAGTCTCGGTACACCATAGGGTTTATATTCATGATAACCATCTGAAGATTCACAAGGTCTCCATCGACTGTTTGAGCGAAACAATACACAGACGGCCCCCATCTCTCCAATTATAATTCAAATACTACACGGCGTGTTCCAGCACGTCATATATACAAGTCCATTAGTCCAGATTTCGGCGCTAATATTAGGCGAAATATCAGTCCTATGATTAGTGAGGGACGAATCTTAGGCCTAATATTCCACCTAATATTGATACAAGATATTCTCTTTTATATATATTTGTATATAGCTCGGACCTTTGTGTGTATGCCATGCATTGTTATAGACTGGAATTACATAGCTTTATGGCGTCACGGGTTGGCAGCGGGAGCATTGTTTCCGTCGTCCACTCCCACCTGGTTCAATAGAGCTTTAGAATATTGAATACAATATACCTACATATATATTTCAATCAGATCCCCTGCTCTAAAGCATTGATTGCACAGAGTTGTGTCAAATTTACTCACGTTGACAGTCAGAGAACTGCACTGGGCACGAAACACACATGATGTGGTTGAGATTGAAAGTTGTAAAGTAACGACCAAACCTGATAACGTTTTTTCAGTGAAAGATAGATCACTAGTGATGATTGCCAGTTAAGCCTGTTATATCTTATCTGTCCTTGAATGTCGTCTCACAGTCATCAATAAAGGCTATCTATCAATCGAAAACAATAGATAGGGTTCTAAAAAGGTTTACTTTTCCTCCCGTGCGTTCCGTTACAGCATTATAAAAAAAAACAAATGTTAACAATTCTTAAATGACTGGATTAACTTATAATTTATCTTAAATTAAAAGTCTGTTAGTAAGTAGTACATTATACAAGATTTTACTGCATTTTGCTGAAGAAATTATTAACGCTGGAGAGGAGGAATGAAATGTAATTGACAGTTTGATATAAGAAACACCAAACTGGTTGAGGTTACTTTGAAATGAGGTTTTATTTCGGTGAGTAAATAACTCACTGCTATTTTATTTGAACGAAATCTATATAATAATAATAAATTTTATTTAAATATGGTTATCATCTTAAAATTTTGTTTAACAATATAATTGTATCTGTAACTGCTGGTGACATTAAATTTTTATGTGGTGGTCCCCAAACTACGCAGTGCCTGCATCTTAGGGACTTGTGTGTTCATAACAACTTAATTTGCTCAACAATATCGTTATGGTCAATGCGGCATTTATAATTATTTAATATAATTGTTGTGTATGCCGAGCGCAGGAGTGCGGGCTGCGCCCCGCACCTCCCCGCCGGCCGCGCCTTGCGGGTTACTTATTAATTATATCAGTGTGCAACAGACTAGCGAGTTTGATTGGCGTACCATTACCCCTGTCACATCCGTACACAACACGTGGCGACGAACGGACTCACATTTTTTTATAAAATGTCTACGGTTGCGACTTATGGCGTTCTTTCCACCTTCGACCACCTGTCACAGGAGTGGAATAGTTTCAAAATGCGATTAAATCAGTGGTTCATCGCAAACGACATAACCTCAGAAACGGACAAGGCCACAATCAAAAGAAGGGCGATATTGTTAACATCCCTGAGTGAATCTACGTTCAAGCTTGCTTGTGACCTGGCGCTACCCAGAAAGGTTGAAGAATTGGGTTACGAAGCGATAGTGGAAATCCTCGACGACCACTTCACACCAAAAAGGTTTGGGTTTGCTGAGAAATCAGTATTCTATTCGGCAACACAGCGACCAGGTGAATTGCACACTCAATGGGCAGCCAGGATTAGAGGATTGGCAACTCACTGTGCATTCAAGAATTTGGAGGAGGCCTTGCTGGACAAATTCATCATGGGCATGGCACCAGGACACGAACGGGACAAACTTTTCGTACAGGACCAGCGGGAGCTGACCCTCGCGAAGGCCATCGACTTGGCAGAGAGCGTGCGCTGTGCGCGCCAGGCCTCGTCGCAGGTAGCACCAGGCGCCAGCGGCGCCGGCGCAGGCCCCGACGGCGTGTTCAACATCTCCAAAAAGGAAAAGTGCAGTGTGTGCGGTTTTACAAATCATAGTTCTAATCAGTGTCGTTACAAAAAGTATAAATGTAAAAAGTGTAACAATAAAGGCCATTTGCGTAAAATGTGCCCTAGTGAGGGAAAAGTGAAATACGTAGACGAAGGTACTGTGGACGACGGAGACGACGACGGTGACCGATCTTCACAACACCTACAGCGGGTCAGTACGGCAGCGACGATGATAACGAACCAACAGATTTAACTATAGAATAAGTTCAGTAGTAGGAAATAGATTAAACGTATGTCCTAGCTTATGGGGAAGGGATGTTGTGTATGCCGAGCGCAGGAGTGCGGGCTGCGCCCCGCACCTCCCCGCCGGCCGCGCCTTGCGGGTTACTTATTAATTATATCAGTGTGCAACAGACTAGCGAGTTTGATTGGCGTACCATTACCCCTGTCACATCCGTACACAACAATAATCAAAATCAATCAATAATTATCTTTAAATCAAATATTCCATTTGATTTAAAGATAATTATTATCTCAAAATCATTTTTCCAATCGGATAAACTATGTTACGATTTCAAAATCACTGTAGCTTAACGTACTTTCACTTGAATCGGACATGTTTGAATGCTTAGGGCTCTTTCAATTTAGACGTTTCGTGTCGGACGGCTGCCGCACGTTTACCGTGCCGGTGGTTATAACCCGCTGCCGTGCCGCGGCAGTACGGTAGCCGTCCGACACCAAACGCCTAAATTGAAAGCGTATCCGACTGCCGTGCGTTTGTATGCTAGTGATGTTTTAAATTTATTTGACAGCAGTTAAGTCATGAACTCTGACGAAGAAACATTACTGTTAGTGCTCTTGTTGAAAAATATCAAACAGAAACAAAAACGACGTCCCCGTAAAAGAGCATCACCAATGTTTTCATTAACATGTAATTTTGGTGATTTCCATAATCTTTACCCTAGGTTAAAGCAAGATCCAAGCATTTTTTGTTTCCGTGCGATTACTGTGTTTGTCGCTTTTGGAGTTCCATATAGCAGGACGAAATTTAATTTCATTTATAAATTCTTCCACGTTTATATCATCCATTTTAAGCAAATAATAAACATGAAAATTCGATGAAATTAGCTCTCACGTCTAGTCACCGCACTATTCAACAGCGAAATGAACACGTGGAGCTTGCGACGTTGCCGTACTGTTGTCGTGCGTTCTCGGTACCGACACCGCACTGTTGTCGCACCGCGCGCTTTGTATGAAAACAAATGACCGCCCGTGCACCATACGACAAACGCACCGCTTCGGCACTGCAGCGGTCCGACACGAAACGTCTAAATTGAAAGAGCCCTTAGATAGATACGTATATCCCTGCAATTCGGTGAATATACCTAAGTGTCATCTGTAGTAACTGTCCTGTCAAACAAATAGCTGTCAACGTGTTATAGGGACGCATATTTTGGCTTTTTCATACAAATAGCTATCCGTAGTAAGCGTTATGCCCTCCCATTGATAGATAGCGTGGGCAGGTAAGTTTCCTTAAATCTCTTATAGATGATTGGGACGTTCAAACCAGAGAAAGATAGGTTTTCAACCTTTAGTATGCCAAAACTGGTGAAAGATAACTTGTTGGGTTCGGCCGTAAGAAGAGTGATCGTTATTTTAAAGTAATAAAAATAGCTGGCAAAGAGCTAGTCAATTAATAGGTACAATTGGTAAAATAACAGTGAATGTTTTTTAAGATATAAAGAAACCAAACATGGATCTAATTTTTTTTATTTTCGGGACTCTAGCTAGCGACCACTGAAAAGAACACCGACTATGAACTTTACATTTTAAAAAAGAAAGGAACACAAACCTAACCATAATAACTACGTTTTTCCTATTCAAACAGCGGAAACCCGAAACTTGCAATGTGATTACAACTTTTGGGCACTGTACAATAGGTTATCAGCCTTATACTAGGCCATTTAGCGTTTGCTATATAGATAGTGGACTAATATTGCAAAATGATTGTGTGCACCATGACACGCTTTTGTGTAATTACGGTGTCCAAAACGAAGCTCTCAACATAATAAATTGTTATTTACATAATAGGTTCCAATGTGTAGATGTTACTGGTGTAAAATCTTCCCGGCTGCCAGTTCAGTTACGTGTACCGCAAGGCTCAATACTGGGTCCATTCTTGTTCTTCTTCTTCTAGTGTATATCTTATACTTACCATTCTATTTAAAGAGTATCTGTGACGTTGTACTGTTTGCAGACGATACCTTTCTTATCTCTAAACAAGACAGGAATGGACAATGCACTCGCCGCGGATACATATTAGTTTACGTCTAATAACCTAGGTCTCCATGCCAAGAAAAGGAAATCTGTAAAGTTGGCTTTACCGAATCTTAGAAATCTAGGACCCAACATCGTCTTAGATAAACAGGTGCTTGAAACTATAGACTCGGCAGTTTTTCTGAGCCTAATAGTAGATGCCAAACTTCAGTGGGGCTCACGCCTAGCGGTGAGGCTCAGTTCGGCCGTCTCCGCCGCCAGGAAAGTAATACACTGACGCTTATACAGCTCGGTTAGTCTATTTTAGTTATTTTCACAGCGTTATGTCCTAAGATACTCTGCTGGAGGGCAAAGCCGCTGATATCAATCAATACATATAATAAAATCGTAACTGGTCGGTGTCTGTACATGGAAGATATATAAGAAAAACTATTATTATGAACGAAATAGAACCGAAAACAATGATTTTTAGAATTAATGTCTGTTTGTCTGTACGTTTGTGCACGCTAATCTCAGAAACGGCTTAACCGATTTGAATGCGGTTTTCACTAATGCGTTTTGGTTAGTTCCACTTAAAATTTAGTGTTTGTTTCATTTCAATTCATAAATAAAAAAGTTATATCCTTACCAAGGGGTATCTTATTACCCAGTAACTTGGTTGTGGAGGTCTGATAAGCAGTCGCTCCATGTAAAATACTGGTATTCAGCTGCATCCGGTTAGACTGGAAGCCGACTCCAACATAGTTGAAGGAAAAGGCTCGGCAGATGATGAGGTATACTATAATATATCTTATCTCCTATCAATCTTCTAATAAAACTGAAGAGTTTGTTTGGTTCAACGCCTTAATCTCTGGAACTACCATTCGAATTTGAATAAATCTTGATTTGATTGTTTCGACGAAGGTTTTAGGCTCTTTAACATCAAGCTACGACCCTTAGGAGCCGAGCAAAAAGAAAAAATAAGTTAGAAAGAATGCGAAGCGAAAACGAAGTACCATTACTTCGTTTTCGCTTCGCATTCTTTCTAACGAGGGCGGGAAATGTGGCTTTTATTTTACTATATCGTGGTGTCTAACGACTTCCACCCGAACGAAGTCGCGGGCAGAAGCTAGTTCAAAATATATTTGTCCTTAAAAGACGAGCTTTTCGAGCAATTTAATAATAATAATAATTTAATTTATTCTTCAAAAAGTACAAAAGCGTTACAAGAAACAAAGTTTTTCATCTATTTTAGTGAGGTACAGAGGCAATTTAAATTAAGACTACGACTCTCAAACTGAGACATGCCCGTATCTTGGGTAGTCGGCGGTCAGCCGTTTTAGATTTCGTATACATGTCATATACCTACATATCACCGCCTTATTTTGTGCTAAAATTTTACACATTACAATTTTACATAATTAGCATTTACAAAAAAAAAAAAAAACTGTGCATGTTTCGTGTTAAATTATTATTTAAAAATTCAGTATTTGAATTTTTAAATAATAATTTCATTTTACTATTTCAATAAGTTTCTCAGCAACATTCAATAACGGTGAACAACAACAAGTTATTGTTGATCTGTCGCAATTGTGGGCAGTAAGTGTTATAGTTTCTACTGATGGCGCTGAGGTGTCGGGGAGATAAAAACGAATATATTTAGATTTAACCACATTCAACGTAAGTAGATTAGAAGATAACCACAGCATGACCTCTCTCAGATTACTCTCGGCCAGTGTCTTTGCCTCCACCCAGTTTTTCTCATACACTAAGAGCGCTGTATCATCCGCATAAGTAAAAACATCACAGTTCTTTAGTTTTATCTTGCACAAATCGTTGATGTAAATTATAAACAATGTGGGTCCAAGAATACTCCCTTGCGGGACTTCATATTTGATTTCTTCGTCCTCACTCACCACAGCTTCAATTTTGACTGCCTGGGTACGATTGGTCAGATAGTCTTTAAATATATTTAAAGCCAAACCACGAACTCCAATGTGCTCCAGTTTTGATATAAGGATTGGGACAGAGACCGAGAGATTTACCAGTTAGGGGCCAGAGTATCTCTAAGAACAGTGATATTCACAATGTTAATAGAAATAAGAACAGAATACGTGCCCCCTTTCACCGGCCCCATAAGGTTCATAACTTATTAGTTGAGCTTGGTTTAGCCTTTTATAACAAGATACCCTCTTATTTGCTAGATTTGTTAACACGATAACCCTTATTATCGGACTTTCGGGATTCTGACTACCCGTAACCACTGGAAAAGATCTACAAATCACAGCCGATACAAACGTATAAAAAAGATGACAACCCATCCCGAACCGACCCTGATCGATCGACCTGTGTGGCTGTTATTACTTCGCCACGAGCCCCGGGTAAAACTAGTTATGGAACAATGAACAAACACACGGAAACAGTACGATGCATCACTTAGTGAATACATGTATCTTGTTTAAGCTTAGTTCAGTAACATAAAGCAAACGTGTGCTTAAATCCATAACGGGCAACTTATTCAAGGCTTTTAGTTGTTTTGTCGCTATATGTGTATGAAACACTTATTTTGCAACATACGTACGAGTTCAGTTCGTCTCCGTCAAACTATAAGTTTGCGAACAGTGGAGCTACATTCAACGTGTAGTGATTTACTTGTAAATGTGTTGTCACTTTGTATTTCTCTCCGAAGCGTAGTTCGCAGCGGGATTTTTAAATTGAGTTTGAATATGAGCGTGTACAATGTTGCAGGCGACGGAATTCTTCGTGTACGCTGCGATGCTCGCGGTTGCCATGCTCGTGTTTCTGTGGATGGCGCAGGACTACAAGTCCAGGAATATCGACGCCGACGGCTCCTCGTCTGAAAGTCGGCCGTTGTTACATCATCGATCCAAAGTTAGTAACCTTTTAAATCAATGCTTCTGCTTGTTTCTGAACGTTGGGTATTTTACATTTAAACAAAAAGGAATTGTGTTTTACAATATGGCCTGACTAAGAAGTTAAGACCAAAAAAGGAAAAAAAGAAAAAAGTTGTGTTATTTTTGTCATCAACACGCGAAGAAGGAGCATACTTAGCTCGCCTGCATTACAAATCACTAAATAGCGCTAAGCGTATTTAAAACGTCGTTCTGTTTCTTTCAATAGTTATGACAGAGACACAATGATGTGGGGCAAGCAGGCCTAAGGATTACCTTTACATCACCTCCATGTTAAACAAATACAAGCTAATAGACACG
Source organism: Apamea monoglypha (assembly GCA_911387795.2). NCBI lineage: Eukaryota > Metazoa > Arthropoda > Insecta > Lepidoptera > Noctuidae > Apamea > Apamea monoglypha. Next base: position 19,396,403 of record OU426914.1, on the reverse strand, counting down.
CACGCACATGCCGAAGGATAACTTACTGCGATTAACCGCGGGCTGCTTGGGGTATACCCCGATAACTGCGTGAAAAAAATACATATTTTGTTTTTATATCGCGGTCGACGGCAGGCATCGATATCATCTGGCTTGTGATTGGTCAAATCGGTTCGCCTCAGCTTATCGTCCTTCTAGCTGTGTCAGGGCTCCACGTGGTGGTTATTTTGGCCCACAGCTTAAAGGGCATACGGCAGCTATTATACCTATATTTATTTAATAGTTATCGTTATGCCATATTTCAGATCTGTGGATCCCAATCCCGATATATCTACCCATTTTTTTCCGGGTTCGCTTTGCTGTAATCGATGAAGTTATAAAACAATGCATTTGTTTTCGAAGTTATATCCACTGTATATGCTATATAGTTACGAGAACAAAACAGTCAGAAAATGTTGATAAATTATTTACATCGCTCATCAAATCATAAAAAAACTATAGCGATAATGTTCTTGTTTTTGCGAGTTTACAAAATAATGTGTACAGACGCCAGCACATCAAGCTACCTGAAACTGTCAAATTTTCCCAATCAACCTTGAACCTTAATCCTTTAGTGGTAAAGTTGAAAATCTATTAAAGAAATTTGACAGATTGTAGTAGCTTGATGTGCTGGCGTCTGTACTATGGATATTGTCATTTTATTCTCGTAAAAAGATGCTTACACTCTTCTATTAACATTACAACAACATTGCATATATGCATGGAAAACGTTTAACTTAACGTCGAACGGCGAAAGACATAGCCATGTTGCTCTGTAACACTGACAAAGTCGTTTCATTGAAAAATAAAACATAATAATAATATAATAATAATTTAATTTATTCTTCAAAAAGTACAAAAGCTTTACAAGAAACAAAGTTTTTCATCTATTTTAGTGAGATGAAAGTACAGAGGCAATTTAAATTAAGACTACGACTCCCAAACCGAGACATGCTCGTATCTTGGGTAGTCGGCGGTCAGCCGTTTTAGATGTCGTATTTATATCATATACATATCACCGCCTTATTTTGTGCTAAAATTTTACACATTACAAATTGAACAAAATTAGCATTTTTACAAAAAAATAAAACTGTGCATGTTTCGTGTTAAATTATTATTTAAAAATTCAAATACAAATTCAAATACTGAGTTTCATTTTACTATTTCAATAAGTTTCTCAGTCTCATCATAACTTAACAACTTTAACCAATTAGTTAATTTCTCTTTGAAATTGTGCTTATTTAATTTGTATAGTGAGATCCTTTTGTTAATTTTATTGTAAAGCCTGGAACTCAATGCGTTGTATTGTCGCTGTGCGAAAGCTGTTCTACATTGCACAGAGGGGCAAACAAGTGCACCACTTCGTTTATTTAAACCTTCCTTATTTAGGGGAAGTATAGTGAATGTCGCCAGAGCATCGTGCGGAGAATAAAAAGCTGTCGCACCGTCAACACCTTGCACTCCCTGTATAATTTTGTGGTAGAATAATAGCGCGGCTTTCATGCACGACCTTGAGAATGGACCTTTGTGCCCTCTCTAATTTCAAAAACAAAGTTTTGTAAGTTCCTCCCCACGCAGGAACACAATAACCCAATATTGATTGACCTAATGCAAGATAGACCGCACTCAATAACGTACGGTCTGCAGAGTGACGAAGATTCTTAAACACGTAGAATAGTTTTCTGACACGTCCGGTGAGGTCTCCACTTGTGGACGCCAGTCTAATCGTTCATCAACTATAACACCAAGATACTTTATACAGGCAACATTCAATAACGGTGAACAACGACAAGTTATTGTTGATCTGTCGCAATTGTGGGCAGTAAGTGTTATCGTTTCCACTGATGGTGCTGAGGTGTTGGGTAGATAAAAACAAATATATTTCGATTTATCCATATTCAACGTAAGTAGATTAGAAGATAACCACAGCATGACCTCTCTCAGATTACTCTCGGCCAGTGTCTTTGCCTCCACCCAGTTATTCACATACACTAAGAGCGCTGTATCATCCGCATAAGTAAAAACATCACAGTTCTTTAGTTTCATCTTGCACAAATCATTGATGTAAATTATAAACAATGTGGGTCCAAGAATACTCTTCATTGAACTACATTGAAAAAAAAAAAACAAGAATAAGAGTCCGAAGTTTCAGTTTCAGTGGGTAAGTAGTTTGTAAATTTACGTGAATAAAATGATCAGCTAGGTACAGTGTGTAATTTACAGTAGAACAGCATTCTAAAACAATGTTGCCATATTTATCGTTGCTTGGACGAAACGAGAATAAAATGGCAACAGTCAATAAGGACTTTCGGCACAAATATACTTTTTATTAATATCAATGTGTCTTTTATTAGTTTCAAATTCAGGTTAATCTAATTAATGATTTTGTCATACTAAAATAATACTTTAAAAATCTTGTATCATTTAAGATCTCTTGCTAGAAGTGAGATATCTTAAATGAAATCTTCTGTGTAGCAACTGGCTTTCAATCAAAAATCGGTTTTTATTTTGCCCTGAAAACTTGTGATTTTTCGATTACCATTATATTCTCCGAGGACGGCGATGGAAAAAGTGTAGTTAAATACTTTTAACTGAAATCATTCATAACCTACTGAATGTTATAAACAATACATTTTCCCTGGTTTTATTACTACTGCGCCCGTGGCTTCACTCGCATAAGTATCGATCCCGTGGGCGTATCGGGATAAAAAAAATTCTATGTCCTAATCCATGTCATGGTCTGCCCATGTGCTAAATTTCATCCAAATCCGTCCGAAACAAACAAACATACAAACAATCAAATACATTCTTTTTATAATGTTATATTATTATTCGTGAAAAATATCAGAGGGGCAATTCTCGTAATTTTAAGAACGTTCACAGTCTGAAGGTCAATTCTCGTAATTTAAAATATTCCAAATCTAATCGCAGTCTCATCTCGGCGACAAACAAATGTCAAAACCTTGTCAACGAGAATTGGCTTTCAGGTTTAGACAAAGTCCTTACTCTAAGCCTTCAGGTGCTTTTGTTTAACACAAATTGTATGGAGTATATTCGAATATAATTAAATTTTGCGAAAATAAAGACAAAGCCTATTGTAAATTGGTCCATTTCCATAATTTGATCAACTGTAATGTGGAAATAATGTTATGAAATTTATCTGGCATTAACGGTACCACTTGTTAGGTGCGAATATGTTGTTGAAATGACACGATGTTTTATCATTTTTATCAGTAAATGGTGCCACAGAATTCTGTCGCCAACAGAAGTTGAACCTTTATTTTTCAAAACATTTTTATTATGTTAGCCTTCACTGTCCCAGTTGGATCCCACTGCTGAACAAAGGCCTGCCCCAAATCCTTCCAGGCATCTTTTTCTAGAGTCACCTCGTTCCAACTCTTGCGATACGCGTCTAGGTCGTCTCGCCACATTTTCCTAGGCCGGCCTCGGAGGTGCCATCCATCGTCAGGCACCCGCCGTGTGGAGACTGTACCCACCGGTCACTGTGCAAAACAATTACGTGATAAATAATTTCTTGATGAATATGAATATGAATTGCACCGATCCCAGCGTGGTTAAACCAGACTCGATTAATCGAATGAACCCCAAGATTCGCACTAGCTTCTGTAGCCTCATGTTCATGGTGCTACAGCGACCATTGCATATATATCAAGGAGTAGACCGAGGGGCGCGGTGATTGTAGGGAGGACGTGCCCGTAGGAAAGGATAGGATTTCAGAGCCTACCGGATATGCATCCTAGAGTAAGCATTGGACTAGTGGAGAGATGGGTGATATTTGTCTATGGATGGGCATCTTTTAACGACGTCGCGGCCAGGTGCAGTTCAGGTCGAGTTTCAGAGTGCTTGCTCTGCTGTGTTAAATGTTGCTGTTTTCAATGTCTTCGTCGTGGGTCTTGCTACTGTCAGCGTTTTACTGCCAGTGTTTTTGTAAATCTCACTAGCAGGTTTCTTGATCCTATTTCTGTGTTCCGCCGTATCCCTCCAAAAATTGATTCCCTTGTCGAAGTATTTCATGTCCTATTTTGAGTTGTCGGTCATTGCTGTATGCAGCAGGTGTAGTTCGCGGCGCCTATGAACACGTGCGAGTTAGCACATCCTGTCGGTCTTGATGCGTTTGGTAACAGTTTTTGCACCTGAGATTTCATGCATTTCCTTTTGTCTTGATTTATTCCTAGCGTGGTTGTCTCTCATGATAACTCGCTCATATAGCGAGTACATAAATTCTTTTACCTGAAAGCCGTTCTTCATCTAAGGCCCTTTTAAGCGTAAAGATGTGGTCGTCTGTTGATCTATTATTTAAAAAGGCAGCTTGATAGTTGCCCAACTCCGTTATTCATTCGTATCTTTAGGGTTATTGTTTTTCGGAATTGGTACCTGCTCCAGCCACATGTTGGGCGTTTCGTTCTGTGTCCAGGCTTTGTCCATGTGTTTGGTGACGCACGTGACGGTTTCCTGTAATAAATGGGGTATCGGTTTGTAAATCTCAATTACCACTTGGTCAGTTCCGGGAGCTGTCCCGTTACGCATTTTATTAATGATTCCCAATACATTTTTGTTGTTCATACTGTGTTAATGAGCTAGCCAATTGGGGTCTGTTTCTTTGAGGCTGGGGTTTCATGGATTGTCCTTGCTCTTCACGTGTGTTGTACTGGTTAACTAAAGGCTTAATATGTTGTGGTGTTTTGACGTTGGTTGTTTCGTTCTTGCATTACAAATTAGAACTATCGGGTTGCTGTTGTAATGTTCGTCGTCGGTCATGACCCAGCTATCATAATGCTGATCCTTTTACTGGATGTGTATGTTGCCAGGTTCTGGTTCGTCGGTAGCAGAATACACCAGTGTGATGCTGGTATCCGTGTGCACATTTACGAGATAGCACTCGGACGCGGCGATTAGGATATCCTCTCCTCCCCAGAACGTCATGTTAAACTGCGTGGTTATGTATTTTGTTATCCCTTGTCCCTGGAAGAGATTGCTGTTACGGAGAAATTCTTTTATATTATTTAGAAGTGCTAATATGAAGCGAGGTCTTCTCAGACAGTCACGTGGTCGAAAGTTAAACCTATATTTATTTGGTGGGCTACCGGTTCGCCCCGAACAAAGAATTCCTGTCTTTTGTCATCGGCACAATTATGCCAATACATCGTAATAGCTTTTGTTTTTATGGTGTTACAAGAGCTTCTCGACACATGTGCTCGGAAATATGAAATTTATGAGCTTCGCTCTTTTTTATCTTTAGAAATACATCTTGTTATGCAAACTTAAGACTTCGGGGTAGTTTTTTGTTGCACAGCGAGGTTTTTTTTTTGTTGCAGCGGGAGTGGGTTTAGAAACTTGACTTACAAGTTAGAAAGTAGATATGTAAATTGTTCAAGGCAGTTTTAGTAATTTAGTACGAAGTCTAGTGAAGTACGAAGTCTAGAACGATACCGCAAGAATAATAGAATGTATTAGTTTATGCCGCCCTACTAAATATAATATGAAAAGATTGTTCTAAAGCTTAGTTGATGTTAAAATGATGTTAATTCGCGCGTGACTTCAAAAGTCCCAACAAACTAAAACCCAGCCGGATACAGCTTCCAATGGAGATCCCTGAAATAAACGGAAAAATTTCACCAGATTGGCCCGCAAAGAGCCCTCAGAGTCACTCGACGTCACCAGGATCCTCGGCCGGAAAGCCTAGGCCTCTGGCTGTAGATCAGGAACGCACGTATGTCACTTTTCCACCGTTTTAAGGTGTTTTAATTTGCCCCTACGAAAACAACACGCGAAACACCATTCAAATTTCAAATTCGAGTTTCAAACTCACAGTCAACCAGCCACATGTGGTGCAAGTGAAATCACGACGGGACACGTCTGTCCTCTTCGACGGTCAGTATTCGAATCTACGTGATAAATAATTTCTTGATGAGTGCCTTTATTGACAAACCGCTTGGAGGCTCATGTCCAGCTGTGGACCACTTGGAAGCCTTTGCCCAGCAGTGGTCGTCTTTCGGATCAAATGATGATGTTAATGAAGACACTTTATTCGAGTTTCTTTAAATGTGTTGCTTATGTTGTACAATATTAAGTAGCAGGTAGTGAAACTTTGTGGATAAAATAACAATAATTTATTTGTAGGAATATGTTGATTATTGGTACTTAGCTGGTGTTTTTGCCTTATAGATAGGCAATAATTTTCCATTAGGTTTATATTATACTAGCTGTGCCCCGCAGCTGCAGTTTAATTTGAAAAAAATCTTGTCGTCCGCCCTTGCTATTACTTAGTTTTCGCTAAGCGTTCTTCCTTACTCTTTTGCCGTCTCTTAATGGTCATAGCGTGATGTTAAGTTGGCTGAACCTTCCTCAAGAGTCGGGCTAGCAAAGACAAAACTATTTTTAAAAAATCCGACTGGTAGTTCTAGAGATGAGCGCGTTAAAACAAACAAATAAACTCTTCAGTTTTGTTATATTAGCATATGTAGATTATTATAGCATACCTTACACACAACGCATGTTCCGGTACGTACTATCGTGGTCAGAGGAATGCGGGACATGTTTGTTTACGTGGGAATTTGTTATGAACTTATACAAACAACATGAAAATTAAATTTACGGAATGCACCGTGATAAAGTCATAAGTTATAGTCGATCTAGTTAAAGTAGATGCAGTATTCAGAACCCATTAATATTTTGTTGATATATTTGCCCTGGGCGGGAATTAAATTAATGCATTCCCTAGGAAAACTTCAATATTTGGAGTTAATTGTTTTATATTAAGTAAAGTTTTTGAAGCCAGCTTGGTCTACAAGCTTCCTGTTGGGAATCGAACCCAACATAACATCTTGTGCACGACCAGCACTTTTAAGAGGATTCTGATTCCGGCCAGCGAGGTGCCTTCTGATTGTCAGCGTGGAGCCTAAGACAGGAGTTTCATACGAGTATTTTATTTCGCTTAGTTTTCAGTTGAGCCTATTACTTGATGTACTACCAATTAGCCGTATATTATCATTGTTACAATTTTGATCAGGCGGTAATTTAAATTATTATCTTGCTTCTTAATAACGAACTGACTTGGTGCCGATTACCCATTAAATAAATAAATAAATAAATAAATCCCTGGACATTTCACACAGCACCATTTGTCCCAAGCTAAGCAACCTAATGCTTGTGTTATGGTAACAAGATGGCTGATAAACTACTTATATACAATTTTTTTTTTGTAAATACATACATATTATAGATAGAAAAACACCCAGACTCGGAACAAATACATGTAGGTCGTCCTCGTATTTATCTAGTTACGTAAGTTTAGGAACGTTTGCAAACATATCTTAATCGACGCGTACCAAGAATACGTTAAATTTATTATAGGACATGAACACCAAAAACGTCCGCGTTGGTGTCATGACGTAATCTTTTTTAATAATATTCTTTCTCGTGTCTTTTCTTATGTTTTTATTATTATTTTATTTTATACAGTCAAATTAAAACGTGTAAAAGTGAAGTTTGTTATTTATTTCGCTACAATACGTACATAATCAGCTTATAATATTCCCTCTGCTGGGACACAGGCCTTTTTGTGAGTGGAAGTGGGCCGTAATCCACCAGCGGGCCCAGTGCGGGTTGGTAGATGTCACATGTCTTCGAATTCTTTGGTTCTAGGACATGCCGGATTCCTTACGATGTTTTCTTCAACAACTTTCTTCATGGTCAACATAAAAATTATCAGCTGTCCCGTACAAAACATCAATGAGTACCTACTCGACCCAAATGTATGCAACTCGTAAGTCGCGGCCGTTCCACTGAGCCACCACAGCTCTATTTGAGAGATGTACTCGTATGTTATTTAGCTGTTTATTATGTAAACGTCTAACTGAAATAAATATTAATTAATCGTAATTATTATTAACAATGCAATGCATGCAATGCAATGTATTATTATTAGCAATGAAATGTCGTGAGGAGAGTTTTGAGTATGAATGTCGATGGGTATAAGAGTAGGGGAAGACCAAAGAAACGATGGATGGAATGTGTGAATGATGATATGGTTAGAAAGGGAGTGACTACCGAGATGACGACTAATAGAGAAGTATGGAAGAAAAAGACATGTTGCGCCGACCCCAAATGAATTGGGATAAGGGCAGGTGAACGATGATGATGAATCATAATTATTATTAACGAGTCTCCCCGCCTTTTGAGCAAACGGCTTCAGCACTCATCATGCCGAATTGCAAAGTCAACATGGAGAAGATGTGAGGAGGGAGTTAAATTTAGCTTGCTTTTCGAAATTAGTAACTTTATGGTCAATTGGTCAATAACTAATATTCTAAATGCAAAAGTGAGTTAAAACGGCTGCACGGATTCGGATGTTTGGCACATGGGTAGACCATGATCTGGGTTAAGACAATAGGATACTACTTTTTTATCTTGATAGTACGTTGCATGCATTCGAGACCGTATTCTGTTCACGACACATTGTGCACAATTTCTGAGCAGTAACCTAACAGAAAGTACTAGGCTTGCATGAATTCGCGGTAGTATTTCAATCATTAGTATTGTGCTACTAATAGGGTTTGGATGTTTGGTACACAGATATTTTATAACCTGCATTTAACACAAATTTTACTAATATTATTACAAAAAGAGAGAGCGAATCACGTGAGTTTGGGTATATATTATTTGGAGGTAATCTCCAGATCTACAGCATCTATTTGAAAAATTCTTTCACGTTTGAAAGGTACATAATTCCAGATGGACATGGGCTATTTATTAGGTAAAATATATACAAAAAGAAGTACTCAATAATACTAAATAAATGCTATCTTGAACTTGTGCACAACGTGTCGTGAACAAAATGCTGTCTTCACAATGTTGCACACGTGTGAAGGCGGGTTACTAGTATTACCATAAAATTGTAAGCAGCTTAGTGCTTTAGATTTTATTTTAGGAGGATAAAAATATATACACTTACCGGATAATTTTCTAATACAAAATTAACTAACAAACTATTTACATAAAAAAATCCTCCGCAATCCAGTCGACAGCGATGCGGAGGAATTTTTCGACGCTATATTTTAGTTTGTTAATAGTTTTAGTTAGGTTAGGATATAACATTTTTATTTTAATAGTAGTGTTGGGGTAAGAATTGTTCCGCAAAGACGTTGACCTACTTTTATGGTTTTGCGAACCGCAGATTATTTTTATTTGAAGCAGAAGTATTACTAGAATCTTGAGAAAACTATAAAATCATTTTAGGTAAACACTAAGTGATAGCAGCGGGGTTAAAAATGATATATACACTCCCGGACTCTTATATCGAACCAGCTTGCATTCGCATGTTTAAATGCCTAAAACATCAAAATAATGATAAGACAGAGAAAGCGATTTTTTTCTGTAAATGAGTGCTAAATACTCTTTGTACATATTGTCGATAATTATTATGTCACATCACCTTGTTCAATGACAAAAATAAATTTCGAAGAGAAGAAACACAATGTTACTTAGCTGTGCTAACATAAATATTTAGATGTCTGTACCTCTGCAAACGACCCTACTTATGAAGTCGGCAGCTAATAAGTGTTCGTTGACATAGCTGATTAAGTCGGTCAGTGGTCTAGACGAGCCTGTTGAGGCACCTTGTCGGACACTTTAACGTTCACTTAAACTCTGATAGAAATTAAATCTATCGAGTTAATTAAATCGACGTAACAGGAATACCGAATAGACCAGAAGCCGACCCCGACATAGTTGGGAAAAAGTTAGCAGATTGATATTGAACTATACTTGAATTCCTAATCTCAGATAATTTACATTCCATCGCCACTTACTCAACTACCTCCTTTGGCCTTGTGTATTTTTAAGTGTATTTTTGAGTGATCATTCGTAATAAAAAAGAGGTATAATAATATATAAATGTGACATGACATTGAGTGTTTTTCCAAAACTTGATAATTATCTTAGATTCTGAATTCAAACTTAACAATACCATTTCGTAGGAAATGTCTTGACAAACGTACAAAAGATTTCTATTTCTTCGTTCGTTTAAAATTCCAGACAAAAGTAAAATCGTGATAACTTCTGGATGGTAGGTCAAAAAGCTAGACTTGTCTAGACCAAAAGCCTTACACGGAGAAGTTTAGGCATAACACATTGAAGCCACAGAACCGCGCGTTTTTAGAATCAGTCCAAGTTCGCAACAGAAAATGTACCTTATAAAGGTTAACACAGATTTTGATGGCTATTATAACAAAGAGTTATATTAAGGTGATTGAAAAGCAAATCAAATCGAATCAAATCAAATCAAATTATTTATTTGCTAGAATGCAGGTATACAAATACCTACGGTCGTGAAGAATTCAAGTTGAGCCATACATTCTGCCTAAGATTCGACATGCAAAATTTAAATGAATCAATACGATGCTATAATAAAAATAAAAAATAAGAACTTTAAAAACAATTATCAGATAAAAATTAATAGTTCAATACAATTAAAATCAATTCAGTCAAAATGCACATAATAAATACATAATAGTCAAAATAAGATCAAAATGTCAGAATACAATTCAAATGTCAAAATACTATTCAAATGTCAAAATACTATTCAAATGTCAAAATACTATTCAAATGTCAAAATACTATTAAAAGTTCAAATTACAATTAAAATTTCAAACAAAATACAGTAAAAAAAGTCATTTTATTCGATATAATTAAAATGATAAAAATGAAATTTATTTACGTAACAAAATTTCAATGTCTATAATAATCGGTCATTTAGAAAATCATTATTGGAGTAATAACATTTTTTCACTAGAAAAGTCTTAAGTTTGTGTTTGAAATGTAAAAATCTGTCATTTTTATTAATATTCCGGTAATTTATTCAATATGATTGGTCCCATACAAATGACACTTTTCCTTAGTAATGCAGTTTTATAGCCACCGACATTTAAAAGGTTTTCTGGTGTCCGAGACCTTAGTGAATAATTTCGTATTTGTTTTAACAAATATTGCCATTTCCATAATAAAGAATGACGGAAAGGGAAGAATTTGAAGAGACTTAAACAAAGGTTATTTGACGTGGCAGATCGTTTATATACAACAAGCAAGAATTTATTAATTAGGTTGTCAGCAAAGATATAAATCGTTTATAAGGATAATGTTTCCAAGTAAATCGTTAACTGAATTAAAATTCTCAGTAATTCATATGGTAATACATAAACTGAAATGAAAATATACCCCACATAATATATAACATAATCTGCCTATAATGTTCCCACTGCTGGGACACAGGCGAGATGACCGCACATAATATTTTACACTTTTCCATACATCACGATAGCTTTCTCCATTTTAACAGTTCTATTCCGCAGGTGATATCGGTGCATTCGCTGTCAACAACAAGCACGCGTGCGTTCGGGGGCACGGGCAGTAGTGCAGCCTCGTGCTTAGGCGTGATGGAGCGGTCGCGACCGGCGGCCTGGCCTCAACGGGCCTACGTGCATCTTGCCACACCCAGCACCGGGGAACCTAAAGCCACTACACTGGCACAAGAATAATCTACTAGCTGTATAATAAATTGGCACAAAATTATGATGCCGATTGGTTTGAATGAAATCATGAATTTGTGTTATTTTTGAATAAAGTACATGTTTTTATTATCTGCCGTACCTTCATATATTATGTGTCAAACATTTGCGGAAGATATACCTTGGTCAACTAAGTAGTATCAGAGGGGCAATTCCCGTATTTTTAAATATGGTCGCATTCAAATCTCAGTTACAATCTGTTGAAAATACCTCTAATTTTTCTCCATTTTTGACATACTTTTGCCATTGACTGTCACTGAGATGAGATCGCGACTAGATTTTGAACGTTTTTAATTACAGGAATTGGGCTTCATATCACTTGTAAACTAGATAGGACGTTGCTACGGTGCTACGCTGCAACGTAGCTACTGCTACGCGGTCGTAGCACTGTCGTAGCCATCGATTTTTAGTTAAAATTTGTAACATGGTTTTCGATTCACCTTACTTTACGTATCTTAATATAATATCTAGATATTAGATCCCTACATATGTATGTTTAAACTTTTTTCCATCCCTGGGCAGAAACTACAGAAAACCACGTGCTGACTTAGAAATAAATTAGGTATTCATATAAAATCAAATATATTTTGCAAGCACGATAACATTAGTAATAAAACTATAGTAACAAAATATTATGTGCTATATCATTTCCACCTTCATTATTGTTTGGATTTCAATGATATTTTACTGTAATAATAACACCATTTAGCGCGAAATGCATAGGAATATCTAAACTCGTTATTAAAATAACAAACAAGCGTCCGGTTACAATAATGCGATTTCCAAATTTTCCAAATTCAATGGAATCATTTAACAATTTTAGGGATTATTATAAGCCTGTTTATTGTACATTGATAGGCGTTTGTAGGCAGGTGAACACCAGTTTTGGTTGGATAAACGAAACCATTGATAATTTTTTTGGTTACGTGGGTACCCAAAGGGTGCAAACTGGGGGATTCTGAACCTACGATGTATACGGCTGACACAAGGTATATCTTTCAAGATGTGATAGGTAGTCGGTTGCAATGTTCACAGAATACGTGTTACTATGGCTTCTGACATGGCAAATAATAAAAAAGATTGCCTTAGCGCGCGAGTCTGACTCGCACTTGCGTTTTGCTTTGAGGAATGGTCACCCCGGCATGATGTCTGCCTGTTTTGTAGACGAACCGGTAAGTGGAACCGACCTACGGTCTTGTCTTCAGGGGCGTTTTAAAATAATTCCATAGGTAACGTTTTAAGTGTATACCTTGTAAAGGAAATTTACAAATTGCAAATCTGACACTCGCTTAAAATAGTTTTATCATTTTATTTATATGAAACGTAACTTTATTTTAGTACTAATCATAGTTCATATTATATAATTTTAATTTGGTATATTTAAATATTTATAAGTATTGTCTAATAAAGATATGGTAAACTAATTAGCTTGTTTATTTCAAAATATTAACTTACTAAATTAACAAAATATCCGAACGTTTATCTGAACCAAATAGATTTTATGTTTACTGAGAGAGAGAAAATACGCTTTGTGATCATTAAATTTATAATACTGAGCATTTGTAAGTACCGAATTATTCTGAAACTAATTAAATAGGTACTTAGTATTTTCTTCTTATACAGCCAATGAAATAGAGGTCGGTCAAATATAGATTAATTTTTCTACGTGTTTCTCTGCGGGTCAGAGTTACGACCCGTGTCAATGCTAGATATTTTTATTTAAATTACAAATCCTTTGAAAAAAAGTGCCCGGAGATTCAAGTGGTGTTTGCACATCGCATCGCCTGAAGTCTGCAATATTTTAGTTATTGACAAAAACATGCTGGCGTATAAAATAGTCACAGTCACGTAGACTTTAAAAAAATAGGTGAAAATAGAAACAAATACGATGTTCCGATCTAGATACAATTAGTAATATCCAATTACTCGATACTCAGCTTTTGAAGCAACCGCTTCAAAACAATATACAATTATCCGCTGTTTTTCACGATATCATGCTTCTGCTCACGTCTGTACGTGAGGTATGGCGCAATCAATAATTGCAAGCCTAGCCGCTCTTTGATCACGTGAAACATATTACGTTTATCCGGCGTCCGGCGCCCGTGCCGCATATGACTCCGACGTAAACAGATTAGCGACCACGTATCCCTCCTAATTGAACTCACAAATGACTCTTGGGACTTATATTGATCTTATTCTTTACACATGGGCACACGTCTCAGCCTCGCCGGGCATTATCCCGGATAATACGACTCCGCTCCCACATCGCTTAAACATTTGAAATCCGGACCCTAACAATGGATCATTTTATTTACAGATAAAAGCCAAATGTTGTACTACATATTGCTATGTTTTATATTGTCTGTCATTAAATGCGATGACGAACGTTTGAACAGCAGGGTGGATTTCCCATCACTCTTTCAGGACAATTCGTTATGGAAGCCGAGTGATATACCATTGCTTAATAAAAAGGTATAGCAATTTCCTGCATATAAACAATTGTTACAGTTATACAATAATTAACAAACATCCATTTTGAACGCAGTGAGCAGTAGGCATGCTACAAATGTGGAAACAATGGATGGTTATTTTACTCAGTTTGCTTTATTGCCGGTATTATTGTTAAATTATTGTGCAGAATTTTTCTCATTGCTGGCTAGAATGCCAATCGTTTTAATAGAAAATATAAAAATGACTTGAGCATTGGGAGCCATCCAGACTTGCTACGAGTATCATTAGCATTAGCATTAGTAGCATTGTTAAAGTAAAATAAAACAGTCGGAGAAAAAAAGATTCGAGTGAGGAAAAGGTAGGAAAGAAAAAGAGGTTTAATTTGATACGCACGACACGAAACACGAGCATACACAAAGAAAGAACTGCGATGATAAAGAAAAATAAAAACAAAATAGATCTATAATCACGAGTACAAAATAAAAATAGTCGACAGATGTACGTTATGACTGTGACAAGAAGTACATTATTTCCAGATATTTAAAGGAACGCGTGTGACGATCCGTGAACATCCATACGTCGCGAGCATTCGAAGGCACATCATGCATTACTCCGTGGCCACCATGCTCACGAAAAACTTGTTCATAACCGTGGCACATCCTTTGATCGAGTGAGTTAATGAATATGGTTGCTCTGTATTCCTAATTCTCCCTGACAGCGTATATTATCCGAGATTGGATTACTTCTCTCATTCCCATTATGTAATTAGCTGTGGTAGCAGAAATGCTGTTAAAATATTATTTTATGTCTTATGGTCAATGGCTGAAGTAAGTTTTTTTTATTAACAAGATGGTATATTTTTCCTACAAAGTGCGGTTGGTGTATTAACCTAGGCATTGGAGCGTTAGGGTTAATTTAGTTATAGGTCTAAACGAATTTCCTACTAGTTACGGAGACTCGGCTTCAGCTGGTCTGTAGGGGCTAGCTGGATCATTTCTTGCGGATAATTGATTGAGTTTAAAGTAAAAGGGTCCCCTTATACGTGAAAGTATTGGTGTAACATGATCTGGCTTGGGATGTTGTGGATAGACGGAACCAATGTAGTGTGTAAAGTGACCTCCAAAAGTTAGTTGATATTTTTCCACTTCAGCTGTAATATCACATTCATCATCGCCATCTGCCTAGTGCCTCGTAAGTCGCGGCCGTTACCACTGACTGGGCCACCACTGCTCGCTAACTATTTCACTGCAATAAGACTTATAAAATACAGATAATTGTTGTTTTATTATCCAGGTATAGAGGTTAAACACAAATTGAGTTGTGTGTATAAGGTTATAAGGTTAACATTGCAGTGTGCCACTCGACGAAATAGGCGTAGTTGTAGGCGAAAACTATGCGGATAGAGGAGCCACTCTTCTCACCGTGATGCTAGTCATCATCCACGAGAGCTTCGACCGGTACACCCTGGCCGCTGACCTGGCCCTGCTTAGGGTCTACGAAGACACGCCATTCAGGTAACGATGCGCTTTTTATTCGAGGTTCTTATTATTTAATGGATAGGAAAGCAGGCGAAAGGTCAGAAGACAAATCTTATGGCACTTTTGTAATACAATGGAAATACATTTTTAGGGTTCCGTGCCCAAAGGGTGCCAACGGGAAAGGTTAATAATGCATAAATAGGCTAATACCCTAAATAGTTAATAATCTTCTTCCTTTAACTTCTAACTGTTTTAGAAAATTTGGTTCCACCAAAAGGTGTGTTAATAGCAATAGCAATAAATTAATGGCTTTTATTGCTATTCCGTTAATAATAGCCTGGAAATAAGGTCTGGGAATAAAGCCTGGAAGGAATAGGTCGTATTTTTTATTTGTATGTATTTTTGAAAATTCCCCAGAATTCGACTAAATATCACTTTTCTCCAAATTCTCTATTCGTCATAAGCTCGACAGTCTGACAGAAACCCCTTGGTAAGACTGGTCTTACCAAGGGGTTTCGTAAAACCCAGTAACTGGGTTGAGGAGGTCAGATAGGCAGTCGCTCCATGTAAAATACTGGTACTCAGCTGCATCCGGTTAGACTAGAAGCGGACCCCAACATAGTTGAGAAAAGGCTAGGCAGATGATGACTCTTAAACTACCCTATGCCTATTTTTCCAGATGCTCTGTAAAGGCTATCCAGCTGGTACATCCCAATAAATCTCTGGCCGGCTGTCAAGCGTTGGTCACCGGCTGGGGGCGCTGCGATCGCACGGTAGTACCACTTCCTATAACTATTCATGTTCATCATCTAGTTCATCATCATCATTTCAGCTCGGAATCACGCACTGCTGGGTATTATATGCCTCCACATTATTCTGCCATACTTCCCGGTTCTGTGCTTCTCCCATCCAGGTGTTACCCGCGACTTTGACAATATCGTCAACCCAGCGCGCTTTTGGACGGACCTGGTTGTTCAGTTAGGGAAATTAATGGTTAAGCATAATGACCACCAATTATTTAAATTACCCGTAAATTCAACGGAAACCTGTCATACTTTGACAGTTGTATGAAATGGCCATAATGCGGCAAATTTTTATTGGCTGTCAATTTGGACAATTACTTACCCCGGCTATAAATTCACGAACTAGACATAAGGAAGCCCATGCGATCAATATTTTTAGAAATAGAAATAACATTTATTTGCATAAAACATGGAATATAAGCTTGTTTTAAAGAACATACATGTTTTGCATATATGCAAATGTTTTCCGTCAACTAATTCCTTTATGCTGTTAATTTTTTTAGTATTCAACCATTTATGTAGTTTTTTTCCAAACAATCTAAGATCTAAAGTTTTTAAATCACTCGGAACTTTATCCTGTATCCGAACACACATGGCTAAACAGCTTTTACTATATTTAGCCAGTCTTGGCAAGTCATTTAACATGAGCTTGTGAGGAACTCGCCGGTTTCGAGGATATAAATCCTCTGCCTTTTTAAATAAGTCTTTTTAACAAACCTGCATGATGATATAGAGAGGGTAGCGGTAATAAATCAAGTTATTTAAGTATTAAGCTACAAGATTCATCAGGTTGAAACCCATATACTGCACGAATACACTTTTTTGTGCAAGAAATACCCTATTTTGGTCGGTACTGTTACCCCACATTATGAAGGGAAATCAAAACCTATTCTAGGTCAACGGGTACTTCCCGTTGACCTAGAATCATGAATTGGCAAGAAGCAATGTCATGTAGCACAAGTAAAGGAAAAAAATTATAGTTACATTACATAAAAAATAATTTTAAAACTATTTACATACATACAGTACGGAGCCCTCGGTGCGCGGGTCCGACTCGCACTTGACCGGTTTTTTTTAGTTGGGCTTCGGCCGGATGTTGAAAGTTAAATACCAAATCATGGAAAAAAGCGCACACATTACTCAAAAGTTTATTTACTTAAATCACAAAGTTCATTTAATTCTTAAAATCTATCAGTAGTAAGTTGTGACGAATGAAAACAATGTTTTCATCATTATTTTGTTGATAGCAAACGATTACACTTTTCATAAACTATACCTGCTTCTGAAAATAGTAGTCATCGTAATACCGTAAGTAAGACCGTTTTCCGGTGGCTACAACGGTTAAGGTACCCCCTTACTGCCCTGTCTCAAAACAGGTCCCTGAGGCCGTATTATACAGCGTGTAACGGAAAGGGTGTATACATACCAAGGGCACGGCTTCTTTGGATGATAACAAACGATATTGGAAGGGTTTCAACTCAAAATAAAATACTCTTAAAATTGATACCAAATTTTCGGTATCTTGGGTTTCTTAAATTCAAATCATAACAAACGTATCACCGCACTACGTAGGTCAATGACTTCCACGTTAATGGCCAATATTACGAAAAATCTCTTCCGTAACTCTGCGCGCCTAGTATCGTCTACCGCATTCTTTGTCGGCCCGAACTGCCGAAATAAAATCGTCGCCGCCAAAGGTTTAATTCTGTGCGCCTAGTAGCTTACAGACTATTACAGCTGCGGTTCTTTGTGACCGCCCGCCGTGCCGACACGCGCGCGCGCAATAAACCAAACATACCTACCTACTAATACCGTGATGTAAAAATTAATGCGTAATTATTGATTAATGATATTAATGTATTACTCGTTAATATCAAGCCAGAAATTGCACGTAAAAACTGAGATAACAAAACTTACGTAAAAAATCGAAACAAAGTTTAGGTAGGTTAACTAGTTTCATCCCATAATATTACTTATTACCGAGAAAACAGTAAAATCTTAAAGCTTTGCTTAATTTAGTAAATTGACTTACATTTTTAAAGATGGGGTTCGGTGTACACACGTACCAAAACCGCTCGCTTGTTCGAGGACACCTAAACATTGCGTTGCATAATTCATAATATCGTTATGGCGGCCTCAATCCGCACTTTCATTAGGTCCACAATGGACCATCACACTGCACTGCACTACGCTTTTACACCCACAAAAAAAAGTCTAACGGGGTTAGGTCTGGGGATCGCGGAGGTCAAGCCACGCTTCTACTACCATTTTTTTTTTTTTTTTTGTTCCCGGGGTGGAAAATCCTCATGGATGTCCGCCGCCCTGGGGCGGGCGACGGGGTCTGTCAGACTCTTACTGACTAAAAACCACCCCAGTGTTCCATCTCACACCTACGCCGGGGGTCGCGGGAACGTAAGATCCTTCCGCAACCCCCGACTGGTGCCGGCCCGCCACCGCGGGCCTCCTCGGGACGCTTCTACTACCACGCCCAACCCACTGAGATGATTACCATCTTCTGCTCCGACACATATCAACATTTCGTAATAATCGCTATTACTTAACGACACTTTGCAAACACAACAAAAAAGTCAATTATGTGTAGCCGCACTGAACTGATGCGCGTATCACAGGGATAGAAACAAGCGCACTAGAAGCGGGTCAGGAGTCGACTGACGAGCAAAACAATAACAATAAAACTCCTATTCCCTGCTATCCTGATACCTATTTTGTTTACACACATTATGATGCTTCGTTGTGTGTGTAAAGACGTAATTAGGGTTCTGTACGACACAATTTTCAATTCGGCAATAACAATTCCTGTTATGCGGTCCTAGTACTTTATTAATTTCTTTCCACAGTTAGATGTAGTTTTGCGACATTTTTTATTGACTTCGTTTGAATTAGACTAAAGGACTAGACGTGCTCAAACCAATAAAACCCATGTACCACTCAAACAGCACCGAAAGAATTATCGGAAGTTCACGGTCTGTCACCGTGAACTTCCGATAATTCTTTCGGTTAGTCCTACAGACAAAAATATGCGTGCGTGCTATTATTTTGTGATTAAAAAACTTACCGTCTTACGAATTTTCGATCAGGTCACGTGTCCTGACGCGAGTTGAACATTTTTTACCCATTACAAAAAAAGTGTTCAACGCCGCTAAAGAAGTTTTCACTTCAAAAAACTATTAAATTGTTAATACTTTTCATCATAATTATTAAAAAAAATGACCTTCTTTTAAAAATTATGAACGGAACCCACTGTGATTTTATTTGTACTAGGAGAAGAATAAGTTGCGAAGAGGTGAATTGAAATGAAGTTTTGGGTTCAGTTGGACATAAATTGTTACTACTAAATCCTTTTTCTATTCTAAGTTCTAATGGCCAATAATAATGTTTATTCAAGCAATTAATTCCTGGATGCACGTAAGGATTCGATTTTTATGATCAATTCAATGATACGAGCTGACGATTTTTCGAAACAACTCCTGGATCGTATGTGTAAAAAATATTATGATAAGGGCACACAATAGTTGAAGTTCATATTTTAGTGATTTTAACCGACTACCATCTGAATGAAAGTCGTAGAATTACGCCGGAAAGGTTATCAATTATTATTTATTAAAAGTTTAGACGTACCTACCTGAGTGGCAACTGTAAATAAAATAAAGGTGTGTTAAATGGGGTTTAAAATTTTTATGTTTACGATTTTTGAATGAATATTTAGAAGATCGATTCAAGAGCACCGGATTCGATCTGTGAATCGAATAAAACATCGATTTAAAGCAAAACATCGTTCATCCTTATGGCCACCAAAACAAAAGGTTAAGAATAACGTTAGGAAATTTACAGGAATATTGTTTTTGAATTAGGTATTTACTGTGTTGTAGGTACGATGGTAAGGTGGGTGGAAGATTACTATGTAGATAATAATTATCTAAAAAGTAATCTTCTACAAAAGGGCAACTAAGGAAAAAACCAACAAGTGTGTAAATGATACGTGACAATGCAAGCAGGTATCTAAATATTATTTCGTTAAATTTTGATACTAATTTAATATAATTAATTGTATTGTAGCTAGTTCACAAACATAATCAAAGTTTAGGAAAAGTCAGTAATAATATTTTGTAAACAAAAAATAAACATGCGGAACCTTTTATTCAGAATTACCAGGAGTAAGAGGTTTATTTTTACTTACAAATAGTTCGATGACACCGATCAGCTGACTTAGTGCTAGTGATGTGCTTATTTCAATTTTAAAAGTTTGGTTTCTGGTATCAATGTATTAAAAAATCTCATAACTTCCGAACATGTAGAGATAGGATTAAAATACCCTTCCAATATCGTTTGTTGTCGTCCAAAGAAGCCGTGTCCTTGGTATGTATATACCCTTTCCGTTACAGTCTGTATAGTGCCAAGTGAGAAAAAGGAACAGTGTTATACATCCTGCATACTTCCATCTCTCTTTTACACTGGAATCATGATAGCTTCAGCACTCCATAAATTCATAATAGACCCCTGTATGTTAAGTAATGAACAACAACAAAAACGTCATCAACGTAACGAAAAAATCTATTCAATTAAAGAAAAATATAATGGAAAACAAATCTTTATTGGATGGAAACATAATAAATGCAGCCGTGCAGAGATTGATATTTCCCATACGAGCACACGATAATAATTTAAACTTGTACATTAATAATAGTATGCAGTACATTCCGTTACGAATGCTGCTATTGAATCATTCAGTCATGCGCAACTAAACCAGACAGCGCTGGATCGCTGAATTTTGGCGCGACATGGTGACTAGCGCAAAGTAAGCGATGAAGCGCTGAGTCCAGTGATCCGTACATATCCACTGTCATTGTGCTCCCTGACGTTCGAAACACTCCGTCGTACACTCTTTTGCAGAGCTTTTGCGAATTCCTTTGAACGTACGTGCAATCCACCCACGGCTAGAACAGAAAAAGTTATTGAAGCTGTTTCAGTTAACAGTTTGTCAGACACAAATGCAAAGAGATAAAATCGTTTGTAGCTGCACAATAACGACGCCAGTAAGTTTTGAACCGAATAGAAACCAGTCGATGGAAGTGGTTTAATAATCCTACTTAAAGCATAAACAGGAAATATTATTCCATTTCAAAGTATTGGCCTGTATTCTGTGGGCCTAGTACGAACGGTATACGTAACGATTTTTGAATCGAAAATTTAAAATAAATATACTATAGCGTTTTTGTTGACATTTTTGTAACAAACACAAATACATAGTATCACTCGTAGATATGAAGTAGATTATTCACTAAGGGGATAAAGCAGTGTCTTAATGTCGCGATTCTAACTATTGAGCGAGGCTTAACTCCTGAGCGAGGCGAGGGAGTTAAGACTACAATTCAAGCTCGCCCAAGATGAAGACTTATCCCCGCGGAGAATACTCTACTTTTCGCACCCACTGCGAGGTTATAAAAACCAATTTGATTATCAAATTGAAAATAACCGGGGTTAAGTATAACACATTAAACGGATAATAAAAAAATACAAAATCAAAACCCGCCTGCAACTAAGATTCAAAACAAGCTCACTTTTCAAGCAGTCTGATACAGTTGGTGGCATCAAATCTGAGATCGAACTAAAATAACTTAGTGCCTGCAGGGTTTTTTGATTTTTTCAATCTAATCTCATGCAATTTCATCAAAAACACAACATAGAATATCGTCAATAGCGCGTCAGCCCAAATCCATCATTATAACGTGGCGATACGCGCCACAGCATCCGATCATTTTGTTCGTCGAAGGTCACTAAAACTTATGAAGTGAAGAACTCGAATAAAGAAAAAGTTTTTTTTTTACTATACGATTTTCTCAGTTGTGGTTCCAAATTCAAATCACACTAATGACCAGTGGGTCATAATGAAATTCGGGACTTGATTTAGGGACGGGTTGCTTGATATATAATTTGACGCAGGTGGTGTGAAAAGTTATAAAACTAAGGGCTGATTTATCCAACGCCAGATAATTTTATTTGAGGAATAATTTTGAATTTTTGACAATTCTTCTAATAGAAGTTAGATCTGGCGATGGAAAAATCAGCCCTTAGTAAGTTAATAAGTATCTGCGAAACGAGTAGGTAGGTATTTTCCATTTTAAAATCGTTCGAATTTACGTTACGTTTACTCCGCGCGTTCATGCTAGGTCTACAGAAAATAGGCCAATACTTTGAAATGAAATGATATTTCCTGTTTATGCTATTAAACACTTCGCGTGACTGTTTTATATTCGGTTCGAAACTGGCATGCGTCGTTATTGTGCAGCTGCAAAGGATTTTATCTCTCTGCATTCGTGTCTAAGAAACTGTTTACTGAAGCACTTAAACTTTTTACTCATTATTATCACGTGACTGCGAACACCAATCGGAGCGCGATGACGTCACTGAACGGGTAACAAGATGACTTAAAAATTTGTAAAATTTCAAAAAGGAAAACAAAAATAGTCAACCCCAAAAATTAGTCAACTTCCCCATTACACCACGACCTTGAAATCAGAATAGTCCAAGGCGAGATTAAACACTCAATGAAATCATGAACAGACTTTATTATTGAATTAGACGTTTGCTAACTAATTTTTTTTTTTTTGGATATAACGGATTTTTTTTCAATTAAAGGACATACAAAGCATTACTGACTGTACCTTATATCTTTGAACTTGTATAGGTGTTAGTTTAAACAATGGTATCCGTTCGAAATCCTACTAATATTATAAACGCGAAAGTATGTGAGGACGGATGGATGGATGTTTGTTACTCTTTCACGCAAAAACTACTGAACGGATATTGATAAAACTTTACAGTAATATAAGCTTATACGTCAGAATAACACATAGATACTTTTTATCCCGATACCCACGGAATCGAGACTTAGGCGGGTGAAACCGCGGGGCGCTGCTAGTAGAAAATAAATATGAGTTGAAACAAATACCAGTGTATTAGTTGTTGGTTGAACGGAATAAATCATCCAAACATTCTAGCTAAGCACATAATTAATAGTTATTCAACATTAAAAAGGCTAAAAACAAAGGCCCCTAGAGATTTAAAGAGAATATCATACATAAAGGGAGTGTCCCTGGACTGACTGCCCTTCAAGACAAATGATAAATTCCTAAACTAGAATGTTCTAATGTTGCCTGTGTCCCAGCAGTGGGAACATATAGGCTGATTATGCTAAGCAGAATGTTCGCACGGTAAAGATTGCAAGAAAACTATATAAAAAAAATATATTATCCTGGAGTTTCGTTTCCAATAATTCCGTTTCAATTAAATTAAATTAAACTGACAGTTTTCCTACATACATACGCGTTCATACTCCAGCCAGTATCAGCCAAATGCATTTCGTGTTATTGATTGGATGTCGAAACGTACCGATAATTCATACTTTACGTAATTGTCAATGATAAAGTAACTTTTAACAATCCTTAATATTATTTAACATTTATAACGTATTTAGTCCCTCTATTATATGGGAAATAAACGTAACTGGCGAAATGTCGGTGTACTATAAGAACGTCCTGGGTTCGATTCCCAGGTCGGACAAAGTGTTATTGGGCTTTCGATTAGGAATTTCTTAGTAACAGTCCGGAGTTTGAACGTTGTTGTTGGCTGTTTAATACCCACCATGCCTCGGAAAGCACGTAAAGCCTGCGTCCTGCGCCAGATCTCTCCCCGGTCGTGTCGGATGGCCGTTCCATCGGACTATGAGACTTAAGGAACAGGGAGTGCACCTGTGTTTGCGTGCACACTTGTGCACTATACTATTTCCTGCGTAGCTGGCTAATCGCCGTTGAGATTGTCCACCGTGAGAGAAATCGGTCGGGAGGCTGTTATAAGTTCTTTATTTACTTTATTTTACCATTTCTGTACACTCATATATAAATAGACGAGAAAAAAAAGAACAACAAAAAATAGGTACGTGATGCTTATTTCTAAATAAATCTCTTCCAGCAAACCTGCGATAGGAAAATAGATAGAGAGATGTATACAGCGTGTGTAAGAGTAAAAGAGAAAAAAAAACATAAAATCAAAAACAATTTACATAATGGCTGATTTTTCAATCAACAGATAATTTTTATTCATGAAATAAAATTGACGTCTGACAGATTTTGCATGGAAGGACCCCCAATAATTCAAAATTATTCCTTGGATAAAATCATCTGGCGTTGGAAAAATCAGCCCTTAATAAAACAAAACAAATAATATGTGCATGTTTGCGCAAGCCCGCACCGACGGCTTCTATGCAAATATACGCAAAAAAAAACTGCGTCACTTCTGAGGAGAGTAAGGGGCAGTCATAACAGCATTCTGAAAACTGTAGCCGAGAGTTTCAGCTCTCCGATAATACAACAGTTCGTGCGGAGGTTGATTTTTACCAACACTAGGCAATAAGTTATTTTTTGTTTTGTTACTAACACTATATGGATATTTTGTGTCCGAAATAAAGGTATTCTATTCTATTCTAATATGAGAATAAACTTACATCCATACAAGTAAACGTTCAAACATACATACTTCTAAAATAAATATCACTAGAATTTTAATAATTATAAAGTAATCAAAATACTCAATACATACACAACTATGATGAAATGGAAAGATAGCGTTGTACTCTTATGTTATTTAACGCTTTACAGGATCTATGTTTCAATCGTTACTATTATTTATTCTATTAGATAAGACGTCAAGGTCGATTGCTTGCAGCCTGTCGAACATCTGTTGTTCTATTATCTACTGGTAACTTCAATGGGGTCCTGAAAACTTAACTGAAATAGAGGGAGGATGCAACGGGAACTAGATCCTCTTTAAAAATATGCGAGGAAGGTGTTTCGATATTTGCTGAATAGTAAAATCTAATAGTACATTTGCTGCTGTACATTTGCACTGCTCTCAAAACGGTGAAGGAAAACATCGTGAGGAAACCAGCATGTTGTAGAACTAAAAATTCGAAGACATATGTGACATCCGCACACCCGCTCTGGGCCCGCGTGGTGGATTAAGGCCCACGGTCTCTCAGAGAGGAGGCCTGTGTCCCAGCAATGGGAACATTAGATTCATTAAAGTTTAGATTTAGATTCATTGATATTAGTGGGACATTGGCTGATTATGATGAATAGTACATTTAAAGCTTCGAAAACCAGAAGATAGATACTTCGGTTTCTGACAGCATATCTTAAATTAATCTGTGTTCGAGCCAATGTCAATCAATCCCACTGCTGGGTTTGCCCTTCCCCTTTATTTCCTCTTTCTTTCCCACAATATTGTAACTTTTCATCCCGTTATCAATCACAACTAATTCGCTGATTTGACACGGCTCTCAAAAACAGGGAATGCTTCCATTACGTGCGATTTAAAATTACTTAGTTTTAGTTAGGGTTCCAAACCCAAAGGATGCCAACGGGACCCTATTACTAAGCCTGCGTTTCCCGTCCGTCTGTCTGTCAGCGGGCTGTATCTCATGAACAGTACTATTACTCTGTGAAAATTTCAAGTGTCTACCTATGTAGACACTTGAAATTTTCACAGAGTGTGTATTTCTATTGGCAACAATATCACAAATAATATCAATCAAGAAACGTGTATTTTTCGGCGTTTTTTGTCTTATGGTACGGAACCTATCGTGTACTAGTCCGAATCGGTTGTGCGAACTATCTGAAACGAGGTCGACCTACAGAACGTATATGTTGTTTGTAGTTCTTCGAAAGCTTACACAGCTTCATGCAATGTTCCATTATGGCTCAATTGAACGTGTCCAAGCGTTGAATACAAGTGTATTCCCATTTGTATTGAATCAGAGGGCTACGGCAGCTTTGCTTTGTTAGTCTACGCCCTACGACGTAGGCGCTGAAATGCGCAGCAGTGTTGTTGGAACTGAATAAACGGATATGTCACCGTATGATTATTAACGCCGTTAGTTTATAATCTATCTCGTGAAAATGCGAAGTACACTTTACTTTATAATCTATCCAGGTCAAACCGTCAAATTGTGAACGAGCCTGCGCTTACTCGTACCGACAGGGTTCACAATCTGTTCCATTTTATCACCCGTAAAATTGTGAACCGTCCCTGATATGTCAGTGATAGCGGTAGCCTAATTGGTCGCAGTGACTAAGCCAGGGCACCCCGACCAAATGGGTTAGGTTAATTTAGAACGGTGACCAACTGCGCGCGAGCCGAGGGAGCGAAGCGAATGGTGCCGCATCGCGAGCGCTTCTTCAAAGTTGGTCGCAGTTACTGACTTGACTATTTAGTAGTAGCGCAACGTGCGATCTGTCGCATGAAATTTAACTCCTAAATCCAGTCACGGTGCAGTTCCATCTAAAAAGTTCAAAGTTCATGTTTATAGCCTGAAACACCAAAATAATGATGACTCAAAGAAAAAGTTTTTGCAGTTTGAGAGCTGGCATGCTGGGCTTTATTTTGGTGTCATCATTGTTCCGAGTTTGAATTTACGACCTTCTAAAAGATCCTTGGAAAATACCTTTATAGATACTAATATGTGCAGGGAGGCTTGATTTTGGAGCTCAGCAGTGCGATTCTGTAACCATCTCACCGTGAAAACTTAGGTGAAGTGAGCGTGGAGTGAGCTGTCATTCCAACTAATGCTAGGGATTGACACTATTGACAGCTCACTCTAAGCTCACTTCACCAAACTTTTCACGGTGAGATTTTTACAGAATCGATCGGCAGGAGTGTGTTATGATAATTATTGTTAAAATTTTATTTTATTTCACGGAACTACGTGTATGTACTATCTCTTCCGCTGCTTCATTGTGTTATCCTACGTATCCTATTATATTTCCTACTAATATTACCAACGTGAAAGTTTGTATGGATGGATGGATGTTTATTACTCTTTCACGCAAAAACTACTGAACGGATTTGGATGAAATTTGGCACACAGATGGTTTATAACCAGGATTAACATATAGTATACTTATTATCCCGATATTTCAACGGGATCGATACTTATGCGGGTGCAACCGCAGGGTGCAGCTAGTATTATTAAAATTCTGTGGAGTGTTTCTTAGGAATTCATTAGGAATGAATAAGAATAGTAATAATAATACTCTATTACACCATATTAATTACAGATATATATGTAGAAATTTTACAAAGGATGACAAAATGGACGGTCCTATATCTAAGAGCGATCTTCAATAAGCAGTATTACCGAGGCTTATAGACAGACCGATAGACACCTTAGATGTCTGAACGTGGACTGGGTGTCGGAAGGAGGATTCCAACCCTCGCAGTTTTACTTCATAATATTATTATTCATTCACCAGCGACACGCCCCTGCTTCACACGGGTGCAATGGTGTCATCTCAAAACATTGAGATATCTAAAATTATACACATAAACCACCCGCAAAACCTCAAAATCCATTATGCAGTTTAGAAGAACAATCTTATTCATTCGCGTAGGACCACACTCTTAGCATTCTCATCTCAGCTGCATGCAATTACCTTTCATTCATCCCTTTTCAACCTAACCTAACCTAATTTGAACTGCAAACCGTTTTTCTATTGCGCTATAACCAACACTACCCATAGTACGCCCACAGTAATTAAAATATGCCTGATGTTAACGAGAAACAGACAGACATACCTTCTCCGACATGAGAACTGGGCTTCATGTTGGTTCATGCACAAAATGAGAACGCATAAAGTGAAAGTGACCGTTGACATTTGAAAAACAAAGTGTAAGCATGCGAACGCTAATTAAATAACTAGCTGTGCCCGCGACTTCGTTTGCGTGGATGACGAAACTTATCAATGAGTTTTTTGTGTTTTTTGTGTGTGTGTTTTTAGTGCTATTTGTGTAGAACGTTATCTATCGAGTATACCGGTATTAATACTTCTGTCCCGGCGCGGGCCCTTTGTGGCTAATTACAATAGAAAACCAATTGTGTGTCATTAGCGGTGATTAAGAGGGTATATGATATCTTTGCTCGCGGCATCGCTCGCGGCATCGCTCGCGTTCTGTAAGTTTTTTGTAGTAGATTTCTACTTTGGTACCTGTTTAGCAGGATAACCGATAGCGAAGCTGACGTTCATTGCAACGAAAGCTCACAAAGATAGTGGTAACGATCTATACGGTCTACGCCTTAAAAAAGTAAACCTAAGTAGGTACCTACCTAATTAAAAAAAAAACCCAATAACAGAAAATAACATACCTACCTACCTAAATAAACCTATTTCTGATGATAACTAATCTAAACTCGATAAATAAGTAAAATCCCTAAAAACTAATATCATTATATATTAGAGGTATTTTTCACAGATTGAGACTGAGATCAGACTGTGAACGTTCTCAAAAATTACGAGAATTGCCGCTCTGGTTTTAGTCAAACACGTGTATTCAGTACGGAACAAATCATATGTAGTGTTGCGATTAGCGAGCAACAGCTTGAGATTTTATTACATTTCTACCCGACATTTACTTGCAAAGTAATATTATGATAGTACCTACGTGAAATATTGACACCTACCTAGGCTTTTCGATTAACATGTCGCACACAGAGTTTTTGTTGTATAAAGCACTTGTAATAAATTCAGTTTTAAACGGTCAACAACAAAAAGCTAGATTTGATAGAACAAAGGCAGCTATAACAAAATTTTCGGTTGATGATTTCGTGTTATTCGAAAACGAAGAATGAAATATTATAAGACTAAGTTACGAGTAGATCGAAAGCTCAGAGGTCCGTTTAAGGTAGCGGAAGTTTTGGCGGGTGATTGCCATACGTTAAAGGCTTTAAATTCTGACCGTACTTACAAGTATGCTCACGATAGGTAAAGAAAGATGGCAGTAGGTCATGTACCAGTCGAAGTAGATAATGATCACTGTGGTGATGAGCAAGCCTAAGTTATGCAACGCATGCGAGTAGAGGTCTCTATTGGCCGTAGAAAAGTCGACCGTACCAGTAGTCAATACGTTGTCGTAGCCCGGTAGAAATCAATTTAAGTAGTCCGTGGGTGCGCGATGCGCGTTTGTCTCTGGCGGAGGTCGGGGTCTGGAGAGGATTTATTCCGGTCGGATCCCCTGATCGAGAGACCGTAGTGTGTGTCACAGGGTGATGCAGATCCATGCGCTGGATGTGTGAGAGCAATGCGATTGCTGGTCGGCCGGACAGCCTCGGCGTTAGAGTGGTTTACTGGTGTGTGGTTTTCCCAGCGCCGAAGGCTCTTAGTGTAAAAGATGATTGTTAATGTGGATAACGATGGTACATGGTTCTGGTTGATGTTTTACTTATTAGATAATCAAAGTTTGTTTACATGGCTCAGGTTGATGATTTACGCTATGATTGGGTAGTCAAAGTTTGTTTACATTACTCTGGTTGAATCAATACTCTAAAAGCCTTCAACTCCAGGCGTACGTATAATTACGCTCACAATCACATAAAGATGCCTCTAATTAGTGTTCCTATCGAGTTAAACGTAGAAGACGGTGAGGAGAGTTCCTCCACCGAGTAGTAGGTAGAGCACATACCATGGCTATTAGGTCGCACTGTACGCACTTGTTTGTTGTCGTAACTGCAACTCACTTGTGAGTTGTTCAGGGGGCAATGGACAGCTGGTGGTGCAGCGGGGACCCGGGTCTCAAAGGAGACTATTGTTGTGTTGGTCTAGTACCTGGGAGTCGTAGACTCTATGTGAAGTGATGTGTGTTGGTGGTATCACGTGAGGTGATAATAATATGGGTGGCATGAGTGTCACTAGCTGCTGCGGCAGCCGGGCCATGAGCGGTGTATGTAATTTACGAGTAAGTTGATATAGTTTCTGAACAATTATTTCTAAGGCTTACCTAGATGAAACTTTTGTTAACGATGATAGTTTGGATCAGAGTATTACCTACTAACGAATTTGAGGAAAGTCAAGTAATAGTTTTGTTGCTGAAACAGAGTAGAGATTAAGTTGTGTGTGTTGTGTGGAGTTCCAATTAGGCGGATTACATACCGCGATGCGTTTCAGACGACGCGTGTAAGTACATATGTGTAAACCGAGTTACTTGCTTACAACGTGGGGCGTGTCGCAGTGTATGGTCTGCTTTATGTTGCACATCAAGTGTATGGTCTGCCATAAGTTGCACATCACCATCATCATAATCAGCCTACAACGGTCAACTGCCGGACATAGGTTTTTGCAATTGCATGTCATTAGTCTCGATTTTCGGCAACTCAAATCCAGCTAATACTAGCCACCCGCGAAGATCGTTGCTCAATAAAACATAATATTCAACTTACATATAATAACTAAATACTTTTATAAACTATCTATTTATTTATTTTACCATTTATGTACACACATATATAAACAGACAAGAAAAACAGAACAGAAAAAATAGGAACAGAGGTGATGCTTATTTCACAAGAAATCTCTTCCAGCACACCTGAGACAGGACAATAGATACAGAGATGTAGACAGCGTGTGAAATAGTAAAGGAGACAAAAAAAAATACATACAATCAAAAACAATTTACTTAAAAAACTAAACACAAATTACGAGAATATACTAACACACATACAAATAAACATACATACATACATACTTCTAAAATAAATATCACTAGAATGATAATAATTAAATCATACTCAAAATAATAAATACATACACAACTATGATGAAGTGGACAGATAGTGTTATTTCACTCTTCTTTTAAAACAAAAAACAACAACCAAAAAACTTCAACAGTTTGGCAGTCCCTAATGTCAGGCTACTATCTATCTATCTATGTAATTACACAAATATGTTGCAGGGCAAAGAGCTATGCCTGCCTCGCTCCGGAAAGTACACGCCTGGCGAGAAGTTCGACCCCATGCTGAGGTCTGTGTCCTTCCTAGTAAACATACCGAACTTCTACTGCGAAGGATACAAGCGGGTAAGATAACACATAGTTCATTAAACTAGTTATAAAGTTAAGGCTCACTGCTACATGGAACGGTTAATAGATCATTACCATATAATGAACCGAAGTTACTGACATAACTTTCAAAGTAAGCTGAAGTGGCAGTGGGCTTGCCATTTTTGTCGAAAGATCGATGGCCGGTAGAGCAGACGAGTCATAGAGTGGAGACCGCTAATTATCGGCAAACGTAGTGTGGGACGCCCTCCAGCTAAATGAACGAACTAATAGTAACTGACACAACTATCTAGTCTCAGTAGTTCCTTCAAAGGAACTGCTAAAGGAACTAGTTCGCACAAAGGGGATAGATGACCTCAAAAAGGTGGCTAGGACAGACTGTATGGAAAGCGGAGGACAGGTTGTTGTGGCGCAACATGGGAAAGGCGTATGTCCAGCAGTGGACTGCGATAGGCTGAGTTTATGGTTATATAGGTAATGAACGCGATTAAATGTGGGCGTTCTATAGTTACACATCTACTGAACCCATCGAAGATTTCAGGCGTGGTGTTATATATTATGTAATGAACGGTTCGATTGACATGTGTAATTCTGCAAATATACGCATTGAGTAGGCGTGGTGATTATAGCACGTGTCTTCCCGGTACGAGAAGAGACAAAAATAGAAAAATGGCCGCTGGTATAATGTAACATATCAAATCAATATTATGTCCAAATCCATTTTACTCGGAAGTTGTTACAATACATATCAAGTTACCGTAGGTACTGCGGGAAAAGTTTTTAAAACTTTTATGTACCTTGTATTGGCAGTTAGTTAATTACTTGGATTTGAATTGTGTGCCGAAATAGGAACCCCGGAAGTTTCGCAACAGGTAGCTTGTGCCCTATTCCGGAAATGTTAAGGAATTCTAACCTCCTGAAGAATTTGTCAGTTATGTAGTCCATCCAACTAAGCTAAAATGTTTTAATCTACGAATCGAATTGAGCATGGCAACACTTTAGTATGGGTAAGTAGACGATGGCTTCCTAACCCGCATTGTGTGAAACGGCTAGCTTCTGAGGTCCTCACATAAACTCTATAATCTTCTCAATACTTTTATAGATTCGATGAAGTTTTTTACATAACATAATTAAATAAATTATTTCTTAACTAGTTTCCGCCGGCGACTTCGTCCGCGTGAAATGTCTTGACAAACTTCACAGACGTGCTTGATATCGTTAGCTAAACCCGAAAAAGCAAAAGAAACCAGATTTTCTCAACTCCTACTTCAAGTAACACAACTATCAGGCAGTTGGCGTTGGTCCCAAAAAAAAACATCATAATGAATATCTTTTTTATTTTTATTTTATCGTGTTTGGATATCGACCCCTCGAGTTTTAATTTTTCTTGACCCTGTACATTGAATAATGACTTTTGCCAAAAGATGGGTAGCATTATCTCACAGCCTTCAAATAAACTAGACTACGATCGATAAGAACCAATTCGACGCGTAATTATGGCAATTTCCCTTTTGATCTGACATTGTACCGCTTTGGAGGAATTTTACATATCGTAATAAATCACGAAATGTATCATTACAGTTATGTTCTGTTATACAATATCTAGTTAAACTATTTAAAACTGCTTAAGATTTCTCTCGTCCGGGAACGATCCTGGCTTCAGCCCTAAAGGCTGCTAGAACAAAAACTAACAAAATCGACCTTGACGTAATATGAGTAAGAGCGGGTTTTTTCACATCCACTTAATGCACGCGTACACGTCAAAAATGGCGCTAACTATCGTCAAACCAACAAAAGCGTTGTTTCAAATTACAATTACAAAATGATGACCTTGACTTACGTCAAATAACTACGAATGCGTACTCGCTAATATTTGACGTACGTATGCTATGTTAACCAACCGTTTCAAACAACTGGCCCTTACATGTGAAACAGAATCAAAGCTTACACAAGCGCACACATATAATTGAAAGTCATGCATCAAACGAGTGAGGATTGGTGTTCGACAGAATGATGTTTGTTGAATGGCTTATTGCCCTTTGTACACACATGTCTGTCAACATGCTTCCATATTGATCCAATACACTGACGACTGACCTAAACAGGGCGTGTAAACCGTAGATTTTCAATGCAAGAGAAGCGTGTGTGTACAAAGGGCCTTCAGACGTTGCACAGGGGGGGGCTCCGGATTGGTTTCTTGATAACGGTGCCCCTACCATGTGCAGACGGTGTACACCGTGTGTGAGGCGCGTTAATTGCGCCGTAGGAATAGGAACGCAATTCAAATTAATTAACATCTAAAATTGGCATTTCAGTAACCATGCAAATATGGAAATTAGAGACAAAGGAGAAAAAATAAAGTGTGTCTAGTAGACCTAAATCTAGAACATTACAAAACAAACTAATTTGAGCTACATAGACTTGCACTGTTCGCACTGTTTAAATAGGGAACGTCTGTATGAAGCGAGAAACAGAAGATATTTGAGAAAATATCAATAGGGTAATCCGTCTAGCTGGACCTTTAATTATATTACCATGTCATACGGGTTAGGGGGCGGGGGGAGGAGGGGGGGGGGTTATTGGTTATGGTTTAGGACCGGTTCTATAGTATACGGCGACAGCACCGTGCCATAGTGCCACCGTGTCGTCAACAAACACTGAGAACCGTGTCTACACACGGCGAATAAACCGCAGGGAGTGGTTCACGGCAAGAAAAACGTGAGCCTTTGTACACGGCACGATTTCATTACGGTATCATACAGCGTATAAATCGCGCCGTAGAAAAAACGTGTAAGCTTGTATATGACACAGCAAACAACTGGACGAGACAACGTCTGTCTGTGTTTTTTCTGTGCCAAGCTGCAGACGTGCTTCATGAATCCATATAAAAAAAGACCATCATTGCTGATTACGTGTATAGAAAACTCAAAAAAGGAAAATAAGGTTTTGGATACATCCAAACATCTTATACCATATTATAGGCCTTTTATGAATCCATATAAAATGATTTATCTCTATTTATAAACAAAATCAGCGGACGTGCAGTCGTCACGAAAATAATTGCCGTACTGAAAACATCCGGTGCCGTCGACAGTCACTGAGACTGCCGACGGCACCGGACATACCGGATACACACTGATGTGAATTACGCGGTACACAGACACGGCGCATACGACGACAGCGCCGTGCCTTAGTGCCGCCGTGACAGACGGCGCGGCGCGGCGGCGCTGGCACGGTCGTCAGTGTTGTTTGGATCACTATTGAAGCTTTTTGACACAAGCTTCAATAGTGATATTAACTATTTCTCTATGAGGGTGTTTAAAACACGTATTAGTTATTTATACAAAATATATTAATCCGAAATATTAAAAACATAAATCAAAAACGCGTTTCGCCGCAAAAGCAAATAATAATCCTATTCATAAAATGGCGGGCAATTTTATCTTTTTTCATTCTTTTATCTATGGAAATTCCTTCCTTCCAAAAGCTTTCCTGCCAGCACTCGAGTAGCTTCACTCGGTGTTGCCAACAGTAGTAGAATAGTGCACTGCTCAGTAATAAATAGTAGTGATTTGAACGATTCATGAAATCGAAAATCACATTATGTAACAAAGTATTTTTATTACTATAAGTATATCAATCTCGACGACTGGCGACTCAGAAGTAGATATTATTTTATCTAAAAAAGACGCAGCTCGCTCAATCTCTCATCTTAATACCGCGTCCAAGATCAAAATACTCAAATACCGCACGCTCAACATTACATATGTGCACAACAGTAGCAACGTCTGCCCACCAAACAATTTGCTGGATACTTCCAACAATATCGAGCAAGATTAGCTCTAATTTTAGAATTTGATGTTCTAGGTACCTGAGTTCACATGCAAACAATAGATTTGTGTTAGAGAATAAGCAAATTATAACTAATATTGTTATTGTTTAATACAGGCTGTGCGCCTGTATACAGATGACAGATATGTAATGGTACACTAACCTTTTTTTGCTACCCACATACATTTTTTGTAAGAAAGGTACTTGCGCATGTACTACTTACTAGTTTATTTACGAGTACCTACCGTTCTTCATAAGTTCGTGTATCAAGTATTACGATTGACTTGTATTTCTCATGGTAAGTGAATATACATACGGTGAATAAACCGTAGTTTTTCACGACAAGGAAAACGGGTGTACAAAGGGCCTTACTGTCTTTTCACAACACAGAGAAAATTGATATTAAATTTTTCTGATAGCCACGCAAGCACGATATATTCTTTTTTTCATTGCCTGCCCTGTCCTCGGCAAAGGGCGTACACGATACATCATATTAATAGCCTGTGGAGCAAGTCACATGCAAAGTAATCACGTTACATGCCTAAAAGCCGACGCGGATACTGGAACCAATAACTAGATGGATGTAAAACATCCGAAATAAAAAGGCGCACAAAACGCATCCTTTGCGAGTCCGTTTTGATGTTCGAGTGGTGATGCGCTGCTTCATTTCCCGTTGTCTGTCGTCACAATACACGACTCGCTGCTCGGCTGGTTTCAAGTTGACTCGCCTCCACCGAAGTGAAGTATTTTATTACATGAGAGGTTTTTTATTCGTTTTGTTGCTTTTCATACTGATTTGTTGTGGATATTGTCGTCTAGTAATTTTATTTTCATTTATGTTATTGATGATAATTTTAAGAAGTTTTTGCCATAATTTCTAAATTCGAGAGCCTTTAGTTTTATTATTATTATGTATCACCTATTACTGAGATTGCTGGTTAACCTGTAATTTGTGACTGTTGTTATTATTATGTCGTTTATTTATTTAGATATCTTATTTTAATACATTTTTAAATATTAGTATAAAAAAAAAAAACATTTAAAAATATAAAAAAATAGTGATCCACCGATGTCGGGAGCAGGGTCCAAGCTATTATTATTATTATTGTTGTTTATTATTGTTAATTAAAACGGTAACACCAATTACATTAATTAACAATAATAAAAGAATGTGTAAGTCCGAAGTTATTGTTACCTACTTAAGATATATTATATACAGAAGCTATTGGTGTACCTTTATATATAAATAAATATATTAAACTTTTTAAATTATTTATTTACTCAATATATTTACTTAATGTGAATTTAGGTACTAGGTATTACAAAAACATGAATATTATGGATACTGTTGGGCACAGTAGCACACACAAAGTAGAACAGAGGAAGAGGACTTTGCTTTGACCAATTATTTTTACGTAAAACCGAACGTCCAATTTTTATTTGCGATTTTTGTATGTACTCAACCTTTGGACAGCACAACGTCTGTCGGATCCACTAGTTTATTACATTTTTTAATTGACACGACTACACACACGATACTACTACGATACGGTACGGTACGGTATGATACTTGTTCAGTGCTTTTAATTAAAAACTCGATTATTTGGTAATGGCGTTTAGCCATTTGCATTGTAGGGTTCCGTACCTCAAATGAAAAAAAAACGGAACCCTTATGACGGACGGATGGGTCCATCCGTCTTTTCGGTAATTTGTAGTTTTATCTTTTTTTTTTTGCGATTACAAGCTTACATTTGCCGTTGGAGAACTGACCGTGTCGTATTCTATGGGAGAACACACACCTTAGGATTGCTTCATTAACTCCACATACAAAACAAAACACAAACACAATACAAAACATCCTTACACCAGCAACAGATTGTACGATAACAACGGTTCAACCACTCGTAGTTAGAAACTACAGTTAAGTTTGCACACTGAATGACTTTACACTAACTTTCTCGCAAACTTCCACTCGAGCCGCCAATATTTTGAAACTCGTGGAAATATGAATTTTGTAGTCGGGAAAAAAGTATTAGGTACTTAAGTAGTACTATGTTATATGAATTGGATTTCTTTCGGAACTCCATTGAAAACCAATAAGAAAAAACATTATGTGTTAGTGTTACCTTTTAGTACTTTAGATTAGTTTAGATGAAGTAAAAATAAGTAATGCACAACAAACTGCAACAGTTTGGCAGTCCCATTAGGGACTGCCAAACCCTGCCAAAAACTGCCAAACTGTTGCAGTTTTACAAATAATAAAATAATATGAGTTATTACCAACATTATTACCAGCCGGTCGATTCTCGTAGGTATTCATTTATTCAGTGAAGTGAGCTTGAAGTGAGTTGCCATTCCTTCTGATGCAGATTGGCTGCTCACTTCGCCTACATTTGCACAGTGAGATTTTACAGAAAATACTGGTTATTGCCATTTATTTATTTTATTTATTTAGATTACATACATGCACAATATTACAGAATTGAATCCCAAGACGTTGTACAGAGCAAATTACAACCTAAAAAGTGACACAAAAACATACCTAAGTAGGCTAGGTAAAATACAATAAAAAAATACACACAAGAAAAACAAAATTATTAACAAACAAAACACAACACAATAACACTTGTAAAATAAACAAAATGTAATTAAGTGACAAAAAATATCTATCAAACTATTTATTATCTTTCATCGTCTAACTGAACTAACTGATCTAACTGAACAGACAGCTGTGCTGCTGGGCTTGGGGTCGGCTTCCAGGCTAACCGGATGCAGCTGAGTGTCAGTATTTTGCATAGAGCGACTACCTATCTGACCTCCACAACCCAGATTATCTTTCTTTTCAGATTTTCTTTCCATTATCTTTCATTCATCTTCTCACAAAATCCTAAACATTCACGATACAAATCTATCCATCTCCCGGCAAACAAGCGAGGGCCCGAACGAGTGGCGAGTGAGCTCGTGATACCGTGCTGATCACCGGCTAGTAGCCGGTGCCTTAGCAGTCTGAGTTGTTGTTTGGGACAACCGGGATAAAAGCCTTACCAACTGCGCCACCAGTTCCTGGCAACCGGACTCACCCCGCATAATACGGCAGGCGGTGATAAACAGGAAGTAGTTACGGCTTATTATGCTATGCAGGTTTTCTAACATCAACACCGGAGAATGACTTGTTTGCCGGGAGACGGATAGATGTGTGTCGTGAATGTTAAGGATTTTGTGAGAAGATACATGAAATATAATAATTATATAAGATTTCATTTCGTTTATTTACAAATGTTATTGGATTGTGTTTTGTTTCTTAATTTTGTAAATTGCTCTGTACTACGCCTTGGGATTCTAAAATAAATGTAAACCTACAATACCTGGTAATTAATATGGCTCAATATCTGTGTGTGACTTTCCATTAAACTCCGATAAACTAGGAACCGTGCCAATTTAAAGTTGTGTTTCAATTAAAAGTAACTCCTTGTTAATTGTAACTGAACATTCAACGGGTGGTAAACAAAAAAGGTTCGTTTACTTGAATATTTTTCCTAGAATTTACTGCGGTAGTTTAAAATGCGCTCCTGACTCGATTACTCGAATCAGTCTTATGTTTGCTTCAGCTTAATGGAATTTCACTTTAAGATTTTATTCAGCTCATGAAAATAATACCTTCATTTGAAAAAACTAATGAAAATAAATCACGCCGCAATTCGTCTGTAACCAACGAGTAGGTACTTATCTCTTTATTCATAAACGTTGCTTAAAGTTAAGTAGTGATTAAGGACTGTTTAACCATATATTTTTGACGTTTAAACGACACTTAACTTTGATTATCGTTTATAAATAAACCCCTCTATCAACAAAATAATTGGCTGTCAAATACATCTAATTAAAATTCACCAGCGGGGCACACTAACAGTAGCAACGGCAGTAGCAATGGCAGCAATGGCTTTCATTTTGACAGTTCAACAACACTCATTGCGTTAATTACATTATTGAGCAAACTCATTTTTCTTCAGAATGATTCAGATTGTGATTGATAGTGCATTACGCAAATAAGGTGCCGAAATAAAGACGCCCTTTCCTTAACTTAACCTTCATTTTTGTGTACAAATGTAGAGAAAACCCGAAGCGCTCCAAAAGGCTTAAGATATACTTAAGCAAAATGAAATGAAATGGTTTATTCTGTAAATAGAATATCAAAATCACTGTTACACGTGGTATTACAAAAAAAAAAACTCAACACTCCCTATTTAACTATCCTTGAGAAAAAACGGCGAAACAAACTCAGGGCACAAACACGAAGCCACGTGTAAAATAAAGAATAAAACTCCCAAAGCTATTATAGTTTTTCCTTTCGCTCTGCAAACAAATTGTAACATGATTCAAAACAACAACTGAAATTGATTTTCCAACTGATTCTGAACAAAATAATTTGAGACCAACTTTCGGAAAGCGCAAACTTTTTGTTTCCAAAACTAGCGGTGTTGGTCACAAATTATTTTCGTGCCAATTTTCTCAGTTCAATGGTACAAAGGTGACGTTATAATGGAGATCCTGATACAAAAACGAAACTTGGTGATAATGCAGCGGCCGTCGGCAGCAGCCCGCGACAAGATTGGATGACCGACTTCACCCATATCAGGAAATCTGCAAAGTGTTCATTTTTATTTTTCCGGAGCTGGGATGGGCAATGAAGCAGAATAAATTGTTTGAAGTCCAGTTTTAGTTATACAAGTGATGGAGTTGGTTTAATTTTTCTTTTTTTTTTTTTTTTTTAATCTAAATGTTGTTTAGGGGCTTTTATCAAAGATATGTCAGCCCCATCGTACCCTTTTACATTAACAGGCAGGCTTACTTAAATAGTATTTATAATATAACTTAATAGCTAATGAATTAGAGTTATTCGTGTAGGACAGTAATTAATTGACACAACTTTTTAATAATTTCCGAACATGGTATAGATAAAATGGATTGGATTATGCCTATATCAAATTTATTTATTTTAAATTCCTTTACGAATAATTCACGTTCTGCTCCGTTCCGAGCACACTCCATCAGCATAATTTTTCTTAACAAAGATGACCTGCAGCCTAATGGCGTAACACATTATCAATCACAATCTGAGTCATTTTGAAGAATATTGCTAATCCATTGCTTCATATGTTCGAAAAATTTGTCTGCCAAACAACGTAAATATCGCAATAAATGTTGTTGAACTGTCAAAAAGAAAGGGATTCTTAATGTTACAATTACCCCGCCGTTACAGTTCAAAGAATAGATCTGTCTGAAGTTATCTGTTATTCGCTTGATATAATTGTGTTGCAATAGCAAAACTCGGAAATCTTAGTGATAAAATTACTCGGAAAGATAAAATTCAGTATCCTGGAAAATTCGGAAGGCTGTTACTCACGGTGCTCGTTAGTTACG
Source organism: Apamea monoglypha (assembly GCA_911387795.2). Taxonomy (NCBI): domain Eukaryota; kingdom Metazoa; phylum Arthropoda; class Insecta; order Lepidoptera; family Noctuidae; genus Apamea; species Apamea monoglypha. Next base: position 19,355,918 of record OU426914.1, on the reverse strand, counting down.
TCCGCTGAAGTGTACCGATTAACGTTTGATCTTATTAGCATTGCATGCCTAACAGAGTTTGCAGACTCACGGCCCATCCGCGTAGTTACTCGCTCCTCAAAGAAAAACTCACATCACGAATGAGTAAACAAAATGTCACAGCAATAGTATTTCAATAGCGGTCCGCAAACGAAGCAACCAATCACAAACTAGTTAACTACGCGTTAGTAACTAATCACACGCGAGCTGCCGTGCGAGTAGCGCGCTTCCATTTTCTATTAGATTCCGGATACTGTGTTTCGCTTCAGTTAAATTAACAATCGATTACTTAACAATTTGTAAAAATCGGGGAGGTGTGCGTACGACTCGGCGTTACTAATTATTTTATGATTTTAGGAACTAACCTTTTGAGTAGCCTCGTGAACGACGACGGGCCAGCATTATGACATGAACTCAGGTTCAAGCTGTCCAACAAACATCGTGATCTAAGCAGAGGTATTAGCAACTTATTTGAAATTTGAATTCTAATTATGTTCCCTTTCTTGGCAACTCTCTCAACAATTTGGGTTCGCCAACTTGTGGGTTCTGGCGATAACTAGAAAGGCTTAGACATATATATAGATAAGCGATAGCAATCTTGAGTTTACTTTGAATAAGTAAGTTTAAGTTGATATTTGGAATTAATACTTGAGCATTTGTATGGGGACTGTGTTTAGTTTTTTTTGTAAAATAAGGGTATTTTTGCCCCTCACGTGCACTGCCTGAGGGACAATTCCGGTAATTTTAAGAACCTCTCGATTTGAAAATACCGCTAACTTCCCTACTCTTTTGACATTGATTGTCGCTGAAATGAGATTGCAAGTCGATTTTCAACGTTTTCTATCACTGGATTTAGCCTTCTGATGCACGTATGGAACTGATACTTTTATAAATAATGAATAGTTCTCGTTCTCGTGTTTATGGTCCATAACAGTGGAGGAAAATTTCGAACGATTTTTCGGAACCATTTTTTACTAGATCAGCAAGAAATGATAATGCGTTCTTTCTTTAACTGCCTAATAGACTTTTTTTTAAATTAGCCTACACTGTCCCACTGGTTAACAAAGGCCTTCCCCACATCCTTCCAGATATGCTTTTTCACCTCGTTCCAACTCTTGCGGTATGCGTCTAGGACGTATTGGCACCTCGACTTGATGTTAAAATTTTTAAATAAAGACGGACATATTATTGTACAGACGCGAGCACATCAAGCTACCCGAAACTGTCAAATTTTCCCAATTAACATTGAACCTTAATGATTTAGCGATATAGTTGAAAATCTATTAAAGAAATTTGACATTGATGATTGATGTAGTTATGTTATCAATTTTAATCTCAATGACCTCTATGAATATTTGTATGCCTTCGGGTATAACAATATATATGTATATATAGTTTTCTGTAACAACTATTTATTGTACCTGTGTTAACAAATGAATAAATGACTTATGACTTATGACAGATTGTAGTAGCTTGATGTGCTGGCGTTTGTACAGTGGGACATTACATGTTATTTTTTAAATGAATCCAACGAAATATGAAATTAATAGATTACTATCAAATTCATGTATGAAGTGGTTAGGTTAGCGTTTACGTTTACGTTTACGGCACGGAAACTCATTTCAGGCAAGCGTAGCCGCATGTAACAACTTGTTTCATAATATTATACGTAAGTATAAACTAGAGATGAGACAGCAGTTTTATTGTGCCTATTGTGCTGGTCACCCACTGCGAATCTTTTTCCCTTTATGGCACATTATATTCAGTTATCATTCTTTGCGTTTTCCCGTAATGATGTGCGGACAAAAGAAAATGGAGGTTGTCGCCTATTGACAAGTCAGTTGCTAAGAGATAACTAGTATTATGTGTTTATTGGCAGGTTTTAATGAAATACTATTATGGTTACCTGGGTGACTGATAACCCTGAGTGTAGGTGCTAGGTAAGTAGAGTAAGTACGTCTGTCAAATAATGAGAAAATATTTGAGTGTACATTTGAAGTTTATCGTAAGTACCTACTACCACTAGCGGTGCTATTCTGTAAAAAATATCACCGTGAAAACTTAGATGAAGTGAGCTTAAAGTGAGCTGTCATTCCACCATGCTCGGGATCGACACTATTGGTTGCTCACTTCACCTAAGTTTTCACGGTGAGATTTTTACAGAATAGGTCGGTTGTTTTCTTTGAGCGTGTTCTCCCCAACATTGTGCTTTGAGCTCATGTCCAATCAGATTCAGATCAAATTGACACTTTACGTCAATTTGCCATATTATAGACATTTCATAGAACTGTCAAAGTATGACAATTGCGATTAATTTTTCCTGAATCTACCCACCTTCGAATTCTGTCTTTAGTTCAGCCTTTAATATTGAAAACGCAATGATAATGTTTTGACACTAACATGGCATAAGCGCAATCTGTTACTAACCACTAACGATTTATATACTTACGTAGGTCTGAATAAAAGATTTTTTTTTTTAACTTGAAATAAACGGTAAATATTTTAAAAGCTCGTTGTGCTACCAAGTATTAATTTTCTTTGTAGTTAATTTCCCATTTTACAGTACCTATGTACACTCCAAAGATGATAAAGTATCTCTCAACAACAAAATCCATCTTTTACATGAAACTAGATTATCCCGGCTTGGTTTGGGTGGCGTAAAATAATAACAAAATTATTATTCCATATACGATGAAAAGTCCAAGTTGGTCCTACCAAGTAAAATCAGATTAAGGTTGTCATCATACAGATGCCAGGGGAGTGTGAAGTTTTAACCATATCTATTTCAGAATCACAAGAGCTAGGAGACGCCTCGGCGGCCGCTGCTAGAGGTGGCATTTTCAACACTTAAGAAAGAAAGAAAGAAAAATGGTTAATTCTGCACAAACAAAAATTTTTTTTTTTTTTGTAACGTGTAAAAAATCATAAAATACACACATACAAAGTAGCCAAAAGCCTCGTATTCAAGCAATAAAAGTTTGACAATTTTGTCCATTGATCCGTGTTGCGACATTGGAAAATGACAACAAACTAACAATCAAAACAAAAACAAAATGCCGATTTTGCAGATTGGAAAAATGAGTAGGTACTTTGTAACAAACAAACAAAAATAATAAGAACAATTAAGCCGTGCGTCGCATCTGTGCAAAAACAGGTCGTTGCTCGGCAAAATTCTGCTGTCTTCGGACGAACCTATAACGGTTTTTAGCAACTACCTCTCGAATGACACTTCTCATACAAACTAAGCGTGTCACCGTTTACTTGCACGAAGACGCAATTTTTTTAAAATTTTTTTTTTGTTAATACGTTGCCCCGTTCTAGGAATTTCTCCTGTATCGTGGGTGCGTTTACAAATATTTAAACTACATACACAAACAGCCAGACCCGGAACAACTACTTGTAGGTCATACAAATATTTATTCCGTGCGGGAATCGAACCTGCGACACGCAGCGCAGCAGTCAAAATGACATTATAGAAAATTACTGATTTGAATGTCGATCCGTGACGTAAGTTTTGTGCTCAACTTTCGTACCGGGTCCTATCGGAATACCAGCTCTGCGGTATTTTTTTTTTACCGCAGCGTCATCTTGAAAACCTTTTTGTCCTAGCACAGGTCTTACTCTTTTTTTCTTTGTTTTGTTAGGCTTATCCTGAGATAAACTTAAAAGTTTTAATTTTATTTTTTTACTTTATTTTTTATTGTTTCCATGATTTTGTTACATTTATCTACTGGTTTTTTTAATTGCTTGTATTTCTTGTGCTTGTCCAAATAAAATATATTTCTTTCTTTCTTTCGGCGCCACGAATTTCGTTAGCAGTGCCGTATCTGGACGTTGCGGTGATTCCTACCTCCGTGATTTGAGCTATCTGATGTAACTTATATAGACGTATGGAAATGCGTAGGGTAGGTAGGTACTGTAGAGGTTTGTCAACCAAAGGCGACATTAGCGCGGGTTACATTCGAACGTTCAAGCTAGTGTTAAATATTTAATTAGGATTTTTGCTTAGAAGTGTCAGTGTGAATTTTGTGAGAAATATGAAAAGACGTTCTGCCAATATAATCTAAAAGGAGTCATATAGTTGTTTGATTCCGTTACCTCAGAGGGCTCTTCCAGTCCTCTATAGTATTCTTACCAGGAAATATTCCTCTGAGTGGACTACGTATATATGAAACATATATTTATTGTAATATTTATATGTTCTGAGACCGTAAAAACATAATCTCCTATGTAAATTATATGAAACAAAGCGGTTTGTTTGTGTTAGCTTAGTACTTGATTAACTTCTTGATGAATTTTGATGCGGTTTTCGCTACAGACTTTTGTTCGGGCTTCTGACGACCCGTAACGACTGTCAAAGATCTACGAATGACAGCCGGGACGTCGGAACGTCTTATCGTGCTTTCCGAGGTACGGAGGGGTCGTGGTATGTAAATATGGTTACCCATCCACGGACCAATCGCGGCAAGCCCAGCTTAATCTGATCGGTCGACCCCCACGGCTGTTACTACCTAGACAAAAGCCGCCTCTCAAAATATTGAATACAAATTATTTTCGCCTTACAAATGTTGTTTTTTTTTAATGGTTGATTGAGTAACAAACGTCTTGATGAACTGTTACAATAATACTATAAATAGGCTCAAAGTGTTATACTAGGCACACATCTAATAAATTCATGATACTGCACTGTGTACCTACACAGCGAAATGCAAATTATCCTCATTATAAACATTGACATTGGATCGCCGTCAGCAAATCAGAATTACTGAGGCCGATATCGTATATTATGATTGTGGTGTAGGTACTGACTGTGGTGTAGGTTTTGGGTTTATAGGTAGGTACTCAAATACAGCAGCCTAACTTCGTAACACAATCTGAATCATTTTGAAGGATATTGCTAATTCATTGCTTCATATGATCGAATAAAAAATCTGCCCAACAACGTAAATAACGCAATGAATGTCGTTGAACTGACAAAATGAAAGCATTTCCTACTCTTAGTGTCTTAGGCAATTACCCCGTTGGACTCATCAAACGTCATTTACATTGTTAATTAAAAATTAGCTCTGAGCCGTGGCTCCGCCCGCGTAGAGGTCGAAAATTATCCGTCGGGAACGTCCTACCGGGACCTACTATAAAAAAGTATGTCCTAACCCAGGTCTTGGTCTACCTGTGTTCCGAACATCGAAAGGCGTGAAAATGTAATAGACAGACAGACAGACTTGCTTTTGTATTAGTCTAATAATAAAGGACCACTCTCAAGGTCAGATCGTAGCAGGTACTCACAACCGGAGTGCGTGTAAGGCCAGTGTATATACACGTAAAGGAGTAGGAGTATGTAAGGATCACTCATGGAAGGCAGGATGGCAGGTCACGTACTGTAGTTGCTGCCTACCCCCTTGGGAATAAGGCGTGAGGTTATATTATGTTACAATAATTTTGTGTCCGTATCATGTTTTAACCACAACAAAACATTACCTACCCTGAAATGAAATTCTTATATTCTTTCATCACGTTCGCTTCGTGTTTTCATATAAAATAATTCTTGTTATAACCATTTTTAATCCAACACACACGCCACCAACAGCAAAACACAGCAAACGCCAGGGCACATTCAAGTCAATGACAGACGTAGGTACCCAGTAAGTGATAGCTTTATACTTTAGATACATAGTGCTCACACGTGTGCTATGCAATTATACAATAATAAGAGATTGAATTTATACAATGCAACCATAGCTTTTTCAATCTTCAGCAGTTCCGACAATACTTGCGAATACTAATTAATTAGTAGCGCCTTTGTGGAGCAGAACCAGCGTTAAGCCAAGCATTTTTGTCAGCTATGTAGTCCCCCGGCTTATAATAAGCTTGGTTGTCTGGTGTGTGTTTTATATAAGATTTAAATTTCGCTTCATTCAGTTGAGTATGTGGGGAGGTATTTTATTATAACATTTTAAACATTACCCCATATAGGATGAATCTTCTTTAACCAGTTCTAGTTGAACTAATTGGTCCCTATTTCTAGTCCTATAGTTGTGCCTTTCACCTCTTTTACTGGCAAGATTTAAATTTTTCCTTACGTAAGTACAAGATGTTTTCATAGATATATTGACAAGGTACCGTCACGATGTTAATATCTTGTGCTTTAAACAGTTCTCTTGGAGAATCGCGCTTGCGAAGGCCATATATTGCTCTGATGGCTCTTTTCTGCAGAATAAAATTAGACTCGCTCGATCTGCAGCCCGTCCCCATAGTAAAATACCGTACGAAACGATACTATTAAAGTAACACACATTCAGCGAGGGTTCGAGGTGGCGCGGAAAAAGCGTTCCTGTAAGCATTTGGGGAGGCATTTGCCCAGCAGTAAGACAACAGACATAAGCTTTTAAAAAAAACGGAAACATACATCTTTTGCAAGTCATTCGACTGTAAGTCAATCATCATCATCTCCCTAGCCTTTTCCCAACTATGTTGGGGTCGGCTTCCAGTCTAACCGGATGCAGCTGAATACCAGTATTTTACATGGAGCGACTTCCTTTGGACTCCACAACCGTCTGTAAGTCAATACCTACCAAAAATAAAACAATCATAAATATGTAAAGAATTTTTATTGTAATCTCTTGCTAACAATCTAGGAATCTCTATATTTTTGTTGTGAAATTATGAATTAAAAATCATTTAAAAATGTAATTTACCAATTTGAAACGTACGAAATGCTTTTGTTGATATTGCTGCTTCCAGTCCTACAAGCGCATGCCATTATATTAAATATGTTATTAAATATGTTCATTATAATTATATAAAATGATTTTATTATTTAAATAATTACGAGTAATTCTATAAACGTATTTTACTGATCCGACCCAGTAGTAGAGGGACGAGGGGTCCTTATAGTATCACACGAGTAAATATATGTACCTAGTTTCTAAGCAACAGCAGTGCAGAATACTGGAGGTTGAGGCAGCCGCGTTATGCAAGTTGTGTTAGTCAACAAACAAGGTTTACTGAGGAAATAAGGATTATTTCAGCCCCTAGCTCGTACGTGCATGAACTTCTACTGGGCACCGTAAGATGATATACTCGTACATTACTACTCCAAAGCTGTGCTCAGCGGGGTAATTGCGTACAACACAACAAGATTCATTGCGTTGTACACGTTGTTGAGCAGACAAATTTTTCAAACATAAGAAGCAATGCATTGTGGATTAGCAATATCCTTCAAAATTATTTAGATTTTTACGCAATTAGGGTTCGGGACGAAACTTCAAAATGGATTTTAACGTTGAAATAATATTGCTTGAGGCCAACGAGGGCGCACTTTTCGTTAATTATAATACGGTAAACACAAAAGAGTCCTTTTTGGCAACAAACTATATGTATGTTTCGTCCCGATTCACCCTGCATCCCTATTCACCCCGTTTGTAGGTACTACCTACCTATCAAACAAGGGTCAGCACATAGCTTGCTGATATCATAAACTCAGAATAACGTCATCAATAGACATCGGATTTTATGCATTTGCATATGCAAATATATATAATTCTATTTTTATATGCATATTTTGGTACTTTTTCATTGACAGTGCTTATTTCAGTAGTTATACGTGTTAGGCGTGTTGTATTACGCTTGAAATTCTGCCTGAAGAGGTCTCAGCAGAAATGGCGTCAAATTTCAAGTTCTGTCCGGTAACGTCAGTTGATGTCGAAAGGTCATTTTCGGTCTATAAATTAATATTAAGTGACTAACGTCACAAGTTTGCTGCAGAAATCCTGGAAAATATATTATTAATTATTGTCAGAAGAATTTTAGTAAATAAGTTATATAATTCTTGTGTATAATTTATCGTTTATTATATGTTATAATAATAATTGTTTTATACATTAATATCTATATGTATAATATATAAATACAATGTGAAAATAAACGTAAATTCTAATAATAAATGGTTTTTTGATTGTGCATATTTTGTGCATATTTCGCCCTTTTTAGTGCATATTTTTACATTTTGATAGTGCATATTTTGTGCATATTTCGCCCTTTTTAGTGCATATTTTTACATTTTGATAGTGCATATTTTGTGCATATTTCGCCCTTTTTTAGTGCATATTTTTACATTTTGGTGGTGTATATTTTGTGCATATTTCACCCTTTTTTAGTGCATATTTTTAAATTTTGATAGTGCATATGTTGTGCATATTTCGCCCTTTTTTAGTGCATATTTGTACATTTTGATAGTGCATATTTTGTGCATATTTCGCCCTTTTTAGTGCATATTTTTACATTTTGATAGTGCATATAATCCGATGTCTAGTCATCAAGCATCATCAGCTTATGATAGAGGAAATATTGAAGTGATCCTCGAAAAGATTTTTGACCATTTTATGATGTACCTAAACTTTTTTTAATGTCATTCATTAAAAAAAGTTCTAAAACTTTTTGGGCTTCTTATGACGCGCGTCTTTTTTATAAATACGCGCGAGCCAAGTTAGTCGCCGTAACTAAGCTAGGACACCACGAACAAAATTATTTAGGTTAGTGTGAACTGTGACCAACCGCGCTACATCCAAGTCGGTCGCAGTTTTTTTGGGCTATGTAGTATTTTTAGGACACCAAAATAGAAATCATTTGAAGTTCACAAAAAGAGGCACATTCATTATTTTAGGTGTTCATTAAAATAAAAAAAATAGCAAAATGGGAATTATTCGAGTTTGGATTAAATACATGCCTTATGACAGTAAGTAACAATGATATTAAGTACCGTACGTATTTATCCTATAACTTTTTGCAGCGCCTCTAAAAGCTAAGCTTGAAAAATACCAACTGACATATTTTTATCTCATATCGATAGCACATACATTTTCCAAAACCACATTCCAATAAATTCAGTTAAAATGAAATAGGTAGCACAGGAGCAGGAAGGGCGCGTCTACTCTCAAGAAAACGAATTCCGTTTCCACGTGACTTATAAATGGAATAAAATACATTCCAAAGTAATATCACATTGTAGTTTTCACCTGCTGGCATGAAGTCACTCCAATTTTATTTTCTACCAGCGTGTTATGTTGTCGGACATTTCAGTTGACGCCATTGTTGTGGTACCGCACATACGAACGGACAAAGCCTTTGAAGAGCTGACGGCTCGACGCTTGTTGCCGTCCAAGTTTCATTTGAAAAATATTCACAGCAAAAACAAATAAAACTGTCGAATCTCCGACGGTGAGTCCTACGGGATTTTCCATGAATTTTAAATTAAAATTGTTAAAATTCTGCACATTTTTCGCTGGCTTGGATCTCTGTTTTTTGTTAAAGTGATTCATAGTAGTGGTTTAAACTGTATTAAATTTATTATTTATCTTTAAACAGCATCATCATCTGCCTAGCCTTTTCCCAACTATGTTAGGGTCGGCTTCCAGTCTAACCGGATCCAGCTGATACAAGTATTTTACATGGAGCGACTGCCTATCTGACCTCCACAACCTAGTTACTGGATAATACGATACCCCTTGGTAAGACTGGTTGTCAGACTTTCGGGTTTCTGACTACTCGTAACGACCGTCAAAGATCCACGAATGACAGCCGGGACCAACGGCTTAACGTGCTTTCCGAGGCACGGAGGGGTCTCGGTGTGTAAAGATGGTCACCCATCCACAGACCAACCGCGGCAAGCGTAGCTTAACCTGATCGATCTCCTATTATTATCGGTTGTTATTATTTAGCCACGGGCCCCTCTATCTTTAAACAGCATAACACACATAAAATAACAATTAAACGCAATGTCTTACATTTTGACAGTTCAGCTACGTTCATTGCCTTGTTTATTCTGCTGAGTAGACGAATTTTTCAAACCTATGACACAAAGGATTAAGAATAAGAAAATCCTTCAAAACCTCCGAATGGTGGTTCAAAGTGTATTACGCAGTTATGGCGTTGGTTGTACATACGAGTAATTATGAAATTGATACAATTATAATCTTATAAGATTACAGTTCCTGTTATACGCATTAAAGGCAGTACCCACCCACCCGTGTTCCTTCAGTTGCCTATGCCAGGGGCCACGGTATCTCTTTCGAAGAACCCGCGGCCCTGGCTGGCAGACCTGGAAGGCAGTACCCACACACTGCATTTGTGTCGTGACCACTCACCGCTGATCCTATAAATTGAAACTAGTCGTGTGATTACAGAGCATTGGAGCGACACCATGTAACTCGACATATAAACAAAGGAACCGCCACCGCACGAAGGAACAGCCATGATAACGTGTGTCCACTGGACTGACGTACTGTGGTCTTATAGATTAAGATGCCACGGTAATATTATCTATACAGTATTCCAACTTCATACAAACGGACGAAGCGCGAGTTATGCCTACGCGCCTCGATCTCGAAATGCGCTCGACATGCAGACAGTCGCGACTGTGCCGCAGTGACGAACGGACGGTGTGTTGTTTCTTTTAACAATAACCGCGCGATTTTCTCTCTAAAAATAAGTTCAAGTACATATTTAATACGACGAGTAGGATATATTGAGCTGTTTTTGGTTGCATGAATTCGTCAAACAATTTTTAATTAAGCTTTAAGTATATTAGAATGCGGATTTTTTATACTTTAAAATTTAATAATACCTAAAGCATTTCGTACGTCTCAGTCGAGGCGCAAATATTTTTCGGTCGCAAATTTATAAGACCGATTTGTTATTCAAACATAAACATGGTTTTTTTAATTAAATCTACCAATCAAAAAACATCATGCATTTTTATTGAACACTTCCTATTCAATTCACAAAGTATTTTATTTGTTTATATAAAAAAGTATATTTACAATCGCAAAACTAAATGGTACTCAAAGTAGGCAAATGTAATTAAAATGCTGGAGGCGGGCAGCCCTATCGCATGTTTACGTACCGCGCGGCTGTAGGTATTTATTTCAAACATACGGCCGAGTTACAATACTGTATAGATAATATTACCGTGAATATGCCGTGTCGTGTGTACCAAACGTGTGTGCTGTCCGATCTCACTCGAAGCGAATAGAGGAGCAAACATACCGACAGCATTATTGAGTTATGCATTGACTCAACCTGCCCAACTCCAATTACTTGAAACTGAATATTGAAATAATTTTACTAACGAATGGTTAACGAAGAACACACGATTTGACAATCTGTTTCAATAAAACACTTATTATACCTACACTAGTGAGATTTCGGAGTGTGGGTAATATCTATATATTATATGAGCCGAGCATATACGTAGAAAAAAAACCAGAAAGAAAGCTAGGCGAAAACGAAGAAATAGCGCGGGCGGGCGTTGCGATGTGACACATAATCAGCCTATAATGTTCCCACTGTTGGGACACAGGCCTCCTCTCTGTGAGAGGGAGTGGGCCATAATCCACCACGCGGGCCCAGTGCGGGTTGGTGGATGTCACATGTCTTCGAATTGGTGGTTCCAGGACATGCCGGTTTCCTCACGATGTTTTCCTTCACCGTTTTGAGAGCAATGGTGATGAAATAATTTACACCAAGTAAAGTGCCTGCCTGGGTTCGAACTCGCGACCTGCAACTCGTAAGTCGGGTCCATTACCACTGGGCCACCACTGCTCTATGCGATGTGACACGATGGGGCTCAATTTCACGTAGGATCTAGTATAATTTTAATCGTACATCGATTACCATTGAACAAGCTGCCCGCCCACGTCCGATTAACGTTGACCGATTTTTGTAGGAGAAAAATAGAACGTACTGATGGCAATAGTGCAACGCACACGTCCTACAAAAAGTTGGTCAAAAATAAAATCGGTGCATCCCGACCGATACAATGATCGGTTAAAAATAGAACGTTCGGAAATGTATGCGTTAACACTGCTCACCGACAGTCGGCCGCATGCACTTGCTAGGGAAGGACGTTGTGCCACAGACATAGTGACGAACGTGTACGTTGAATCGGTCAAAAAATCGGTCATAAGAATCGGAGGAAAAATCGGCCCGATTATCGGTGCTACAAAAAGTCTGACGTGGGAAGCAGCCTAAACCAAATTTAAAAAAATACTCGAGCTGCCATTGTTGTTTCAGTCTTTGGCAAATATAGAATGGTTTAGGATTAGGTGTCGATAAAAATGGCAATTATATTTTTGGAAATTGTGTGAAAGTCACTATAGCGGAATTAAATGCGTTATTTCCCCTTAGAAAGAAAATAACGAAAACACGTTTATTTGCAGAAAAACATATCTCAAAGAAAAAACGCAAACACAAAAAGAACAAAGTGGGGGAAAAATGCGTCAGATCCGGGCAAGATTAGCTTATTTATGTTTATTTCAGGCAAATTGAGTAACGTGTAAGCATTGCTCAAGTGCGTGAAAGGGCTGAAGAGCTTCAGCTATTAAATCAGTCGTTTTTCGCGGCAATGTTGCTTTTGTTCTAATATTACGGCTGTTACTTAGTTTTTTATGCAGGGTTAAATTCAATTAGCTAGGTAAACTCCCCAGACGTGATGAGTATCGATATCTAAACATGACAAAACAAAAAAATTATAATATAAACTTTCTACACTATACATTCTCTAAATTGATGGCAAAACCACATCAAAATCCATTGCGTAGTTTAGAAGAACAAAGCGCACACAGACATACACAAAAAGCGACAGTAATTTAAAACATGTATTTAGATATCCGTAGTATGTATAAAGATATAGCAATAATAAACAGACAGCTGGTTCAAGAAAGAAGTACCGAACGTATATACTATATTCAGACGTAAGATTTTCATTTTCCTGACGAATGCGTCGCACACATTTGATATCGTCGAAAATGTCATTGTGTAACTTTCCCTTAAATTCCCCTTCCATCGCAAACAAGATTTGAGCCGGATATCGGAGTAAAAGGTGACACCGCGGGATTATATTATATTCAAACACCCAGTCTGATCCTAGGAACGTGAAGTTGGAAATATGCATTCCCTTTCAAGTTGTAGACATTGGAGGAGGGCGGGGATCAATGCTGCTCGGGTGATAGGTGCAAGTATCATTTCTTTTCAAGTAGAATACTTTTTCTCTACGAAGTAAACATAAAAAAACTGTTGCCAGATCTATTCCCTAATGGCTACCTTGTTGATGTTTTTATGTCCTGATGTTTATAAATCAAAGAACAACATTGCAACATTGTGTATCTTGCTGAGCGTTATTGAGTTCTAGGTATTGATTGAAATACCTACAGGAGTGGGAACTTAAACCTGTGCAAATGTGCCTCTATAAGGTAGGTCAACGTCAAGCGATTACGTATAAGCATAAAATGTTATTAAGAAAAAATTGGTAACGATGTAGAAAAAATTATATTATAACTACAAAAAGAAGACATCTATATATAGATGTCTTCTTTTTGTAGTTACCTACTTAAATAAAAATTAAATGCTGGTCGTTGGTAACCGCATCACTTGAGCACGGCTATAACGGATAGATTCGTCTATTTTATTTTATGTATTATAATGTTCGTAATTGTCCGAATTATGGTTTAATGGAAAAATAATTTTCAAATTCGGGAAAAACTAAACGTCCTGTTTTACGGTATTTTTGTATACATAATCAGCCTATAATGTTCCCACTGCTGGGACACAGGCCTCCTCTCGGTGAGAGGGAGTGGGCCGTAATCCACCACGCGGGCCCAGTGCGGGTTGGTAGATGTCACATGTGTTTGAATTTTTGCTTTTAGGACATGCTCGTTTCCTCACGATTTTTTCCTTCACCGTTTTGAGAGCAGTGGTGATGAAATAATTTACACAAAGTAAAGCGCCTGTCTGGGTTCGGACCTACGACCTACAACTCGTAAGTCGCGACCGATACCACTGGGCCACCACTGCTCTAATTTTCGTTTGTAGTGTTTTGAATTAAAAATGGTTAAAGTTGAAATAAACCTGACACTTTAGTCCTGCTCTCCCCTACTCGATGGTCGTAGCGTGCACTTAGAGGGGATTTCAAAAGCATAAAAACTGAACCAGTGTATATAGAGCCTCGACCAACACCTGAGGAGGCTCTCGTTGGGCAGCTGGATCAAGGGCTTGATTCAGAAAGCGGTACTTCTGGACACAGCTCGCATTGTCAGGAGGTTCCTCTCTCTGGAGCCCTGACCGCCGGTAGCTTGGACCCTGTTCCCGATACCGGTGGGCTACGATTTTTTATATTTTTAAATGTTTTTTTTTTATCTTTTTGTTTATAAAAATATTTAAAAATATAATTTGTAAGTATGTAAATGAAATAAAGGAGATAATAAAATATTATGTGTTTCATAAATTTCCTCGGAAGCTCTGAAGTTTATTCTGGGATTATATTTTCCATTCTTGTTTACCTAAAATCACTTACGGGTAGTAAACCCGGTAAGCTAGCTAAGCTAAGGTAAGCATTATCTATTCTATTGGCTAACATTTATGATATTATCACTGAAATTGACCACTCGAATCTAGAAAACTCTTATAACTGCTCTCCCGAAGACTGTACAAAATATATTAACATATCTACCGGCAGTACTATAAGCCTATTCCACTTAAATATACGCAGTATAAATAAAAACTTTGACCAATCACAGGTACTTCTAAATATGACAAAAATAGATTTTGACATTGTCATTTTTTCTGAATGCTGGCTAAGTAAAGTCACTCACTTACCTTTGCTTGATGGGTTTACATCTCATTCAACTACTAAAAACTGCAATCAAAATGACGGCGTCATAGTATACACAAAAATAGGCCTGCGGTGCTCGGTGTGGGAGCCTAAGTTTGAGGCGGGTAACTGCTTGGTATGCCAAATTGATAAAACCCTGGCTGTGGTGGCTGTGTATCGTTCGCCGTCATTCAACACCAAAGAAAACTTTCATGATTTCATATCTAGTCTGAATCATGTCCTTGCTGGGTTATCCAATTGCCCTAATATTGCTCTTGTGGGTGACCTAAACATAAACATAACGCCGAATAACCGGAATGATACCTGTTACGAATACCTCACTCTGAATGCATCGCACGGACTTTTACCTACTCACCTATTTCCGACTCGCTTAGAACATTGTCTTGATCACATTCTCTTGAAATCCCAAAAATCATCCACAACTCTGGTCCTCGAATCTTACATCACTGACCATAAGCCTACAGTTTTATGTATTTCGAATGAAAACCCAGCAAGGAAATCACGTCATCTTACTACACATCTAAATCATGAAGCTATTCTCCTAGAACTCGAACAAGTAGACTTTACTGAAATATATGATTTTGATGATGTTAACGCTGCCACAAATGCATTCATTAATATTCTTAGGTCGGTTATATTGAAATATTCGAGGCAAGTTAAAATTCCAAGGAAAAAGAGAGTTATAAAGCCGTGGATGACTCCTGGATTGTTAAAATGTATAAAAAATCGGGATAAGATGCACCTTAAGTCTAAAAAAGAACCGGATAATGTAATACTTAAAACTACATATAAGCGTTACAGAAATTTCTGTAATAATCTTTAAAAAAAATTAAAAATTGCCCATGAATCAAGTGAATTGTTAAAAGCCAAAAATAACCCTCGTATCTTATGGAAAACCATTAATGAAATAACAGGAAGACAGAAAACTCATATTACTCCTACAGAGCTGCTAAATATTCGTGATACTCCTAACTCATCTTTAAATGAGGTATGCCACTTCTTCAGCACTGTTGCGAGAGACTTGGCTGCTGCCATCACCTCGCGGAATACAGCACAACCTATTCTGACTGGCACTCCTTCTCCTACAACTGACACCGATACTTATGACTCTCCCCCCAACTCTCTAGCTCTAGTTGAAGTTCATGAAGCAGAAATTGAGTCACTGATACTCCAACTTCGGAATGATTGTGCTGTTGGTTGGGATGGCATATCTTCCTCGATTTTGAAGAACAATCGTCATGTATTGGTTCCACCTATTACGTACTTATGTAACCGCTGTCTCCAATCAGGTGTGTTCCCGAATGCTCTTAAAAAGGCCATAATACATCCTGTTCATAAGAGTGGGGACAGGAACTGTGTCAGCAATTATAGACCAATATCCGTTCTGTCTGCACTCTCGAAAATCTTAGAGAAAATTCTCAACAACTGCCTAAAACGCTTCCTAGAAAAATACCAAATAATTGCCCATAACCAGTACGGCTTTCGCTCGGGAGTTTCGACGGAGGATGCTGTTCTGGATTTTACACAATCTGCAGCTAGGAATCTAGATAATAAGGTTAAATGCCTAGGCATTTAACCTTATTAGATCAGATCAGAATGCCTAGGCATTCTACTAGATCTCTCCAAAGCATTTGACACAGTTTCCGTTCCCCTCCTCACTTCGAAGCTGGAACGCATCGGGGTACGTGGGCTAGCACTCCAAATCTTCAGAGATTATCTTAATAATCGTAAACAATGCGTATAAGTGGATAATTATCTCAGCAGTGACGTACCGATAACCTATGGTGTCCCTCAGGGAAGTGTTTTGGGTCCTACACTGTTCCAAATTTACGTGAATGATCTCTGTAAGATGAATTTACCAAATTGCAAAATCTATGCCTATGCTGACGACACCGCCATCCTCGTCTATGGTTCCACCTGGGATATTGTAAAGGCAAGCGCAGAAGCAGCCATGTCCACAATAATGTGCTGGCTGAACTCCAACCTCCTAACTCTAAATCTCAACAAAACCACTTTCATTCCATTCTCCATCAGAAGCAATACCTCTCCACCTAACACCTTTTCCATAGTTGCCCACTCATGCTCTAACCCACAGGTACCGTGTGCATGCCCGACTCTGTCCAGATCAGACTCTGTGAAGTATCTTGGAGTCCTGATAGATGCTAACCTAAGATGGGACAAGCAAATTGACATCCTCACTTCCAGAACAATGCGGCTTATCCACGTTTTCAAGTCCCTCAGAGAATCCGCCAATCGCGAAACTCTGAGAGCAGTATACTATGCATTGTGCCAGTCAGTTGTTGGGTACTGTATTACTGTGTGGGGCGGTGCCACAAAAACCAACTTACTTAAAATAGAGAGAGCACAAAGGGCCATAATTAAAGTTATGTTAAAAAAACCCTTTAGGTATCCAACGACTAATTTGTATCGAGATTGCAAAGTTCTCACAGTTCGGCAGCTGTATGTGCTCCAAGCAACACTAAGAAGACACAAAAGCTTGCCACCACCAGTTCTACACAAACGAACCCACATAATATCTGGTATCCAGCACAAAACAGCATTTGCACAACACCAGTTTTACGTGCTAAGTACACTTATTTATAGAAAAATTAACAATCAACTTAATTTAATTCATCTCAACAAACATAACATAAAAGGTAAAGTAACTGAGTGGCTACTAAACAAAGACTATTCGTATACAGAGACCCTACTAGAGTATATTGTGTAATATCAAAACTAACCAACTTCATTCCCTCACTCATAAACCACACACGAATATACCAGCACACACACACACACCCCCACACACACCTCCACACTCACACCACACACACACCCTTTCTCACATATCTTCAACCTTCGTTCTGTTAAGTAGATCGACAACGCTTCTCTATAGTTGCATTAATTATTAATTAAATAATAATGGCTGAACACTGTCTCTTAAGACACAGGTTACCCTAGTTTAAGAGGCAGGGTCAAAAAACTATGTACAGATTACTGCAATATTAAATGTCATTTGCCTTCTAATATGTCATCTATAATTTACTGATTGCTATTCTTGTTCTAAACTATCTGTATTTTCTTTTGGGAAATAAACATATTATTATTATTATTATTATTTCCTTTATTTAAAAGTAAACATATAAATTATATTTTTAAATATTAGAATATAAAAGATATAAAAACATTTAAAAATATAAAAAATAGTAGCCCACCGGTATTATTATTATTTCCTTTATTTAAATGTAAACATATAAATTATATTTTTAAATATTAGAATATAAAAGATAAAAAAACATTTAAAAATATAAAAAATAGTAGCCCACCGGTATCGGGAACAGGGTCCAAGCTACCGGCGGTCAGGGCTCCAGAGAGAGGAACCTCCTGACAATGCGAGCCGTGTCCAGAAGTACCGCTTTCTGAATCAAGCCCTTGATCCAGCTGCCCAACGAGAGCCTCCTCAGGTGTTGGTCGAGGCTCTTGGCTATTAAGCCATTGGCTGTCACGACTATCGGCACAATGATCGCTGAGTCCACATCCCACATGTCAACAACCTCGCGAGCCAAGTCAAGATACTTGATTTGTTTATCTTTCTCGGCTTTCACGAGGTTCTCATCATGCGGGACGGTTATGTCAACAATCATTGCACGCCGCTCTGATCGATCCACCACCACTATATCAGGCTTATTGGCAACAATAGTCCTGTCAGTGATGATGGATCGATCCCAGTACAATGTGATATTTCCATTTTCGAGAACTGGGTCGGGCACATACCTGTAGTACGGCACCTCCGATTCCACAAGGTTGTATTTCAGAGCAAGTTGCTGATGTATTATCCTAGCTACAAGGTTGTGTCTATGCAAGTACTCTCCGTTAGCTAGACGAGAACACCCGGAGATAATATGCCTGATTGATTCCCCCGGCCGGTGGCATGCCCGACAGATGTCAACCGTGCCGTCTTTCACAATAAATCTCCGGTAATTGTTCGTCATCATAACTTCGTCCATAATTGCACAGACAAAACCTTCGGTTTCTCCAAAGAGGTCACCGAACCGCAGCCAGGCTACGGACGCTAGTAAATCTACATCGGGTCCATGTAGGGCCCGGTAAAAGCGTCCGTGAAGCTCCTTACTTTGCCATACTTCCATGCGATCATTGGTGTCAAGCACTACTGGCTTGCGCCAGTTCTCTTTAGCCAAGGAGAGCGGGGTGAGGCCCTTGTCCACCGCGACTACATCTCGATGCATCCCCACGTCGGTTTCTAGGAAATATTCCCTGAGACTGCATATCTCGCGATTGTGGAGGGTCTTAGCGTTTAAAAAGCCTCGACCTCCACACTTTCGCGGGATATACAGCCTCATTACCGATGACCGTGGGTGATGCAATCGATTTGCGGTCAATAGCGTCCGGACCCTCCTATCCAGGGCGTCTAGTTCGGTTTGAGTCCATTTGAGTATGCCGAAAGAGTACATCAAAACCGGCATGACCCAACTGTTGAAGGCACGCACCTTGTTTCCGCCTGATAGAAGACTATTAAGTACTTTTTTCAGGCGGCCAAAGAAGCGCTCCTTCAACGATTGCTTCATGTCAGTAACATTGATGCCTAACGCTTCCGACATACCCAAATACTTATAGGTTTCGGATGCGGAGAGGGCTCTAAGGTTTGTGGAATCCGAGAGTTGAGTTCCCACGGATTCCACAATCTCCCCTCGCTTTACATGCATGACCGCACATTTGTCCACACCAAATTCCATCCTGATGGCGCTACTGAAGGTTTCAGTAATTTTCAGTAGCTCCATCAGTTGCAAATTGTTGGGGGCAAAGAGTTTTAGGTCATCCATGTAGAGGAGGTGAGATATAACCTGACCACCTCTCCTCAACCGATAGCCTAGACCTGAATCTTCAAGCAGCGTGCTTAGAGGATTCAAGGCTAAGCAGAACCAAAGCGGACTCAAACTGTCGCCCTGGAATATGCCTCGCTCGATCCTTATCGGCTCGCTATTCCTCTGGATATTTCGACATCCTGGATAGCGAAGGACCGTCCTCCATTGCCCCATACACGTCATCAGGAAGGTGCGCAGAGTTGTATCTACTTTATACAACTCCAGCACCCTCATGAGCCATGTATGTGGTACCGAGTCATAGGCCTTCTTATAATCTATCCAACATGTCGACAGATCCTTTCGGGAACGACGAACCTGTTGGCTAATGGCCATATCAATGAGGAGTAGCTCCTTAGTACCGCGGGACCCATTCTTACATCCATTTTGAGAGGCAGACATAATGGAGTTGGTGTCTATATGTTTGTTAATTTTAGCTCTCAAAATGGATGTAAGAACTTTATAGACCGTCGGTAAACATGTGATCGGCCTATAATTTTTGGGTTCCGCAGTGCTAGCTGATTTATGGAGCAGGTGGGTAACTCCTGTGGTTAGGAACTGGGGTAGCGAACCAGACTCCAAAGCAATCTGGAACTGAGATGCCAAGCGAGCGTGCGACCTTGTTAACCATTTGACCCAAAAGTTGTGCAGCCCGTCCGGCCCTGGAGATTTCCAGTTAGGCAACGGACGGACTGCACGAGCTACATCTTGGGCGCAGATGGTAATGGCCTCCATTTCTGGTATTGGATCACAAGCTCGCTCGACTTCCCGAGCCCAATCACCTTCGGTGTGACTGACAGGCACCGACCAGATACTACGCCAAAAGGAATACATGGCATCATCATCCGGCAGGCACGTGTCAGCCACACCTTGGTCCGGTCGCTCCCAACCCCTATAAACCCACCTTTCATCGCTCTGGAAGGTGCGATTCTGAGTGTATCGGTCTACTCGCCGCTTATACCGACGAATACGGTTTGCCCATGCATACACTTTCTGCTTCAGGAAGTCGATACGCTCTGTGACGCGGGACAAATAATCTTGAGAACTTATATCAGTCCCCGAGAACGCCCGCC
Organism: Apamea monoglypha; assembly: GCA_911387795.2. Classification (NCBI taxonomy): domain Eukaryota; kingdom Metazoa; phylum Arthropoda; class Insecta; order Lepidoptera; family Noctuidae; genus Apamea; species Apamea monoglypha. The sequence goes on along the minus strand of OU426914.1, from coordinate 19,335,282 downwards.
TCACAAAGCGCATTACTCTAGGGCGAGTATTGCCCTCCCTGAAGCAGATTAGTTTGCCGATGAGCGCTCTGGCCCCACCAATACGACGCTCAATTCTGCACTGCCAAGGTGGTATGGCCGGTTTCGGTCGTGTAGCTCTAGAGTCACTGACAAATTTGACGTGAGCTACACGACATGCCGCTACAGCCGCGCAGTACAGAATTGAATGAGTATCGGTGAGGTCTTCGCAGACATCAAAATAACTTGATAACTGCGCATCCAGAACGGCCACCAGCGCCCTATTTTTGTTATGCATGGGCAAACGAGGTAAGCGTGGTCTAAGTTCGGGTGACATGAACCGATATTCCCGAATCGCGCCCTCCAAAGCATTCCTCAATTCCTCATTGCACTGGATACTTACATTTGTAGCCCTGTCATTACTCCCCTCATCAGCATGGCTGGTGTTAGACTGCGGTAGAACTGCAGCAGTCTGCGACTGGGGGGCGATGACATGGCTACTCTGTATTTCATTTCGCAGGCGATCAAGTACAGTGTCATCTAACATGTGATTACGCTGGATGACCCGCACCTGATCCGACAGTCGTTGTGCCGTAACGTTGACAGCTGGCTCAAGCACCTGAAAAAGAGAGAGCATCCGAACACGGTACGCGGTCAGATTGTTTCCCCCCTCTGTAGCCCCATAGTATGAGCGCATGACATTTTCATTGATGGATTGTGTCCATCTCATGCGCTGCACACTTCCGCCGAGAGCTGGGACCCTATCAGAGGCCGGTGGGCCTCGAGGTCCTAAGCCGTCCGGCGGCCGGCGTCCTCCCCGTCGACGAGCAGGTGGTGGCGTCGTGGGCGGAGAGAAATACTCGTCGCTCGAGCTCGACGCAACTACCGCGGCCGGTGTCGTCACAGCGCTAACAGTGAGGCTGGGTACCGGCGGCGGCGAGGCGGAGCTGAGCGACGAGTCCGGTGGTGGTGGGCGTGCACGGCGAGCTGCTGATCTCGTCAACATCATCATTTAATCTCTTCGTCATTTTCACATTTTCACCGGAGGTGACATGACAGATGTTATTATTATTATTATATTTTAACATTTTAACATATCTCGGGACCATGGGGTCCCGGTCCTTTGGAAGGCGTACGAGGGGCCGAAGCCAACTCCCAGAGGCCCCTTAGGAAATTTTATTGAAATGTGGCACCACCCGACGATTATCCCTGTACGCACTATGCAAGTGCACCCAAGGATAACCTCCGGTTAGTATAGGACTATTGCAGGATATGGAAAAATACAAATTTGGACTATGGGTTTGGGTGGCTAAAGTGGACTGGTTACCAATAACTATTGAAGAACTATGGCCCCTGCCTGATCAACGTTTTATATATACACGGATAAAATGGCAGGGGGTGACTTGCACACTCAATAATGGGCCCCCGGAAACTGTCGCTAGCACATAATGACGTAGCAACAAGGGGGCAACATGTCCTGAGGTGCTTATGAGGAGTGGAGAGGTATTCCACGGCTTTCAGAACAATCCCAGAGCCCGGAAGATGGTCAAGATCCCTACGAGCACTTACTGGAATACTTCCTTCCCCCGAGCATGTTTGCTCTTGCGAGTCTCCACTCAAGCCGGCCAGTAAAGGCAAGAATGAGGTGGGAGCGCTGTTCCTCGTCATTGTTCACTCCAGCCGGCCAATAAAGGCAAACCAGAGGTGAGGAACAAGATTTCTCCCAGGAGATAGGGTCCGTGGGGTCGCTACTGCCCAACAGCTCGCCACATGCTGCCCTGCGGTTTTCTGTATCTCTCTTGGTCTGGCTCCTCACCCTAGACCTGTTTCGGCAAAGTAAACTCTTCCGACACAGGCCTAGAGTTCGGAGCGCACAAGCCCCACCACGACGTCAACGTAGAGATACGGCGGTGGGGTTATTATTATTATTATTATTATTTCCTTTATTTAAATGTAAACATATAAATTATATTTTTAAATATTAGAATATAAAAGATATAAATCATTTAAAAATATAAAAAATAGTAGCCCACCGGTATCGGGAACAGGGTCCAAGCTACCGGCGGTCAGGGCTCCAGAGAGAGGAATCTCCTGACAATGCGAGCCGTGTCCAGAAGTACCGCTTTCTGAATCAAGCCCTTGATCCAGCTGCCCAACGAGAGCCTCCTCAGGTGTTGGTCGAGGCTCTTGGCTATTAAGCCATTGGCTGTCACGACTATCGGCACAATGACTGCTGAGTCCACATCCCACATGTCGACAACCTCGCGAGCCAAGTCAAGATACTTGATTTGTTTATCTTTCTCGGCTTTCACGAGGTTCTCATCATGCGGGACGGTTATGTCAACAATCATTGCGCGCCGCTCTGATCGATCCACCACCACTATATCAGGCTTATTGGCAACAATAGTCCTGTCAGTGATGATGGATCGATCCCAGTACAATGTGATAGTTCCATTTTCGAGAACTGGGTCGGGCACATACCTGTAGTACGGCACCTCAGATTCGACAAGGCTGTATTTCAGAGCAAGTTGCTGATGGATTATCCTGGCTACAAGGTTGTGTCTATGCAAGTACTCTCCGTTAGCTAGACGAGAACCCCCGGAGATAATATGCCTGATTGATTCTCCCGGCCGGTGGCATGCCCGACAGATGTCCACCGTGCCGTCTTTCACAATAAATCTCCGGTAATTATTCGTCATCATAACTTCGTCCATAATTGCACAGACAAAACCTTCGGTTTCTCCAAACAGGTCACCGAAACGCAGCCAGGCTACGGACGCTAGTAGATCTACATCGGGTCCATGTAGGGCCCGGTAAAAGCGTCCGTGAAGCTCCTTACTTTCCCATACTTCCATGCGATCATTGGTGTCAAGCACTACTGGCTTGCGCCAGTTCTCTTTAGCCAAGGAGAGCGGGGTGAGGCCCTTGTCCACCGCGACTACATCTCGATGCATCCCCACGTCGGTTTCTAGGAAATATTCCCTGAGACTGCATATCTCGCGATTGTGGAGGGTCTTAGCGTTTAAAAAGCCGCGACCTCCACATTTTCGCGGGATATACAGCCTCATTACCGATGACCGTGGGTGATGCATTCGATTTGCAGTCAACAGCGTCCGCACCCTCCTATCCAGGGCGTCTAGTTCGGTTTGAGTCCATTTGAGTATGCCGAAAGAGTACATCAAAACCGGCATGACCCAACTGTTGAAGGCACGCACCTTGTTTCCGCCTGATAGAAGACTAATTAAGTACTTTCTTCAGGCGGCCAAAGAAGCGCTCCTTCAACGATTGCTTCATGTCAGTAATATTGATGCCTAACGCTTCCGACATACCCAAATACTTATAGGTTTCGGATGCGGAGAGGGCTCTAAGGTTTGTGGAATCCGAGAGTTGGATTCCCACGGATTCCACAATCTCCCCTCGCTTTACATGCATGACCGCACATTTGTCCACACCAAATTCCATCCTGATGGCGCTACTGAAAGTTTCAGTTACTTTCAGTAGCTCCATCAGTTGCAAATTGTTGGGAGCAAAGAGTTTTAGGTCATCCATGTAAAGGAGGTGCGATATAACCTGACCACCTCTCCTCAGCCGGTAGCCTAGACTTGAATCCTCCAGCAACGTGCTTAGAGGATTCAAGGCTAAGCAGAACCAAAGCGGACTCAAACTATCGCCCTGAAATATGCCTCGCTCGATCCTTATCGGTTCGCTATTCCTCTGAATATTTCGACATCCTGGATAGCGAAGAACCGTCCTCCATTGCCCCATACACGACATCAGGAAGGTACGCAGAGTTGCATCTACTTTATACAAATCCAGCACCCTCATGAGCCATGTATGTGGCACCGAGTCATAGGCCTTCTTATAATCTATCCAACATGTCGACAGATCCTTTCGGGAACGACGAACCTGTTGGCTAATGGCCATATCAATGAGGAGTAGCTCCTTAGTACCACGGGACCCATTTATTATTATTATTATTATTCTCGTGAGATTTTAACACAATAGACGGGCTCCAATTGACCACGTATAATAACGTCTTATACCTTGAGGGTTTCCAGGAAGCTCTTCGGCTTCTTTTACATCCTTTGATAACCTTAATGGAACTTGGAAAGTACGGCTTAGTGGCCTAAGTAATAGGATACAGAATAAACGATCCGGTGTATTCTGTAAAATCTCACGATGAAAACTTAGGCACTAGGAAGTGGCGAATGGCGGGCGTTTTGGGGGACTGTCTCGTATAGGGTCTTAGCATTATACTGAGCGATGTTTTCCCCCAACTTGTTGTAATTTTTTGTGTGTGTATTTTCTTGTTATGCGTCATGTTTGCCGTAAATAAATGTATTTTCTTTCTTTCTTTTATGTAATTTTGATGTTCGAAAAGTGCTGATTCTCAGCCTAATTTGAATAAATGACTTTTGATTTTGATTAGGTGAAGTGAGGTTGACGTGAGCTGTCAATAGTGTCAATCTACGGCATGAGATGGGATGACAGCTCAGTTCACCTAAGTTTTCACGGTGAGCTTTTGGCAGAATAGATCGGCTGTAATTCCACCTGTTGCTAGGGATTGTCACTATTGATGCCAATAATTGGCTGGTTTCGGGGTAACGCACTCGACTTTGTACCTATGCAATATACCTACCACCTTTGTCTTTTTTATAATTAGACCAACAGCTTAAAGTGCTTTCCGAGGCACGAAGGGGGCTCGGTATGTAAAGATAGTCCCCCACCCACGGGCCGACCGCGGCAAGCGTAGCTTAACCTGAACGATCGACCCGTGCGGATGTTATTACTGAGCTCCTCACCTTTCTGAAACTATGTGTCATAATTAACATCTGGGCCAGGGATACAGCCGATCTATTCTGTAAAAATCTCACCGAGAGAACTCAGGTGAAGTGAGCTGTCAAAGCGTCAATCCGTGGCATCAGATGTGATGACAGTTCACTTCAAGCTCACTTCACCGACATTTTCACGGTGAGATTTTTACAGAATAGGCCAGCTGTCCGTAGTTCCAATGTAAATTCATTTAGAAAGAATTTTGTTTGCTATTATCTATGAAACTTGTTACCCGTGGCCCGTAACTAGGGGTGCTATACAATTTCCATCTTCTGTACTAGATAACAGGATGCAATAAACGTCGCCACTTCAGCCGAGTCTAGGACACAAATTGCGACATTAATGTCTGACATTAATTACCGCTATATTGGCCATTCTCTATAAGGCGCCTCCTATTGAAGTAGTCTCCTTGTAAGCCTCGATTTACTTGGTTCACAGACCTGACGAGAATTTGGTGATGTTAAAGTATTACAATACTTTTTAGCCTACCCAAATGTCCTTTCTTTGGTATTGTTCGTCGAATCGTTGAGCTCCTTAAGTTTTGAGTTGAGCTGCACGATTTCTAACAAATTCGTTCACTGACTGGACAAGTCCTCTCAATCTGTGTGGTTCTTTCCTCAAAACACTATCTCAGACATCGATCTACATGGTCTTCATATGATCTGGTCAAGATTATGTCTGGACTTTAAAAGAGACTGTGACCTCTGAGTTTGTTTCGGCCTTTCTTCTCAAACTAGTCAGATAGGAAACGCCGACCTCCTCTAGTTTAAAAATATGATTGACGTGTAAAAGTGTTTATAAAAACCTACTTACAGAATAAAATCATTTATCATTTAGCATATCAGTGATTAGAACAGGGGTGGCCCAGTGGTAACGACTACGAGTCGTAGGTAGGTTCGAACCCAGCCAGGCGCTTTACTTTGTGTAAATTATTTCATTACTACTGCTCTCAAAACGGTGATGGAAAACATAGAGAGGAAATCGATATGTCATAGAATCTAAAATTCAAAGACATGTGACTTCTACGAGTACCATCCCGCACCGGGTCCGCGTGGTAGATTATGTCCCACTCCCTCTCGAAGAGAGGAGGCCTGTGTCCCAGCAGTGGGAACATTATAGGCTGATTATGTTTATTATTATATTAGTGAACTATTCAATAGGAAAAACTAACTGTTGGTCACTGGGCTCACGTGTTGATTCGTACTTATTATGTTATTTAAGTAGATAGCTTTTTACGGTTCCTTACCCAAAGGCTGCCAACGAGACCCTATGGCCTCCGCTGTGTCTGTCAGCGGGCTGTATCTCATGAACCGTAGTAGGGAGACAGTTGATATTTTCACAGAATGTGTATTTAAATAAAATTCATACAAGAAGCGTGTTTTTTGTCGGCGATTTTTGCGTTGAGTATGGAACCCTTCGTGTGCGAATGTCATTTTGACCTCGCTATCGTCTTTAGCACAGTCAAAAACTATAAAAACAACACACATGACGAAACATTTTAAAGTTTTCGTAGCCGCCATTTTGGATGCTCATTTTGTCCTCACTATTGGCACTCTCGAAAACCTTAAAAACGTCACTCATGATAAAAAATAACAATATTTTTAACAAGCTTTCAACCGCTTCCCGTAATGATTTGAGTTTGACGTTAAATCAATAAATACCGTCAAAGGCCTTTTAACGTTATTGCTTTGTTCTGTAATAAGTTTTCAGATAGGCTTACAGGCATCGTTAATTTGGCATACGAGACGAATGTTTTAACAAATTGACAATGCCTTACAGTCTTACACAACGTGTGCTCTGTCCCGGCTTAATTTTTTGGTTTAGGTGTAGGTACCTAAAAACAGAGTACTTTCTCTTTTTTAATATTGGTTTTTACAGAGTTTGTCTTGTGTGTGAAAGTGTACTTGAATAAAAATCTGTCTGAGACAGGAATACATGGGTATACAAGGTCAAATTAAATTAGCTAGCGAAACTCTGCAGAGAAAACAAAAAAGATTTGATGTTTTTTTGGCGGGTCATCGACAGCTTGTACGAGTATTGTTGTAAAAAAACATCATCAAATTAATTTGTTTTTTTGTTTTATCATAATTTAAATATCGATTCCCATCACGTCATCATCGTCGTCTAAGTTCATATTGTCAGAAACACAAAAAAAAAGGGGAAGCATCTCTTCCAAATATTGAAATTGTGATCAACTAGTGAGCCCAATTTAAGTGTCTGTGGAGCAGGATCAGCATTAAGGCAAGCATTTTTATCTACGATATAGTCATCCACCTTATACATACCTAATATGGTTGTCTACATAATTATGTAGTGTGCGTTTGATGCATGTTTTAAATTTCTTCTTATTTAGTTGAAGAATATCGAGTGGTATTTTATTATAACATTTTACACAGTAACCCATAAAAGAAGTTTTTACTTTAGACAATCTGAAGTGCGGTTGATCTAGTTTGTTCCTATTCCTAGTGTTAAAATTATGCCTGTCACATATCTTACTAAAAAGATGTAGATTTTTTCGAACGTACATAATGTTTTCCTATATATATTGACAAGGAACCGTCATGATGTTAATTTTTTTAAACAGTTCTCTTAGAGATTCGCGTCTGCTGAGATTTTAGTTGGCTCTGACAGTCCTCTTTTGCAGAATGAAGGTAGAATGAATATCTGCAGTATTCTGCAGCCCGTCCACACAGAAAAATACCGTAAGACATGATGCTATGGAAGTAAAAATGGACCAGTCTCGCGGTATCCACGTCTGTTAATTGACGGATTTTCCAAACAGCGTAAGCGGCTGAACTTAGCCTATAAACTTGGTCTATAATTACTAGAGTTCTAACCGTGCACCTCACAATGTTATCAAATTACAGTGTTATTAATGGATATTACATTAGATACAACTACAATGGGGACCACATATTGCAAACTTACGATCAAAAATAAGCTGTCTTACGGGTGCCCTCCGGGGTATTGTAAGATACCTTCCCCTAAAAGTACGTTATACCATTTACAATTCATTGGTAAAACCTCACATTGATTACTTGATAGAAGTGTGGCTCTGCTGCCAAAACAAATCTTGATAAATTACAAAGAAAAATAGAATAATACACTTCCACTACAATTATTTAACTCCAACTATCAAAATTTATAATGAGACAAAATTATTTAATATTGCACAAATTTACCAACATAATACATGTATTTTAATACGAAAAATCTTAAACTAAAACATGCACACACAAATAAACTTTACAAAATACAATCAAATATATACTCGTACCCGCAGCTCTAGGCGAGCACATGATATACAACCATATAAACCTCTGGAATAAGCTTCTGGAGGGAGGTGGGCTGGTTGGAATAACCACCGACGGCCGCCATGGCCCACGTACAATGGTCCAAGCATATAAAAGACACTAGGTAAGTCAAAATCTTTATTCAAAAAGTTTTTAAATCGACATATTTTCAAAGGCATCACAAAAAAGTAAATTTGTCCGATTTCAACATTATTATCGTACCCACTCCATGTAAACCGTCCCTTTTATCTGCTCAAAAACTGTCGCCCAATGACAAGTTAATTGAAATTACCTACCAATACAGAAATGTAATTTTGTTTCTTTTTTATGAATACCGTCTATGGCGCATCTGTACTTTAAATTACTTAAGTTTTCTTTTATATCTTATTTCTCCTCGTAAGTGATTTGTAATCTTTGAGAAATAAAGAATTTTTAAATTATATTATCACCCTTTAGAAGTCAGAGTTTTAATGTTTGCGTAACCTATATTGTAACTTAAGACTAACACTAACTACTGCTGATACAACAAACTAAGGGTTGTCAAAGGGGGAGCTAGAATTACGAGCACGGCGAGGGACCAAGACACTACACTATTGTTAACAAACTATGAAATAGAGACCATTGTCGTCCCCTCACACTTACTACCCTACTACCGCCTACTACCTACACTATGCAACCGACTCAGCACAAGAGAAATGTAGCTACAAGAATACGCGTAGGCGCTACAACGAATTGATTACCGGAAACTAAATTAGTATAAAATCTATCAGATTCAACAGGTTTGCGATCGTGTACGTACTTTAATTTGTGGCTTGATGGCATTTTTTCAGGATACTTTTCTATTCCATTCTATCTCTATGACAATGCTGCCGATGTCGACAATATAAGGAATATGGATATCATTTTATTTTTTACTATATAAGTAAAAGTAGCGATCCTTCGCAGGGGTGCAATCTGCTAATGTGCTGATGTGTCAAAACATTGAGATTTCTATGCTATATCTAAGTTAAATATTTATCTAATATACACATAAAACTTCCGGAATAAATTCCCACAACGATAGTGAAAACCGCATCAAAATCCATTGTGCAGTTTCGAAGAACTATGCGATCACACAGCAGACACGAAAACCGACTTTGTTTTATAATAATTTATGTAAATATACAGTAATACGAGTATCTCTTTGGTCGGCTACAAGTTTAATACAAACAAGTTTTTCTATAACGTAAAAGTTTGCATACGAATGAATCGCGACCATGAGAGAGCATATATTATGTGGTATATTGAGAGAGTTCCTGTAAAATTACCTGCGCGTCGAAGTCTTTAGTATTTTTTATTTGTTGTTTTTTTTGTCTACAACTCTTAACGGTCAAAACTACAATCATATACTTTGGACTGCAAAAATCAGTTAAAACACGTTTTACAATTAATAAAATTATTTATAAACCCATTGAGTTACAAGAATGTTTAATATTATGACCGTTTTTAAACATTTCTTTTTGTAGCGTTTCTCCAGATACTTATTAGACGTTACGTAACAAATGTGTTAGTAGAGAAAAGTCGACTTAACTGTGTTTATATAGCTACACCCAGTGAAAAAGATCAACTAAATGCTTATAAAACTAAAAGTGTTCCTAATGTTACTAAGGAACCCTAAAAAGGGCATTCTTTGCATATCTTTGTTTCTAGAACGGTGTCGCACTACTGCCCGGCATGATGTGCGTGGGTCGTTCCCGAGAGGAGGACAAAGTGGCTGCTTGTCTAGCAGTGCCGGGCGCCCCTATGGTGGTGGAGGGCCACCTGGCCGCCCTCCAGTCCTGGGGCTACGGCTGCGGCTACGAACACGACCTGCCTCTGGTTTATTCTAGCTTGCAGTATTATCAACCGTAAGTTGGCTGTACGATGGTAAATCTTATGTTGAAAAATATAGGGTCGCCTTCCATGGCCATGGGACTTAAACAGAATTGGCGTAATATGGATGTACTGTAGGTATACCTCTACTTAACCCCCAGGGGAAAACAACCTTGATGCTTGATGCTTTTTGCTGTAATGTGTAAAATATAGGTACAGTCACCAAAGGAGATAAGTAACCAGGGTCGTCGGATATAGTTGAAGTTTAGTAAGAAACCGATGGATGTTTTCGAATGAAATTTAGTTTAATAAATGAACTGTTTGTTTTCTATTAATTAAATAAAATTTAATCCGAAAACATCAATCCGTTTCTTACTAAACTCCAACTATATTCGACGACCCGGGTTACTTATCTCCTTTGGTGACCGTACCAGCGTCACTACTCTGTTTTTCTTTTGGGTCATTATCTCTGTTAAGTAATTTATGGTTGTCTTTTTTCTCATCTTGATGCTTAGTTGTAGGCCTAGCCCCTTTTTTTTTTTTTTTTTTTTTCCCTGAGAAATGCTTTATGCATGCCCGCTCGCTCGGGGGACGAGACGGGGTATGTGGGACTCCTGTCGAAACCGCACCGACAGTATACCCACTAAAACTCAGCGGTGTTCCCGCATCGCCGTGATGGGAGGGCCGTGGGAAACCGGCTCAGCCTTTACTTCCACAGCCCTCCCGGCGCGTGCCCGCCTAGCTGGCGGGCCCCGCATGCCCCCCTGGATGGGGGGCTACGGGAATGGCCGGGAACACCTGGCCATTCCCGTCCGACACTGGTGGAGGCCTGTGCAATACAGGCAAGGGTGCCCCCGCACCCGTTGCCTGCTGGCCTCCACCTGGGAGGAGTCGGAGATGACCGTCAAACTGACGTCTTCTTCGACCCCTCCTCCGCCTTCGGAGCGCCGCCGCGTGAGGGTCGTCCTCTCGCGCGCGCTCCGCCGCCTCCTTCTGTGACATGACGTGTTCGCAGAAGGAGGCGACTGCCGCCCAGGACCCCTCATCCCCCAGCATGGCGTTAACCAGACCGGGGAGTGAGAGGTCCTGTCCGATCACCGCAATGAGACTGCGGCGCGGCTCGGACCACGACGGGCACACCTCGAGGGTGTGCTGCGCCGAGTCCTCCGCCGCGCCACAGTCGTGGCACGACGGCGTCTCCTCCCGTCCGATCCGGTGCAGGTACGATCCGAAACAACCGTGTCCGGACAGCACCTGCACCAGACGGAACGAGAGGAACCCATGCGACCGCTCGAGCCAGTCTCGCAAGACCGGCGCAAGCGCGTCGATGGTTCGGCGGCCGAAGGCTGCGGTGGCGAGGTCCGACGTCCAATGGACGACGATGGCGTCCCTCGCCTCCCGCCGGACGGCCTCCCGCTCTTCCGGGGCGGGGCGTTCTCCTCTCGCCCTCCGCCCCGCCGTCCATTCGTACACTCTGGCGAGCACCCACGCCTCGAGCTCCCAAGGCGGGGTGCCGGCCAGAGCGCAAGCTGCCGCGGAGCCCACCGTGCGGTAGGCCCGCGCCACCCGCTGAGCTATGGCCCTTTGGGGTGCCCGCAAGGCAGCGGCGTTCTCCCTCCTTTGGAGGGAGTCCTCCCAGATAGGGGCCCCGTACAGGGCCATGCTCTTCAGGATGCCGGCGTAGAGTTGCCGGCATCGGGCGCTGGGCCCCCCCAGGTTGGGAAGCAGCCACGACAGCGCCCCCGCAGCCTTCAGCAGGCGCGACGACAGCCCGCTAAAGTGCGGGCCGAAGCGCCACCTGCTGTCGAGTACAAGGCCCAGAGGCCAACCCCACCAAGGCCAAGACCTAGGACAAGCCAACTAACCAAGTTTTATCTCTAATGATAATTTGATGACCTTAAGGCTTATTATTAGATATTAATCCATGTAGATATTTTACGTAAAACTACAGAAATGTGTCTCTAAAGGTTTTCGTCAAAGAGTATATTATGCAGGTACTAAGTAAAATATAACTAAGTAAACTATAAGTAGGTACGAATATGTGGTGGCGTTATATTACAATATTCGATCAATCAATTACCTCCTATATTGTCCCGATTGGACATATTCCAACCGTATTCCGTCCGTATTCGGTGAAATGGGCTCTGTGGATATACTAAAATATATGTAGACAAGCCTAGATCTATAGTAACATTGAGATGTTATTAGTATTGATCACGTAGATTTCCAATATACCGAGGAAGGGAGAACCAGTAAATGTAAGCAGCCCTGGGCTAGTTAACCACTGGTATTATCGTATATAACATACGTACCTAAGTATTGATTTACCTTTCATACTTAATTGATCTGTCTCGGTATTATCCACAGCTAGTCTTGCAAAGTTGCAACCACGGCATGTGAGGTATTCATGTATAAGGGTGGCAGGGACATCTACGCGCAAACGTCGTGAAAAGGTTACACCTGGTGCCATAAATAAAATTACAAAAGTCATTCATCTCGGAAATGACCGGTTATTAAAAATGTCATTTTTGAATGCGCAATGTACCTATTGCAAACAACGCGATCAAAACGCTCCGCGGATGGCGCGCGCGCGCATGCTACCTACCGCGATATCGCGAGCTGCCCTTTCGAGTTTTTTTTACATTGCTTTTTTAAGTGAAGCAAGTGTTTTTACAAATTTTTAATAAAAAATCTCATTGGGTTAGATAGAAATAATGATTTTATACAATTTACAATAAAAAAAAATTGCAGAAAAAAAAAACGTAAAAATTAAGAAAGCCGACGAAAAAATTCAACGCCGGTCGAGAATCATGTACCGAATCTATGATTTAGCGGTTGCGCGTCGATGACCCTGCCACCCCTGTATATTTAGCTCGAGAGAAAATCTTTGTTGAAGTCCTATGTTACAATTTATATGTAAGTGTTATTATTATGTAAGTAATTTCTAGTTAATTATTTTTTTTATAGTAACTGCCCCGTTGGTATCGTGGTCGCAAGCGCGACTGCTGAATCCTGGATTCGATTCCCGGGTCGGGCAAAGTGTTATTCAGTTTTTCTGTTGGTAATTTCTTTGTAACAGCCGAGTTTGGAAGTTGGCGGTATGATACCTCAGTGTCTCGGAAAGCACGTTAAGCCGTTGGTCCTGCGCCTGATCTCTCTCCGGTCGTGTCGGATTGCCGTCCCATCGGACTTGGAGAGTGAGGAAAGAGGGAGTGCACCTGTGTCTGTACGCATTATAATATCTCCCGCGCCGAAGACTAGTCTCCGTTGAGATTGGCCGTCGTGGCCGAAATACGGTCTGGAGGACTTTATTTAATTAATCATTTTATTTATCAAACAAAAGGCTTAGCCTAGGTCACATCAGTATTATTCCGATAAGGGATTGGTATGGCTATTACAGATGAGTACGATCCCTGTCCTTCAAACTAGTCAAATCCTGTATCTTGAAGGACAGTGTACTTTAGTGGGATTGACACGTTTTTACAAAATATTTATAATTGCGTAATAAATCTGATGTTTACATACATATTTATTGAATGGGCTTAAAAGTCAATTGTGAGGAGTGTGAGTGAGTATGTCGCTGTGGAGTTCAACAGCCGGTCGATTCTGTAAAAATCTCACCGTGAAAACTCAAGTGAAGTGAGTTTGATGTGAGTTGTCAGTAGTGTCAATCCCTAGCATTATTTGGAATGACAGCTCACTCCACGCTCACTTCACCTAAGTTTTCACGGTGAGATAGTTACAGAATCGCACAGCTGGTCCGTTGGGGTATGTGTGTGGCTGTGGTAAAATTAGAAAATATCTGTCAAGGAAATGAAAAGTTAGGTATTTTAGAAGTTAATTCGTAGAATAAATGAGTTCCTCTGTAACGCAGTAATTTAAGAGGATATTTAACAATTTTCTTTTCAATTCGAATGAATGAAAGCGTTGCTTTGTGTTTGTGTTGACTGTATCCTAATCCGTTAAAATTAAACACATTTCCAGACAATGATAAAAGAAAACTTTCTCATAATCACACACATCCATTACAGATGGCTACTTCATAACATTCCGCTTATACGGCGCATATATAAAGAAAACTTGACGATACTTTTTGAAGCAAAACGGGCTTATATACTGACGAAGTGGCTCAATCTGACCAGAGTGATACGACCTGAACCAATCATTCTGAGTGACAGACCTATGGAGACACTGAAGTTGGACAAAGAACTGGCAAGGTTGAGGGGAAGCATCTATGACATAAGAGACTTCCTTTACGATGGGGTTCATCACAAGTACAAAACGAAGCTATACGCGAAACTAAGACAGAAGATATTTGAGAAGGACTTTTGGGAAAAGGCGCCACAACCGTATGTAACCCAGCGATTGATTCCATTCCTTAACCCTAATGAAACTGACGTGGATGAGAAGGTGGTGCAGGAAGAAACCCTGTTCAAGGATACATCGGATATTTCTGACAACGAAAGTGATAATTCTTATGAAGAATACCAATAGTTTTTCAAGTAGAATTATAATTTCTTAACGTTAATACTTTTTAACGATATACCTACCTATATGAGTACTTCCTTAGATGCGACGAATTTTGTATAGGATGTTATTAAACTTTATTAATAAAGAAATATAACTTTTATAAAAATTTCCATGAATACCTACTTTAAATCTCAAGCGTAAACAATTAAAAATAACTTTGTTGAGGAACGCAAGAGTTATTTTGTCGTCATTAGAAAATAACAAGTAAGTTTATGATAAAATGCAACGGGAAATATGAGATCAGTTAAAAACTTGCGAGTTGCGAGCATCGCCGCGCCGCCCCACCTGCCCGCTGGGACGAGAAAAATAGGTAAAGTCAACCTTGTAAATGGTTAACTACTTTTGACAACAGTTCAGCATCTGCCTAGTCTTTTCTCAAATATTTTGGGGCAATATTTCGGCTTTCAGTCTTAACTGGTTGCAGCTGAATACCTGTACTTTACATGGAGTCTACTGCCTATCTGACCTCCACAACCCAGAGCCATAACGTACCCCTTGGCAAGACTGGCTGTCAGACTTTCGGGCTTCTGACGACCCATAACGACTGTCAAAGATCTACGAATGACAGCTGAACCAACGGCTTAAAATGCTTTCCGAGGCAGGAAACTTCACTGAGGTTGACAGCTAGCTACCTTTGGGTGATAAAGCAGTTATGAAGTCGACTATACTGAAAACAAAAGCATTCCTCGATGTGATGAAACTGATTAAAAAAATATTAAACTTAATTTCATTAAAATATAAAGAATCATATTTTGGTTTCGTTTGACTGTGGCATTGGTCTAGTCGTAAATGGTACTGCTGACCATGAATTCACTGAATGGGCATTAGGATTTTTTTGTAGCAACCCGGACTCGCAATTCATGATGTCCTTCTAAGGGTTTAACCTCTGCCTAATCCTTCGGGAAAAACATACGTGATTTCATATTATACAATATGTAACAAAAACCGTGTCCGATCCTTAAGAGTATTATTCCTTAAGAGGATTTGAGATTATTATTTTTCCCAGTGAATATCATTAAATAAAAATAAAAACCGATCAAAGGCAACACTGATCGCTCGACAAAGTTCACCTACAGTTTTGTGTCAAAGAAGCCGCCTAAGCGAGACGGTTTGTATGACCCCGTGTCATGAACCTGCTTTGTCGCGTGCCGCCAAACAAACTTATAACGAAAGTAACCTACGCTACGTCATACCTGCCTACCCGTAGGTATCAGCTGATATTGTTTTGTAGGCATAGTGATCCGGATTTCAGACACTCTGTATTTTGTGCAAAGGGCTTTTTTTAAGTGTGTTGTGCTTTTGGCAATGTACTAAACGACTGCAGGTATCAGTTCATTAAAATGTTCGCTTGTTGTTGTTGCATACTTCGGCGATCGTGCTCCACATGTCCACCTCCAACACTAATACACATTCGACACCTTTTTCATTAAATTTGCTTTCTCCCTTCAGCACTCTCCAAACCCGCATGTGGTTTGTCTCTAATTGTCGCGCAACAGAGCGTGTGCTTTGCGTGGGGTCCGCGGCAAACATATCCAGCACTTGTTCCTCAATTTCCACGTTGCGCTCTCGTGGTCTTCCAGCATCAGTGGCCTGCGACTCGTGCCCATGAACACTGCCTGTGGTGTACACACGGTTATGCAGGCGTTGGAACGCACGCTCCGACGGTACTGTTTACCACGTCTGAACCTGGTCTATTAGCGAAACGCACCTCGTACGTTCTACGCGCAGCTGCATAATTACAGTCGGTCTTGCCTAAGCACATCAACATATTAAAATATTCGTGATTGGAATACGATATTGTTCGCGAAACGATAGCGCGTGATACGTATGGACATCCGATTGAAAGCTATCTCCACGAAAGACTGGCAACAAGTAGCGCGCCGGTAGGCAACCGGTAGGCAAAAGATTGGTTGCCTACCGGGTCGGAGACTAGTTGACAGAGTGCCTACAACGCGGTAGTGTAGGGCGGTGTTCTTTGAAATAAAAATAGGTAAAAATAAAAAGATTTTGCCGGCGGGTGGAGTGTTGTCAACTTATGAAAATTTGCTATATTCAGTGTTAAATTTCGCATGGATTATAAAAAAAAAATCAATAACTTCTGGTTTTTATGAGTTATATTTTTATAACAATTTTTGTAGAACGTAGTACGTATGTTGAACCAGGAATACGCCTTTATTGAATCGGACAGGGTTTTTGTTACATATTGTTTTTCGTTAAAATCATAGACTTGTCTACAGCTTTCTATTTTTTGTATACCCCAAGTTTTATTTCTTTTGGAACTTAAGACAAAAGCCCTACTTATATATATATATACACAGTCTGGCCATAAATACTGTTACAATCAAAAATAAGAAAGATATTACATTTGAATTTGGAATCTGTCATTTTTATACGATTGTTCATTGAGTTTTCTAATTTTGGCGCCAATACATTGTACAATATTTTGCGATATTAAAATGGAGTGGGGTGATAAAGAGAACCGAATCGCTGTGATTACATTACACAAAGTTGGTATGGAGCCAAATGCAATTTTTAAACTCTCCATACGCTTGGTATTAGTCAAATGTTTGTGTAGCGGGCTATTAATAGGTACAATGAGACCTCCTCTGTTTGTGACAGAAAAAGATCTGGCCATCCACGTAGTGTTCGTACGAAAAAGGTGGTCAAAGCAGTAAGGGAAAGAATTCGAAGAAATCCTGTCTGAAAGCAAAAGATTTTATCTCGGGAGATGAATATAGCACCCAGAACCATGTCGCGTATTTTAAAGATGACTTAGGACTTGCAGCCTATAAGAGACGCACTGGTCATTTTTTAACTGATAATTTAAAAAAGAATAGGGTGTTAAAATCGAAACAACTACTGAAGCGGTACGCAAAGGGAGGTCACAGAAAAATTTTGTTAACGGATGAGAAAATCTTTACAATTGAGCAACATTTTAACAAACAAAATGACCGTATTTATGCTCAAAGCTCTAAGGAGGCTTCCCAATTAGTCAACAGAGTGCAACGTGGGCATTATCCGACTTCAGTGATGGTTTGGGGTGTTAGCTATGAAGGAGTGACTGAGCCATATTTTTGTGAAAAAGGTATCAAAACATCGGCACAAGTGTATCAAGATACCATTCTTGAGAAGGTAGTTAAGCCCCTTAGCAACACCATGTTCAATAACGAAGTGTGGTCCTTCCAACAAGACTCGGCGCTGGGTCATAAAGCTCGGTCCACGCAGTCTTGGTTGGAAGTGAACGTTTCGGACTTCATCAGAGCTGAAGACTGGCCATCGTCTAGTCCCGATCTTAATCCGCTGGATTATGATTTATGGTCAGTTTTAGAGAGTACGGCTTGCTCTAAACGCCATGATAATTTGGAGTCCCTAAAACAATCCATACGATTGGCAGTGAAGAATTTTCCTATGGAAAGAGTGCGTGCTTCTATTGATAACTGGCCTCAACGTTAAAAGGACTGTATTGCAGCCAATGGAGACCACTTCGAATAAGCTTTTTATGTTTAAAATTGTTTTATATTTATGTATTAAACTAACACACTGTAAAAGTAATAAATATTAAGTGCAAAAAAAAAATTTTTTTTTTCTTCGTTACATTATTATGGCAAGACTATGTATAAGTATATATACTCGTATGTATACATATACATACGAGTGTAATAGATTGCAGTGACTATTAGTTGCATATACATATATGCATCTAATAGTCACTGCAATCGATTATGAGTTTATGAGGTGATGATGATGCAAATAATAGGTACATACTTACCAAATGAGGTATCTGCAGGTCCGACTAATACTTACTTAAACCACGTTCAAATTCCATAAGTATAGCTGTAGTTACGGCGTCATCTTACAACCAAGTTCACAGTGCTGCAGGCTTAGTTGAAAACCGTACGCTGAATACTGTTTGCCAATCCTTGATTCGTATTCAACCCCCTTTGTCACCGAAGCTAAGCACATAAGAATTGTTTGTGCCGTTTCATTATAGCTTGAGTGGGAAGAAAGGAAGTGACACCCAGCAAACACTTACTCACTCACTTTAGACATTGAACGATACGGTAGGTACTTCAGTGGAAACCTACGACGGCGCATACTGGACAGTCCTCGCTACCATCCTACTGAGTGGTCAACAACTGCTGGAATACAGGCCTCCTCTCGGTGTGAGTGAGGGGACCGTAATCCACCACGCGGGCCCAGTGCGGGTTGGTATATATGTCACATGTCTTCGAATTTTTGGTTCTAGGACATGTTGGTTTCCTCACGATATTTTCTTCACCATTTTTAGAGCAGTGATGATGAAGTAATTTGCACAAAGTAAAGCGCTTGTTTGGGTACGAACTCACGACCAGCTCAGCTCACAAGCACAGCTCGATACTACTGCTACTACTGCTTAATATCTTTACAAGCCATAAAATATTTTTGAGTGTTACAATAGCTCATGGTGACATAACCATTGTTTTGCATCCATCAGCATATCATCAATGATTGCATCGATCGATTTTTGTTGTTTTTGTTGTATTTTTGAAGTGTTGTCGGTGTGTGTCCTACCTATAGGTTATTTCCCTATGTCGCAAAAAAAACCTTCAGAATTCATGTAATTTTTCAGTTATGATCTCATAAATTAAACTATTTCTTAGTGGGTGTATGTTATGAATCATAAAGTACATAATTGTTATGTAAGCACTTCTTAGATAATAAGTGCTCACCAAAGTGGGTAGTAGCAATATTTTTAATAACCACACTTAGTGATAAATAATTTAGAACCCATTTATAAAAGTACTCGATTAGAACTTTATACGGTATAGGCAAGTATGTATGTATCATTTGCATTAGGTGTGCAAACTACTGAAATACGCTGAAATATAATAAACCTTAAAAATGGGGAGTAAAATAAACAACACTTGTATATTTATTTAAGATTTTATTTGGTTTATAAATTTAAATACAATTTCATTTTGCTGGGTGTCCTCGCTTTTTTATTACATAAAGAGATTATTTTTTTTTATAAACCTTTGATTTGCTTATTGATTCTACATTGATTTTATTATTTTGAATATTTTGATTATATGCGATTACATTGATTATATTGATTATATTGGAAACACTAAGTATTATCATACCAATCAAGTAAAATAAATTAATTAAAAAACTTTAATGTCATTCGACGTAAGCAAAACGCACTTTCCGCAGACATGGCAGTCTTTTCCGATTACAGAGAAATTATAAAATAATCTCATAAATGTAATAAAATTAAATTGACAAATTATTTTGTAATAAATAAATTAATTTTCCACCCGCCCCCCTACCTCCCCTTGTTAGGTGTCATCAAACAAGCCTTCCAAAGCATTTAATGCTTCTTATGAAAGATTCTTACAATATACCTAATCACTTATTTACACTCCCTTGACTAAATCTGGCATGCATGCGAAACGGAATATGGCATCTTTAGCCTAATAAAATTATATTTACAAAGATTTTCCTCTCCCAAACTGTTACTAAAAAAACAATACATAAATAAACTTAGAAGTACCAAGAGTCTGCACGCGAGCTAGTTCAAATGTTCTAGAATGAGTGACACACTGAATTTACACTTTCTCAAGTTATTCAACATTCAAGTAACGACACTATTGCAGCATCACCGCAATCTAGAAACTTTACATTTAAATAAATAAGGCTAAATTAAAATTAACCTGGTTATTACCATTTGCTTTTAGAATGTGTAATAACCCCAATACGTTTTAATAAACCAATGCGATAATAAAATAAGGAATGTAATTATATTAAATTAAAATTAGCAAACTGAAATCTGAAAAAGTAATACTGTCTATGCAACTAATCAATCTAATGAAATAAAAATACCCTCACTTAAATTGAAATCTTTGGTATGATTGAAAAGTGAAATAACATTAATATTATGAATCGTTATGATATTAACTACGTGATTAAGAAGCTTCGGTATAAGCTTAATGCATTTAAGAGCAGCCTGGTCGGCGGGACATGCGCATCTCGCTGGTGGCAACGGCGATCCACTCGTTGCGCACGGAATCGAACCAAGTCAGGCCCAGCGTGTACTTGCCGTTGATGTTCACGTGCTGGCAGTGCGAGAACCACCAGCCTCCTTCGTAGTTGCCGGCGCAGTGAGTGTTCGAGATATCACGGTCGCGGTCGATAGCCGAGAACTCCATATGGTTTTGATACTCGAATGAATCGCTGGCGTTGCCCTTGAATCCACCGACTTCCAGAACGTATCCTCCATCAGCGCTTCCAACGTAGAAATGCTCATATTCAGCATACCAATACCCGCCATAGATATCGCTCATGTCAATACGCATAGATGAGCAATTGTCAGCGGTCATTTGGTGCATGGACTCTAAGCCCAGCCAGTATTCAGCGGATGGGTCACCAAAGCCGTGGACGTACTCGGAGAACTTCCTGTTGAACTCTACGGAGCCGTTGAATCGGCGCTGAATGAGAGAGCTACCGTTGGTGCACCAGGTTTCGAAGGGTACCCGTCCAGGGTGGATGAGATAGACGCCTGCAGGGCCAGAGATGCTGGAGCAGTCTTCAGGGAGCTGGTTGACCAGATCTTCGTACTCACGTTGTACGGGTAGCAGCTCCTTTACTTCGCCCATCAGTTCCGGAAGAGGAATGGTTTCGGTCTGGTTGAGTTTTTGGTTGGCCTCGCTCTGCGCCAAAATAAGTTAACATTACATACTATCAATCTGTTGTGACCATCAGCGAATGAAATTGAAACTAAGTCAGGATTATAATGCAGTTTTAAACTAAGTTACAAATGAAGCCCTGTAAATAAATACTTCCTAGAAAGAATTGTACGCATTCATATACGAATTTACTTGACCTAAGAACTGTTTGGTCGAATCAAGAATCAATTTGAATTTTAAAGACATTCAATTAACTCAACCTTGTGTACGGGTCAGTATAAATAAATAAAGAGAAAATCAACCACGTATAGCAGTCCACATTCGGATGCAGCTACCAATTACCTAATGTTCAGTTTGTTCGAACGTGCCAAAATAACTATCTAGACTAGCATCGAGAACGCTTATTTCTAAGAAGTACGTGCTCAAGAAAGCTTGTGCTATTAAATAAGTAAGTTGGAATCTTTAAAAATAGTTCCGTACAGCAAAATTCTTGTGAAACAATTCTCACTGAAGTTCAGTTAATCCCTATAATTGAAATTGAATCAAAAGTGGGGCAAGTCTTGTTCTATCTGTGGCCAGCTCCTGTGTTTATTTGCGATCTGGAATGGTGTGATAAACCTACCTTCAGAATGTGGTCGTTCAGCCGGTAGAAATGCTGGCGGGACCTGGCCTGGAGCTCGGCCACAGATTCGTTCATCTTCTTAATGACAATACGGTCCATTTCTGCTCGGTCGATAGCATTGCTCACACTGACGGCAATCGCTTTCACCGACTGACGCAGATTTTCTTGGTCTTCCTTGAAGTATGAGGACGCAGCGTTCAACTAACCAAAAAAAAAGCATTCATGAAAAAACAGAAAATTACAATAAATACAACTGTAAATTGTAAAATAATGAGTTTTGTAAAACAAGTTAATTAACATGGTGCTGTTAATAAAACTCCAACAATAATATCGAAATCGGTAAAGTACCCACGCATTATTGTTTCGTCTATGTTCACACGTAAATGTGTACAAGATAATGCAGTAAAAATAGTCTTACCTGAGCGAAATTAACATCCAACTTGGAAATCTCCTTTCTGAATTCGGGGATAGTTTTGTCGGCTTTGTTTTCAATGCTCTCCACGTCTTCACGAAGTTCCAGGATGGAGGCATGGACCTTGTCGAAGTCGGATACCTTCTGGGTGGTGTTCATCAGATGACTGCTGAGTGCTTTGTGTTCCAATTCCAAGAACTCTACTTTGGCGGAGAGGAGGTTCCAGTTGGGTTCTTCGAAGTGGTCCATACGGCTTTGGATGTCAAGGACCTGGGTCTGCAAGCTCTGCTGAAGTTCGTCGAGCTGATCCTGGTTGTGAGCCAGTCGCGAGATCTGGGCGTGCACCATCTTGTTGTGGCGGTACTTATGGTTGTGCTCAGGAGTCAGGGGACCGGCTCGGTTCTCATGAGGCTCCAGCAGGATATCATTCTCCGCATTCACGTCAGCAACTTCCTTGATCTTTACCTGCGTCAACGAGAAATGCATGGTTAGGAATGGTGGAAAAATATCGTACCGTTCTAAAAATAAACCCTTGAGTTATTAATGTCAATATCATTTACGCCGATTACCTAACATTGTACACATATTTAGAAGCCTGGTTATAATTTATTCATATCTACTTAGGTGTACCGGCAACTAAGCTACCGCTATTGGCCCTTGTCTGCGCTGGCAGGTATATAAATATCTAATCGCTCATTTATTCATTAGTCGAGTCTATTGTCAGAACAATTGGCTTCACCGCCGAAAATACGACTGTTACTGAGTTAACGGTTTGACAATACCTTCTGAAAAGTCACTTCTGCGGTACACACGGCTACACATCAAGCTATGCATTTCCAGTTTTAGCTGACCTCGCATTGTATAGGTTTTTCGTACAATCAGAAGGCAGCTTATACTGGTTTTGTATAGCTTGATGTGTAGCCGTGCGTACCTATATTTAATCTGTGTAAACTGTTCTGAAAAATGTAGATAAAGAGTAAAATATAGAGCTAAAAACAATAGCATTGAAGCTATTTTATTGAGAGGAGATGGAACACAAACTGAGTCTTTCAGAATAAGTTGGTGGATTGTTCAATGCATTAAAAACTACCGAGCACCTACACATTAAATTCCTCTTACGTTGGTCTCTCATTTACACGACTACATCGAAAGCTGGCTAATTGTTTCAATAATATCTACCTACGCAACAGAAATATTAAAAATATTACACGAAAAAACACTCAAAACGGTCAATAATTCAGTAATGCGGCACGCGAAATATCTCAACAAATTCGCATGTGAAAATTAAATTGAGTTAATCAGATCATGTGGCGAGTAAGCAAAGTGGGCAATAAATTATTTGATTATCTATTATAAAAAACGAGTATGCGCTACGTTTTAATTATGTTATCGATAATTAGGTTTACCAAAATCATAATAATCTGATGATTTTACATTATTTTTATTTACTTTTATTTTATTTTTAGTCTTGCATGTTTACATTGTCTACATTTCAATTGCATTAAAACAGACAAGTGGAAGTGCGGAGACTCCTAAGACAAGCAATCCCTTGCTTAAAAGGTGATCTCCAAATATATGTAACTAAATGTCCATTGTAATTGAAATAAACATTTTTTTTTATTGCAACAGTTGTGAACGTTGCGTCGCATTTTAACTAACATTTTAGGTTTCGAAGCCACAAACTCAGAAGGTGAAACTGTCATGATCGATAAAATATATGACACACGCATCAGCTATACATTTTGATGAACTTGTTTCGCACCCTGTGTAGTGGAGCTTTTGTTCGCTTACTCTGTGGCAGGCGGTAGGTGGTAGGTGGTGGTAGGCTCACAAAGGCCCGTACAGGAGCAAAACTCGTTGGCTGGGGCGGTGTTTGTGGTTGAATAATACAAGTACTCCATCAGATTTCTAAGGTACAGGTAAACACCCGATTATTACGCTTTGCTGCGATGGGTTAAAGAGCGTGCCTGTGGTTATAGTTTCCGTGAACTTAAACTAAAGCCCTATTAATATACATGCTTTATGTATGTAAGTACATGTTCTTGTACACTCTATAAGGATACTCATGTTCATAAATATTGTACAGGTATTTCATCATTTTATACGGATACACCTGGCAATTAAGTAAGTACAATCAATTTTTATTCATGGGTTTATTTGAAAATGTTTTTACGATGAATGCATTAGCTACTAAAAGAGATAACGGCTTTCATAAAACGTCAGAAAAAACTTTTATAAGGAAGAAAATTCTAATGAGCTTCTATGTCGAAATTTCAGAGACTTATTACTTCCGAAAACTATATACCTATCGTGTATAAATCTCGTCTTTAAAGGGGTACGTAAGTATCGTTTCGATCAGGTGATTTATACCTCGTCAACGTCTATAGTTTTAATTAAACCCCGCGACCGAATCAAAGGGCGCCCGGTGCCGAACGGCAGCCGGAGCCGGTTCCACGCAGCCGTGAACGAAATCACTTTTATGCAATAGCAATATTATCTATTCAGTGTGTCAAGTCACACGCAAATATTTATATTAGGATATTTCACCTTGTAATCCACTTTACTCCTCTAACAAAAACATGCATGAAAAATTCAGCGAGAACAGGTAACATTGTAAAGGAGATGGAATGGCAGACAAAAAGGGAGAGACAGAATGCTAATGGAGATTGTGACGGGTTGCGATGCGGCAACATAGCGTCGCGGCGCCCAGAATATTCATACCGTTCGACCAAGTTTTTTCTTCACTGATTTTCTCGTGACTCTTAAAGTTCAGCCCTTAAAGCCTATATTGTAGTTTCTGCCATTTCGCACGAACATACCTGCTATTAGACTCCGCTCGTAACGAAAGATTTCGCATGCAAAACTTCACGAGAATATTCAAACTCGGCGTAGGCCGTAGGAGTATACAACTCCAGTACCCCTTTAGCTTTTGCATTCACTAATGTTTACCATCGTGCGAAAGAATAAGGTCATGAGAAAATGTTAGTGGTTTTTGCCATATTGGTGTAAAACCCGAATTCAGTTGAAAAATCTTTTTAAACAGAACTACTTTCAGCTCTACAATTTATACGAGGCTTTATGTACGAGTGTTTTAATTTAAAATATGAAATTAAATCTGGAATTTTATTTTCTGTAAACTTAACTTGAAGGAAAGAGCTTTTATTGGCCTTAACTCTTTTGACTTGAGCTGAATTACAGTATTCTTATGAAAGCGCCCACTTCGAAATATCAGGGAACTTTTTATTACTTATTTAAGATTGACAACAGCATACGTTTTGCTCAAATTGCAAGTGAAAACAATAAACTCTTTATGTTTAATATGAGTAATGCAATTTAAATTGAGTGGCCGTTGCCATCTGCTCAGAATACTCGGCGGGTGTAATTAACGTGGACCGCCAGAACCGGTTTCACCCAGGAGGCAGGAGCTGGTTTCAATCATGCCGCCTGCGCGTCGGTCCACTGTGTCGATATTGTGCGGGTGATTGTTTATTCAGCTACTATTTCGCTGCGTCCTCAACGTTTTCCTCTAGTTAATTTCGTTGGGAACTTCACGACACAGATTCCCTGGAGGAGTTACCAAAGTTTTATTACCGCTTTGCTCGTCCATTTTGTTTGATGACATGACTGAGTTACGACAGGACACTTGTTATATAACAGCTATTATTTTTTCATTAGTGAAAATAAAAATGTAATCAATGTTTTTTTTTTTAATAATGACATAACATCTACCTTCGAAGAGGTTTTGGGAGTCGTTCGATGTTCCTACATTCATTATTCTGTTTTATTGTTTTCCTTTTGCTGAGAATTCGCTGAGTTATAATGAAAAAGTGCCAATTTCGTGCGGTTCCGTAAATTACAGCCCGTTTTAGTTAATTAAAGGGGCCCGTTTTAGTTAATTATCACACAGGCAGACACGTTGCCTGCCTTGGACGTTGTAGGAATACTTCCGTACTGTTTTTATGGAGGATATTAAAGGTGCGTTCAACGCGATGTAATGTTGAAAGCTGCTACCGATCTACACTTTGGGCATAAATTAATATACGGCCTATTTTGGTCATCGAGTGGCGAGCCGGATAATGAAAACCGTCTCACTTAAGGATGCATGACACCTGGTGTGGCCGCGCCGCGCCCGTGCAGTGCACGACCACTACCTACATAGTTTGTATTTTGAGCACATCACGTGTAGCAGATGGAAAAACTGACAATTATATTTTATACAAATAGTTTATACGTGGTTTTACTAAAATGCTAAAATATTTATGTACCTACTCATATACCTACATATATGTTTAGTTTTAGTTTGTGCAAATACTTGTATTAGTTAGTGTTTTATACATTAAAACACTAACTGCGCCCCGAGGTTTCACCCGCATAATCATCGATTACGTGGGAATATCGGAAAAGTATTCTATGTCCTAACCCGTGTCTGGATTTAGACGAAAGGTACATGGGTAGACTATTTTATCGCGAAAGCGTAACAAACAAACAAACTCACTTTCGCATTAAAATTATTAGTTGGGAACTTAGGATGCGAGCAAGTGGAAAACTCAAACTCATTCAAAGCAGATCTATTTTAATTAAACCTCTTGAATTGGCAAAGAGTCGGTCAGTTAGAAAAATGCAGGTATTTTCCTATTCTAAAGCGCAGTAGGTTCTTACGGAGAAAAACGGGTATGAAACTCCATGGACACTCTTTATATAATAATAATTATATGTAATATTCATCCACCCGGTTCCACCCGCCCGTTACACTATTCTTTACTATGCTTACCATACTTTTAAAGCTGATTAAAAGTACTCGTAGGGCTTCCTTCTTTTGCTTTAGGTTTTTTAAGGTTTTCTAAGATAACTTTCAGCCTTTTCCTGTAATATTTATTTATATGTATATACTTTATTGCACACCAGAAAATTCCACCATATCAAAAAAAAAATACATTTACATCTACAAAACATATGTACAATGGGCGGCGCAGGGCGTATGTTTGTAGGTTAGCTTCAAAAATAATATTCGAGTTTTCTGGACTACTGCGATAGTGAAAACATAATACTTTCTTCATTGAAAAAATAATTAATTGCTGGACGAACAGCACTAGCTAGTACTCTATTTCCAGAAGTAGATAAAAGCTATTTCAATTGGATGAGCGCTGGTCCGTCTCGATAGCTGCATTCATTAAAAATAAATGCGATTGACCATTGACTTTAACCGTTTGCATATTCAGGCCGATTGCTATGCTTATAGATGCCACTTCGTCGTAATATCGGTAGTTCTATTGACCACAAAACCCTAAGAATACTGAGTATACACATAGTTCAGCGCGCAGTTTGCAGTTTTTTCGTGTACGGAAGCTTTCCGCCTGAGGTATTAAGATTGATTTCCGTTCTGATCTTTAATTGCATTTTTAAAGTAATAACAGGATATTATTTGATTTTTGTTTGATTATTTTTTGATTATTATTATTTATTTTTATGTTTTAACATATCTCGGGACCAAGAGGTCCCGGTCCTTTGGAAGGCGTACGAGGGGCCGAATCCAACTCGCAGAGGCCCCTTAGGAAATTTTATTGAAATGGGGAACCAACCGACGATTATTCCTGTATGCACTATGCAAGTGCACCCAAGGATAACCCCCGGTTGGTGTAGGACTATGGTTTTATTGTGGAAAAATACAAATTTGGACTATGGGTTTGGGTGGCTAAAGTGGACTGATTACCAATAACTATGGAAGAACTATGGCCCCTGCCTGATCAATGTTTTATATATACACGGATAAAATAGCAGGGGGTGACTTGCACACCCAATAATGGGCCCCCGGAAACTGTCGCTAGCACATAGTGACGTAGCAACAAGGGGGCAGCATGTCCTGAGGTGCTTAAGAGGAGTGGAGAGGTATTCCACGGCTTTCAGAACAATCCCAGAGCCCGGAAGATGGTCAAGATCCCTACGAGCACTTACTGGAATACTTCCTTCCCCCGAGCACGTTTATTATTATATTATTATTATTAGATTTATTTTATTTCTTGCGATTTATTTGTTGACTTTCTATAGCGTCTATTTTTTTCCGTCTGCTCTTGTAGTTTCAGGAAATCACTGACATTTATTCTAGCGTGAAATATGTTCTAGTTATAAATATTTAAATGCAGCATTTTAATTCTTCCGTTTTCATCCGAAGTCCTTTAATTGAAGGTCACCGATCAAAAATACAATTTATTCGAGAAATACATACAATGTTGGTGAATTGTTTACGTACAGTCTTCTAGACATATTGTATTCCGCAAGGGCTGGTATGCTATATCTCATTGTCTATATAATATTTATTTTTCAGTGCTTCAAGATTTTTTTTGGATCCGCAGCTGAATTTATATGTATATCAGAACCCTAAAAGTTCCGTACCTACCTAATGTATCTATGTCTTGTATTATATTTTAATCTATTGGAAATCCAGATTAGTACCTATATGTATATGACACAAATATGGAATACCGCTGCACTGTTTCATTCGCTTTATCTTGCTAGAATATTAATGTCAATCAAGCTGCCAGTCTAACCGTATGCAGCTAAATACCAGTATTTAACCTCCACAACGCAGTACCTGGGTAACACGACACCCCTGCGTAAGACCGGTTGTCAGACTTTTGGGCTTCTGACTAAGTACCCGTAACGACTGTCTCAAAGATCTACGAATGACAGCCGGGACCAACAACGGCTTAAAGTGCTTTCCGAGGAATATACGTAGGTATAATAATAAACTCAAGTTCAGTCGGTAGTTTGAAAAGCAAATAGATGCGTCATAATTATTCCACCTCCGTAACACAAGTTGCAGTAAGTAAACAACAAATTCAACACGCCAGATAATGGAATAAAACTTGATCGAAGCATTTGCATTCCCCTCCAGCTTTTATCCCGGCTGTCAATGAATTTAGACATTAATTCAATGCAAAATACATAGTTGACAATAAACGAATTATCACCGAAAGTTAGGTATTCAGCTCAGCTCTGAAGTTTGTGAAATTGCTTTTAATTGTGGAACATATTATACGGAACCATAATTGAATTAATTGCTTTAAGCTTTATTAATGAAATATGGTAAAACACGGCTCCACTCGCCTGAAGTAATATTGGGTAGTATTTAAAACATTGTAACTAAGTTAATATAAAATCTAAAGCAGAAAACACGATATTTCTCTTAAAGCCTTTTCACTTTTCCAAAAAAATCCAGGTTGATTTCAATTATATTGGTAAGATAAAAATAAAGATAGGAAAGGTTCTCTTGCAAAATCTCTTATAGATTCGCCTCTTCTGGAATGGAGTTCGAGTGATTTTTAAGGGTGATTTGAATATTCTTGACACAGTTTCTCTCAAGATGTCGCATGTCCATGAATTTAATGAGCCTTCGTGAGGAGTTGTACTGATTGCGACTTGTGAGAGTGCACTTATAAAATGGAAATTTACTTTTTGGATCCTAAGGACGAGCTTTTTTTTCATTGGAATTTTTAGAGTGACCCGTGGACTTTGAATTTTTTGACTATTTAAATTGTTGCTTGTCAGAAATGGTGTGAACAAAGAAATGCCATCTTTACGGACCTACCTGTTCCCCTACCAACTTAGAGTCAGCGTCCAGTCTGCTCAAATGAGCTCCACAACCACAACCTACCTTCTGTATATAACCTATGTATAAAAATGTTGGTAGGGTAGGTCGGAACAACGATGCTACATTAAAAGCACGTTCCCATATTGTATAACAATCAGTTTACAAGACAATAAAGCACGCAATTTGCATGTTTTTCCATTATACATTCTATTATGTTTGAATGAACCGTCAAATTGCCAGTTGCAGAGCAATTACGTTGCAACAGGTTCCCACTGTGTCGGGTTGCAAACGGACAAAGAATAGTTTTTGACTCGTCGCGACTACATCCGTTCGCATTATGCACGAAACTCGGTTGACATGTGTAATGCGTATGGAATAAAAAAAAAACGAAATCTAAAGCATCGCTGGTGATTGGCTGTCCTTCAATGATGCGGAAGCAGGACCAGTTTTGCAAAGTTTTCTCATTTCGTTTTGAAGGTAAGCTGGCAGCTGGTGCTCTTTATTATTAGTAGGAGTATTAGTTATCTTATTAGTGTGCGGTGATGCGATGAATGTACTACGAACTAGGTTAAGACCATACATATTTCCCATTGATGAAAAAACTTACGGTCCAACTTATACGAATATGGATACTGAACAATACAAGGCTTCCATTAAATATAATAGTACAGATAAATAAGTATAGCCCGTGCGTAACCAAGGCCTAATTTAATAAATAATTAAGCTATCTAACAATCAGAGGCATAATTAGGGCGCTGCAATTTTATTGCAACGTTGAAATGTCGTTTAGAAATAAAAGTTAGCCGTGCCGCGGAAAGCACGTTAAGCCGTTGTTAATCGTGGATCTTTGGCAGTCGTTACGGGTCGTCAGAAGCCCGAAAGTCTGACAACCAGTCTTACCAAGGGGTTTCGTATAACCCAGTAACTGGGTTGTGGAGGTCAGATAGGCAGTCGCTCCATGTAAAATACTGGTATTCAGCTGCATCCGGTTAGACTGGAAGCCGACCCTAACATACCTGGGAAAAGGCTAGGCAGATGAGTAAGAGGTAAGTATATAGCTAGATATTTTGTTTGTCGATAAATTCAACTCGTATCATTACGAGATTACAGAAATTCATAATTGGAGTAGCTTTTCATGTCAAAGGTATTTTCGATATCGTACTCAATAATACTAATTAATTGAATGAGAAATACACTGCACACTCCAGTCCACTTCAATCCATTAGGCTTTAAACCAGCTTTAATATGAGATGACCTGGCCTAATTGAATTATCCATCATCCCCATCGAGCTACAAAATAGTAGTCGCTAGCTTCAAATAATAACGAATCTTTTTAAAAGCTGTGAAACTCAAACTCAAAGCATATGTTTCAAATATTTAGCCAAGCACAGGCACTTTTATATTGTCAAAGGGTCGGTCAGTAAGAAAGGTAAAGCTGGTTGCCCATTCCAAAGCGTAGTAGGTACCTATGGAGAAGAACGGGCAAGAAACTCCACGGACGAGTGTCCATCATCAATCGAGTGTCAATTTTATGATTTAGAAGAGTTTCTAAATCATAAAATTGTTACAAATTATTGATCACACACCGAAACTACAAAGAATATACATGATTAGATTATATTCACTAATCGAGTTAGTTTCTACTGAAATTCAATGCCCACGCGTCAAAAAATATACTTACTATACTACCTAAGTTTTGAGGCACTTCAAAATTTTCTTTTATGAAAATGCTGGATTTTGGCGCTCTTTAGTCTTTCCTTCGACGAATAGATATAAATTATATGTATTCTTATTTCTATTGTAATATTTATTTAAGTTGACATTGAATAATTTAATGGTTTTTGATATTAGTTATGTTGTTAATTTTTAAATGACTAACGTGGATTATGAGTGTTTTTTTTTACTACATAATATGTAGAATTATTTTACACTCAATGTTAATGAATAAATTGAATTGAATTGATATATCTTATTCGAAATAGAAACGGAGGAATCCTTTCTTTATTATCGATTTCTTGTCCTCACGTCAATTTGCAATAGTTAAGTATTATAGCTCCATTTCAGTTTTAATGCTTATCGTTATAAAATAACTACAACATCATAGAACACTTTTATTAAGTACTACTTAAAACTTTATGTATTGCTTTAGAAGCATTCTCACTTTAAACTTTAGTGAATAACTCTTGATTAAAATACCAGCGTCTGATCCCTTTGAAAGCGGCTCTTCTCTTAAACTAAGTACATAAATATTTACAACGATTTTCCTTGAAAAAGAGGTGAAGTCTACTCAACAACATGTTGGCAACATCTTCACTTAAAACTCGGCTGTTATTCGAAAAATCTGTTCAAGTACACGTCAAGGGATAAAAAAGTGATCATTGACTTTATTAACTAATTATTCGCAGTGATCGGATTTCGTTTAGTGAGTACCTACTGTGTGAGGTCCACCCACTTTTTGCGTCCTCCAGTGTACCCGAGTGGTTCCCACAGGCTTTTCGGAGTTAGTTTCTCACGGCCTCCACTCGAGAACGGCTGGACCAATTCAATGTTCGTAATAGTCCAAATTAGATTTTAAGGAAAGAAAAATTGGAAAAGTATTCGGGAAAACTGAACGTCTTTTTTCTATCAATTTTTTATGAATGATTGAATTTTGGACAGGACAACGTCGGTCGGGTCAGCTCTCAACGAGATAAATCTGCATTACATTCTTTGTTTTCAGTTTGTTTTAACACAAAGTTTTTTACGAAAAGGCCGAAGGTAAGTTCTTTTGTACCGCCATTGTAATTGGGTCTTCGGAGCAAAAGTGGCTAAGTACTCCTGTTTCAATCTATCACACGTAGCCATGAGGTGTCCAAAGAAATAAACACTTTATTTTCACAATAAAGTTGTACACAAAAGCTATTTTCGTGTGATCATTATGGAGCTCGTAAGACTTCATAATTTTTATAGAACCTGTGACTACATAAGGAGGAAAAAGTACCTATTCCCACATAAACGGGGCAAATTAACAAGTGTAACCAACTATAATAATTACTTCTGCGGTTGCAATAAAATTGTTTTAACACAATTACTTAGTTCTTTGTATACCGGTTTTAAGCTCTGCCCAAACTGAACCGAAAACCGCGCGGGATACAAGGTAAAATTCGATCGCGTCGATTGTATCAGCTAACTTGTATGGGCGTGTTCAAACTGGTGCGAATTGTAACTTGACTTCTCGCGCTTAGCACCCAGCTAATACATTGACAAATTAATATCTATAACGAATAGGGTCGTGCAATGATATAAAAAACAAAAACGAACCCAACGTATCCATTTTACTGTGTGTACAGAAATAATTAAATTAATAAATTAATAACATAGTCAGTCGAAAAAATACGGAACGGGCATGAAAACATTTGTCGTATTACCTAATCCGATAGGTTGAAACAGCCTGCGCACGCAGTCGCAACCCGCGTCTCGCGCGGGTTTCGACTCAGTGTCCAGACCTTTATACAGTATACTCGGTATGAGATTTCCCCCTTTGTAACTAGTTCTATTGAATTCATTATTAACTTACGCGTTTATTGCAGAATTTCGGCATTTAGTACATCGTTCGCTACAAAACGTTGTTACCAAACTAACAACAGATTCGAGCATTTGTGAGCGGCTTTACAATGCACGCTGTAATTTAATCATGTTAGCGAGACTCGTTACGAGCTCATGCAGTTCCAGTAGCATCAGGTTTATGACAAGAAGAGATATATATGTCGCAGATGGTTTGTAGAATCCGCTGTTTTACAAAACCGCTAGTTGTTTTGCATAACGGAGCTGTTTTGTAAAACCACTAGCGGTTTTGTAAAACAGCGGATTCTACAGTCTATCCGCGACAGATACATAGAGATAGTGCAACCATCAACACGCTAATAACACTATAACTAAACATCATTTTCTACATGCATATATAGGCATAAACAGCCTATAATGTTCCCACTGCTGGGACACAGGCCTCCTCTCTGTGAGAAGCAATGGGCCGTAAATCCACCACGCGGGCCCAGTGCGGATAATAACAACATAATGTTAGTTTATTTACAGGTTTTTCAACTTTATAATTATTAAAAAAAACCTCGTAGGATGTTTATAAAGGACTAGCTTCTGCCCGCGACTTCGTCCGCGTTGCCCGCGCTATTACTTCGTATTCGCTTAACGGTCTTTCTTCTTTCGGACTTTTTTCTTTCTGCTCGGCTCCGAAGAGTCGTAGCGTGCTGTTAAATAGCCTTTCTCAAGAATTGGGCTGATAGCCCAATTCTTGAGAAAGGCTATTTATTTATCAAATGCAAAAATATTTTTTCATATCAAACTGGTAGTTCGACAGATTAGCGCGTTCAAACAAACAAACTCTTTAGCTTTATTATTATTATTATGTACCTCAACTTGAGATAGTTAGAAACAATCGTAAGCCAGAATTACGAAGAGGAGAAGGAACGAAGTATTTAAAATAACCAGAACCAATAGATATCAATAGAACCCATGGATAGAACCACATCCAACCAATTTACATCACCCAGTGACAATACTGACAATGTCATCAATCCGTGTACAGTATGAACACCGCGAGTCAGAAAAATGACGTATTTATACAACGCCATCTATGGGTAAATGGATAAAACGTCTGCACAACGTTGATGAAAGTTGTATTCGTGAATGTTTTAGTGGTATTTTGCGTTTTAGTAATTTTATATTATCTCCGAAACTATATGAACAATTGACATACTGTAAACGGCAAATCATAACTCTATAATATCCTTGTGATTATGAAATAATTTATTTTGATTCATAATTAAAAATTATATTTTCATCCAAACGTAAACATGTGAAAAAAATACTTTTTTAAAACATAAAAGTGATATTAAAAGATAAAATATAAAAGATATAAATATGGTGTCGCACTTTTTTGTAGAACTATTTAAGGCGGACCAGATTGCCATACATTGTTTTTAGTTATATACAACTGTTTAGGCAGCTCATGCAAATAATTCTGATTTAAGAGGTATTTCTTTCCGACTTGCTAGACAAAAGTTGTGATAATGCATGATGTAAACATAATTTATAGCCTATAGCACACACATAATGTAGCTGGATCATTAACTTCGGAGATTACCCCTTACATACATACAAACAAACAAACAAATTTTACCAAACAAACAAGTTACATTTATACCTACACTAGCGACCCGCTCCTGCTCCGCATGGAGTTTACGACTTGACAAAATATCGAGATTTCTTTATTAAATGTAAGTTTAATATTAATAATATTATACGCATATACACATCCCGGAAACAATTCTCTAAGTTGTGTTGAAAATCGCATTGTAATTCGTTGCGTATTTCAGAAGTATGCCGCGGTTACACAGACTGACACGAAAAGCGACTTTAATTATAAAGCTGTAGATTTATATTTCTACTCAATCAAAACCGCAGTCCTTTATCTATGCACGGTGCAGAAACGCAAAACGCTAATATCATCGCTACACCGGTAAGGATTTTGTGTGACTTTTTATAGAAATTCTGGGTATTGCAAATTCAAAACCCCGTATATTTTTTCTTTTCCCAAAAATATTTTGTTTTGTAATATTTTTATTTTCTGCTACACATCTGTGATAGGATATTTTTGTCGTTCTACGAAAATGGAGTAATTTTGCGAAGCGTTGCGTCGAGCTCCTACGATGATTTAGTTTATACCCGAGTCACTTTAACGTGGCTATATCGGCCATTGCCATTTCCATAATATCTCTACGTAGGAACTCAAATAATAAACTATGTATGGTTTTTCGTTACTGGAACATGTTGAAGATCACGATAGATATTTATACAGGACGTCGGAGACTTTATTACAGTTAAAAAAAATAAAGAATGCTATCGATAAAGCGACGCGATTATAGCTGACTCGTTATTATCATTTCAAAAAGTCGTGTTTATTTCACAAATAAATAGCACAGGCAGGTCGTCCCGCCAAACACAACACAAGGGAAAGGTGTAGGCACCTACCGAGTTCCGACAACAACCATATTATCACAATATTAAGTGAGACTAACCTAATGTGCAAACGCAAAAAATCACGTTTTCTTGCGATCGTGCAGAAGCTTTCTAGTTTTTCAAAATTTCAATTACTTCGCGACAACAAATGAACAAAATGATACGAACGTTCGGTCAAGCACTACGTCCTTCCCTCCCAATGGTGGGAGCGAGTTTCAATATATGTATAATCACAGCGAACGGGCCATTACATGCCATCTCATCACTTATCTGTGGCCTTTCAACTTGGCGGCGTGCCAGCTTACTTGGCCCGGTTGGAGGCAGCACTACCTATGCCTATAATAATTGTGAGCAATTAGCACGGCGAGGCGGTAACGTGTATGTGGGTCGTTTTGATAAGAGATAAAAGCCCACCCATGACATAATATATGTTTTTGGTTCTCCTATCAGAAGGTAGCCGGACGTTGATGCCGTATCGAGCTTTGGGAGACTGTCACACGAGTGTTCGTGAAGATGCGCTACGGCTAAGGTAATCCGCGAAATACAAATTCACTTACGTTTTTTGCAATTTGCAGGGTCCGGTTGTATGTTGATTAAAATATGATTCGCGACCGTAACAAAAATGTTTTTTTTAGAATCAGCAATACAACTCCTTGAGTTAGAATGGGCGCCTTAAAAGTCATGATTTTATTAAATAGTCATTCAATAGGGTAATGTGAACTTAGAGAGTTATATTGACGATTGTTATAATTCTATAAATACATTTTTGTTACGGCCGCGAATCATATTCTGATACACATACAACCTCACATACTGACCTGCAAATTGCAGAAGAGAAATGTAAGAAAATTTCAATTTCGCAGACCACTCTGACCCTCTACCTAGCCGAACCTTTTCTTAACGCGATGTATGCGTACGTACCTCGTATTTAGTCTGATAATTTAATATGAGTGTACGTACTTAGGTGTTTTTTACCAAATGCCGTTGAACTTTTCTTCTATTACCTAATCGAAAACAACAAACTTTGTACGAATCTGAGCCTAACTGGGAAGGTCCTTGTGAATATTTAAATAGGCTGGAATAAGTACCCACCTATGTACAGTTTGTTTTGTAGATTATTGCTAACTAACCGCGTTGTATTTCAGTGGAATTGTTTTTTTTTAAATATTTTTATTTAATCCATATTGTTGCAGTTTTATATTCACATAACACTGCCAAACTGCAAAGCAATTTGTCGGCAGTTCGGCAGAATTGTAGGTAATTAAGTAATCCTACATATTATTATAAATAGAAAAGCTTGTATGTACGTTTGTTACTCAATCAGGCAAAGATAGCTGAACGTAAAAATAAATTTGGCACACGGAAAGTAGTAAGAAAGTATCCTCTGTGTCAATCTAGGATATATTAAATTGACGCATAGGATACTTTCTTACTACTTTATCCCAATATTCCCACGAGATCGAAACGTATGCGGGTGCGCTGCTAGTTAAATTATATTTCTTTTAAACTGTACTATAAAATAAAATACCTTTGGAATAAAATAAGGTGTAAGCCCACTTACCTACCCAACTCTCTCCTAAGGTTTCAAGGAAGCTTTATGTACACTGCCTTTGATAGAAGTTCTCGGTAAGTAAATTTATTTTTTATGTACTCAGAAATAACTATCGACCTCGTTTTATTTTCAGCGGAACTGTACCCGTTTACTTTTAATAAAATACCTTTGAGACGCTTAGTTGATTTTACAGCACACTTCATTTATTTTACGATAAATTCTCTTAAAACCATTTACAGAGAGCTGTTACTTAGCTACGTATTAATTTAATTGGGAACTATTGAAGCTTGAAGCTTTTGAAGATTTAAGCACCTACGTTAGTCAAATTAACATACCTAATCACGTATCAGTTACATAACATAATCAATCCTCGTTTCCCTGAAGGGTTGGGCAGAGGTGCACCTGTAATACACATTTCGCTACTTATGTTTACGTTCGATGTAATAGGACGAGAGCCTATTGACTCCGGGCTGCTACAGAGAAATTCCAGATAGAAAAACCCAATAACACTTTGCCCAACCTGGGAATCAAACCCAGGACCTCATGCTCAGCAGTAGCGCTTGGGCACACTAGACCACAAACTACTCAAATCGAAATTAAAATCAGTTAGATAAGTACAGAATATTGCTTGGATAATACTGTTTAGGATTCACAAAATGACAGTTGTGTAACCTCAACCAACCTTATTACTCTTTTTATGCTATGTGAACTTTTTCCACTAACTATACTCTAAATTCAAAAGCATATCGACCGGTAAAAAGTGTTGGGCGCAACGGTCGCCGGTTGGCGGTTATAATCACCGACCGTGAACAGACCTACCACCTGTTATTGGCCCTGTCCTACCAATGACGACCTCACTTCTTAATCATACAGTTTGAACCCCTGTTGCTAATGAATCAAGCAGACTGTAACTTTACGTTATTAATAATATATGAAACTTAATTATCATTTTTTTTTATTGTTGATGTACGGAAATTGTTAGGGATCAGGGGGTCTAATACGAAGCGCAAAGTGCGAATGATCGGATCGGACCGACACATGGCCGAACCGAATATTATTGAATAATGCGAAAAAAGTTCGGATCGGCTCAGTTGGGTCGGGACCATAGTCAATAGTCGAAAGAGTGTAGGAGTGTAGGATCAGGACCGACCGAACCAAATAGTAACTTCGTAGCAGGAAACGGCCGAACATTCAGCCGATACCACTTCGGAGTAGACCCCCAGTGCTAACTGGACAGTGCTGTGATCTGCACTGCGATTGTCACTAATCCTAATTCGAGTACACAGGTCTTGTCCGTTGAGTCAAATTGATGTCTCGGAGATAATGGTATTTCCTAGGATAGGCTTACTTACAATAGTTGACTCTAAAGGGGATGCGCTAACGTAACTCGCAAAATTCAGGCTAATTTTAACATAAGAAGTTGTATTGCCGATTCTAATGATATTAATTTTCTAAAGCCATTTTCACGGCCGCGAATCATATTTAGATCAACGTACAATCTGATATTGACCTGCATATTGCAAAAAACATAAGAAAATTTGTATTTCTCTGGCTACCCTGACGCTTTTGCCTTAACACCTAGACCGTCTAAAGCTCAGCCAAATCCACCTCAAATAACCCGACAGCTGTGTTGTTAAATGAAAAAGCTTTTACTCAAATTTGTGCTCCTTCATCTGCCACTAACATGATTACCGAGCAAATGGAACAAGCGCCGTCAAATCAACAATCGACAAATACGGAAAGGGTTCTTTTACTATGTTCGCAACCCACGGGTACATTATGTAAGGCCCTAATCCCGGCCAACCGGACCGTGAATCATCATGGCCTGCGATAAATTTAGGGCAAATTCCGCTACTAACATTTCTGTACAAAAATAGAAGTGAATTAGGAATTATTCAAAGAAAGTTCATAAGTAAAGGGTAATATTTTCCATGTTTCGCTAACAATACCTTTTTGTGTGTTGCTACATCCCATAAAGCTAGTTATACTGTTCCGCAGCGGCTTTTGTTATGAATCTTAACAAAGTTAGCGGTGGAAGAAAAACATGAACGGCTATGTTGTAAGCCGTTGCGTTGAGGGCTCTATTAAATAACTACACTAAGATTGTTTTGGAAACAATCATAACGAATAAACAAAGTGACAATGAATTTTAACGAGACAACATGAGAATGAATTTTATTATTAGAACCAGCTTCGTTGTGTAGTGTAATTTGGAAAATGTCCGAACCTCTGACACATGTCAAAACAAGAACATTGCAGTCGAA
The DNA here is from genome assembly GCA_911387795.2 of Apamea monoglypha. NCBI lineage: Eukaryota > Metazoa > Arthropoda > Insecta > Lepidoptera > Noctuidae > Apamea > Apamea monoglypha. The sequence goes on along the minus strand of OU426914.1, from coordinate 19,295,663 downwards.
ACGACGAGGCGCGCTATTTCTATTTAGTAAACCAGAATATGTGACAATGCACATAGCTGCATTGTTCTTCATACTCGAAGCTATTCACAGCTTCGCGTCGTTCTATACAAGGTTTTGGTCTCACTGTGTCTGCCAACAGAATAACTTGTCACTTCATAACAAGCAAGCGCTGCGGAGCGTACTGTATCCCAGTTACGTAGTTGTCTCAGCAGGTGAGACAGAACTGACTCCGTGGCTAGTTCATTACATAGTGGCCGCCCACACACAAATTGATATTGTCTTCGTTAGTGAACTTCCTTTGTAGTTCGCTTCAGAGCTTTGCCTTAGCGCAAACCGCAAAGTCTTGAATTATGCCTCTAGTTTGGAATTCTGAGACGGATATTCGGATATTCGTCGGCCATTGTACAATGTACCTACTCTGTTTCATACAATGCTTTTAATTTGTACTAAAGCAGGCCGCCTTCCTCCCCCGGCCACGGATGCCTAATTTCCTCTCGAACATTTCTGCTTCACGCTTTTTCATTTCCGTCGGCGTCCACAAATGCAATCTGATGTAATCCGACTCTATTTACTCGTAACCCAATATATCAAAAGACGCTCTTCTATTTGCCCCAATTCCCGACAAATAAGAGCTTCAGATAACATGGAACTAGTGTCACCGAAAACAAATCCCGAACAAATCGTTTTAATGGATTCAATTTGGTTACGTGGAGTTTATTCCTCTTCAGAAATAAAGGGAGAGGCCGATAAAGAAAATTGTGAGATATCTTGAGTAAATGTATGGTTCGAGTAGTAATAGAGCTGTGTTTCCTTTTCAACTGATTGCTGGAGGGTTCCGCATCATATTAAAATGTTATCATCGTGTTCGGAGAGATTGTTCACGTTGTAATTTGTCTACATAACCACGTTCATGCCGACATGCCGTAGCCAGTGGGGTTTTCCTTAAGGCGGTTAGATACAAATTCATTAAATAATTAATTGCAGAACGCTGTTGGTCTTGTCGTAATAATTCTATTTAGTTGAAACGATATTACAGGAAACATTCTGAACGACATTATTTACTGAATAAGTAAGGAGTGCAGCTCGAGTATATTGCTTCTGGTACAACTTCCCCCAAACATGTAGCTCCATCTACTGTTTACGTTCTCCGACACTTTGTATATCTTGTACAAGTAATCTGCGACTAATCCGACTACAAATATCACTTTGCAGCTAAGTTTAGTTTAGAGCTATATTAATAGGTTGGCGTGGCTTCATCTACACTGACTTTAATTCCAAATTGGTTCTTGTCCTCCGCAGAGCGAGTGTTTTATCGATCTACAGTCTATTCGAATCACCAGTATTTGAATTTGAACCACTTTACATACGGTGCCCGGTGTGCTAATATATAAACATGGCTTCAAGTGTGCGTAAACTGCATTTTTTACATTTATGGTTTAAGAACTATATTATTTCTCATTAAGAATTAACAATAATTCACTTACTGAGAAACTAAATTTACACAAAATGTTTACGAGCGTAAAATAACATTGTTAAAAGTTTTAAACTTAACTCCTCAAGTGCTTATCAATGAGAATACTAAAATAAGGTTTTGACATCTCTATGACCGTCGAGTTTCAACTGAACGTAGCCCTAGTCACCTCCAACACTGACATGAGGACGTATGGGCATAATATAAAGTTCCCATTGTGGGGACACAAGCCCCCTCTCTGTGAGAGGGAACGGGCCGTACCTAATCCACCACGCGAGCCCAGTGCGGTTTGGTAGGTGTCACATGGGTTCGAATTTTTGTTTCTAAGACATGCCGATTTCCTCATGATGTTATCCTTCACCGTTTTTGAGCAGTGATGATGAAATAATTTACACAAAGTAAAGCGCCTGTCAGGGTTTGAACCTATGACCTTACAACTCGAAAATCGCGGCCGGTACCACTGGGCCACCACTGCACCACAGCTGCTGCATGTGGAATATTATTATTATATTAGGTATGCATTCCAACAAATTCAGTTTGGTTGTATGAACATCAATCATCATTTCAGCCGAAATACTTCCATGGGCCTCCCTATTAACCAATAGCTCACCAAATCAAAGGGAAGTATAAATCCATACTTCGCAGTCCGTTGAATATTACCTTTCACTCGTATACCATAACTCGTATGATGATTTTGGATAGAAAGGGAGTGATTACCGAGCTGACGACAACCAGAGGAGTATGGAAGAAAGAATGTTGCGCCGACCCCACGTAAATTGGGACAAGGACAAGAGAATGACGATGATGACGATGGTTACTTATTTATTTATCCTCACACTGGAACGCCATACGGCAATTAGACCGTTACTGGTGACTCGTCGTATTCCCGACAGGACGTGTAACTGTGACCTATTTCCAACAATTATGCACTTCATAAAACCTAGGCGGAAATGGGTTCCGAGAAAATCCAAGCTTAAAATGTATCTTTTATTTCCCAGAATCGTAATTTAATATATTTTTCCTTTAAAATGAGTATTTTAACACACATTGCTACTCCATTTGGCAGCTAATACTTTGAAATGTTCTAAAGCAACAGAATTCCATGTATTAAATAGAATTTATTACCTCCTAGCTCTCTCCCCCAACATAATACCTGTAATCCTTTAATTCCTTTCACCGCTATAACCACGTAGTTAAGGACCGCTCCTTAAAGCGATACAGGGTAGCTGAAAGGAGCACCACCTGCTGTTCAGTAGCTATGGTATTTTGCTACCATTTTCAACGATATCGTTAGTTACTACATTTCAGTACTTTCCTTGAATGCAATGCCTATTGAATACGATATATATTACTTTGAACGGCTGTAACTGGCTATCTCATTATATTATTTACTGCATTTGCTGGTGGCATGGCAGAATAGAGCTATTACCTAGTTTTCGATTTTAAGTTCTAATAAATAATATTTTAAGTTTTCTTCTTCCTGTATAAAGAAAAAAGGGTGCCGCGATACACAAAAAAAAACACGTCGACTTGAGAATCTTCTCCTTTCTTTCGTCTGTTAAAAAAAACCTATTGCTAAGACTTACCTCCTTCGACAGCTTGCTGATGTGTTTGCGCTGTTCAGCGATCATGGTCCTCATCTGCTGACCGTCATGCTTAATGCGGCCTACTTCGTTGTTCAACTTGTCAATGCGAGCTTCCTGGGCGCGAGTCTTCTCAGCCAAGTTCGCAGTCTCCGTTAAAGCTTGTTTTAACTGTGGAAAAAGAAAATGCTTTAAAAAAGAATACTGAATGACTGCCTTTATTATTTAAGCATCCAACGTTACCAGAATACGCGATGTACGATCTTAATAATGGAAGAACGCTTAATGTTGTCCTTTTGTAAGAGACAATAGAAAACTCTACTATTTTCCTGCAACTGCGTTAGACGACAGTTCCTTCCAATTAGTATTAATATACAAAGTGTGTGAGAGGGAGTGGACTGAAATCCACCACGTGGGCACAGTGCGGGTTGGTAAATGACACATACCTATGAATTTTTGGTTTTAGGATATGCCTGTTTCCTGACGATGTTTGCCTTCACCGCTAAAATAAATTAGACAAAGTAAAGTGCCTGCTTGGGTTCGAACCTACGATCTACAACTCGTAAGTCACGGTCAATTCGACTGGGCCACCACTGCTCTCTGATCTATTCAACAATATTGACTGTTAATTAAAATAATCTATCAGCAGATTTACAGATATCTCAACTTCGTTAGTTGGATTGAAGCGATGTGGAAAACGTCGCTTTAATCCAACTAACGAAGTCTACAATTTGCCAATTTATTTTATGGAAAGGGCGACGTTGGGGCAATTATAGGATTATCTGAAGTATCTTTCATTATTGTTTCATCATAAATATTAAAATGATTAAAATTGAATTCGTCAAATAACACTAAATTGGATGTTATCTGACTGGCCGAAAGGGAACTAGGTAGCAAAGTGACAGTATAGCTAATGCTTAGGTATATAAAACGATAAGTCAAGAGTTTTATTGAACGCACGAAGACATATCATACTATACATTTCCGGTTTTATCGCATCTTGGCTTTTCGTAGAATGAGAAGTCAGCTTATACAGAATTTTCACGAGCATTGAGCGCCACACTCGCGCTGGAACGAAAAGCTATATGGATACACTAACTGGAACTGTGTTGGAAAAATAAAAGATGATAAAACCGGATGAGGCTGTCACAGAAGCGTGGGTATTGGCACAAGCAAAGACAGGTGTATGCCGAGTAGTGGGTGAAGTTGGGCTGTGGATGATGATGATACGGTGTTGGAGATGAGTACATACCTCGTTCCTGACGACGTGTAGATGATGAAGCAGCACGGAGTTATTGACGCTGTCCTCCACCACGTGCATCTCAACGCGGAGCTCTTCAATTGCCCTTGCAAAATGCAGGGTGACGCGGTCGTCGCTATCATGGTCGTCGGTCATGTGGACGTGGATCACCTGTCTGTAGGACAAGAAAATTGTGATAAAGAAAACTATAAAAAAAAGGTTGAAACAGAAAATATCCCATATCCCAAAAAACTTTTGACTTTAATAGCAAAGTCACTTCGAAACAACATCATAATCTTTTTAGTTATGGGATTTGACAATGTATGCATAAAATATTTCTTTTCATCCCTCGGTTACATGTGTTTTTTCGTCACTGCCAACACTATTTGGCTACGGAACCCTAAAAAGGCTGCAAAACGCGACCGCGTTAAAAAAAATGCTTAAAAGCGACAGACAGCGACAGCGAAGCGACAGCGCATTTTAGTAGTATGTATGTATGTACGTTTATTTGTATGTATGTTAGTATATTCTAGCAATTTTTGTTTAGTTTTTTAAGAGAAATGTTTTTGATTGTATGTATTATTTTTTGTCTCCTTTACTATTTCACACGCTGTCTACATCTCTGTACCTATCTATTGTCCTGTCTCGGGTGTGCTGGAAGAGATTTCTTGTGTAATAAGCATCACCTCTGTACCTATTTTTTTCTGTTCTGTTTTTCTTGTCTGTTTATATATGTGTGTACATAAATGGTAAAATAAATAAATAAATGAAAAAAAAAAAAAACGTGTAAATAGTAGGTCTGAATACGTGCTTGCGTAAATGTATATGATATTCATGTTACCTTTATGCATACGGAATTCGCCTGTATTTGGATTATACCAATTAATCTCAATTTCCGGAAACTCTTTGACAGTTTCCGGAAATTGAGATTAATTGGTAAATATGAACATGTTAATAAAATGTTTGGCATGGCTCAATCAAATTATTGCGCATACTGCATACAAATCGTTGAATTCGTCGTAGATATAATTTATCAAGCATTTTTTTTTAATAATTGCAATTTTTTTTTTCAATATAATGATGCTTATACAAGCGTGTCTCATACACGAGGCGTATGCGCAGGATGCAATGTTATGCAACGGCGCACAAGCATCGCCGTGTCTCCTGCTATGGCGACCCTTCCGGTTCCATTTGGTAATAACACTTACTAATTATTCAATACTACAATTTGCATATTATTATTATCCCATCGTGTTATAGTAGGTACAGGTACGAGTATTAAAACTACCTGTAACTATGATATTAATTCATTTACGAAGTCTTGGATTTAGCTGATGATGGGACGAGCTTTAAAAAAATGGTAACAATTTTTTCTCCCAGTAGGTTTAAAAAAATGTTACAAAAAAGAACTTTCCTTTTTGTTACATTTTTTTTAAAGCAACTGGACACCAGAAATTATGAATTGATTGCTAGTCTATATAACCTGTATATTGGCGTTATATTCGGATCCAGTGTTGTATCTGACAAATCCATTTGCATGCATTTCGCTCATTGAATATTTCAGTGGGCAAATTAACTACTGACACAAATATGTAGCGCTATATTTAAAAGAGCGCCATAAATTTTTTAAACTTTAATATTTAGCCAAATATTATGTGCATGTGCTTTTACTCAGAAACGATATTGATAGTTTATCAAATATCTTTATTTACTTATTAGGTACCGTGCCGCCCGGGCAAATGTTAAATATTTATTCAGTGAGCGGTGACTGATTGCGATAACACGTTACTTCCAAAATGTAAGCAAAGGTAGGTATTTCAAATCTTCCCATATCAGAGACACCGGACGTAGTAATGTCAGGTGTTGTAGGTAGTTTCTCGTTTGCACAACCAACAGTTACTATTTAGGTTAATTTAGTCATGTTTGCGGAGTCAGCATAAAGGCTGCGTAAACAGGCTACGCCTCAACTCTAGTAGAACAGTTTCTATAAAAACCTCATGGATTTTTTTTTACCAGAATCGCGTCGCACCTTCGCATCGCGTTATCTATGTTTTCCTAAGTAAGTTTGTAGCAAAGCGATTTTGCAGGGACAATAGAATAAGAAATCCAGTCTAATTTTATTATTTAAAATTACAATTTCTTTATTTTTGTATTAAGAAATACAAGAACCATCAACTTTATTCAGGAGTGTCCAGAAGGCCAATTCTCTTAATTTAAAACGATCAAAATCTAGTCACAGTCTCATCTCGGCGAAATACAAATATCAAAAACTTGTGAAAATGTAGGGAAATTAGAGGTATTTTTGACAGATTTAGACTGAGATCTGATCTCAGTCTCAATCTGTCAAAAATACTGTGAACGACCTTAAAATTACGAGAATTGCCCCTCAGTTCTCCGAAGACAATGTAATTTTGTTTGCTGGCGGTGCGTCTCAGACCACCAAGCAAATAGGAAACAGTTCAGTAGCAGCAGGGTTGCCACCTTTTTTTTTATAAAACATAGTATTTTCGAAGCTATTACCTGTAAAAATATAGTAGATAGCGAAAAAATAACAAAAAAATATAGTAGGTCTGTTTCAAAAGAAAATATCGTTTTTTAATGCATATTTATTACTACTTTGAGCTTTTATTAACAAGTTTTTTTTTAATGACTCGTAACTGTTATTACCCTCTACAATTAAAGTTACAAATACCATTCATTCAGATTTTATCAATTGTGCTAGTCCTATTGGGCTTATTTCGCCATTTTATATTGAAATAAACACATAGTAGTTTCGACTACTATATATATTTTTTTAATATAGTAGGTAAAGTAGTGGGGTGTAGGTAAGGTGGTGTAGTTGGCAACCCTAGTTAGCAACAACCGTAATGAGCTTTTATTTTGTTAATTATTTTTAAAACAAACGGATGTACCTATACCTTTTCTTTAAAAAAAACCTCTTTTACGGGAACTTGTTTCATTTTTACAAAGGGAATTAATAAAAGTGTTATCTGGAAGCACTTCTGTGTCTTTATTATATTTGAAGTAGATACCTATCGAATGAAATTCTACGTTTATAAAAGTTGCTGATATTTTAACGTACCAACGTGGATGCAGTTGGATTTTTCTTTTCATTAAGTTCCTATTAAGTGTTGTTGGCAATTAATTGTTTAAAAACCATAAGTGCCTGTTAGATAAAATACTGAATAAAACATTTTCAGAATTTTCTAGTTCCTTAGAACTAGAAAATTCTGAAAATGTTTCACACCACCACCTCGAAACGGCACTACCTGGAAATTACAAAAATAACTTTTCAAGGAAACTTTTTATACGTATTTAATAAGATCAACGCCCACACTCGCAACACAGGAAACGATAAGTAGGTACTGTAAGCACTGAAATCTCTTTTTGCAAGTTCTTCAACAACTCGTAATTATTATTTTTCACGACAAAATAACACTAATGACTAAAAATACCATGCAGCATTCAAACCTACTTAATCATAAAGTCGTACTTTGACATTTGTAACCTTTATTCCTACTCTTTCTCTTATTGTTACTCTCTCTTTTAAAGTTTATTTCTGAAAACTACAATTCGGCACATTTCAGCTGACGCCTACTCCAAGTGGGTACCTGTATAACACACTCGTCTCTCAGTCAGTTCACATCAAAATAATTTACATAATTGGAGGTGACACGTGTAGGACCTGTCAAAAACATACTTATGTACCACGTGCATTGTACGGCGAGAGCTGTGGTTACTTTACGTATCTTTTTATATGATCACGTGCGTATGTACGTGGCAGGCACAAATTCGCTTCATAAAAAGCATGTTCCCAATTAATTTTGTCAGATAGTAGTCGTTAGCGTTTCTATGCCATAGAGTCGATTTGTTATTTTTCCAGACATTAGAGGAGATTGTTAGTACAGCACTTTTTTATGGCGGCAATAATCTCCAAACGCGGAGGATAGGGAGCAGCATTTCAGAGGCATTATTAAAATTAACAATTTGGGGAGAGCGCCGAATTGCTTTTTTCAGAGAAGTTTAAATGTAAATTATATTTTATTGGACTTCGGTTTTCAGTAAAGGCGAATAATAACGGCGGAGCGCGGTTTTGAGGCACGCCACGTGCCCGTGCCGTTAATTTATGACGGTCCTTATAAAAAATCTTAGACTCTGAGTAAAAGAAATGGTATGAAATGTCTGCAATGTCTTAACCGACAAAGCGGTTTTATATTTCAGTGAATGCTTTGCTACACAATCAGCCACAAACATGTATTTATAAATCTGCCTTTTGTGACTGATAAGTATATTGGAATCCGATTATATTATTTAACTGGTACCTACCTTCAAGGTTCAACCGTAACAGCTGCCAAAAAGGGAAAAAAAACTCTACATTTTGTATAATATGGCTGCAACACGCGCCTATAAAGCAACTGAATACTCCATAATTACCGAAACAGTTTTTATAAGTGCCGCACAATCGAAGAAAGATTATACCTGCCGGCGTAAAAAAAGTCGTCGAAAACCTTTCATTGTAACGGCAGATGCAAGGATGCCATGTGCTCCTCAATGGTATTAGAAAAAAAAATCAATTCTAATATCACCCTTATAACGAAAGAGCGGGCGAACTCCTTGATAAACATCGTTTTATAAAAAAAAAGGTTCAATTTGAGCCTCCCACCGGTCGGGCATTTTGGCCCTTGTTTCAATGTAGTCCAGAGCCTCTTTTGGGCAACTCTAACTATTGTCAGTTGGCCAAATGCCGTCGAAACAGAATGACCGTCATTAGAAATAGCACCTGCCTTCTGTTAGACATTAGAAGTTGAATAATGTCCGTCCCTTTACATGAGGCCGAGGGTCCGGGTTCCCGAGTACCGGCACGATAGTAAATTTTAATTTACGAAAAGAAAAGGTATTTTCTAAAAATCCAGTAAAAAGCAATAAATTTTTATAAGTATAAGATAAATAAAAAAGGAAAGCCTCTTGCTTTTTACAGAGGTTGCGACCGCCAACTATTTCCCTAATTAACAGAGATAATTAGAGCAGAAAACGTTTACGAGATTCCTCAGCAAAGAAAGGAAAAGTAAACTTTATAGGTATTTCGTTTAGGTCGCTAGCAATCAAGTTTAGAGATAAATTACAGGAGGGGCTCATGCAATCATAATTAAGTGTGTTAAGTGACCTAGGTGACAAATAAATGAAGTAGATAAGCACATGTAGATTTAAGAAAATTTTGAGCCAACAAAAAAATTTTACGTTTTATTTCTTTTTTAAGTTTTTTTCTATGAATGCTTGTGACCATATTTGGCGTAGCATGGGCACGCGCGCCATTTGCTACAACCGGATGTGGGCTCGTAGCACACTACTTCCGGTCGGGATATAATTAAATATCCCATCACCGCCAGATGTTCACCCCCATGCTGTTGTTGTGTAGGTACTAACGATATGGATTTGATTTCGTCTATTCGAATTGAATTTCTACCTTTACAGACATTTAAAATCATTGTAGACATAGTTACTTATACTACTTGTACTGTTATGTATTCTGTGCATAAACACAAGCTTCAGACATCTGATCTGACACCTCTAGGTGACAGCTGATCAGTAGAAACGCTTTTTTTATTTTATTTTAACACAGTGCATTAAATTCGATATAGTTTTTGCTAAATCTGGGTACATAACAACGAAGGTGATGTGGTGCAAAAATCTGCCTAAACTTAGGCATCTCACTAAAACTTTAATTTTAGAAGATAGGCGCTCCCTAATTCCTGATTTCATCAATTTTAGCTTTCTACTGTCTGATCTCGTGCAATATAGGTACTCAGTAGATGGATAACTTACAACACACTTTGTACCTAAATGCATATTTAACTGAAAATAGACCTCCATGCGGTCTCAATATTCTCTAGTTATCCATATTTTTCGGTGAGTCCCGATGCGCACGTTGATAGTTCCCGTATATACATCTTAATAAATGTATTAGAATAAGAAAAAACCTTCTATACTTAAACATGTTCATTTCCCTTTACGACCAAAGAGGGGCTGATATACAGAACCCATAACTAGCTCTAAAATATTACGTTAGCTTTGCGAGAACGACGGCAAAATAAACGAAGAACCTAGTGTACGAATCTTTTTATTTTTTTACATGTAAATTCGGCAAATGAACGCCTAGTAAACTTGGGACATGGATCGTAAGTGCGACGCAAGAAATCATGTGCCTTATCTACATATATTATTGTTAAGCATATGTATGTGAGGAAACAAGACAAGAACACGTCCCGTTGTACCTTGTCCTATAAGGAAAATGTGGATGACTGTAAACATGTTCGAACATGAAAACAGAAGGCCAATTCTCGTAATTTAAAACGATCAAAATCTAGTCGCAGTCTCATCTCGGCGACAAATAAATGTCAAAAACCTGTCAAAATGTAGGGAAATTAGACGTACTTTTGACAGATTGAGACTGAGATCTGAGGGGCAATTCTCGTAATTTTAAGAACGTTCACAGTCTGATCTCAGTCTCAATCTGTCAAAAAAACCTCCAATTTCCCTACATTTTGACAAGTTTTTGACATTTGTTTGTCGCCGATATGACACTGCGACTAGATTTTGAATGTTTTAAATTACGAGAATTGACCTTCAGACTGTGAATGTATTTAAAATTACAAGAATTGTAATTGTAAATAAATGTATTTAATTTGCCATAAAACAGAGAATAGGACCTTTTCGCAAATTTCAATCGCCACGTCCAACTCAATTAATCTGTTTTCAATGCATTGCAAATCTTTTGTATTCCGCTGAACTCTTTCCAATTCAATCCAACTCTTTTCAATTCAATTTAACTCTTCTAATTTTAATTAAACCCTTTTTATTCAATTTTCAGTTATATCGCGTCGTATGCTGTGACAGATCATTATGAAGTTAGTAATTTGTAAATCAGATACGATAGGAGGCAGCCGCTCTAAGTACAAAAAATATTAACATTCAGGCCGATCTGGCTAGACTGGGGCTCATCGGGACAAGTTTGGCGGATGGCGAAAAAGTGCCATTGAGCACCTATGTACTCCAAGAGGTGCCAATAGTACTTGCCGACTTTATTTGCATATTCACAACCCCCTTCCAGCTACGCGCAAAAGTGGCTAACTTCGCAGAAAATAAACTTAAACTCTACATATAGGTACAGCACCTACTGAACTTCGAAATGATTAATTATTAAGAGGCGATTCGGTCCTTTGAATTTTACAAAATGTTACCTATCCCAGCAATGCATAATCATAAAGCCGAATCTGTCCGCATGTATCGCTGAATTAATTCAAAATTCATGTGAAATATGTATGTATACCTGTACATGTATCCACCCTGTTAATTTGGATTAATTAATTGCTTGCTAAGTGATGATGAATGAGAATCGGTAGTAGTTACATTTCATCCATTCACAGACTATCTATGACTATTTAGGATGTGTCATAAAAACGGGCATCAACGCACGCCATTAGACTATAAGGATAGTCAGTGACTGTGTTGATATTGCAATTATGAAAAGAGCAAGCGCATGCTCAGACGGCTAAAAGAGTAAAATAAGTAACAAATAAATATCTCGGTTGGAGGTACAAAACGAACCTACCGACCCTGGCGATGTTGCCTCGACGCGCGACGTGTAATATAAGTAATATGAATATTTTTAACTACAGCCTCTAGAACAATCCATAAGCAATATCCGAACGTATAATTTCTACAAAAACAAAACATTATTATGAGCATACTGATATTCGACATATGGACGAAATTCCAAATGTATTCAACAAAACTAGTCTTCATAATAACGCATTCATCTCACAAACACATTAATTATACAATAACAATTACATTATGTTCACTATAAACTCAATACGACAACGATAACTAAAGGTTGTTGCTGTTCTCCATGTGAAAATAAACTGAAACTTAATAAAAATCGATGAGCAAAACTGATATCTACAGCTGGCGACGTTGAATTTCAAGTATGCAAACGGGTACCTTTGCAGTTCCCAGATGCAAACTCATCTGGCACACGAGATGGCACATTCTAGCTATAGCTGCTTTTTTATACGCCATTAATTTTAAATCGTAATCCTCCGGTATAAGGTTTAAACTAGTCTGTTCCACACGCCCGCGATCAAGAGCCACCACTTCTCACTACTCGCAGGTGCTTTTCATAGATAGAGCTTAATTTACTGCCAATTACACGTAACCAACATATGGTGTACCAAGTAACAATCTCTTACCATGCGTAGACAGTAAAAATATGTATGAATATATAAACATTAAACACCCAAAAGCTATTATGGTGGAGGAGAGGTAAGACGTATGTTTTGGAAGTGGGAACTCGAAAAATGTCCTGTCACATTAGCAACCGCCAGAGTAAATAAGATGCATGGGAAGGGACGCGGTACAAACGGCTTTCGACGTTCATAATTTGCATTAAAGCAAGATTTATGGAAAATGTGTTAAAAAATCCCACCCGCGCGTTCTACAAATGTAGGAGAGACCCTTTTTATCGTCAAACGTTCACAGTCTGCTTTTATGTGCATTTTGAGAACTCTCGGGAAATCTCATCACACCGGAAATAAATGCTAAAACCTGACACTGATGATTGTCAAGGAGCTTTGTGAACGTTAAGTGTAGGTAAGATCTGAATAATTATATTCATTAGTAATTGGGTCAAGAACCTAAGTTAACTAAGTGAGCAAATATATTTAATCTAGGCCTCGAAGTGCCGAGATTCTCATAATTTAATTTCCAGGTTTAGAAATCTAACTAAAATTACGAAATCAAAACAGCAAAAAAAGAAATATAATTCATCGGCAAGTACGCATCACATCGAGCGGCTCTCGGGGCTTAATTTTTCAGCAGCGTATCAAGAAAGAAATAAAAACGGCAATGTCTTTTATAAATCTCCCAAGGGAAAGACGAAGAGGAATAATCGTGTCGATCAGATGGCCTGGTTCGAGTGAAGAGGCCCTTGCTTCCCGATCTCGAACCACTCTTGCGTTTACAAGTTTTATATTATGACACGTCTTGCAAGACTTCAAAGCCCCGGGCGAGAGCCATTATGGCTCCTGAGGCTGCAGCCGCGACACCCATTGTACGCGACGTCGAGACACGCCCTCGAGCCTCGAGCGAACTCCAACACTTTATAATGCCCAGCTAAAAGAACTCCGCTTCTTCTTCATTCCATTTCAAACTCTGGCTTTGTGGCCACTTACATCAACCGAGTGAGCTTCAAAGGTACTGCTTCGAGATCTACCTCTATGTTACAGGCAAACAACGTCCGTTCGGATATTAATGCTGATCAATTATTAATCGGGATATTCTCAATGAGTCTGTATGCGGATATACTATATACCCCTGTTAGTTTCTGTGCATTATTAAGTATACAGTTATTTTCCGAACCGTCGAGAACAATCTTTTGTGAACATGAAAGCCTCGTAATACTACCAAGCACCACCTCTAGGGCCATTGTGGATTCTGTTTCTTCCGTAAAAAATACTCTTGACCCGTTTTTGATTCAAGAGCTTAACAAGTTTGAAATTGTTTTGTTGCTTTTGCCAAATACTAACGAACTCCGCTTCGGAAAATTTTAATCTTGTAAACCTTTTGTTTTGTTTCATAATATTTGGTGTATTTGTTTCGAGGAGGCGGAACATATCTCAGCAACTTGAAAACTTTCCTCCTCGTAAATTTCCGAGCTTCCGTAGCCATTACTCTATTAAAAAAAAAAACAGTTTTTATCAAAATAACCTTTACAGAAACACGCAGTCATGAGGCGACGTGAAGATTACTTTATGAGGCACTTATATCTACCTGACAAGTCTAGCCGCTTTAATTTATATCAACCCTTATCCGAGGCGTTAAGGAGACAAAATCAATTATTTATTTATTACAAGACGGATCGTGGGAGAGGAGAAATTACTCGACATGACTCGGAGGTATTATGAATAGGGCGATGTCACGTACTTGTGTCATTTGTATCGTATCGTATCACGCGGGACACCTGCGTGCGACCCACACCTTCCTGTATGATGTTCAGGTGCTCACGGTGCTACTATTTGTCAAATCAGCGAATTTATCTGCTGAGATATACCTAGAGTACGTAGCTTACAAAGGTTAAAATGTGTAATAGTTCGTAATGATCTTCATCGCTTGCATCGCAAAAATTACCCAGTCAACAATGTAGCATCCAGGGCTCAATGCCCAGGAGATTCCGGACGCACATTTAAGTACTCGTGGACCGCATATTAATTCATAAAGATGAATAAAGTATTGAGATCTGAAGACGGTTGAACAGTTGCAACGCAATTCAATATTGTTTGAGACTATGAGGTTCTTTTTATTCATTCCGGATTGGGTTGAGAGCAGGCAGTAGAAATACCACGATCACATCGAGGAGGCCTTCTAAAATAGTGAGGTTCTTATTAACATCGTTGTTTTGTTCTGCAGCTCTGATATTGCTCATGCCTAAGGTCAAACCAAGGGATTATTATTCCATCAGTGCCCGCTGAGGTGTATCCAAATTAGGCTATTGTGTCGTGTAGACTCTTAGTCTTAGTATCAGTAAATAAATTAAGGGCGAGAAATATCCGCTGACTGCAAGTGATGTCAAGCAAAGCTTAGTTAGCAGACAGAGATTCCAGATCAGTACACTCTGCCGAGCAAATCCAATGAGCTCCAGAACACCTAGCTACGTAGGATATAGCTACTGTGTTGCCCAAATTAAAAGGAGTCCTAAATGTTATTTAAGTTTGAAACATTCCGAAAGTCTCTCGTGATTCGTGAATGTTCGATGCGACGGCGCGATGTTTAACTTTGCAATCCCTTACGTTCTTCAACGGCTATAAAAAGAGCCTGCCCCGTAGCCGTTCATTTTTTATTAATCTGGTTAATATGAGAAGACTTTTACTACTTACCTCAATAATTTAACGTATCAATAATGTTATTGAATTGTTGCGAAATACATTTATATAAAAAGTTAGACTGCCTATCAAAAGGAAATATCATAAGTGCTCATAAATAACGCATAATATATGGAGGACCCAATCATCGGCGATAACCAAAATCGTAAAGACGTTACATTGTGGAATACTTAAACTTATTGCGAAGACCCTTTTGTGTAGTGCCTACGCGCTCACGTACCCACATATTTTTGGTTTAATTATGTATTTTTCGCATAAGATAAGATTTTAGCGGAGTTAGTTATGCTTATTAAGGTATTAAAAATAAATTGAATACCTACCTAATTTTATACGATTCACTTTAAAAAAATTATGAATCCCTACTTCGCAAAATAAAAGTTTAAAATAATAAATTATCAAATAGCCTTGCCTGCCTTTATATTGTTTTGAGTTCGAAAGAACTCAAAACAATATAAAGGCAGTATCTATCAGTGAAGAGCTTTCGAGTTGCGCCCCGGCAATTAAATATATCGCAATGGCCGCAAGAATATTGTAAACAAGTGAAGCACAGCATTGTACGCACGGCTACACATCAAGCTATACAAAACCAGTATAAGCTGCCTTCTGATTGTACGAAAAACCTATACAATACAAGGTCAGCTAAAACTGGAAATGCATAGCTTGATGTGTAGCCGTGTGTACAACTTTTAAGCCGAACAATATTCCAGCAAAGCGCAAGAAACCGCCCACGTTGACGCGCCATAATCGCCATACTTCGCTGAAAAACCCCTAGGTCAGCAAACTTTCAAATATGAAAATTAAATAATGAAAACTCACGCAAGTTTGAAGCACGGCGGGTAAATCATATAATCCATTCGCCACAATCGGACCTTTACGATGTCATCAAATAAAAATAAATTCTCCACTTACTTTAACTCTTCGACTTCATCCTTCATCTCCTTAATTTCGCTCTCGTGCTGCATTCTCAGGAGACGCATCTGTTCAGCCACTACCTGGAGCTCGTCCCGCAATTGAATTTCGGCCGCGGTAACAAAAAGAATTCGCGTCACCGTCAGAAACACACACGTGAAAAAGCACTTCATTTTTACGCGATCGTAAGTTCTGAGTGCGAATAATCGCAAAAGGGGCGGCTGCCTCGCACGGTGGTCGAGACGAGAATGAGCGCGCCGCTCGCCCGCCGCGTCGTTTATACGACGTCAGGGAGTATGAAGACGCAGATGCGTTCAACAGTTGTCCAGACGCCTACGGCCTACGTTCGCAGCCTGTTTTTGAGATATCTAACTTAATGTAACAGATTTTTTTTTTCTGACACAATCTGTCAATAGGCTGTTAAACCATGCATTGTTGGATACAATAAAGCCTTCGGCAGATCCAGAAAACGGCCGCAATTTGGATTCATGACAGTATGCAAAATATTGCAACGCTCAAATTTGTTCGACCAAAGCAAGTGACAAAATAAACATATTCAGACCGTAACACCGACTACTTTTAATAAGCTTTAGTAAGAGGCTTTAGGGTTCATTACTTGTGCTTGTCTCCTCCTCATGCTTTAGTAAGAGCAAGGCGATTTTTTAATTGATCATGCCTATGCTCAATTAAGCCTTAGATATCAATTATGTAATTATCTGTTTCAGTTCGTACTTTACACGGAACAAAAAAATATTATTATCAGATCTCTAGATTATGCTACTGAAGACCTTCACGCGTTTTCTTTTTGCTACTTGGCTATCACTTTTTCTATTTGGACAGACTAGATGCGGAAGGTGAAAAGGCTTATGTCAAGCAGTGATGCGGAAGGTGAAAAGGCTTATGTCAAGCAGTGGCAGCGATAGGCTGAGTAGTTTGTTGACGACTATATCATAACTCATATCATATCAGCATAGGAAGTAAAACCATATGTTCAGACCACAAAAGAGACAAAAAATCCTACCCACAATTCCGAAACCCGTTAACAAGTTATAACAAGCCACACGTGAATATAAAACGATGCGAATTAATTAATTAATGTCCCGAGTACCCAGGATCCCGATGCCCGAGAACCTAGACTAGAACTTAAGATAACGTGTCTTTACTTTGCAACATAGCATCGCGAACGCATAACATAACGTATTTTTAAATGCAATGCAGGATATTCATTACTCCACACTTCACTCATTACACTAGCAGTCATCTGACTTCTCTACCTTGTTTTCTTGTAATATTGTCTAGATCCCTCCGATAAGTTTAAGTCTTAAATTTATCTTCTTATCTTACGATCGATCTTTCTATGCTCTATCAAACTTTTGGCCACTTTTCCTTCAGGCATCTTCAAGTGTTACCGCAGCCATATTTTTGTGAGTATGCTGCCTACATGCTATGCTATTTGAAATCTCAGTGAGCATGACACTCGTTACGGCTAGTTAGGCTGAGAATTACATACACAACACTTTTTGAACATCAAAATTACATAAGACAGTCCCCTACTTCCTAGTGCTATAGCTAGGAAGAAGATGTGGCGCAACAAAAAACTCCCCAGCAGCACAGCACACAGCACAGCAGTACAGTTAGAATAACTTGATTCTATAGGATCTAGTAAGTAATTAACATTACGAAACACAAAACATTAAATTATTTGCCACATGTCAGCTAGCACACGCCAATATACCAACAAAAACATTAAAAACTATACTCAAGCAGAAATAAATAATGAAAACATTTCAGAGTGTCATTACAAGTGCTACTCCACCATAATTATGTATTTTAAGAACGCCATATTTTGAACTGACGCCTACAATGTAAGGTCCGACATGTTGTGCTCCATCGCCCGTCATGAGATCCTTATTGTATTGCAGTTTCTTTTATTTTAAGCATCCAATTTTCAGCACCATATACCTAATTTTGACTGTCGAGACATTGACCAAGACCAGTCTTAAGACACTGCATGATTTCTGCATATTACATATTTATTTAAATAATATTCATATGAAATATTAAGCAATAATAGATACCGTATTTCTATTAGTATTCGTTAATATATAACATAATAATTACACTGTTTTTTTTGGGCCTTTTTTCCTGGATGTGTCTGAAGCTGTCATAACGTCTATCGTCGTCGTGTTTAACTGCCCCGTTGATCTCGAGGTTGCAAGCTCGACTGCTGAGCGTGGACCACTGGGTTCGATTCCCGGGTCGAACAAAGTGTTATTGGGTTTTCCATTAGGAATTTCTTTGCCCAGAGTTTGGAAGTTTGCGGTTTAATACTCCCATAGATCTCTCATAGAGGCTCTCCATAAAGCCGGATTGCCGTCCCATCGGACTATGAGAGTAAAGTGTTTACGCACACATTAGTGCACCATAATATCTCCTGCGACCCTGGCTAATTTCCATTGAGACACCGTGACCGAAATCGGTCGGGAGGTTATTATCATTATTAACGTCTATAACTGCTGTCCGCGTGTGCGTTCACTATCTAATTTCACTTGTCGACTGGCTGCCGTTAAACTGTCGAAAACCCAGAATATCAAATACGGATTGAACTTCGCAAAAAATCTATAAATGGATGATAAATTGAACTGTACATCAGTGAACCACAAAAAGTTGTCGATTGTGAAAAGTATAATTTTGAGTTCGCGAAACAAAACTAAAAGCTTTTAAAATATTGTGACAGGGCTAAAACAATTTCGTAACAACATGGGATCCCAGGAAACGGCCTTTAGGCTTGCAAATAATGTCAAAAATGGACTCTACCATATTTGATTTTGTATTTCGCAATGTTGTTAATAATTGCAAAAAACATTAAAAAGCAAGTAGTTAGTGAGTATAAAAATGTATTATAAATTGCTAGGTAATTTTACAAGTAGTTAACATTTCAGGGCCCTAATTCACTACGACTACTTGATTCCTTACCGAAACAACGCGGCAACGTCAATTCCTTAGCTAATCCCGCCAATCTCGCGTTCGATTTCGTTCATTGTGTAATAGAGAATTACGGCCCTAACCTTTCTAATAATATGCGACCACCCAGGGTATCTCACAAATATAATATCGGAAAATATCCGTTTGGAGATGCTGCACTATCGATTATATTGATAATATACCAAACTAACAGCGCAAACTGCGGCATACCTTAAGCTTCAGAGTGAAAAAGAGATTTAGGACATTAAATTCCATCTCTGAGAGTGTTTACGAGTATGTTTGTCTCAAACGTGTTCTTCCAAGAAACCAATTCATCAATTCGAATTGCTGGCCATTTACCCTGCAATCAATTCCTGCAATCAATGTGGAAATGAAGCAGTATCTCTACCAATCATAATATACAAACCGCTTTACAGTACACAGCTATTCTTTTGGTTTTATTTCTTTGAAAAGAACAGTGATTCGCTAGTTTCATATGAAACATATTGCTATAAATCTCAATTATTTATTTTTGCAACAATCAAAGCTATTATTCTTACATAGCTATGCTTTTATTAAAAAAAAAACATCGTTTAACTACATATATTACGTGTAATGCTACAGTTCAGTATATTTTTATTATTATTTGCTTGTAGCACTAATAACTTATTGAAATTCCTCTCTTAGTATATATTAAAGCCACCAGGTGGATGGGGAAGATATTCCACGATACTTATTAGAAAATAAAACTTATCTATGTAAGTACCTACCTAGAGCAAGTCTGTGGGTACTTGTGCAAAGAGTGTTTTGTGCTCCCGTGTGGTATGTTCTGCATATATCTAGGTCTGCATATATATTGGTTGCAAACATGTTCACTCAATCAACACCTGACTATTAATTCGCTGTTATGACTTTTTGCTTTCGTACTCAGTTTTGCTTTATTGTGGGTATAATTTTGAGAATACCCTTGATTTAAGAAGTATTTTCGAAAAGTTTGAAAATATTGATACGAGGTACCTAGGTACTGTTTCTATATTACTTATTGCCAATTTTGGCGCAGAAAACTAAAAAAAAAAACGCATCCAATTTTATAAAAGCAAAGCGTACAATCTAAACGACATACATAATTATGTACTTATGTCGTTTAGATGCGACAATAACGGCCGATTTTTGAAGTGCGCATAAAGACTTAATTTACTTCAATATCATTATGTGGGGCAGCCATTTATTCGTCATTTGAACGTTTATATTGAATGCCCATTCAGCAATTTGATATGAAGCCAATGAAACTGGCTATTTTAACAGTTGGGTTCCCACGACATGTGCGCGTCGACCACCTTTCATGGGATAACTACGTGGCGAAGATATATGGTTACAAATTCCTTGAAAGTGTAGCAAAAATACGTATAAGCACCATATTAAAGTGTGAGAACAATTTGGATAAGATTATATCTATTGGAACAGTAAGTGCATTATCGGTATGACATAATTTGCGAATTCATAGAATTAATAACTAAATTCCGAATTTCGTTTGTAAACAACAGTATGCACCTCTATCAATCGTAGTACACATTAAGTGAGTGTAGACTCAGATTTATTAGGCAACATCAGGGTTCCACCGAAATCCTAGGATCGCCTTGTACCATAGCTGTTCAAGTTTATTTGAATGAGTAGCTACCACACCCCATCCATCACCGTTGTTACCCCTAACAGGTATCACCAAGAGTTTTCATCTGACACCGAATTGGCAAACATTTTACCGAATAGCAAACAGTTTACACTTACAAAAACGGATTATGTTATATACCCATGTGACCGATCGGAGTCATATAGTGTATAGTAATGTTAGCTAGTAATTCATTGTATCTGATCTATCTTCCTCTCGATGACATTGATTGGCAAGATTTATAGCTATCCAGTATATACATATAGCAATCGGGTACTATTACTAATTTCAACGGCTAATTTACTGATTTGGATCTCATTATGTAGTCCCTGATTCACCTTTGTCATGGCGCTTCCATTGGCTGCGGTACGTTATAGTGTAGTTATATTAATTAACGCTACTGCCTTTGTGTAACTCGATGTTGTAGAGATGTCGGACACTGTTAGCCATTGTCATCGCTCTCATCACGGCAGATTCTAACCTGCGATGTCCGCCATCCATTGATTCCGAGATTATGTCAATTCCAGTAACAATGCCGGTTTCAGTGAAATTGGTTTGTCAAAGGCATTTACTCATATCCAAAATTTAATTCATGTAAGAGCTTAGATGGCTACAATGGAGCTTGGCTGTCCAAATATAATACCTAAGCACATATGCGTGGCGGCCTCTCGCGCCCGGCCCTGGTGCAAGCCATGGTCCGGAGCGAGAGGGAGTGGGAGGCAGTCGCCTCCTTCTGCGAAGCAGTCATGCTGGCGAAGGAGGTGGCGCGACGGATGCGGGAGAGAGCCTCCCGTCCCAGCCGCCGCGGGAGACGCTCCGGGCGTCGGGAGCCGCGTGACGACACCCGGCCACCGAAGGCGCGGGCCTGCGGGCGGAGAGCAATGGGTAGCTCACCGTCCGATCAGGACCAGGCCCGTGCCGGACGGCGCTATAAGTGTTCCACGCGCGCCTCAAAGAGTTGTCAGCATAATTTGAGGGGCCCCTTAGGACCGAAGCCTGCCGGGTCAGCGGGATTGTCCGAAAGGGTTACCGCTACCCCGGAACAAAAAGGGCGAAAGGAACATGGGTGGGTTTTAGTCAGTAAGAGTCTGACACTCCCTTCCCCCTTCCGCTCCACCCAGAGCGGGAGGAGTCATGTGATGATTTCCCACCAGAAAAAAAAAAAAAGCACATATGCGTCCAATTTACCGTGATTGCATGGGGTCCCAATAATATACTAGGAACAACTGAAAGGTACCTTTACTCTCATCTATTGTTAATTTCGAAATTTAGGTGGCCAGTGCTACACCAAGGCTACAAGTAGCCGATATAGTAAATAATCGAATTGTAAATATTATAGTAGTTTGCTCTAGTCATACATATGTACCTAAAGGGGAAGCGGGTTTATCGATACTGCAACTTCTTTTCTCGTGTCGACACGAGATCAGTAAAAGAATCACAAATTGTTGTGATGTAAAGATAAGCTAGTTTTCAAAGTAGTCAACAAACCCAGGGTGCGTACTTAAGAATCATTCACCAAGAGATTCTTTAAATATACCCCAAAAGGGAACGAGAGGGGTTTGGAACTTCGGATGCATAACTACTTAATTATGGGCATTCCAGATCTTTGAGCACTTAAAGTCAAGGATTGGTTTGAAAAGCTAAACATCGATTGTCTAAACTAAGCGTTTTCTAATCCTAAGGTGTAGTATATCAAGACCGACCTAAATATGGCTTCTCCTGATTGTCATCAAGGCCTGATGCCTTAATGACTATTGGAGACAAATACTTTTTTACAAAAAAAATAACTTGTTTATTGGAATACAAACAGCTTGTCAACGCTTGACGGTTAAACGACCAGTGAACCACAACTACGAATGCAACGCACCAACATGACTATAGGTAGGTAGGTACTTGCTGAATTTAACATTATCACCCATCGAGTGCGGATTTCACCAATGACACTAAACGCGTTCAATACAAGAGCTGTTAGTGTCAAAATTCCATGCCAATTATTACACTGACAGCTCTTGAACACGGTTTAAATGTGTTGAACGCGTTAAGTTTCATTGGTGTAATTTGCTCTGAACATAGAAACATGTAACCAACTTCGTAATTGCTTTATTATCCTAAGGTTGAATATCATTTTTAAAAAGAACACGTTTTTATTCTATAAGACAGTTGGATTGTTTCAACCATAGATATAGGATAGAAGGAGATATGCCCTGTAGTTGTAAATGTATCAGAACTCCACGTCGTTAAGACGATCCCACTACCGTGCCACTACTATAACATGTACATAGTTCAATAAAAGCAATAGATACAAAGTCGCGCACACACTTGCAATTCATAAATCAGAACGTACTACACAATCAATTATAAACCTTAACTCATCAAACATAGCGAGCATTTACCATGCACCGTACAACTTACTCACACAAAAACATCTGTCGCTATCGTTGTGCTGTGCAAAAGTCATTTATTTTACATATATACGCTAGTGATTGACTAAATCGCAAAGTTATCGGTTATCCCATTTATTATAGTACTGAAAAAATTTGGGGTTCTGAAAATAAAATAAATAAAAAACGATATGTCCAGAAAATATTATATTATAAACCAATAAAAAATAGCAAAAAAAAACCAATTTAATAAATAAATTTTTATTACATCTTCTCAAGGGTCTTCCAACCTGATTTAAACGTCATCTTTTTAGGTCTTCCAACTAGGTTAAAACGGTTGACAAATTGTAAAATTAACTATATATTTGTTGGGTAATCGACATTGTTGTCGACAGCCTACGTTAGTGGATCTGCACAGCCACATCACTAAGTGGCCGCAACCAGCAGCGGCCGTACCAAAATCAAAATCAAAAGTCATTTATTCAAATTAGGCTGAGAATCAGCACTTTTCGAACGTCAAAATTACAAAAGACAGTCCCCCATAAACGCCCGCCCTTCACCACTTCCTAGTGCTATCGCTGGGAAGAAAAAGTGGCGCAACAAACTGCCCAGCAGCACAGTTGTCTGTTCAGTTAGAAAATTGATTGTATACAATACTAGGTACCTATGTTAATACTAGGTGCCTATGTACCATGCGATGCACCGCATAAATAAACTATCGGTTTGTGATTTTTACATTGCTTGTCTAGTCACTTAGAGTGACATACTTAGGCAATGGTTAAGGAGCAATGTATTTACTGCGAAAATAGTACAGTCGTTGCGATATTTGAAAACAAAATTAACGTAATAAAAGCATGAAATATTTTACAATTTGTTGTTTTTCATGATTTTAAAGACAAATATGGTAAAATACTTATATTTATATACGGTAAGTGATTCCATAATTTACAAAGTTTTGGTTTTGGCTTTGGTTTTTACAAGAAACCACTGAACAACACGGCATTCTTATATTTTTCACGATCACGGTCGAAAGCGCGGAGACGGCCATTTGTCTAGTGTATGGTCATATCGGGCATGCCGCGACGACACAGTCACGCCTCCTTGCCACTTCTCCTGTTTTTTACATTGCTATGGTTTCAACCTTGGTGAAGGTTCAATTTCCTGTTGTCATAAATGACAAAGTAATTATGGGGTCGTCTACGTCGTCATAGGTATCTATATTTTGATACCTATTTCCTTAAGGAGGATGCGGTAGGGTAGCCCGCGAAATTTAAATTGTCTTATGTTTTTTGCGTCAGGCTGTATGTTGAAAATATGGTTCGCGACCGCAACAACACAGTGCCCTCCAAAAGTTAAATGACATTTCTTTCTCTTCAGCCACATATATAATCAGCCTATAAGTTCCCACTGCTGGGACACAGACCACCTCTCTTCGAGAGGGAGTGAGCTATAATCCACCACACGGGTCCAGTGCGGGTTTGATATGCCGGTTTCCCCACGATATTTTCCTTCACCGTTTTGAGAGCAGTGGTGATGAAATTATTTGCACAAAGTAAATCGCCTTCAAACCCACGACCAACAACTCGTAAGTCGGGTCTTTTACCACTGGGCCACCACTGCTCAAACAAAAAGTCTCATGCATCAAGATCAAAATATTATAGTAATTATTTTCATATTTTTGTACGACATTACGCGTCAGGGATTCGAGTTTTGAACAGGGAATTTAATTTAAAGTAAAAAGTGCTGATATTGTTTTATTCCCTTTACATGACCTTCCGTCACAACATGTAAAATAATTACACTTTGCCGATTCTACATTAATTAAAAATAACTAGAATAAAAAGAATAGAATGTTTATTTAAACGATTATCATTTTTTTAGAGCAATAATGTCCGTTCGTGTGTGACATGTCAAACAAAACAAAGTACCTGCCTAGTTTTGAAGCTAGTTCGATTTTTTTTTAAATCTCCGATACCAGGGCTTTGTTCACAAAAAGCACTTTTGTAGGAGTTAATATGATATGTGTAGTCTATAAAAAACAAAGTTTGGCTTTGATGCAGCACGGTACGGGATTCCATACATCCAAAACAAACATACAAAAAATAAGCATTATTATGATGCATGATTATTTTTTATGATAACTCGTGGGTAGTTGAATTAGTGAATAAAAAATATAAAAATGATAGAGAGTAAAGTTCAAATATTTGAAACCAGAAATTTAAATCATAATCACAGGAATGGAAAAAATGTCAACTAACTTTTGGAGGAATTGCAGAAATATACCTAATCATGTTAGAATTACCAACAAATCTCCTGAAAGTTACGGTTATCTACAATTGGCCTCAAAAGTCATGATTTTATGAAATAGTCATTCAATAGGGTAATATGAACTAAGAATGTTGTATTGATGATTTTAATGATTATAATTCTATACATATATGTAAAATACTGGTATTCAGCTGCATCCGGTTCGACTGGAAACCGACCCCGACAGACTTAGTTAGGAAAAGGCCAGGCAGATGACAATTATGATGAATTCTATACATACATATTTGTTACGGTCGCGAAACATAATTCGATCAACACACAACGTGATACTACAAATTGCAAAATTTTGCGGGTACGGACAACTACGCGCTTTGTTTCGAAAGCCAGGCGGCTTTTGAAACAAGGCGCGTAGTTGTGGACCTAACACATTTTGTAATACAACTCCTAAATATGTGTTTATGTAAGCCGACGAAGTTTCAGGTAAAAGCTACTGGATAATAATACATAAATACAGGTACACTGTACAGTTGCATTTATTTTGTAACGTCCAGAACAAAAGACTTAAACTAAACTCTACATTCAAAACAATACCATTGTTAGTTAGTAGTTTATTTCCATCTGACCTAATACTATTATAAAGCAACACGACGAAATATCTGCAGCAAAATGTCCTAGCATTCAAAAAAATCTTCCTAGCATTTTCCCAGTAGGGTCAGCTTCCAGTCTAACCGGATGCAGCTGAATACCAGTGTTTTACATGGAACGACTACCTAGCTGACCATCACAACCCAATTATTGAATAACACGATACCGCTTGGTAAGATTGGTTGTTAGAATTTTGGGCATCTGACTAAACGTAACAACTGTCAAAAATCTACGAATGACAGCCGAGACCAACCACTTTACGTGATTTCCGAGGCATGGAGGGGTCTCGATATGTAATGGATGGTCACCCATCCACGAACCCACCGCGGCAAGCGTAACTTCACCATCTATTCACCCGTGCAGCTGTTATTATTCAACCTCATGGTTATACACTCTGCAGTCTCGGCTCTCTACAGCAAAATGCATAATAGGTTCTAATTGGTGCGAGTTACACAACACGGAGGTAAGAAGACTACATGCTTAGTGGGAGCAATGGGCGCCAATTAGTGGGAAAACGATATCAAATTGCTAATTGACTTCGACTGCTCCTGACTATGACGCATGCTCATAAATACTAAATCAATAGAGTACGTCTGAGGCAATTGGGACAATGTTGTACGGTTCAACTAAATTGATTCATACGAGTATGCTAGTGGTCGCAAGCGCAACTGCTGAGCATGAGGTCCTGGCTACGATTCCCAGGTCACGCAAAATCTTATTGGGTTTTCCATCAGGAATTTCCCAGTAGTCTGGTATGGCAATAGGCTCGCCCCCTCTGACATGGGTCTTAAACATTACTGGCGAAATGTGGATGTACATATTATAGGTACGCCTCTGCTTATACCCTTCGGCGATTACGACGACGCGTATTGCTGACATTGTATCAGGCTTTTATGTTTACAAGATCCAATTGATTAGCATAATCAGCCTATAACAGTCCCTCTTCTGGGACACAGGCCTCCTCTCTTCGGGAGCGAGTGAGCTATAATCGACCACGCGGGCCCAGTGCGGGTTGGTGGATGTAACATGTCTTCGAATGTTTGGTTCTAGAACATGCCGGTTTCCTTACGATGTTTTCCTTCACCGTTTTGAGAGCAGTGGTAACACAATAAGTTACACAAAGTACTCGTAATTCGAACTTACGGCCTACAACTCGTAAGTCGGAGCCGTTACCACTAGGCCACCACTCTTCTTTCTGATTTGGTTGATTCATCCAAATTGAAAGACAAAAGTGTACCGTCTAACTTCGGCATTTCGAAGAGGTAGCTATTGAAACAAACATCTAACGAATTTTCCTCAGACTTGTAACTTTATTAAATTGTGTATGATACGTCGCATCCTCCATCCTACACGTGTCATTGCTCCTAAGCTCGAGCTTCTGAAGCTTATTCAGTCTAATTTGTTGTGAAATCTCTTACCAACTTCTGATTGGCTGTTGTTGTTGTTCGGGTGAAGCAATCACAGTACAGAGATTTAGGTCTTATTAAACTCATATTGCGTAACAGCCGTATTTTTTTTTTCTCTTGAGACGTATATTTATATTATAAAAAAAACTGTTTTTGGGAGACGAAATTGTAATGAAATTCTAACAACATTTGCATATAAATCAACAGTCGAAATGCGGCGGCTTTTTACAAGCTTTTTAATATTGACTTTATACAAACATTTAGAAGCATAAATCGTGTATCATTTCCACTTTTTTTCTTTATGTCACCTATCTTTAATTAACAACGAGCTGACCCGACAGACGTTGTCCTGTCCAAATTTCAATAATTCATATAAAAATAGGAGTTTTCCCGGAATTCGAACATAGTCCGGGAAACTTTTCTAACGTGTCTTTCCATAAAAACCTAACTCAGACTATTACGAATTTTTTAAAACAATAAAATACCAAATCGGTCCAGCGCGGTCCTCAAGTGTTGCGCTTACTTACTAATAAACTTTCATTTAGAACCACCTGAAGCATTTACTAATTTTCTTTAAAAAAAATGTCAAGTTTTAAATTACAAGTTTCATAAAATATTTATTTTTATTTTTAAATGTATGTGTACCTAATAGTCAACGTCGTCATCATCTGCCTAGCCTTTTCCCAACTATATTGGGGTCGGCTTCCAGTGCGTAATATGTACAGACGCCAGCAGGTCAAGCTACCCGAAACTGTCAAATTTTTTCAATAAACCTTGAACCTTAATGCTTCATCGATAAAGTTGAAAATCTATTAAAGAAATTTGACAGATTGTAGTAGCTTGATGTGCTGGCGTCTGTACCTAATAGTATACCAACTATTGTCCGCTGGAAACTGTCGAGTTAAAGCAACAGTCTAATCGGTAAAACTGACGAATTAGTGAAACTGACTAATCAACGAAACTGGTGAATAAAATAAACTGACGACTGAGGGAAACTGACCAGTGATACGCGGACTTCTTATTTTATTGTTAAATTAATTGAACTATCTACATTTTTTGCTTTTGATTAATAGTAGGTATTCGTACGTACATTGGTTATGTAGCGGTATCTACAATGCCACATGCGAATTACGCGTCATACTGACGTCACGCAAATCCTGCATCTCGCAGGCAGAGTTTACCGCGCAATTAGCATACATATAAACTTCCGGACATCACTCGTTGGGCAATTGCCCGCCAGACACAACACCCGTCTGGTCGGAGGATCCTCCCTTTTCTATGGAGGATGAGTGAACTTTACATCCTGTTCTTCATACCTCTAAAGTTACATTTCTTTGTAACATTTTTTTTTAACATATGTTTTGCAATAAATGTATAATATGAATATGAAATACCTATGGGCAGGAGCACGACAACTACCTAGATCGTATATAAGCAGCATGGTGAACACTAACAAAACCTAATTGACATTATAAAAACTGACTCGATTCGTTTTCAGATATTGCCATTAATAATTCTTGAGTACAAACCGAATTAACGTTCAACTGTATTACGTCTGAATCCAAGCTAAATAAAGACTGGAAATTGATATTGAATTTTTAAGGTTTTATGTCTCGTGCCGTCTTTGAAAACACAAGTTTTATAGATGAACACTACTATAAAACAAACAGCAACTTTGCTGTTAATAAGTTTCAGAATAGACGACTCGTGTCACATTAGGCAGATTGCTACGATACTATCTCGTTGTCTACGTATCTTGGGAATTGTAAACTGTAAGCCACAAGAAAACAAAGCCTGAAAAGAAATTAGCCAGCAAAAAGACATAGATCATATGTCTTGCATTATGTCTGACTATATCCTCCCTGAGAGCAGTGGTGGACTGGTGGCCCAGTAACAGCTGCGACTTACGAGTTGTGAGTAGGTTCGTTCCCAGACTGGCGCTTTACTTTGTGTAAATATTTTCATTACCGCTGCTCTCAAAACGATGAAGAAAACATCGGGAGGAATCCTGAATGTCCTAGAACCAAACATTCGAAGACATGTGACATCTACCAACCCGTACTGAGCCCTCGAGGTGGATTACGTCACACTGTCTCTCAAGGAGAAGAGGCCTGTGTCCCAGCAGCGGGCACATTATAGGCTGATTGTATCCTCCCTCTTCATTTCCCAGCTGAGCTAACCAGCTGTCAAATCCCTTCGTTTTCACTTTGGCTGTTTAGTAAATAATTGTTCAACCAAACATCGGGTAGCTTGACCACTAACGCCAGAATCAATTAGGGTTCCAGAAACAATACAACAACAAAAAATGTTATATTTTATTAATGCTCATGTCCCAAACTGAATGGAATTGTACTCACTTTGACCAAACAAATGCTTTTAACCTCAAAAGCTTACGTTATTTTTAGCGGCCGGGAAAATTGTACAATGGTAGTTCGCAAATGTGCATCCCGTTTTTATTCACATTACAGACGCGTAAAAGGGATCCCTGGCGTACAGAGTGCAGTAGCAGATAGTGTACTTGAAGTAGGAACACATCGTCAAGATTAACGATAAACTTATCTACATGTTGCAGGAACCTAACATAGTTAAACTTTAATAATTAAAGTTTAATTGAATACCTCGTCAAACGATTCTCACGTATAAGGTGATCTAAACTGTAAAACACTAGGTATTCAATTTAGTTCAAGTTAGGTCTGGTTAAGATAGGTTTCAGCTTGATTTGCGTTATCAGCCTATAATGTTTCCACTGCTGGGACACAGGCCTACTCTCGGTGAGAGGGATTCCGGATTGGGCCGTAGTCTACCGCGGAGAGTATGTCATACGTCGTCGAATTTTTGGTTCTAGGAATTTCCAGCCTTACCAAGGGGTATCGGTGAAAATTAGGGAAACATCGAGAAGAAACCTAGATTCATATATATCTACATAGAATAAAATAGAAGGAAGGCAAAACTATACATTCAATATATTTAATAAGAAGCAAGTAATTGCTATGAGGAAGGATTTTTTTACGTGTCTGATGGATTTTTTCCGTTTGTCTGTTTGTCGGGATGTATGTTCCGGTGTTCCGTATGATCGGCGCAAAAGCATCATTCACGCGGTTAAAAGCTAGTAGTTAATATAAGACTGAAGTCGCCAATCCTCCTTAATTGATGCTCATGTCTGTGTGTGAAGATGCCTTTACCCTGCAATAAGACAATTAAAAACACTGATTTGAGAGTTATGGGTCTAAATTGAGTACTACAATATGCGACAAAATTATATTCATTGAAAATTCTTAATTAGTAAGTTCCAACTTACTTACTGGCTTGACCCAAAATTGTTGAACAAAAATTGTTATTAGCAGCCTACTCTAGTAATTTCGTAAGTCTTCCTTAATCTTGGATGGGCCTGAACATGGGTGCGAGTCATTGTGCAGACACCGAGGACTCGACTTTTCAACATTTCCGTTTTTAATCAGAGCCTCCTTTTGTCTTGAGCCCTCTGTTCTTCTAAAAGGACTTGCGGAAATCGAAAACATTGTCCACATCTACATGTACCGTAACACATACAGGTTGGTATGTTTTGGGAGTCCTGGTTGGGTCAACAAAGACTGCTCTTCTCCATAATAAAAAAAAAAGTTGCTTTACAAATCCTGTGATCAAAATGGGATTGGCAGGCACCTCGTGCTGTTTTTTTGAGAATTTTTTCTGGTTGTTCAATCAGTTTAGGAACTTAGGGATAACATTACTGAAGTTATTGCGGTATTCATGGTCTTATACATGGTGTATAACGAATTAGCCACATTTTAGCTAAGTAGTGGAAATCAAATAACCGTGGCGCAAAATAAAATATATTTGACTTGGCCACCCTATATAATATGTGTGTATAACCTACCTATATGTATGGTGTTGTCTGATGTATGGAGACAAAGTTGCATCTCGCAATTCAAAATTAAACGTAGAATAATGATGTATACTCATAAAACCGGTTCCAACAGTCATTAGGTAATCATCATGCCAATATATGAAAAGGACGCTTCTTAGCAATTGAAACAAGACAAATTATTAAAAAAAAAAGTAACTATCAATTTTTACCTACCCGCATTCCTGTCAGGACTCACGCGCTAATTATTCCAAACTTCAGGAATACCTGAGTTTAAGCAGTCATAAGTTGCTCTGCAGAGATTTAACAACTGTCTCGGGCTAATGTACTAACACTTGAAGAGTTTCTTTTTTTCGTTGGTAGAGGCAGCTG
This sequence comes from Apamea monoglypha, assembly GCA_911387795.2. Classification (NCBI taxonomy): domain Eukaryota; kingdom Metazoa; phylum Arthropoda; class Insecta; order Lepidoptera; family Noctuidae; genus Apamea; species Apamea monoglypha. Next base: position 19,263,959 of record OU426914.1, on the reverse strand, counting down.
TATTTTCGAAGGCAATAAGGACAGCCGGTGCGTGCCCGAAGCGCGCGCTCTGATACTTTTGGAACCACATTGTTATTAACGACAGCTGCAACACACGCTCTTTTTTTTATATGGGACAGTTGAACATCTTCCTTGTAACCGGGTTCCGTATTATTGATTGTATTTTGTTCACTGTCGAATCTTTTCGCCAGTACCTTTGCGAAATGTTAGGTAATGTTTTGTAGTAACAATGGAGAAAATGAACCCACTCTTAATGTAAAATTGATCGCGCTTGTAGTTACTGACTCTGTAAGGCAATAAACTCCTGAGGGACCAGAAAGTTAACCCAGCGGGGCTAACTCTAACCTTCTCTCCCTCTAAATCAGTAAGGTAGGTAGCGACCTACCTTACTGATTTTGAGGGTGAAAAGGTTAGCGCTATTCATGGAAAAAAAGCTTATGTTAATCATCATCAATGTTTACCAAAAAGCTGTGTTTTTTTGTTACCCAACAGCAAAATAAATACACTTCTGCTCTATTACTTCAATGTCACTATTAGTTACCTAACAACAATGGGCTGATATGGACAAAGAAAAGATTACCAATGTATTGAAATCCATATTTTACCCCCCCGGGAGTTGAACATGGAAACATTTAGGGGTTCAACATGGTCGGGGGTAAAGATTGTGGGGGTTGAACATGGACTAATCCTTAATTTGTAACTTCTTAGACAGGAACCGTCTATAAAGCTTAGAGATATAAGGAGGTTCGCTTGAATCAATCAAAGTTTGTTTATTTATTTTACCATTTATGTACACACATAAATATAAACAGACAAGAAAAACAGAACAGAAAAAATAGGTACAGCGGTGATGCTTATTTCACAAGAAATCTTTTCCAGCACACCCGAGACAGGACAATAGACTAACGGACGGACTAACGGATAATAAACTATCGATTTTTTCCGTCGGCACAAGCATGAAACCAACGTATGTAGTTTCACAATATGCAGTAGCTGCATGTTTAGCAAAGTTGCCTTTTAAGCTGGACGACCGGACACATTCAGCTACTTACAAACATTACAACTTCTAGGGAACTATCAATAGGTAGGTAAGTACTTGGCAAAGCTTCATCGAAGCGAAATTATTTCCTGTATGCAATGTTGTTAGATAATTAAATTATACTGTTTGCGTATGAGGACTAAGTTTTTCGAAGTTAGATTCATGTTTCCTCAGTGTCTAACGAAGTGCTTTTTTAAACTTGTACTCAAGCAACTTTACGTAGGTACTTGAAAAGCTTTGTTTATTTTCAAACAATATTTAAAAATTATATTAATTAACTAATTATATTTCCGAGTTGACACCCTCGGGCCGTGGTGACCGAGTGCTCATGGCTTGTTCAAAGAAATCTCAAACGATTGGTTGACACTTCCCGAGACCCAAGGGTTGGCTTTTACCTTGGTCACAGGCTAAGTATTGCCATACAACGTGACAATGCCGCCAGTCTTTGGGTACATTACCAGTCGACAGCGATGTGGAGGAATTTTTCGACCCCATATTTTAGTTTGTTAATAGTTTTAGTTTTGATTAGGATTTTATAATTTTTTATTTTAATAGTTTGTTATATATTTTTATCCTCCTAAATAAATACTTAATATTTAAAAAACATACTGCACTTTGTGTAAATACTTTTAAATCGTACGTACCTAAAGCCACGGTCTTGACTGCGTGACTTAAGGAACCCTAAAATTAAGTAGGCACAGCCGATCATTCTACCTGAGCCGCAGTTTTTTGGTTTCCTCATTTTTGGCTATAATTTTAATGTTGTTTATATTTCGGTATCAAAGATTCGTGGTCATGACTTGGTAATTAGTAGTTAATTAACACCTGTCTGTAAATTGAACACATGGAAATGCATGTCGCACTTATTACAAAATAAGTATATACTTATTAATATAAAGTTACGAAGGAATAATTAAGAAATGTGTACTGATAAATATTCATAAAAACGACTCGAAAAATCTTCCGAAACCGCTGTAAATATAGGTTATTATTAATACTTAATTATGTACGTTGTCACTACATACTTACTTATTTACATACTTACAATATTTTATGTATTTAACAGACCAAATTTTCGGGACAGCCAGATTTTCTTTTTTGAATTTCTGAACAGCGTTTAGATGACTCCAAATCAATGTTCAATCTCAATCAATCTTGTCGTAGGAGTCCTACAACTAGTAGGATAACTACTGTTGTAGGACTCCTACGACAACCAGTTGTGAATAGCTATGCTGAACTGAATTTGGCTTGGTCATCATAACCGTTATGTATAATATTGTATGTCCGTAGATAAGTAAGTATGTAGTGTAATGTATGAGTGTGTATAATATTGTGTATAAGCATTACATTATCAGCCTATAATGTTCACACTGCTGATACAGGCCGCCTCTCTCCGAGAGGGAGTAGGCTGTAATCTACCACGTTGGCCCAGTGCGGGATAGTAAATGTCACATATCTTCGAATTTTTGGTTCTAAGACATATCGGTTTCCTCATGATGTTTTCCTTCTCCGGTTTGAGAGCAGTGGTGAGGAAATTATTTACACCAAGTAAAGCGCCTGTCTGGGTTCAAACCTACGGCCTACTTACAACTTGTAAATCGGAGCCGTTACCACTGGGTCATCAGTTCTCTCAAATTGAATAATAATGTAAGTATTTTTTTTTTGTTACTATATAGTATGATTAAAATCCAAGTATAAGTCGCCCCGAAACAAATATTTTGCGTAGTCAGATAGGTAATGAGTATGACTACAATCACGGTTTGATATGAAAAGGGAAAATGTTACTTAATTTATTTTATTATTTATGAAGATTTTATCAAAAGTTCACCAATTATACGCTTGATGCTCTTTCAGTAACAAATCCGTTCGTATTTTAGAAGAGCAACGCGTAGGAACACGTAAACAGATACGAAAACCGACTCAATTTATAATATGGATGTAGATATAGATGAGGCTTGCTATTTACAAGGACCCTGACGTTAAAAATAATCTGTAACACCAAACGAGTTTGCCTGGTGTGCCACCTTGACAGAAAGTCTCAACAAATCCGAGCCCGTTGTATATACACGCTGCGCGGGGTGGGAGTGGCGAGCGTCCGGCGGGCTGCGCGCGCACTCCGGCGCATATGCCGCGCCGCATCTGTCCTATCTCGCGCACGTTAGCATAGTACCGCACGGGCCGACGCTACAGGCTGCTCCTGTGCCGATCTATTTTGACACGTGGGGCTTTAAACTGGTTTTTAGGGGAAAAAAAATTGGGATGAAAACGTTATTGAGTGCGTTTCTCATTGAAAAAGGTAGATTTTCAGAATGCTGATTAAGTGCAGTAGAACTGCACGTAACATTTTTTCACTCAGCCTTTTTATAATGTCACCATTTTTCCAATGTGATATGTCCATGAGAAGGAGCTAGAGAAGGCCAAAAGCAACATCTTTTTTTGCTATGGTGGCAAATGGTGGATCCTTAACCTGGCCTAGCGTACGTATGGAGTGTCAATACTGTACAATCTTGAACGACGATAAAATATTAATGTAAACGTTCAGTATGAAAATAATATTAATTTTTTCTGGTGGGTAATCATCAAATGACTCCTCCCGCTCTGGGTGGACCGGAAGGGAGTGTCAGGCTCTTACTGACTAAAACCCACCCATGTTCCTTCCTTCGCCCTTTATGTTCCGGGGTAGCGGGGTACCCTTTCGGACAATCCCGCTGTGAGTTGATCGATTAAATTGATTTAAGCCCTACTTTAGGCATAATCGTTCCATACAAAACTTTTTATTTAACTTTTTATCTCAAGTCTATCTAATCAAATTAAAGTATCAAATATTGCGATGGACGCATTATCATCAAGGAGCGAGAGAGTCGATCAATCAACATCACTCTGTATATCGATATCGGCTGAGATCGCGGGAACACCTGCGCGCGCACCTGCTCGCCTCTGATTCGCCAAAAACGAACACGACGCATCACCTGCTGCCGCTCATCGATACTCCGGCGCAACCACTACTGATACTTTATATTTTTATTTCAAATATCATTACTCGACTTTAAGGTTTAAAAACTTAATAAATACGAGTACTTACATGTTTTATATATTTTACGTATGAATACTTTCTGGGCGGTCAATTTAGGAGTCCTACTACATCTACATCTTCTATGTTATTTATATACAGGGTCAAATTAAATTAGCTAGCGAAAATCCGCGGACGTGTTGAGTATCAATATCTCAACACGACAAAACAAAAAGAAATTAGTTTGACCAATACTTTTTTGGGGTCCCTGGCCTCAGAGTAAGTGCGACCGGTACTCACTTGAAATAACAGTTTAAAAATCTGCTTTTTTACTGTATAAACTTCACAGACATGATGATGCTCATCACGTCTGTGAAGTCTGTGAATCGATAACTCAACACGACAAAATTAAGGAACCAGGGGGTCTACTCCGAAGTGGTTTCGGCCGAATGTTCGGCCGTTTCCTGCTACGAAGTTACTATTTGGTTCGGTTCGGCCATGTGTCGGTCCGATCCGATCATTCGCACTTTGCACTTCGTAGTAGACCCCTAGATTTTCTCAACACATACTTCAAGAAACAACACAACCAGCGGTCGTTGAACCTAAAAAAAAAACATCAAACCTTTTTTGTTTTTATTTTATTGTGTCTAAATATCGATACCCATCCAGTTGCAGAGTTTCGCTAGCTAATTTAATTTGACCTATAAATAAAACAAAGTCGGGTTATTTACACCATTTACAACTCAAGAACGGCTGGACCGATTTTTATGAGCTTTGAATAGTTGGATTTGTCTCCGTCTCGAATAACAGATTAACAACATGGGAAAAATCACCAAAAAAATAATAATGAAGATTATTTATTCTGAGGCGGTGCGAAGTTCGCCGGGTCAACTAGTCTATCTATATATTTTATAGAGGTAAAATTTGTTTGTTTGTATGTATGTAGGAGGTAATCTCCGGAGTTAATTATCCAATTCTAAAAATGTTTTCACTGGTAGAAAGCTACATTATGTGTGAGTGCAGAGTGCAGTGGCTGTAAATTATGTTTACATCAAACATTTTAGCTTTGCTATCACAACTTTTGTCTAGCAAGTCTGAAAGAAATACCTCTTAAAACTGAATTATTTGCATGCGCTGCCTAAACAGTTGTATATAACTAAAAACAATGTATGGCAATCTGGACCGCCTTAAATAGTTGTACAAAAAAGTTCGCGACAACATATTTCTATATTTTATCTTTTAATATTCACTAAGTATATCGCTTTTATGTTTCAAAAAAGTATTTTTTTGACATGCTTACGTTTGGATAAAAATATAAATTTTAAATATGAATCCTCATTAAAATAAATTATTTAATGATCAACATCTTAAGAGATATCATAATTTTAAAATGACTCCGCAACAAAATCTATATCTACATATACTTATAATTAAGCTGAATAGTTTGTTTGTTTGAACGCGCTAATCTCTGGAACTCCCAGTCGGATTTGAAAAAAAATTTTTACATTTGATAGCCCAATTTAGGAAGGCTATTATAGGCTACTTAACATCACGATAGAACTCTTAGGGACCGAGCATATAGAAAAAATGTCAGAAAACGAAGTAGGTGATAGCGCGGGCGGGCGATGCGATACAATGCCGACGGGGTGGGTCTGAGAATAAGAAATTTCACGCGGGCGAAGTCGCGGGCAGAAGCCAGTACGTTATAAAGTGGGTTATAAACTTATAAGTGACTTAACAATAGATAAAAATTTTGTTTTTTTTTTTATTTATCTTTTAATTTTATTTTTCCCCAAAACTTACTTTACTTACAATTAATTCTTTCTTCTTCTTAGTGGTCATAGCCACATGAAGTTAAATCTAATCTAATAATATTATTTCAGGTTCTGGGCCTACATACTCATTTATTCATTTAATCTATGGTACGTTATCAAGTCAGCACCCTACCTAATTGCGTAACACACTATCAATGACAATCTGAACCATTTTGACGGATATTGCCAATCCATTGCTTCAAATGTTCGAAAAATGTTTCTGCTCAACAACGTAAAAAACGCAATGAATGTTGTTGAACTGTCAAAATGAAAGCCATTGCTACTGTTAGTGTGTTACGCAATTACCTCGCAGGTGGTTTAGCTGCTTCCAAGAGAGCAGAAATTCCGCTAAAGCTAAGTCGTATAAATTTAATTTGACAACGTTTGTATTACAACCTTTGTTGATTTTCAGGATTGAACGGAATTCAATTTACATGAGCTAAGTAGGTATGTATCTACTTATTAGTCTTGTTTGTGTGCTATGCAAGTGCGACATCCAAACTGGTTTGTTTGAATTTCCAACTATCGATGCCATAAGTCTCGAACTTCTCGAAGTGAGCAAAGTTACATCGCTCGGTAATAAAATTGTAGGTAACAAATTGGATAAAATTGCGCTTGGCCTAATAGTTGCAAATCCAGTCAAGTGTTACAGTCTTCTTTAGGACAACGGTCCTTACAGTACCTGTACCTTACAGCCTTACATTAGGTACTTGTCCTTCAAGTGCAGATACGAAAAACGATTAAATAATTCAGGCATAAATGCCAGACCGTTGAAAAATTAAAGGATTTTGTTGAACTGTGACGTATTGTCACGAGCATAAAAGTACCTTACGCTTACGCAAGGTTTCAAAGCAATTCTCTAGGTGTTACGAACATATGTAGTATCAATGAAACCATACTATTAAGAAATGGGTTTATCATAGGTTACTTATTTGCCCAAAGTTGCTATTTTTATACCAAAAGAAAAACGATTTTGTGTAACTGTAAGGTAGTGTTTCTCGTGACTGTACCCAGGGTTACGTTACTTTGTATTTTATTGCATAGTAATAAGTAGGTACCTACCCACTTAATTAGGTATATTTTCGTGGTTGTGCTGTAAAGGCTTTTATGCTTCTTCTTTCGACGTGTAACAGTCTTTGCCAGAAAATAATACAGGTACTGTATCTTGAGGTAGGCAACATTTTATTGATAAAATACAGTTTTTGGTTTGACGAGAATACCTATTATTCAATTGTTTGGTCATGGACAGGAGGAAAGGATCATAAAAATTACAATTTTGTGCATCCATCATCAAGTACTGTATATTCGACCTCGGAATTCCTTTACCACTTTTGACAGCAATTCCCAGTAAATAGAAACTTAATTTAGGTTGAAATTATCCAACTGTCACATAGGCACCAGGTTTATTACCTTGTCAGACGTGCAACTGACATTCAATTTTGCCAAAGAGATTTAAGATAGGTACAATAGAGAGGCTATGCAAAGAAATGTCATAGAAAAACTGTGATCCCATGTCTCAGTAACGCCATCTAGTATAATATAGCAAAATTAGAGCGGCAATTGGGAACATCTTAACACAAAAAATTGCAAAAATGAATTAAATTTAGTAAAATATATTCAGCTATTGCACGGTAGGTGGCCAGTGTGGTCAGTGTTGCCAGATCCGATTTTCAATCCGTGGAGTAAGCCTGAAAAACCTTATATACTTAGTTCAAATGGTAAATAAATATAAAAAAAACTAAACAAATTAAACAAAACTTGTCTCAAACAGTAAAAACGATTTTAGAATTGTATTCGCTACTATCCATTGTCCGTGTCGCCGTCTATGACTAGGTATCAGTTTCAGTGTGTGTTTATGTACAGACGCCAGTAGGTCAAGCTACACGAAACTGTCAAATTTTCCCAATCAACCTTGAACCTTAATGCTTTAGCGATAAAGTTGAAAATCTATTAAAGAAATTTGACAGATTGTAGTAGCTTGATGTGCTGGCGTCCGTACATTTTAAAATAAAATCATTTCAAATGTGCCTGCTTTGCAGGTTATTCCGCTTTTTGGGTAAAGTAGAGCTATTATATCACAAAGCGCATATTTTCTTTGCAATATTGTCGGTTGCGTTTCGGTTTTAGCAAAATATTTTTTTTTCACGTATGTTTGCAAATATTTGTAAATCTTGTATCCGTATGTCATGTATACGTACATCCGAGGCGAGGTCCAAAATCCGTAGATCTATGAAAAAATCCGTAGGTCTGGCAATACAGGGTGACACTAAGTAGAAAGTATAAAACCTGTGGTAGGGATTTTACCATTTCGATATAAATGTATCGATAATATTGAAAAAAGTTACTAAGACTTTTTTTTTCGCATTTGAATAGATTGAAACAAGTGCCAAAAAATTAGGAAAGAAATAATATGAGTAGCAGTTTCAATGTTTACAAGTTATTTATTTATAAAATTATTTTTACATACAAATTACTAATTATCGTTATTATGATCTAGTGATCCAAGTGTCAGACTGCAGCTGATGACGAGGACATGAATGCGATTCCCACAGGACACAAATATTTTTGTGATGAATATAAGTGATTGTGTTGGTCCGGGTGTTTCTTATGTTTATAAGTAGTATTTCTTTTGTAAATAAGTATTTATTTACAAAAGAAAGTATTTAAGTATTATATCCATTGCGTAGTATCCATAGTATAAGCTCTGCTCTGCGGTTTGAAGCAAACAGGTCAGTCGACCTTGCGTACGTACAAAATATAAAAGTCAAAAACACTCATACCGCTAATATTGAGGAAACTACGGACGTTCTATTTAAAAATGTTATGCCTGACGATCGATAGAATAATGATAGCGACTACCACCACCACATCAGAGCATGGGCTACCTGTGTCCCCAACGTCAGACCTATCATCCATTGACGAACTTTTAAAAGTGGTTAACAAACTCCCACTTACTAAAGGATCAATAAAATAAAATTTTAACCGGTTTACATCGCGTTCAGTTTTTAATTTCTTGACGTTCTGAATACCTAGCACGTCCACTCAAATCTGTGCGGTTATTTCCTCAAAAGATAATTTCAGACCACTTCACTTCTAGTACAGGGTACCGATCCTTTTTTTTTATTGATCGACCAGTCTTTCCGAAGTAGATGTCCTCTCTTTTATAATGCTTCGAGCATAATTTTGACGAAGCAGATGGAAACCAATTTTCTTCTCTACGGTCTGTCTGAACAAACCGTATCCACTTTTCACCTACATGAATTAATAGTACTTGTTCATTTATTGACATTTAAATAAAATGACATGATTATCTTCAAACAGTATTATATTTTAAGTGTTATTTATTATTTACCTTAATAAATATTATCGATAACAAAATCGATAAACAACATCACATCTCAACGAGGCAGTAGTAAAACTACTCCGCAATAGAGGGCGTTTATAACAAAATTAGCAAATTTTCTAGATCTATTTAGGAAAATTGTTTAATTTTAATTACTGAGTAAATATAAATAATTCATACGAAAATAAACCGAAGTTAGGTCCAGCCGTTTTACTATAACCAGATTTACAATATCGCAATGCGCAACTTGGCATATTTGCTTAGAAAATATTTGTTTTTGGTGGACACAAATACGTCTTGACACGCAGGCGTACCACACTAGACTGAGCGACTTTTGACCACTAGGACAAATGTATTGGATTACGATTTTGTTCGCAATGTCCCGTCTATTGTCAAGTAAATAATTTAATGTGTCAAGTAAATAATTTAATGTCTTTGAATTTTGCTAAACAAACAGTTTATTAATTTAGACTCATACACCCTGTCAGTTAGTCAAAACTGTAATTTTGTTCACCGTTGCTGGCGTTTTAGATACGAATCCTTTGCACAGGAATATAATTAAATGACTACACTAATTACTTTACTTTGCCTAGCTCAGAATCATCCAGTTGAAGCGTGATAAGCCAACCACGCTTCAACTACAAAGTGCAAAGGATTCGTATCTAAACACCATCAACGGTGAACAAAATTGCAGTTTTGATTAACTAAAAGGGTGGCAGTTTAGCTTAGCAAAGCAAAACTAAACTCGCACAAAACTGAAACATCACATAGAAGTTTTGATTACTGCGAATGGTTACGAGAACTGTGTGTTGCATTCAATTAACGGTATGAAACTTTTTATTCTAACTCGATTTCAGTGTTTGTAATAGTATACCTGGCTTTGACAGGACTTAGCCCTCGTACACGGAAGTAACAATATTGCAGCGGGATTTTATCGCGCACTGGTTATTCAACCCTTCAGTGTTGAGCCGAATATTGAGAATCCAACAGAGCGTATTTCAACGCGTCGAAAACTGTTGAATTTCAAACTCTCGGCGCTTAGCAGAGCCTTGAAAATCCAGTGTGCAAAAAAAAATCGCCACGGGAAAAAGTCGCCCGTGCGTACTTGGGCTTCGGCTGGGAACGCGTTAGGCATTGCGAAATGTGATTTCCACGTCAAGGCTATTGTGATGATCTGTAAAAGTGAATGCCGAATCCAATTTGAAGATCAACGGGGTAGGTAATTGCGTAACACACTAACAGTAGCAATGGCTATCATTTTGACAGTTCCACAACATTCATTACGTTATTTACATTGCTGAGCAGACAACATTTTCGAACATATGAAGCAATGGATTAGCAATATCCTTCAAAATTATTCTGATTGTGAATGAAAGCGTGTTAAGCAATCAGGGTGCAGTTATTTGTTGATTAGATTAAAAATATTACGATAGAGTACTGTATAAAAGATATTTTTTTAATGTTGAAGAGAAAAAACTATAATTATAGGCACTATATTATTGTTTTTTTTTTTTATCAAATATTAATTAACTTCTTATAAATCAATTGAGAGCTATTGGTCCGAACGCTCAAACTTGTATAAAAATAATCAAATTCTCAATGACACAAAAATTTGATCTCCTGTGAAAATTGTAAGAGGTGAAGGCCAACATAATTTGAATAACTGTCGTGCCAGCGACACGAAAAAGAAGAGATCGCAAAAATATGTGACTTTCCACTGGAAGCCTACCTATTAAAGGTATATCTGACAGTAGGTAGTAGTAATTTAAAACGAGAAATGTCAATAATAAGTGTTTTTTTTTTATTGGCAAACGGATGATGCTGACTATTCTGCCAGGTTCAATTACCTACCCATAAAGTAGTTGAGTAAAGTGATGTCAGAGATTTTGTGACAAAACGAGGTATCAGATTCTTCAAAATTTAACTGAGTAGGCAGATATTTATAACGTTAGATATGTCCGATTTTATTGCCATCTAAGAGGGGACACAACTTTTTGAAGGCGATGCAGCTTCCTATATTTTTTTAAGCCGATGCAGCTTCCTATATTTTGGCGTCTCATGTCACGTCAGATAGTTTTGATTTACATCGATGTCACGTATTTCTGCTGTCACGTGTAGGGTAGAGTAGGGGCTTGTGAATAACAGCCACACGGGTCGATCGATTAGGTTAAGCTACGCTTGCCGCGGTTGGTCCGTGGATAGGTGACCATTTTTACATACCAAGACTCCTCCGTGCCTCGGAAAGCACGTTAAGCCGTTGGTCCCGGCTGCCATTCGTGAATCTTGATAGTCGTTACAGGTAAGCAGAAGTCCGTAAACCAGACAACCGGTCTTACCAAGAGGTATCGTATTACCCAGTAACTGTTTTGTGGAGGTCAGGTAGGCAGTCACTCCATGTAAAATACTGGTATTCAGCTAAATCCGGTTAGACTGAAAGCCGACACCAAAATGATCACATATATTTGCAGTCATCATGACGACAGATATGTATGAATGAATCATGAAATCAGATATTATTATCCGAGCTGCCCATCTATACTATAATATTATAAAGAGAGAAAATCTTTTTGTTTATATGTATGTAGGAGGTAATCTCCGGAGTTAACGATCCAATTCTACAAATGTATTCACAGGGAAATAGCTACATTATGTTGAGTGCTATAGGCTATAAATTATGTTTACATCAAACATTTTAGCTTTGCTATCACAACTTTTGTCTAGCAAGTCGGAAAGAAATACCTCTTAAAACAGAATTATTTGCATGCGCTGCCTCAACAGTTGTATATAATTAAAAACAATGGCAATCTGGGCCGCCTTAAATAGTTCTACAAAAAAAATCCGCGACACCATATTTCTATCTTTTATATTTTAATATCGCTTTTATGTTTTATAAACGTTTTTTTTTGTCCTGCTTACTTCTTGATGAAAATATAAATTTTAATCACATGATATCCATGTGATTAAAATTTATATTTTCATCCTTGATATTCAAGGAGATAAGATTTGCCCTTTACAGTATGTCAATTGGTCTTATAGTTTCGGAGATAACATAAAATTACTAAAAATTCATAATGCCGCTAAAAACATTCACGAATACAACTTCCATTCATCGCCTGCACATGCTTTGTGCAGACGTTTTATCCATTCACCCATAGAAGGAGTTGTGCAAATACGTCATCTTTCTGAATTGCCGCGGATTGATTATCCTCTCGATTTTAGATTTATCTAAACTGAAGAGTTTTGGTTAAGTGCTAATCTCAGGAATTAATTGAAAAAATATTTTTGTGTTGGATAGTCCGTTTATCGAGGAAGGCTTTGGGCTATATAACATCACGCTGCGACCAATAGGAGCGGGGAGCATCAATGGAAAATGTTGCAAAAACGGGAAAGATTATTCCTTTTTGAGACCTTCCGTTGCGTGCGCTGTGCTAAACGGTTTAAGTTACGCAAAAATCATGTATGATGGAATTGTTCCTCTTTAAAAGTTCTAAAAGAAACTCCAGCATAATTATGTATATCTTTTAAGATTGACTCACTGTAACCTTTTTTATAGTAATCAAATCTGTGAGAAATTGATGCATTATTTGCGAAGGTGTTTTATCAACATGATATTAATCCTTATACAAATAAATACGTTATTCATCACAAGTATTTAAACACACTTACAAAATTGCCCATGACAGCACTTGATTTCAATCAATATCTTAGGAGATATCATAATTTTAAAATGACTCCGAAACAAAATCTATATCTACTATTATAATTAAGCTGAATAGTTTGTTTGTTTGAACGCGCTAATCTCTGGAGCTACCAGTCGGATTTGAAAAATTATTTTTAATTTGATAGCCCAATTTAGGAAGGCTATTATAGGCTATTTAACATCACGCTAGAACTCTTAGGGACCGTGCATATAGAAAAAAAAGAGTCAGAAAACGAAGTAAGTGATAGCGCGGGCGGGCGATGTGATACGACGCCGACGGGGTGGGTCGGGGAATAAGAAATTTCACGCGGGCGAAGTCGCGGGCAGAAGCTAGTAGTAATATATGTATTATACTCGTGACCCTACTATCTACGTACCAAGAAAATAACTTTTGAGATTCTTTTTTCGTCATTACTGTAAGTTCTTGCACTCCTTTGATACCTTCTACCGCAGACTTTCTTGTTATGTTCGGCACACTTCCTTTTAAGCGAAGTTTTTCTTTGAAATCATAATTGCGATGCATACAAGGTGTCATAATAGGTTCAACAGCGACGAAAATGATGGTGAATTATTTCAAATTATTTAGCAGTAATTACCAATAGTCATAAAATTTTGTTTAGGTACCACCAATAAGCTTTAACTTGTTTATTAATTATTTTTCATGCAATTGATACAACATTTTGTATAGCTAAACATAAGATTTATTATGTTTAGGTATTTAATTTTTTAATTTATTTATTTCACCAATAAGTTGAAAAATTAATTACATGAGTAAACAGTATAATATTTATCTTCCCCACTGAACATTTCACATCGGCCGTGATAAATATATTAAACTTTTAAACCTTTTGTTTGAACATAATTTCATTATTTGCCAATTTTACGCTTTTAGTTAAAATTCATCAACACAAGCAGCAACTACACACCACAATGTAATTATTAACGATTTTACGTAGGCCATACCTACATAAAGTCTATTCAAATTGATGGTATTTCAAGTTAAACAAAAATCAACTTTATTAAAATGGGAATTGGGTTGATTTCAGAGTGACTAGCACTCTTGAAAAAGTTATAAAAATGTTTGAAGTTGTAGCTTAAACTGAACTTGATTGTGTAGAAATTAAAGTAATTTTTCCATATGTTTATATTTGTTCACATTTTTTGCAAATAAGTCGCGAATGCAGATTGGTGCCTACACTGCCTACCTACCTGAAAAGCACCGAAAATACTACACACTCAAAAATGATAACAATATTCATTAAAGATAATGATTTTCCTCATAAAATCGTGAATATAACTTGAAGTTCCCCGCGGTTTCACTTGAATGCTAAGAAAACTATGCATCCAAATCCTTCAGCCGTTGCTTAACCTTTTCACCGCCAACGTACACAGAAGGCAACAGCGTCAAGCTATAAATGTATATCGAAATATACAGTAAACAGTAGTTACGGGGGTATCATCATATCGATGAATGAGATTTATACGAGTAAAGTTAAGTTTTATATATCATTTTACGAATTTAAATAAAAACTTATTAAATATTTCCATATTTGTTTTATTTCACAGTATCCCTAGTAAGAAAAACCAGTATAAATTAAAGTATCAAAGAAACAAATACATAACTCAATTAGAGCTTTAAAAAATGAGGTACATCTCTATTTGTTTCATGACGTCATTCTTTGACTTCATTTCAAGTCCATGGCGCTCAGAGCACGTTAAATTCAATTCTGATTAGGGATGTGGTCTATGGTCTTTCTTTCTTCTATGTTTGTCTACTCCCATGTTTTTCCAACTACTTCAGTCAACGTTTTATACCGTAGGTATCTAAGCGGCAGAATTTTTTACTGTATATAAAGTGTTTTTCGTCGTGTTTTTCGAAATGGAAAGTAAGTATGTATTTAAATTATAACACACTTGTAGCAGTGTACCTATCACGGCACTGTTTTCAAAGCTATGTCTCTGTCCTTTTCTTTACTCATGTAACTGTAGCGTTTACCCGTCAGGTCGAGCATTCAAAAGCCGCGGTCCCACAGCCTGACAATGGACAGGCCGAGCCGAGCATTACAATAATAAGGCATAAGGCGATTATAACACCGCATTGCAAGCGCGGAGCGGCTAGAAAACACTATCTGCGCGTTGGACGCGCCCCCGCGCGCTGATTGCGTTTTCTATACAAACTGATGTAATCTGCCAACCCAGTTCTTCACTCATATCACTATTTTTTTACATAATAGTAAAATATAATACTAGGTATACAAGAGTGAAAGAAGGATGCGTGCGTGCTCACACGATTAGTGCTGCACAGGCTGCACTATGCCAAAGTGACCTGGACAGCCGTATGCTTATGACGTCACAGAACGACTTCTTTAATAGTCCGTGGCGCCCGGGGCACTGACAACCAATTGTTTTGTAGAGATGGGAATATAATTATCGACAAGGATTGGTAACAACTATTTAATTCCGGATCGGCACCCATCTGAAGGTCGAAATTCGTCAATATTCCCTTTGTTATAAAGTAGTTAACTAAGTTCATATTTTACTGACCTCAAATTGTTTTCGATAGTAGTATTTATAAATATTTCAGCGGGCGAAATCAAACAGTGATAAGTTTCGTGTCACATCACTGGCTGACTATATAGTCCTTGGCGTTCTGGGGTCATTAAAAATGTTCGCAGTTTTTGTTTTTCGCGATTTTAATACAAATAAGGGCTTCTTTTGTGTGGAAAAATAAGAAATATGGTATAAGACATATTAAACAATAAAATGAAACAAAGCTTTTAAACACAGTAAATTTATTTTTATAAGATATTTAAAATGAAGAACTTCTAATGAAGTCGTGGCGCTGGTGCCACGAAGATCCGGAACTTCTATTGAAGTCCGTGGCGGTGAAAAGGTTAACGTTAAAGTGTTATTGTGGCCGAAGTAGGAAAATATAGGTAGGACCTAACTACACTCGTGAATCGAACTTACAATCCTGTGCCAACTTGCTGCCACTGCACCATTTGAATCATCGCCTCTTCTCCTGCTGAGCATAATCAGCCTACAGTGTTTCCACCGCTGCGCTGGGACACAGGCTTCCTCTCTTCAAGAGAGAGTGGGCTGAAATCTACCACGCCGGCCCAGTGCGGGTTGGTAGATGTCACATGTCTTCGATTTTTCCTTGATCTAGGACATGCCGATGTCCTCACGATGTTTTCCTTCACCGTTTTGAGAGCAGTGGTGACGAAATTATCTACACAAAGTAAAGCGCCTGGCTGGAATCGAACTCACGACCTAGGTACAACTCGTAAGTCGGGGCTGTTACCACTGGGACACCACTGATCTGTAAAGCTTAAAGAAAATTCGTTTGCAACACAAGATATTTAAGTAGATAATTATTAAATCCAAGACACGTGAGGTACATATACACCTACAAACAGACCAGGCCCCCAAATGGCCGCTAGAATCCTTAACAAAATAATGTGCATTAGCAAATTAGCGCAATCACCTGGGTTATTAATAAACTCGGAGTAAAGTTACTTAAAAAAAACCGGTCAAGTGCGAGTTGGACTCGCGCACCGAGGCCGTACAAATTTGTAGGTATGTAAATAGTTTTAAAATTATCTTTTTATGTATGTTACTACAAATTTTCGGTTTTCGGATTTTTGCCTTTACTTGTGCTACATGACGTTGCTTCTTGCCAAATTTCATGATTCTAGGTCAACGGAAAGTACCCTATAGGTTTTGATTTCGGAACATAAACGCCCGTATCTTTTGATTGCGTTGACTTAGAAGTTTAATTTTTTCACTGCTTTAAGGAATTGCAGCCTTGAGTATTTGATATTAATTTCAACTTTTTATAATTGTGATAACTCCACGCGTTCCTGACAAAAAGTCTTGACTGGCGGCCTGACATACGGACAACGAAGTGATCTCATAAGGGTTCCGTTTGTCCTTTTGAGGTACGGAACCCTAATGAATAATTAAACTGAAGTTAATGTTATGTGTTGTTCTTTTGATTTACTCTCCTATCGCAGGTATCATCATCGTCATCAGCCTAAAGCAGTCCACTGCTGGACATAGGCCTCTCCTATTGCACGCCATTCAACTCGATTTTCGGCAACTCTCATCCAGCTGCTACCAGCCATCCTGCGAAGATCGTCGCTCCACCAGTAAGTTGTAAGAGATTTCTTTAGAAATAAGCATCACCTTTACTGTACCCTGTGTAGGTATACCTATACTGTACGCGTGTATTTTTTTTCTGTTTCTTTCTTGTCTGTTTATATGTGTGTACATAAATGGCTAAATAAATAATACTGGTAGTAATCGTATTAACTTTAGTTATACATTTATCTGAGGTTTAAGTTTTGCTTAGTTTTCCGGGTTCATTAATAAAGTGGGTTAGGCAGACACTGCTGCTGCCATCTTATGACACAACTCGTCAGTCGCCTTCCATGCGACACTGGCATTCCACGGGAGACGAGCGAGGGTTGTGTTGTGAGCCTGGTGCAAAATCGGTCTGTTCGGGGAAGAATAACGGCTAGATGGCGCTGAAGTCAACAGTTTCTGTTTTATTTTCTGTCTATTATAAAGAGAAACGATTTGATTTTTTTGTGTTTGTATGCTTGTTTGTTATACTTTCACATTAAAATGAATTTCACATTAAGCTGAATGGATTTGGATGAAATTTGGCACGCGGGGTCAAGCATGCCCTGGAGATGGACATAGGCTACTTTTTGTATTGGATCATAGACAAAGTCACGGGCAATAGCTAGTCTTAGATAAACCACAAATTAAACTTATTATTTTCGCAAATGTAGATGTAGTGACCAATTCGCAAAACAGTACTTACTAAAAACAAACAAACGACAAACAGCTGACATATGTCAGACTCCTCAGAAATTATAAACATCTTGCAAGCCGTAACGACGTATAACAGGTGCTGTAACCACAGATAGGTGGTTACAAGTCTTTTAAAGGAAATCAGTGCTTCGGGCAAGGGAAATAATAAACGGTCATTTAGTATTTACATTTATTTTACAATCGTTGGGACGGTCGCTTTTATCACAATGGTTTTCATTCACTTTTAAATGCATTTATGTATTTATAAGAGATCATATTTTTTTATTTGTTACAATTTCTGGATACTTATAGCATTCAATATTACCATAATTTGATAGTTTTATGAACGAAAAGAATAATTAGAACATGTTTTCTTCGCCAAATTCAATAAAATTTAACTATAAGTTTATCTTTTATGTATAACTTTACAAACAGTGTCTATA
Source organism: Apamea monoglypha (assembly GCA_911387795.2). NCBI lineage: Eukaryota > Metazoa > Arthropoda > Insecta > Lepidoptera > Noctuidae > Apamea > Apamea monoglypha. Next base: position 19,245,789 of record OU426914.1, on the reverse strand, counting down.
TCATGAATTGTTTATTCGAGAGTCCATAATACCTACAACACTTTGATGAACGCCTGCTAATGCTATGGTATCTTAGAAGAGCGGTGACCGCCCACATAGCGTCCGCAATTTATCGGTGAATGACGTCACTGAACGTTACCTATGAAAGTAAGTTGGTGTGTTATTCTAGAGAGCGTTTTTGACACCATAAAGTTAAACCCATGTCATCATTTTCATGACAGCGGCCGTTATGTGCGGTCACCCGCTTTTCTATGAAACCGTGCCTTTATCGCAATAATTTCTATTCGACGCCACATAACACTCGAGCGAGTCCTTAGCAAGTAAGAAAGACTATTTCATTATCTCTAATGTAGTCTTCTTGCATGTCTTGCATATTTTCTTCTTGTACAGACGCCAGCACATCAAGCTACTACAATCTGTCAAATTTCTTTAATAGATTTTCAACTTTATCGCTAAAGCATTAAGGTTCAAGGTTGATTGGGAAAATTTGACAGTTTCGGGTAGCTTGACCTGCTGGCGTCTGTACCAATAAAACTAATTTAGAGTCTTCTAATAATAACGGATACTTATTCAAAAATCGCTTGGTACAGGCACATGTGACTACAATCTTTCTATTTGGTAATTTAATATTATTTTAAAGAAATACATTTTGTTAAATATTATTATACAAAGGACGGATGGTTATCAGTATCACACAGTCAATAAAGTATTTTTAAGCATTTTCAATGGATCATCTTTAAGTACAGACGCGAGCACATCAAGCTACTACAATCTGTCAAATTTCTTTAATAGATTTCAAATTTATCGCTAAAGCTTAGGTTCAAGGTTGATTGGGAAAATTTGACAGTTTCAGGTAGCTTGATGTGCTGGCGTCTGTACAAGGTAATTATTACTATGATTAAAATTCATTTGAATTAAGTCAAACTGGATAATTATGGGCCGATTTATCAATCGTAGAATGTTACGTTTATTTTTTTAGTAAAAAATCTTCTATCTAAATCTAGTTATGTGAATTCTGTGTGTTATAATTATTTTAAGAGTTTTTATCAGACCAATGGCAAGGTGGTGAAAAAGCGATTGCCAAAGTAAACCTCTATTCATTTATTATCACGTCTGTTTTGTCCATAATTATTAAAGGATTACTTTTGCGGGCTCGATCAGGGATCGTAACCTCAAGGTTACGATCCCTGATCGAGCCCGCGATTTTTTATATGCGTATTTAAAGTTAAGAGACGGTGATATTTAGTTTGGATTTAACTTGATTGAGGATTTCGTGGTAGGTTCGTCTCTTTCTTTCATTATCTTTTCCTTCAGTACTGCTTGAGGGTTTGTTGAACCACTTCTTCCCAACTATAACACTAGAATATGTTGAAGGGCTGGGTTTTGGGGGCTGTCTTGTGTAATCTTGATGTTCAAACCATGCTAATTTCCAGCCTTATTTGAATAAACGACTTTTGATTTTCTGTTTTACACGCTGTAATATCGTGATAGGTAGTGCTGAAACAGAAATGAATGAGCTGCTCAAGGAATACAAGTTTGTTTGGTAAGCAAGCATGTCCCACTACAAGGACGCGCCGGAAGCGAACAGCATTCCAGAAAGGCACAGCATATCAGAGAAAACTGGCTGGGGGCGTAAAGGAGAATGTCAAAAAAGAGAGGGATCGAGCTACACACGACAAATAGCGCCCTTTGCGCACTGGAACATCTATCAGGGTAAACAAATGATGGAGGATGACAAAATCTATCAGGGTAAAGGTATTGGTCTAGTTACAAATCCTACGAATAAAAACTCTATAGGCCGCAATCGAGGCGTCTCGCCTACAATACATTAGTTTGTAGGGTTTTTTTTTTTTGTTACTAATAAAGTTACTATATACAAACATACGTTTCGCAAGAGACAGGTTGCCCACACGAAGTGGTGAAATTCCCAGATGGCTTCATCCGCATTTCCTCAAAGTTTTTAAGATCTGTTATTAATCTTCTGTTAAAATGTCCTAGCTACACTCAACATCGTGGGACAATGACTGTGATAGCTTTACAATGGCAATGCCTTTCATTTAGACAGTTCAACAACATTCGTTGCGTTATTTACGTTGTCGAGCAGACGAAGTTTTCAAACATAAGAGGCACCGGATTCGGAATTTCCTTCCAAATCTTTCGGATCGTGAATTCGTGATGAGAGGTGTGTTACACCTTTGATTGCTGGTCTCTTTTAAACCTCATTGGTTTAATAATGTTGAAAAAGGTCATACACGAAATAACGATATTCTAACTTTATAAAGCCATTTAAATTATGCGAGTATGGCACCCGAAAACATTAAAATCTGACATAGAATATATAATAAGATATTTCAGATCGCCGTGAAGTAAAAGTAAGTACTTAATACGATTAATATTTTGTGAACAGAAATTTAAAAAGTGAGTTTTGTTCGTGAATAAATATGGAGATAATATAACAGGTTTTGGAACGCATATTGCTAACCACGGGCGCGTGTACACCACAACGTTTTTGCCACCTGATGTATAATTATAGGGTCATTTTATTTTCGGCTTATTTCCGGCGCGTGCGAGCTCGTTTTCAACGCGATTGCATGTATTCCCTCCCACACCGGGAGGGAATATGTTCCCACCTCATTTTGTTAATCAGAAGTTTATATATTACCACAGATGCACCTAGTAGAACTTTATCACCTAATTACCAGGAGCCGCGGTCATTGCTAGGGCTAGTCGTAGTCGGACTGGAGTCGTTCAGCAGAGAATCTTCGGTTTCTTCGTCATCATTTCGGGACTCTTCAGCCGGGTGTCGGCAGAATGGACAGTGGCCTTTACTGATCAGCTGGATCTCGAAGTCTTCCATGTAGAACAGCTATATAAAATTAAATATAAAGTCTTAGATTCATTTTCCGTGATTGGTCCTTTATAAGCAACGTTAGTAGTACTGTTCACAGAGAATTGAATTTTATATGAAAGAGCGAAAGAAAATGCAATTATTCAGAACAGGCTATATGGCACACAACATTATGTACACTAATAATAACATTGAAGAATTTGTTTGAACGCGCTAATTTCTGGAACTAGTAGTCGGATTTGAAAAATAATTATTGCAGTCGATTTTAGGTAGTAAAAATAATACAAATTGTAGGTAAAGGTACTTTTGAGTTGGCCGCCCTATAGTTGTAACAAAGACAGACGTACGTTATGACAGTATTGGCAGGCGGTGGCAGGTAGTTCAGGCAGCATGTTGCGGTACATGAGCGGTCGCAGCGGCGGCCGGTTGATCACTACCACGCTGGCAGGGCTCAGCTGTATCAACGCACCCCGGTTGCATACTACCACGCCTAGATCGTCGTCCTGCAAACGTGTAAAAAATAACATTTTACTTCGGCTACATCGCAAGCACTTTAGGACGCCCTCAGGCTAGGTGGAGCGATGATCTTCGCAGGGTGGCTGGTAGTAGCTGGATGAGAGTGGTCGAGAATCAAGATGAATGGTGTGAAATTGGAGAGGCTTTGTCCGTAGCTTTGATGATGAAGCACTTTCACAAATCACTCAAAGTTGTGTACTAATCTTTCTAAAATTATCAGTACACAACCTTGATGACTATAAGAATGAAGGATTTTTTACAAATCAGGGTATTAACCTAATTTGTAAAAACACAATATTTTTAGTGCTATTTACTTTTAAAAGTAGGTAAGTAAGGAACATTTTCTTCTTTACGATTTTACAATGACGTGTAGGTTATGCCGATCTCAAAAATCCGCTTGAGCCTACTTGTTAATCGTCGAAGGACAAGAATAAGTCAGGAGGCTGTAATCAGGTCCATTCTTAGAGACCCAGGACCCCTAGGCACTTGGTGTTTGAGACCTGCCCCACATCCTCGAAGCCATTTTGGAAATAAAGTAAATAAAATTCACTACAAAACATAACAATTTCAACCTACTTTAATTCCTATAATTAATTTCTGATGTTTGGTGTCGAATTGCCCGTTTCGAGTCATCAGATTTAGTGAAAGCCCATAATACCTTCGTCAGGTTTGTCTATTTAAGTCGTATTGAATGAGTCTTCGTACGATGAGATGAAAATCAACGGCACTGAACGCCCCGTTATTTATTTGTCTTATTTGAAATCTGAAAGCAGTTCCCTGCCCTCAGGGCTCCTGTCTCTAACTTTTCATGTAATTTTTGGCGTTCTCTCATCACGCATCGGCTGCCAAGTTTTCGTGATGAATATGATTGCTGAAAAACCCTCTGGGCTACTGGGCCCACTAATGACTTCTTAGGAAGAATATTCGAAGTTGATGGCCAACCTTTAGTAATTGGCAACAAAAAAAGGAAATGTAGGGACGGATCACTATGTAAAATTGATTTTTAAAAAATCACTTACTTCATCAACTTTATCTAGGAATGGATCAGCTTCATCTACGTCATGGTCTATTCTGAGGACTTCAGCGCCATATTCTGTGTTCTCAGCATCCGTAGACTCCGGGAGGGGGGCGCGCTCGATTAGATCCAACGCTTCTTCGTAAGTTATTCCCTCGGCCGGCTCGAATTGAACGAGAGGTAGCACTTCTGTTAAAATATAGGTATGTTGATTATTAATTTTTTGATACAAATCACTGAAAAGTTCCGGCTAAGTAATCTCCCACTCGCGCAAAATCGAAGAAATAAAAAAGTATGTATGGAACGGATCAATTGTAAAACCAAATTTAGTGAAAGATTTATTGAATTTCTTGGTCCGTTCCTTTATAGCAAAATCATTAAAGAATTAAATATTTACCCGCTTACTAAATCTAAATGTAAACAAAAAGTAAGTGAATATTTGCAACAACTAAAGTATGAAGAAACGGAGTTATTACTAAGCGTTGTACAGTAATTAAAATGCTAAAATAATATTAGATAATAATCGTGATCATGCACTTCAATCACACATACTTACACGCATTCACACGCCCATACCCACATACACCAACACACACACACCCACATCAGTCAAACTCCACATATCACCGACTATTTCACACACACTCTCAAACACTTCTCACTCACGTTTTTGCGTATTTTGCGTATTTGCTTATTATATTACGGTAATTTAAATTTTATACAATGTAGCATTTAAGCTAGTTTTAAGTCATTCAAAGTTTAATTAATAGTACAACCAACCATACTTTTGTTGGCATTTTATTGTTGCAATATCGAGGGAAAAGGCGCTGGAAACCGAAATACAGGCATTGCCTAGTTCGGTTGCAGTGGCTACATCCACTTATTAGAAATGAATACTGCCAAACTATTTTTCTGTAACCTATTATTAAGTTTTTTGAGAAATAAAAATTTGAGAAATAAAATCTGGCAGATAATTTGACAGGAATACTCAGACATTTTAACACTTATCTTGTGGATAGTGGACACTGAGACAGGCTGTTAATGTTCGCAAATGCAGTTAGCATAGTTAAGACTAGGTGGCAAGGAACATTGACGCACAACCTGTTGCCAAGGATTACTATACTGTACATGATTAGGTTGAAATTTTTCGTTGGTTCTGTCTGTAGTTTTTGCTTACTCCCATGGTCAAGGCGTGACTTTATAAATAAGCTCACGCCTTGCCCTTGAGAGTGTTTGTGTAATAAAAGCCGTCTTGAGCAAGCGTAGTGATTAATGCTCGTGCCTTCTATGAATGAAAAGAGTCCTTCGCCAAGCAGTAGTACAATATTATAGGCTGGTATTATTATTATCTGTAATAACTGACCGTGTGTAGCAAGCGAGTGCGCTAACGCATGTCTACAGAAAGGGCAGCGGGAGGCACAAAGCGGCGGCGCGTGACGTCGGCAGCGCCAGCACAGTGGCGCCACGTCGTCGTCGCAAGTCTCGCCTCCAGTGCTGGCGCGGGTCTTCAGTATTAGTAGCTCCACGCTTTCCTGAATAAACACAGTTTTCATGTAATGGATATTACAGTTAAGAAAATGAACATAACTGAATGGATATGCGTTCTTTTGTTTTAGGGCCAATGCTAAAGGCGAAAATAATGATCCGGAACCGCTATACAAATTCCGCTGCGAAACATTACTACATTATGTCGCGACTTGAGTAGCGGAACATCATGCGAGTCACTTGAATTGTAGCAATCGGAGAAAAATATCGCCGCTTTCGACTAACTTCAATTAAACCAAGAGATCCGAAGCAGATCTATAAAGTACTACTTCGGAGCTCTTGGATTAGTTTTTCCATAAAATCAGCATCCATTTTACAAAAAAGTTTCGACTTGTCGACTGCCACTGATGCGTGCGGAACAAACGCGACACTGCAACAAAATAGAGGGATGAGCGCGCAGGTGCAACCGGCTTCCGAGCAGATCGGCGAAATCACGCGGGAAAGAGATAGAATCATAATCAAATCTATATGTCAAAACAGTCTGTTTCGTTTCCGTAGCGCTTGTCGTACAACGGACAAGTCATGGCGAAACTACTGCGGTTTCGTTGCTTTGGTTTCGCGGCGGAGGTGTGATAACTCCTGCCAGGGCCGCGGGTTGTTCGAAAGAGATACCGTGGCTCCTAGCATAGGCAACTGAAGGAACACGGGTGGGTTTTAGTCAGTAAAAGTCTGACACGAAGAGCGGGAGAAGTCATATGATGATTTCCCACCCAGAAAAAAAAAGAAAGGTGTGATAACTCAATGGTTGGTTATTCACACGCATTATATACAGTATTAAACGTGGAGAAAATAATTTCAATCAATAATAGCCTTAAATGTAAAGGCGTATATTCCGCTAGTTTTCACAGACAACGAATCTAAAATATGGCTCTACAACAAAAGAAAGAGCGAGAAAGGTGCGCACACTCATACGCCTGCGTGTGATGGTAAGAAATAAACTATGTTAAACGAATGATAAGTCACGAGCAATCGTTGTGCGTAGGCGCGCGTGCAGGTATGCGTGCATTTTCGCGTGGTGCATGGAGCTTAGACCCTCTCTACCTATATATTTTGGGTCACGGATTTTAGTTAACGGCGTAAAAATAATATTTTCAAACCAACCTGAAACTTATGTGGTATCTGCAAGCCCAATATTTTGTCCAACATTTGTCGGGCCAGCGTGTTTGCGTTCAACGCCTTCGCTTGTTTTGATAAACATAGATACAAACAACTGGTATTATGATTAAGGATAATTTACTATGAAGGGCATCAATAATTTTTGTCTTCTGAATATGTTTCTATATTTTAAGGTAGGAAACCGTAACATAAGAGAAAAATAAGAAGAGAAGAGTACATAGCGTCCACAATTTACTGGTGAACGACGTCACTGAAAGACAATGGTCTATGAAAGTAAGTTGGTGCGTTTTCCTAGAGAGCATTTTTGACACCGTAAAGTCAAACCCCGCTGCCCAAAGATTTAAATCACTAAATTTGGCCTAACCGTACTTAGTCACGCGTCCGCCGAAAAAGTGTCCATACTGAGAAGAGTGAGCTATATACATTTTACAAAGGATGACACAATGGGCGGTCTTATCGCTAAGAGCGATCTTTTAAAGACAACCTTTGGATGGATTAAAATTAAGGAGCGATATAGCGTTAAGCATTATTATACAGCGTTTCCATGACAATCCAGTCAAGTCACTGCGTCACTGTGTGCCAGAGGTGTCGAAACGAAACAGAAACGCGACTATCTTTTGACGCGGTAGGGTGTATCTAACGATTTAAATCTTTGCCGCTGTCATCATTTCTATGGCAGCCGTCACTGCGGCCGTTATGTGCGGTCACCGCTTTTGTAGGAAATCGTAGCTTTATTAAGAATGTCGGGAACGCAACGTTCGCCTTTAGGAGCTAGTACAAATGATAAACAAAAGTGCTTCTGTTCTCCTGATTGATTTCATGCATACACAAGTCAAATACTTCATTTGTTTTAAGAAAACGTATCATGAGTTTAGTACAATGTCAATGCAATAAATTGTTAGGTTTTTTTCGAATGAGCAAAGCGTCATGTCGAGGAAGTTCTATGCTGGCACTAGAATCCTTCGATACACACGGGATTCAATATAGCGCCCGTGACATAAGACACTGTTTTATCCCCTCCTACCAAACTTATTATCAAAGGATACAACAAAGAAACTCCAGTAGGCGGCTCGGTGTCCAGCAAGGCGAGGACGTACCGCGCCGCATTGAGTAGCGCCTCGGGCTGGTGCAGCGAGAAGGGCTCGTTCACACAGCGGTGTACCACGTCGTATGCGTGGTAGATGCGCGCTAGCCGGTCGTTGTGTGTGTACGCACGCAGCGATGGATTGCGATCTCTGCGGGTAAAACGTGCATTTGGTAGAGTAGAATGGAATTCTCTTCACTATGTACATATATTTTTTTTTCGTTGTAAGGTTTCCAGTTAGTGATACTTTATTCACATTCCAATCTAACCTATTAGCTAATAAGTCTTTAAAAAAAATCTTTATTTCAAAAAGCCAAATACAATTTGTCCATCTCAATCAAACATAAAACAATGAATTACAACGCATTATTTGAGACAGAGTGAACGTCTGTGTCTGTACTAGTATAAACTGTGTTACAGACACAGGCGCCTTCCTCATACAGTTCATTAACAATTTTCTGCACTTGGTGGCATAAAACCCAGTTAAACATTAGTACTTAGCATTTATTAAAATTTATGCAAGCAAGGAACGGGTGTTTGTGGTATGGGTGTATGTATGGGCGTGTGTGTATGTTTAGTTATGTGTTTCGTAATATGTCACAGTATAAAATAAATAATGAAGGAGCAATTTAAATCTGTTTTTAGATCCGTTAGTAAGACTTTTTTACAAAGAGTTGTTCAGTCTCATCGTACGTTAACTTTTGGAGAAAACTACTAACTACAGTTTTACATTTAAATTTAGGTAAAGGATATACGTTGCAGGATTCTTTTATAGTGTTATAAAGGTGACTGCCAAGAGACGGGTAGCTTCGCCTCGCCAGAGCAGTTTTGGTGGAGACAGGTGGGCATACAGGATATTTACGTCTTTTATTTTGCTCTAGCAGCCTTGGGTCATAGGTCAATGATGAGTGTACACGTAAAGTGATTTTAAGTGCACAGAGCTGTCGTACAGTCAGTACCGATTTCTTTATAGAGCTGGGTAGTCGGGTACTTTCAAGACAGCTCTTTGTCAAGGCGAAGCAGATACGTTTTAAGTGTACCGCCCCAGACAGATATGCAATAGGTAAGAAGTGGCTGAGCCAAGGCAAAATAAATAGTTTTTAACAGTCGGTCGGCAACTTAGTTTCTTCATAGGGAACATTAGATTACGCACACGCGAAACTGTCACACTGGTATGCTCTTGCCAACTCAATGTGTTATCAATGTGCACCCCCAAGTATTTAACTCAAGAGCTTCTATGTATAGTAGGGCAGCTGCAAGGGGTCAGCGAAGGGTGACAACTATGGGCTCTAACGTCTGGCATACTAGGCTGTGTAGCAGAGTTAGCTGAGGAAGGGACATAGTGAGTTTTAGAGACATTTAGCGTAAGTAAGTTCAATGAAAGCCAATCCATCACTATGCCAAGAGCATTTTCAGCTGCGTGGTGAGTAGATTCCAGGTTTCTCCACTTACGATAAGTGCAGTGTCGTCTGCATATACGAGTATCTTGCAGTTTGAGATGGAAAGCTGACACAATCTGTTCACAAATAGAAGAAAAAGGGTGGGACCCAGCACGCTGCCCTGTGGTACGAAAGGTTAGATTGACATCGTCACTGATGTAGTTGTTTACCTAAACTTTTTTTTTTTTTTTTTGTTTGTGGTTTGTGAGATATTCACGGAAGAGGTTTAGGGTGATATCTCTTATTCCCAAACTTTCTAAGCCACGTAGAAGGATGGGAGTAGAGACCGTGTCGAAAGCTTTGGCTAAATCAAGAAATATACCTATAGTTTTAGTCCTTGAATCAAGATTCTTAACAATTTGGCTTGTTAGGTCAAGAAAGGCATCCTCTGTTGTTACGCCTCTCCTAAAACCGTATTGGTTTGGCGCAATTATGTTGTTGCATTCAAGATAGCTAAGCAATCTTTTGTTCAGAACCTTCTCCATTATTTTGGACAGTGTGGTGAGTACAGATATATGCCTATAGTTCTCAACACGGTCACCATCCCCACCCTTAAATACTGGTGTGATTAATGCCTTCTTAAAAGTGTCGGAGAAAATACCTGTTCGGATATATAAATTACAGACATGCGTTATTGCTAGAATCAGTACATGTCTGGCAGACTTAATAACTGAGGCTGGTATTCCATCGTGACCTACTGCACAATTCTGTTTTAATTCTATAATTATATTCAATTTCTGAGAAGTTCGTTTCAAGCAATACAAATGAGGTACCTTGAGGATTTATAATGCTGTACCTATTTATAGCATTGACAGAGGAGTTTGGATCGCTGCACATATTAAGGAGTTCCCCTGACTTACTTATGGGTGAGGTGTTCTTATAGCTGATAGTTTTTATGATGTCCCAAGTTGCTTTGGGGTTACCATTGGCTTTCAGGAGTTCTTTTTGGTCAAAATTGCATTTAATAGTTTTCAGTAAATTGTTACAGTAATTTCGGTATCTAGAATATATTAGATTAGCAGTAAGGTCTTTGGGAATTTCCATTGCTTTTTTATGGAGTTGTTCTCGAGTTCGCACGCACCTCAGGAGGCCAGTGGTCATCCATGGTTTAATAGTCTGCTTCCTATTGGGGACTTTTTTTAGCGTACTGTGTTGATGTATTGCGTCTGAAATAATGGAGATGAGTTGTTCCGCACTTTGATTGGGGTCATTGCTAGTTAAAACACTTGAGAAATCGGAGTTTGCTAAGCAGCTAATAATACCTTGAAAGTTTAAATGCCGTAAGGGGCTTTCGTTCAGTGCAAAACAGGATAGGTGCATGATCAGTAAAATATGATTCCAGAACCAAAGTTGTGGAGGGTCTATCTGTTTTTAAAAAGACATGATCCAGGCAGTTTTCAATGCGAGTGGGGAGAACATGGGCAGGTAGGAGCCCATGAAAAGCCATTGTATTTGAGTATTCTTCAGAGTTTGGGTCATTATTATCTGGTCTAATATTTATGTTTAAATCTCCAATCAATACTACAGTTGCTATTGACGCTAGGGATTCTAAAATATTATTTATAGAATTAAGAAAATTTTCTATATTTCTGACAGAGGGTGAACGGTATATTGCAACAATAGCCGTATGTAGACCTAGCCTCAGAATAAGACAGTTAGCGTCCTGGAAAACCGGTTCAGCTACCTTATGAGTCACATCAGCACTTACATAAACTACTACCCCATCATTTTGGTTGTTAAATGAGGATCTAGCTGAGGTAAATCCAGTCCAGTTAATTCAGGAACATCTGTCACCTTGCTTAACCAGCACTCAGAGAGGATTACTATATCACACTTAACATCCATGGAATGTATTAAGACATTGAGGCCATCAAAGTTGCGATTTATGCTTCGAATGTTAACTTGTAGTATGTTTAAAGTTAGTTGGGTAGTGTTAAGATTTAGATGCTTCAAACATTGGTCCAAGTAATTTAAATATAAGTTAAACTGCTAACTATAAAATTAAGAAATCGTCCAATAACGTCCATCTATTTCACTTTGTATTCAGGGGAAGACCATATGAATCACAGATATAAATGAGGTAATTTTACATAGACCGACCATTGTGTCATGGACGGTCATATGGCTAAAAACGGATCTTTTAAAGACAACTTTTGGATGTATTAAAGGGAGGACGAGAGACTGCAGGCAGTCAGTGGTGTACCATTTATGTACATCCTCACACAATCCATCCATCTTTTCTTTGGTCTTCCTATCTCCATCAACATTTATATTCATCAATCTTTTAGTTAAAACTTCCTACTATAATGTTATAAACGCGAAAGTTTGTATGGATGGATGGATGTTTATTAGTCTTTCACGCATAAACTACTGCACGGATTTGGATGAAATTTGGCACACAGATAGTTTATAACCAGGATTAACACATAGGATATATATTTTTATGCCGATTTTCACGGGATCGAAACTTATGCGGGTGAAACTGCGGGGCACAGGTAGTCCTCTATAATATATACATACTAATTTCCTACTTTATACAGTCTTGCAAGTAAGTGTTTGGTATAGTACTAACTTTTCGGTAGTGGCCACCGCAGCAGTCTCAAGGCACTGCATGGCGAGCAAGTGATGAAGATAGCCCGCGTCGCTGAACCTCTCCTCGGCGACCGCGTTATCGACGAGGATCGTGAACACTCGCATGGCCGTCGTCGTCTCACCGGCCATGTGGTACGCTGAAACATACGAATTAGACATAGAACATACCTACTTTACTCGAATTTAACACCTAATGATTGTTATTAATTTGTCTTTTTTAACGAACTAACATAGATACCTATGTTAGTTCGTTAAAAAAGGCAATTACTTACTAGACATAATTAACATATCTACTAACTATTTGCAATTTCATGTCATCACTAAATGGCCGAATGTGTCCCTGCACTGAATTTTATATGTCTACTAGAATCTCTATTACGGTTCACTTTCCTAAAAGAAAGTGATCGCCACGCGAATACGGGGTCGTTGTGAGCGTTCGTACGTGCCTGCCGAACAAATGAACGTAACGATCGGTTGTTATCGGGACTCCGGGCAACACAACTCTTATACAATATCGTTAATTTGGCGATCAACAATGGCAGTCTTATTGTTGAATTAGGACCGGTTTCTTGATCCGTAGTTAACTCAACCGATTTTTAAAAATAGTAACTAATGGTTAAATTTTTGCAAAATCAGTTTTTTGATCAATTTTTTTAGGGTCGGTTTTTTGATCCGTAGTTAAACTCAAGCAATTGTTAAAAATAGTAAGGAATGGTTATTTTTTTAACTAATAGTAATTATTTGACCATTAGAAATGATATTAATTATTATTAGATAAACTGATTGATCAAAAAACACATTTTGCAAAAATTTACCATTAGTTACTATTTTTAACAATTCAACTACGGATTAAAAAACCCGCCGTTAGCGAAGTCAACCTAACCATTAGTCAGGAACTTTACTGCGTTTTTGTCTGGCTAATATATTGATCACGGCATGAGCTATTTTCGTATAAAATAATCATACTATTAAATTCCCACTGTTGAGACTCAGGCCTCCTCGTTGTCAGAGGGAGCGTTATCTAACAGTGGGGACCCAGTCCAGGTTGGCGAAAGTCACATGACTTTGAATGTTTGGTTTTAGGACATGCCAGTTACCTTTTAAATTTTAAGAGGTGTGGTGTTGTAATCATTTATGTCAATAGAAGTTAAGAAATGAGAATCTATATGTAGAGGTGTTTGAAATTATCGTGCGATAAATGAGATTGCTGTAAAGGGAGTGACTACAGAGAAGACGGCTGATAGAAATGTTTGTAAGAAGTAGACATGATGCGCTAACTACGAATAAATTGGGATACGGGTAGGAGAGGAGGGTAATGATGATAAAGGAAAAGAATGTCTAACCTTTCTGCGCGTCAACGAATTTGTTTTCCTGCGCCATTCGGTGCGCGTACGGCAGGTACACCTCGCGCTTGCACTCGGCGTGCTCGCGAACCAGCGTGAACGCGCGCGACCACTCGCCCGCCGCCACTGCCAGTTGCGCCACTTTACTGTGAGAATTCAACAATATTCATCTTATTAGCGCAATCAGCCGATAATGTTCCCACTGCTAGGACACCAGAAGGTCAATTCTCGTAATTCAAAACGATCAAAATCAGTCTCGTCTCGGCGACAAACGAATTTCAAAAACTTGTCAAAATGTAGGGAAATTAGACGTATTTTTGACAGATTGAGACTGAGATCAGACTGTGAACGTTCTTAAAATTACGAGAATTGCCCCTCAGGCGTCTCTTCGAGACGGAGCAGGCTGTGACCCATCAAGCAGACCATGTTACACTGTTGATCAAGGAGTCTTACCTCCTTAATAAATAGTGTTACACAATACCATATTGCAATAGAAAGCGACACTTATGAATGTGTTCCGGTAACGCTGCTTGCGGGAAGCCAATGTACACCACATTTTCCACTGAATGGTGCAGTACTTACGTGTAGTCTCCAAGTCGTTGGTATACGTCAGCGGCAGTGGCCGGCTCCCCAGCCTTCACTAACGCCTCTGCCACATAACGAAGCGACCCACTTGAACCCTTATCTAGTTTGCGCGCCAACTCAATCAACCTGAAACGTTATATCAAACAGTTTAAATACCAGGCCTGATGTTATAGGTGGTAAGGTTGAATTTTGATCGGACTTAGTCAATGGAGTTTTGAAATGAAATGCGACTGTCGTTTACGAGGTTTGTTGGTAACATCTTAACATAGGTTCATACGTATATTTTTTTTTTTAACTTACGTCGACTTTAGCAAACCAAAGGACTATGATAGTTCTTTCAAAACAATTTATAAGGTTGGGGTCTATCTGATCACACGCCGACCGCAACCGACGACGTCTAGCCGTCCATCACCAACAACGACCGAACGCCGCTTTCGACCGCCAGTTGCGACAGCGGCAACGAACGTTTTGGCGACCGGCGGCGGGCCGGTCGTCCGTCGTGACGTCACCGCACGCTGTCGGTAGCGTTTGACGTCTTCTCCAAAGAAAATGACCAATGGGAACCGTGCACCAGCACCTAGCTTCTGACGTTGCATAAGTGCCCATACAGTTTTATATATACCAGTAATAAAGCTGAAGAGTTAGTTTGTTTGAACGCGCAAATCTCTGGAACTAGCAACGTACCGGATTTGAAAAAAAATTTGCATTTGGTAACCCATTTCTTGAAAAATCTTATATAGGCTATTAACACATAACATCACGTTAGGATCCTTAGGAGACGAGTAAAACGAAAAAAGTCAGAATAGTACGAGCGGACGATGCGATGTGACGCGGTCTGTTGGGGTAACAAGAAATTTCACTCGGATGAAATCACGGGTAGAAGCTAGTGTGATGAATAAATTAAAAAGCTGTACTCACATGTCTCTCCTCCCGGTCTCCGCCATCAGTTCGGCGGCACGCTTCACGTCGCCCGCTGCGAGGTACATCTCAGCGGCCGCGCGCGGCTCGTTCACATGCCTCGCCCACTCTGCGCGGCGACGAGCTAATGCCGCTAGGCCTTCCCCCTCGCCCACATATTCCTGTAAAATAGAAAAAAAGTAACAGAATATGTATGTGTATGTGAAATGAGCTCGGAGTGACCTAGAAATATTGGTGGAATGACAGTTCACTTCATGCTCACTTCCTCAATGTTCTCACGGTGAGATTTTTACAGAAGAGACCGGCAGAACTTGCCAACAAGCAGTGAGCAAGCGCTGTGCCTCTTCTCTTACAGACCCAACTGTAGGAGTCGAAGGTTTTAGCTCTTAGTTGGGGAATTTGTTGCATATTGTAAAGAAGGCGAAGTGTAATAGATGTGTCAACAATTTTAAAATTCAAAGACTTAATGAAAATTATGAGGAAGCTCTTGATCTGCGTGGTGGATTACCGCTCACTCCATCTTCCATAACGGAGGCCTAAGTTCCAGCCATGGAAAAACGTTAGGCTGATTATGTAGTGTTGACCCAGAAAAATCAAAATCAAAAGTCATTTATTCAAATTAGGCTGAGAATCAGCACTTTTCGAACGTCAAAATTATAAAAGACAGTCCCCCAAAAACTCCCGCCCTTCACCACTTCCTAGTGCTATCGCTGGGAAGAAGAAGTGGCGCAACAAAGTCCCCAGCAGCACAGCTGTCTGTTCAGTTAGAAAAGCAGAAAGCAGTGGTGGCCCATGTGGTAACAGCCTTGACTTTCGAGTTGTATATCGTGGGTTCGTACCCAAGCAGGCGCTTTACTTTGTGTAAATACCAACTCTTATGCATGTCCTTCTTTACACTGCCTGATCTGTATTCTTAGAGGCTATCTTATTAATTTCAAGCTTTTGCCTACGGCTCGCCTGCGTAGGGGTTGGAATTCCACAGGAAGGTATTTCCAGGATAAAAATTCATATGTCCTAACCCAGGTCTTGTTCTATCCGTGTCCCAGCTTTCATCCAAATTGGTTAAGGCGTGAAAAGTTAACAGACAGACTTGCTTTCGCATAGAAATGGATTAGTATAGATTCGATTAGTATAGATAGATACGGATGTAGCTAAGGACACACACACACACCCTGTGACACACCCTCACACACACACTCACTTGCACACTTACTACTCTATATTGCAAACTTACTTGAGCCTTGTTGAACATCCTAAGGTCCACATAAAGATTCAGTGCTCTTTCGTCTCGCCCTGCGCTGTGGTACGAACGCGCGGCGTCGGCGTACCGTCCCCGGTACGCCAGTATCTCGCCTAAAACAACGGCGCGTTTCTCGCCAGCCTCGAAGCGCTCCTGTTGGGTTAACAAGGTTTTATGATGTGGATAATTATAGTAAATCAAAGAAAACTATTATTATTATAAATAGCTCTTATTGTCCTCCCTCCATTCCTTCAAACAACGAAAATAGTAGTAAAAGAACAGCAAATGCATAAACTCCTCTTCTTCGAAGTCGCTTAGAAACACCAATTTTATACAGGTGACTTGTAATTTATGATGTGATGTATTCCTTCCAGGGCGTGATAGTGTGACCCATTTGCAATAATTAAGCACCCCATAAAGCCTAGGCGAAAATCAGGAATTCAAGAAAACCAATTTTCATGTTTTTTTGTATATTTCCCAGAATTCGACACAGGATATCACCTTTCTCTAAACTCTCAAATTGCATGGCCATCATTGCTATTCCATTGGGTATCTAATACGTTAACAAACCTTTCGATGTAACAAAATGTTCTAAAACATTAAACGTTTAAAACTTAAAGGAAGAAATTAATTAGGTAACTATTTTTTTTAAATTTCTGACCAGCGCGAGATCTGCCTTAGGTTAAGGCAGATTTTCTATATATCATCTTTATCATCATCTGCCTAGCTTTTTCCCAACTATGTTGGGGTCGGCTTCCAGTCTAACCGGATGCAGCTGAATACCAGTAATTTACATGGAGCCATCCACAACCCAGATTTTCTATATATAATCAACATATTTTAAAACGAAATATCTGTATTTTTTAACGTTTTTTTACCTGTAAATGATCAGTGAGGTTAAGGAACACAATATTCTCCCTTCGCTGGAAGGCCTTCCTTGCGATCTCGAAGGAAAGCTCCTCTAGAGCAGCCGCTCCTAGCCGCTCCCAGTCTAATGAAGTCACACCCAGACACGCTACCGAGTATGCCTCACTGGAATCAAAATTATTAGTTTCAAGGCCATTCTCATCAACTTCGGCTAGGCACTATCCAGTATCCCTTAGCATAATCAGCCTAAAATGTTCCCACTGCCTCCACTGGGACACAGGCCTCTCTGTGAGAGGGAACGGGCCGTAATTCACCACGTGGGCCCAGTGCGGTTTGGTAATGTTACATGACTTTGAATTTTTGGTAAAATAACTGGCTCGAAGGTTTAAGGTTGCACTTAAGTTAGAACTCGTTTTGTAATAAGACGGTCAATAACCGGCCTAGTACCTGCTAATAGTAGGTACTTGCTTAGTTAGAGTACCGAGCTCTATGGTGCCAGATGCAAGACATCATCATCTGCCTAGCCTTTTCCCAACTATGTTGGGGTCAGCTTCAAGTACAACTAGATGCAGCTGAATACCAGTATTTTACGAGCGACCAACACCACGATAGACCAACGGCCTAACGTGCTTTCCGAGACACGGAGGGTTCTCGAGATAAGACAAGGAAGTCTTTAAACGAACCGAAAATGCCTAGAAGAGCTACTGGTCCATGAAAGAGCTTAAGAAAGGAAATCTGTCTTTGTCACTCAAGCCAAAAATTATGTGCATCCTTCCCATACTGACCTATGGATCCCAGACTTGGTCATGATCGCGTTGTTTGCAATACATTGCGCACTCAAAAATGTAATTTTTTTTAACCTGTCATATCCGATATAAATGACTTTCGTAATTTTATATATGGCATCAGGTATAACCTTTTCACGACTTTGGCGCGTCGATGTCCCTGCCATCCTGTATAAGGGGATGTTATATGTCCCTGCCATCCTGTATAAGGGGATGTTATAAGTCACATTAGATACAACATGTACACACATACAGTTAACATGTATTTTTATACATGTTGAGTGTATGCCTGGCGTTACAGAATTATAATAATCATTAGAATCAGTAATGCAACTCCTTAAATTAAAATTGGCCTCAAATATCATGATTACATGAAATAGTCATTCGATAGGGTCATATGAACTTAGGGAATTATATTGATCATTTTTTTTATTATTATTCTATAAACAAATACTTGCTACGGTTGTGAATGATATTTAGATCAACATACAACCATGCTGACCTGCAAATTGCAAAAAACGTAAGAAAATTTTAATTTTATGGGTTACCCTGACGCTTTCACATTAATAAAAAAGTTAAATTCATTCACTGGCACAATGCACTCCCTTTACCACTGGGTGTAGGAACATGATATTTAGTACATACAAGAGTTCTTTATATAACGGAAGCCAGCACTTGAAAATTCAAAGGTTTGAATTTTAGTTCGTAATTTTTCCCGCCTTGTAGTTCAGTCTCACACAGGTAAGTAACAACAGCCGCACGGTTCGATCGATCAGCTTAAGTCACGCTTGCCGCCGTTGGTCCGTGACCATTTTCGGCTCGTTTAAAGACTTCCTTGTCTTGTCTCGACTGGAAAGAGACTAACTGGCCCAAGTAGATGTATTCATGGACATATTTCAATTAACACCACTAAATATAGGATCAGAGTGAATGGCCTCACCATTCACTCTGATCCTATATTTAGTGGTGTTTGACATCAGCTTGGTTTTCGACATGTTCAGCGTCAGTCCATCTCCAGTCTCTCTATTATACATATGTAATAAAAAGTTGGAGGGGCATAACGCTTTTTTGCTTTTTCGGAACGTGACGATTTCTTCCAGTTTACTCTAACCGCAAACTCCGCTAAAGAACTTCGTTACAAAACACTACAATGTACAAAATAACTTTAATTTCGGAAGTCGGTCTATTCGTTTTTTGTCACCGAATTATAAGTCTTGTATTTTTACTTTTTAGCTGTCGTCTACCCCACACAAATTCGTATAGTTGCTATGTAAACAAAAGTGACAAAAAGTTTTATAACATCAACAATTTACACAAAGTGGAATGTAATATATATTATTGAAACTTACTGAAAAGCTACGAAAGTTATACGCAACCGCCGCATAAGCTTCCTCTAACAAATGAAAAAAAACAATAATGTTAATCGGCCCAGAAATCACGGAAAAATCGATGAAAATACATTTAAAAAATACATACAGACGAACAAAGAACCTCCTCCTTTTTTGAAGTCGATTAATAAATCTTATTCGACGTCCAAATTGAATCACACATTTCTGAAAACACGCTACGGTATCACAGTCTAGTTGCACCCTTAGGACTAAAGCGAGCGACCGACTCGGACACACTAATCCCTTGCGTGCGTGCATCCTCGACACTGCACTGACTCCTCTAACTTAAACGAATTTCGACCCGCATGGGATTGCCTGATATTTAGACTCGGTGCTATCTATAAATAAAGAAATCAATAGTTCTCTGCTGCATGATTTCACACTAACATTACATTAGGTAGTAGGTTATTACAAATCACAATCGAGTTTCAGAAATAGACTGTCACGGGTATCTGTGACAGCCGAGATACGGTAAGCTGAACTATTCGTTGGAGTGTTGAGCCTTAGAGGCATTAAGAAGCGAAACTTCCAAAAAAATGTTTTTTTTTTTTCCGAAATTTACCAATTTTATTGCAGTATCGGGTGAACCTAGTCTACAGCCGCCCCGCCCCTAAGACGACCCACTGACCGAACTTTTCTTAAAATTGCATGAGCCCTATTACCGTTAATAGGGCTCATCCAGTTTTAGGCGGCCGTGCCCGTACCTACTGTAAACGTGTTTATGAGTGGACAAGAATTAAATGTTGTTACGCGTCTTTCCTCTCGGGTTCTGCCTATAAAGTGAATCTGATAACTGGACTAAACAAGTTTTGTGAAACTTTATTTATGTTTGAACATACAAGGGTAGACTATTCGTTTTTAAGTTGTGACTGTCCCAAGCTCGCACATAGGAAGCAGCTTGCTACTCGCACATAGGAAGCAGCTTGCTACTCGCACAAAGGAAGCAGCTTGCTACTCGCACAAAGGAAGCAGCTTGCTACTCGCACAAAGGAAGCAGCTTGCTACTCGCACATAGGAAGCAGCTTGCTACTCGCACAAAGGAAGCAGCTTGCTACTCGCACATAGGAAGCAGCTTGCTACTCGCACAAAGGAAGCAGCTTGCTACTCGCACAAAGGAAGCAGCTTGCTACTCGCACAAAGGAAGCAGCTTGCTACTCGCACATAGGAAGCAGCTTGCTACTCGCACAAAGGAAGCAGCTTGCTACTCGCACATAGGAAGCAGCTTGCTACTCGCACATAGGAAGCAGCTTGCTACTCGCACATAGGAAGCAGCTTGCTACTCGCACATAGGAAGCAGCTTGCTACTCGCACAAAGGAAGCAGCTTGCTACTCGCACAAAGGAAGCAGCTTGCTACTCGCACATAGGAAGCAGCTTGCTACTCGCACATAGGAAGCAGCTTGCTACTCGCACAAAGGAAGCAGCTTGCTACTCGCACATAGGAAGCAGCTTGCTACTCGCACAAAGGAAGCAGCTTGCTACTCGCACATAGGAAGCAGCTTGCTACTCGCACATAGGAAGCAGCTTGCTACTCGCACAAAGGAAGCAGCTTGCTACTCGCACATAGGAAGCAGCTTGCTACTCGCACAAAGGAAGCAGCTTGCTACTCGCACAAAGGAAGCAGCTTGCTACTCGCACATAGGAAGCAGCTTGCTACTCGCACAAAGGAAGCAGCTTGCTACTCGCACATAGGAAGCAGCTTGCTACTCGCACATAGGAAGCAGCTTGCTACTCGCACAAAGGAAGCAGCTTGCTACTCGCACATAGGAAGCAGCTTGCTACTCGCACAAAGGAAGCAGCTTGATACTCAAAAGTTTTGTGTATCGTATATTCTAATCGTCTGACCATGGCGCCAGTCTTGATTTCTAACCTGGGGTAAGTAAATATTACCTAACACTACACTAAAACGAAGCAACACCTAAATTAATGACTAAATAAACGCGCGCTATTGGATT
The DNA here is from genome assembly GCA_911387795.2 of Apamea monoglypha. NCBI lineage: Eukaryota > Metazoa > Arthropoda > Insecta > Lepidoptera > Noctuidae > Apamea > Apamea monoglypha. The sequence goes on along the minus strand of OU426914.1, from coordinate 19,224,555 downwards.
TTCAACGCTATCCAGCACACACAGCGCGCTTAGTTTAAGCAATCTTTTAAGTATCGCTTACTCTTAGTGAAAACGGAAATATGTCAGTTATACGGGTATATGTTAGTGAAACGGTTTCCGAGATATTCTTAACTGCTGGGGTTTATCTATTCTCAAGTGCTATTGGTTGCTATTTGAACGTTTTCAAACACTCAATTAAGGGGAAACGCCAGGGATTTTTTTTTTTTACGTTTTTTGCAACTTGCAGGTCAATGTCCAGGTTGTATGCTGAACAAAATATGATACGTAACCGTAATAAGTATATATTTACAGAATTGTCATAATTAAAATCATCAATACAATCCTTTAAATTCATGTAACCTTATTGAATGACTATTTCATGAAATATCAATCGCAGGCTACCCTTGCACTTCCTAGTAGTTTTTGAGATATAAATGTGGCCCAGCTGGGGAGACTTTCTCCAGATCGGCCACCTATAAACTCTTATATCTTTTGAACTAGTGACCGACAAACTCTGATATTTGGCGACTGATTCCAACTAATTGGCGACAATCTTTTTGTGTTATCAAAATTAAAATCCCTGATGGTCGCTCTGCCAGAGTCGGTGACACGAGGATGATTGATATTGTCAGTTATGAGTGCTGAATCGAGAGATAATGGAATGGTTATTTTTTGTCATAGTTCAGAAATCCGCGAGGCAGGAGAGGCTGCATCGCATAGGTACATTTAGGACAGGGCGATCGTGTGCAAGAGTCACAATAAAAACAACAAATAAAGCAAGCAAAGCAGTTTATTTCTTAAAGTAGACTCACTGAAATAAGTACTTAACTAATATAATTTTGATGACATTTAATGAAAACTCAAACACTTAAAGATAATGATTATATAATGCAAAACATACATTTTCAACAAATCAATTTTATTGTTATAGAACCAATGTTACAGAAAATCACATTTTTGCTATGCCTAAAGTGTTTCCTTGGACGGTACACGGTCCATTGAAATAATATAATACCTTTTTTCTTATCACAAAAATCACAATTCAGCAAACTTACTTTGCTTATCATATTAGTTTTAAATTAAATGTATCCCGAACGATGTTCGAGAATCATGACAATGAAATGTTTTTTTACATATGCCATATCAAAGTATGGAAAGAACAGATACAAATCACCAAATAGTTTAAAAACACAAGAAAATGTTACCAAACATTTGCTCAGCTCGCGTGCATCGAATGTTTGTGCACATTGCCACAATCTACATACTAATCTCTACACGCTAATCTCCGAAACCACCCAACCGATTTCAATGAAATTTTGTGAATGTGTACGGTTGGTTTCAGTATGAAAGACAGGACAATTTGGTCCCGTTAAGTAGCGTTCCGTTCGAAGCAGCATAAAATATAATGTACTAGAGACCCGCCTGTCGCTAGCACATTATAAATTTTAATAAACCTCGAGGGAAACGGGGTCATTTCGCATAAAAATAATCAGGTACAAAAAATACAGCATAAAAATAATTTTGTCAGATGCTCCAGAAGCTGACAAAATGTAGTTATGTGACCCACACGTTTACATGTTTGGATTCCGATAGTTGTTAATATCTGGTACGCAAAACACAACAGCATTATCGTATGTTGCGTTTTCTAAAACTACACGATTAAAGAGAAAAATAAGTAAGAACACAAAAATCTGTTGCAGTCTCAGTGAATGGTATTGAAGGATAGTGACTCCCACAGTAGTGGAAGTAGCTAGCTAACATATAGGCAGAAAAAGCATAGGCAAAAAAAAAAGAAAACGTCAAGGCGAAGTTTTCTGACGTGTTTTGCAATTTGCATATCAGTGTCAGGTTGTATGTTTTCAAATTTGAATTTCGCGGGCTATCATAAATAAATGATAAATGATTTTATTTATGTAAGTAGGTTTGTACAAACACTTTTACACTCCAATCATATTTTTTTTAAACTAGATGAGGTCGGCGTTTCCTATCTGACTACTCTGACAAGAAAAGCCGAACAAAACTCAGAGGTCACAGTTTCTTTTAAAGCCCAAACATAATCCTGGTCTGATAAAAAAAAATCTACCTTGACGCTTCCACTTTAAATAAACACGCAAAAAGAAAAGTACTAAAACGAAACGAAAAAAATAAACAGCACACAAATACACCATAATAACCATGAAATGAAACTAATCGATCATTAGAAAGGATTTCATATTAGCCCATTAGTAAAGCATTTCAGGACAGAAAAAATCAAGTAGCCAAAATAAACCTGTGTACAGTTTGTGTGAATAATATCGGGACGAACAGACTGTTCCAAATGATCTAAACAACTATGAAAATGAAATATTAACCCAATGACACAACGAATGTTTCAGAATGAAGACAGTACACGACAACTGTCATTCTGACAAGAACTTTATCCAATTTAGATATAGTTTAATCTTCTTAGTTGTTGAGATCATTTTGAGCAGTCTGTTCGTCCCGATCTTTATGACGCTGATTGTACAAGTACATCGTATCTATTAACCTATTGTTATTGCTATTTAAGCATTGTGACCTATCACTTAAAGAAGTGAAGGAAAACCAAATTCACTCTCAAACTCAAATCACACAAAAGTCTATTTAAAATTAATAACTAATCGTTCACATACCAAAGCAAATGCGTTAAAATGAACTAAAAAAATACCAAGCCGAGGCGTCACCTCTACATCCATTATGTACTTAAAATGAAATATTAACTCAATGACACAAGGAATGTTTCAGAATGAAGACAGTACACGACAACTGTCATTCTGACAAGAACTTTAGCCATTTGAGATAATGTTTAATTTTCTTAGTTGTTGAGATCATTTTGAACAGTCTGTTCGTCCCGATATTTTGACGGTGACTGGATATAGTATTTATAAGAAAAATAAAGAATGATAGCCATGAATACCAAAACGAGACAGGGTCAGCGATGACATAACGCGTTGGTTAAGGTGCGCTTAGAACTCAAGAACCAAAAATTATTAAACAAATCTTATCATTTTTTTAAATAAAAAATACTTATGGTTATTTAAAACTCACGATTTTTTTACCAGAATTTCATTAAAAAAATGCAAACTTTCAGCAGAGATCATAAGTAATAACTAACTCTTTGCACCATAATGCATAGCACCCTTTTTCCATTTTCACCCTTACGGATCTTGTCAAATAAGTCTTATTAGAAAGGTCTTTTATTTTTTTAAGCACTTAAAATGCATTGACGTATCATGTCGATCCTACAATATTCAATTATTTTATAAGCTATGACATTCCCTAATAAATCATTTTTAGTTTTGTCATACGTATTTGGATATTTCTGTTTTTTACAAATAGGCTAAGATGCTTTTCAGGACTGAATAAAATCAAATAGCTAAATAAACACACAAAAAAGAACTATTGTTATGTGTACTAAAACGAGAAAGAATCAGAGATGACAAAATGTTTTTGTTAAGGTGCGCTTAGTCTATGTACTCTCCTTAAGAAATAACTAATACTAAGAAGAGGCGACTCCTTCATCCGATATTTACAGTCAGCGTCAATAATATCGGGACGAACAGACTGTTCAAAATGATTTACACAACGATGCAAATGAAATATTAACTCAATAACACAAGGAATGTTTCAGAATGAAGACAGTACACGACAACTGTCATTCTGACAATAACTTTATCCAATTGAGGTAAAGTTTAATTTTCTTAGTTGTTGGGATCATTTTGAACAGTCTGTTCGTCCCGATATTTTTGACGCTGACTGTACAAGTACATCGTATCTATTAACCTATTTTTATTGCTATTTAAGCATTGTGACCTATCATTTAAAGAAGTTAAGTAAATCAAAATTCACTCTAAAACTCAAAACACACAAAAGTATATTTAAAATTAATAACTAATCGTTCACACAGCAAGGCAAACGCGTTGAAATGAACTAAAAAAAACCAAGATAAGGTGTCGCCTCTACATCCACTATGTACTTGTACAACAATCTCTTGACCTATTGTTATTGCTATTTAAGCATTGTGACCTATCATTTAAAGAAGTTAAGGAAAAAATGCACTCTAAAACTCAAATCACACAAAAGTATATTTAAAATTAATAACTAATCATTGACATACCAGGACAGACGCGTTAAAATGAACCAAACAGAGGCGTCTCCCCTTCTTCCACAATGTACGTGTACAACAATTTATCATCACATATAAGCTTTGTGACCTATCCTTTAACGAAATAAGAAAAACAAAATTCACTCTCAAACTCAAATCACACAAATATCTGTTTAAAAAATAACCTAAAACTACCAAAGAGAGGTGTCCCTTCTACATCCCCTATGTACTTACACAATAATCTATTGATCTATTGTCATTGCTATTTAAGCATTCTGACCTATAATTTAACGAAACTAAGGAATACAAAAATCACTCTCAAACTCAAATCACACAAAAAAGTATTTAAAATTAATAACTAATGATTGAAATTCCAAATTGTATACGGGCCCTCCTTCAGGGACAGTCGGCTAAAAATTAAATTTTTATTTAAGAATAAAACGGAATATAAATGGAAAGATAATTTTGATCGGGCGGCCATTCTTGTTGCTAACAATCTATGTCTTAACCTTTTTTTATTACAATTTAAGCACTGTAATCTATCATTTTACGAAGTATAGGAAAATAAAATTCACTCTCAAACTCAAATCACACACAAAATCTATTTACAATTAATAACTAATCATTAAAATTCTATATTGTAGACCCACTTGATTGGAACCAGAAAACAAATGAGTAAAGTACAATCTATTGACCTATTGTTATTGCTATTTAAGCATTGTGACCTATCATTTAACGAAATAAGGAAAACAAAATTCACTCTCAAACTCAAATCACACAAATATCTGTTTAAAAAATAAACTAACACTATCAAGGAGAGGCATCCCTTCTACATCCCCTATGTACTTATACAATAATCTATTGATCTATTGTCATTGCTATTTAAGCATTCTGACCTATAATTTAACGAAATGAAGGAATACAAAAATCACTCTCAAACTCAAATCACACACAAAATCTATTTACATTTAGTAACTAATCATTAAAATTCTATATTGTAGACCTGATTGATTGGAACAGAAAACAAATGAGTAAAATAAAAGCAATAAGAAATATGACCGTCATTCAGGGAAAGTCGTTAACTGAAAAAGTACAGTACAGCAGAGGCGCTTCCTTCATCCTCTATGTATTTGTACAACTATTGACCTATTTAAGCATTGTGACCTACCATTTAACGAAGTTAAGGAAAACACAAATCACTCTCAAACTCAAATCACACAAAACCTATTTACAATTAATAACTAATCATTAAAATTCTATATTGTAGACCCGCTTGATTGGAACCAGAAAACAAATGAGTAAAGTACAATCTATTGACCTATTGTTATTGCTATTTAAGCATTGTGACCTATCATTTGACGAAATAAGAAAAACAAAATTCACTCTCAAACACAAATCACACAAAAAATATGTTTAAAAAATAAACTAACACTACCAAGGAGAGGTATCCCTTCTACATCCCCTATGTACTAATTATACAATAATCTATTAATCTATTGTCATTGCTATTTAAGCATTCTGACCTATAATTTAACGAAATTAAGAATTAAAAAATCACTCTCAAACTCAAATCCCACACAAAATATACATATTTACATTTAATAACTAATCACTAAAATTCTATATTATAGATCCGCTTGATTGGAACCAGAAAACAAATGAGTAAAACTAAACCAATAAGAAATATGACCGTCATTCAGGGAAAGTCGTTAACTGAAAAAGTACAATACAGCAGAGGCGCTTCCTTCATCCTCTATGTATTTGTACAACTATTGACCTATTAAAGCATTGTGACCTACCATTTAACGAAGTTAAGGAAAACACAAATCACTCTCAAACTCAAATCACACACAAAATCTATTTACAATTCTATAACTAATCATTAAAATTCTATATTGTAGACCAGCTTGATTGGAACCAGAAAACAAATGAGTAAAGTACAATCTATTGACCTATTGTTATTGCTATTTAAGCATTGTGACCTATCATTTAACGAAATAAGAAAAACAAAATGCACTCTCAAACTCAAATCACACAAAAAATATCTGTTTAAAAAATAAACTAACACTACCAAGGAGAGGTATCCCTTCTACATCCCCTATGTACTTATACAATAATCTATTAATCTATTGTCATTGCTATTTAAGCATTCTGACCTATAATTTAACGAAATTAAGAATTAAAAAATCACTCTCAAACTCAAATCCCACACAAAATATACATATTTACATTTAATAACTAATCATTAAAATTCTATATTATAGATCCGCTTGATTGGAACCAGAAAACAAATGAGTAAAACTAAACCAATAAGAAATATGACCGTCATTCAGGGAAAGTCGTTAACTGAAAAAGTACAATACAGCAGAGGCGCTTCCTTCATCCTCTATGTATTTGTACAACTATTGACCTATTAAAGCATTGTGACCTACCATTTAACGAAGTTAAGGAAAACACAAATCACTCTCAAACTCAAATCACACACAAAATCTATTTACAATTCTATAACTAATCATTAAAATTCTATATTGTAGACCAGCTTGATTGGAACCAGAAAACAAATGAGTAAAGTACAATCTATTGACCTATTGTTATTGCTATTTAAGCATTGTGACCTATCATTTAACGAAATAAGAAAAACAAAATGCACTCTCAAACTCAAATCACACAAAAAATATCTGTTTAAAAAATAAACTAACACTACCAAGGAGAGGTATCCCTTCTACATCCCCTATGTACTTATACAATAATCTATTAATCTATTGTCATTGCTATTTAAGCATTCTGACCTATAATTTATCGAAATTAAGGATTACAAAAATCACTCTCAAACTCAAATCCCACACAAAATATATTTACATTTAATAACTAATCATTAAAATTCTATATTATAGATCCGCTTGATTGGAACCAGAAAACAAATGAGTAAAATTAAACCAATAAGAAATATGACCGTCATTCAGGGAAAGTCGTTAACTGAAAAAGTACAGTACAGCAGAGGCGCTTCCTTCATCCACTATGTATTTGTACAACTATTGACCTATTTAAGCATTGTGACCTACCATTTAACGAAGTTAAGGAAAACACAAATCACTCTCAAACTCAAATCACACAAAATCTATTTACAATTAATAACTAATCATTGAACTTCTGCTATAGACCCGCTTGGTTGAAGCAAGTAACCAGAAAATAATGAGTAAAACGAAAGCAATAAGAAATATTACCCCGTTCAGAGGCAGTTGGCTAAAAATTAACTGAATAAGTACTAAGCACAGGCACCTCCTTCAGCCACTTTGTACTTGTACAACAATCTATTGACCTATTGTTATTGCTATTTAAGCATTGTGACCTATCATTTAACGAAATAAGGAAAACAAAATTCACTCTCAAACTCAAATCACACAAATATCTGTTTAAAAAATAAACTAACACTATCAAGGAGAGGCATCCCTTCTACATCCCCTATGTACTTATACAATAATCTATTGATCTATTGTCATTGCTATTTAAGCATTCTGACCTATAATTTAACGAAATGAAGGAATACAAAAATCACTCTCAAACTCAAATCACACACAAAATCTATTTACATTTAGTAACTAATCATTAAAATTCTATATTGTAGACCTGATTGATTGGAACAGAAAACAAATGAGTAAAATAAAAGCAATAAGAAATATGACCGTCATTCAGGGAAAGTCGTTAACTGAAAAAGTACTAAGCAGAGGCTCTTCCTTCATCCACTATGTATTTGTACAACTATTGACCTATTTAAGCATTGTGACCTACCATTTAACGAAGTTAAGGAAAACACGAATCACTCTCAAACTCAAATCACACACAAAATCTATTTACAATTCTATAACTAATCATTAAAATTCTATATTGTAGACCAGCTTGATTGGAACCAGAAAACAAATGAGTAAAGTACAATCTATTGACCTATTGTTATTGCTATTTAAGCATTGTGACCTATCATTTAACGAAATAAGAAAAACAAAATGCACTCTCAAACTCAAATCACACAAAAAATATCTGTTTAAAAAATAAACTAACACTATCAAGGAGAGGTATCCCTTCTACATCCTCTATGTACTTATACAATAATCTATTGATCTATTGTCATTGCTATTTAAGCATTCTGACCTATAATATAACGAAATTAAGGAATACAAAAATCACTCTCAAACTCAAATCACACACAAAATCTTTTTACAATTCTATAACTAATCATTAAAATTCTATATTGTAGACCAGCTTGATTGGAACCAGAAAACAAATGAGTAAAGTAAAAGCAGTAAGAAATATGACCGTCATTCAGGGAAAGTCGTTAACTGGAAAAGTACTCAGCAGAGGCGCTTCGTTAATCTACTATGTATTTGTACAACTATTGATTTTAGCATTGTGACCCTATGGTAGTTTAACAAATTTAAGGAAAACTAAAATCATTCTCAAATTCAAATCAAACAAAAAATTAACAATAAATTGCTAATAATTGACATTCCATAATGTAGACCCGCTTGAATGGGGCAGATAACCAGAAAAAATGAGTAAAACGAAATCAATAATAAATATTACCCCCTTTCAAGGGCAGTAGGCAAAAATTAACATTTTTTGTTATTTATTACATAAGGAACAAAACAGAATATAAAACGAAACAAAACAGAATAAAAAACGAAACATCGCGAATACCTCAATAGGTTTGTCCGGATGTTAGAAGAGTTTTAAGCAATCTTAATACGGGATATATAACGAAATATCATTACTGAACACATAGTTCACAAAAGAATAACGCGTTTTGAGGTAGTTAGTTATAACAAAAAAAAAGTACAAAAACGATAACGGCGCGGGTCAGACAGCCCGTCGATGCTAATTACTACTTGAATTAAATTTGGATAATTACTAATTGCTATTTCAAATTGTTTGTTGGAAAATCATTCCTTATAGTTGGTATTGAGCTTTCGTTCGTTTCCAGTTCTGATTGGACTGCCATTTTTGTTTGCTATACTATAATTGAGTTTAATTTGCAGAGACGGCACCTTCATCTACTATGTACTTGTATAACAATCTATTGACCTATTGTTATTACTATTTAAACATAACCTATCATTTTACGAAATAAGAAAACAAAAATCACTCTCATTCTCAAATAACACAAAAATCTATTTAAAATTAATAACTAATCATTGACATAATAAAACAGTCGCGTCAAAATTAACTTACAAAAACCCCAGCAGAGGCGTCACCTCTACATCCACTATGTACAGTCATCAAAAGAGACAAGTAACCAGAGTCGTCGGATATAGTTGACGTTTACTAAGAAACCGATGCATGTTTACGAATGAAATTAAATTTGATAAATGAACTGTTTGTTTTCTATTAATTAAATTAAATGTAATTCGAATATAACCGGTTTCTTAAAAAACTTCCACTATATCCGACGATCCTGTTATTTCATTTGGTGACCGTGCTTAACCAATAATCTATTGACCTATTGTTATTGCTATTTTAGCTTTTAGAAGAAAATTAAATTCCAATGACACAAAACATCTTTTAATTAGTTGTCCTGTTAGTTAATTTTTTTAACATTATCTACCTACAAAAATGCTGAGAAGAGGCTATTGACCTATTGCTATTGCTATTTCATTATAACGACCTATCATTTTACGAAATAAGGATAACAAAAATCACTCTCAAACTCAAACCACACAAACATCTTTTTACAATAATATACCTTACATGCAATTTTTTTTTTTTTTTTTTTGTTTTTTTTTTTTTTTTATTTGTTATATTATTGAACACTCTTCTTCCAGTGGTTATCGCCAAGAACTTACTAAGAAAAGGCACTTCTTTCATCTACTACGTACTACAAACTATTACTACTCGTACAACAAACTATTGACCTTTTAAAGCATTGAGATCTATTATTTTACTCAGTTAAGGAGAACAAAAACCACTGTCAAACCCAATTCACACAAAATTTCGGGCAGTCGAGTCAAAATTCACTAAAAACATTGTAACTAATGAGAAGATAAGAAGTATTACCCCCCTTCAGGGGCAATCAGATTAAAACTGACTGAAAAAGTACAAAGTAGAGGCGCTTCCTTCTTCAACTATGTACTTTTACAACAATCAATTAATCTATTAAAGCATCGTGACCGAAGTTAAGGAAAACAAAAATCACTCTCAAACTAAAAATAAAAAAATCTATTTACAATATACAGGGTGGCATCGACGCGCAAACGTCGTGAAAAGGTTACACCTTCCTAAATGTAATCGCAGTCTCATCTCGGCGACAAACAAATGTCAAAATCTTGTCAAAATGTAGGGAAATTAGAGGTGTTTTTGACAAGTGAGTTTACTATTTTTTTATTAAAAATCTCATTGGGTTAGGTAGAAATAATGATTTTATTCAGTTGACAGTAAAACAAATTGCAGAAAAAAAACGTAAAAATTAAGAAAAAGCAGACGAAAAATTTCAACCCAGGCGGGTCCAGAATCATGTACTGAATCCATGGTAAGCGGTTGCGCGTCGATGTCATTGAACATTATCTTCCTTCTGGGTCAGTCGAATTAGAATAAACTAAAAAAATACTAAGAAAAGACTTCTCCTCTATTGACCTATTGTTATTGCTATATAAGGCACTATTCTCTTTCTATTGACCTATTGTTATTGCTATATAAGGCACTATTCTCTTTCTATTGACCTATTGTTATCGCTAATTATTGCACTATTCTCTTTCTATTGACCTATTGTTATTGCTATTTAAAGCCTATTTATTTTGCAAAAGACACAATAGGCGGCACGCGTAATAAGCTTTTGTGTAATAAGCATAAGTTAGTTTTTTTTTCGTAAGTATTTTATTATTTTGTTAGATTTTTTTGTTCGTTTTTTTTTGTTTTATAAATTTACACACTGAAAACTAAGCACTAGCAAAACCTATATTTTTTTTTATATTTTTTTTGTAATTAGTTCGTATTTTTTTTTATTTTTTTTGTATTTTTTTTATTTTGTATTTTTTTTTCGTATTTTTTTTTTTGTTTTTTTTATTAAATAAACTCTGATTCTAAGCATAAGCAAAAGCTATTTAATTCGTATTTCATCTATGTACAACGATCTACTAGGCATAAGCCTGTTAGGCGTTCTGTAAAGCTACGAATACCTAGAAGAGCGGTGGCCGCTCTTAACGGCCGTAGTGACGACTGTTTTGAAAATGATGACAGCGGCAAAGATTTAAATCGTTAAATAAAAAAGCGTCAAAAAATAGTCGCATGTCTATTTTGTTTTGACACCTCTGACACACAATAACGCAGTGACTTGACTTGATTGTCATGGAAACGCTATTTAATCATGTGTGAGGTCACTCTAATCAGTATGGACACTCTTTCGTATACGATGAGAGCAAATCTAGCGGTTTAAATCTTTGGGCACCGGGGTTTGATTTAATGTCAAATTCTGATGTTAACGACAGATTTTCATGAGAGCCGAATGATATGGCCGAAACAAAACTTTGGTTTCCTAGGAAACCAAAGTTTAATTGAGTTGGCCGCATCGAATTTGTTTACGGTAGTTACGATTTACTATTTAAAAAAAGCAATGCGTGGCCACACAAAATAAATATTGCACAAGAAACATGTAAATAAATATTGATTCCTATGTTCCATCGAGACGCAACGATATTTGTAAAAAAAAAAACTAATCAAATCCTTGACCAAACAGTAAATAAATAATCAATCATGTTTGTCGTTTTGTGCCGACCAGCGTAGTAGGCGTAGTTCAATATATAGATTAAAAATCCGCATAATATAAGTCCTTAAAAAAAATCGCATAATTTGGATGGGCATAATGCACTTGTTAAAACTTCAGGGCATAAATCTTATAACATTAAATTAGACTTCATAGAAAATAGGTAATCCAAAAGCCTGAATGGGTGTGCAGAATTAATTAATTGCAGTTTTCGCTCAGCGAACGCCCAGCTGCTTGAGTTATAATAGTTAAGCAACTTATAGCTGCACTAATTGTAACGTTATGAAATTAAGTTAAGAAAAAAGGGATCTATGAAATCTAAAATTACGCTAAGCTAGATTATGTATTTTCAAACTACACGGAATCGACTTTATATAGAATTTTATCAAATTCTATCATTATGAGACACAAATATTATGCACAATCAAGTTATGCCTAGTCTATTATGCAGATTAATAATAATAATATCACAATCATAAACAATATACCAGAAAAGGGAGCGACGCTAAAATCTAAATATAAATTTCACTTATAATCTAACATACTTTGTAATCCGCGTAGATCCATCCATGAGTGTCGTTAGGAAGTGCAATTGGCTTGCAAGTCTTCATAAAGGCAGTTCGGAAAACGTCTCGTTTGAACACAGGAACCAAGGCCGCCTCCAAGTTATGATTTAGTATTATATTCATATTCTCGTTTGACAGCATTATCTGAAACAATGGAAAATTAAAATTAGTTTAAGCTTATTATAACGTTCTGCTTTTCACCTAGCTGGTTAAAATCTGTTACTTATGAGATATGTCGCAAGTTCCTTGTCCCAATATGACGCGAAAGTTTGTGAGGATGGATGGATGTTTGTTATTCTTTCACGCAAAAACTACTAAACGGATTTGGATGAAATTTGGCATACAGATAGTTTATAACCAGGATTAACACAAAGGATACATTTTTATACCGATATTCCCACGGGATCGAAACTAATGCGGATGAAACCGCGGGGCGCTGCTAATAATACTATAAACGCATCCACTCTAAATGATATTATGGCGGACACCTCTATCACTATAATATATTCCGGGTATTGTCACTTGTTATAAGGTTACGGTATAAAAGTAAATATCACTTGCAAATAGCAATCAGTACTTACCTATTAATATACTCATCATCTTTGTATTGCACATATTTATTTGCTTCAATTTCATGTCTAAACGTCATTAGACATGGAGTGGATCGGCTGCACACCCGGCCGAATCCTACACCCTGGTCTCCAACTTTTTACCAGGTGCGTTGAAACCCTGAAAATGAATTATTCTTATAATGATCGCAGTAGGTTTGTGTCAAATCATAACTGTTGAACACTGACGAGAATGGCGCCACGAGTTTTTCATTAAAATCGAGCAAACGTAGCTAGTTCAGAACTAAGTATGATGAAGTTGAGATTTTCTTTTTCTTATTCCTAATCAAAACAGCGCAAAGTATAAGGTGATTCAGCCACTGCCCGCGCAATTAAGTTGCTTCTATATTAAAACCAGGAATTTAAGATAAATTTCAAGTAAAGAAAAACTAAATAAAGCTTAAGAAATTCTTTGGGCACCTTTCTATAATACAAAGGAAAAAAAATCTATTAGGAATAGATATATTATGATATAAATACATTGCAAAATGTTCTGAAAATAAGAAGCTAACGTTATAACGTACTAGTAGCTAACATTATATTTTATGATGAAGGTTACAAAAAACGACTAATTGCACTCAGTCATTTCCTTAAAATGCTGCTAACATTTATGGAAAAACACAAAGGCTACAAACAAATAAAAAGAAATTATACTCGATAATAAGAAAATTTTAAAAACTTACATGTCGTCCTTTACGTCACCAGACATCACGAATATTTTATGTTTTAGTAGTCAAATGTAAAGCGGTACTCGTAATTTGAACTGGACATCATCAGGAAGCCACTGTGACGCACAACCACAACTACTGTAACCGACTCAGTATCGAGACGCAAAGATGATGATGTTTAAACAGATATTGTTCAAAACGTAATAAATTGATGTGGTCCCGTGCGCCCTTTTTATACCCGCCGCGACCGGGATATGATGGAATGGGGAAGGGACCCCTCTTCGTAACACGTGTGTGTGTGTGAGCTCTACAGATTTTTCGACCGTTACGGGCACACATACATAAATGGCTAATCTACCGGTTTTTTGGTCCATCCAACGAAACAAAAGAATTATTATGAAATATAACAAAGTGTTGAGTAAAACACAATTACAAAAATAGGTAACTTGAGCCACCTTACACCTAATCCAAAGCAAATTACACGATAAGGTGATTCCGATATACGATCCCACTGCCTGCGCAATCAAGTTGCCTGTATAGAAAGCCAGAAATTTGAGATAATTTTCAAGTTATAGAACAACAAACTGAATGTTAACAAAGTTCAAATTCCTAGTAACTAAAAACTTATTAAGACCTTTTTGTTACAAATGGTCACTCCAAAATCCACTAAAAATACAATTCACTAAAGTAGATAAAGTGACTGATTAAGTGGCGATGGAATGAAAATTATCCGAGATTATGAAAACTGCTGTAAGGTACTAAATCCGTTCGCAACAATTAAAAACCGATGAGCTTTTTATTGATTGACATATTTCCGATAGATTTATTTAGTTTCGATTTTTATTAATTACTTATAAACTAGTTTAAAGGATATCCTTAGCGTTTAAAAAGTTTTCTACCTACGAACTTTTAAAAATCAGATCTGGCAACATAGTGTGTGAGAATTGGGATAAAAACTGCCTCTTGGTCACTTCAGATGTCGCAACTAATACTAGTCCAAGAATTATAAATGGGTAAATGTAATTGAAACATAACGTAATTCTGTAATGATTTATTACATTTGTTTCTTCAGTAATAAAGTCGAAAATCGCATAATTGTACGTTAAGATTATACGAATTTTTCATACACATACATACACATATTTGTGCAACACAATAGTAAAGACACACAGACAGAGAACAGTAACGGTTTCTGGCCTAACAACAGTGTTGCAACCTATCAGTTTTTAATCCCCTTGCAATTCCAACTGGAATAATCCTAAGCACAAAACCGTTTGCAAAAAAAAATGCAGCTGTAACGGTTCTCATTGAAATCATTCGCCAAATAATAAATCAGACTATTATGTGAATACGTCGGTTTTTGATTTATTGAGATGCAAATTTTATCATTTGCATTTCAATGGCATTGCCAACAAAGGGTCTGTCCCTTTTATACTACCACTGCTTATTAGTCTGAATAATACAAAATGGACAATGTGGATATTATTATGTACTCAAACTGGACTGGATAATAGCATTACCACTTTGACACACGTGAATGATTTCACATTGAGAGTAACGCTGATACAAAAAAAAAACGACAGGATAAATACAGCAATACATGTATTCAAACCAAGGGGGCTTTAAAACGTGTATTATTACGATAACTAGCAAAAAGCATTGCAGATTATGTTGGCGCCATTGGAGCAACGGTTTCGCTATTCGATATTTGAATTGTGGTAACAGGTTTGTGGCAGTAACGTGTCGTACTGACTAATATTATCCTAACGTCACCATAATCTTCCAGTTTGAAACTAGAATCTTGTTAGAATTCTGTTATGTTGAAAACACTGAGTAAAACAGTCAACATTTGGATTCAAGTATTATTATCCATACTTGATTTGTTTTTAGAGCAACTCCTCTCAAAACGATGAAAGAAAACATCGTGAGGAAACCTGCATGTCCTAGAACCAAAAATTCAAAGCCATGAGACATCTACCAACCCGCATTGGGCCCGCATGATATAATATTAGCCCACTCCCTCTCGAAGAGAGGAGGCCTGTCTCCCAGCAGTGGGAATTTCATAGGCAGATTTTATGTATGATATTTTATGACTGCCGCAAATCAAAAATGAAACGTAGCTAATATTTTCACTATGCCTTGACGTGACACGTGCGGCAATTAGGTTTCCAATTTTAAATCACAGGAGCGCTAAAATACACAACAAAGGTATACAAGATGAATCGAAAACTTCACAAATAGTAATACCTAATTCAAATATAATATATTTTAATATTCTTAATACGTACTTGAACATTTTATGATGTATGTATTGATGCACGGCATGCGAAAGTGGAACGTTGATAGTTTGCATAGAATTAGCTTGTAGACAAAACACACGTCCGCCCTGAAAAATCATTACAATTCATTTATTAATTCAGCAATTTAGTTTTATCTTCTCTAAAGTTTTAATAAAGAAATGCTTGTCTATAAAGTCACTTTTTGCCTGTTCGAGGATGAGTTAACGGGGTGCTTCAAGGTCTTTCGAACTAAGGAACGGCATGGGAATTCTTAACGGTTGTCACAGATCACGTATCATGGGAACTCAACGGGACCACCGTTGAATTCCCATGATATGATGGCCGGTCACTTATATCTCATTTATATTCGTCAGGTTTATAGACTGCATTTTTATTTTACCGCCATTTTCCCACGCATTATAAGCAAAAGGGCAAAGCAGAGAAGTTTAATTCACCCCTCATTTCGCCAATTATATTCCATGTAGGTAATGGGAGGCGAGTCTACTATTAGCAAACGCCAGCGTTTGATAATAGTAGACTAGTAGTAGACAGTCCAGACTGGTATTCAGAAATCGCTGATTCAATGTGTTATAGTTCGCGTCAAACTTTACGACGGCTTTAAAGTGGAGTGGAGTACTCGCTGCGCAGTACTCTACCGCTCACCCCCGCTGACCCATGACTCTTGTTACTGCGCAGCGACTCGCCTCATGTTCAGAGTCGCCATAAAGTTTGAGTCGGGCTGTGACTGAAAATCATTTAAAGGATTAAAGACCGTGTGCTTTGCGTGGATTTGGCTTCAAATAAGTCATGAGTCACGAAAGGAACTAACCACACTTATTCAGTTATAAGTAAGAATAAGTGTGGTTAGTCCCCAATAGTCGATATTTAATAAGATAGATGCGAAAGTAACTCAAGTCTGTTGGCTTTCCACGTCGTAACGGTTGATAGATTTCGAAATTTGGCACACGTGACCTAGGTTAGGTCATAGGATCTTTTATCCCAGTAATACGTTCCCGTGGGACAGTAGGCTAGTGCAAAATAAATGTTATTGGCCTTACCGTTGAGGAGATCTGTATACGGTTTTATTGTTTATCTCAGTGCATTGTAGTTTTTTCTAGACTATTTATTTACATACCTAATTTTATGTAATTTGCTAATATCTATGTTACCTAAGGTAACAAACTAAAGCTAGAACCTAATCAGAAATCACAGCTACGGTTAAACAACAACAGTTAAATGGATCTAGATTTATAAGTGCGCTAATACACAGACGTTGCGTTTTATAAAACAGACAAGCATAAAAAAAATCAAGCCAATTTCAATGTTGGTTTAAATCTTGATAATAATAACCGCATACGCGTTCCCTAAGCCATGAAAAAGTTGTATTGAAATCGGTTTAATTAGATAAAAATCTTATTTGAAGACAAACGCGGCACATTGAAGTGGAACAAAGGTTACATTGGAATTAAGGCTATAACTATTTATGCTGGCTATTTGTGGTGAAGTGCTTCGATTGCAGTAAGATTTTATCAGTATACCTGTGTCATCAACAGCCTAACGCAGCTATCCACTGGTGGACTTTTGGCAAAAAGATGGTATTGCCCGTAGTCACCTCGCCCGTAGTGTACCTAGATACTGATAAATTATTACCACGACCATGCTCCGCTTCCCTAGCCTGTCAGGCTTTTAAGATATCGTATGCGTGAGGCATGCCTATATATTTCCCAAAGTCCAGTCCCAAGTGTCCATACGCCTATTTTGAGGATTCAATGTACTATTCTAAAGGCGACGACAGACCGCAAACTGCAGCGACTGTGCCGCCCAACTGAAATAATGAACCCGCAGCGACACCCCTGGTATCTCTATGAAAACGCTTCCGTAGACGGTGACCGTGTCTCTGCTGCTGCTGTCGAGCGGCGAGTGCAGACGGTACCAGCAGTACCTATTTTATTGTTAGACAAATGAGTTTCCCAAAACTGAAGAAGAGAAGTGCCGCTACCGTCACAGATGTGTCACGGTCGGAATCACAACTGCAGCAGCACTGTCGCCTACATGTATTGTCAACCGCAGCGCCGCTTCCGTCTCCGGTCTGCCGTCACGTTCGGAATTGTTTCATCAATGAACGCCAGTGACGCTCATTAAAGATACAATTCCTGCAGTCTTCACTTTTGTCTATACAAGTGCCTAATAGTTATAAACCAAGCGCTCAGGTTGAATCTCTGTGGCTTCATAGAAAGCGGCCAAGGATAACTATCCTTGGAAGCGACCAGCTCTTGCAATTCATGTGGCCACCTACTGATTAAAACCTCATTAGCATTCTCCGGTCCCCTATCCTTATAGATCTGGGGTCGGCGCGACATGTCTTGTTCTTCCACACTTCTCTATTTGACGTAATTTCGGTAGTCACCATTTCCAACCGTATCATCATTCACACAGTCTATCCATCGTTTTTTTTGGTCTTCCCCTAGTCTTATAGCCTACTGATTAAGACCTTTGTTATTATAGTTGGTTTCCATTTTTAGGCGTGATAACGTCTAACTCCACTGGCGTCTTTCTGTTGTCTATTGGCTGTTCCTAGCAAACATGTATGATGTGTATTACATTGTGCTTGTACCATGAGGCCTTAGTTAAATGCTTCAACAAAATTAAACATTGTTTTTACTTATTTGATCCTAGAATGTGTCACGCTTATAACCTCTACGGCCCTAACCCAATTTCTTTGAGGTATTTCCAGCGTGATGGTTACCCTGCCTAATAAATACAGTCTCTATGAGGTTCTACGTGGTCTCTATGAGGTACTTTCATTTAACCCAACTGATTATACCGAGAACTTCAATAGCGTTTAACGTTAGTAATCAAAATAAAATAAAAAATCGTAAAAAAAAAGTAATTAATATTATAGTTCATAGAAATCCCGTTATATTTGGGAATTACAGCTAGGTCTGCTGCGCCAAGAATCAAGATATCCATTCGATTCCGATATGAAGTTTGGTTTTTGTCATAAATATTTTTTTAGCGAAACATGCCTAAACTAAACAATCTAGCCGCAACGAAACTGGAACATGACATACAAATTTGTAACAAAAAAAATTGTCGCAGCAGACCCGCTTTATGTCATCAATGTGTCGCAGATGGATTGTCTAATCTGCTGTTTTTCATAACCTCTAGCCGTTTTACAAAACAGCTCCGTTATGTAAAACAACTGAACAATGACGTTGAGCAATTTTCCATAATTATTGAACTCACGCAGAATTACATAAAGGTTTTGTGTTCATCAATGCAGTGGGTCAACGATTAGAGGTTATGTAAAACAGCATGAAATGAATATCAGATTGTAGATTTTATTTTGACGTTCGTGTTCGGCTCTGTGTCATAACAACAATAAGTGCGTTCGAAACAGTAATAAATAAAACTAATAGACCTTAACTCATACTTGAGTGAAACAGTGACTTGAAGGACATTTTAATATAGAGTTTTCAGAGTTTTATGAAAGTCACTCAGTCTACTAAATAGATAGATAAAGAAGTAACTAAGACCAACTTGGAAGTAGAGCTCGCCGGCTACAGGCCCTGACGCGCCACCGCTCGCTGCACTCGCCCGGTTCGCACGCTGTTGGTCACAGTTCTAACCTAACCTAAACCAATTGGTCAGAGTGCCCTAGCTTAGTTACTACAACCGATTCAGCATTAGAAGCAACTCCAAACGCTTATTGTGACCACAGATAAGATATTTTATAACGCAATGATAATGTTTTACATAACGGAGCTGTTTTGTAAAACGGCTAGCGTTTATGTCAAACAGCAGATTAGACAATCCATTTACGACATAATGTACACTCTACATTCACCGCATTCCATGTGAAAAATACAATTACGTGCCCTTTACTACTACCGTGCCCAATGCACAATGTTAGGTCCAGGCAGCCTGGTAAATTCCACCAAAAGCATAATAAATAACTCAGTAGCATTCTGAAAAGAAAACTTGGAATATCTACACATTAATAAAAACAGTTTTTAATCATTTCATTATCTAGAAATAAACTGCTTTTTATCTTGTATCTATTATAAACTGTATTATGAAAATAAAAATAAATAATTGATTACTGAGAAATTTCTGTTCAAATACAAGTACATAGATACATAACACTCAAAATTAGGTGCATCGGTTATCGGTTTAGAAACCTAAAAAAATCATTCCTTATATTAATGCTAGTCCTAATAATACAACCTTCCTTAATATTCTATAAAAAAAAAATACAATATTTCGTACCTGGAATCCTACAACCGAGCCAGACAAAGGCTGCGTTGCGGGCGGGAAGTGACAGGCCTTTATAGTGAGCAGTCCACCCCCAGACAGACTCAGCAGCTCATCACACCATGAGTTCCACGATACTGATGTTATGTTCTCCTCCTGTAAACCAGACATTTTGCTGATTGAAGCCCCATTAACACAGGAAAAAAAGTTACCAAAGATAAGTGTTTAACTATGTACCCCAGACCGTTTCATAGACTGCTCAGCAGCTCAGTGTAGTTTGGTTTGGCTTTAACTCTTTTAAAAGGAAGATCATAATGTTTTGACATGTCATCACATCAATCAACCTCGATCATGCATAATCAGCCTATAATAATCTCACTGTTGGGACACAGGCCTCCTCTCTGCGAGAGAGAGTGGGCTGTAATCCACCACGCGGGCCCAGTACGGATTGGTATATATTCACTTCTGTCTTCGAATTTTTGGTTCTAGGACAGCCAGTTTCCTCACGACGTTTTCCTTCACCGTTTTGAGAGCAGTGGTGATAAAATAATTTACACAAAGTAAAGCGCCTGTCTGGGTTTGAACCTACGACCTAAAACTCGTAAGTCGCGGCCGTTTCCACTGGGCACTGCTCTATTGTTCATTTAAGCTCTGTTAACACAGGAAACAAAGTTACCAAAAATAGGTGTTTAAATCTATGTACCCAAAGACCGTTTCATATACTGTCATAATGTTTTGACATGTCATCACATCAATCAACCTCAATCAACTTTTAAATTATTCCTTGTGACTTTCTGTTTTTATTTTATATTGCTCTTTTTATATTGCTTTACAATATTATGATTTCACCATTTATCTAAAACTTTAAAGTCAAAATATCCATTCGATTGCTCGACAACTAGATCGATACGAAGTGTGTTATTGAATTTTCAAAATGAATGCGATTGTGTTACACCAAGATTTAAAACATTGTATTTCGCGAGTTGTCATTCAACTGTTTTCGTTTATTGATGATTACACCTAAAACAAGCTGTGAAGACTGCGTTGTAGCTAGGTATAAAAACTTTGTAGGAAGCTTGCCAAAAATGTGCACAAAATAGTTAACTAAATATTAAAATGTCAATACACATTAGGACCATGACATGTTTTGACAAGTCTTTTACAAGTTCTGTTGAAACCATGTCTCACAACTTGTTTGTGGGGGTAAATAAGATATATAAGATCTTTGTTTATATTGTTTGCGCAGATATAATGTGTTACTGTTTGTTTGTCCCAAATAAATAAATAAATAAATGCGGAGTTAGTATTTTAGCTAGGTATTAGTATGTTATGTGCTGTCTAATTTTAATCACTACATAATTTGTCTCTACAATCTACCTGTCTAGCCAATTCTCATGCAGCTGCGATGTTTCAACTTTCATACAGTTAGTTTCGAACTGAGGCCTACCGTAAACAGTAACGAGGAACTTGTGGCTAAGTAATAACAGACGCGCGAGTCGATAGATAACGTTAAGCTACGCTTGCCGCGGTTGGTCCATTGATGGATGACCATCTTTAAATATCAAGATCCCTCCGTGCCTCGGAAAGCACGTTAAGCCGTTGGTCTTGGCTGTCGATCGTGGATCTTTAGCAGTCGTTACGGGTCGTCAGAAGCCCGAAAGTCTGACAGCCAGTCTTACCGATGGGTATTACCCAGTAACTGGGTTGTGAAGGTCAGATAGGCAGTCGCTTCATGTAAAATACTGGTATTCAGCTGCATCCGGTTAGACTGGAAGCCGACCCTAACATAGGGTAGAGGCTAAGCAAATGATGATACCTACCGTAAACAGTAATTCCCCTGTAGACAGATTGTAGACTCTACAGACGGATGACTCGTCGACGACAGCGAGGTAGGCGCGCGACGCACTCACGTCCAGACAGCGGACAGATGCCGGCGTCTGGAGCACCATCTTAGCGCTGCCCTGACCGGCCTCCACTTGCCAGATCTGTAGTAGATAAACACATATGTTACATCACCTTATCTACATCTATACATATTATAAAATAAAGTTGCTTTTCATGTCTAGTGATGCAATACCTACCTTTTTTCGAAGCGTTTCGTCGTATTTTTAAACCATCATAGCTTCGGCCTGAAATTATTCAGGCCGAAGCTATGATGGTTAGAGAGCTAAAATTCTCAGGATAAGATGTAGTTACCAGAGTTACAAAACACACTAAGTTTCGTCTGTCTAGCTTGTAGCACCCACCCACCCCCGTAACGGGGTGTGCGAGCCTGTATTTTTTACAGATATAGATATAAAAGAAATAGAGCACCCTACCAAAAGAAATGTAATCCCACCAAAAACACTTCACGTAAAGCCGATTGCCAAGACTTACATAACGCTTTCACTGTTAAAAAGTTATCAGAGGGGCAATGCAATAGTTCTTATAATTTTCAGAACGTTCACAGTCTGATCTCAGTCTCAATCTGTCCAAAATACCTCTAATTTCTCTAAATTTTGACAAGTTTTTGACATTTGTCGCCGAGATGAGACTGCGACTAGATTTTGAACGTTTTAAATTACGAGAATTGGCCTTCAGATCGAATTTAAAGCCAATCCCCTAACTCTACACTCTAGCTTTGACTAAGCCCTCTGAGTTTGTTTCGGCCTTTCTTCTCAGAGTAATCAGATAGGAAACGCCGAACTCATCTAGTTTAAAAAAAATATGATTGACGTGTAAAAGTGTTTGTACAAACCTACTTACAGAAAATACATCATTTATCATTTACAAGGCCTAACTCTACAAACCTTACATCTTGGTTTAAATGTAAGGCTTGGCCGTTCCCTTGAACTATTGCATGACAACATTAAAGACCAGTGACCTAATGTCTTACCATAAGCCCTTATGAGTGTCTGTGCGACGGCCACGAAACAGCCTCCACTTAACTTGTCCATACCACATACGATTCCCACACAACTGATTGGTTCCTCTGACATACTCATTTCTAATTCTATCCCTCCACGCAGCCAATCTATGTAATTCTGTCCATTACCCATAATCTATCAACCCTTCCTTAAACACAATATAATATAATATTTATTTACTCAAACAAAGGATTGTAGTACATGTTAATAATACAGTTTTACAAAATAAGTACTACATCTACAGTCGCGTGGGTGTGCACGACTCTTCTAGCTATGTTATAAAAACCAATGTTAGGGAGAAACAGTTCGATCCCCTCAAGTATAATGACGTAAAGGTACAATACTTAATTTACAATCGATGAGCTCCTTAAGTTTTGAGTTGAGCTGCACGATTATTGACAAATGCGTGTGTTAGATATTTCACTTTGATATAATTAGAATATTAGAATATTGTTTGTTTCGATAATGACATCTGGCACATTTATGAAGCTTGGGACCAACGTAGAAGTACCTAATTTGACTAAATATTGTGTTTACAAAAAACAACAGTCTTAACTTGTAAAAAAACACTTAAATGTTATTACTATAAATGATTAAGTAATATTTGATTATACTTGTAGTATATCTTAGATTTTATATTGCTATTTTAATATAATAGGTTGTTTCAAATGATTGGCACAATACTGTCAGTTGATGTTGATATACTTTTTGATGATGTCTCAGAATTACGAATTAACTCCTCTTAAATTGATTAATTACCTTATAATATTTTAAAACGGTTTCAGTACATAAGATTTGTTTATTACTACCTGGTATTAAACCAATATATATGGTGATCTGTGATTGGTTCAAAATGGCGGTAGATGTTTAACGTAAAAGACGTTGGTAGTATATAAAAAGGATTGTAATGACGTTATCGGGTCAGTTGCTTGGTAGATGTTCAGTTGGTTAGTTCTAGTGCCGTTGTTAAGTGGAATAGATCGAGCAGATGTCACGTAAGTTAAGTAATTTGATATTATACCTTAATTATTGCTTATTACGACTATAATGTTGTGTAAGTCACATTATGGCCAATATTCCTAGCTATTGTTATTATGTTGCTATTATTTGAATTCTCTTGGACCGTTGTCCAAGAGATATAATTAATTGTTTTTAAAGATAAAGATAATTTATGACAACGTGAGAAATGTATTGATAAAATACTTTAATACTGTTTCCATGGAGTTTCTTGTCCTTCTTCTCCATGATGACCTAGTTTTACGAACGGACGACTAGTTTTCTGACTAATTATTGACAAGCCTAAATTTAAATAAATGTTGAGACTTGTCTATCTGTGCTTTACTTCATAAAACCCCTTTCCATACAAACCATATTCAATAATAACTTTCAAACACCGTAAATAACTAACTAGTAACCATTCTGACATTCAAAGCTTGTTATTTGGGTAATATATAGGTACATATACTTCTAGTCTATAATGTAGAATCCAACATCAGAAGTGGGATTGTTCTCTGGCCTTTTAAAACCACTTGCTAATGCAATTTTACTTTGCTATTTTCATGATTAATGTTGGAGCTTTGACGATCTTTTGGAAGCCGTTGGTCGGTGGGTCGCTGACTCCACTCACACCATAATGATGACATCGCGCTGCCGCCTCTGACGTTGAAGCTGCGGAGCTTCTTTTTACTGTATGAGCTTTGAAAATACGGGACCTCAATCTGCTGTAAGAATATCCAGAAGCTTTCCGGCAGTAAGAAGTATCTGGAGTCGGTAAGGACCTTATAGGCTCTTTTACATCAAAACGAAATGCAATTGGATAAGATGATTACAATTAAAGATTATATATTGCAAAATACTTTAAGATAATTATTATGTAACATTTAGTTCACGCTTGGCTTATAAAGTACGAACATTAGGGTGTTTCGACTATGTTAATTACGTGATAATCATTGAACCTATTGCTTTGAAATATAATTTGAGAATACAATAATATAAAAAGAGTAGTAAGTATAATGCACAAAAGTCTTTGATCGTAATCACAATGAAATGTGGTTCATAACATTCCATTAAGCATTTTGTTTTATGTGATCTCTAATTATTGATTGGGCTGTAGAGATAATACTAAAATTACTTTTTTTAATTTATTTTGAAAATATCATGTACCTATAATGTTAGTAAACCGCTGGGCGATCGTTTACTTGTCTAACTCACCAGCAGCGGGTGGAGGGGGCTTGACACGTCTAGGCACTTGGCAAAACAAAAGTAAATTACAAATGTAGAAAAAGGGTATCTAATTTCTTCGAGAGCGAAGTGTTAACAGAAAATGTTTGTTGAATAGTTTTCAATAATATTGTCAGACTGGCCGAGCGTTTTGTGGAAAGTCCAATTGTCCTTAAACACTACTGTATAGCACATCAACGTCTTAAATTTGTTACCGATAAATTCAAAGACCGCTTTGACCAAACGCGTAGAGATAACATAAGTTATAGCGTAGGTGACACTGTTTATGTAAATCAAGACCATAGGTGACATGACAAAGCAACAGCAAAATTTAAGGGACCTTACGAAATTATGAACATATTAGATAATGAAAGATTCTCATTAAGGGATATAGGAAATATAACAAATATAATAGTTGCAAAAGATAAAATTCGCCTATGGCCTAGAGAGTGGACTGAACAAAACGCTGTAGTAGGTTTATTATAATTTAAGACATATTGTATGATCGATTAAAACCTTAGCTGTGGTATGACATTCACTGGCTGCGGGTGATTAAGCTTCACCGACTGCGGGGGTTTGGTCTGCCCAGTAAGGTCTGATTATTAGGTTTATTATAATATTAATTTAAGACATGATTGTATGACGGATTTACCTTGACTGTGGTATGACATTCACTGGCTGCGGGTGATTAAGCTTCACCGACTGCGGGGGTTTGGTCTGTCTAGTAAGGTCTGATTATTAGGTTTATTATAATATTAATTTAAGACATGATTGTATGATGGATTAACCTTAGCTGTGGTATGACATTCACTGGCTGCGGGTGATTAAGCTTCACCGACTGCGGGGGTTTGGTCTGCCCAGTAAGGTCTGATTATTGATTATAGAATGATGATTATGAAACTATTACTGATAGTATATAAACAAAATGTACCTTTATATAATAAGAATATTGCATAGGTACTTCGAGAACGAAGTACTTGTCAGTATGGCCGTGTTAGATATTTCACTTTGATATAATTAGAATATTAGAATATTGTTTGTTTCGATAATGACATCTGGCACATTTATGAAGCTTGGGACCAACGTAGAAGTACCTAATTTGACTAAATATTGTGTTTACAAAAAACAACAGTCTTAACTTGTAAAAAAACACTTAAATGTTATTACTATAAATGATTAAGTAATATTTGATTATACTTGTAGTATATCTTAGATTTTATATTGCTATTTTAATATAATAGGTTGTTTCAAATGATTGGCACAATACTGTCAGTTGATGTTGATATACTTTTTGATGATGTCTCAGAATTACGAATTAACTCCTCTTAAATTGATTAATTACCTTATAATATTTTAAAACGGTTTCAGTACATAAGATTTGTTTATTACTACCTGGTATTAAACCAATATATATGGTGATCTGTGATTGGTTCAAAATGGCGGTAGATGTTTAACGTAAAAGACGTTGGTAGTATATAAAAAGGATTGTAATGACGTTATCGGGTCAGTTGCTTGGTAGATGTTCAGTTGGTTAGTTCTAGTGCCGTTGTTAAGTGGAATAGATCGAGCAGATGTCACGTAAGTTAAGTAATTTGATATTATACCTTAATTATTGCTTATTACGACTATAATGTTGTGTAAGTCACATTATGGCCAATATTCCTAGCTATTGTTATTATGTTGCTATTATTTGAATTCTCTTGGACCGTTGTCCAAGAGATATAATTAATTGTTTTTAAAGATAAAGATAATTTATGACAACGTGAGAAATGTATTGATAAAATACTTTAATACTGTTTCCATGGAGTTTCTTGTCCTTCTTCTCCATGATGACCTAGTTTTACGAACGGACGACTAGTTTTCTGACTAATTATTGACAAGCCTAAATTTAAATAAATGTTGAGACTTGTCTATCTGTGCTTTACTTCATAAAACCCCTTTCCATACAAACCATATTCAATAATAACTTTCAAACACCGTAAATAACTAACTAGTAACCATTCTGACATTCAAAGCTTGTTATTTGGGTAATATATAGGTACATATACTTCTAGTCTATAATGTAGAATCCAACACGTGCATTGACTGGACAGGTCCACCTACTCTATGGTTCGTTCCTCAAAAGACCATTTCTGACATAAATGTACACCGTCTTCACATGATCTGACCAAGATTATGTCTGGACTTTAAAAGAGACTGCGACCTCCAAGATTGTTTCGACCTTTTATCTCAGAGTAGTCAATTTGGAAAAACCGACCTCATCAAGTTTTTAAAATATGATTAACGTGTAAAAGTGTTTGTTACAACCTACTTACAGAAATAAAATCATGTATCATTTACATAGTCGTTGTGGTGTTATTGTTACAATTTTAGCTTATTGGAACTTCAATTTTAAGTTAGATAAAGGAGATAAATACACTACATCACGTATGTACTATCTGATGTCGTTACATTGTACCTACATACCTACCTAAGTCCCCATTTTGTTGATGACCCTATTATTATTTGCCGAGCTTTCTGCACATCGGGTTGCTAAGCTGAGCCCAATGCAAAAACCCTTTCTCCCATAGAATTCGAACCGGCTTACATTCACTGGACAGATGTTGCAGAAATTCAGATTAATAATAATGTACCTATTCAAAAGGCAATGACCAAAAGTCGTACCAAAAAGTCTCATGCATCAAGATCAAAATAGTATAGTAGGTAATTATTTACATAATTTTTGACGACAATACGTTTCGGGGATTTGATTTTTGATCATTTTGAAAGACGTGAGTCTTTCAAAAAACGTGTAAATAACTAGAATTATATAGATTATAATTTTTACTTAAAAGATTATTATTTTTTTAGAGCAATTATTGGCCGTTCGTGTATGACATGTCAAACAAAATACAGTACCTAGTTTTCAGGTTATTTCGATTTTTCTTGAAAATCTCCGAAATCCGGGATTTGTTTATAAAAATAACTTTTGTAGGAGTTAATATGATAAGTCTATAAAAAACAAAGTTTGACTTTGATGCAGCATGGTATGGGATTCCATACATCCATGAGCATTGTCCTTTAAAACGGTCCCACATAATTATTATCCCGTATACAGCTGTATACGCTTGTAACTGTAATTTCTCATGGGAATGGCTGCACAATGGACACGCGCCAACATCTATAGAATCCGTTTTTTAATCTGATGGTCCATTCATGCAAGTTTAATATGAAACTGGTTATTTAGCCCCAGCTGCCCAGTATCGCGCATCTGGCGATTTTCAAGGGCAGCGCTAATACCGTATTTGTATCAGTCCCCTCCAAGTTTCTACTCCAATTCGCGGACAAATACATTTAATAATCGTCTCTCATTTCATTCCACATAGCAGTTGCGCGTTGCAAAGGCCAGGTGGTCAAAAACATGTCCGAATTTCTCGAACAAATAAAATGAACGGTCCCGGAATGAAGGGCGGCCCAACAGCCGAGATTAGTAATAAGAGATTCTCTATAGCAAAAAAGTAAGTGCATTTTCAAAAACATTCCCTTTGAAATTGTGCGACTGTTACCATACTTTTTAACAATCAGTAATGATACAGTTAAAAATATAATAACAGTCGCACAATGTAGTTAGATTTTGCGTTTATTATTTGTAGTTTTGATTGATTCATTTGACGGTCAACTTCAGGGTGCATTTCTATGAAATGTTAGGGCCTAATTTTAGTATGTTAACAATGATTTTTAATAGACCGTAATAGCAGCTTAGCGAACTATTTTTTTTGTATATTTTACCTGGCCATTCATGAGACCCAACAGCAAAACTTCTTCAAAGTACAGCGTGGTCACCTTCACATAACGTATGGGCGCTGGGACTGTCCATGATTTCGGTATTTGTCGTCCAATTATTGACAGTTTTGTGTCCTGAAATGATACAAATAATTTCAAAATAGCTTCTTGAATACATCTTCCAGTTATTCCTGCTGAGCATCTTCGCTTCTGCTAGCTGCTTGAGAGCGTTTGGAATCAATCTTTAAATTGTTATCCTCAAGATTTTGTTTAAGCTCTGAAAAGGAACGCAATTCAGCTGTCGCGTCTAAATATTTGCTCGGCGTCACCACCTCGTATACACACGGAGCGGCAGAGTTTTCTGAGCTAATCCTCCAGTATTGAAAATGCAATCGCCCAAGCGATAGGCTACTTGGTTATTGAGCAACAACATGGTCGCCAGAATAAAGGAATGGTCAAAAACCCAGCATAAAAAATCATGTCTCATCATGTCAAATTCAGATCCATAAAGTAGGATAGTTACCACGAACCCGTCTTGAGCAAGTGTGGTGATCAATGCTAGTGCCTTCTTTGTAAGAGAAAAGACCTTTGTCCTGCAGGAGGACAGTAATAGGCTAGTGTTATTGTTTTAGCATGGTTACCTGACACAAAAGCAAAGCCTCGCTGGTAGCTACTAGGAGCGAGCACTCTGTCTTCTGCGGAAGTTTCTCTTTGACTCTGTATAGCATCCCTTCCACGTCTCCCTGTTCATACACCACCACTCGTTCCGGTAGCTGCACCTGAAAACCACATCATTATCTCTAAGTAAACGGTATAAAAGCAACACCCGTTTTCCGGAAGGAAAATTAACACAAAAATTTGCTACCAAATTGTCAAACGCATGTCAGCTGTTGTGATTGGTTGACTGAATTATTAACAGCCAATCAGAGGGGCAATTTTCGTAATTTTAAGAACGTTCACAGTCTTCAGATTTCAGTTTCAATCTGTCAGAAATGCCTCTAATTTCCATACATTTTTGACAAGTTTTTGACGTTGATTGTCGCCAAGATGTTATTTCGATTATACCCTGTCCATTTGGTAAACTGTTTTTTGACAGATGGAACTAGTGATTGCAGCAACACACAATAAATTGATTGATACACGTACGGTATTATAATGTATGTAAGAAGCCATAAATAAGATAATTCAATAAGATAAGGCAGTTTATATATTTTATTTTATCGCGCGTTTTAAAGTTAACTTTTATGAAATCTGGAATATGTACGTTCTAAGACAGCTGTAAAAAACGGTTAACCTAATGGACTAATTTATAGATTTTGAACAATTTGCCAATTACGGGAATTGGCCTTCAGATCACTTGACCGGAGTTTGACATGTCGTTGATTTACGTTTCGGAAACCGGGTGGATGTCGCTGTCTTACGAAAGTAAACTACTAGATGGCCGGGCGCCCAAGAAATTCTTTAAGGAATTAAATATTCTATATAAGTGTAGAATGTATCAATGTACCCATGCTGAACTGTACAGGACATACTAGCTATGCGGTTCTATGCCAGGCCATCATTATTTTGACAGACATGGTCGAAACCGAGGTCCAGGGTGCTTAGTTAGACCCTAAACGCAGCCTTATTTAGAGGCACAAAATGTTGTAGGGAAACCTTACAGAAGTCCAATGAACCTATGTTACCAACATTACCAACCTTACCTACAGAATACTTTTATGTAGAGCCAACCACCAAAACTAGAGTCTATTCAAACTTATGTTTCAAATTGATGTTATTTCAAGTTAAACTAATATCAACTGCAATAGTAATTAAGTTGATTTCAGAGTGACTAGCACTATTGAAAAAGTTATAAAAAAGTTTAAGTTGTAGCGTAAACTGAACTTATGTAGGATTTAAAGTTATTTTTCTATAAACTCATAATTGTTTACATTTTTAGCAAATAAATCGCGAATGCAGGTTACTTATTACTCATTAATTTCATGCAGATGAAGTTGCTTCTGTCCGCAACTTCATTTGTATGAAATTTCTTGTTCCCTCGACCCACTGCGTCGCATCGCATCGCCTGCACACGCTATTACTTCGTTTTCGCTTAGCATTCTTACTTACTTTTTTTTACTTGCTCGGCTCCTAAAAGTCTCAGCGTGATGTTAAGTAGCCTGAAGCCTTCCTCAAGAATTGGGCTATCTAATGCTCCAACTGGTAGTTCCAGAGATTAGCGCGTTCAAACAAACAAACTCTTCAGCTTTATTATTAGTATAGATGATACATACCGCCAGCCGATGTTTATATATCGCAATCTTTTGCACCCTGTCGTGACATTTGATCCGCACTTTGTGGCCCGTAGTGAGGTGCTGTATGATGACGTCAGTCATGTTCTCCCTGTACGCGTACCGTTCGCGGTACAAACCGTGAACTGTGCTGAACACAATTTGGTAGCACCACAGAGTGCCGTCTTGACATGCTACAGCCTATAACAAATTATGTATTAAATAAATTATACATAAACTTTATAAATAATATAGTTTTTATAACGAAAAGGGACAGTGTCTGGTTAAAAACAATGCATGCTGACTGATAAACTATTCTATTTTCGGCCCTATCAATCACACAGATATTCTTTAATGGCCATTGAGGGGACCTATGTTCCATTAGGACGGTACAAATGGCAGTCTTATGGCTCAAGCTACGGGTTCGTAGAAAAGCGGTGACCGCACATAACGGCCGCAGTGACGGCTGTCGTGAAAATGATGAGAGCGGCAAAGATTTAAATTGTTAGATACACCCTAACGCGTCAAAACATAGTCGCGTGTCTGTTTTGTTTTGACACTTCTGACACACAATGAAACAATCAACTCGAGTCACTGAGTAGTAACTCGACTTGGTTGTCATAGAAACGCTATATAATAATGTGTGAGCTCAGTCTTCTCAGTATGGACACTTTATCGCGTGACTAAGTACGGTGAGGGCAAATCTAGTGATTTAAATCTTTGGGGTTGCCCGCTGCCTAAAGATTTAATATCACCAAGCCAAGCCAATCGTGGAAGGCAATGCGTCAATTACTAAAATAACCTCGACTTTTTGCCTAGACATCGCTCTTGGTTCTCGAACCCGGCTTATGAAAGACATTAACATACTAGCAGCAACAGCGGTCTGTAAACTTACCAAATTATTATAAGAAGGCGAGGGGGCTATTGCCCACACCCATTCTTGCGGCGTGCTTAATATCGGGACTCCCTCCGCCGTCAGCGCGACCCATCCACCCACACCACCGACCAGCACTAATGCCCCAAGCATTGTGACAGACAATGCTGCTATACCTGAAGTTGTTTTAAGGATTTATTAGAAGTTATGAGGGCGATAATTCAGCATCAGGCCGGTATGGCAAAATCTTGTATGTCCAACAACAGATGTTCCTTATGATATGCTTTCACTCTTTAAAAGTGTTTTGCAATGTTCATTATCTTTAACTAACTGTTTCTTATCATAAACTGGTAACTGACTCTGATTTCAAATAACATCGAAATGCTTCCATTATTTTATAGAAGTAAAAGTCTCGTTACCTCCAACATGGAATAAGATAGAAGTGACTAGCCAGGGTTTCGTAAATATTCCACTTTATATTACATGCAATTGGGGTCAATATTTGATTTTGTTGTTCTTATAACCCAAGCAACTAAGCCTCTTTGTTCACATACATAACATAACTTCACACCTGTAATCCTCGAAGGCGTAGGCAGAGGTACCGGGTACCCATAGTAGCCCCACATTTCGCCAGTTATGTTTTAAGTGATAACTAGGGAGAAAGCCTATTGCCATCAACCGGACGCAAATCTAAGACTCCGGATTGCTAATGAGAGATCCCTGATGGAAAAACACTTTGCCCAACCTTGGCATCGAACCCAGGACCTCGTAATAGCGCTTGCCACCACTAGACCAACGAGGCAGTCCTGTTCACATCCATTAGTAATGTAACAGGTGAGGATCAAAGTCACGCACTACGCTTGTGCAGACAAGTTTGTAAGGCACAGGCCTTAGGGCCTAAACACACAGTAGATATTTACCTATATTCCTTTCTTTCAAAACCTGTTGACCTTGAGTGTTATAGAATGATAGGGTTTCATTCCAGTCGGTAACTACTAGAACGGATTTTGAGAAGGCAACGGCCCACACAGCCGCGTCACGAACCACGCGGTATGCTTCATCGCCAAGCTGAAAAACGTTTAAGTTTTTTATGAGTTTAATGTAAAGGAGATTAGAAATTTAGTATGGAGTTTGGTCCAAGTGGCGTCGGATGATGAGACCTACTTTATATATTTAATAATTTAATATTGTAAGGCTAACTATACCCGCTAATAAATCTGCACGTGGACGAAAAAGACGACTCCATTTGGACCACGTCCGCCCGTTTTCCTTACATAACATAATCAGCCTATACGTTAGAGGGAGTGGGCTGTAATCCACCACGCGGGCCCAGTGCGGGTTGGTAGATGTCACATGTCCTCGAATTTTTGGTTCTAGGACATGCCGGTTTCCTCACGATGTTTCCCTTCACCGTTTTGAGGGCAGTGGTGATGGAATAATTTACACAAAGTAAAGCGCCTGTCTGGGTTCGAACCTACGACCTACAACTCGTAAGTTGCGGCTGTTACCACTGGGCCACCACTGCTCGCACGCTCGTTCTCCTTTACTGCACTTTTATTAGAATTAACTGGGACATTTACGTCACGCCTTTTCTAAATAAGTGATCGTGAGACAGTATAATGCGGCGTAGTTTTCCCATTAAACGTTTACGCGACCCACAATACTGTCGAGTCGATATTCAGTTAACTTCTTTTCCAGTTCTAGAGCTATATCTATATATAGCTCTAGGACTGTCATTCAATGTGAGGCTTGTTGACAACTTGATTATTCACCAGGTAGTTTTCTTTTCCAGTTCTAGAGCTATTTAAAGGGCTTGTTGA
Source organism: Apamea monoglypha (assembly GCA_911387795.2). NCBI lineage: Eukaryota > Metazoa > Arthropoda > Insecta > Lepidoptera > Noctuidae > Apamea > Apamea monoglypha. Next base: position 19,190,458 of record OU426914.1, on the reverse strand, counting down.
CAACTTGATTATTCACCAGTCAGTCTTATAATACTTAAGAATAACCTCTTTTTGTAGTATATCCTACAGTCCTACTAATATTATAAATGTGAAAGTTTGAAAGTTCAAATAATTGGATATTTGTTACTCAATCACGCAAAACTGGCTTAACAGATTTGCATGAAATTTGGCATATACATAGTTTATTATAACCTGAATCACATAGGATACCTTTAATCTCGGCAGTACGTTCCCGTGGGATAATTTCCGACCTCTATGCAAGCAAAGCCGCGATTTTATAAATAGGGCTTGTAAACCTGTTTATTCATAAGGGTCGAAGACTTGATTTCTTTTATTCATTCAAATTGTGTGTCGAAAATCGGTTACTGACTATAGGTCAGCTTACATTCACACACAAGAATAATATTAGCCAGTACTTACATGAATTGACTGACTTACTTTATCTCTTATGGTAACTGCTCCAATGGCCAGACCTATTGCTAAGTACTGGCCATTTGTAGACCAAGCACAACATGTAATCCGTCCTGGTACTCGAAACTTCTGAACTGCTTTGACATCCATAGACCAGAATGCAAAATCACTGAGAGCACATGATGCCAGGTGGAATGTCACTGGATTATAGGCAAGGCACTGGATTGCTTCGCTGTGCCTATAAAAAAAAAACAACAAACGTTGGAAAAATGTTGCAATTGCATTGATAATATGATGCTTAGCAATCAGACCCAAAGAAAATAAATCATTTATACCATATTAACATCATACATATTATGTCAGCGATTTCACTATCAACTTACGAATATTTTAATATTCCCTCCATTTTGGAAGTCCAAATGATAACATTTTTATCTGCACTACCGCTGGCAAACTTCTTGCCGTCTCCGCAGTATGCCACAGCATGGACTGCACCCTTGTGAGCCTGGAGTAACTGGACAAGGGCTCCATCTCTAGGATCATAGACCATGACCTTCTCGCCTGCACCTACCACCAGTTGACTGCCATCTGGACTGTAGCATATTGTGTGCACACTGAAAAGAAATGGTTATAATAACAATATAGTGACTTAATGCGGGAACAGCTCTTCTTTATCATAGTTCATGAGTACAATGAAACCTGAAGAATATTGTGTTAACTTGAGCTGAGGCCCTTTTGGCATTATAATCTTGGTTTTCTGTTTTATACAGTTTTAAGGTGTATTTTTTGCTGTAATGCCGATAAGTACATTTTTGTAATCACAGTGAATCAAATCTTAAGGTAGGAAGGTATATACTAACTGATGCTTGCAACATCATTAGAATAAAACTTGGATTTTTGGAATTTTCATACTTAATCTGTGAGGTGGATAAATGGGTTTATCCACCTCACAGATTAAGTATGAAAATTGTGAAAGTTCTTGGCATTTGTACCTAAATAGGTAGGCTGTTTAGAAACCCAAATTCTATATATTTTAAGTTTGTAGGCGATAGTCTAAGAGCTTGCAATGTCTGTATTTAGCGTTAATGTTTAAATACATGATTAGTTTACTAAGCAAACAACTGCATAATCAAAATAATGTTTCTTCAGTTTACATACTTTATAGGAATTGGCAAGACGATATTATCAATTATCTTTAAAATCAATAGTACTTATATCTTCATATTAGAATAAGCATGCTTTTTTGTGATCCAGGGAAGCTTTACCTGGAAAATTCTACTTTGTCAGCTTCGTGTATTTTGTTCACCCACTTTGGAACAGTTCTCATCTTGTATTAAATAAACAGATGATCTTAAAGTTATAAATACGTTTTATTATAACATGTGCGCAATGTAAGTGGTCCGGTTTCATACAGCAAAACTCAATGTTTGAATAAATTTTGTTGGTTGACAACGGCGTCTCAAAAAATGTAAACAAACGGTAAATAGGCTTAATTTATACGTCAATCATCATAATTGTCCGCCTCTTTGATGTCAAAATGACAATAAAAGAACCACAGATACATTATTAAAATATGATGTGATGTCGTTATTTAATTAACAGCCCATTTATGATTTAGGCGGATTCTGATCGAATTTACGTAACAATTAATCCTGAGCAGGCAGTCTGCAACGGCAGAAATATTATTATTGCTAATATCACGCGTTTCGGTAATTATTCCGTTGGTTGCTGCATCCAATTAGTCGACTTTAACTGTATTGGTTGCTTTTTGTGACAAGGGGCTTGTGGTGAAGTAATAATAACCGCACAGGTCGATTGATCAGGTTAACTTACGCTTGCCCCGGTTGTTCCGTGGATGGGTGACCATCTTTACATACCAAGACCCCTCCGTGCCTCGGAAAGCACGCTAAGCTGTTGGTCCCGGCCGTCATTCGTGGAACTTTGACAGTCGTTATGGGTACTCAGAAACTCGAAAATCTGACAGCCAGTCTTACCAAGGGGTATCGTATTACCCAGTAACTGGGTTGTGGAGGTCAGATAGGCAGTCGCTCCATGTAAAATACTGGAATTCAGCTGCATCCGGTTAGACTGGAAGTCGACCCCAACATAATTGGGAAAACGCTAGATGATGAGGGTTGCTTTTTGTCTCACTAATTTTTAATCTAACAAAGGCCACTCTCTGACTCAGAAACCGGCAAAGTGCGAGATAGATTGCGAACTCAGGGTTCTTTTCCAGGAACAAATGTAAAGATGATTATACATAATAAGTTATTTAAAATTTGTAAAATTCTTCCTTTCAGCTTAAAACATAAATACATACTTCTGGTTAACAGTTATGGCAGCTGGGAGCGTATCAGCAGGTAGATTTGATGTACCGAGAATATGGAATTATTTTGGCGACCGAACGCTTGATAAAAGAGTACTTACTTTACCTTCTCAACCATTTGCCTGCTGATATAAGAACTCATAAAATAAAAGGGAAATTTGCCAAATTACTTAAGCTGTTCTTTCTCAAGAGTTTGTAAGCCATGTTTGTTTATTTATTACCTACTTTGTAAGGCATTAAGTGGAAATTATGGGACCTCACTTGTAAATTTGGTTTTTTTGTACAGTTTGTTCCGTTCCCACAGACAAACCGTGAACACGGTTTTGTGGGGCATAGTTTATAAGCAAGATTTTTGTAAACTTACCTATAATAAAGAAAAAATAATTGAAAAAAAAACAGTATTGGTACTTGTTGTTTTAATATAATATGTATAGTATACACTATCAGCACCTGAAGGTTGCGGGAATCCGCTGGATGCGAGAAGCCTATGTCAAGCAGTGGACTTCTTTCAGCTGGAACGTTGTTATTGTTGTATGTACTTGGCAAGACTTGATAACTCGTTCCACCTAACGAGCGGCAGCCTTAAGCCCACTTTTGTTCTTATGTAACAAGCAATCTTAACGTGTGTTTTGCGATAAAGTTGAAAATCTATTAATGAAATTTGACAGATTGTAGTAACTTGATGTGCTGGCGCCCGTACATATTACCAGCCAGAAAATAATTTGATTGTGCTGTGTATTGTCCAATACTACTACAATTACTTTTATTTTGGTGGCCATTCAATTCAACTAACATTAAATTCAATGCTGTTTTGAACCTTATTTGTTGTCGCGATGCGCTAGTGTACGTCTTAGGATGCCAAATAAGCAGCTATATCATTCAGCTACAAATATATCGCACTTCATAACTTCACTCCTTGAATAAATAAGCGGATTTCCTACAATCCCGTATTAATTATTGCTATCAATTAAACCCCAGCATACGCATGCCGATAACTTGCTTTCTGAAGGAAAAACATCGAAAGGAAACCTAGTAATTAAAATAAGTCTGAAATCGCCAAACCGACTTGAGCAATTGTTGTCCTGCAGTAGGCTGGTAATAATATTATTTATCTCTTTTAATAACATTAAAAAAACATGGTAGCCCCTAGTTTCGGGAAGAGTTGATACAGGCCGGCGGTAAGCGTTTCGGAGAGAGTTTAAGTTACTACAATCTGTCAAATTTCTTTAATAGATTTTCAACTTTATCGCTAAAGCATTAAGGTTCAAGGTTGATTGGGAAAATTTGACAGTTTCGGGTAGCTTGACCTGCTGGCGTCTGTACGTACCTACCGTATATTAATATTATCCCCTTGATTTGATTTTGATACATACTGATTAATTTTTTATATTAATATTTATTATTATTAACAACTATAGAATAGGTCTCTTTATGTACATACCAAACAATAATAAAAAAAACTGCATAAATAGATTATTCTATTCCATTATTTAACATATTCGATGCTGGGTAAAAATATACGGGATAACGCGACCATTTCCGAACACACTCCATATTCAATTATCTCTTGCACGCTAAGCCTGCATGCTATATTCGATTTTCCTGTATTAGAAAGCAGGCTGTCCATATCAATTATTGGGTTCAAATTGAATTGACTTGACCAGAGCACTACTATGGGAACACCGTTTTTATCTCGCAACAAATTGGATGTTTTAAGAAAATGCTATTGCATTTATTATTTCTTCACTACATAGTATAAAACAAAGTCGCCTCCTGCTGTCTGTCTGTCCCTATGTATGCTTAGATCTTTAAAACTATGCAACGGATTTTGATGCGGTTTTTTTTAATACATAGAATTCAAGAGGAAGGTTTATATGTATAATACATACATAATATAGTGGAGAAACACCAATACTTTAGAGTTTTCTAATGTGATGTCGTAAATAAACACATTTTTTGGCGCTTACATTGCAAACACTGGCTGAACAAAAAAGTCTGCGATGGTATATGTCTATCTCTTAGGGATAACCCACAATAACCATTTTTTATCCTTTACTTTTTACGAGAAATAATGGCTTATTTACGAAGCGATTTTAAGCAATACAGCATTAATCCTTATCCAATTAAGTACCTTAAATATATTGTGCATTTAATATAGGTCAATACGGCTTCGTCTCCAAACCGCAGTCAATAAACTGGCTGCTTGGTTTAGGAAATGGAGTCAAGCGGTTCTCTATTCGAAGCCTAGACTCAATCCCACCCCCCACCTATCACCATGTTGGGCAAGCCGATCCCTTGGGAAAAGCAAGCCAAATAACTAGGTGTTATCCTCGACCAAAACCTCACCTTCTCAGAGCACATAAAGATGGTCCGTTCGCGTGCCGTTTTCGCTCTCAGCTGTCTCCACTCCGTCCTCAATGCACGCAGCAAGCTATCAATTAAGTGCAAAATGCGCTTGTACACAGCTTGCATCCGTCCAATAATGACATAATTATGCTTGTGTAGACTTCGCACACGCAAAGCCCCGTCATATCCATAGGATGCAGACCCTTCAAAACCGCTTCCTCCACAAGGCCACAAATTCCCCTTGATTCGCTCGAAATGAGATCCTCCATGTTGACCTCAAAATCCCCACTATCCAGCAGTTCATGAAACGCCTTTCCAAGCGTTTCTTCTACAAAACCGCAAAACATCGCTACCCTCTGGTTGTCGCGGCCGTTAGTAACACCCCCTCCAAAATCAGCAAACTTCGCCGTCCAAGGTACGTTTTCACGTTACGATTCCCCGAATTCCTCTGATACCATAGGATTTACCGTTCCAATTTAAACGCCTACAATTTCCGGTAAAGATATCTTTTGCAATGACCATTATTAAATCGCAGGGTCAAACTTTCAACGTTGCAGGCTTAGATTTGAGCGTTGAGTGTTTTTCACATGGTCAATTATATGTCGCTCTTTCAAGAGTAACCTTTAAAGAAAACATGTTTGTATTGTCATAAGACAAAAAGCTGTGAACGTTGTATATAAAGACATTCTGTAGTATATTTAGTATCAGCATTGCACCCGTGCGAAGCCGGGGCGGGTCGCTAGTCATTCAATAAATAATATAAATGTGCTTTTTGAGTTGGAATAATGAGATTGAGTATTTTCACCCCATAGTAATGTTTGACAGTTTGACACAAAAGGACCTCAAAGGGGATTCAGGATATAGCTAACATTACAATTTTCATAATCGACTATTAGAGTTTGAGACTTACTAAAGTTGGAGTTAGTTGAGTGTTTACATCACTGTTTTCGTGGAAGCGCTGCGATGATTGGGACACGTCAATAGGCATTTCATTTTCAGTGTAACAAATCTGACGAAATCTCGTATTTTATTTTCGTAACATTGTGTATTTCATGTTATTTTGTTTATACTGCTGACCGTAAATTGGTAAGTAGCATTTTAAAATTTTTAATTCTTAAAACTAATTTTCGGAATATATTACTTACATAAATTAAATTAATTTGTACTATTGCGATCTGTGTACATCGTGTTTTTACTCAATTACTCTCGTCTATAGGTACTTCTTTTCAAAATGAAATACATGTATGAAAACTTTATTTCTAGAAAGCTTTGGAATTTTAAAGCAAATGGCTGAAGTTAGATTTATTGATTAGTAGGGGATATTACCATTCAAAAAGGTTTAACTTTCACTGTTGAACGATTTTGGCAACTATATAATACTGATTCATATTGATTAATCATAGTGTCTATGATGGCCATTTACTAAATCATAATTACCTGATAACATTTTTCAGCTACTAAATAATCATGCATAATTAAATGCTTAGATAATCTGCGGATCAATTAGTAAGATAATGTTTTTTTTGTAGGTACAATGAAGTTGTTTACAAGTTTTTTATTTCTCCTGGTGATTCTCCACTGCTCATATGCACCGCCCGTGACTCCAGATAAGTCCAATGAGCAGGACAGTGAAGTCAAGGATGACTTGGTAATTATTACTTTTATAATTTTTACTTTTACCATTAATCCTTTCACATAGGTAGGTAACCGCCTATCAAGTGTCTTTATTCTAGAATCGAGGCTCACAAAAAAGGTGCATGTGTTTAAAAATAGAACCAGTTGGCCTTTACATAAAAACTGAAGAGTTTTTATGTAGAACGTGTGTATGTGTGTTTGTGTGTTTTGTGTGAGTTTTTTTGTGTAACATGTTTCATGCATAATTTATCTGTTTATCCCTTTTTGTTTATACTGATATTGTTTTTTTGTTTGAAATATGTTTTCCCTTTATTTTAGCACTTAAAAACATGGAGCAGCCCTTAGTAGCAGGGTTAGAACCTTTTTCTGAACAAAGCCTGAGCCTGCGTGACACATTGCCACCAGGTTTCTCAAGGGCTGATCTATACACATTTTGATTGTTTTAATCCTTGAAAGGGGTCATTTACTCATAACTCAACATAATGTATGGATCAGCTGTTTTTATTCACTACTTCAGGGTTGCTTCCATAGTAACAGTTGTTCATATTGATGAGTGCAATGACCCCTTTTAAGGATTAAAACTATCAAAATGTAACTGTGTATAAACATTAATGAAGTAAAGCAATGTCAAATCTATGATTTTTTGACTGTATGAGTGACCAATGAAATCACTTATGAAATCACAAATGTCTTTATACATAAAGCAAACATACAAAGAAACATACAAACAATCTTATGTCAACAGTAGACATATGGGAAGTATGCAACTATATTGTTATGGCAAATTGAACAATACAATGTATTGTCTGCTTCCATTCTGGGTCAGTATTTATGAATACACTGTAAACATGAAAATATCTAGTTCAACACAACTGGAAAACCTTTGTATGCTGTGCCACTTTTACTGGCTTTGCGAGTTGTCACAACTTTCTTACAATAAGTAATATTGGGTGGGGGAGGAATGCCTCAGCTTTGTATATGTACTTTCGTCAAAATGGTCAGATATAGGTCTTGGTGATAGTACATACACAGTATACTGACTTGAAGTAATCATTATGCATGTGCGAATTAATGAAATAAAAATTAAAAATATATAATTAGACAAAAAAACAAAATATATTATGTCTAATTAATTTTCATTTATTTGATATTTTCAACCAAGGACAATTCATATAATATAGCCTGCGAATTTGGTTACTCATCCGTTTTTCTTCCTCATAATCATGTAAAAGCAAAAAGTGCTGATACCTACCTACTAATCCTTGAAACTCCTTACCCAGCAGTAATATGAAAAGACTTAAAAAAACATAAACACTTGTTCAGTCTCTTTGCTTTCTTTTTTCATATTCTTAGCGTTGCCTAGCCTCTGTCTATTGCAAATGTTTACTAGCTAGTCTAACTCATGATTTAGAATATATTTTGTGTAGAACAACAAAATGCTGAATGCTGTCTATTTTATTTAAAAACTGCTCTGCAAATAGAACTTCTGGTTAGATTTTGTGATGACATACTTCTATTTCTAAACACAGCATAAGCTGAAAGACTGGGACAATGTATTAATATTATTATGTTTGTCCTCAGGAAGAGTACATGGAATACCACAGGTATCTGAAGGAAGTGGTCCAAGCCCTGGAAAGTGATCCTGACTTCAGAGAACGTTTGGAAAAAGCTGATGAAGAGGATGTTAGGGTAAGAGGGTATTTTTAGTATCCTCACATACATGACACACAATGCAGTCTCTCCTGCGTAGTGTTATTGCATTTGAGAACCATTTATCCAATTCAGATGAAATTTTTAACTGGTTGAATGCTGCAATCAAGTGCAATCATAGACACAGTAAAATATCCATTGCAGCTCATGTACATCTACGCCGCTGCATTCAAAGACACTATTCAATAATCATAGGTATGATCTCTGGCTGGTTTTAAATTTTGCTGTGATATTCAGAAAAATGGGTCAAAACTAGTCATTTGTGCATAACTAGCAGAGATGACCTGTGATGCTAATGCATAACACCATTTACCGCATAAAGTGAAGATCACTGGGCAATTAGTAAAGAATAAGTTGTAGTTTTAGATTGGCTTTTATTGATCTAACATGACATCATGATCTCTGATAGCCACTGATGAGCAACTTCACACATAATTCCAAACACTAATCACAGACTACTTAAAATTTTCGTCAGTGTGTGCAACAAGCTTGCCACTATTTTACCAAAAGATACAAGTTTTACGAATTGATATTAATAATGCATTTCATTGGATCAATAAGCTAACTGTGTCCTTGAAGCTACTAACCCCGTTCTAGATAAAATCGACTGTTAATAGCCTATGCCTGTTTGTAACTAGAAAGCCATTATAGCCCTAAATAATGCATAAGGCCAGATCAATTGCTGCTTTGTTGCCTGTCAGCAACCATGGTAACCCTTGCATAATTTAATTTTGTAGTGTTGTAGACAAACCCACGTCATTCATTATATATATTGGAAGATTTGTACCAAATTATTTTAACCAAGTCTTGTACCCAATCGGTTATTATTTTTAATTATTACATTTCAGTCTGGAAAAATTGCTGAACAATTGGACTTTGTCAACCATAACGTAAGGACAAAATTGGATGAAATTAAACGTCGTGAGTTAGACAGACTTCGACATTTAGCGACTAAGGTAAATAGTAATATTTATTCCCTAATTACTATGGTATACATTGCAACTTTTTTGGTGTAGACATTTAAAAGGGAGTTACCAAGTATTTTTTTTATTCTTCAATCCTATTGCTACTTTTCTCTTTTGCCAACAGCAATTTGAGTTGACAAACAACTTGGAACAGCATGAGGAGGGCAAAGGCGCTACAAATGAACATTTAGATCATAATAACCCACACACATTCGAGATTGAAGATTTAAAGAAACTCATCAAGAAGACCACTGCCGACTTAGAGGCTGCTGATAAGAAGAGGAAAGAAGAATTCAAGGTTCTTGTTGCTATTATTTCTTTGACTATTGTTAGGTAATGAATGGCCTTGTTCTAACATCTTGGTAAGGCTAATGTCACACTATATTGTCCATCGTAACACATTACCGAGACGTGTCTTTCCTTGCATGTACAATACATACATTAAACCAACACAGTCGCCCGTCAGTCAGCCTCACTTAACCTTGAATTATTTGTATTACTTATTTATTGTTTGAAATATTTTATGTTCACATATACTTTGATGGTTATTTGTTTCCTGATTGCTTTTTTATGGTTACAATATAAATCGATTTTCAGGAATATGAAATGCAAAAGAAATTTGAGGAACATCAGAAAGTAGAAGGCATGGAGGAAGCACAGAAGAAGGAATACATTGAGAAACATAAGCAAGAGGAAGAGGCTATCAAACACCACAAGCCGGTAAGTCCCGCTACTGTTAGGAGCATCCATTGCCGCTTCCATTGCCAGAAATGATAACTGTTGGCTATGACGTGTCTTTAAGGAAAATTAAACGTAAAAATAATAATGTGAATTCCCCTTAGCGTCAGATGTTATTGAAATGTATTGAAATGAACTCAAAACACGACCGTTATTATGACTAGCAATGTGATAAGGCCTCCGATTCCTTCGCATGTAATTTAGATATGGTTTTCAACTTTTAATTATTTCTTGATTTTACAATTGCTCCAATCTCAAAATTAAATTTAAAAATGCCCTTGATAAAATGCAGCTTCACCATCCCGGTTCTAAACAACAACTGGAAGAAGTATGGGAGAAACAAGATCATATGGAACAACAACAATTTGAGCCCAAAGCATTCTTCATGATGCATGGTGAGTGGAGACTTACAACATTACTTATTAATCTTCAATTATTTGTAACAGCTACACCACCCAGCGAGAAAGGATCAGTTGTTAGAGATCTGGAAAAATGCCGACAAAATGGATACAAAAGATTTCAACCCAAAGGTGTTTTTCATGATGCATGGTAAGATCCATAGCGTGCAAGTCAAGTATTACTTAGAACACGAATTAGTAAGTAGGTTTTATAGGTAGGTAACTCGTAAAAAATGAAAGTTCGAGTTTACAAAGGTTTTACGCACGCTAATTTGGATTTTACAAACCCGCATGTAGTACCGTTGAGTATCTAACATTTCTTTTATCTTTTTGTTGGCATGCATTGCTGCTTTTGTTTTGTGAATCAATTAACTATTTTATTTGGTTAATGATGAAAGTGTGAAGTCGTAATCAATTATGATTTGCGGTGTGTTAGCTGACACGGTAGGTAATTGTGCATGTTGTTTGCGTACCTACCGCAATTGAATATTCTCTAGAATTGATTTTGCTTCTATTTAATTTTAGTGTTTGTGTGTGTTTGTTTGTCGCCTAACTTTATAGCATTTTTAAAATGTAGATTTTTGTGCTTGTATCCTCATATTGAATGTACTAAAAGCTGTTTATAAATGATTTTTCAACTCCATAGTAGAGCACAGCATAGAGAGCATCCATAACAATATGAGAAATAGTAAATAATATAATAAATAAGGTTTAATTTAAAATGTGGTTACTTACTTAAGTATTTTTCTGGTTTTTCTAACATACAAATTACGTAATGAGTGAAAAGACTTTAAAAGAAAAATATTGAGTACAGATTGTAGAATACTCAATTATTAATTTATAGCAAATAGAAAATTACAATACAATTCAATTCATATACAACCTCATTCAATTAACAGATTGTATATGATTAATTTATTATTATTTAATATCGAAATTACCAAGTAACTTCCACTTATCTATAAAGATACTGAGACTCTGATATCTTATTAAAATCTCAACGATCTAAGATCATGATTACCTTTTTACCGTTAATATATTATAACTGTCAAACGGTACGTGTTTAATCGACAGATGTTGATGGCAACGGCGTTTGGGACGCAGACGAAGTAAAGGCTTTGTTCATCAAGGAATTAGACAAGTTGTATGGACCGGGTGGTCCCAACAAGGACTTGCATGAGAGAGCCGAGGAAATGGAAAGGATGCGCGAACACGTGTTCAAGGAAAACGACAAAAACCGCGACGGTTTGATCGATTTCAACGAATTCATGACAGAGACTCAAAAAGCAGAGTTTAACCAAGATGAAGGTAATATATTCGTTTTCTCGAACATTACAAACCTTTTTCTAAAGTCATCATCTGCTTAGCCTTTTCCGAACTATATTGGGGTCGGCTTCCAGTCTAACCGGATGTAGCTGAATACCAGTATTTTACATGGAGCGACTGCTTATCTGACCTCCACGACCCAGTTACTGGGTAATACGATACCCCTTGGTAAGACTGGTTGTTAGTCTTTCGGGCTTCTGACTACCCGTAACGACTGTCAAAGATCCACGAATGACAGCCGAGACCAACGGTTTAACGTGCTTTCCGAGGCACGGATGGGTCTCGGTATGTACCGACCAAGCAAGCATGGATTAACCTGATCGATGGACCTGTGCGGCTGTTATTATTCGGGCTCTTCGAACCTTTTTCTAAAGTCCTTAGTAAAATTTCAATCCTTCGGTTGAACGTCGCAATCACAGACACAAACAACTCCTTACTTCACACAATGAGTTAGAGTCTGTTCCTTCTCCTGTAGTTTTCCAATCAAAGTCAGTTGTTATATAACTTCAAAATACTTAGAAACTTGTATTCTGTCACTAAGATAATAAGTACGTAATAAAATATTTTTCATACTATTTTCAGGATGGAAGACGATTGAAGAAAATCAAATTTACACTCAAAATGAATATGACGAGTACGAGAGGAGGAGGCTTGAGGAAATGAGATACCTTCAGCAGCGTGGTTTGGTTCGTATCTTACTTATCCTTCATCGTCCACAGCCCGACTGCCTACTACTGGCATAGGCCTCTCTTTACTTGCGCCAATCTCGACGCTACTGGTCTCATTCTGGTTCTGCCCGTAATTTCAACATTATCGTCTGCCTATCTTGCAGTCCCTTAACCTTACATAAAACACTGGAAAAACAACACAGATCCATAGAAATATAAGATTGGATTGAGGTTATTATTATTGGATTAAGATTCCTTATATACCCCCCCTATAGAAGGAGGTGAAGATATTTAGGAGTTCCTCTCCTTAACGGTTAAATTAGTAAGTAACTATGAGAGATAAAAAAAAAACAGCAGGGTCAACAGCCTACAAAGTACTGACAGTACCCTGTACAAGGACATACATAGGTCCAATTTTGAAGTATTCTTTGGTATCTCTAACAATTACTGTTCTTTTCATTGTAATTAAAATAGGATTCTCCATTTAATCATAAACTTTACTATTTAGCCTTTTACTACTATTTAACTTTTATAACTTTCACATGGCCAATCTTTATAATTATTATTTTCGTATAAAAAAATGTACTGCGATAGATTGACTGACAGTGTAATCCCAGCTGACATGACCCGTAATGGCTGTAAAAGAATTTTATCATAATTATGTAACTGTGCTTCCAGCGTCGCTCGTCATCATCTGGATCATCAATTTGCGATTAGAACATTCAATTATTGTCTTCTTCTGCAGGTTGATGCTCATGGCCAGCCCATCCCTGGTGCACAGCATCAAATTCACCAAGCTCTGCAGCAGTTCCGTGCTTACCAACACCAGCAAGCTTACCAGCAGCAAATGCAGCACCCACAACAACCACCATACCAAGGCCAACAACAATATGGTCAAGTTCCTCAAGCTCAAATGCCTCAAGGACAGGTTCCACCTTACCAGCAGCCTCCACAACAATATCAGCAGGGACAACCGCAATATCAAGGGCAATATCCTCAAGGCCAATTCCAACAACCACCTCAAGGTCAATTCCAGCAGCCTCCACCCCAAGGCCAATATCAGCAGCCGCCTCAAGGACAATACCAACAGCCGCCTCAAGGATTCCAACAGCCGCCTCAAGGTCAATACCAACATCCTCCTCAAGGACAGCAACCTCAAGCGCAAGCCCAACCGCAAGGGCAAGCGCCTCCACAGCTTAATGTGAATCAGGGTCAAGTTCCGCCGGTGCAGCAAGCACAGCCTACTCAAGGACAGACTCAACCAGGCCAAGGGCAGGCTCAACCAAGCCAAGGACAGGCTCAATCAGGCCAAGCACAGGCTCCGCAGGCATCAGCACAGGCTGCACAGACTCAAAACCAAGTACCACCGCAAGCACAAGTCCCACCCGTTAAGGCACAAACGTAGGATTAAATCAATAGATTTTATTATTATGATTAGAAAACAACAATAATTGACGAAGTATTTTTTTTTATTAATGGATCTTGACTATTTATTATACGTTTATATTATTTCACTACTGAGTGCCAAATTCGTATCACGCTTTTCTATTTTTATGATTTTCATAAAATGCTCGTTTTTTTAAATTATTTATATTTCTGCCCTAGGTAGAATTATGTAAACTTGATAATAATAAAAAGTAATTAATTGTAAATTAGAAAATGATTAGCTGTTAATTAAATGATAGCAAACCGGCGATTTAATGTTTTTGTTTTATATCCTTTTTCGTTAAAGTAGATGACTGAAAAGTTGTGTGGAAATCGGTTTTCTTGGTATGTGATGCGGAGGAATCAGGAAAATGTCGTGAGTAAGTTTTGAGTATGAATGTGGATGGCTATAAGAGTAGAAACTGACTCAGGACTTTGTGTGGAAGAGGTTACGGTTAGAAAGGGATTATAGTAAATATTTATGTATGTGTATCATTTAATAGTTTTTATTTAATTGTTCCTCTCGACCAAAGAACCTCTATCACACATCTAATCTTTTTATCACTCTTGGTTGTCTGGTAGAGAATAATAAGGCATTAATTCCGCCTTTGTACCGTTTTTATGTGCGAAAAGTTTAAATAAATAAATAAAGGGGTGACTACCGAGACAACGTCTAATTGAGATGAAATGAACGTATGTTGTGCAGACGTCAAATAAATAGGGATAAAGGCAAAATAATGATAATGAATTGGCGGAGTATCCACTATTGACATAGTCTTGAAGTGGTGCACTGAAGTACTGGCTGCAACCACCACTTAACTCGGAATCTACATAGACGAGCCTTTAGCCTTCAGAGTTTTCGTTAAGTCGATAAACCTAGTCTTTTTTTTTAAATTTGTGTTTTACACTTATTACACAACGAGGAACGTTTTGAAAAGCTCTTGAACTCATCCCTCCCTCTCTAGGACTCCTAAAATGAACGCCCTAATGTAGTTAAACGAACCTAGGTATTCGATTCGACTACAATTTTTTTAATCGAAAATATAACTATTTAATGGCATGATTAGCATAGCAATGGTAATGGACAAGCACGATTTATTAGTGTCGCAGTAAGATAATCACGAGTAAAGTCTTCAATATAAGTTTATTATAAATATGAATCGAGTATGAACGTAAAGGAGGCAAAAGGAGCATGCAAGGATCGTAGTAGGTGGCATTCTGTAGTTTCTGCCGTGCCTACCCCCATGGGAAGGAGGCGTGAGTTTATGTGTGTATGTATGATTTTCGAAAAGAGTATTTCTGATTCAAAAATCTTTCGGATAATATTAAACTTGAACAAACAACCAGTGGACCACTTTAGCCTTGGATCGAAAGAACTGGAAGTCATGGGAGAGGTCTTTGCCCAGCAGTGGGCTGATGCAGGCTAACAGTAATATTAAACTTAGGTAATTATGACATGACGTGGCCACTCATGTCTCAGTCATGAAGACCTTCATTCGTATTCAAATCTGGCTCCCGTTATTTACATTTATGACAATGGACCTATGCCTCGACAAGGGGGCTTACCACCAGGTCTTGAAGCAAGGCGGAAGTTGAACTGCACTGCTTTGTTTTGTTCTATGATTAAGTACAAAAAAGCAGTGCAATTCAACTTCTGCCCTGCTGTAAGAACTGTTGGTAAGCCCCAAGGTGTTGGCTAAGCCAAGGCGCCTTATAATGCAACACCTCTGATTGTGCGCGAAATACATGCAGCGACATCTCAAGTTATATTGGTTATCTCATATTTTTTTCCTTGCTCTCACCTCACCCTCTGTCACTTTTAAACTGGCCCGCCTTGACCGGTGTTTTTCAATTTGAAATAATTTAATATACTTAATTCATGTAGGTAACTTAATATTTCTATAAAAATTAACTGGTAGTAACCCGTTAACATTTTAAAGGGTCCAGTTAGGGCTTCATCGTGCTTAGGTACATTAGCACTATTCTGTGACATTAGTAAAAGTTTCGTATCAAAACGCAATTACTAAAACAAACAACAACATAGGATGGGCGGTGGCTTCGATTTGCGTTATACAGAAGTATAGGTCTTAGTACTAGGAATATCATAATTGGTAGGTCTAAATATAGGTATCTATCTATCTAGCCAGGCTCTAAAGCTGTCTCCATCAAGCAGCGGAAGCGGATAGCGAAAAGCTCAAACGCGGAAATTCCCTTTGCACGAAGGTATTCGCTAATAGGTAGGTATCTCAGTCAGGATACACATACAACGTCATAACTATACTAGTTGCCATTGGGTCATACCTATTTATCATAAACCTGGGCAACTATCTAAATCCGGAAAAAAATCATAGCGTATTTCGTAGAAGAATCTACCAGAAAAATAAACACCATTTATTTTCATCACGTATGGTTTTTCCATCCGGGAAGCGCCTTTTTTAAATGGTGAAGGGAAGCATCGTTGCAAACCGGCATTTCAATTTCAGCTTCAAGTTTTTAGGAAACTTTTCTGTATTGAGTAGTGCAAATATAAAAGCAGGGGCCTATTTCTCGAAACTTATTAGACTAATAAGATGAGTCCATGAACGAATATTTTTTACAAGTTTGCTACGGAGCTAAAATTACCTGAGTAAATTAAATTTGGTTTCATAAAAACTATGTTATTAATCACTCTTGTAAATTACACTGATATTACTATTAGTCTCAAAAGGCTTGTAAAAAATATTAGCCAAAATTATTAGATTTAAATTTACCAAAAAAAAAAATTACAAAATGTGGTCAGATTCGGACACATTAGTGCGTGATGCCCCAAATGAAAACGAAGAAAAATTTGTCGATATTCACGGGAACCACTCAATAAATAATTTAGTAGTTTGCGGTCCGATTTAAAGTTTTATTATTCGTATGCTAATTGACCAGTGGCAGTGGCAGTGCACGATTCAAGAGTTCTACGCAACAGTGAACTTTTTCGTAGAATGGAAAATGGCTGGAAGCCATTAACTAACACAATATTACTCGCAGATAGTGGCTATTTAATAGAATTAAATATTCACTAGTCCGCTCCATGTTGACCCGCTACCTCTCGCCCCTTAGTGAGTGGCCTTACATTGGCCGAACGTCAGCAAAAGGGATGAGGGGTTGCGCGCGACGCTTGGCCCGCCCGATGCTGCGCAGCTTTTGAAATATCGACCGCTTTCATTACTTTATTCCCCACGTTCTCTCTCCGGTGTTAGACGTATCCCGTGTTTTGTGAGTGAAGTGAATTAATTGAACATAAAATGGCGAAGAAGATCGGTCCAGAAGAGAATTACTGGTCGCCCTTCCAGAACGAGGTGGTGAAGATGGTCCAGCGTCATCCCATCACCTACATACGAGATATAATGATGACCCCGACCCAGTACAAGGCGGCCCTGACCACCGCCTGGGATAGGATTGCTCGCGATATTCGCATGCCGCGTAAGTACCTACTTATCTGTTTTGTCATTGTTTATAATTAGCTAGGTAAAACACTCTTTTTTATAGAAAATTGCATAGCTATTCATAATTTCATTACGTGCTGTGCCACCCTCCCTACGTATGCAATATATATAGGTACCTAGTACCACCTGGCGATCTGACCTAGAAACAAAAAAACAATTTAAGGTATAGCTGAGCCGCTCAGCAGCTGGGCTAACGCTGAGCGTGCGAATCACGTTCTCTATTGCATTTACAAAGAGCCATTGCGACATAGGTACTTAATTTTTTTTTATTTCTTTTACAGAAAAAGCATGCACACAGGAGTGGACCAGCATTAAATTCAGATACGCGAAGGTAAACAACATGATACGCTATGGAAAAGTGACTGAGGAGATCATCCAAATGCATCCAAAAACATCCAAGTACCTGGATGGGACCCTCGAATTCATGGATGCATACATCTATGAGATAGAAGATGATGACATACCCGTAGCGATCCATAAACGTTTCAACAAGATGTTTGGGGTTACTAACAAACAGGTAGTAACCAAGGAGATGGTACAAGCTTTGCTGAAGAAGAGGACGCAGGAAGAAGAACCCAATGATGAAATGGGCAAAATACATGTTCAGAATCTGATGAACATAGTCGAAGATGCTGTGGAACGTTCTCTTAGGGAGATGACTACCAATGACGATCCCGAACATCGGACAGCCGGCTAATTTCATTCACCATTCCATCAAAATAGTAACAAAGTAGCCTACAAAGGCAAAGTTACTATTTGTCAATCATTTAATCTATTGTCATATCTAATTATCTATGTGCTCATATCAATACTCAATATTCGATAAAATTGACGAGAACGTCTTTTGGAAAGAAGAAGTTTGGAACTGGAACAACCGCCTGGGGGATATTGTAGTGGAGGATGCCATGGATTGGTAGTAGAGCAGACAGCTCGGATAGGGCGGAGCAGGGGGGGAGGAGGGTTACCAGCGGAGCAGCGGGACGACGAACAATAAGCAGGAAGAAAAGGACTGATTATAAGGAAGCCAAATTTGGAAATTTTTAATCATAGTGTAGTTCTATATTCGGAGTATACAATATGGTCAATGTATCTGTATCAAAAATATTGTAGAACTTGGAATTAAATGTAATCTTTTCTCTTATGAATAAGGTATGTGTTTTAATTACCTTGGCGCTTTGCTGGCGACTCTGAATTAGGTACTTGGGGTATTATGGGGCACTCATTTTATAACAGAAACAATTCTCATGTAGCAGGTACGTCATAAGATGTACCTGCTACATTGCCATGTGTTTTTTTGCAATGAGCGTACTGAGCCACTATAGCCCAACCGCTTAACTGAGACGTTGCCTGAGGTAGCAGCGCAGTGCGGGTGGGGTGTGGTGACGGTTATGCGAGAGCTCAGTGATTCGTCAAATTGTGACAACTACCTATCACCACTCCCGCACCGCGCAGCTACCTCAGGCAACGTCTCAGTTAAGCGGTCGGCCTATAACTGTCACCATGTCACCATGCTATGCACATCACCTGCTCTGCAAATTAATAATGCGCCGCTCTGCATCAGCCATGTACCGCCCACTATTAAGCTACACACATGTTTACATTTATTTTCGCTTCGTATGATAATGTGGGTGACATCGTCCACTGAGACCTACGCTATGCTACGCACGAAACAAATGCTGGGAAGCATAGGAACCGTGGCAAACCATGCCGTGCATATCCTGCGTAGCAGTCGACGGTCGACTTTATGGTAGGACCACTGGTGTTAAAAATACAAAAAATCTTTTGGCAATCTAGTTAGGTGGTGAGTATTAGATCAAACGGAATAGAATAGAATAATTCCTTATAAGCTTGTATTCTGCTGTTAGGGACACCCGATTCCCTATATATCTAGTGATACGATAGTGTACCTAGCTACCTACATAGGTACCTACGTTAAAAGAACCGTAAACCATTTTCATGATACCCACACGCCGTGTGTCCGATGGGTTTTCCTATTGAGAATTACATAATTAAGATGATCTATCGTACAAACTTTGACCTAACCCGGGTTAATAAATTAATAAGATTTTTTTTTTGAAACGTTCGTTTGTGCCCACTGTAATGTCGTTACATTATACAACCCTTGTGCTCATGCTTCTTCTACCCAGCAAGTAAAGCTGCGCGTTGTCTGTCAGTGAATAGATTAATTTAAAAAATGTATATCGTAAAGAATATTAAATGTTTATGAAGTTATATATGTCTATGTTCTCAAAATGTATTGAAAATGGAAATGCGTGAGCCTTTGTCATTACAATATTTTATAAACTTACGAGTACCTACCTTAAAATATTTTTGGGAAAAAGCCACGCGATTTTTTTCGTGCAAATGTAAAGCCAATGATATTCTCCAGTGTTTCTGCTGAGAGGTGCTGCTCTCGCCAGGCTGTCACGTTTTAGATATTTGGGACATATTGTGAATGATGCTGATATGAAAATAGACAACGTCATTAGCAATCCGGTGCAACATGCTGGTCCGCAGGTTCGCTCGTTGTGCCAGGGGAATAAAGGACTTATACTATTTTCTCTTTACACCTGCTAGAGCCTGTGGGTCAAGTATACTAGGAAACCCTACGACATTCTGCGTGTGCAATAAGTACAATAATGTATTCAGTGTGCTGTTGGGACTGCTCCGGTTCTGTAGTGCATCGGGCTGTTCGGTGGTACGAGCCTGAACAAACTATAGTTTGTTCTGGCTCGTACCGCCGAACATTTCCCAACTCTACGCAAGAGAGATGCCTCCCTGATACAGGGGAACTGTGACATGGACAGTGGCAATAGCTTTGTATGCAATTTAGGTTACCTACAGGTAAGCTTCCGTGAATTCGGATTGGATGTTATACCAAAGTAGCTATATAATATAATATACATATAGGTACAATTAATAGTAGATTATTCACCAAGGGGATAAAGTAGTCTTATGTCACACATGCTACCGAAATGATAAGCAATAGGGCACTTCACCTTTCTAGACAACAGACCAACCGCGGCCAGCGTAGCTTAACCTGATCGATCGGCCTGTGCGGCTATTATTATTTAGCCACGGGCCCCACCCCATATGCATGGATAATCTGTAACTTTTCCCCAAACAACATTCTACCGATCCGATCATAATACTCAACTTGGTGGCAAACAATATTCGTTTATCGTTTTTTGCCCTACATTCCTAATAGTTAACTTTATAATCGAACTTACAGCAGCTGCATACTTTATGGCTGCTCGGAACATGCGGCGAGTCGCTGCGCAGTAACACATTCTCGTGTCAGCGGGGGTGAGGGGTGAGGTACTGCGCAGCGAGTAGCGCATTTCAGAGCCGCCATCAAGTTTGACGCGTAGTATACTTGCAATGCACAATAACGTTAATTGGTGTGTAGGTATAACTCCAGCATCCTCATATGTGAAAGAATAATTCTACCTATGCCAATATTTACGGCATAATAGCTGCAATCAAAGTCCCCAGTCTTAATTTAGCTACCACAAAAACTTCGTTAATATGAGCATTTTAGTGTGTTAGCTGGAGTGACTTCACCCCAGCTTCCTCATTCAAGCAAACCAGTGAGGTTAGGGTTTTGGACTATAGTCATAAAAATAAGGCATAATGGCTGCATAAGGAAGGAAAAAACTGAACGATGATACTTAAAAGTGTTGCAACTACGATCAAAAACGTGTGTGTAAGCTGGAGTGACGTCACCCCAGCTGCTCATGTCATATCTTCCAAACGAAAGAAGATATGATTATGTATTATAGCCCAATAATGAAGGCATAATAGCTGCCATAGGCAGCAAAATGTTATGCACAGCACCCTTTGATAACAAGCGTGATAAATCTCGTGCCGTACAAAACCATGTATACGCTGCGCGGCCTTTCACTTTCAATGTGCGCAGGTTGCGGTATTGATTTTCCGTCGCTAAAACAGATTCCCATACTAGCGAGCAGCAAGCGACCAGGAGTTTATAACGCGGCAAGAGGTATTTTAGCTGTTTCCATTGATGTATGACTAGTTTTTTCCCGCAGCTTCGTATATAATTTCTTTTTGAGTTGAATATGGAATGAACCTTATCTAGCGACTACACTGGTTTGACTGTATTAAATGAGGAAGCTGGGTTGACGTCACTCCAACTAACACAAACTAAACGACTCATATTAACGAAGTTTTTGTGGCAGTTTCATTAAGACTAGTAATTTGATTGCAGCTATTATGCCTTAAATATTTGCATAGGTAGAATTATTCTAGCACAAATGAGGAAGCTGGAGTTATACACACCGTTAAGTGGACGCTGTGCGGTTATAATGGGTGATGACCTTTAGTCGACAGGATATGATTTCTAAGGATTTTACAAAACGTAACAGGCTAGAAATAAGAATCCTCTACTGACACTCAAGTAGAGCAGACGTGTGTATAATTTTATAAGCAATATTATTTATCATATGTCGTTAAAATATTTCCGAGTGATCTGTGACCTAGAAAACGAATCGCGCAATTTTCTGCTAAGTTAGTGATTTACTTTAGTGAATAACATTTAATTATGAGAAAAATTTAAGACTTAAGTATGTCAAATAGTGAAAACAGCCCTCGGAGTACCCCATCACCACGCAGCCCTGCCAGCAAATCTCAAATACCTGACCATGCGGCTGAATGAAAAATTCAAGCAGTGGACACCAGAGACATTAGTAACTGGATGATATCAATCGAATCATGCCTGAATGAAGTTTGTACCATTGCTCAGGAAGGAAAGCTGAACTCCGAGCAAAAGCTGACGATCAATTCCCTATCGCGCAAGGTTGGACATGGCGTTTCACAAATGGCGGTTTACTACCAGGACTTGAAGCTAAAAGCCCAAGAAATACAAAACTCTAAACTAGTGTTGAAAGGAAAAAGCGACCTCACAGATTGCCTCGAAAATATGAAGAAAACCATTGAAGAAAACTGCGCTAAACCAACAATGGCAGAAAATGTTTCATTCGCTGACATGGTAAAAACCAATCAAAATAACTATTTGCCCCAGTAATGTCAGTTCTATTGCAATTTATCCTTTATTATTAAAATCTAGTGAGGACACTAAATAATTTGTCCAAAAAATGATATGCCCTGAACAAATGAAATTGCACGTTAGAGGACTGCGCAAAACAAAAAACGGAGGCGTTATAATCAGCACGGAGACCAAAGACGACATAGAAAAACTTAAGAAATCATCCCAGCTAAGTAGTTCTGGCCTGAAAGTGGAAGAGCCCCATAAGAAGACCACGAATTGTGGTTATAGGAGTACCGACCGTTTTAGGTGATCAAGAAGTTTATGATTAGGTACATCTACGAGCAGAATGTAGCCGAGAAGCTGCCTAGTTTATCTCGTGACTATTTTCTGGCCTCTATAAATTTAAGTCACAAGTTAGGTAGAAAAGAGGGACCTACGTGCAACTTCATTCTTGAAGTTACTGCTAGCATAAGAAAGGTGCTTATAAACCAAACTCGAGTGTTCATTAATTGGACTTCCTGCCCAGTGAGGGACTTCACACTTGTGACCAGTAAATGTCAACAGTATGGACATGCTGCAAAGACTTGTCGGGAGGATACCTATACGTGTGGACATTGTGGGGACAGGGTCATCAGGCCAATGAGTGCACTAAACATGCAGAACCGTCACATTGAGCAACATGCTTGCGAATTAAAACCCGAGCAACCACAAAACAGGCGATCAAGAATGACCTGCAAAGAAAATAGCTGAGACAAGATACATCAATTCTATAGATTATAGGTAATGACGTCGCGTAAGACAGCCTAAGTTTATCTATAAGCCTTTTTTATTTTATGTTATATAAATATTCATATTTTTGTCTTTTACTATTTATAGCCCGTAAAATTAATTTTAGTTGTTATATAAATAAACATGCAATCTTATCTTTTAGTTGAAACGGCAAATTTTTCTGTATGACAAAATGAACGCGACCTTATTAAAAATGTAACATTGCAAAAATTATAATAGAATGTGTTTGCAAAAATGTCTTACGATGGTGCAAAAAAATAGCATAGCTACTATTTTGCTCAATTTGAATATAACCATAATTTAAGTAGATAAATGATTTACTATTTGTACGAATTTTAGATAATACTTATGTATAGAGAGACAATTTTGTGACTTTGTGTGTGGAGGCTAATCTCCGGAAACAAAGGTCCTACCTATTTGAATAATTGTATCACCATTTTAAAAGTAATTTTTCCTGACTAGGTATTATAAATTTAACACAAAAATTACCTTTTTTTGCTACCTGTACGCAGGCTGGTTCTCGCATCCCAGCGCCCAATATGGTTAGGTGGCGCTGCGCTCTAGTTCTAAAATTCGGGCTGGGCAACGTCTGTCGAGTCCTAAATATCACATATTGTATATAGCTACAAGTATCTAAAGTGGCTGTGACATAAGGACAGGCTGAAAGACAAATGAACAGGTTGAAATTATAAGGGTTTCTTTTTTGTCATTTGGCTATACATTTCACATTTTCCTTTGCATTGACCTATATTGCCAAAATAATACAAAGTCACGTGAGCGACACCGCTGGCACGGCTAGTCGCTAGATAACGCCATGTCCAACCTTTGTACACTGCTTGAATGTTTCCTTCAGCCGCATGGTCAGGTATTTGAGATTTGCTGGCAGGGCTGCGTGGTGATGGGGTACTCCGAGGGCTGTTTTCACTATTTGACATACTTAAGTCTTAAATTTTTCTCATAATTAAATGTTATTCACTAAAGTAAATCACTAACTTAGCAGAAAATTGCGCGATTTGTTTTCTAGGTCACAGATCAATCGGAAATCTTTTAACGACATATGATAAATAATATTGCTTATAAAATTATGCACACGTCTGCTCTACTTGAGTGTCAGTAGAGGATTCTTATTTCTAGTCTGTTACGTTTTGTAAAATCCTTAGAAATCATATCCTGTCGACTAAAGGTCATCACCCATTATAACCGCACTGCGTCCACTTAACGGTGTGTATAACTCCAGCTTCCTCATTTGTGCTAGAATAATTCTACCTATGCAAATATTTAAGGCATAATAGCTGCAATCAAAGTACCCAGAATTAATGTAACTGCCACAAAAACTTCGTTAATATGAGTCGTTTAGTTTGTGTTAGTTGGAGTGACGTCACCCCAGCTTCCTCATTTAA
Organism: Apamea monoglypha; assembly: GCA_911387795.2. NCBI lineage: Eukaryota > Metazoa > Arthropoda > Insecta > Lepidoptera > Noctuidae > Apamea > Apamea monoglypha. Next base: position 19,165,837 of record OU426914.1, on the reverse strand, counting down.
TACAGGTAAACCAGTGTAGTCGCTAGATAAGGTTCATTCCATATTCAACTCAAAAATAAATTATATACGAAGCTGCGGGAAAAAACTAGTCATACATCAATGGAAACAGCTAAAAGACCTCTTGCCGCGTTATAAACTCCTGGTCGCTTGCTGCTCGCTAGTATGGGAATCTGTTTTAGCGACGGAAAATCAATACCGCAACCTGCGCACATTGAAAGTGAAAGGCCGCGCAGCGTATACATGGTTTTGTACGGCACGAGATTTATCACGCTTGTTATCAAAGGGTGCTGTGCAGAACATTAAGATAATCATATATGTCGGTTTATTCATTGGTTGGAGATAAAAATTGAAATTGTAATTGTTTATTGTAACAATTGTTTACATAAATATTTACAAAATAGGGCCTAAAACTAGAGGTAGGTAAGATATAATTGGATTCTACCTGAACTAGGAATAAACCTGTATCTCAGGTATCTCACTCAAGTGCTTATACATAAGTATTATCTAAAATTCGTACAAATAGTAAATCATTTATCTACTTTAATTATGGTTATATTCAAAGTGTGCAAAATAGTAGGTATGCTTTTTTTTTGCACCATCGTAAGACATTTTTGCAAACACATTCTATTATAATTTTTGCAATGTTACACTTTTAATAAGGTCGCGTTCATTTTGTCATACAGAAAAAATTGCCGTTTCAACTAAAAGTTAAGATTACATGTTTACTTATATAAAAACTAAAATTAATTTAACGGACTATAACTAGTAAAAGACAAAAATATGAATATTTATATAACATAAAATAAAAAAGGCTTATAGATAAACTTAGGCTGTCTTACGCGACGTCATTATATATATAGAATTGATGTCTCTTGTCTCAGCTATTTTCTTTGCAGGGCATTCTTGACCGCCTGTTTTGTGGTTGCTCGGTTTTTTAAATCGCAAGCATGTTGCACAATGTGACGGTTCAGCATGTTTAGTGCACTCATTGGCCTGATGACCCTGTTCCCCACAATGTCCACACGTATAGGTATCCTCCCGACAAGTCTTTGCAGCATGTCCATACTGTTGACATTTACTGGTCACAAGTGTGAAGTCCCTCACTGGGCAGGAAGTCCAATTAATGAACACTCGAGTTTGGTTTATAAGCACCTTTCTTATGCTAGCAGTAACTTCAAGAATGAAGTTGCACGTAGGTCCCTCTTTTCTACCTGACTTGTGACTTAAATTTATAGAGGCCAGAAAAGAGTCACGAGATAAACTAGGCAGCTTCTCGGCTACATTCTGCTCGTAGATGTAATCATAAACTTCTTGATCACCTAAAACGGTCGGTACTCCTATAACCACAATTCGTGGTCTTCTCTTATGGGGCTCTTCCACTTTCAGGCCAGAACTACTTAGCTGGGATGATCTCTTAAGTTTTTCTATGTCGTCTTTGGTCTCCGTGCTGATTATAACGCCTCCGTTTTTTGTTTTGCGCAGTCCTCTAACGTGCAATTTCATTTTTTCAGGGCATATAATTTTTTGGACAAGATATTTAGTGTCCTCACTAGATTTTAATTTATCCGCTGGATAAATTGCAATAGAATTGACATTACTGGGGCGCAAATAGTAATTTTAATTGGTTTTTACCATGTCAGCGAATGAAATATTTTCTGCCATTGTTGGTTTAGCGCAGTTTTCTTCAATGGTTTTCTTTATATTTTCGAGGAACCATCGTAGAACCGTCGTGATTGGATCCATTTGAAAGAGCTTCTGTTTACTTACACTGCGGTATTTGTTAGATATTAATAGTTTCCTTGGCTAATTTAATATGACACTGTATTGTTAAAATGTTTGTTTTAGGTTGAACAAGATGAAGAAGATATACTAGATTTGATTATTGAAGAAAAAGAATCACAAGCAGAAACAAAAAATATATCTGGAAGACGAGTTATAGATATAGCTTACTTTTTTTCCAAAATACAAGAAATAGGCGGCCATGGTGCTTTTAACTGTGGTAAACAATGTTTGAAACTTATAGGAGAGAAACGTGTTGGACTTGCTTCTAAGTTAACAGTAGAACGTTTTGTGTGTAAAGAGAAGTTTTCTCTTTGTAATGTCACTGGCGACTTAGATATTAATACAGCAGCGGACAGTCAGTGACGTGTAAATCCAACACACTGTAACTCGAGTTACAGTGTATTGCCTTTATAGCACTCATTTGATTATTTAGAGGCAGTTACATATCCCTATATTAACATTTTTTCAGTAGACAGTATGTAGAAGGAGATATAAGCACATACAAAACACTGTATTTTAGATATACATTTAAGGTTTGTTATGGCATAACACTGTGATTGAAGTTACAGTGTGTTGGCTGAATAAGTTTACGCGAGATTAGTTGAAACTCTGAGATAGTGTTTTGGATGACCAAATAAACTGGAGACATCGCGCGCGGCGACATGTCCCTACGCGTAGTACGTGCATGATACGCGGGGGGCAGGAGGGCGAGAGCTCAACGGTTAGTGGTCGTGAATCATTGCTCTTGCTTGGACGCGCGGACGGTGTTTTGATTGACAGTGTGTACGCTGGGTTCTGTTTACGTTCGTTTTGATAAGTTTGTGTAACTGTGTAAGAACAATAACAATGAGTGAATACCGTAATAGACTATTTGTGAAATCGTCACAAAGCAATCTACAACATCACAACAAATCATCATGTACCACAATGGCTTCAGAGCTTAACAGTGTGTTAAATGAAAAAGAGAATATCAACAGCAGTAATAAGGAGCGTCCTGGCATTAATACATCATACGATTGTGATAACATTGAATTTAATTGTTCCACGTATGTATTCGATTCACGTAATATCAGCCCCTTGATACCCCTTAGTGAATCTCAAATAAATGAATGTATTGCTGATAATCTCGGTGTCGACGTCAACTACGCTGATTTATTACCAGTACCTGCTTGTAGTACCATTCAAGACTTATCTAAGGATTTAAATAGCCAAAACTACCAAGAGAGTTCATCGTTGCAAAGGGAAAGTACTGATTCTGGACTAATAATTAATATGGACACGGTTTCCTCTTCTGCTTCTAACGCAGACTGCCTCGATCCGGATATGTCAAGTGCTGTATTGCTGTCTGAAACGCCAGAAGAATCTTATTCTCTACCAGTCAAAAGAAGTCGAGATCCTGAAGTTATTTTGGCAAATCAAAAAAAAAAGCATCCCTTGAGACCTCCCTGCTAAAACTGCAAAAAAAATTGTTTCGTTAAAATCTCGGAAACGGACAGAGAGATCATTCACAATAAGTTCTGGAGTATGGATAGACAAAGACGGCGGGATTTCTTGTCAAGACAGGTGCACAAAATGCCCACGGCAAGTAAAACTGCTGGCCCCAACTCAAGGAGATACAATACTCTAACATGGACTCTTAATGAGTTCAAAATTTGCAAAACATTTTTTTTTAATACCTTAGGATTCAGTAACGATGAAGCAGTCCAGGCTGTTCTCAAGCAAAACCATTTGACTCAAAATAAAAATCCGAAAATTAGTGCTGCTCCTGATCCTAGAGGTCGCCACACACCTTATAATGCTTTTCCTGCGGAGTACAAAGACGAAATGAAAAATTTTATATTAAAATATAACCCTACACCATCACACTATAATATATGTCATGCGCCAAACAGAAGATATCTTCCAGTAGGTGTGAATTTTACAGGCATTTACAAAGAATTTCAACTATACTGCTTAGAGAAAAATTTGAAAGTTTGTAGTTGGGCACATTTTCACAATATGATTAAACATCTTAATCTTTCTACAGCGGAACCAGCTCAAGATATTTGCACAAAATGCAGAAACCATGAGTTAAAACATAAAATATTACCTCTACCGTGTAATTGTAATGACTGTATAGACTTTGGTAAACATCTCGAAAACAAAAGCTTCAAGAAGAGATATGAAATCAATAGAAGAAAAGTGTGAAAATTCTGAAGGGCGAGATATGCTATATAATGTAGATATGCAAAAAGCTATTTGTATGCCACTGTTGACTACAAAAGAATACTTTTTCTCAAGAAAACTCGTACTTTTCAACGAATCTTTTGTCCCCCCAGGAAAAAACAAACAAGCTTTCTGTGCAGTTTGGCATGAGGGAGAAAGTGGTAGAAAAGCTCATAATATTGCTTCTACATACACTCATTTCCTCAGAAAATATTGCAGAGACCTAAATTCTGTAACATTTTTCTTAGATAACTGTAATGCGCAAAACAAAAAAAAGATACTTTTGTCTGCTTTGATAAGAGTAATTAATGATAAAATGACAAATTTAGACAAAGTTACTCTGGAATACTTTGAGCCAGGACACACTTTTATGGCCGCAGATGCTGTTCATGCTGCAATTACAAAGAAATTAAAATCTAAGGGCCAAGTCTACGATATAGATGATTTTATATTCAATATCAAAAGTTCACGAAAAAACATGCAAGTCGATTTATTAGGTCACAAACAAATGATCATATTCAGTAATGATTCCAAAGCAGCATTCCCCAAAGGGTATAATATACACAACCTGAAAGTCATAGAATTCAGAAGAAATGAATTAACAATATTTGTCAAGAATGATTATAACGCAGATTATAAGGAGATATCTTTTTTGAAAAAGAAAATAGAACTTGAATTGCGGAAAAAACTTACAAAGGGTGTAACTGATCTTTTGGAAGAGATACCTAAAGAGACTGAACCTAGAGGTATTAGCGAGACAAAAAAAAGAGAGTTATTAACACTGTGCAAATCAATGCCTCAAACAAGAACAATTTTTTATGAAAATCTTGTTTTCTCGGAATCACCCGATCTTGACGTACACATTGACACTGATTTGATATAATAGGTAAACCTAAGACTTCAAAGTAATTCATAGACTGATTATTAATAAAACGTTGATCTCATTGTTAAATTGTTCCATAATTATTTTATTTGCGTTAGTTTTATAATGATAAGTTTATTTTTGTTTGCTTCAGTTGTTATAGTGATTGTGTTCTAATTATTTGATTTGAAAATATTTCATTATGTACCTACTTACTTGAGCTTTTAATTTTTTTGTTTTTATTTTAATAAATATTTTTTCTTACTATAAGTAAATTGAGTTTTATTGTCTTGTTCTTTCGGACGCCTTATTAATGCCTATAGATTTATACTGGTATTGATAAAGTATTACACTGTATTTGAAAATACAGTATTTTTGTATGATCCATTAGCTCTGTTCTCATAAAACCAATACACTGTAACTAAACATACAGTGTTTTGCGCAAACAATTAGGACCATTTCTTCAAGTTTTATAGAGACAATACACGTTTACTTAGTTATTTCAAATTGTATGGATATTATGGTTATAAAATGTACATGGCTAGATAAAACGTAAACAAACCTTTATTTTGGTATAGCACTTATTATAATGTTTGATTATTATTACTAAAACACACCAAAAACCAAAAAAAGTTTTAAAAGCCCTTTTCACGAAATAGGTTTTTCTGAGATAGTGTTTTGGATTCACACGTCACGGTCGCCGCAACATCAAAAAAAAAGTCAAAACTTATTTTTTTATTTTTATTTATGCCAGTCGTTATCAGACATCCAACTTTATTAATTACTACATGATGCGAAATAAATGGTCAAGTTAAATTAGCTGGCGATACCCATCAAGTTTCGCCAGCTAATTTAATTTAATCTTGTGTATAAGGTGTAAACAAAATACCCGGACAAGCGTATATGTATAGAACACAGTACCTATACCTACTCATGAATATGAGCAACTTTTACTATGGGTCCCATACATTTTGAGCATGTACCTGTTGCACCTTTGTATGGAACAGCTGTTTTTTTAAATATTTTGTTCACAATTGATATATTTTGTTTGTGTAGTAGCACCCGTGCTCAATTACTTAGATAAATGTTGAAAGCTAGGTCATCCTAACTATTCCCGTTAGGTACTGAAAACCGATAAAAACGTACCTGGTCATCATCAGACCTTCAGAATGTATCATGTAGTAGCACCCGTGCTCAATTAGGTAAATGTTGAAAGCCAGGTCATCCTAACTATTCCCGTTACTGTGAACCGATAAGCACGTACCTGGTCATCATCAGACCCTCATAATGTATCATTTAGTAGAATTAAAGCTATGTCAGCAGGCATAATTCATCGTGTGGTTCAAAATAAATATAAATTGATTGATTGATTGATGGATTGATTGATTTTTTTGACTGACTGATTGTTTGATTATGATGTAGGCAGACTGGCAGAAACACGTACAAGACCACAAAAACTAGAGGAACAAAATGCATTAGATGATCTCTCAGAGAGCGAATAAAATAGGCAAAAACGATGACAACTCTGCGACACATCTGTGTTCTTGCATAATCTTCAGTTCGTTTTATTGCAGTACCTACGGTTGTTGGTCGGCAGGTGGTGCAAAATTAACAAGTACTTGTACAGACGTCAAATCTTCAAAGTCAACGGGCAAGGTAATGCCCTTAATATGAGTCGTTTAGTTTGTGTTAGTTGGAGTGACGTCACCCCAGCTTCCTCATTTAATACAGGCAAACCAGTGTAGTCGCTAGATAAGGTTCATTCCATATTCAACTCAAAAATAAATTATATACGAAGCTGCGGGAAAAAACTAGTCATACATCAATGGAAACAGCTAAAATACCTCTTGCCACGTTATAAACTCCTGGTCGCTTGCTGCTCGCTAGTATGGGAATCTGTTTTAGCGACGGAAAATCAATACCGCAACCTGCGCACATTGAAAGTGAAAGTCCGCGCAGCGTATACATGGTCTTGTACGGCACGAGATTTATCACGCTTGTTATCAAAGGGTGCTGTGCAGAACATTAAGATAAGCATATATGTCGGTTTATTCATTGGTTGGAGATAAAAATTGAAATTGAAATTGTTTATGGAAATAATTGATTTACATAAATATTTACAAAATAGGGCCTAAAACTAGAGGTAGGTAAGATATAATTGGATTCTACCTGAACTAGGAATAAACCTGTATCTCAGGTATCTCACTCAAGTGCTTATACATAAGTATTATCTGAAATTCGTACAAATAGTAAATCATTTATCTACTTTAATTATGGATAAATTCAAATTGAGCAAAATAGTAGGTAGGTATGCTATTTTTTTGCACCATCTTAAGACATTTTTGCAAACACATTCTATTATAATTTTTGCAATGTTACACTTTTAATAAGGTCGCATTCATTTTGTCATACAGAAAAAATTGCCGTTTCAACTAAAAGTTAAGATTGCATGTTTACTTATATAAAAACTAAAATTAATTTTACGGACTATAACTAGTAAAAGACAAAAATATGAATATTTATCTATACTTCTTATAATAAATCTGTAGAAGTGAAAATTCTGTACATTGAAAATATAAAAAAAATAAATGGCAAGGGGTGTTACTAGACCGACACCGAACCCAAAAATGTGATTAAAAAAATTTTTGTCCGTCTGTCTGTCTGTCTGTTTGTTCAGGCATCACGCAAAAACGGTTCGATTACGATGAAACTTGGTATAATTATTCTTTAATATCCTGGGTGCACTGGGTACTTTTTATCCCGGAAAAGTATATACAATAAAAAACAAACTTAATTTTGCCGTTCGATCCCTAGATCCGATTACAGTACACACGGCTACACATCAAGCTATGGTTTTGTATAGCTTGATGTGTAGCCGTGCGTACCAACCGCAAATAATAAGTTTGTCGTAGGTTACGTCACCCGCAGTGGAGTTCACTAAGGGGCGCTGCACACGGCTAAGATACTATAATATTTTATCTTAAGATACAATATCGCAAAATCTTGAATTTATGAATATCTAGAAATCTAGAATTTTGCTTATTTATTGAGTTTAGATTAGTTATCATCAGAAATAGGTTTATTTAGGTAGGTAGGTATTTTATTTTCTGTTATTGAGTTTTTTTTTTTTAATTAGGTAGGTACAGACGCCAGCAGGTCAAGCTACCCGAAACTGTCAAATTTTCCCAATCAACCTTGAACCTTAATGGTTTAGCGATAAAGTTGAAAATCTATTAAAGAAATTTGACAGATTGTAGTAACTTGATGTGCTGGCGTCCGTACTTAGGTTTACTTTTATAAGGCGTAGACGTAAATAATAAATAATGATTAAGATCTCATAATTCATTCAGTTCTGAAGGAATTATGAGATCTTAATCATTATTTTCAAAAACAACTACCTTTTGAAGAGTGAAGTGGGGTCTTAAAAAATAACAGATTTGACTAAATGCGTATAAAAAGGAAAATATACAAGCTAAGTACTTATATAAAAAAACATTTTTTTTAATTTTTGTTTGTCTGTTTGTGCGGCTAATCTTCGAAACGGCTGGACCGGTTCTGACGGGACTTTCACTGGCAGATAGCTGATGTTATGGAGTAACATAGATTTAATTATTTAAACTTTTTGCATACAAAAAAGGTACAAAGGCTGACTTAATACCTTAATAGGCTACTTTTTGTTTCGGTAGCATGTTCCCGTGGGATAATTTCCGACATCCACGCGGGCGAAGCCGCGGGCAGAAGCTAGTATAACATAAAATAAAAAAGGCTTAAAGATAAACTTAGGCTGTCTTACGCGACGTAATTTAATCTATAGAATTGATGTATCTTGTCTCAGCTATTTTCAGGGCCGTCTTAAGTCTATTCTGCGCCGGGGTGCGGGACTCAGCCTGCGCCCTCGTTTTTTTTTACACTGCAGCGTGGCACGCGACCGACGACACACTGCAGTATGAAAGGGGTCCTAGTCAACCAAGAAAACACAATACACGTAATTTTGATAATTTATTTATTTATTACTCTAAAAAACAAAATTAACTTAAAACTTCGATTACTAAATATCTATTTATTACATGTACATACACATACATCAAACAAACTCAATTTTTCTTGCTTTTAAGTTGGCAAAATTTTGGATTCTATACTTATAATAGCTAAGTTTGTCAGTCTGTCTTGGGTCATGGTTGAACGAAGATAATTTTTTATTAATTTTAATTTTGAAAAGGATCTTTCCCCTTCTGCTACTGTTACAGGCAGTGTTAAATATATACGCAGAGCTGTTGAGATATTGGGAAATGAGGAAATTAAATTATTAGAATGTATATAGCTTAAAATATCAGTGGGAGTACTTATTGATGAATTGGGAAAAAATATTGGCAACAATTCTAATTCATTATATAAATCCTCCCCGTCTCTAATTTATTCCAGCATTCAATGTTTTGGAAGAGTGAAAATACTGAATTGTGTTCCGTCAGCAAATCGAATCTCTCATTTAATTTCGAGATAGCAGTTTCCAGTAGAAAAAAATAAAAACATACTTTAAATTTGTTGGTTGGGTCTAAAATGGGCTCATCTGCAGCCTCGTAATCAAAATGTCTTTTTCGGGGACGTGGACGAGCAGTTTCTTTAAATGCTGTTTCGCATTCTAATTCTTCAGCAATTAATTTTGCATCAGATAACAACTGTTCAAACGTGCTGTCGCATGTCGGTGCGGTATTTCTCCAAATCTTTTTTAACCAGATTAATCATTTTGGTAGCTTCTGAAATAATTAGGTCCGATTTTTGCAAATTTTTGCTTACAATATTAATCTTTAGTAAAATTTTGTACCATATAACTACTGAATAACGAAGACTCTAATAAGACTATAAGACTTTAATTTGGCTATTAATGAACTCGCTATGTTTTTTGTGTCGCTGTCATACTTGTTATTTGTAAAAATATAGTATAATGCATCGTAAATTTTATCCATGTTAAAACGGAGTGCTCTAAGAGCTTCAAATCTACTTTCCCAACGCGTGTTTGAAAGAGGTTTTAATGTCAAAGTAGGTATCTGTTTCATAATTACATCCCAGCGTGATGTGGATGCTGAAAATAATACATAGATTTCTTGGACAATACAGAAGAAGTTTGTAATTTCCAATGAGCTTTTAGCGGCGTCATTTACTACTAAATTAAGGGAGTGAGCAGCACACGGTACGTAAAAAGCACGAGGATTCATGTCCAATATTTTTTTTTGGAGGCCTATATTTTTCCCCCTCATATTGGCCCCATCATCATATCCTTGGCCTCGCAAATCATCTAATTCAATATCGCATGATTTTAAGAAATCTAACAAATATGTCGCCAACCTTTGTCCGGTAGTATCAGTTACAGGTAAAAAACCTAAAAAATGTTCTCGTACCTCAGCGCGTTTTGTCGATGGATTTAAATAAATAAACCTCACAATAACAGTAAGTTGTTCTTGGTGTGAAATACCAGGTGTGCAATCTAGAATTACAGAGTAATATTTACATTGCTTCAGAAGACTTATTATAGTCGTTTTAATTTTTTCAGCAATTATACTAATCAGTTCATTTTGAATGTTATGACCAAGATAATGTGGCATGCGATGCTGAGCTCTTTGAATTCGAGCAATGTGTTCTGATAGTGTACTATCAAAATTAGATATACTCTCCACCAACTTTAAAAAATTACCATTATTTGGGTCATACAACTTCTCGGTTGTGCCCCTAAATGCTATATTTTGACCTGCCAAAATTTTTATAATTTCGATTATCCTTTCCAAAACTGTCGTCCACCTTTTTCTTTCGCGGTCTACTTCAGTTTGATTTACCGAGTCTACTGTTTGCCCTTTCAATAAGTCATTTTTTAGATCCAAATATTTTTTTAAAGAACATATGTGCCCTGAACTTTTTTCATGTCGTTCTATATTTCTCGACAAATGCCCCCAGTCTTTGTAATCAGTGGGGGCATTAAATGCAGTGACATTATTATTAAATAGCTTACAGTGAAAACAAAATACAGAATCAGTAGATGTGGAATATACAAGCCAAACTCGATGAATAATTTCGTTGTTTTGTAACTTTTTACTGTAATATGTATCTGAAAACGACCTCATGTTACTATCTGAAGGATAGTTGTTTTTTTTATCTGAATCGGTCCACGTTCTGTTAAAAATAATCTTAAATTATCGGGTATTACTTGCGGCCAGAGAGCAGGATCATTCGCGACATTTTCATAAAATCGTACATCTGGTTCTGTTGCTGGCTGGTTAACAATTGGAATTGGTTCACTTGGAGTAAGCGAGCCAGGCGAGGTACTGGTACTAGTATGAGCTGGAACTTGTGAAATACTCGTAGAAGTTTTCTCTTCCAAGTTGACTGTCTCTTCTAACTGTAGGGTGGATGTTGACGAAGATGTACCTAAAAAGACCCAAGATAGTCAACAATTTGTGTAACCAAGTGTGGTAACAGGGCCACGCAATAATATTTTAGGACATTAAAAACAGCGCCTTAAAGTTAAGGCGGGCAATCGGGCATAGTCTAATCCGTTAGTCCGGGCGAGCGCGCTCCGTGTGGTTGCCGAGGCGCTTAGGCACGCTCTATGCGCAAACAGTAAGAAATTAAAAAACTTTAGTTGCGATTGGCGGATCTCGCCTGCGGCTATTTCATGAAAAAACATAATTCATAATCCCCAAAAACAAATCACATACACACAAGCCATATAAGTACAGACCTCTTTTATCTGTTCTGTGGTACCACAGAAATCTTAATAATAAGGCCTTTGCCTTATTATTAAGATTTCTGTGTGTGGTACAGACAGTCCAGTCCACTGTTAGACATGAGCCTCCAAAACTATGGGGTTATTTATTGCCATAATCTCCACGATTGGAACGCGTGTAGACATATCACACTTTACAAAAATTTAACACAAGGTCTGAGAAGGTATGTATTTAAATAAATATTGCACCGGCCGGGATTCGAACCTGAGACCTTTAGCACAAGAGTGAGTGTTAGATGCTAACCATTGCGCCTTCCGGTGCGCAATCCGCAAAAAACAATTAATTAGATATTGTCATAATCATAAAAACCTACTTTATTTAAGTCGAAAGAAAGAGTCAATCGGAGAAGTTAGCTTTTTAATTTTTTCTTCTTTCTCCAGTTTCCTTTTTCTATTTTGAGCACCCGATGGTTTCTTTTTATCCCCTAATTCGGCCATCTACAATAAAATCAAATTTCAATTTAGTACTTAATTTTTTTTCTTTATTCTAAATAAAGCAAGTAGTTTTTTATCAATCACTAACATTAAGAATTTGTATTTTTGCAATTACAAACAAATAAACAAAACAGTCATGACTCTCTCTCATAAACAAATGATGTGATGATGACGATGTGATGATAATGATTGCAATGTACAGACGCCAGCACATCAAGCTACTACAATCTGTCAAATTTCTTTAATAGATTTTCAACTTTATTGCTAAACCATTAAGGCTTAAGGTTGATTGGGAAAATGTGACAGTTTCGGGTAGCTTGACCTGCTGGCGTCCGTACCTACACAACACTTAAAAAATAAAATTGACTTACCTTTATATTTTTTCTCTAAGAACTTCCGTGCTAATTCGCCGGTTGTCGCAAATGAAATGAGCTAACGAATTCAATTACTTAAAAGAAGAAATCAGATCAATCACTGACCGACTCTTACATAGGCGCCGCGCGCCGCGCTGTAAATTCAAATGAACTTACACCTAATAGTAGTGGTTTAGAGATCATTTCTCTTTAAGTGCGAGCGCCCGGACGGCTATGTCAAAGGACGCAACAGACGTACCGGTCCGCGCCGCGCGCCCATTTCAAATGAACTTATTGTTCACTCTATTAATTGACTTCGAGATTATTTTGCTTCAAGTGCGGGCGACCGAGCGGCAACGTGTCAAACGTACATACATACACTCTCTTTGGATTAGAGATTTTGCCGCGCGCGTGTTGTATTAAATAAAATTGTTATTTGTATATGATAAGTAGTAATGCGGCATGACAAGCGCCGAAAGCGTAATAAAAGTAAAATAGTAGATTATGCACCGAGGGGCTAAAGTTGTGTCTTATGTCACGGGCGTCATATTGAATCTAGAGCGCAATGAAGGATTCGGGATTTAACTCCCGAGCGCAGCGAGGGAGTTAAGAGTTTAACTCACGAGCGAAGCGAGGGAGTTAATACAAGAATCCTGAATGCAGCGAGGGATTCAAGCTAGCCCAAGGCAAAGACACCTTTAGCCCAGAGGAGGATACTCTACTTTTTACACCTACTGTGAGAAAATAATAGCCATAGTACGAAAAACAAAGTATTTATGATATTCTCGATTTCCTACAAAATCATAACCACTGCTTCTTCATATCGTTGCCATGTTTTCGAAGATATAATATTGTAAGAATAATTAGATAACTACGAACCATTTTTTAAAAGGAATGGAATAACATATTAACTGCCCAGAACTGGTATCTGATATATTTTACATAGTGCCAAGAACTGTAATAAGGCGGGAGTCACGTGCGTATCCTCTTTTTGCCACCAATATCTGTCGTACAAATGCAGGTCAGCGGGCGCCCCTGCATAGAATTGTCAAAACTTATAACAAGTACTTTATAAAAGTTGATATATTTGCCTCAACTCGTTCTGGTTTTTCAAGGGAGTCAAGATCCATTTTGCAAATTAATGAGCCAACTTCAACTAACAATTGTTAAGTTTAGCTGTTACGAATTTATGTATTATTTTGTTGATAAGTTAATATAAGTTTACATAATATTTAACGAACTATAGAACACAATAAATACGTGTCACTGTACATCATTCTGTAATACGTGAAAACGCAGTTGACTGTACATTAATATATTTGTTAAGTTTATATAATTAGGTTAAGATGAAATGTATAGTTGTTTGTTTTCCAAATAAATAAATAAATAAACATTTAAACTGGAATTAATAATAACAAATACCGTACCGCGCCGTAATACCGTAATAGTAATTGGCTGTAACATTAGTTAATTTATTTTAAGTAAACTGCGCAAAGATTGCTGTGGATTTTGTGAATAAATAAATAAATAATAAAACCTATCTATATTACAGTCGATTTATCACATTTTATCAAAAATACTCTATTTTCACGAGCGTCTCCAATGACGTTCTAAATTCAAAATGCATACAGCCAATCATCCAAAACCATTCTACCAGCCCTGTATTCTTACAATATTATGTCTTCGAAAACATGGAACGATATGAAGAAGCAGTCGTTATGATTTTGTAGGAAATCGAGAATATCATCCACGCGTAGTAAGGGTATCGAGAATAGCTTTCCTCTTTCTGGCACCAAAGGGTGTTTGTTAGTACTATACTGCCAATTTAGCTGAGCATGTGAGATTCCAAATTCAAATCACATTATTGACCAGCGGGTCATAATGAAATCCAGTACAACATTATTGACCGGCTGTGCCCCCGGCCACTAATGACTCACTTTAGGTTAAGGTTGCTTGACATATAATTTGACATTTTCGAGCAGGTGGTGTGAAAAAAATATTATTGTTGATGACTATTTTTTTTTTGCTTGCGCATACATATTTGTCGTAACTTAACGTCATTGCACAGTGTTAAATACTTGTTGTATTTAACACTGTGCAATGGCGTTAAGTTCAATGAAATATCCAAAAATTCAGCGCTCGACAGGCAGGGTGCACCGCACCCCTTGCACCCCCTGGTAAAGACGGCCCTGGCTATTTTCTTTGCAGGGCATTCTTGATTCTTGATTGAATTTTTTAGGGAATAGGGAATTTTTTAGGGAATTGATCGTCAGCTTTTGCTCGGAGTTCAGCTTTCCTTCCTGAGCAATGGTACAAACTTCATTCAGGCATGATTCGATTGATATCATCCAGTTACTAATGTCTCTGGTGTTCACTGTTTGAATTTTTCCTTCAGCCGCATGGTCAGGTATTTGAGATTTGCTGGCAGGGCTGCGTGGTGATGGGGTACTCCGAGGGCTGTTTTCACTATTTGACATACTTAAGTCTTAAATTTTTCTCATAATTAAATGTTATTCACTAAAGTAAATCACTAACTTAGCAGAAAATTGCGCGATTCGTTTTCTAGGTCACAGATCACTCGGAAATATTTTAACGACATATGATAAATAATATTGCTTATAAAATTATACACACGTCTGCTCTATTTGAGTGTCAGTAGAGGATTCTTATTTCTAGCCTGTTACGTTTTGTAAAATCCTTAGAAATCATATCCTGTCGACTAAAGGTCATCACCCATTATAACCGCACTGCGTCCACTTAACGGTGTGTATAACTCCAGCTTCCTCATTTGTGCTAGAATAATTCTACCTATGCAAATATTTAAGGCATAGGTAATAGCTGCAACCAAAGCACCCAGTCTTAATGTAATTGCCACAAAAACTTCGTTAATATGAGTCGTTTAGTTTGTGTTAGTTGGAGTGACGTCACCCCAGCTTCCTCATTTAATACAGGCAAACCAGTGTAGTCGCTAGATAAGGTTCATTCCATATTCAACTCAAAAAGAAATTATGTAAGAAGCTGCGGGAAAAAACTAGTCATACATCAATGGAAACAGCTAAAAGACCTCTTGCCACGTTATAAACTCCTGGTCGCTTGCTGCTCGCTAGTATGGGAATCTGTTTTAGCGACGGAAAATCAATACCGCAACCTGCGCACATTGAAAGTGAAAGTCCGCGCAGCGTATACATGGTCTTGTACGGCACGAGATTTATCACGCTTGTTATCAAAGGGTGCTGTGCAGAACATTAAGATAAGCATATATGTCGGTTTATTCATTGGTTGGAGATAAAAATTGAAATTGAAATTGTTTATTGAAATAATTGATTTACATAAATATTTGCAAAATAGGGCCTAAAACTAGAGGTAGGTAAGATATAATTGGATTCTACCTGAACTAGGAATAAAATATTTGAGTTTGAATATACTATAATTTTTGTGTACGGTAATACTGCGTTAGTTTAGTAACTGTGTCGCAGTTATTAGCGCCCACTCCAGGAGCGAGCGACCACTGAGTTCCAATAACAACAAATTTCGTTATACTTATAGGTAGAACCTAGACATAAACATTAATAATAATAAAACTAGCCCCACCGCCATATCTCTACGTTGACGTCGTGGTGGGGCTTGCGCGCTCTAAACTCTAGGTTTGTGACGGGAGAGTTTACTTTGCCGGATCAGGTCTAGGGCCTCTAGTACGCCTTTCAAAGGTCCGGGACCCCAGGGTCCCGAGATATAACAAAGAAAACTAAAATAATAAAACTAGAACTAGACATTTGTTAATAATAAGTAGTTGTAGCGGTATAAGAGGGTGTGTGAGTGAGTGAGTGTGTATGTGAGGGAGGGTGTGTAGGTGCGTGCGTCTGTGTCTGTGGGAAGGGTGCGTATATGTGTATGTGTATGTGGAGGATGTGATATGAATATAATTAAGTTTGTATGAGGCTCTCTGTTTCGTCATAAGTCAGGTTTTGGAGCCATTTTTCAATTTTCAGTTTACACTCTCGTAACGAGAGCGGATATATATTTAATTTCTCATTAATTTTGTTATAGATAACAGGAATCAAACAGTTAGGTATAATTATTTCTTCTCGCAACAACTAGATTAACGCTCTCTGTCTGACATATTCTGTTAACTCTGCGTTTTAAAGAATTGAGATTAGGCTCATATTCAAGATCAGTATGCTTACGTAATAATGTGCTTATCAGAAATGTCATTAAAATAACATCCATTGTTCAAAAACTGATACACAAACAAAACAATGCATGTTATCCCCAACAAAGCAGTAGGTACGTAGCCGCCCTTCAATATGAACTATCCGCCCGCTACGTTTAAGAAATATCGACCTCCTCAACTACCATGAACTCCTAGTACCAGAATCTAGTATTGAACATCGGGGCTTCAACATTGGGGTTTGAACATTTTACGTAGGTACCTACTACTACAATTAACCACTTCAATAGTAAGTTACACATGAAACTACTAAAACAGCCACCCGTGCTACTAATGTAATAAAATTCAAACTGGTTCAATTAACATGCGGCTGACTGTACTGCCAATCTTTAATAATAAATATTTATTTTCCAAAAATACAAATAATTGTACGAGAACCGCAATTTGTTCCAGAAATTGGAAAAAGCTCCATCTATGTTCGCATATGGATAATACCCACGAAGCCCGCTGGCTACATCTGTAGTTTTTTCTGTGAAGGATCGTGACAAACCCATCGCGCAAGCATAGATGGCGGTAAATGTGCAGTAAATTCAGCGGCAAAACAAGGAACTAATTTGACCACGAAATAATTGAATTTTCATAATTGAATGAACACTCGAGTTTGGTTTTTAAGCACCTTTCTTATGCTAGCAGTAACTTCAAGAATGAAGTTGCACGTAGGTCCCTCTTTTCTACCTGACTTGTGACTTAAATTTATAGACGCCAGAAAAGAGTCACGAGATAAACTAGGCAGCTTCTCGGCTACATTCTGCTCGTAGATGTAATCATAAACTTCTTGATCACCTAAAACGGTCGGTACTCCTATAACCACAATTCGTGGTCTTCTCTTATGGAGCTCTTCCACTTTCAGGCCAGAACTACTTAACTGGGATGATTTCTTAAGTTTTTCTATGTCGTCTTTGGTCTCCGTGCTGATTATAACGCCTCCGTTTTTTGTTTTGCGTAGTCCTCTAACGTGCAATTTCATTTGTTCAGGGCATATCATTTTTTGGACAAGAGATTTAGTGTCCTCACTAGATTTTAATTTATCCGCTGGATAAATTGCAATAGAACTGACATTACTGGGGCGCAAATAGTTATTTTAATTGGTTTTTACCATGTCAGCGAATGAAACATTTTCTGCCATTGTTGGTTTAGCGCAGTTTTCTTCAATGGTTTTCTTCATATTTTCGAGGCAATCTGTGAGGTCGCTTTTTCCTTTCAACACTAGTTTAGAGTTTTGTATTTCTTGGGCTTTTAGCTTCAAGTCCTGGTAGTAAACCGCCATTTGTGAAACGCCATGTCCAACCTTGCGCGATAGGGAATTGATCGTCAGCTTTTGCTCGGAGTTCAGCTTTCCTTCCTGAGCAATGGTACAAACTTCATTCAGGCATGATTCGATTGATATCATCCAGTTACTAATGTCTCTGGTGTTCACTGCTTGAATTTTTCCTTCAGCCGCATGGTCAGGTATTTGAGATTTGCTGGCAGGGCTGCGTGGTGATGGGGTACTCCGAGGGCTGTTTTCACTATTTGACATACTTAAGTCTTAAATTTTTCTCATAATTAAATGTTATTCACTAAAGTAAATCACTAACTTAGCAGAAAATTGCGCGATTCGTTTTCTAGGTCACAGATCACTCGGAAATATTTTAACAACATATGATAAATAATATTGCTTATAAAATTATACACACGTCTGCTCTACTTGAGTGTCAGTAGAGGATTCTTATTTCTAGCCTGTTACGTTTTGTAAAATCCCTAGAAATCATAACCTGTCGACTAAAAGTCATCACCCATTATAACCGCACTGCGTCCACTTAACGGTGTGTATAACTCCAGCTTCCTCATTTGTGCTAGAATAATTCTACCTATGCAAATATTTAAGGCATAGGTAATAGCTGCAACCAAAGTACCCAGTCTTAATGTAACTGCCACAAAAACTTCGTTAATATGAGTCGTTTAGTTTGTGTTAGTTGGAGTGATGTCACCCCAGCTTCCTCATTTAATACAGGCAAACCAGTGTAGTCGCTAGATAAGGTTCATTCCATATTCAACTCAAAAAGAAAATAAATGTGTACGAAGCTGCGGGAAAAAACTAGTCATACATCAATGGAAACAGCTAAAAGACCTCTTGCCACGTTATAAACTCCTGGTCGCTTGCTGCTCGCTAGTATGGGAATCTGTTTTAGCGACGGAAAATCAATACCGCAACCTGCGCACATTGAAAGTGAAAGGCCGCGCAGCGTATACAAGGTTTTGTACGGCACGAGATTTATCACGCTTGTTATCAAAGGGTGCTGTGCAGAACATTAAGATAAGCATATATGTTGTTTATTCATTGGTTGGAGATAAAAATTGAAATTGAAATTGTTTATTGAAATAATTGATTTACATAAATATTTGCAAAATAGGGCCTAAAACTAGAGGTAGGTAAGATAAATTGGATTCTATCTGAACTAGGAATAAACCTGTATCTCAGGTATCTCAATCAAGTGCATAATAGTTAAGTATAAAGATAAATACTATCTAACACTAACTATTCAAACTCAAATATTTTATTGGAACAAAAACATACTATAATTTTTGTGTACGGTAATACTGCGTTAGTTTAGTAACTGTGTCGCAGTTATTAGCGCCCACTCCAGGAGCGAGCGACCACTGAGTTCCAATAACAACAAATTTCGTAATACTTTTAGGTAGAACCTAGACATAAACACTAATAATAATAAAACTAGCCCCACCGCCATATCTCTACGTTGACGTCGTGGTGGGGCTTGCGCGCTCTAAACTCTAGGTTTGTGACGGGAGAGTTTACTTTGCCGGATCAGGTCTAGGGCCTCTAGTACGCCTTTCAAAGGTCCGGGACCCCAGGGTCCCGAGATATAACAAAGAAAACTAAAATAATAAAACTAGAACTAGACATTTGTTAATAATAAGTAGTTGTAGCGGTATAAGAGGGTGTGTGAGTGAGTGAGTGTGTATGTGAGGGAGGGTGTGTAGGTGCGTGCGTCTGTGTGTGTGGGGGAGGGTGTGTAGGTGCGTGCGTCTGTGTGTGTGGGAAGGGTGCGTATATGTGTATGTGTATGTGGAGGATGTGATATATAATATAATTAAGTTTGTATGTGGCTCTCTGTTTCGTCATAAGTCAGGTTTTGGAGCCATTTTTCAATTTTCAGTTTACACTCTCGTAACGAGAGCGGATATATATTTAATTTCTCATTAATTTTGTTATAGATAACAGGAATCAAACAGTTAGGTATAATTATTTCTTCTCGCAACAACTAGATTAACGCTCTCTGTCTGACATATTCTGTTAACTCTGCGTTTTAAAGAATTGAGATTAGGCTCATATTCAAGATCAGTATGCTTACGTAATAATGTGCTTATCAGAAATGCCATTAAAATAACATCCATTGTTCAAAAACTGATACACAAACAAAACAATGCATGTTATCCCCAACAAAGCAGTAGGTACGTAGCCGCCCTTCAATATGAACTATCCGCCCGCTACGTTTAAGAAATATCGACCTCCTCAACTACCATGAACTCCTAGTACCAGAATCTAGTATTGAACATCGGGGCTTCAACATTGGGGTTTGAACATTTTACGTAGGTACCTACTACTACAATTAACCACTTCAATAGTAAGTTACACATGAAACTACTAAAACAGCCACCCGTGCTACTAATGTAATAAAATTCAAACTGGTTCAATTAACATGCGGCTGACTGTACTGCCAATCTTTAATAATAAATATTTATTTTCCAAAAATACAAATACCTAATTGTACGGACGCCAGCACATCAAGTTACTACAATCTGTCAAATTCCTTTAATAGATTTTCAACTTTATCGTTAAAGCATTACGGTTCAAGGTTGATTGGGAAAATTAGACAGTTTCGGGTAGCTTGACCTGCTGGCGTCTGTACGAGAACCGCAATTTGTTCCAGAAATTGGAAAAAGCTCCATCTATGTTCGCATATGGATAATACCCACGAAGCCCGCTGGCTACATCTGTAGTTTTTTCTGTGAAGGATCGTGACATACCCATCGCGCAAGCATAGATGGCGGTAAATGTGCAGTAAATTCAGCGGCAAAACAAGGAACTAATTTGACTACGAAATAGTTCCTTAGTCTGCCGGCTGTCGCTAGTTCTGGTGCTCTTATCTAATAAATGTGAAAGAAAGTTTGTCAATCTAGCATCATAATGCTCCGTCCAGACCGAAGTGGTAGCGGTGGTGGACAAAACCGCTCCGGCCACTGCATGGCTGTAAAGAAGCAATACGCTTTCACGCTAAAACGGCTCAACGGATTTGTATGAAATTTGGCACATGAGTAGACCATGACCTGGAGCAGGACATAAGCTACTTTTCATCCTGGATCGCAGACGAAGTCGCGGGCAACAGCTAGTTATTAATAAAAGAGACCGACCGCAGTTTTGGTTTTTGCTAGTTTCGACTAAAAATCAGGTCTCGCCCGCAGTTTCGGCTTGGGCTAAAAAGTGGCTTAATACCTATTCGGCTCGACCGAAGCATTGTCTGTAGTCATAGAAATCTGAAGACCGACTGCCACGATGGTCTGAGACTAATAAATAAGTAAGTAGTGGGTTCCATCCACAGCGTTCAATCCCCAGGTCGGTCATGGGTGCTTGTGGGTTGTGCATTTTAAGTGGTTATTGAAACATGGGATTTCTCAGAATAGAATAGAATACTCTTTATTAAGTACACCATATAAATTACAGATATAAATCTAGAAATTTTACAAAGGGTGACACAATGGGCGGTCTTATCAATAAGAGCGATCTTTTAAAGACAACCTTTGAATGGACTAAAAGCAGTTCGGAGACCAGATTATATGCCAGGTCAATGGCAATAGGATCGCCATACATTACAAGTCAGTTGCCAAATCAGCGCGATCGAAGTTTGTCCCACATTCCACGCGTGAATCACCTCATTTTCACCAGTTTTAAACATAAGTAACTGACAATAAGTAGTCACACAGACACTTGTGTCTACCCTTTCGGTAATAGGTACAATAGTGATGATAGTATGATAACTAAAGAGTTTAAAAATAATCGGGATTAATTCCAAAGCATTCGCATCGAGAGGCGAAGTTACACGATGGCCCATGCCACCAAAGCACAACTATAAAGCAATGCGTAGTGCAATAAGTAGTGGTTTTTTATAACATAGCTCAATTTCCTAGAGTATGTGGTGCTATTGACTGTACACATGTACACATTCAGTCTCCATGTAGGTATACAAGTCTAGATTTGTTATTATTTTAAAATTTGCAATTTACTTATGTAGGTACTCAATTGTTTAGAAAGTTAAACAAATAAAATATTTTGTATTTCAGGTTCAACAATAGGAGAGGAATATAGAAATAGGAAAGGATACTTTTCAATCAATGTCCACGGGATTGTCCGAAAGGCAGCGGGATTGTCCGAAAGGGTTACCGCTACCCCGGAACATAAAGGGCGAAGGAAGGAACATGGGTGGGTTTTAGTCAGTAAGAGTCTGACACTCCCTTCCGCTCCACCCAGAGCGGGAGGAGTCATTTGATGATTTCCCATCCCAAAAAAAAAAAAAAAAAAGCCGTTTGTGATGCAGACCTTAAATTATTGAATGTTGTTGCTCGGTGGCTCTGCTCATGATGCTACTATTTTTAATAATTCAGTATTAAGAGGTAATGTTGGGTTTATTGCCCTTTCTAACAACATTTAAAATAATATAAATTTCTGATGTATCTAATTCTTATTACAGCCCAGTGTGAAGATGGTATTCTAGGAAATCGCTGGTTACTCGGGGACAGTGCCTATCCAAACCGGCCTTACTTGCTCACACCTTTGTTAAACCCATCAACTAGTCAGGAAATAAGATACAATGAGGCACAAATAAAAACTAGAAACACAATTGAAAGGTAAATTCACCATTTTATAAAGCTGTCACTATACTAAAGATTATAAAGATTAAATACCTATTCATGGGAAAAATTGGTCCCATGAATATTTATTAACAAAGTTCATGAAAAAATGTATTTGTTTGTTTAGGACATTTGGAGTCTGGAAACGTCGCTTCCCAGTAATATCATTGACCATGCGGTTGTCATTGTATAACATACAAGCAGTTATAATTGCTACAGCTGTTCTTCACAATATCTGCAGAAATTATAATATTGGAGAAGTACCCCCTGAAGTAGAAATGCCAGAAGAGGGTGAAATTACTGTGACATCAGAGAATTCGGACAGTATTCAAAATGATATCAGACACAGACAAGAATTAATTTTAAATTATTTTTAATAGGTCTTTACATATTTATTTTACAAAAATATCAATACTTAGTGTCTTGAGATAATTTGTAAAATACTTTGATTAGATTTTTATTATTACCACTTTGTCTTTATTATCATACCTACTACTATTAGCTTCAAATTATTAAACAATGATAATTTCAGGAAATAAAAATATAATTTTTTCAAAATGGTTTAATTACATACAAAATATATTTACACTACAGGCACATTTACATTAAAACTAAATACTTAACTGACGAAATTATGACTAAATAATACTAAGGTACATAAAATTATAGTTCTAAAAATCCGTTCCCTTCAGCTTCCTTATCTCTAATTTTAATGTTTTATTTTCTAACTTTAATTTTTCATTCTGTAGCATTATATTTTCATTATTATTCTCTTAACATTATAGTATTCAGCCAATGCCATATTCCGAGCTTGACACCCGCTGTCTGGCTTCAGTAGCTTCCGTTTAACACCAGCTGTAAAACAAAAATGCATTAACTACAAGAAAACAAAATGTTTAAAATTTCATCAAAATTCTTTCAGTAGTTTTTGCATGCAAAAGTATCAAATATCCATCCATCCATCCTCACAAATTTCATGTACCTACCCGGATGAACAGTATAAGTTAATATGTTATTAGATATTTATTGGTTCAGCAAATATTTGAGTATTGGTTGAGTAACAAACATTCATAATAACAAACATACAAAGTTTCACATATTATGTAATAGTAAGATATTACCACTAGTTCTAAAATTCCTTTTTTCTTGTGGGACAATTGGAGTATTAATATTGCCCAGGGTCACCAACTCATCTCCAATGCCATTGGGTGGCACTTCATTGCCCATAGACACTGGATATTCAGTGAACACAGACGAAGGATTTTTCTCAGGCAATGGACTGTCAATCAATAGCATTGGAGATATGTTATTATCAACTGGCACAATAAAAGCCGTCTCAATACTCCCATCACCATCACCATCACCAATAATTTGGGGCTCAGCATCACCACCAAACCTCACTGTGAGACCCTCTCCAGTGCTGCCCAATAATGCTGCTACCCTATCCAGGATGTCATCAGGTGGAAAGTACCCTGGTGGCACACCTCCAGTCTGGAACATAATTTAACATAAATCAACATATTCTGAACTACATTTACTGTACTTAACTATAAGTAAATAACATAACATCATGCCCTGTATTCCCCAACAGGTTGAGCAGCGGTAGTACACCCATATTTTGGTAGTTATGTTTTAAAGTTGCATGTCAGCGGGCACGCCTATCGCCATCTACCGGGCACATATCCAGACTCCGGGCAGCTACTGAGAAATTCCTAATAAAAAAACTTAAAAACACTGCCCAGCCTGAAAACACTGCCTAAGACCTCATGCTCAGCAGTCATTCTTACAACCACTAGTCTAGTTACTAGACTAACGAGCAGGCAAGGCTAGTCCAAGTTTTCTATTTTTTTTTACCTTGAAATGTTCCATCCGTATTGAAGCACTGCGTTTTCGTGAGTTCTTTTTCAAGTGTTCCCACTTAAGTCGCAGTTGTTGTGGTGTACGGCGACAGGTGCCCATATTTGCGTTGAAGACGCCTGCAATCCGTGTCCATTCTTCCACCTTTATTTTATTATTGGTGGCATTGGTCTTCTTATTATTTATTATTTTGCTCCCCTCAATTAAGGAGAGCAGCCCTTTCGTCTCTTCCTTCGAAAGAGGTTTGGTTTTACTCTACAAACAAATAAAATAAAGCATAAACTGTAAGTTTTGTACGAAATGGCGCGAAATACCGCGTCCCTATCATTTTAGACCAAAAAATGATACATTTGTGGACGCGAATATTTATTGCACGATTATTTAGTCATAATTATTTACTTACAGTTTCTGGCTCCATTTTTCACTTTTCTTCTTTCCAGAAACAACAACAACAAACAAACTTGAGATTTTAAGTTAATTTTACCAATGTCAAACTGACTGACGTTTTCGTTTGACTGACGCGATGACGTTCCGTTCCTATTCAACAAAACTTTTATGTTTTACTAATCTCGACGTATTGTTAGAGTACTTTACCGCAGCAACTTCGCAATCAATTATTATTGTTACTGTGTATGCAACTTCTTGTGATTATACATAAAATAAATTAGCTTTAAGAAAACAACCACCATTTTACTCATTAATAATCGCTGATGTACTTCTGCAAATACTTAAAACAAAACGGTAGGGAGGGCGCAAATGACCAATCTCTTTATTTCAATGGATTTGAAGACGAGATCGGTTTATTGAAATGCAGATTCAACATCAATCGAGGGATCAGATAAAATCTGGATCAATAGAAATCTTGGATTCACGATCGAATATTGAAAGCGGCCGTTAGAGATCATTTCTCTTTAAGGGCGAGCGCCCGGACGGCTGTCAAAGGACGCAACAGACGTACCGGTGCCACGCCGCGCGCCAATTTCAATAGTAGATTATGCACCGAGGGGCTAAAGTTGTGTCTTATGTCACGGGCGTCATATTGAATCTCGAGCGCAATGAAGGATTCGGGATTTAACTCCCGAGCGCAGCGAGGGAGTTAAGAGTTTAACTCACGAGCGAAGCGAGGGAGTTAATACAAGAATCCTGAATGCAGCGAGGGATTCAAGCTAGCCCAAGGCAAAGACACCTTTAGCCCAGAGGAGGATACTCTACTTTTTACACCTACTGTAAGAAAATAATAGCCATAGTACGAAAAATTATTAGCTTCGGTTGTAATGAATTCAGGAGTACAATCACTTACATCACTCGACATTTTATAATACTTTGTTGATAAAAAAGTTTAAATGCCAAAAGTTCGCGCCTTTATTGCGTCTACCAATAAGTAGCCAAGACACGATCAATTCGATTAAAAAAAAAAAAAGTCTCTTCTACGGTTTTGTCGTGTGTGTCTATTTATATCACTCTCATGGAATGGTATAGACAGGTTTTATTATTTATTTATTTATTCACAAAATCCACAGCAATCTTTGCGCAGTTTACTTAAAATAAATTAACTAATGTTACAGCCAATTACTATTACGGTATTACGGCGCGGTACGGTATTTGTTATTATTAATGCCAGTTTTAATGTTATTCCATTCCTTTTAAAAAATGGTTAGTAGTTATCTAATTATTATATATAACGATATGAAGAAGCAGTCGTTATGATTTTGTAGGAAATCGACAATATCATCCACGCGTAGTGAGGGTATCGAGAATAGCTTTCCTCTTTATGGCACCAAAGGGTGTTTGTTAGTACTATACTGCCAATTTAGCTTAGCATGTGAGATTCCAAATTCAAATCACATTATTGACCAGCGGGTCATAATGAAATCCAGTACAACATTATTGACCGGCTGTGCCCCCGGCCACTAATGACTCACTTTAGGTTGAGGTTGCTTGACATATAATTTGACATTTTCGAGCAGGTGGTGTGAAAATAAACTTACAGTGCTTACACTCTATTGACTTCGAGATTATTTTGCTTCAAGTGCGGGCGACCGAGCGGCAACGTGTCAAACGTACATACATACACTCTCTTTGGATTAGAGATTTTGCCGCGCGCGTGTTGTATTAAATAAAATTGTTATTTGTATATGATAAGTAGTAATGCGGCATGACAAGCGCCGAAAGCGTAATAAAAGTAAAAAAAATATTATTGTTGACGACTATTTTTTTTTTGCTTGCGCATACATATTTGTCGTAAGTAACAAGTATTTAACACTGTGCAATGGCGTTAAGTTCAATGAAATATCCAAAAATTCAGCGCTCGACAGGCGCCCCGCACAGGTGTTCCGCACCCCTTGCACCCCCTGGTAAGGAGGACCCTGGCTATTTTCTTTGCAGGGCATTCTTGATCGCCTGTTTTGTGGTTGCTCGGTTTTTTAAATCGCAAGCATGTTGCACAATGTGACGGTTCAGCATGTTTAGTGCACTCATTGGCCTGATGACACTGTTCCCCACAATGTCCACACGTATAGGTATCCTCCCGACAAGTCTTTGCAGCATGTCCATACTGTTGACATTTACTGGTCACAAGTGTAAACTTCTTCATAACCTAAAACGGTCGGTACTCCTACAACCACAATTCGTGGTGTTCTCTTATGGAGCTCTTCCGCTTTCAGGCCAGAACTACTTAACTGGGATGATTTCTTAAGTTTTTCTATGTCGTCTTTGGTCTCCGTGCTGATTATAACGCCTCCGTTTTTTGTTTTGCGTAGTCCTCTAACGTGCAATTTCATTTGTTCAGGGCATATCATTTTTTGACAAGAGATTTAGTGTCCTCACTAGATTTTAATTTATCCGCTGGATAAATTGCAATAGAACTGACATTACTGGGGCGCAAATAGTTATTTTAATTGGTTTTTACCATGTCAGCGAATGAAACATTTTCTGCCATTGTTGGTTTAGCGCAGTTTTCTTCAATGGTTTTCTTCATATTTTCGAGGCAATCTGTGAGGTCGCTTTTTCCTTTCAACACTAGTTTAGAGTTTTGTATTTCTTGGGCTTTTAGCTTCAAGTCCTGGTAGTAAACCGCCATTTGTGAAATGCCATGTCCAACCTTGCGCGATAGGGAATTGATCGTCAGCTTTTGCTCGGAGTTCAGCTTTCCTTCCTGAGCAATGGTACAAACTTCAATCAGGCATGATTCGATTGATATCATCCAGTTACTAATGTCTCTGGTGTCCACTGCTTGATCAGGTATTTGAGATTTGCTGGCAGGGCTGCGTGGTGATGGGGTACTCCGAGGGCTGTTTTCACTATTTGACATACTTAAGTCTTAAATTTTTCTCATAATTAAATGTTATTCACTAAAGTAAATCACTAACTTAGCAGAAAATTGCGCGATTCGTTTTCTAGGTCACAGATCACTTGCTCTACTTGAGTGTCAGTAGAGGATTCTTATTTCTAGCCTGTTACGTTTTGTAAAATCCTTAGAAATCATATCCTGTCGACTAAAGGTCATCACCCATTATAACCGCACTGCGTCCACTTAACGGTGTGTATAACTCCAGCTTCCTCATTTGTGCTAGAATAATTCTACCTATGCAAATATTTAAGGCATAATAGCTGCAATCAAAGTACCCAGTCTTAATGTAACTGCCACAAAAACTTCGTTAATACGAGTCGTTTAGTTTGTGTTAGTTGGAGTGACGTCACCCCAGCTTCCTCATTTAATACAGGCAAACCAGTGTAGTCGCTAGATAAGGTTCATTAGATATTCAACTCAAAAAGAAATTATATATGAAGCTGCGGGACAAAACTAGTCATACATCAATGGAAACAGCTAAAAGACCTCTTGCCACGTTATAAACTCCTGGTCGCTTGCTGCTCGCAAGTATGGGAATCTGTTTTAGCGACGGAAAATCAATACCGCAACCTGCGCACATTGAAAGTGAAAGGCCGCGCAGCGTATACATGGTTTTGTACGGCACGAGATTTATCACGCTTGTTATCAAAGGGTGCTGTGCAGAACATTAAGATAAGCATATATGTCGGTTTATTCATTGGTTGGAGATAAAAATTGAAATTGAAATTGTTTATTGAAATAGTTGATTTACATAAATATTTGCAAAATAGGGCCTAAAACTAGAGGTAGGTAAGATATAATTGGATTCTACCTGAACTAGGAATAAAATATTTGAGTTTGAATATACTATAATTTTTGTGTACGGTAATACTGCGTTAGTTTAGTAACTGTGTCGCAGTTATTAGCGCCCACTCCAGGAGCGAGCGACCACTGAGTTCCAATAACAACAAATTTCGTTATACTTATAGGTAGAACCTAGACATAAACATTAATAATAATAAAACTAGCCCCACCGCCATATCTCTACGTTGACGTCGTGGTGGGGCTTGCGCGCTCTAAACTCTAGGTTTGTGACGGGAGAGTTTACTTTGCCGGATCAGGTCTAGGGCCTCTAGTACGCCTTTCAAAGGTCCGGGACCCCAGGGTCCCGAGATATAACAAAGAAAACTAAAATAATAAAACTAGAACTAGACATTTGTTAATAATAAGTAGTTGTAGCGGTATAAGAGGGTGTGTGAGTGAGTGAGTGTGTATGTGAGGGAGGGTGTGTAGGTGCGTGCGTCTGTGTGTGTGGGGGAGGGTGTGTAGGTGCGTGCGTCTGTGTGTGTGGGAAGGGTGCGTATATGTGTATGTGTATGTGGAGGATGTGATATGAATATAATTAAGTTTGTATGAGGCTCTCTGTTTCGTCATAAGTCGGGTTTTGGAGCCATTTTTCAATTTTCTGTTTACACTCTCGTAACGAGAGCGGATATATATTTAATTTCTCATTAATTTTTTTATAGATAACAGGAATCAAACAGTTAGGTATAATGTCTTCTCGCAACAACTAGATTAACGCTTTCTGTCTGACATATTCTGTTAACTCTGCGTTTTAAAGAATTGAGATTAGGGTCATATTCAAGATCAGTATGCTTACGTCATAATGTGCTTATCAGAAATGCCATTAAAATAACATCAATTGTTCAAAAACTGATACACAAACAAAACAATGCATGTTATCCCCAACAAAGCAGTAGGTATGTACGTAGCCGCCCTTCAATATGAACTATCCGCCCGCTACGTTTAAGAAATATCGACCTCCTCAACTACCATGAACTCCTAGTACCAGAATCTAGTATTGAACATCGGGGCTTCAACATTGGGGTTTGAACATTTTACGTAGGTACCTACTACTACAATTAACCACTTCAATAGTAAGTTACACATGAAACTACTAAAACAGCCACCCGTGCTACTAATGTAATAAAATTCAAACTGGTTCAATTAACATGCGGCTGACTGTACTGCCAACCTTTAATAATAAATATTTATTTTCCAAAAATACAAATAATTAATTGTACGAGAACCGCAATTTGTTCCAGAAATTGGAAAAAGCTCCATCTATGCATATGGATAATACCCACGAAGCCCGCTGGCTACATCTGTAGTTTTTTCTGTGAAGGATCGTGACAAACCCATCGCGCAAGCATAGATGGCGGTAAATGTGCAGTAAATTCAGCGGCAAAACAAGGAACTAATTTGACCACGAAATAGTTCCTTAGTCTGCCGGCTGTCGCTAGTTGTGGTGCTCCTAACTAATGTTATAAATGTGAAAGAAAGTTTGTTTATTACGCTTTCACGCTAAAACGGCTCAACGGATTTGTATGAAATTTGGCACATGAGTAGACCATGACCTGGAGCAGGACAAAAGCTACTTTTCATCCTGGATCGCAGACGAAGTCGCGGGCAACAGCTAGTTATTAATAAAAGAGACCGACCGCAGTTTTGGTTTTTGCTAGTTTCGACTAAAAATCAGGTCTCGCCCGCAGTTTCGGCTTGGGCTAAAAAGTGGCTTAATATTCTGCTCGACCGAAGCATTGTCTGTAGTCATAGAAAACTAAAGACTGACTGCCACGATGGTCTGAGACTAATAAATAAGTAAGTAGTGGGTTCAATCCACAGCGTTCAATCCCCAGGTCGGTCATGGGTGCTTGTGGGTTGTGCATTTTAAGTGGTTATTGAAACATGGGATTTCTCAGAATAGAATAGAATACCTACTCTTTATTATGTACACCATATAAATTACAGATATAAATCTAGAAATTTTACAAAGGGTGACACAATGGGCGGTCTTATCAATAAGAGCGATCTTTTAAAGACAACCTTTGAATGGATTAGAAGCAGTTCGGAGACCAGATTATATGCCAGGTCAATGGCAATAGGATCGCCATACATTACAAGTCAGTTGCCAAATAAGCGCGATCGAAGTTTGTCCCACATTCCACGCGTGAATCATCTCATTTTCACCAGTTTTAAACATAAGTGGGTAAACTTTAGTATCCAGTAGCACGCGTAGGGGGGTGGAAGGGGTGTGGGGGGAGGGGGGGGGGTACCCCTTCCCCCATGGCACCACTCCCATGAAAAGGCAATGCCCAATTCCTGAGAAAAACCAATTAATGTAACCTAACCTCAAAACTTTTTACAGTCGCTTAAAAACCGTAGTCCGGTAAAATTTTGCATGAGGAGAGTGGGAGGAGGTGCCCCCTATGCCCTGGCACCACTTTCATGTAAAGACGACGCACCGTTCTTGAGAAAAACCAATTATTGTAACCTAACCTCAAAACACTCAACGTAGCACAGTCGAGGAAGGACCGGTCGACGGAGCCCCGCTTAGCGGGGCTCCTATTTCTGGGTGGTTTATAAAAAAATAACCACGAAGGTGATGGCGGGGTCTGTTCGCTCGCTTCGCTCGCTCACTCGACCCCGCCATCACCTTCTTACCTAACCTGTCCGTGTCGGGGTGCCCCAAGTCCAGAGCTCGCTTCGCTCGCTCATTCATCCAAATTCTCCTGGTATCAGTAGTAACATTGAGGATTTATAGGTTGTTATAAAAAGAAATGAAACAAAACATTGATAAATGAATAAACAAAACGAATGACACTTGACAGTGACACTTATCATAGCTTTTTTTACGTTCCGTTTTGCGTTCGTCTTCACATCATTTTGCACGATAGACAATAATGTGAAACAGATTTGGTTGTCAATCGCCCATTTTAACGTTCCGTTTTCCCTATTTACCTGATTTGAGGTTAGAAACATTTTTCATTAATTTCTCGAAAAATATGCATTTCCTTTTAATAAGAGTGGTAACGTTATAATCGGGGACCCAAGCCCTACCAGCTTTAACCACTTTTACCCCCCAAATCGTGCTACTGGATATCAAAGTCAACCCAAAATTATAATTACAAAAAAATATTACTCACCGTTATGCCCGTCTGCCGACAAATATCTATCACCCGGCACCCACTCAATCTAAGCGCTATGATGCGCTCTCTTTGAATTTGCGTCAACTGAGGCGCCATAATATTTTTTTTTTCAAATCAAATCAAATCAAATCATTTATTAAGTGTGTTTTTTGGTGAGGTTACATGGTCTTATAAAATACAACATTGTGCTCAAAAAACTACCCATTAGGCTTACACTTTTTTATGAAAATTCGTTCATTATTACTTAAATATATTATATTATTATGCAAAGTACATGAAGCTATACTGAAGTAATGTCAGATAAATAAATAATCAAATTGTCAATTAAATATTTTTGTCAGAAAGAAAGTCAGTAATTGAATAATAGTATTTTTGGATTAATAAATTACCTATATAATTTTCGTTTAAACTGCAATAAATTATAATCTTTAATAGAATTAGGCAATTTGTTATAGATTTTAGGTGCCATGCACAGTATGCTATTGTGCATGAGGGCGGTTTTTGAAGGCCTTAAGTACAATTCATGACGATAAACTTGTCTTATTGATTTAGGATGATGTTCTGTTTTTTTGCGAAATAGTTCAATATTTTTCTTTACAAAAATTGCGGTTTCATATATATAGAGACATGGTAATGTTAATATTTTGAGCTCAATAAAATATGGCTTACAACTATCCATCGATTTCAAACTGCATATGGACCTCAAACAACGTTTTTGTGCCTTGAAAACAGAGGTTTTTTCACAGGAGTTGCCCCAAAAAATTATACCATAGCGAAGTATGGAATCAACATAACCAAAATAGGCGGCAACGACTTGCTGATCTATTGGTTACTTTGCTAAGTTTATATAGAACAAATGAATATTTACTAAGTCGTGCTATTAGTAGAGCTGTATGTTCTTTCCAAGTCAATTTGTAGTCAATTGTTAGGCCTAGAAATTTAGTGCTTGAAACTGCTTCAATTTTTTCCTTATTAAAAATTATATCAGACGCAGTAGAAGCAGATATTATATTTATAATTGCGTAAAAAATTACGTAATTATTACGTAATTTTTTCCTATTTTTTTTAATCGATTATGATTTTTTGTAAATATTGTAGATAGAGTATCTACAATTTTTACAATTATCTTTTACTATCTCAAATTCAAGGAAATATCAAAATAAACACAATATTTAAACAAAAAAATATTTATTCAAGAACTTAAATCGTACATCAGTTAAGTCAAAACATTTTGTTTCGTCCCGAATACAATCTCTCTTCTTGAAAATGTGATCTCATAAATGACAAGGCATTTAAAGTTTTGTCACCCAGTGAACTTCTTAGTTTGTTACAAAAATATCCGGCGGATGAAAAGGCTCGCTCGGTTTCAACACTTGTAGGCGTTATTGAAAGCAAATAATTATACGCTGCAGTCAAAAAAACTTCGCGACCGCCGCCAGCGCTGTCGTAAATGCACATTTCTACCCTAATAATGGAATGGCGATCTGTGTTTACTGTTGTAGGAGGATGGGCAGCGCTCGGCGGGCGGGGGGCGCTTGGAGCATGGGATGCGTTGGGTAGATGCAACGCCGTCGGTGTGTGCGCTGCACTTTGCGTGAGTGATGCTGTGCTGGCCGTTCCGCCGGAGTACGTTCGCACCGCAACGTTCGTGGTGGTCGGATATCTGCTACTGCTTGCGACCGCTGCCGGAGGTGCACTCTCGACTTTATGGCCTTTGGCGAAGTGGCCAAATCCGTTGACAGCACTGCTGCTTATGTTTGAAGTGCTTGGTCTACCTCTGTCTAAATTAGCTGGTTCATTTGTGCGAGATTCATTTCCTTGATTCCTTTCAGATGTTAATGAGGAGGCTGAAAAAAAAAAAGAAAAAATATTTACCGGCGAATCATAAAAGCCGATGACCAAAATTGGTGCCTTTAGAAACGGCACCGACCAGGCCGTATGATTCACCTGAAGTGGTCAAGACATAAGATTTATAATTGTTTTACTGTGCTCTTTCCATAACTTACGGTTAGAGGTTGATGGATTTGGCTGTGAATAGTGCTTCGGCCAGCTGGCGGCGGGACGGCCGGTTGGTACGACAAGTACGCGGCAGGAGCGGCCACCGCCCTCACAGAGAGAGGATGGGTGGTGTTGGCGGGATGCAGGGCACTAGGAGGATGGGCAGCGCTCGGCGGGCGGGGGGCGCTTGGAGCATGGGATGCGTTGGGTAGATGCAACGCCGTCGGTGTGTGCGCTGCACTTTGCGTGAGTGATGCTGTGCTGGCCGTTCCGCCGGAGTACGTTCGCACCGCAACGTTCGTGGTGGTCGGATATCTGCTACTGCTTGCGACCGCTGCCGGAGGTGCACTCTCGACTTTATGGCCTTTGGCGAAGTGGCCAAATCCGTTGACAGCACTGCTGCTTATGTTTGAAGTCGGTGTGTGCGCTGCACTTTGCGTGAGTGATGCTGTGCTGGCCGTTCCGCCGGAGTACGTTCGCACCGCAACGTTCGTGGTGGTCGGATATCTGCTACTGCTTGCGACCGCTGCCGGAGGTGCACTCTCGACTTTATGGCCTTTGGCGAAGTGGCCAAATCCGTTGACAGCACTGCTGCTTATGTTTGAAGTCGGTGTGTGCGCTGCACTTTGCGTGAGTGATGCTGTGCTTGCCGTCCCGCCGGAGTACGTTCGCACCGCAACGTTCGTGGTGGTCGGATATCTGCTACTGCTTGCGACCGCTGCCGGAGGTGCACTCTCGACTTTATGGCCTTTGGCGAAGTGGCCAAATCCGTTGACAGCACTGCTGCTTATGTTTGAAGTCGGTGTGTGCGCTGCACTTTGCGTGAGTGATGCTGTGCTGGCCGTTCCGCCGGAGTACGTTCGCACCGCAACGTTCGTGGTGGTCGGATATCTGCTACTGCTTGCGACCGCTGCCGGAGGTGCACTCTCGACTTTATGGCCTTTGGCGAAGTGGCCAAATCCGTTGACAGCACTGCTGCTTATGTTTGAAGTCGGTGTGTGCGCTGCACTTTGCGTGAGTGATGCTGTGCTGGCCGTTCCGCCGGAGTACGTTCGCACCGCAACGTTCGTGGTGGTCGGATATCTGCTACTGCTTGCGACCGCTGCCGGAGGTGCACTCTCGACTTTATGGCCTTTGGCGAAGTGGCCAAATCCGTTGACAGCACTGCTGCTTATGTTTGAAGTCGGTGTGTGCGCTGCACTTTGCGTGAGTGATGCTGTGCTGGCCGTTCCGCCGGAGTACGTTCGCACCGCAACGTTCGTGGTGGTCGGATATCTGCTACTGCTTGCGACCGCTGCCGGAGGTGCACTCTCGACTTTATGGCCTTTGGCGAAGTGGCCAAATCCGTTGACAGCACTGCTGCTTATGTTTGAAGTCGGTGTGTGCGCTGCACTTTGCGTGAGTGATGCTGTGCTGGCCGTTCCGCCGGAGTACGTTCGCACCGCAACGTTCGTGGTGGTCGGATATC
The DNA here is from genome assembly GCA_911387795.2 of Apamea monoglypha. Classification (NCBI taxonomy): domain Eukaryota; kingdom Metazoa; phylum Arthropoda; class Insecta; order Lepidoptera; family Noctuidae; genus Apamea; species Apamea monoglypha. The sequence goes on along the minus strand of OU426914.1, from coordinate 19,130,650 downwards.
TGCTACTGCTTGCGACCGCTGCCGGAGGTGCACTCTCGACTTTATGGCCTTTGGCGAAGTGGCCAAATCCGTTGACAGCACTGCTGCTTATGTTTGAAGTCGGTGTGTGCGCTGCACTTTGCGTGAGTGATGCTGTGCTGGCCGTTCCGCCGGAGTACGTTCGCACCGCAACGTTCGTGGTGGTCGGATATCTGCTACTGCTTGCGACCGCTGCTGGAGGTGCACTCTCGACTTTACGGCCTTTGGCGAAGTGGCCAAATCCGTTGACAGCACTGCTGCTTATGTTTGAAGTCGGTGTGTGCGCTGCACTTTGCGTGAGTGATGCTGTGCTGGCCGTTCCGCCGGAGTACGTTCGCACCGCAACGTTCGTGGTGGTCGGATATCTGCTACTGCTTGCGACCGCTGCCGGAGGTGCACTCTCGACTTTATGGACTTTGGCGAAGTGGCCAAATCCGTTGACAGCACTGCTGCTTATGTTTGAAGTGCTTGGTCTACCTCTGTCTAAATTAGCTGGTTCATTTGTGCGAGATTCATTTCCTTGATTCCTTTCAGATGTTAATGAGGCTGAAAAAAAAAAGAAAAAAGATTTACCGGCGAATCATAAAAGCCGATGACCAAAATTGGTGCCTTTAGAAACGGCACCGACCAGGCCGTATGATTCACCTGAAGTGGTCAAGACATAAGATTTATAATTGTTTTACTGTGCTCTTTCCATAACTTACGGTTAGAGGTTGATGGATATGGCTGTGAATAGTGCTTCGGCCAGCTGGCGGCGGGACGGCCGGTTGGTACGACAAGTACGCGGCAGGAGCGGCCACCGCCCTCACAGAGAGAGGATGGGTGGTGTTGGCGGGATGCAGGGCACTAGGAGGATGGGCAGCGCTCGGCGGGCGGGGGGCGCTTGGAGCATGGGATGCGTTGGGTAGATGCAACGCCGTCGGTGTGTGCGCTGCACTTTGCGTGAGTGATGCTGTGCTGGCCGTTCCGCCGGAGTACGTTCGCACCGCAACGTTCGTGGTGGTCGGATATCTGCTACTGCTTGCGACCGCTGCCGGAGGTGCACTCTCGACTTTATGGCCTTTGGCGAAGTGGCCAAATCCGTTGACAGCACTGCTGCTTATGTTTGAAGTCGGTGTGTGCGCTGCACTTTGCGTGAGTGATGCTGTGCTGGCCGTTCCGCCGGAGTACGTTCGCACCGCAACGTTCGTGGTGGTCGGATATCTGCTACTGCTTGCGACCGCTGCCGGAGGTGCACTCTCGACTTTATGGCCTTTGGCGAAGTGGCCAAATCCGTTGACAGCACTGCTGCTTATGTTTGAAGTCGGTGTGTGCGCTGCACTTTGCGTGAGTGATGCTGTGCTGGCCGTTCCGCCGGAGTACGTTCGCACCGCAACGTTCGTGGTGGTCGGATATCTGCTACTGCTTGCGACCGCTGCCGGAGGTGCACTCTCGACTTTATGGCCTTTGGCGAAGTGGCCAAATCCGTTGACAGCACTGCTGCTTATGTTTGAAGTGCTTGGTCTACCTCTGTCTAAATTAGCTGGTTCATTTGTGCGAGATTCATTTCCTTGATTCCTTTCAGATGTTAATGAGGAGGCTGAAAAGAAAAAGAAAAAAGATTTACCGGCGAATCATAAAAGCCGATGACCAAAATTGGTGCCTTTAGAAACGGCACCGACCAGGCCGTATGATTCACCTGAAGTGGTCAAGACATAAGATTTATAATTGTTTTACTGTGCTCTTTCCATAACTTACGGTTAGAGGTTGATGGATATGGCTGTGAATAGTGCTTCGGCCAGCTGGCGGCGGGACGGCCGGTTGGTACGACAAGTACGCGGCAGGAGCGGCCACCGCCCTCACAGAGAGAGGATGGGTGGTGTTGGCGGGATGCAGGGCACTAGGAGGATGGGCAGCGCTCGGCGGGCGGGGGGCGCTTGGAGCATGGGATGCGTTGGGTAGATGCAACGCCGTCGGTGTGTGCGCTGCACTTTGCGTGAGTGATGCTGTGCTGGCCGTTCCGCCGGAGTACGTTCGCACCGCAACGTTCGTGGTGGTCGGATATCTGCTACTGCTTGCGACCGCTGCCGGAGGTGCACTCTCGACTTTATGGCCTTTGGCGAAGTGGCCAAATCCGTTGACAGCACTGCTGCTTATGTTTGAAGTCGGTGTGTGCGCTGCACTTTGCGTGAGTGATGCTGTGCTGGCCGTTCCGCCGGAGTACGTTCGCACCGCAACGTTCGTGGTGGTCGGATATCTGCTACTGCTTGCGACCGCTGCTGGAGGTGCACTCTCGACTTTACGGCCTTTGGCGAAGTGGCCAAATCCGTTGACAGCACTGCTGCTTATGTTTGAAGTCGGTGTGTGCGCTGCACTTTGCGTGAGTGATGCTGTGCTGGCCGTTCCGCCGGAGTACGTTCGCACCGCAACGTTCGTGGTGGTCGGATATCTGCTACTGCTTGCGACCGCTGCCGGAGGTGCACTCTCGACTTTATGGACTTTGGCGAAGTGGCCAAATCCGTTGACAGCACTGCTGCTTATGTTTGAAGTGCTTGGTCTACCTCTGTCTAAATTAGCTGGTTCATTTGTGCGAGATTCAATTCCTTGATTCCTTTCAGATGTTAATGAGGCTGAAAAAAAAAAGAAAAAAGATTTACCGGCGAATCATAAAAGCCGATGACCAAAATTGGTGCCTTTAGAAACGGCACCGACCAGGCCGTATGATTCACCTGAAGTGGTCAAGACATAAGATTTATAATTGTTTTACTGTGCTCTTTCCATAACTTACGGTTAGAGGTTGATGGATATGGCTGTGAATAGTGCTTCGGCCAGCTGGCGGCGGGACGGCCGGTTGGTACGACAAGTACGCGGCAGGAGCGGCCACCGCCCTCACAGAGAGAGGATGGGTGGTGTTGGCGGGATGCAGGGCACTAGGAGGATGGGCAGCGCTCGGCGGGCGGGGGGCGCTTGGAGCATGGGATGCGTTGGGTAGATGCAACGCCGTCGGTGTGTGCGCTGCACTTTGCGTGAGTGATGCTGTGCTGGCCGTTCCGCCGGAGTACGTTCGCACCGCAACGTTCGTGGTGGTCGGATATCTGCTACTGCTTGCGACCGCTGCCGGAGGTGCACTCTCGACTTTATGGCCTTTGGCGAAGTGGCCAAATCCGTTGACAGCACTGCTGCTTATGTTTGAAGTCGGTGTGTGCGCTGCACTTTGCGTGAGTGATGCTGTGCTGGCCGTTCCGCCGGAGTACGTTCGCACCGCAACGTTCGTGGTGGTCGGATATCTGCTACTGCTTGCGACCGCTGCCGGAGGTGCACTCTCGACTTTATGGCCTTTGGCGAAGTGGCCAAATCCGTTGACAGCACTGCTGCTTATGTTTGAAGTCGGTGTGTGCGCTGCACTTTGCGTGAGTGATGCTGTGCTGGCCGTTCCGCCGGAGTACGTTCGCACCGCAACGTTCGTGGTGGTCGGATATCTGCTACTGCTTGCGACCGCTGCCGGAGGTGCACTCTCGACTTTATGGCCTTTGGCGAAGTGGCCAAATCCGTTGACAGCACTGCTGCTTATGTTTGAAGTGCTTGGTCTACCTCTGTCTAAATTAGCTGGTTCATTTGTGCGAGATTCATTTCCTTGATTCCTTTCAGATGTTAATGAGGAGGCTGAAAAGAAAAAGAAAAAAGATTTACCGGCGAATCATAAAAGCCGATGACCAAAATTGGTGCCTTTAGAAACGGCACCGACCAGGCCGTATGATTCACCTGAAGTGGTCAAGACATAAGATTTATAATTGTTTTACTGTGCTCTTTCCATAACTTACGGTTAGAGGTTGATGGATATGGCTGTGAATAGTGCTTCGGCCAGCTGGCGGCGGGACGGCCGGTTGGTACGACAAGTACGCGGCAGGAGCGGCCACCGCCCTCACAGAGAGAGGATGGGTGGTGTTGGCGGGATGCAGGGCACTAGGAGGATGGGCAGCGCTCGGCGGGCGGGGGGCGCTTGGAGCATGGGATGCGTTGGGTAGATGCAACGCCGTCGGTGTGTGCGCTGCACTTTGCGTGAGTGATGCTGTGCTGGCCGTTCCGCCGGAGTACGTTCGCACCGCAACGTTCGTGGTGGTCGGATATCTGCTACTGCTTGCGACCGCTGCCGGAGGTGCACTCTCGACTTTATGGCCTTTGGCGAAGTGGAGAAATCCGTTGACAGCACTGCTGCTTATGTTTGAAGTCGGTGTGTGCGCTGCACTTTGCGTGAGTGATGCTGTGCTGGCCGTTCCGCCGGAGTACGTTCGCACCGCAACGTTCGTGGTGGTCGGATATCTGCTACTGCTTGCGACCGCTGCCGGAGGTGCACTCTCGACTTTATGGCCTTTGGCGAAGTGGCCAAATCCGTTGACAGCACTGCTGCTTATGTTTGAAGTCGGTGTATGCGCTGCACTTTGCGTGAGTGATGCTGTGCTGGCCGTTCCGCCGGAGTACGTTCGCACCGCAACGTTCGTGGTGGTCGGATATCTGCTACTGCTTGCGACCGCTGCCGGAGGTGCACTCTCGACTTTATGGCCTTTGGCGAAGTGGCCAAATCCGTTGACAGCACTGCTGCTTATGTTTGAAGTCGGTGTGTGCGCTGCACTTTGCGTGAGTGATGCTGTGCTGGCCGTTCCGCCGGAGTACGTTCGCACCGCAACGTTCGTGGTGGTCGGATATCTGCTACTGCTTGCGACCGCTGCCGGAGGTGCACTCTCGACTTTATGGCCTTTGGCGAAGTGGCCAAATCCGTTGACAGCACTGCTGCTTATGTTTGAAGTCGGTGTGTGCGCTGCACTTTGCGTGAGTGATGCTGTGCTGGCCGTTCCGCCGGAGTACGTTCGCACCGCAACGTTCGTGGTGGTCGGATATCTGCTACTGCTTGCGACCGCTGCCGGAGGTGCACTCTCGACTTTATGGCCTTTGGCGAAGTGGCCAAATCCGTTGACAGCACTGCTGCTTATGTTTGAAGTGCTTGGTCTACCTCTGTCTAAATTAGCTGGTTCATTTGTGCGAGATTCATTTCCTTGATTCCTTTCAGATGTTAATGAGGAGGCTGAAAAGAAAAAGAAAAAAGATTTACCGGCGAATCATAAAAGCCGATGACCAAAATTGGTGCCTTTAGAAACGGCACCGACCAGGCCGTATGATTCACCTGAAGTGGTCAAGACATAAGATTTATAATTGTTTTACTGTGCTCTTTCCATAACTTACGGTTAGAGGTTGATGGATATGGCTGTGAATAGTGCTTCGGCCAGCTGGCGGCGGGACGGCCGGTTGGTACGACAAGTACGCGGCAGGAGCGGCCACCGCCCTCACAGAGAGAGGATGGGTGGTGTTGGCGGGATGCAGGGCACTAGGAGGATGGGCAGCGCTCGGCGGGCGGGGGGCGCTTGGAGCATGGGATGCGTTGGGTAGATGCAACGCCGTCGGTGTGTGCGCTGCACATTGCGTGAGTGATGCTGTGCTGGCCGTTCCGCCGGAGTACGTTCGCACCGCAACGTTCGTGGTGGTCGGATATCTGCTACTGCTTGCGACCGCTGCCGGAGGTGCACTCTCGACTTTATGGCCTTTGGCGAAGTGGCCAAATCCGTTGACAGCACTGCTGCTTATGTTTGAAGTCGGTGTGTGCGCTGCACTTTGCGTGAGTGATGCTGTGCTGGCCGTTCCGCCGGAGTACGTTCGCACCGCAACGTTCGTGGTGGTCGGATATCTGCTACTGCTTGCGACCGCTGCCGGAGGTGCACTCTCGACTTTATGGCCTTTGGCGAAGTGGCCAAATCCGTTGACAGCACTGCTGCTTATGTTTGAAGTCGGTGTGTGCGCTGCACTTTGCGTGAGTGATGCTGTGCTGGCCGTCCCGCCGGAGTACGTTCGCACCGCAACGTTCGTGGTGGTCGGATATCTGCTACTGCTTGCGACCGCTGCCGGAGGTGCACTCTCGACTTTATGGCCTTTGGCGAAGTGGCCAAATCCGTTGACAGCACTGCTGCTTATGTTTGAAGTCGGTGTGTGCGCTGCACTTTGCGTGAGTAATGCTGTGCTGGCCGTTCCGCCGGAGTACGTTCGCACCGCAACGTTCGTGGTGGTCGGATATCTGCTACTGCTTGCGACCGCTGCCGGAGGTGCACTCTCGACTTTATGGCCTTTGGCGAAGTGGCCAAATCCGTTGACAGCACTGCTGCTTATGTTTGAAGTCGGTGTGTGCGCTGCACTTTGCGTGAGTGATGCTGTGCTGGCCGTTCCGCCGGAGTACGTTCGCACCGCAACGTTCGTGGTGGTCGGATATCTGCTACTGCTTGCGACCGCTGCCGGAGGTGCACTCTCGACTTTATGGCCTTTGGCGAAGTGGCCAAATCCATTGACAGCACTGCTGCTTATGTTTGAAGTCGGTGTGTGCGCTGCACTTTGCGTGAGTGATGCTGTGCTGGCCGTTCCGCCGGAGTACGTTCGCACCGCAACGTTCGTGGTGGTCGGATATCTGCTACTGCTTGCGACCGCTGCCGGAGGTGCACTCTCGACTTTATGGCCTTTGGCGAAGTGGCCAAATCCGTTGACAGCACTGCTGCTTATGTTTGAAGTCGGTGTGTGCGCTGCACTTTGCGTGAGTGATGCTGTGCTGGCCGTCCCGCCGGAGTACGTTCGCACCGCAACGTTCGTGGTGGTCGGATATCTGCTACTGCTTGCGACCGCTGCCGGAGGTGCACTCTCGACTTTATGGCCTTTGGCGAAGTGGCCAAATCCGTTGACAGCACTGCTGCTTATGTTTGAAGTCGGTGTGTGCGCTGCACTTTGCGTGAGTGATGCTGTGCTGGCCGTTCCGCCGGAGTACGTTCGCACCGCAACGTTCGTGGTGGTCGGATATCTGCTACTGCTTGCGACCGCTGCCGGAGGTGCACTCTCGACTTTATGGCCTTTGGCGAAGTGGCCAAATCCGTTGACAGCACTGCTGCTTATGTTTGAAGTCGGTGTGTGCGCTGCACTTTGCGTGAGTGATGCTGTGCTGGCCGTCCCGCCGGAGTACGTTCGCACCGCAACGTTCGTGGTGGTCGGATATCTGCTACTGCTTGCGACCGCTGCCGGAGGTGCACTCTCGACTTTATGGCCTTTGGCGAAGTGGCCAAATCCGTTGACAGCACTGCTGCTTATGTTTGAAGTCGGTGTGTGCGCTGCACTTTGCGTGAGTGATGCTGTGCTGGCCGTTCCGCCGGAGTACGTTCGCACCGCAACGTTCGTGGTGGTCGGATATCTGCTACTGCTTGCGACCGCTGCCGGAGGTGCACTCTCGACTTTATGGCCTTTGGCGAAGTGGCCAAATCCGTTGACAGCACTGCTGCTTATGTTTGAAGTCGGTGTGTGCGCTGCACTTTGCGTGAGTGATGCTGTGCTGGCCGTTCCGCCGGAGTACGTTCGCACCGCAACGTTCGTGGTGGTCGGATATCTGCTACTGCTTGCGACCGCTGCCGGAGGTGCACTCTCGACTTTATGGCCTTTGGCGAAGTGGCCAAATCCGTTGACAGCACTGCTGCTTATGTTTGAAGTCGGTGTGTGCGCTGCACTTTGCGTGAGTGATGCTGTGCTGGCCGTTCCGCCGGAGTACGTTCGCACCGCAACGTTCGTGGTGGTCGGATATCTGCTACTGCTTGCGACCGCTGCCGGAGGTGCACTCTCGACTTTATGGCCTTTGGCGAAGTGGCCAAATCCGTTGACAGCACTGCTGCTTATGTTTGAAGTCGGTGTGTGCGCTGCACTTTGCGTGAGTGATGCTGTGCTGGCCGTTCCGCCGGAGTACGTTCGCACCGCAACGTTCGTGGTGGTCGGATATCTGCTACTGCTTGCGACCGCTGCTGGAGGTGCACTCTCGACTTTACGGCCTTTGGCGAAGTGGCCAAATCCGTTGACAGCACTGCTGCTTATGTTTGAAGTCGGTGTGTGCGCTGCACTTTGCGTGAGTGATGCTGTGCTGGCCGTTCCGCCGGAGTACGTTCGCACCGCAACGTTCGTGGTGGTCGGATATCTGCTACTGCTTGCGACCGCTGCCGGAGGTGCACTCTCGACTTTATGGCCTTTGGCGAAGTGGCCAAATCCGTTGACAGCACTGCTGCATAAGTTTGAAGTGCTTGGTCTACCTCTGTCTAAATTAGCTGGTTCATTTGTGCGAGATTCATTTCCTTGATTCCTTTCAGATGTTAATGAGGCTGAAAAAAAAAAGAAAAAAGATTTACCGGCGAATCATAAAAGCCGATGACCAAAATTGGTGCCTTTAGAAACGGCACCGACCAGGCCGTATGATTCACCTGAAGTGGTCAAGACATAAGATTTATAATTGTTTTACTGTGCTCTTTCCATAACTTACGGTTAGAGGTTGATGGATATGGCTGTGAATAGTGCTTCGGCCAGCTGGCGGCGGGACGGCCGGTTGGTACGACAAGTACGCGGCAGGAGCGGCCACCGCCCTCACAGAGAGAGGATGGGTGGTGTTGGCGGGATGCAGGGCACTAGGAGGATGGGCAGCGCTCGGCGGGCGGGGGGCGCTTGGAGCATGGGATGCGTTGGGTAGATGCAACGCCGTCGGTGTGTGCGCTGCACTTTGCGTGAGTGATGCTGTGCTGGCCGTTCCGCCGGAGTACGTTCGCACCGCAACGTTCGTGGTGGTCGGATATCTGCTACTGCTTGCGACCGCTGCCGGAGGTGCACTCTCGACTTTATGGCCTTTGGCGAAGTGGCCAAATCCGTTGACAGCACTGCTGCTTATGTTTGAAGTCGGTGTGTGCGCTGCACTTTGCGTGAGTGATGCTGTGCTGGCCGTTCCGCCGGAGTACGTTCGCACCGCAACGTTCGTGGTGGTCGGATATCTGCTACTGCTTGCGACCGCTGCCGGAGGTGCACTCTCGACTTTATGGCCTTTGGCGAAGTGGCCAAATCCGTTGACAGCACTGCTGCTTATGTTTGAAGTCGGTGTGTGCGCTGCACTTTGCGTGAGTGATGCTGTGCTGGCCGTTCCGCCGGAGTACGTTCGCACCGCAACGTTCGTGGTGGTCGGATATCTGCTACTGCTTGCGACCGCTGCCGGAGGTGCACTCTCGACTTTATGGCCTTTGGCGAAGTGGCCAAATCCGTTGACAGCACTGCTGCTTATGTTTGAAGTCGGTGTGTGCGCTGCACTTTGCGTGAGTGATGCTGTGCTGGCCGTCCCGCCGGAGTACGTTCGCACCGCAACGTTCGTGGTGGTCGGATATCTGCTACTGCTTGCGACCGCTGCCGGAGGTGCACTCTCGACTTTATGGCCTTTGGCGAAGTGGCCAAATCCGTTGACAGCACTGCTGCTTATGTTTGAAGTCGGTGTGTGCGCTGCACTTTGCGTGAGTGATGCTGTGCTGGCCGTCCCGCCGGAGTACGTTCGCACCGCAACGTTCGTGGTGGTCGGATATCTGCTACTGCTTGCGACCGCTGCCGGAGGTGCACTCTCGACTTTATGGCCTTTGGCGAAGTGGCCAAATCCGTTGACAGCACTGCTGCTTATGTTTGAAGTCGGTGTGTGCGCTGCACTTTGCGTGAGTGATGCTGTGCTGGCCGTTCCGCCGGAGTACGTTCGCACCGCAACGTTCGTGGTGGTCGGATATCTGCTACTGCTTGCGACCGCTGCCGGAGGTGCACTCTCGACTTTATGGCCTTTGGCGAAGTGGCCAAATCCGTTGACAGCACTGCTGCTTATGTTTGAAGTCGGTGTGTGCGCTGCACTTTGCGTGAGTGATGCTGTGCTGGCCGTTCCGCCGGAGTACGTTCGCACCGCAACGTTCGTGGTGGTCGGATATCTGCTACTGCTTGCGACCGCTGCTGGAGGTGCACTCTCGACTTTACGGCCTTTGGCGAAGTGGCCAAATCCGTTGACAGCACTGCTGCTTATGTTTGAAGTCGGTGTGTGCGCTGCACTTTGCGTGAGTGATGCTGTGCTGGCCGTTCCGCCGGAGTACGTTCGCACCGCAACGTTCGTGGTGGTCGGATATCTGCTACTGCTTGCGACCGCTGCCGGAGGTGCACTCTCGACTTTATGGCCTTTGGCGAAGTGGCCAAATCCGTTGACAGCACTGCTGCTTATGTTTGAAGTGCTTGGTCTACCTCTGTCTAAATTAGCTGGTTCATTTGTGCGAGATTCATTTCCTTGATTCCTTTCAGATGTTAATGAGGCTGAAAAAAAAAAGAAAAAAGGTTTACCGGCGAATCATAAAAGCCGATGACCAAAATTGGTGCCTTTAGAAACGGCACCGACCAGGCCGTATGATTCACCTGAAGTGGTCAAGACATAAGATTTATAATTGTTTTACTGTGCTCTTTCCATAACTTACGGTTAGAGGTTGATGGATATGGCTGTGAATAGTGCTTCGGCCAGCTGGCGGCGGGACGGCCGGTTGGTACGACAAGTACGCGGCAGGAGCGGCCACCGCCCTCACAGAGAGAGGATGGGTGGTGTTGGCGGGATGCAGGGCACTAGGAGGATGGGCAGCGCTCGGCGGGCGGGGGGCGCTTGGAGCATGGGATGCGTTGGGTAGATGCAACGCCGTCGGTGTGTGCGCTGCACTTTGCGTGAGTGATGCTGTGCTGGCCGTTCCGCCGGAGTACGTTCGCACCGCAACGTTCGTGGTGGTCGGATATCTGCTACTGCTTGCGACCGCTGCCGGAGGTACACTCTCGACTTTATGGCCTTTGGCGAAGTGGCCAAATCCGTTGACAGCACTGCTGCTTATGTTTGAAGTCGGTGTGTGCGCTGCACTTTGCGTGAGTGATGCTGTGCTGGCCGTTCCGCCGGAGTACGTTCGCACCGCAACGTTCGTGGTGGTCGGATATCTGCTACTGCTTGCGACCGCTGCCGGAGGTGCACTCTCGACTTTATGGCCTTTGGCGAAGTGGCCAAATCCGTTGACAGCACTGCTGCTTATGTTTGAAGTCGGTGTGTGCGCTGCACTTTGCGTGAGTGATGCTGTGCTGGCCGTTCCGCCGGAGTACGTTCGCACCGCAACGTTCGTGGTGGTCGGATATCTGCTACTGCTTGCGACCGCTGCCGGAGGTGCACTCTCGACTTTATGGCCTTTGGCGAAGTGGCCAAATCCGTTGACAGCACTGCTGCTTATGTTTGAAGTCGGTGTGTGCGCTGCACTTTGCGTGAGTGATGCTGTGCTGGCCGTTCCGCCGGAGTACGTTCGCACCGCAACGTTCGTGGTGGTCGGATATCTGCTACTGCTTGCGACCGCTGCCGGAGGTGCACTCTCGACTTTATGGCCTTTGGCGAAGTGGCCAAATCCATTGACAGCACTGCTGCTTATGTTTGAAGTCGGTGTGTGCGCTGCACTTTGCGTGAGTGATGCTGTGCTGGCCGTTCCGCCGGAGTACGTTCGCACCGCAACGTTCGTGGTGGTCGGATATCTGCTACTGCTTGCGACCGCTGCCGGAGGTGCACTCTCGACTTTATGGCCTTTGGCGAAGTGGCCAAATCCGTTGACAGCACTGCTGCTTATGTTTGAAGTCGGTGTGTGCGCTGCACTTTGCGTGAGTGATGCTGTGCTGGCCGTTCCGCCGGAGTACGTTCGCACCGCAACGTTCGTGGTGGTCGGATATCTGCTACTGCTTGCGACCGCTGCCGGAGGTGCACTCTCGACTTTATGGCCTTTGGCGAAGTGGCCAAATCCGTTGACAGCACTGCTGCTTATGTTTGAAGTCGGTGTGTGCGCTGCACTTTGCGTGAGTGATGCTGTGCTGGCCGTTCCGCCGGAGTACGTTCGCACCGCAACGTTCGTGGTGGTCGGATATCTGCTACTGCTTGCGACCGCTGCCGGAGGTGCACTCTCGACTTTATGGCCTTTGGCGAAGTGGCCAAATCCGTTGACAGCACTGCTGCTTATGTTTGAAGTGCTTGGTCTACCTCTGTCTAAATTAGCTGGTTCATTTGTGCGAGATTCATTTCCTTGATTCCTTTCAGATGTTAATGAGGCTGAAAAAAAAAAGAAAAAAGATTTACCGGCGAATCATAAAAGCCGATGACCAAAATTGGTGCCTTTAGAAACGGCACCGACCAGGCCGTATGATTCACCTGAAGTGGTCAAGACATAAGATTTATAATTGTTTTACTGTGCTCTTTCCATAACTTACGGTTGGAGGTTGATGGATATGGCTGTGAATAGTGCTTCGGCCAGCTGGCGGCGGGACGGCCGGTTGGTACGACAAGTACGCGGCAGGAGCGGCCACCGCCCTCACAGAGAGAGGATGGGTGGTGTTGGCGGGATGCAGGGCACTAGGAGGATGGGCAGCGCTCGGCGGGCGGGGGGCGCTTGGAGCATGGGATGCGTTGGGTAGATGCAACGCCGTCGGTGTGTGCGCTGCACTTTGCGTGAGTGATGCTGTGCTGGCCGTTCCGCCGGAGTACGTTCGCACCGCAACGTTCGTGGTGGTCGGATATCTGCTACTGCTTGCGACCGCTGCCGGAGGTGCACTCTCGACTTTATGGCCTTTGGCGAAGTGGCCAAATCCGTTGACAGCACTGCTGCTTATGTTTGAAGTGCTTGGTCTACCTCTGTCTAAATTAGCTGGTTCATTTGTGCGAGATTCATTTCCTTGATTCCTTTCAGATGTTAATGAGGAGGCTGAAAAAAAAAGAAAAAAGATTTACTGGCGAATCATAAAAGCCGATGACCAAAATTGGTGCCTTTAGAAACGGCACCGACCAGGCCGTATGATTCACCTGAAGTGGTCAAGACATAAGTGTGGGATTATATGGCAAAATAAAGTCAACGATTAAACACTTGAGACTATTTAATAAAGAACCAAAAAAACCAGCCTACACCGTACGTTCGTCGTGAATCTAATTCTCGCCATTCCTCCTCTTTCTCCCTCGCACACATACTTTCCTTTCTTTCATCTGCTGCGTTCCGTTTTAACAATTATAGCTGCGTTCATACTTTAAGATAATACAATATTTTTATCCCACAATCGGCCATCCTGATCCATGTCTGTCCTCAGACATCCACACAAACATCCATCACTAGTTTTCAAACTTAAATTTAACTCAACTACTAGTACAGCATCACAACATCAAAGCAACAAGATAACATCGCTTAATTTCTACAATAACATCACTTAAAATCTGTTTTATTTTAAAAGAGAAAGTACAAAATAACATCATCAATATTCCTCTATAAACATGTTTACTGACATTTCACATTGCAGTAGGTACAGTGTAGTAGACACAGGTCTCTTAATTACATTATACTAAGCTAAATATCATAGCAATAGATGGTGTTAACAAACATTGCACACAACCTCTCACACACAAACCTGAAACAAGACAAAGTTAACAAACAACTCACCTTTAACGGTTGGAGTTTACGCTTGGCCATGCCTTGATGCAATCTGCTGAACTAGAGGTCACTCCAGGACCTTCAGTATTAGGCTCGAGCTTTTTCACATCATATCTGTGGTTCCTCTTTACTTTTACAACTTGATAGGGCCCCAGATATTTGGCTTTCAGCTTCATTCCCGTGCCAAACTGCGTGCGCTTTATTGCCACTAAGTCCCCTTCGTTGTACTTCATACTTTCTTTTCTCTTCCTATTGAAATTCCTTAGGTTTTCTTCTTGAACTTGTAGAATTTGTTTTTTAGCTTTCTCTCTAAGTTTCTCTCTCTCCTCTGAATAGCTTTCTCTTTCCTCTTCCAAAAGCAAATCATTTTCTTAAGCGTCATTTGGAATGCTTGGCAATCAGTTACAATTTTGAATCTTATACCATACAAGTAGTGTCTAAATTTTTTTACTCCTATAATAGCCAGACTTTCCAGCTCATAACTGGTGTACTTTTTTTCTGCATCATTTGTTTTACGACTCATGAAATATACTGGATGTAGTCCACCATCCTCATCAGATTTCTGCATGAGTATAGCAGCATAAGCCAGACAAGATGCGTCTGTATGCATTTCTGTCTTCAATCTTGGATTGAATATTCGTAAAACTGGTTTAGTAGTCAAACGTTCCTTCAAACAATTGAATGCACACCGTAGCTCATCATTGAATTCGAAATTGACATCTTTCTTAAGTAAATCTGTAAGTGGCCGTGCTATAGATGCAAAATTCTGGATATACTTCCTAAAATATGATGCCAGTCCAATAAAACTTTGCAATTGCTTAACTGTTGTGGGTTCTGGAAATTTTGTAACAGCATCAATCTTTTCACTGGCGGGCCTTACTTGTCCATTCTCAATTGTATGACCTAAATAAGTTATGCTTCGACATATCAGCTGTGCTTTCTTCCAGTTGTTTTGCAGGCCATATTCAGATGCCACTCTTAAAACTTCTCTTAATCTATTAACGGCTTCCTGTTCATCTTTTGCTGGAATAAGAATATCATCGACGAATATTAGAACAATCCCTTTAGATATTAACTCTCTGAAGATTATGGTCACAAATCTCATGAAGTAGTTTAGGCAAACCGACAAGCCAAATGGAGCTTTCAAAAACTCGAACTGCCCATGGTGTGTAACAAATGCAGTGTACTTTACCGACTCACTGCTAACATTCAGATGAAAGAATCCAATTTTTAAATCCAGTACACTAAATACTTTTGCCTCAGCCAACTTGTCAATGTAGTCTTCAATAATCGGTAATGGAAACTCATCTTTTATAATTTTACTATTTAATTTTCTGTAGTCTACACACACCCTTATAGCACCATCTTTTTTGCGAACAAGAACCAACGGATTAGCATATTCAGAGTAACTTACGCGTACAATCCCTTGCTCCAGCCACTCCGCAACTTGCTCTTCAACTACAGCCTGCTCCTTTAGTGATATGCGTCGTGGACGTTGCGCTACCGGGACATCATCTTTCACAATGATTTTCAGCTGGATAGGAGCTTCTTTAATTTGGCATGGTTGATAGCTCTCAACCATCTGAACAACTTCTTCTTTAAGGTAAGGATCACTTACATGACCAACTTCGACACTGCAACTAAAACAATTTATTTCTTTCAGCCATTCCACAGGTTTCATCCACACAACACTACCATTCATAACCGTTATAACATTCTTAAGAAATTCGTGACCTATGATTACATCAAAAGGCATACAGTCTTTAGGCACCACGTAGAATAACACATCGTCGTATTTCGTACTGTCGATCACAATATTTGTTGTTATACAACCTAATGACTCCACTTTACCGAAACCAAGTCCAGCCAGCGTTATGTTATTGTTCATCACTTTACTGACATTAGCACAAAACTCATGTGATACCAGGTTCACATCACTGCCCGAATCAATAAGCGCACGTGTCGTTTTTCCACATAATTCTACGATCTTCATAAGTTTTTCCGGCTGTTTGTTTACGTCGTAAATGTCATACTCGATTTGACTTTGACGTTGGTTATCTTTGTCGTCATCTTTCATCTTGTCACTGTCATTCTGCGAGTTTGACATGTCCGCGTTGATGAACGATGATTGACCGAACATCGCTTGCTTGCTCACACGTTCGGCGCTCTCGCTCCCACTTGTCGATGCGCCGCAGCCGCCGTCGTGATATTTTCTATCGCTGGAAGTGCCGGAACTACGCCATCTTAATGAACTCGAATCTTCCTTACGGCCGCCTACCGCCGGCGCCATGGTTGTTTTATGCGGGAACTTCGGTGAAATATGGCCATACTCATTGCAGTTAAAGCACTTTGGACCTTGCGCCTTCCGCGGACAGTCTTCCGACACATGATCGCCGTCACCACAGTTAAAGCACCTTTTGAACGTTTTCCCGTGACGTATGATGCCGTGTTTTTCGTTTCTGTGGGTACTTCTAGAATGTTCCAGTTTCATCTTTTCCCTAACAGTCTCGTAGATTTTAAATTTCTCTTTAAGATCAGGATACGTAGTTACACCGTATAACATGATTTTATTAGTCTCGCGGTCGACTATGCCATCAACGATGTATTTAATGGCCACGTAATCCGGTATCTTTCCTCTTTTTCCCAATTCCTTCATGACCATCATATAGTCGATGCAACTCTCGTCACGTCCCTTCTTTCGTTGGCTCATAAGTTCGTGTATTGCTTTGATGTCGACGGTGTCGGAGAACTCTTTACTCAGGGCCGCCTTGAGTTCTTCCCACGTTCTGTGAGGGCGTTCAGCTTGCATCCATAGTTGTGCGGTGCCTAATAGGGATTTCCGTGCCATCAGCAGCTGTTGTAACGGTGTCCAATCACATATTTCTCCATTTTCTTCCACGTCTTGTATCCATCGCGTCACTGGATACGTTTTATCTTGACCGGTGAATTTAGGTATTAGATCCGAAGTTAGGTACAACATTGAGCTTAGGCCCGTGCGTGATTCTTCTTTCGTCATTTCCGTATTCATAATAAATCTTCGTTAGCGCCAGCTCACCGTTTGCCGATACCGTCGTAATCTTCAGCCGCCGTTGATTTTTTGAATACCCTTCGCCGCCGTTCCCCACGCCACGTGCCGGTCGCGCCGTCTCCGTTGTTAAATTCCTTTAACTCGAACCGTGTCGTTATTTCGCCAATCCCGGACGAGTCCCCAAATTTTGTGGGATTATATGGCAAAATAAAGTCAACGATTAAACACTTGAGACTATTTATTATAGAACCAAAAAAACCAGCCTACACCGTACGTTCGTCGTGAATCTAATTCTCGCCATTCCTCCTCTTTCTCCCTCGCACACATACTTTCCTTTCTTTCATCTGCTGCGTTCCGTTTTAACAATTATAGCTGCGTTCATACTTTAAGATAAAACAATATTTTTATCCCACATAAGATTTATAATTGTTTTACTGTGCTCTTTCCATAACAGCTGGACGTGCTCCGGAAAGATCTGGAAAGGCTGAAAGAAGATCTTACCCGGCCAAGTAACGCCGAGAAGGACCCGAGTAACCTGGAGACGACAGGCCTGCTCACTACCACCGTGTTCGAAGAGGAGATGGAGAAGATAAAGCTCCAACTAAAGGCCATCGCCAACAGGCCTGTAGCCTCTCCCCCACCACCACCTACCCCGATAAACATGACACACTTCCTCAAACCCATCTCGGAAAGATTGGAGATAGTTTCATCGGACCTCCGCGTACTGCATAAAGAACCGCAAATCCAGGCGCCCCCCGGCGCTGAATCTGGAAGCGGAGCTCGCAGTTGGGGAGGTGAAGAAAACCCTCCAGAATATCCAGAAGGGGGTAGCGGACCTGAGCAAAGCGGACAGACCGCTACAGCAACAGCAGGGTCCCAAAACCTTTGCCCAGGTCGCCAGTATACCCAAGCCCCCCAAACCACCCACACAACCCAACCACACCCTGATCGTCTCGTCGACGAACCCCCAGCACACTGGGGACAACGTGATCGAGAGGATCAGGACAGCCCTGGACCTAAAAACTAGCGGAGCCAGAGTCGACACAATGCGGAAAGCGCGGAACCAAAAAGTGGTCCTGAGGTGCGCAAGCAAGTCGGACCTAAACATAATAAAAGGCCAAGTTCAGTAGAACGCAGGGCTAAAGGTCCAGGAGCCCAAACCCCAAAACCCACTTGTCTGCATCAAGGGAGTGCTGTCCAGCTACGGCGACGGGGAGATCGTCGATCTCCTAAAAGCGCAGAATTAACATCTTCTGCAGAACGTCGCTGTGGACGGACAGACCATAAGGGTGCTATAGGAAGCGCGCGAGGAACCCCCATGAGTGCCACCCTATTCTGGAGCTCTCCCCAGAGCTCTGGAAATGTTACACGTCGGTGCAGAAAGGCCACGTGGGCATCAAGTGGTGCTCGATTGAGGACCAGTCCCCCTTGGTACAGTGCACAAAGTGCCTTGGATATGGACATAACAAGTCCATATGCAAGGCCGCAAAAGAAGTCTGCAGCTACTGCAGCGGAGCGCACAGTATAAGGGACTGCCTCACACGAGCTGACGGCAAACCGCCCACGTGTATAAACTGCAAAGTAACACACAGGATGGACAGCGACCTGGCACACACAGCGTTCAGCGAAGACTGCCAGGAACGCCAAAAATGGGATGGAATAGCGAGGCGAAACGAGTCTGTCACTCACTTAAATGTCCTGCCGATGGTGGCGTTGCATATCCGGTCGTTGGGTTCCCTATAAAATGCTTGAACTGAACGGCGCGGATGTGCAAGTCATATCCGTGAACGGATGCCGTCGGTCGGGGCTGGTCGGCTCGACCTGCCATGTAGTTCCTTAACCATGTCCTTGGATAAAAAATTAGATGGACTCACGTAGATTTAAGCTTAGTTAAGTCAGATGTAAAGTGTCCGCCGTAGGAGCACTTCAACTGTAATTTTATTAAAAACAAAAACTGTAAACAATCTAAATATGTAAACAAAGGCGCGGACCCTCACGTCCGCGGAAATAGAACTCAAAAAAAAAAATGTACGATTCAAGAATTAATGTGGTAGAAGGTAATTTAGACTAATACAATATGATCAAGACAGTTTTCCAGTCTTGTGGGTATTAGGTGGGTAGGGGGTAGACCATGGGAAGCGCTCTGGATGAGATATTCAAAACTATGGGGGCTCTTGTAACCCGGTTTTAAGTATTTAAATCACCGATAAGTGCGATATTTCGGAAAGGAGAAAGTTCACCCAAGACATTATTAAGCTGGACAGGAAATTTTCTATTCGGTCTTTGCTGTTATAGGACGGCGAGCGGTAAATAGCTACTAAAGCAACTACTTAGAGTCTAGTTGACATACAAGAGAGTTAGCGTATAATATGCTTGGTTCCCAAACTGTGGCATAATTTACACTAAAATGGGATTAAACCCATTTTAGTGTAAATTATTACACTTCATTCCTTCATTTTGATTTGATGTAAGTCGAGTTGAGTGTGACTGAAAGCCATAAAATATCGGTGGGCTATTTATTTTACTCAGCCAGCACTCGTCTCGCCCGCAGTTTCGGCTTGGGCTAAAAAGTGGCTTAATACCTATTCGGCTCGACCGAAGCATTGTCTGTAGTCATAGAAAACTGAAGACCGACTGCCACGATGGTCTGAGACTAATAAATAAGTAAGTAGTGGGTTCCATCCACAGCGTTCAATCCCCAGGTCGGTCATGGGTGCTTGTGGGTTGTGCATTTTAAGTGGTTATTGAAACATGGGATTTCTCAGAATAGAATAGAATACCTACTCTTTATTATGTACACCATATAAATTACAGATATAAATCTAGAAATTTTACAAAGGGTGACACAATGGGCGGTCTTATCAATAAGAGCGATCTTTTAAAGACAACCTTTGAATGGATTAGAATCAGTTCGGAGACCAGATTATATGCCAGGTCAATGGCAATAGGATCGCCATACATTACAAGTCAGTTGCCAAATCAGCGCGATCGAAGTTTGTCCCACATTCCACGCGTGAATCACCTCATTTTCACCAGTTTTAAACATAAGTGGGTAAACTTTAGTATCCAGTAGCACGCGTAGGGGGGTGGAAGGGGTGTGGGGGGAGAGGGGGGGGTACCCCTTCCCCCATGGCACCACTCCCATGAAAAGGCAATGCCCAATTCCTGAGAAAAACCAATTAATGTAACCTAACCTCAAAACTTTTTACAGTCGCTTAAAAACCGTAGTCCGGTAAAATTTTGCATGAGGAGAGTGGGAGGAGGTGCCCCCTATGCCCTGGCACCACTTTCATGTAAAAACGACGCACCGTTCTTGAGAAAAACCAATTATTGTAACCTAACCTCAAAACACTCAACGTAGCACAGTCGAGGAAGGACCGGTCGACGGAGCCCCGCTTCGCGGGGCTCCTACTTCTGGGTGGTTTATAAAAAAATAACCACGTAGGTGATGGCGGGGTCTGTTCGCTCGCTTCGCTCGCTCACTCGACCCCGCCATCACCTTCTAACCTAACCTGTCCGTGTCGGGGTGCCCCAAGTCCAGAGCTCGCTTCGCTCGCTCATTCATCCAAATTCTCCTGGTATCAGTAGTAACATTGAGGATTTATAGGTTGTTATAAAAAGAAATGAAACAAAACATTGAAACAAACAGTTTATCAGCCATCTTGTTACCATAACACAAGCATTAGGTTGCTTAGCTTGGGACAAATGGTGCTGTGTGAAATGTCCAGGGATTTATTTTATTTTATTTATTGATTCATGAATAAACAAAACGAATGACACTTGACAGTGACACTTATCATAGCTTTTTTTACGTTCCGTTTTGCGTTCGTCTTCACATCATTTTGCACGATAGACAATAATGTGAAACAGATTTGGTTGTCAATCGCCCATTTTAACGTTCCGTTTTCCCTATTTACCTGATTTGAGGTTAGAAACATTTTTCATTAATTTCTCGAAAAATATGCATTTCCTTTTAATAAGAGTGGTAACGTTATAATCGGGGACCCAAGCCCTACCAGCTTTAACCACTTTTACCCCCCAAATCGTGCTACTGAATATCAAAGTCAACCCGCCCATGCCACCAAAGCACAACTATAAAGCAATGCGTAGTGCAATAAGTAGTGGTTTTTTATAACATAGCTCAATTTCCTAGAGTATGTGGTGCTATTGACTGTACACATGTACACATTCAGTCTCCATGTAGGTATACCTACAAGTCTAGATTTGTTATTATTTTAAAATTTGCAATTTACTTATGTAGGTACTCAATTGTTTAGAAAGTTAAACAAATAAAATATTTTGTATTTCAGGTTCAACAATAGGAGAGGAATATAGAAATAGGAAAGGATACTTTTCAATCAATGTCCAAGCTGTTTGTGACGCAGACCTTAAATTATTGAATGTTGTTGCTCGGTGGCTCTGCTCATGATGCTACTATTTTTAATAATTCAGTATTAAGAGGTAATGTTGGGTTTATTGCCCTTTCTAACAACATTTAAAATAATATAAATTTCTGATGTATCTAACTCTTATTACAGCCCAGTGTGGAGGAAATCGCTGGTTACTCGGGGACAGTGCCTATCCAAACCGGCCTTACTTGCTCACACCTTTGTTAAACCCATCAACTAGTCAGGAAATAAGATACAATGAGGCACAAATAAAAACTAGAAACACAATTGAAAGGTAAATTCACCATTTTATAAAGCTGTCACTATACTAAAGATTATAAAGATTAAATACCTATTCATGGGAAAAATTGGTCCCATGAATATTTATTAACAAAGTTCATGAAAAAATGTATTTGTTTGTTTAGGACATTTGGAGTCTGGAAACGTCGCTTCCCAGTAATATCATTGACCATGGGGTTGTCATTGTATAACATACAAGCAGTTATAATTGCTACAGCTGTTCTTCACAATATCTGCAGAAATTATAATATTGAAGAAGTACCCCCTGAAGTAGAAATGCCAGAAGAGGGTGAAATTACTGTGACATCAGAGAATTCGGACAGTATTCAAAATGATATCAGACACAGACAAGAATTAATTTTAAATTATTTTTAATAGGTCTTTACATATTTATTTTACAAAAATATCAATACTTAGTGTCTTGAGATAATTTGTAAAATACTTTGATTAGATTTTTATTATTACCACTTTGTCTTTATTATCATACCTACTACTATTAGCTTCAAATTATTAAACAATGATAATTTCAGGAAATAAAAATATAATTTTTTCAAAATGGTTTAATTACACACAAAATATATTTACACTACAGGCACATTTACATTAAAACTAAATACTTAACTGACGAAATTATGACTAAATAATACTAAGGTACATAAAATTATAGTTCTAAAAATCCTTTCCCTTCAGCTTCCTTATCTCTAATTTTAATGTTTCATTTTCTAACTTTAATTTTTCATTCTGTAGCATTATATTTTCATTATTATTCTCTTAACATTATAGTATTCAGCCAATGCCAGATTCCGAGCTTGACACCCGCTGTCTGGCTTCAGTAGCTTCCGTTTAACACCAGCTGTAAAACAAAAATGCATTAACTACAAGAAAACAAAATGTTTAAAATTTCATCAAAATTCTTTCAGTAGTTTTTGCATGCAAAAGTATCAAATATCCATCCATCCATCCTCACAAATTTCATGTACCTACCCGGATGAACAGTATAAGTTAATATGTTATTAGATATTTATTGGTTCAGCAAATATTTGAGTATTGGTTGAGTAACAAACATTCATAATAACAAACATACAAAGTTTCACATATTATGTAATAGTAAGATATTACCACTAGTTCTAAAATTCCTTTTTTCTTGTGGGACAATTGGAGTATTAATATTGCCCAGGGTCACCAACTCATCTCCAATGCCATTGGGTGGCACTTCATTGCCCATAGACACTGGATATTCAGTGAACACAGACGAAGGATTTTTCTCAGGCAATGGACTGTCAATCAATAGCATTGGAGATATGTTATTATCAACTGGCACAATAAAAGCCGTCTCAATACTCCCATCACCATCACCATCACCAATAATTTGGGGCTCAGCATCACCACCAAACCTCACTGTGAGACCCTCTCCAGTGCTGCCCAATAATGCTGCTACCCTATCCAGGATGTCATCAGGTGGAAAGTACCCTGGTGGCCCACCTCCAGTCTGGAACATAATTTAACATAAATCAACATATTCTGAACTACATTTACTGTACTTAACTATAAGTAAATAACATAACATCATGCCCTGTATTCCCCAACAGGTTGAGCATCGGTAGTACACCCATATTTTGGTAGTTATGTTTTAAAGTTGCATGTCAGCGGGCAAGCCTATTGCCATCTACCGGGCACATATCCAGACTCCGGGCAGCTCCTGAGAAATTCCTAATAAAAAAACTTAAAAACACTGCCTAAGACCTCATGCTCAGCAGTCATTCTTACAACCACTAGTCTAGTTACTAGACTAACGAGCAGGCAAGGCTAGTCCAAGTTTTCTATTTTTTTTTACCTTGAAATGTTCCATCCGTATTGAAGCACTGCGTTTTCGTGAGTTCTTTTTCAAGTTTTCCCACTTAAGTCGCAGTTGTTGTGGTGTACGGCGACAGGTGCCCATATTTGCGTTGAAGACGCCTGCAATCCGTGTCCATTCTTCCACCTTTATTTTATTATTGGTGGCATTGGTCTTCTTATTATTTATTATTTTGCTCCCCTCAATTAAGGAGAGTAGCCCTTTCGTCTCTTCCTTCGAAAGAGGTTTGGTTTTACTCTACAAACAAATAAAATAAAGCATAAACTGTAAGTTTTGTACGAAATGGCACGAAATACCGCGTCCCTATCATTTTACACCAAAAAATGATACATTTGTGGACGCGAATATTTATTGCACGATTATTTAGTCATAATTATTTACTTACAGTTTCTGGCTCCATTTTTCACTTTTCTTCTTTCCAGAAACAACAACAACAAACAAACTTGAGATTTTATGTTAATTTTGCCAATGTCAGTCAAACTGACTGACGTTTTCGTTTGACTGACGCGATGACGTTCCGTTCCTATTCAACAAAACTTTTATGTTTTACGTTAATCTCGACGTATTGTTAGAGTACTTTACCGCAGCAACTTCGCAATCAATTATTATTGTTACTGTGTATGCAACTTCTTGTGATTATACATAAAATAGATTAGCTTTAAGAAAACAACCACCATTTTACTCAATAATAATCGCTGATGTACTTCTGCAAATACGTAAAACAAAACGGTAGGGAGGGCGCAAATTTATGACCAATCTCTTTATTTCAATGGATTTGAAGACGAGATCGGTTTATTGAAATGCAGATTCAACATCAATCGAGGGATCAGATAAAATCTGGATCAATAGAAATCTTGGATTCACGATCGAATATTGAAAGCGGCCGGTAATGAGTCGAGTCTTGTAATTCATCATCCGAGTCCGTTTATCTACAGGACTCCAAGACTAGAGAACTAAGTTCTTTACGAGCCCTTGTATGTGACATGAGAGCTCGAGTCTCTTTTTGCGCTCGAGTCCTTTTTATGCGGCGAGTCGTACTCAAGTTCTTTTCGTGTATGAGTCTAGCAATTAAATTGTTACATTTACAGGGCGTGGAGAAAGGCTCAGATAAAAAAATAACAGTAAAGATTAAGGATATTTTTAATAATTTCTACATATCATAAAAAATGGGTAATTTTAATTAAAGTCCAGCCATGGTGCGAGACACTTTAAATAAAATAAATATAAATAAATAAATAAATAAATCCCTGGACATTTCACACAGCACCATTTGTCCCAAGCTAAGCAACCTAATGCTTGTGTTATGGTAACAAGATGGCTGATAAACTACTTATATACAATTTTTTTTTGTAAATACATACATATTATAGATAGAAAAACACCCAGACTCGGAACAAATACATGTAGGTCATACAAATATTTGTTCCGTGCGGGAATCGAACCCGCGACACGCAGCGCAGCAGTCAATCGCTTAACCACTGCGCCAACCGTGCCGTCAAACTTTGAAGCTTGTATATTTTTATTGACGAGACGGTTTCTTTTTTTTGTGATTAAATTGCCGGATTTTGAAAATGCCCGCTCGCTTGGCACATTCGTTGCCGGAATACTCAGAATATGAAAAGCTAATTTCTGAAGCTGTGGCAATCGAATAGTTTGTTGTGCCCACCAGGATACAATATCAGTTTCTTCTGTTTCTGTAGGCATTGTCAAATATACTTGAAGTTCATCCGTAATAATCGATTTTTTTTCATAAATCGTCGAAATAATGGTTTTACTCGAACTGTCTTCTACTTCTAACTGTTGATTTTCGATAGAACTCAGTTTATCATATTCATTTTTGAAAAATGACGTCAACAACTCAAGTGGCTCATGTTCATTTTTTTCGGAAAAATAATTGTTTTTCGAGGGTCCAAAATAACTGCAAATTTTTCATAGTTTGTACGTAAAGCTGATGTGTATTGATTTAATTTTGCAGACATAGCACATGCACAATCCTTCAAAAAATCTTCGTCGTTGTATTGTTGTGAGATTTGCTCCAGTAACACATCAATTATAGGTATCACGTATATTAAACTTGGGTACCCTTTGATTTGGACAGTAAGAGTGTAACATCATAAAAAGGTTTTAAAAAATCAATCAAAGTTTTACTTTTTCCTATTCTAAAATTAAATACTTCTTAAAATCTTGAACATGCTTACACATATGATCTAAAACAAATTTCATGTTGTAAGCGCGCTCCAACAATAAATACGTAGAATTCCATCGTATTGGCATTTCTTTAAGGAGAGCTAAACGTGATACATTTAGCAAATCACAAATCTCAAAGTACCTATAACTGTTTTTTCTTTGATGAAAAATTTATAACGTTCACCAGCTTTGAAATATTTGAAACTGTATAATCAAAATTTTCTATGACGTTTTCATAAACAGTATGAAATAATTGCAACAATTGCATAATCTTCACATTGGATGACTCATTATCAGTTGTTATAGAAAGAAGTTTATTTTGCAAGCCATAACAGTCAAATATTTCAACGATGTTGATTAATATTTTATTACTGCTAAGTGGATATGGTATTAAATCAAAATCTAATATAATGGCATACATTTTAGAATAAAGAAGACAATGTGCTGTTAAAACAATATACGGCTTGTTCGTCACCGTTGTCCAAAAATCAAATGTTTCGATGAATGTTTGATGAAACAATTTATCGATGGACTTAATGCATTCTATTAGTTTAGTTTTATTGTTTCCAAAAAGTGTTTGAATATTCAAGTCCAAACCATGACGACTCAATCCCGGGTAATTAGGGTTCAATCCTTTTATCATTTTAATAAAATGTTCTTCTTCTACGGTTTTAAAATAATGTGCATCGCGTACAATGAAATTTACTATTAGGTTATCATATAACCACTAATATAAACTTATCACCTATTCGAGTCTTTTCGAATGATGAGTTTCAAGTCTCATTTTCATGCTTCGAGTTTTTCTTGAAGACTCGAGTTCATTTTAAGACTCGAGTCCTTTTGTAAGACACAAGTGGTTGTTAAATGACTCGGACTCGGCTTGACTCTAGACTCCGAACCTTTTTAGCACACCGAGTCTTGCTTATTTGAGTCGAGTCTTTAAAATTACGACTCGAGGACTCGAGTTTTTTGCAACACTAGTAGTAGTAGGTACCTACGTAAAATGTTCAAACCCCAATGTTGAAGCCCCGATGTTCAATACTAGATTCTGGTACTAGGAGTTCATGGTAGTTGAGGAGGTCGATATTTCTTAAACGTAGCGGGCGGATAGTTCATATTGAAGGGCGGCTACGTACATACCTACTGCTGTGTTGGGGATAGCATGAATTGTTTTGTTTGTGTATCAGTTTTTGAACAATGGATGTTATTTTATTGGCATTTCTGATAAGCACATTATTACGTAAGCATACTGATCTTGAATATGACCCTAATCTCAATTCTTTAAAACGCAGAGTTAACAGAATATGTCAGACAGAGAGCGTTAATCTAGTTGTTGCGAGAAGACATTATACCTAACTGTTTGATTCCTGTTATCTATAAAAAAATTAATGAGAAATTAAATATAGGTATATCCGCTCTCTACTACTACTACTAACGCAGTATTACCGTATGTACACAAAAATTATAGTATGTTTTTGATCCAATAAAATATTTGAGTTTGAATAGTTAGTGTTAGGTATTATTTATCTTTATACTTAACTATTATGCACTTGAGTGAGATACCTGAGATACAGGTTTATTCCTAGTTCAGGTAGAATCCAATTATATCTTACCTACCCCTAGTTTTAGGCCCTATTTTGCAAATATTTATGTAAATTATCAATTATTTCAATAAACAATTTCAATTTCAATTTTTATCTCCAACCAATGAATAAACCGACATATAGGATGCTTATCTTAATGTTCTGCGCAGCACCCTTTGATAACAAGCGTGATAAATCTCGTGCCGTACAAAACCATGTATACGCTGCGCGGCCTTTCACTTTCAATGTGCGCAGGTTGCGGTATTGATTTTCCGTCGCTAAAACAGATTCCCATACTAGCGAGTAGGGCTTGCAATCCGGATATCCGGATATTCGTATTATCCGGATATCCGCCGATTTTCAAATCCGGATTTTACTTGCATCACTATCCGGATTTTTCGGATGTTACGGATAGTCGTACTTCTCTTTTAAATATTAAATAAAAAGCTGTCATCTGTAAAGTACATAACTGTTATTACATTATTTATTATTTCAATATAGTTAATCACTCTTTCAATTATTTATTCACTTCACAAATCACAATAAGTCAATTTAGTGACAGAGATCATAACAACATTGACCACTTAAAATCTTTAACTCACATCTTTGTTCTAAACTTTTCACCCACGCTGAACCCCTTATTGTTATTGTCAACTGGCGGCGGTCCGGCCCTTCGCGCACTCATAAACAAGTTGTATTCCGTATAGAGAGGTGTTGTGTTAAGTTTGTGTAAAAAGCCAATGCAGTCAAATGTAATGTAAGTAACTTAAATTCTTCACTTTCAATATGGCTGTTGATAGTAATGTACGTACCTACACGTATTAACTCGTATAGTGTCAATGTTGTTTAATAATAATAAGTCTAGAATTTTCAAAATTAAATAGGGCTTTTCTTTGTTTCCAGATTTTTGTGATTAAAAATATTCAAATTTGCTACAAATGGCATCCAAAATCCAATTTTTTGAATACAAAAAATGTTCGCGAATGAAGAACTCAGTCTGGCAGCATTTTAAACGCAGTGTTGATGGTGCTCAGGCACAATGTAATATTTGTAAACAAGTTTTGAAAATCGCAGGATCGACATCAGCTTTACATAATCACCTTCGATCAAAACATTCAATTAATGTTAAAAATCAAAGTACTTCAAGACCAGAAGGCACATTGATTGGCCAGCCAAGTAGTTCAACACAAGCACCCACGTCTTATTCTGAGGAAAATGTGACACCTAATAAAAAAGCTAAAATAGTCGATTATTTTAAGTCTGATGAGCACGAGAGTATGGAAGTGATGATTTCTAAATTGGCAGCTCTAGACGGATTTGCATTCAGTGCTTTCTGTACATCTCAGACATTGCGTAAACTTTTTTTAAAAAGTGGTTTAAAATTACCACAATCACCCCACACTATTAAAAATATTGTTTTAAATCATTGTGAAGAATTAAAGCTAGAGCTGAAGAAAGAATTGGACCGATTGAAATCGAGAGAATGCAATTTTGCAGTAAGTCTGGATGAATGGACATCAGTTCAAAATAAAAGATTTATGAACATAAATATACACTCTACACAGTTTAAAAACAAATCATTTAGAAATCTAGGACTCTCGTTGATGTCAGGCAAAGGTACGGCGGATAATTGCCTTAACCTTCTTAAATCAAAGTTGGCACAGTATGGTCTGTCACTGAACGATGATGTTATTTGCCTGGTGACAGATGGCGCTTCGGTGATGTGTGCTCTAGGAAAAAAAACACCAGTGTACCACCAATTGTGTTATGCACACGGGATTCAGCTTGGAGTTCTAGACGTTCTGTATAATAAAAAAGAGCCTGCTGCTGCACAAGACAATACTGATAATGATGACAGTACAGAAGATATAGATGTACAAGAAATTGAAGATTCCGATTGTGAAGAAGGTTTTATTGTAGCTACAAGTAATGTACATGCAACCGGTCGTAGAACTGAAGTTTGTTTAAGAAACCAAGATTATAACGAAATAATAAAAAGAGTTAGAAAAGTAGTCAAGATGTTTAAAAAATCACCGACTAAGTCTGAGGTGCTTTATAAATACACCGCAGAAGGAGAACAAAAGAATGTTCGTCTTATCTTAGACTGCAAAACAAGATGGAGCAGTCTTGCTAATATGATTGATCGGTTCTTATTATTAAAAGATTCTGTATTCAAAGCATTAATTGATTTTAAATCTGATATATCATTTACTGATACGGAATTACAACATCTTAAAGAAATTTCGGAATCCCTTAATATAATTAAAGCTACGGTAGAAGCGATCTGTGAAGAAGATGCAAACTTACTGACTGCTGACACAGCGTTAAGATTCATGATTCAGAAATTATCGCAAAAAGATAGCATTATCAGTAATGAACTTCTAGTATCACTCAAAAGAAGAATATCACAACGACGAGTTCCAGAACTAATCGGTACCATGACATATTTACACAACCCTCACAATTTTTATGAAGAGCGAAGTACACACGATTGTCCTTTTGAAAATCCTTCAAACGAATCTGTGAGACTGACGATTGTTAAAATTATTTCTACGTTTTTTGGCACACAACAACCAGATCAAACAGTCATAACTTCAGCGCATAATACACAAGATTCAGAAGGTTGCTCTTCTTCAACTGTAAGCGTATCAATTAAAACACAAATACGAGAAGAAATCATCCGGTTTATGAGTCAGCCATCTTCTGCGCAGCGACAGACTTCTTCAACAAATGATTTAGACACTACAATTCGAGTAGAGATGGCACTATTTGATGAGAATGGTCAGAGAAGCAGGAATTTAGAAAGGGTTTACAATCTACTTTTATCAATACCACCGACCAGCGTTGAAGCAGAAAGAGTGTTCTCTGCTACAGGATATTTATGTAACCATTTAAGAACTTCCATGAAAGAAGATTCATTAGATAGTTTAAGCTTTTTAAGATCATATTACCAGAATTTGGATAAAAAATAATTAAAAGTAATATTTTATTATAAAGGGCTATTTGATTATTTTGAGATATTTTGTTAATTATTGTTCTATTATATTTGATTTATACTACTGTTGTTTAATAATTGAGCTGATTTGCCAGGGAAAATGATATTTTTATTTAATTATTATGTTTTAAATAAGTTGATTTGGTTAGGATGTTGTGATTTCTGATAAATGTAAGATCTAATTTTTAATTAGAATAGTTTTTAGTATGAGAAGAACAGATACAAAATATTTGTGCGGTATCGGTATTTTATTGAATAATTTTAGAAAGTGAACTAGTTTTTTTATGTGATTGTTACTTGAAATATTTTATTATTTCTTTGTCATTTTGTTTGAGAGACTGATTAAAACGTGTTACAAAAGCTTATTAGTTTTATTTATAATCAAAACGAAAAAATATCTGTATTATCCGCATTATCCGGATATTCCGGATAGTAAAATACTAATATTCGTATTATCCGGATAGTGAAAATGAACGGATATTGCAAGCCCTACTAGCGAGCAGCAAGCGACCAGGAGTTTATAACGCGGCAAGAGGTCTTTTAGCTGTTTCCATTGATGTATGACTAGTTTTTTCCCGCAGCTTCATTTATAATTTCTTTTTGAGTTGAATATGGAATGAACCTTATCTAGCGACTACACTGGTTTGCGTGTATTAAATGAGGAAGCTGGGGTGACGTCACTCCAAATAACACAAACTAAACGACTCATATTAACGAAGTTTTTGTGGCAGTTACATTAAGACTGTGTACTTTGATTGCAGCTATTATTCCTTAAATATTTGCATAGGTAGAATTATTCTAGCACAAATGAGGAAGCTGGAGTTATACACACCGTTAAGTGGACGCAGTGCGGTTATAATGGGTGATGACCTTTAGTCGACAGGATATGATTTCTAAGGATTTTACAAAACGTAACAGGCTAGAAATAAGAATCCTCTACTGACACTCAAGTAGAGCAGACGTGTGTATAATTTTATAAGCAATATTATTTATCATATGTCGTTAAAATATTTCCGAGTGATCTGTGACCTAGAAAACGAATCGCGCAATTTTCTGCTAAGTTAGTGATTTACTTTAGTGAATAACATTTAATTATGAGAAAAATTTAAGACTTAAGTATGTCAAATAGTGAAAACAGCCCTCGGAGTACCCCATCACCACGCAGCCCTGCCAGCAAATCTCAAATACCTGACCATGCGGCTGAAGGAAACATTCAAGCAGTGGACACCAGAGACATTAGTAACTGGATGATATCAATCGAATCATGCCTGATTGAAGTTTGTACCATTGCTCAGGAAGGAAAGCTGAACTCCGAGCAAAAGCTGACGATCAATTCCCTATCGCGCAAGGTTGGACATGGCGTTTCACAAATGGCGGTTTACTACCAGGACTTGAAGCTAAAAGCCCAAGAAATACAAAACTCTAAACTAGTGTTGAAAGGAAAAAGCGACCTCACAGATTGCCTCGAAAATATGAAGAAAACCATTGAAGAAAACTGCGCTAAACCAACAATGGCAGAAAATGTTTCATTCGCTGACATGGTAAAAACCAATTAAAATAACTATTTGCGCCCCAGTAATGTCAGTTCTATTGCAATTTATCCAGCGGATAAATTAAAATCTAGTGAGGACACTAAATCTCTTGTCCAAAAAATGATATGCCCTGAACAAATGAAATTGCACGTTAGAGGACTACGCAAAACAAAAAACGGAGGCGTTATAATCAGCACGGAGACCAAAGACGACATAGAAAAACTTAAGAAATCATCCCAGTTAAGTAGTTCTGGCCTGAAAGTGGAAGAGCTCCATAAGAGAAGACCACGAATTGTGGTTATAGGAGTACCGACCGTTTTAGGTGATCAAGAAGTTTATGATTACATCTACGAGCAGAATGTAGCCGAGAAGCTGCCTAGTTTATCTCGTGACTCTTTTCTGGCCTCTATAAATTTAAGTCACAAGTCAGGTAGAAAAGAGGGACCTACGTGCAACTTCATTCTTGAAGTTACTGCTAGCATAAGAAAGGTGCTTATAAACCAAACTCGAGTGTTCATTCAATTATGAAAATTCAATTATTTCGTGGTCAAATTAGTTCCTTGTTTTGCCGCTGAATTTACTGCACATTTACCGCCATCTATGCTTGCGCAATGGGTTTGTCACGATCCTTCACAGAAAAAACTACAGATGTAGCCAGCGGGCTTCGTGGGTATTATCCATATGCGAACATAGATGGAGCTTTTTCCAATTTCTGGAACAAATTGCGGTTCTCGTACAATTATTTGTATTTTTGGAAAATAAATATTTATTATTAAAGATTGGCAGTACAGTCAGCCGCATGTTAATTGAACCAGTTTGAATTTTATTACATTAGTAGCACGGGTGGCTGTTTTCGTAGTTTCATGTGTAAATTACTATTGAAGTGGTTAACTGTAGTAGTAGGTACCTACGTAAAATGTTCAAACCCCAATGTTGAAGCCCCGATGTTCAATAGGTACTAGATTCTGGTACTAGGAGTTCATGGTAGTTGAGGAGGTCGATATTTCTTAAACGTAGCGGGCGGATAGTTCATATTGAAGGGCGGCTACGTACCTACTGCTTTGTTGGGGATAACATGCATTGTTTTGTTTGTGTATCAGTTTTTGAACAATGGATGTTATTTTAATGGCATTTCTGATAAGCACATTATTACGTAAGCATACTGATCTTGAATATGAGCCTAATCTCAATTCTTTAAAACGCAGAGTTAACAGAATATGTCAGACAGAGAGCGTTAATCTAATTGTTGCGAGAAGAAATTATACCTAACTGTTTGATTCCTGTTATCTATAACAAAATTAATGAGAAATTAAATATATATCCGCTCTCGTTACGAGAGTGTAAACTGAAAATTGAAAAATGGCTCCAAAACCTGACTTATGACGAAACAGAGAGCCTCATACAAACTTAATTATATTCATATCACATCCTCCACATACACATACACATATACGCACCCTTCCCACACACACAGACGCACGCACCTACACACCCTCCCCCACACACACAGTCGCAAGCACCTGCACACCCTCCCTCACATACACACTCACTCACTCACACACCCTCTTATACCGCTACAACTACTTATTATTAACAAATGTCTAGTTCTAGTTTTATTATTTTAGTTTTCTTTGTTATATCTCGGGACCCTCGGGTCCCGGACCTTTGAAAGGCGTACTAGAGGCCCTAGACCTGATCCGGCAAAGTAAACTCTCCTGTCACAAACCTAGAGTTTAGAGCGCGCAAGCCCAACCACGACGTCAACGTAGAGATATGGCGGTGGGGCTAGTTTTATTATTATTAATGTTTATGTCTAGGTTCTACCTTTAAGTATAACGAAATTTGTTGTTATTGGAACTCAGTGGTCGCTCGCTCCTGGAGTGGGCGCTAATAACTGCGACACAGTTACTAAACTAACGCAGTATTACCGTACACAAAAATTATAGTATATTCAAACTCAAATATTTTATTCCTAGTTCAGGTAGAATCCAATTATATCTTACCTACCTCTAGTTTTAGGCCCTATTTTGCAAATATTTATGTAAATCAATTATTTCAATAAACAATTTCAATTTTTATCTCCAACCAATGAATAAACCGACATATATGCTTATCTTAATGTTCTGCACAGCACCCTTTGATAACAAGCGTGATAAATCTCGTGCCGTACAGAACCATGTATACGCTGCGCGGCCTTTCACTTTCAATGTGCGCAGGTTGCGGTATTGATTTTCCGTCGCTAAAACAGATTCCCATACTAGCGAGCAGCAAGCGACCAGGAGTTTATAACGCGGCAAGAGGTCTTTTAGCTGTTTCCATTGATGTATGACTAGTTTTTTCCCGCAGCTTCGTACATAATTTCTTTTTGAGTTGAATATGGAATGAACCTTATCTAGCGACTACACTGGTTTGCCTGTATTAAATGAGGAAGCTGGGGTGACGTCACTCCAATTAACACAAACTAAACGACTCATATTAACGAAGTTTTTGTGGCAGATACATTAAGACTGGGTACTTTGGTTGCAGCTATTACCTATGCCTTAAATATTTGCATAGGTAGAATTATTCTAGCACAAATGAGGAAGCTGGAGTTATACACACCGTTAAGTGGACGCTAAAAACTCGAGTTTTTTGCAACACTAACTACTACAATTAACCACTTCAATAGTAAGTTACACATGAAACTACGAAAACAGCCACCCGTGCTACTAATGTAATAAAATTCAAACTGGTTCAATTAACATGCGGCTGACTGTACTGCCAATCTTTAATAATAAATATTTATTTTCCAAAAATACAATTAATTGTACGAGAACCGCAATTTGTTCCAGAAATTGGAAAAAGCTCCATCTATGTTCGCATATGGATAATACCCACGAAGCCCGCTGGCTACATCTGTAGTTTTTTCTGTGAAGGATCGTGACAAACCCATCGCGCAAGCATAGATGGCGGTAAATGTGCAGTAAATTCAGCGGCAAAACAAGGAACTAATTTGACTACGAAATAGTTCCTTAGTCTGCCGGCTGTCGCTAGTTCTGGTGCTCATAACTAATATTATAAATGTGAAAGAAAGTTTGTTTATTACGCTTTCACGCTAAAACGGCTCAACGGATTTGTATGTGAGTAGACCATGACCTGGAGCAGGACATAAGCTACTTTTCATCCTGGATCGCAGACGAAGTCGCGGGCAACAGCTAGTTATTAATAAAAGAGACCGACCGCAGTTTTGGTTTTTGCTAGTTTCGACTAAAAATCAGGTCTCGCCCGCAGTTCCGGCTTGGGCTAAAAAGTGACTTAATATTCGGCTCGACCGAAGCATTGTCTGTAGTCATAGAAAACTAAAGACTGACTGCCACGATGGTCAGAGACTAATAAATAAGTAAGTAGTGGGTTCCATCCACAGCGTTCAATCCCCAGGTCGGTCATGGGTGCTTGTGGGTTGTGCATTTTAAGTGGTTATTGAAACATGGGATTTCTCAGAATAGAATAGAATACCTACTCTTTATTATGTACACCATATAAATTACAGATATAAATCTAGAAATTTTACAAAGGGTGACACAATGGGCGGTCTTATCACTAAGAGCGATCTTTTAAAGACAACCTTTGAATGGATTAGAAGCAGTTCGGAGACCAGATTATATGCCAGGTCAATGGCAATAGGATCGTCATACAATACAAGTCAGTTGCCAAATCAGCGCCATCGAAGTTTGTCCCACATTCCACGCGTGAATCACCTCATTTTCACCAGAGTTTTAAACATAAGTAACTGACAATAAGTAGTCACACAGACACTTGTGTCTACCCTTTCGGTAATAGGTACAATAGTGATGATAGTATGTTAACTAAAGAGTTTAAAAATAATCTGGATGTAGTCTGGGATTAATTCAGTTATTTTAATTGGTTTTTACCATGTCAGCGAATGAAACGTTTTCTGCCATTGTTGGTTTAGCGCAGTTTTCTTCAATGGTTTTCTTCATATTTTCGAGGCAATCTGTGAGGTCGCTTTTTCCTTTCAACACTAGTTTAGAGTTTTGTATTTCTTGGGCTTTTAGCTTCAAGTCCTGGTAGTAAACCGCCATTTGTGAAACGCCATGTCCAACCTTGCGCGATAGGGAATTGATCGTCAGTTTTTGCTCGGAGTTCAGCTTTCCTTCCTGAGCAATGGTACAAACTTCAATCAGGCATGATTCGATTGATATCATCCAGTTACTAATGTCTCTGGTGTCCACTGCTTGAATGTTTCCTTCAGCCGCATGGTCAGGTATTTGAGATTTGCTGGCAGGGCTGCGTGGTGATGGGGTACTCCGAGGGCTGTTTTCACTATTTGACATACTTAAGTCTTAAATTTTTCTCATAATTAAATGTTATTCACTAAAGTAAATCACTAACTTAGCAGAAAATTGCGCGATTCGTTTTCTAGGTCACAGATCACTCGGAAATATTTTAACGACATATGATAAATAATATTGCTTATAAAATTATACACACGTCTGCTCTACTTGAGTGTCAGTAGAGGATTCTTATTTCTAGCCTGTTACGTTTTGTAAAATCCTTAGAAATCATATCCTGTCGACTAAAGGTCATCACCCATTATAACCGCACTGCGTCCACTTAACGGTGTGTATAACTCCAGCTTCCTCATTTGTGCTAGAATAATTCTACCTATGCAAATATTTAAGGCATAATAGCTGCAATCAAAGTACCCAGTCTTAATGTAACTGCCACAAAAACTTCGTTAATATGAGTCGTTTAGTTTGTGTTAGTTGGAGTGACGTCACCCCAGCTTCCTCATTTAATACAGGCAAACCAGTGTAGTCGCTAGATAAGGTTCATTAGATATTCAACTCAAAAAGAAATTATATATGAAGCTGCGGGACAAAACTAGTCATACATCAATGGAAACAGCTAAAAGACCTCTTGCCACGTTATAAACTCCTGGTCACTTGCTGCTCGCTAGTATGGGAATCTGTTTTAGCGACGGAAAATCAATACCGCAACCTGCGCACATTGAAAG
Source organism: Apamea monoglypha (assembly GCA_911387795.2). NCBI lineage: Eukaryota > Metazoa > Arthropoda > Insecta > Lepidoptera > Noctuidae > Apamea > Apamea monoglypha. The sequence continues at coordinate 19,094,395 of OU426914.1, read as the reverse complement.
TGAAAGGCCGCGCAGCGTATACATGGTTTTGTACGGCACGAGATTTATCACGCTTGTTATCAAAGGGTGCTGTGCAGAACATTAAGATAAGCATTTATGTCGGTTTATTCATTGGTTGGAGATAAAAATTGAAATTGAAATTGTTTATTGAAATAGTTGATTTACATAAATATTTGCAAAATAGGGCCTAAAACTAGAGGTAGGTAAGATATAATTGGATTCTACCTGAACTAGGAATAAAGTATTTGAGTTTGAATATACTATAATTTTTGTGTACGGTAATACTGCGTTAGTTTAGTAACTGTGTCGCAGTTATTAGCGCCCACTCCAGGAGCGAGCGACCACTGAGTTCCAATAACAACAAATTTCGTTATACTTATAGGTAGAACCTAGACATAAACATTAATAATAATAAAACTAGCCCCACCGCCATATCTCTACGTTGACGTCGTGGTGGGGCTTGCGCGCTCTAAACTCTAGGTTTGTGACGGGAGAGTTTACTTTGCCGGATCAGGTCTAGGGCCTCTAGTACGCCTTTCAAAGGTCCGGGACCCCAGGGTCCCGAGATATAACAAAGAAAACTAAAATAATAAAACTAGAACTAGACATTTGTTAATAATAAGTAGTTGTAGCGGTATAAGAGGGTGTGTGAGTGAGTGAGTGTGTATGTGAGGGAGGGTGTGCAGGTGCGTGCGACTGTGTGTGTGGGGGAGGGTGTGTAGGTGCGTGCGTCTGTGTGTGTGGGAAGGGTGCGTATATGTGTATGTGTATGTGGAGGATGTGATATGAATATAATTAAGTTTGTATGAGGCTCTCTGTTTCGTCATAAGTCAGGTTTTGGAGCCATTTTTCAATTTTCAGTTTACACTCTTGTAACGAGAGCGGATATATATTTAATTTCTCATTAATTTTTTTATAGATAACAGGAATCAAACAGTTAGGTATAATGTCTTCTCGCAACAACTAGATTAACGCTCTCTGTCTGACATATTCTGTTAACTCTGCGTTTTAAAGAATTGAGATTAGGGTCATATTCAAGATCAGTATGCTTACGTAATAATGTGCTTATCAGAAATGCCATTAAAATAACATCCATTGTTCAAAAACTGATACACAAACAAAACAATGCATGTTATCTCCAACAAAGCAGAAGGTATGTACGTAGCCGCCCTTCAATATGAACTATCCGCCCGCTACGTTTAAGAAATATCGACCTCCTCAACTACCATGAACTCCTAGTACCAGAATCTAGTATTGAACATCGGGGCTTCAACATTGGGGTTTGAACATTTTACGTAGGTACCTACTACTACAATTAACCACTTCAATAGTAAGTTACACATGAAACTACGAAAACAGCCACCCGTGCTACTAATGTAATAAAATTCAAACTGGTTCAATTAACATGCGGCTGGTTGTACTGCCAATCTTTAATAATAAATATTTATTTTCCAAAAATACAAATAATTGTACGAGAACCGCAATTTGTTCCAGAAATTGGAAAAAGCTCCATCTATGTTCGCATATGGATAATACCCACGAAGCCCGCTGGCTACATCTGTAGTTTTTTCTGTGAAGGATCGTGACATACCCATCGCGCAAGCATAGATGGCGGTAAATGTGCAGTAAATTCAGCGGCAAAACCAGGAACTAATTTGACCACGAAATAGTTCCTTAGTCTGCCGGCTGTCGCTAGTTGTGGTGCTCCTAACTAATATTATAAATGTGAAAGAAAGTTTGTTTATTACGCTTTCACGCTAAAACGGCTCAACGGATTTGTATGAAATTTGGCACATGAGTAGACCATGACCTGGAGCAGGACATAAGCTACTTTTCATCCTGGATCGCAGACGAAGTCGCGGGCAACAGCTAGTTATTAATAAAAGAGACCGACCGCAGTTTTGGTTTTTGCTAGTTTCGACTAAAAATCAGGTCTCGCCCGCAGTTTCGGCTTGGGCTAAAAAGTGGCTTAATACCTATTCGGCTCGACCGAAGCATTGTCTGTAGTCATAGAAAACTGAAGACCGACTGCCACGATGGTCTGAGACTAATAAATAAGTAAGTAGTGGGTTCCATCCACAGCGTTCAATCCCCAGGTCGGTCATGGGTGCTTGTGGGTTGTGCATTTTAAGTGGTTATTGAAACATGGGATTTCTCAGAATAGAATAGAATACTCTTTATTATGTACTTACACCATATAAATTACAGATATAAATCTAGAAATTTTACAAAGGGTGACACAATGGGCGGTCTTATCACTAAGAGCGATCTTTTAAAGACAACCTTTGAATGGATTAGAAGCAGTTCGGAGACCAGATTATATGCCAGGTCAATGGCAATAGGATCGCCATACATTACAAGCCAGTTGCCAAATCAGCGCGATCGAAGTTTGTCCCACATTCCACGCGTGAATCACCTCATTTTCACCAGTTTTAAACATAAGTAACTGACAATAAGTAGTCACACAGACACTTGTGTCTACCCTTTCAGTAATAGGTACAATAGTGATGATAGTATGTTAACTAAAGAGTTTAAAAATAATCTGGATGTAGTCTGGGATTAATTCCAAAGCATTCGCAGCAGCATCGCATCGAGAGGCGAAGTTACAGGATGGCCCATGCCACCAAAGCACAACTATAAAGCAATGCCCTAGAAGGTTTAAAAGCCTCAAAAGTTTTCTTGGGTGCGTGAGTCCAGTCCTGTCCAGCCGATATATCTAAAAAAAAAACACTAAACGTAACAAGCTAAGGTAAGCAGAAAGTACAGGCATGATTGTTGGAGACAAAACGTAAAACGTTCGTATTTATCAGAAAGGCAATTCTCGTAATGTTAAGAACGTTCATAGTCATCTCAGTCTCTAATTTCCCTACATTTTTGACAAGTTATTGACACTGATTGTTGCTGAGATGAGATTGCGACTAGATTTTGAACGTTTTTAATTACGAGAATCGGCCTTCTATTCACATTTGAAGTTCGGCTTATATTATATTTCTGAAATAACAATCATGGTGTTTTTAATCTACTGTGGTAAGCGTGGTAATATTATTATAGTAGCCACAGAACCTAGTACCTAATACTAGCTATCTGGAATTTGATCAACAGCGGTCCACAAGCATGAGTAACACGATTGTTAACACCACTTAGCCTAGGCGTGCTCGGTGTTGAAAAACATTGTACCTACCTACTAGTTATACGTGGGAGGTAGGTAGATCGATCTACATACAAAGGGTACCAACTTATTCTATGTTACGTTACTAATTGAAACTTCCGTAGATAATACCTTCTCACGGCAGCTAGGAGGTACTTGACTAGCTAAAACGAGAGGATTCCAGAATGAAACTGTTTATATCCAACAGAGAACAAAATAGCAATGTAAAACCTACTGCTTTGATTCCGGAATCCTCTAGTTCTAGCTAAGTTTTTTGTTAGCCTATGTTGTATAAAATGGGCAATGTGTATGTGTATGCTGGGCAAAGCTCCCCTATTACCTTCCATATCTCTCTTTTATGTGCGATTTCTGGACGTGTTGGCCCGCCCCGCAAACATGATTAGATCGTCACTTCACCTTCGCCGCAGTCTACCATCACGGCGATGTTCTCCATCAGGCGTCCAGTGAGTGACAATATTTGCCCATCTCTCCGGGTGCATTCGTGCAACGTGGCCAGTCCATTCCCTCTTCCACCTGGCTGTTTTTTCTCCAACATCCGCTGCTTGTGTTATGGTGTTTAAAAAGTTTCAAAATCTTAAATTCACTGACAGACAACGAGCAGGCATTGGGTATACAAGAGTTCCCCAACGAACGAAGGACAAAACTAAGGAGTGATTTTTGAAATTTCGTCCCGTAAAGGAATTTAAAACGGGGTGAAAGTTTGTAATTTTATTTTTACCGATGGGAATTCCTTTCGGGCGCATTCACTGACAGACAACGCACACCGCTGGGTCGAAAAGCTCCAAGTTTTTTGCGAAAGTGAAGAAAATTAATTTTAAGAAATCCTTCCTTGGTGCTCCTAAGTAAGGATTTCTTAAAATTCATCACCTGAGAAGATTCAGTAGGACACGGTGGAGCATACGGTGGAGGTCTGCCCGTCTTGGGCGGAGCACCGCCGCGTCCTCGTGGCGGCGATCGGCGGCGGCGTACTCTCACGTCCGGCCCTGGTCCAGGCCATGGTACGGAGCGAGAGTGCATGGGAAGCCGTCACGTATGGACTGTATGAATGATGATATCGTAAGAAAGTGACTTCAGGTGACGACTAATAGAGAAGTATGGAACAAAAAGACATGTTGCGCAGACCACAAATAAATTGGGATAAAGGCAGGAGAATGATGGTTTTCTGTAAGGAGTAACAGATACTTAAGTTTTTGTTCATTTTTGTCTTTCAGTCGACGTGAAACGTCTGAACACAACAAAATGAATCAAAAGTGAAAGAAGAATTCATTAGTGAACCGATCCAATTTGATAGCTTTTTGTGTTGATTTTCGTTCTATAAACCGTTTGTTACGAACTGGTTTTTACCGTTGCAGGTGCAGTCACCAAATGAGATAAGTAACCAGGGTCGTCGAATATAGTTGAAGGTTAGTAAGAAACCGATGGATGTTTTCGAATGAAATTTTATTTTGTACTGTTTGTTTGTTTTCTATTAATTACATTAAATTTTATTCGAAAACATCCATCGGTTTCTTATTAAACTTCAACTATATCCGACGACCCTGGTTACTTATCTCCTTTGGTGACCGTACCTACCTAGAAATACCTATCTTTCTAAAAAACTAAATATTTAAGAAGGTAAGTAAATAATTATTGGTAAATAACAAAAAAATATGATTCCTTTCAACCGTTATTTTTATACGAGTTACTCACCTATATTGTTTACATAAAAGTTGAACCGTAATCTTAATGTTTTTTTAAAAGTCACTGCACTTTGGAAATCGGGATCCCCGGGGCCTAAAATTTCCACAGTCCCTGTGGCAGCACTACCTACCATCCTTATCGATACAAGCGACCTTTGTCTTAATAAAACACTATTATCAACAACCAGCTGCGCCCCCCGGTTTCACCCGCATAAGTCTCGATCCCGTGAGAATATCGGGATATAAAAGTACCTAGGTCATTGTCTAACCATGTGTCAAATTCCATCCAAATCCGTTCAGCCGTTTTAGCGTGAAAGCGTAACCAACAAACATACAAAAAACAAATCTTTTGATGGATGATGGACACTTTTCTATCAAATTAGAGTGTATCTACACCCCTACAATCAGAACAGAAAAAACTGGCGTCAGAAATGACAAGGTAGGTATAAATAATATGAAGATATCGGGGTAATCATATTTTTTTAACTTTTCTTAAAGTAAATTGACAGACTTATTAATTGACAATCTGCCGATCTGCAAATTATTATTCTTTTTTTTTCTGTTTGCATGGATAGATTGAGCTGATTTCGAAATGAAATGAAACAATCTTGACCAATTATGATTTAGATAATTTAAAAAACTGATAGTTTCTACACAGTCTCTTTATACTTGTTGTTATTACCTGTGAAACAACCAGTTTGACAACAGTCTCTTCGGGGCTGAGGCTTGCATTCGACGAGTACCGTCCATTATGTTTGTTACATGAAATCTTTTTTACTAGGCAGCACGATGACATCATCGAGCTTGGACAGTCATAGATTAAGTGAATATATTATACCTACAGAAGAGTATTTTGAAGCAAGTATAAAATTATACAGACCCGTTTAACAGCTTGGCTTTCAGAAAATTGAACGACATTCTGAAATCAGCCAAAATTCCACAATGTGGAAGCGAAAAAAGGGTCTCGCCTCAATAACCAGTGTGTTCTGCCCACAAAACGTATGGTGCCGAGACATGGACGCTCACGCAGGAGGCTTTGAACAGGGTGAGAGTGGCACAGAGCCATGAAGTTGTTCCATGCTTGGCATAAAGTTTATAGACCGAGTTCCAAACGTCGAAATCCGCAGACGTACGAAGGTTTCCGATATTGGAATACGAGTTATGGAACTCAAATGGAGTTGCGCAGGACACCTGGGAAGGCACAGTGATGATAGGTGGAGTAAGGCAGTGACCGAGTGGCGTCCAAGAACTGGAAGGCGAAATGTCGGTCGTTCAGCGGTGAGATGGGCGGACAACATTGTTACCATCGCGGGTAGAACCTGAATGAGGCTGGCACAGGGGCGTGGGGAATGGCACTTGAAAAGAGAGGTCTATGTTCAGCAGTGGGTAAAGTCAGGCATCCACAGCCCGACGTTACCCATTGATGAATGATGATGAAGTCTGTTTGTGTGTTTACCGTATTATGCCTGAAAATCAATTTGGCGCACTTACAGACCATAGCCTGGGTTAGGACTAAGAAACTTTTTGTCACGGTAGTACGCTCCAGTGGGATAACTTCCAACCTTCACGTCTGCGAAACGGCGGGCAAAAGCAAGTAGGTTATAAATCAAATAAGTAGTATGTGATTCAACTTTATTAAAAGAAAACAATACACAACAAGAAGAATAATTATACATAAATGTACCTATTAACGGTAATGAAGAAAATGTGTAGGCAGCATAATTATCTTTCCCCAAGCGAAAGAGGTTAAAAGCAACAACAGATAAGATTCGGCGAAACTCGACGTCGACGATGCGGTCATCCTTAATCTTTGACCCTAAAACATCTCGTAAGCGCAGTGGTGTTCGAGTACCGAGGTCCGAGGCTCATTCGCCACATACGAGTCGTGGTGATCAGTCATTTAGTATAGTTATTTATTTGCCATGAATATTTTATTCGTTTTAGCCGGTTTTCTGGCTATAGCGGGTGCCGTCGGCCATTCAACCAGCAAAGTCCTCTGCTACTACAACAGCAAGAGCTATGTCAGGGAATGTAAGTATATTTACTTTTGCTGAGCGATTTTTTTCATGTACTCACTTATTTAGCGAATTTTTATTTTGTTCGTTTGACGGTTTTGCAACTCTTCAAAGATCTTTTTTATAGATATTATGTTATGTTTAATTATTATTGGTTGGATAAGAGAGAAGTACCTTTTTACATCTCTGTGGGATTTCGCTAATTTAATGATTTTTTGACACCGATTTCCCTATCTTAGCGCTGATTTTTCCAAAGCCAGATAATTTCATACCGGGAATAATTTTGCATTTTTGACAGTTCCTAAATACAAAATCTGCCTGACGTAAATTTTATTCCACGAATAGAAATTATCTGTCGATTCAAAAATCAGCCCTCAATAGAATTAAATTTTGTAGACGTTTGATAGATTTCACTATGATAACCACTTTTTTAAACAATTTTCCAGTCTTAATTTAAGTTGCGTCCAACTAGATGTATAACCAGCTTTTATGTTGGTGTTCCCACTGCTGGGACACGTTATGATTTAGAATTATTTTCTACGTATCAATCCAAACAGGTACAAATAGGAATTTGTACTTGTTTGGTAACTGTTTTTGATGACAGTAATCATTTTAAACATTACTTTAACACTATGTTAGGTCTTAATAAATCCGTCGACCGATTTAAGCGTGAAAAGGAAACCTACAAGCTAACTACTGCTCATGTGTTTATAGTGAAAGGTTATCAGCGATCAGAAGGTAACTATTAAAACCGTAACAGCACAGTAGTGACGGTAGTTAGACTTATATAACCTCGATAAGAATAACAACATCATTAACTGAGCTACATTTCACTCTCATATCACACGACTTAATACATAACTATGTATTAATAATCCCAATTAATTTAATGTTTTATCGTGATTCTGTTTCTTCTGACTACGGCGCACGCAATTAACTTATTTAAAGGCTGACACAGACTTCGCCACAACACTGTAAATGTTCTTGTGTGTGGGAAGAAGGAAAAATATGATTATATAATCTAGCTGCGCCCGCGATTTAAAATTAGGGATATTAAGAATTCAGGAAAAAAATAGAATATTTTTCTTGCATGAAGATCTTGCGTACTAAACCCCATTAAATAACTAAACCCCATTAAATATAGACATACTTTATAGTAAAATACTTATCCGTTTTTTGATATAGTATTTATCATTATTTTGTATGGCCAAAAAAAAATCTTATACATATTTGGTTTTTGGAAGCCATTTTGAGAGTCGCATAAAAACGTTGTCACCACGAATGAGATCATAAGCCGTTGAGATGACCAATTTAATGCAACGAACAAGTCACACAAGCCCTTGACCTTGGTCCAGCAGGTTTTGAGGAAAATAAACAGCTTAAAATCATACGGACAAAAGTTAAACTGTTTTGTCTCAAAATAATTGGTATTGTTTGCGATATCTATACATATGCAATATATATTCCCAGTAACTTGGCTATGGAGGTCAGATCAGCTCAGGCAGTCGTTCCATGTAAAATACTGGTGTTCGTTGCGTCCGGTTAAACTGGAAGCCGACCCCAACATAGTTGGCAGCAGGAGATGATGATCTCCATAAAATATACCTAGTAGAAAGTGAGTCAGTGAAACTCACAGAAATCCCCATTTAAGTATCTTATTTTATCTTTTTCTGGGAAAAATACCTATTAACGCGATTGTGTAAACAAGCCGTTTTATTATCAACCTTTAACCTCAATGATAAGGGTATATTTCTACATACTTATAGGTACTTATTTCTACATTAGTTTGAAAAATAATAATGAGTAGTAGGAACAGTGCTGTTCTAAGCCGGCTTGGGATAAATTTTAATCAAAAATGAAAAACACGATCTCTTTTTTTCAGCTCAGGATTCAAAGTTGCGACTTAGAATTACATTAATCTATAGCAACTTTTTTACTTATTAGCCGGTCCCATTGTATGTAACAATATTTTGTTAATCAAATTTCTGCCATAAGATTTTCAGTTTTCAAACTAGGTAGGATTTATCGTACTAGCTGCCATTATAATTATAATATTCTTGTTAAAAAAAACTTATCGCTTTTAAGTAGGTAGGTGGTACAGTCAACGGCAAGACTCGATTCATATTTCAGTTTTTTTTTCAGAAGTTTTTCAGTTTTTCCAAAAGTAAAATTAACAGAAGTACATAAATTAAATGTTGAAACACAATACATCGAACCATTTTAAGACAATTTAGATGATGTGCAAAAGTTAGCAGCGTTTCTCGTCTTTGTTCGTTGGCCATACCTATATTGTACCTTATAAACAATGCAACGTATTCATTTAGATTTAAAAGTACAATTCCTTGGCTCCATCTGTATTCAAGGCATACATATGACCATCCAGTGATGACGAAGCTATTAATATGTATGCTCTTGTTCAGGTGTATAAATAGAACAAACCTTATGTACAATTTTAAGCCTACATACAGGTAAAAGTCATCCATGAATCAGAGCTTACAACACAAACAGGACAAAGACTTACTTTGTCCTGTTTTGTCACAGACACCTGCAGCTTGAACCTTACTCGAACATTTTATCGTTTTAGGAACTAGGTACCTACCTAAATAAATATCTCAATAATATAAATATAATATGTAATGTATATATATATTATAGTATATATTATGTGTATTTATAACCTATTTATGTATTTGTGTACCTAGTTTTAATAGTTTTGTTTTCATCATTGTTTTCTCAACCAAAGCACCGGCCATCTAATCTCTTCACCAGTCTTGGTTGGCCGGTAGATAAAGCCTAAGGCATGAACCCCGTCTTGTACCTATTTGTGTGCGAAAACTTTAAATAAATAAATAATGTGTTGCAGTGGCTAGCGAGGAACACGTAAATAAGGCTTTGTAACACAACATCCTTGCTCAAGTGGCTCGTAATGCATCGTATTTAGGTTTACCTTATCGCACTAGTGCGGTAATGTACAATTTAGGACAATGTAAGTTGAAAATACACGTGCAAAATGCATTACTGATTGTTACAAAATATTGGCCTGAAAAGAAAACAGCCCTATAGCAAAATTGATTACATTTCCAACCAGACCTATGTAAAATCGGGATCGCGGACAAAGTCCTCGGCAAAAAAGGGTTAGAGCATTACACGTATTAAAAATCAGGGTTTAGAGCTGGAATTACCATTTAGTTTTGTACAAAAAGAGGAAAAGGAAAATGCAAATAAATCCTACGCAATCGCAATAAATACTGGGTTAAAAGTGATGGTTTTATGTGTTTGTGCAATTTTTCTGTGGGAGTTTTTTGGCAATGAAACCACCCGCATAGGTACGAGGTAACTTTGACCAAATGTATAAAAATGCAAATGTGTATTGTATAAGTCACATTATCAGTGTTTTTATGGTTCGGGTGCAATTAATGATGAAGGTTCTCGAATCTCGAATAATGAAGTAGATGTGGGTTGTTTCGAGCATTGTACTTGTAATAGAAATACAGATGATTTGTTTATAATTAAAATTAAAATTATGCAATTTGAAAACATTGTAAAAGCCAATTATTTTAAAAGAGTTACCGTGCAGTTTCTTGCAGGCTCATCTCCATAGGAACCGTGCACCTAGCTTCTGACGTTTCATAAGTGCCCATGTAGGTTTATGTGAAATAAAATATTTTTTATTTGATTTAGATGCTCCTGCTATACCTGTAGTATTTGTCTGAGATAATCACGGACATTACTCACTTATATAAACAAACACAAACATATTCGAAGATATTTGACATTTACGAACCGCACTGGGAAGCGTGGTAGATCATGGCCCACGCCCTCTTACAAAGAGGAGGCCTGTGTCCCAGCAGTGGCAACATGTCTTCGAATTTCTGGTTCTAGGACATGCCGGTTTCCTCACGATGTTTTCCTTCACCGTTTTGAGAGCAGTGGTGATGAAATAAATAATTTACACAAAGTAAAGCGCCTGTCTGGGTTCGAACCTACGACCTACAACTCGTAAGTCGCGGCCGTTACCACTGGGCCACCACTCCAGGTTTACATAATATATTGTGATTATATTACCCGGGTCACATTGCAATTGGTCACACGTTAATAAGTATGTAGGTTTATTCTAATATTCTAGAAAAGATTCTTAAATCTTACTCAGGTAGCCTGAAAAAGATGTATATTCTTGTAACGCGTGATCCATATTGTGTATTATTATTTATTATAAGCCTGTTTTGTCCCACTGCAGGAAAAAGGCCTTCTTTCCGTCTTTCTACTTATCCCGGTCTACTGCGATATATTAATATAATATAATTTATATAATTATTAATTGTTTAATATATAATTTAGGTTAATCCTCCAGCTCATCCCGCCATCTCTTTCTGGGCCTTCCGGGCTGTCGTTTCCTGCCAATAGCATAATGTTCAGTACCAATTAAATTAATTCTTGCTAATGTATATATCTTTTTATAAGTAATTATGTAATGAATGTATATAAAATACTAGCTGCGCCCCGCGGTTTCACCCGCATAAGTTTCCATCCCGTGGGATACCGGGATAAAAAGTCCTATATGTTAACCCCGGTTATAAACCATCTGTATGCCAAATTTCATCCAAATCGGTTCAGTAGTTTTTGCGTGAAGGAGTAACAAACATCCATCCATCCATACAAACATTCACGTTTATAATATAGTAGGATAGGATTGTAAAACATTTTAAAACAGTAACAGTCGAGTTTCTTGCCCATTCTTCTCCATATAAAGCTTCCTTTTGGAAGGGGCGACTAAAATCAGTTCTATTTTAATGTCAATGTTGACGTTCAAAAGTGCCTTTTATGTGCCTATTTGAAATAAATGTTTTGACTTTGACTTTTAGACTGATTCTACCTCTATCTATACATATCATTGAATCCAATTGAAGTTATTTACACGTAAACAAATAACATCTTAACACTTCTACCTGCTACTACTGCCTACTACCTATATTGAAAAAATCATAATCAGTTATAGTCAGTAGCTGTAGCGCAAACTGAAAAAAAAAGTATCTTTTAAAAAACCGCGTATTTATTTGTACACATATTTGATAACTAAATTGAGAACGCAGGATACTTTCTTTTGTAATAGTTAAATTTTTCATTTTAATTTCAATTACTTATCTTGTAAATGCTTACAAAGCCACAGGACAGCATTGTGTCCTTCTACGTAATATTGTAACTAAGCTTTGTATGGTGACTTAAGAATAACTAAAATGTTTGTAGGTACATATAGTCGACCACATAATTGAGTTTACTGGTAAGGTTTAGTCATTTGGACGTCACAAATCATCCAGCCGACCAGCCGGTCGATTCTGTAAAAATCTCACCGTGAAAACTCAAGTGAAGTGAGCTTGATGTGAGTTGTCAGTAGTGTCAATCCCTAGCATTATTTGGAATGACAGCTCACTCCACGCTCACTTCACCTAAGTTTTCACGGTGAGATGGTTACAGAATCGCACTGCTGTAATCTCATCGTGAAAACTTGGGTGAAGTGAGCTTAGAGTGTCAATATAATAGTCAATAGTGTCAATCCCTTAGCATTACTTGGAATGATAGCTCACTCCACGCTCACTTCACCTAAGTTTTCACGGTGAGATGGTTACAGAATCGCACTGCTGTCAAGTGATTTGACGCTAAGGAACCTAGGGAAGATTCCATAGCATCAAAAAGGATGACAGTTTAGTTTGGTGGTAACAGAGATTATTACAGAATAGCAAGTTTCAAGTTTGTGAAGTTTTTTTTTAACTAATAGCGATTGTTGTCAAAAATGGCAAGGGAATTACGAGCTTGACTATACAACAGCAACACAACAACAGAGGAAGGTCGAGCAAACAAGGTCTTTTCTAAGAATTTTTTTTTTGTATTCGTGTTACCTTGATTTCGTTAGGTATAAACCAAAACAGTCATTTATATTCGATTCAACCTTTAATTTAAATTCATGATGACTGTGATCGTAATAATTTATTATACTGAGGTGTAGGTAATGAACAAAAACTGATTATATATTTATAGTTAAAATGTGTAGATCAAAATGTTTTTGACCCCAAAATTATCGAGACCTTGTAAAAGAATATCCGTGTATACTTAAAAATATTCGTGTCTACTTAGATACAAGACATTTGTTTTCGAAATGATAACTTTTGAGTAACCCTAACGCTGACAACGCTCACTGAAACTTTCGATAAGCTTGCGTAGGTAATAGTTAGGTAATGAGTGACAGACGAAGATAACAGCCAGTAAAGACAATCACTTCCACGCAACCCAGAGTACGACCCGAGTATCAAGTGTGTCAACAAGAGGGCACACGATAACGCCTTCGACAAACAATGTTATTCTAGAAATACTCGGAATCGATCAAACATTTGATTTAGCTCGTGAAATAATAGGCACGAAACTGGCCAAAGTACACTTAATAATGCATACCAGTTTCCTTATTTTTTTGTGTTGATTCAGCCTCTCTCGTGACCTTGTGACGTGAGCTGAATAAAAAGAGTTATCGTAGGCACTGATCAATTTATCATTTAGGTCTTGCTTTGTTACCTTGTTGGCTACTGAGATGAATCTTTTTGTGACGTCATCAAGTAGGCAGGTAGCAAATTAATGATTCGTAAAGATCTTGTCGTGGGAATGGACACCACTTTTCTTGGCTCGTCTTGTTTAGTTCGTAGCATGGTATAAGCAGCAGATGTCATCATCATTCATTCACTTTTCTATGAATAAGTATTTTCCATAAGCAGTCATTATAAATCAGTGGGGTAATTTCGTAACACACTAACAGTAGCAATGGCTATCATTTTGACAGTTCAGCAGCAGTTGTTGAGCAGCCTCATTTTTCGTACAAAGAAGAAATAAATATCCTCGCTAGAATACGTTTTTAATTTCGATCATAAATAAAAATAACACGATACGCGTCGAGTAGGATTCGTTTGCAAACGTATCGTGTTTCGAAAAAAATCAATACCTAAATGTACGTTTTAAATGGTAATATCGGCACCAAGTCAAATCGTTGTTAAAAACTAAGATAATTATTGAAATGATCGACAGATCTAAGTTTTAGCGTTATACATATAAGAATAAATGGTAGTATATTAGTGTTAGGTTACTACCAGAGACAAAAAACTACGAAATATCTGAAAATCCGGTCCTAGGCTCCACAATGACGATCGTAAGACTTCTCGCTGGCTGGAATCCGAATCTTCCCAAATTGGAAGCTTTAAGCTCGCTAAGCAGGAAACGTGAAGTAAAGGCGTTTGGAGGAGCCGAATTAAGATCGGCCTATAATCTTCGGACGAATCCAAAGCAAATAACGTAAAATGATAATCCGAGATGCAGGCAGAATGTTTTATAACCAAGTAGCTGAAGATAAATTGGACGTAGTTAAACAGAAGGGACTCAACCCACAAAAAGTAATTTTGAGTTATCGAGGTTTTAAGTTTAGGTGTGTATTGCTGCAATGATGTTGTATATGGAATATTTTGAAATGTTGTCACTTCTGCCCATAAGTATTGGTATATTTGCCCAAATATACCAATATTTTTATGAGTCAAGTTGTATTACATAGACTAACGCAATTTTCGAGTTATAGGGAAGAATGTGGGTTGAGTCCTTTCTGCGTCACTACGACCAATTTTAATGTAGCATTTGCTAATGCTGCAATATGAAGCAATGGAATCGCAATGTCTTTTAAAATGATTCAGATTGAGATTGATAGTGTGTTACGAAATCAGGGTGCTGTTCGCGTCGTCGGAATGGACACCACTTTTCATGGTTCGTCTTGTTGAGTTCGTAGGATGGTACTATAAGCAACAGATGCCACACCACTTCATTTGCTTTTGATTTGAATACGTAGTTACCCTTTAGGGGGGAGCGCCAAGGTAGCCTACATAACATACATACAAAATGAGCCTATAATGTTCCCACTGCTGGGACACAGGCCAAGGTAGCCTGCGAAATTCAAATTTTGTTCTTCTTAATTGACATTTCATGAAATAGTCATTTAATAGGGTAATATGAACTTAGATGATTGTATTGATAATTTTAATTAAGTATTATAATTTAAATACATATTTGTTACAGTCGCGAATCATATTTTTGGTTCAACATACAACCTTTTGAATTTCGTGGGCTACCTGGGCGCTTCTCAAAAATCAGATTCCAGCAGAAGCTTGGTTTAAAATTAACTGGCATAAAAATAATTTTATTCGTACTCAAACCTAAACCTAGCGTGATTGAAAAAAAATTTAAAAAAAAAAATCTTGAGAAGAAAAAAATACCTCCGTTCGGCACAATTTCACTAAGGAAATATTTTTCTTTATCTCCTTTCAACAATATTTTTTATTGCATTGATCAGTCCTGTCGGTTACTTTTAAATGGAAACAAATGAAGCCCAGACAGAATTGACCAAATAAATGTAACGTCGGAAATACAAGCATTCCTATTTCCCTGTTCCTATTAGAAGGAGAGAACAAAAGCAGTCCACTTTGATGAAATTCCATATTTTTCTTTGAATTCCCAGAATTACCGACGGCTACCATTTGTAACTCACGTATTTTACGTTAATTTTGTTGGTTGTCGTTTCCTATCAAGCTTTTGTTTATAACCCGGAGTACGTCATTGATAATTATTATCCTTACTATAAAAACTCGGGCACAATTTAATGGTCATAATTTGCCTCTGCTTTATCTAATTTACTAGCTTCTGCCCGCGACTTCGTCCGCGGGAAACTTCTAGTTCCCCCGACCAACCCCGTCGGTTCGCATCGCATGCCCACGCTATTACCCTACTTCATTTTCGCTTAGCGTTCTTTCTGATTTTTTCGTTTTGCTCGGCTCCTTATGGTCCTACCGTCATGTTAAGTAGCCTATAGCCTTCCTCAAGAATTGGGCTATCAATGGCAAAAATAATCTTTCAAATCGGACCGGTAGGTAGTTCCAGAGATTAGCGTTCGAACAAACAAACAAACTCTTCAAATTTATTAGAATTAGTATAGATTTATAAAGACTATCGGTTAAACAAAAGGCGAAATATCATTGTTTGTTGAGGTCGTCGAGTCCATGTCCTCACGTTTACTTAAACATGAATTAGTGATTATCGTATTTGGCGTGTCACGAGGCTCAGCTAGCAAACACGATATTGACTCTATCTCTACATATATGCATATGTAGCTCTGTCAAATACATAACTGGGTATTACCCGTATTAGCGACACAAACAATTTATCAATTGCTTGTCTGACTAGCGACCTTTGCCTGAGAGGTAATAATAGAAACGAGTTTAAAGATTTATATGACTCTTTTCTAACCAGATTTTTCTCGTGCCATATATGGCGGCAGGTGCTTTACTTGTCACCACTGCTCTCAAAACGGTGAAGGAAAACATCGTGAGGAAACCGGCATGTCCTTGAACAAAAAAATCGAAGCATTTGACAATTACCAACCCGCATTGGGCCGCGCATTGGTAGATTACAGCCCAGTACCTCTCACTGGGAGAAGGCCTGTCCCAGCAGTTATGCATTATATGGTGGAGCGTAGACTCAAGACAATGTAGGCATACAGCCCCAGCGTTGAAACTTTACTACTAAAAAAGCTGTTCCAATTCCGGTCAAAATGTATGCAACAGATAATTTAAAAAAATAACCTACTAAAGGTTTCAGAAAAAAAAATCGGAGGCGTTCAGAATCATGTACTGACAGATTGCGCGGGGATGTCCCTGCCACCCTGTATACAAAACTGTCTCATAATAAATTATGAAAATGTACCGAATAACCCTATTTTGACACAAGACAAATGCTGTAAGTGTTGAATAAATAACTAGAAATTCTAAGAAACTAAGTAGCTTTGTTGATCTTTAGCCTTGCTATATTTACTAGGTAACCCTGTAAGATGTAGGTATTACTCATCCGACGCTAACAAGATCGTAGGTAATTGAGCACAATAGTTACGTACAGTCAGCCTCAAAAATATGTTTGTATTCATCGAGAAGTATTCAGATTATTATCAACATCGGTTCCATATTGTATCAATGTGTAGCTATAATGAAGTACCCAATGTGGAGTATGTTATGTGGCTACACGTTGATACGATATTCTGGAACAAAGGTTGTAGACAACTAAATTCAGTTCTTGTCGATGTATAAATACGTCGTCTATTTGAGGCTGACTGTACCTACTTGTTTTACTTCTTGCGAGAGAAACATGAGTCAAGGAGGAAAGTGTCATTTTATTTTATTTAATAATTCTTCAGTCAGAGAGGGTAGAGTTACTGAGGTACAGAGGGGCAATTGAGTAACACACTATCAGTAGCAATAGCTTTCATCTTGACAGTTCAACAACATTCATTGCGTTATTTACGTTGTTGATCAAATAAAATTTCGAACATAAGAAGCAATGGATTAGCAGTATTCTTCAAAATGATTCGAATCGAGATCGATAGTGTGTTACGCAATTAGGGTGCTGGGTTGCCAGGCAGGCAATTAGAACACATCTTTATTGATACAATATTAATTGGCAAAATGAAGACTAATTGGTAGGTATAGAAAAAGCTTTTAAACGATAATATGATTATTTTACATTATTGTCATCATGACTCAAAATAGCAATTTTCCTACTTGGATACTATATTTCTTTAGTTTTTTCCCATTTATTTTGTTTTTTGATTAAAATAAATTCGACGGCCGAACAAATGAGAAAACAAATCTCACTAGTTCGACGATCGAACTAATAAATCGAACTAGTGAGAACAAACGATTGTGCTAACCCTCGTGGTTGGTGTGTTGATCACGTCATTTCGCTAGATACGAGTACGTGCCAGACGTTAAGTGGTTAATGTTACGGAAACAATGGAATTGAGTGTGCTTAGTTATACTAGAGATATGGTCATCTAAGAATAACGCCCACCTGCGGTTTTGCGTGCCTTTATTCATATTAGTCGAACGTTAAACAATGCTCTGAAAGATGATGTAATCGAGTAGGTATTGATTCAACTTCACTTATTAATATTGCAACCTTTAATATACATTAGTTTATCTCACTTTTACCTCAATTTCGACAGTTTAACGAACAATGGCTCACGACGTGCAATATTATTAATTTATTGGTATTATCAACCAAAAACAGTGAATGTAATTATTCTTTGTTTAATATGTCGTAAGTATATTATACGAAATCAGTACGAGACGGCCGAGACTTACGAGTTGTAGGTCGTAGGTTCGAACCCAGGCAGGCACTTTACTTTGTGTAAATTATTTCATCACCACTGCTCTCAAAACGGTGAAGGAAAACATCGTGAGGAAATTGGCACGTCCAAGAACCAAGTATTCGAAGACATGTGACATCCACCAACCCGCACCAGGCCCGCGTGGTGGATTACAGCCCAGTCCCTCCAGGCCTTTGTCCCAGCAGTTGGAACATTATAGGCTGCTATTACGTATACGAAATATTAAACAAAACAAGAATATTTTCCTCAATAAAAGTCTGCTGGTTAAATACTTAAAAGGATTATTTAATTTATTGTTGACAGTCAAAGTAAAGTCAAAGACCAATTCAGGAGGTGACCCTGACTCAATTGAGAGCTCTCGTAATAGCAGATAATAGCCGATACGTCGCGTTGATAATAGATTAATAGCCCCCTTATTTACAGTATAAAGTCCGTAGTGTTGTAACGGACATGAGTACAACATCGTTGAAGAGTTGCGAAACTACCGTCTGAATGTTTGTCACATCGGAAATTATACAGGGTCAAAGTAAATAAGCTAGTGAAACTTCGCAGACGTGATGGGTTATATCTAAACAAGATAAAACAATAAAAAAATAATCTCAATTAAAATCAGCCAACACTTGTTTTTTAGTTCGATAGCCATTACTTCTGCGGAGTTTCGCTAGCTAATTTAATTTTACCCTGTATATTTAGCTACCTACCCACACACATATATAACCACATTTAATCCGAGTCGTCAGACAAGTCAATTTCAAGTGACTACGCCCACGGCAGGATACGCAATACAGTACTTAACAAATGCAAATTAGGATTTTGTGCGGACATTTATATTTTGTTGACCTTTATACAATGTTGCGAAAGGCTTTACAAAATTGAGAATACAGTCATCGCCACCTCCCAGGGACGTCCCGGTACAAAGGGTTTAGCCGTCCTTCCATAAGCAAACTGCCCCCGATAGGAACCTATATCGTAACCTATGTTATATTGTAGAGGGTACTAATAGTAGTTCATCGCGTAGATATTAGCTCTATATCTTAAGTAATTGAGGAGCTATTTGAAAAAAAGTGTCCGGAGACGACTTTTTTTCAAAGTGATATATCTCTGTTGATTTCAAAGCTAGAAAAATAAAACCAATTCCAGTGTTTATGGTACACTTTACAGTTTATTTTATATAAATTTTCATGAGCCAAGCTTAAATAAAAATATTAAAAAAATGCAAACAATTTTTTTTTTATTGATTTCTATCAGATCGAATTGAATTACCACTTTGAAAAAAATATATAATAATTGTCTATACCTTGCCTAACAGCATGCCAAGTTTCATTAAAATCCATAAGGTGCAACATGATGAAAAAAATAAATAAAAGTAAGTGGACCACCTTATGACCACTTTGTTGATGCTTTTAACTTTTAATTTTTCAATTATCTAGTATTTAATTAAATCGTATTACATATTTGATTTTTCAATATTGAGCATGAAAGGTTTAAAAGAAAACGGAAGGATATTTTCTTAGTAATACTTAAATCCATATTAATAAAAAATAGCTTTTATTATAGCTCAAGTGGCTTCCCATACGTCTTCGCCGGAATTCTCATATCTTATTTCAGCTCTACAGTATCTTGTTTAATCCTAAAACCCCCTCTTATCTTAAAGAACGTTTCAAGTTCCTTCATGACACACATAATAGATATCTGAGGTCATCGGAAAACCTGAGACTAGAGATGCCGATGCATTCCACCAGTTTCTTTGACAAATCTTTCACTGTTCAAGCGGTACGGTTATGGAATGACTTGCCCGTGTCGGTGAGGCGTGCTCAATCTCTGTCCACTTTCAAAATTATGATCAAAAAGCACTTCCTCTCTCCTTAAACATCATCATTATTATTATTATTTATTATTATTATTATTTTGTTTTTTGCTCTTGTTTCATGTCTATTATTGTATGTATATATTTATTGTATAATGTAATTGGTACACCACAGACTACCTACCATTTTTGCCTCTCTTTAATTTTAATCCATCCAAAGGTTGTCTTTAAAAGATCGCTCTAAGCGATAAGACCGCCCATTGTGTCACCCTTTGTAAAAATTTTGTATATTTATGTTTTATAATTTGTATGGTGTACAATAAAGAGTATTCTATTCTATTCTATTCTATTCTATTAGTCATCGTCACTATTTTCATTAATTACAACGTGATCTTTATTTATAGAAAAAACACTGGATAATATTTCTGCTGGGCGAACTATATGCGATTTATATCTTGCATTTGATAAATAATATATAATTGCTGCCACGTGAGAGCAACACCCAACTGTTCGATTTCCATTTGCACAGTTACAGCAATAACGCTGAATATCTTCGTGGCTATAAAAGTAGATCGACAAAATATTGTGATAGGCTAAAGACACCACAAAACCTACAGATGTTACATTGACTACAACCCCAATGGAAAAAGCCACGAAGATATTCAGCGTTATTGCTGTAACTGTGCAAATGGAAATCGAACAGTTGGGTGTTGCTATCACGTGGCAGCAATTATATATTATTTATCAAATGCAAGATATAAATCGCATATAGTTCGCCCAGCAGAAATATTATCCAGTGTTTTATCTATAAATAAAGATCACGTTGTAATTAATGAAAATAGTGACGATGACTAATAAAAGCTATTTTTTATTAATATGGATTTAACTATTATATTACTGAGAAAATATCCTTCCGTTTTCTTTTAAACCTTTCATGCCCAATATTGAAAAATCAAATATGTAATACGATTTAATTAAATACTAGATAATTGAAAAATTAAAAGTTAAAAGCATCAACAAAGTGGTCATAAGGTGGTCCACTTACTTTTTTTTTTTTTTTTCATCATGTTGCACCTTATGGATTTTAATGAAACTTGGCATGCTGTTAGGCAAGGTATAGACAATTATTATATATTTTTTTCAAAGTGGTAATTCAATTCGATCTGATAGAAATCAATAAAAAAAAAAATTATTTGCATTTTTTTAATATTTTTATTTAAGCTTGGCTCATGAAAATTTATATAAAATAAACTGTAAAGTGTACCATAAACACTGGAATTGGTTTTATTTTTCTAGCTTTGAAATCAACAGAGATATATCACTTTGAAAAAAAGTCGTCTCCGGACACTTTTTTTCAAATAGCTCCTCAATTACCTAAGATATAGAGCTAATATCTACGCGATGAACTACTATTAGTACCCTCTACAATATAACATAGGTTACGATATAGGTTCCTATCGGGGGCAGTTTGCTTATGGAAGGACGGCTAAACCCTTTGTACCGCTTGTGGTACACATGTGTACCAGCTCGTCCCAATGAAGTTAAAAGGACGTGTGTCCTTTTACCACTTCTCTTATTTTGAGAAGGAGGAATGAAAAATAAAGAATATTGCGGTCTATGTTAGATCTCAACTCTTCGTGAGATACATTGTAAACATGTCAATTCAGTCGAAGGATGCATTTATCCAGCTCAAGCGCGTATGCTGCCTTTGGACCTGGACCCGGCCCTGTCCTTCTGCACCCACCTGATGTACGGATTCGCCGGCGTCCAGCCCGATACCTACAAGATGGTGCCGCTGAACGAAAACCTGGATGTAGACCGCTCCCACGCCAACTACCGCGCCATCACTAACTTCAAGACCAAGTACCCGGCTCTGAAGGTCCTGCTGTCCGTCGGAGGAGACGTCGACACTGAAGAGGCAAATAAGTACAACCTCCTGGTAAGTCCAGCTGTTCCGTAAAAAGAGATTACCATTTGTCAGAAAGTAGACCTCGCTCCACCTAAGTAATGTTGACTGTGTCTAATAATAGCTTTATAATTGCTCGAACAAGGTAGGCCTTCATTTATGAACACAATTCATATAATATTATTATAATTACGAGCAAAACCAGATAATATCTTTGAATGTGTTTAGATCCATCCGTAGGCACGAATATAATTTATGGCAATTCGCTAAACACGGATTCAGTCAAACAAAAAGTAACACACTGATTATAGTTTCGTGGTTGTGTATTCAATAATACATTTGATGTCTACGTACACACATGATTGAGTTTTGTTGGAGGCAGCGTCAGATTATGCAAATTAACGTTACAAATTAAATGAGTCTGTATTCTGAAATTGTATTATAATAGCGGAATAGGTATGAAGATGAATTAATACGTATTCAAGTAGAACCAAATCAATTAATCTTAATTGAATATGCGTTTATAATAGATACGACATTGTGTTCATACTTTTTTTTTTTTTTTTTTGGGATGGGAAATCATCAAATGACTCCTCCCGCTCTGGGTGGAGCGGAAGGGAGTGTCAGACTCTTACTGACTAAAACCCACCCATGTTCCTTCCTTCGCCCTTTATGTTCCGGGGCAGCGGTAACCCTTTCGGACAATCCCGCTGCCCATTGTGTTCATACTCGCTTAGTGTTAAAATTAAACATTTATATTCATCTAAACCTTATCCTCATCCGTAAGTAAGGTGAATATCATTTATATTTTAGTGATTATCAACCACTGTAAGACCGTTTGCATGTTTGTAAGCGCTCAACGGTTTTCACGATTATATTTACTGTCGTTTTGAGTGCATTTTTCTTATAAACCGGTGGGGTTCTTAGGATATTTAAGATGTTAATAATTAGCAAGATAAAGAATATTAATTTGTACACTTTCCCTTCAAAGTTGGAGTCCCCGCAAGCCCGTACTGCGTTTGTCAACTCTGGAGTGTTGTTGGCTGAGCAACATGGTTTTGACGGCATCGACCTCGCCTGGCAGTTCGCCAAGTACAAGCCCAAGAAGATCCGCTCCACCTGGGGTGAGAACCTTCAACGTGTAATACTTAGTATACAAAGACTGACATCGCTAGCGATAAATCGACAGTCAAAATCTTTGTGCGAAAGTGAGATTTTGAAATCGCTAGCGAGTCGCCCAGTCTTCTTACAGTTAATTTACCTCTGACAGCAGCAAGCCAACAGCAACCTTATAGTAACGAAGATAAAGATCACTGTGATTTTGACAGTTTTGTCAGTGGTAGCAACCCGACATCAACCTTTTAAATCGAGAAGTAATGCAAAAATAATAGAAAATACGTGCAGGAAATGAAATATATAATAGTAAATTATACAACTATTAACACTAGGTGGAACGAATGGGAATAGTATATCTTAATTTTGAAGACGTCATATTTTGGAAATCCATCTGTCAGCTGTGTGTTTGTTAGCACTGCTCTTGTTTAACTTAACTTAGTTGTAGATTCTTAGTTAGCGTTATCATAACCAATGTATTATTCGTTCAGGATCCATCTGGCACGGCATCAAGAAGACCTTCGGCACCACCCCCGTCGATGAGAAGGAGGCTGAGCACCGTGAGGGTTTCACCGCCTTGGTCCGTGAGATGAAGCAAGCTTTGAACGTCAAACCTAACATGCAACTGGCCATCACTGTCCTCCCCAATGTCAATTCCTCTAGTAAGTTTTTAACCTCCGACGTATAAAGGTGTGGTATATGTTTGACGGGTATGTCTTCCTGCGTATCTGTGGCATCGTAGCTCAAACACGCGGAGTAAAGTTACTCCAATATCCAGCTTTGGTTTAACAATAAATTTTTCGACGTTTAAGTTTGGCATAGCCAACCAAGCCTATTAATAAGTGGATTTATCTTCAGCTGGCAAAAAGACCTCATAGAAAGAATTAGGAATAGCTTTTTTAACATTATAATATTATTTTTTTTATGTGGTATTCGATCAATAGTCTACTACCTACCTTGGCTGTGTAATGCATCAATTCTTTGGTAATGATGAAATTCCTATAATGATTCTCTGGATACGTTAGGTCTTAAAAGGAGACGCGTAATAAGGTAGATTAAAATAGGTATGGTTAAAGTAATGTATGTTTATAAGGATATCAATACGACCTCGTGGTGTAGTAGTGATCATATGGCCTTTTATCGTGATTATTCTATTATGTGCACCCACGGCATTATCCGTATGTGAATCACAAGACCTTACAGTCACCTTTAAGTATCCGTATATTATATGTATAGTCCGTGATCCCGATTTATTTACCTACCAAGTTCAGACAGTGGTACTACAGTTTACAATATAATGTCTTCTTTTTTGCACCAGTTTACTACGACGTCCCTGCCATCATCAACCTGGTTGACATCGTGAACCTTGGCGCCTTTGACTTCGAGACCCCCGAGCGTAACCCCAAGGAGGCTGACTACACCACTCCCCTGTACACCCCCCAGAACCGTAACCCCCTGCTCAACGCTGATGCTGTCGTCACCTACTGGTCAGTTTCTTATGAACCTTTTTTGAACTCGTTTAATATACACTGGATCTACGAAACTTTGGTTGGTTTTGCATGTCCCGAAACGGCAGTGATAAATAAATTGTCCCAAAAAGCTGATCAGCTACTCCCTTGATGATCTGAATAACGCTTCAGACGCCGCAATAACTGTGGCCACCTATTGAGCCCAAACCCAAACATACTAAGAAACATAGGTGTACCGTCGAAATGTTAGCTAGAATTTTCCAATTTGGTCAATGTTATTATTTGTGAACAGGCTCCAAGGCGGTGCCCCTGCCCAGAAGCTCGTCCTGGCTATCCCGACTGCTGCCCGCACATGGAAGCTGGACGCTGAGAGCGAGATCGCTGGTGTTCCTCCCCTACACGCTGATGGCCCCGGTGAAGCTGGTATGTCATGATCATTTACACTTTACTCTTCATGCGTACACGATGAGTACAGCGGGACATTGAGTTTCAGAAAAAGACTACCACATTGGTGCAACGGATAAAGGTGATGCTGTATAAAGCCAGTTCAGCTGTGCCTACTGGATATCGTTATCTAGAAATCGAATTGGGCCCTATATGGTCCTAAACATCAGTACATCAGTCAAATCTGTAGATATTTTTAGTCTCTTCTTTGCCCAGAAGGCCAATTCTCGTAATTTAAAACGTTCAAAATCTAGTCGCAGTCTCATAACGGAGACAAAAAAATGTCAAAAACATGAAAACATGTAGGGAAATTAGAGGTATTTTTGACAGATTGAGGCTGAGATCAGACTGTGAACGTTCTTAAAATTACGAGAATTGCCCCTCAGATATAATAAATTATTGTCACCTTGTTGTACAGTCACCAAAGGAGATAAGTAACCAGGATCGTCGGATATATGTAGTTGAAGTTTAGTAAGAAAGCGATGGAAAAGTTTGATAAATTAACTGTTTGTATTAATTAAATAAAATTTTATCCGAAAACATCAATCAGTTTCTTACTAAACTTCAACTATATCCGACGACCCTGGTTAGTTATCGCCTTTGGTGACCGTACACACTGTAGTACGTAAAGCATTTATAAAAAGTTTTTCAAACATTGGCAGACGGCGCTTTTAAAAAAGAAATTCTTTAGCTTTGGATTTCTGTTTCTTTTCGCAATCCATGTTAACGAGTCAGCCGATTCATTCTGTAAAAATAGCACCGTGAAAACTTGGGTGAAGTGAGCGTGAGCTGTCAATCTCTAGATTCCAGCAGGTCTATTCTGTACAAATCTCATCTAGGTGAAGTGAGCTGTCAATAGTGTCAATCCCTAGCATAAGTTAGAATGACAGCTCACTTTAAGCTCACTTCACCTACGTTTTCACGGTAAGATTTGTGCATAATAGCTCGGCTTAGCGTAGGATGACAGCAGTGCGATTCTGTAACCAGCTCACATTGAAAACTTAGGTGAAGTGAGCGTAGAGTGAGCTGTCATTCCAACGAATGCTAGGGATTGACACTATTGACAGCTCACTTCACCTAACTGTTCACAGTGAGACAGTTTACTTGAAGTTCACTTCACCTAAGTGGTCAAGGTGACACGTTTACAAAATAGATCGACTGTTTTTATAATAACAGCAAATACCTATTGTTTTGTTTTATTAACATCACCTGAAGCCTTTCACTTGGTGCGTCACACAGGATTGTTGCGCTTTGTGAACGACACAAATTATTATATAATACTTAAATAGGAACTTATACTTCTTGGTGAAATCCTCATATTTTGCGTAATTGCTAAGTACAACAAACAAAATGAATATAAATAATACGTTACCATGGAGCGCATTTAGCAATACCTAGGCACTGTCTCGTTAATAAAGTGTGAATGCCTTGTGGTAATTCTTTTTAGAAAGTTGATTCCGGTTTCGAAAAAAAACTGTGCTCGCAATCATTATTTAAATGATGAATATTCATAATGTCAAGATTAGCTAACCATGTCTTACCATCTCAATTTGTTACGTATTGTAATGCTAATTATATTTTGGGTTATTATAACCCCAACAAACATTGAGTGAAATAACCTCTTCGATGACGGTTGCAAGATGAAATACGGAAGCAACTGCTACTTTTAATATTTTATTTTATTTATTTTATCAAAATAAAATGGTTTTGGACTCGTTCCTAAACGATTGGACGAAGAAAGCACTGCACAAGGAAAGGTGGAAGAATATGGGAAGGCTTTTGCCCAACAGTGGGATAAAATAGGCTAACAGAAAAAAAAAGTTGTTCAGAAGACTGATTCAAGTCATTTTCATTATTCCTTTCCTTTTGTCTGAAATAATTGACAAAAATGTCTTTTTTTAAATATTGTTTTAATAAATAAATAAAGATGATTCCACAAAAGCAAATTTGTCTGTTCTTGTTTCTAGGTCCTTACACCAAAACAGAGGGTATCTTGAGTTACCCTGAGGTCTGCGCCAAGCTGATCAACCCCAACCACCAGAAGGGAATGCGTCCCCACCTAAGGAAGGTTACCGACCCCAGCAAGCGCTTCGGTATGTGAATAATCATGAAAGCGAAAGTGTCTGTACATAAAAATGTTGCTTGCCACTAGTAAAAAAGGCTGAAGCTTTGTCTCCCTAAGAAAGCGGACATCGGTCACATAATAACGCCTGTTCAAATACGGAGTGTGTTTTGACACATTTAAATGTCAAATGTTGGTGAAAATTACTGATGACGGCTGTTATAATATGATGGCACCGCTTTTGCAGGAAACCTTTGCTTTACTGATGTGTGTGTAGGTTGGATTTTAGGTCTACCGACTGCTCTCACACATCTGCTCAAATTGTCCCTTAAGTAAGAAAACTTATTGCGACAAACCTGTCATGTGTCGATGGAAAAGATGGAAAATGATGACTTGTTACTTGCCTAAAAATAACAGTGTTAACTTAAACTCTGATTTTCAATTTGCTAGACCAAAATGACAGCTGCGATCATTATTACATTAGGGCCGGTTGTTTCGAACGGTTGATGAACGTAACATACGTACGTCAAATAATAACGATTACGTACTCGTTATTATTGGACGTACGGCAAGGTCATAATTTTGTAATTGTAATTTTAAACAACGCTTTTTGGGTTTGACGATAGTTAGCGCCATTTTTTACTTTGACGCGTGCGTCAAGTGGACGTGAAACAACCCACCCGTTGTCAAAAAAAGGTCGATCGCGGCTGTCATTTTAATCTAGCAAATAAATCAGAGTTTAGTTCCGATGGTGATCGTACTTAGTATTGGCAGCGTTATTATTTGCATACTAAACAACTATCGGCATGGGAATATTTAGTAAAGTTATTTATTTAAAAAAGTACCATAAATTAATGAGTATCCATAGAAAATGAATCTATCTATAGCAAACAAGTATTAAAACCATTGCCGATGGTTACATTGCTGTAAAAAATGCTTTGGGTCCTTTAGAGCATTCCTTACTGGTGCTATATCATTTGTTGTTGTAGTGTTAATTTAATATTATTTTTTGATAACGATAACGCACCCATTAATGAGGATTTAGTAGCTACAGGCCCGAGGTACACGAGGCGATGCAAATTCTGACATTTAGGCTGATCAAACACTACAACACGCCACGCTACGGGGCGTAGGTAATGCGCTTCGCAGCGTGTCTCTTTACATACTAAATTCAATATAAAAGCGCTTCCGAGCGGGGAAACTGGCTCTGTTTTCCACGGCCCGTGTGGGGTGTTGTAGTGTAGATCCAACTTACATATCAAAGGACTTCGTGTATTGGTCGCTTGCGTTGCGTTGTGTACGAAGGGGCTTACTATTAGCTAGCAAATTTGACTTTTCAGAGAAGGGCTTAACAAAGGAGCAAGACCTAAGCCCTCTTTTTGGTTGGTACTCATTAATAGTAGGCTTATAGCTTCTTAACTATCACTACTAAATGCTAAATGGCCATGACTGTTAAAAGTAAAATTTTAATAACATGCCTCTTGCAATATTATTTTTGTACGCATATATTTTAATACTTTTATTCATAACTGTTTGCTTTTCATTTATTATGGTTTCATTTATTATATTCAAGTAGACGCGGGTTTAAGCTTGTTTGGGTGGTATTGAATCTTATACATAATACGTCTCTTACCCACGGGTTCGTGCGTATACGCACATAACCTTTTTTTTCCGGATGGGAGATCATCAAATGACCCCTCCCGCTTTGGGTGGAGCTGAAGGGAGTGTCAGACTCTTACTGACTAAAACCCACCCATGTTCCTTCCTTTGCCGTTTATGTTCCGGGGTGGCGGTAACCCTTTCGGACAATCCCGCTGATAGGCACATACCCTTATGTCAGTGTTTAAAGGCGCGAGTTTGTTGATGCCCGAAATGTTCCGCACTTGTGAGAGCGAATGCAAAAAGGGGCTTCAAATGCTAGCTTTCACTAGGTCTGTAACCACCATTAGTTAACGTCATACGGACACACAAAGTTATGCAACCTATAATTATATCTATGTACACGCATCTATATTGTTTAATACGGTTATAGTTAAAGTAAACGTGTAATAGATACTAACTAAAAAAATCTTGCAGGAACATATGCCTTCCGTCTACCCGACGAAAACGGTGACCCAGGTCTCTGGGTGTCATACGAGGACCCTGACACAGCTGGCCAGAGGGCGGCTTACGTCAAGTAAGTTGTTTTTTTTTTAATTCCTGAATTACAGAAGACCAAGACCACTATACCGCATGCACTTGACATGCAGCATCATGTCAAGTGCATGCGGTATAAGCTGCGTATACATCATCTGCCAACTGTGATGTAAATGATGAACGTGAAAAACCTACGGAAAACCAAGGAAAACCAAACAATCAGTCCGCATCTGACGTTGCTTTTTCATACATTTGAACATTACACTCAACGTCGGCGGCGGACTAAACGTTTGGTGTGAATGCGGCCTTAATTGGCGAAAAATCGGTGATTCAGATTTGTTTGAATAATAATTCACTAGAACAAATAAATTTTAGCTGTTACTAGGCTGTCAATTAACGGAAAATACGGTATTAGGGCCGGTTTTTTCAAAAGGTTGGTTAACGTGCCATAATTTTGTAATTGTAATTTTAAACAACGCTTTTTTTTTGGTTGGATTTTTGGATATTATTATTTAGCGCCATTTTTGACGTATACGTACGCGCGAGTCAAGTGGACATGAAACAATCCACCCTAAAATATCAATGTTACTCATCAATATTAAAATTTCCAGTTCTGAATTGTCATTGTTAACCAACAAAATGATTTTATTCAGTTTTATTCCAATAATGTCAAAATATTATGAGATAAGTAGAGATTTGATAAAATTGTTTTTATTTTTCCAGGGCCAAGAACCTCGGAGGAGTCTCCATCGTCGACCTGTCCATGGATGACTTCCGCGGCCTCTGCACGGGAGACAAGTACCCCATCCTCAGGGCTGCTAAATACCGTCTTTAAATAAACATTTTTTCCTACAGTAACTCTGTATAATAGCGGCGCAAATATGATATCTTTCTCATACCGTGAATCGGTTGCCGCCCCATAGACCTTCTTGTAATCAGTTTTTTTTCATGTTGTTAAAAATAATCTTGGCTAAGTTACTGGTCATGATTGCTATAATAATTATATAAGTCCCAGTAAAATAAGATAATTTTTATATTAAAAGAACAATGTTATTTTCTGTGCTACGAAAGTGTTTTATTTATTTATCGCACCATCTACTCATAGATATCAGCATATAATGTTCGCACTGCTGGCTGGCACACAGGCCTCCTCTCGGAGAGTGGGCTGTAATCTACCACGCAGTATCGTCAGAATCGTCAAAAGTAAGGTAGAACTCCCTCAGGCTAGGTGGAGCGACGATCTTCGCAGGGTGGCTGGTAGCAGCTGGATGATAGTTGCTGCGAATCGGGCTTAATGGCGTGCAATTGGAGAGCGCTATTTCCAGCAGTGGCCTGCTGTAGGCTGATGATGATGATGATGATAGTACGTCCATTCGTAATGCAAAAGAGACTTTATATTCAATGCATAAGGTCTGTTTCTATTTACAATTTAAAAGACAGAAAGTACTCCAGCAGTGTTATTCTGTAAAAATGTTACCGTGAATACTTAGGTGAAGTGAGTTTGAAGTGAGCTCTCAATAGTGTTAATGAATAGCATCACTGGAATCACAGCTCACTTCAGTTGAGTTTTCTCGGTGAGATTAGACAGAATAGACCGGCTATTTAAGTTTCTTCTGTAAAAATAAAGCCAATACAATGGCTTTATTTGCCAACAGACGTAGGTACTAAAATAAAGGTCGCGAAAGGAATAACACTGAGTGGTAGTGGGGAGTATCCCTCTCACATAATATGGCACTGTCTTATTCTCAGGATACTACATAAAAAATTGGGAAATGGAAATCATCTAACATAATACTGCAAAAGTGCTTTGAATATTAAGACTGCCGAATACTATTATATTCTGGCAGAAGTTATGCGTGCGGCTGTTACCATTTAGCCACGAGCCCCTCGTATTTCGTTGTAAGTTTAAGAGGAATGCAGGAGTCGTTGATTGTTCCAGTTTGGCCTACCGTACAAGGTAGAAAATTGTCTTATATTTTTGGAAATATGAGTTTTTTTTGTTGCCAATGTTGTGTCCCACTGCTGGGAAAAGGCCCTTTATCTTTTAACTCCTTGTCTTGTGTGATTTCTGGTCATCTTGGCGAACATTATCAGATCGTCACAACACCTCCGCCGTGGTCTACCGTGACGGATGTCCTCAGGCGTCCAGTGAGTGACGATTATTGCTCATCTCTCCGGGTGTATCGTGCGACGTGACTGGTCCAACCCTACTTCAGCCTGACTATTTTTGCTCCAACATCCGCTACTTGAGCTATGGAACCCAGGGTGGTGTTCCGAACGCGGTCTGTTCGCTTGACACCTTTTATGCTGCACTCCATTAACCGGTGGAAAATCTTGAGTTTGGACGCATGTTGTTCAGTAAGTAACCAACTTTGTGCACCGTAGGTTAGAAGTAGAAAACAATTATATACATAAATAATTGTGTGAGTGTGTGTTTGGAAATAAAAAGGCGATGGATAAAGTTTTTCGTATTTTTCAGCTCCAAAGTAATTCTGGCTTACTTTGCTCTTCGTCTCATCTTGCTCGAAGAAGACAAACTAAAGAAAAAATAGCGATTAAATTATATTTTACGATTCTACTAAATACGGTGTTATCAAAATTTCACGCGTTGTTCACCTTATCAGTCTTATAAGCATAATAATGTTGCTGTGTGAAATAACGTCTGCAGCATAAATATGTGTTCAAAAATCATTTTGATTTATATCTTGTTCATTTTCGATCTAATATCTTGTTCAATCATTTTCATGAGACGTAAGTTAACGATGGAGTCATCAACAATCAAATTGGTTTCGTTAATTATTTTAAATGAGTAAATATAAATTATATTATATTAATATATTGTTAAGCATAATTTACCTTACCGCTTGGGTGTAAAATTAATATATTAACACGTCATATATAGCAAGAGAAAACGAATTATCTGTGCTGAGAAAATACGATTTTTTTGCTGCACTTGTGCCCGTTTGATGATAATTGGCTTTCCTGTTTTCAGAAGTAGGTATCTACTTACCGCTTGCGACTACTGAACCGGAAAAAATGTTTATTAACATTTTGATTCAGAACAATTAACCGTCAATGACTTACTTATCTGCAAATTTCAGCCGAACGGTTACGCTTGCAGCGAAGAAAAGACCACTTCAAAGTACGGTATCATTATCAATGTAAACTACAATATTTACATAATTTTAAATAATAATAAAATATGAACAAGTATAGGTATGTATAAAAAAGAATGAATCATAGGGCATCAAAAAATTCGTCCGCATCGTTGTCAACAGGAAAAGTGCCCAAAAGGCTGGCAGATTCTTTGGCCAAAAAATAGGTCAGCCATCTGGTTACGAGAAGAGTCGAACCGCTTGGCAACGTCTCGAAAAACTTAGTGGGCATTCGGACTCTATGGCCCTATCAACCCCAAACGAATTGAACATATAAGTTACAACAAGATTGTAATATTTTCGCCATACTATGTACCTACCTACGTAGTTTTATTGTATCGTTTAACACAGATATGTAACATCCAGTACCCTCATTTATAACTTAAATTATTACAGCTGCCCTGAAACAGTCAGAAGACAGACCGCGTAGAAAATGGCGGTACGAACTGGAAAAAACAACTGATTTGTCTTCAGCCCGACAAATCAATTTAGTTCAGTTCTTCCAGTGACTTTTGCCCAGCAATACAGTTAATTTTCGGTATTCCTGTCAAGGTGTACCTGTTACCTTAGTTATGTGCATTTTAAATACCTAGCAAGGAAGTACGTGAACGGAATGCTGTGAGGGTTGGAATTTGCCGCCTAGACTTGACAAGCATACAGGTTTTTTTCGCCTTTTGTAAAATCTTAATAGGAATGGTAAGTTTGAGAGACCACTGGGGTCGCGAGGCGTTATTCATTACCACCTTGTATACAATATGGATATCTGCCGATATATTCTGGAAAAATATCACCGAAATGGCTAAGGCTCTAGTGAGTTTGAAGTGGCTGTCAATAGTGTCAGTCCGTAGCAACTGGTGGAGTGACAGCTCAATTCAAGTTAACTTCACCTAAGGTTTCACGGTGAGATTTTTTTACAGAATCGGCTGCCATACCAGTGGCTGGCACCTTGGAAGCGTTGTTTTCCCAGAGACAAAATTGAAACCCTCCTGCTTAGTGGCAGAAATATATAGTTGTCGTGGTAGAACTTTTCCGAACGATGTCCTTAGTATGCATACACACCAGCGATACTCGTCAATGGCAGGGGCAACTGCAGCTGTCGACGAGTGTCGATGCCTGTCGACACCGTGCCGCTAGTGTATTTGTGTACGGTGCTCAAATGCGCGAGCCGCATGTAGTCGACGACAGCAGTTGCCGTTGACGAGTGTCGCTCGTGTGTACGAGCACTTACTAAGTGTAAGTATATAAACTACTACTTATGTTAATTATTTGTTACATATTTTTTTTCGACACAGTCTTGAGAACGTGTAGTACATTCGATTATTCCTGATGTGATAGCCTTTCGCCAGATTATTCCTGGCAAACGGCTATCACTAAATTAATATAACAGTAGTTTGTGATATCACAGGATTTCTCATTAACAGTCACCTAACCACAGATATTCATTTTTATTATTACCATATATGACCGAAGAGGACTAAACTTCATGCTTTTCTTTGTACTTTCTACGAAGTATTACATAATAGTATGCCAAAATGTAAAAAAAAAAAACACAATGAATATCAAAGTTGGAAATCGAACGCAAACCGCAGGTTTGCAAAGCAGTCGTCGAACTACTAAGCTATTTGACTAAAATAGCCACACCAACATAAGAAACTTTTTCTTTTATTTTTGAACTGTTTGATGTTTTGTTTTGGTTTGTGGAACTGTTTTAGTTTTGGTTACATCGAAAGGTTTGTTAAAGTATAAGGTATCTAATGAACTAGCATCAAAGGCCTGGGAGTTTAGACAAAATTATATTTATTGACGAATGCTATTTTTTTATTTATTAATAAATACATACATATTGGGTTTTCGCGAATCCCATGAATGTTTGCCTAGGCTAAATGCGGCGCTTAATTGTTACAAATGGATCGCACTAACACGTACTAAAGGAAAACATCAAATTGCAAGTCACTCCTATATATCATGATTGACTGCTTAGCTCCATAAAGGTATAGTATCATGATAAGCATTTAAAAGGTTAAATCTGTAACTGCCTGCAATATTATAAACTTTTGGCTCGTCTTTTTTCAATTTGCTGTAAACCTTATAAGAATACGAACACAATGCAATATGAGCAATATTGCATTGTGTTCGTATTCTTATAAAATCCCGCTTAGCAAAAAGCGTGATAATTTGTAGCCTTACACTTATAGGGAATATCTACGCATTTGAACAGAATCAGTCCAGTAGTATTTACATGATACTGGAACATACATTCAAACAAACAGAGTTCCCAGACCTCGTAGAAATTACTATTTTTCAAAAATATTCAATGTACAGTTTTAACTTTGCTACGATTTTATTATATATAGATAAATTCAGGTTACCTCGCGACGTTAACCTTCACCGATAGTATAGAATATAATATATTTATTGTAAAACATGAGTATACTTACATCATATAATATGTCGAAGTGAAATATGTCGAAGTGAGACGTCTTTGGCATGTAAATACCCTAATATCTTCGAACTCATAAATGCGGCTGGTAACATAGCTGTATTATTTCGTTGGATTAATTCTGAATAGTCAAAACAGAATGGGAATCGTTCGAGGATGGTTTCGATGTAGGTTTGGTTAAGGTACGGTATAGACGGACCCTCGTGGGGAGAGGGATCCAATCAGTACAAGTGTCTTTGCATATCATTTTGTTCGTGAATCTGTTGTCATTGCCTCCGCAGCCACTATACGAGAATCCCCTGCACGTGTGTGTGGAAACGTCGAAATAATATCTGTCGAACACAAGGTAAGTAAGTATAGGAAATGTATTAAATCATCTAACTAGATAGACAGACTCTTTATTATGCACACTAGCATAATCAGCCTTTAATGTTCCCACAGTCCATCTCCATCTTTTATATGCCTCATCAATAAATCTTTAATTGACTTCTACCTCCCTTTCTTTAATTCCTTAATTTAAAGTTTGTTACTTGTCGCTACACGACATTTTGGCATATTATTTACATAAAGTAAAGCGCCTGCTTGGGTTCAAACCAACAAGTAAGTCGGAACCGTTACCACTGGGCTAACAGTGCTCTTCGATAGAATACTCTTTATTATGCACACCATAAAAATACATCATTAGACTTCTTTTTTGGTGTATTCAAAACGGCGTATGGTCCACCACGCCTGCCAGAACAGGACAAAACCCATGAATATGATATATTAAATACTAGCATCTGCCCGCAACTTCGTCGCATCCCCAGCCCGTGTTATTAAATCTCGCTTAGCGGTCTTTTTCTTTCTGCTCGGCTCCAAAGCATCTTAGCGTGATAGTAAATAGCCTATAGCCTTCCTCAAAAACTGGGATATCAAATGCAAAATTATTTTTTTAAATCTGACAGGCATTTCCAAAGATTCGAATCGAATTTTTATCCGTCTTTAAGGGCGCATTGAGCCAGTGCGACTCACTTACTGGTGATGAGGAGTCGCTGGCTTCTATTCCAAGCACAACAGTGGCAACGGAACCTAAAGAGCAGACTACCACCGACCTGCCCTCAGACAGTCGGAAAGAGTATGGCACACAAGATTTGCACAGCACAGAGGTGTCAAAGAATGCTCCTGCGAAGAAGGCACAGAAAGTTTCAAAGAGACCCTGAGTGATTCCTGCGAGTCTTCTTGCTCGCAAATGTCATATGCCTCTGAAACGTCAGCGAGATCGTCTCGGTCCCGCACGCGCAATCGAACGCAGACGTCAGGGAGAGGCGAGCCGATCACGACCAGAGAAAAGCCTGCTAAGCCATTAAGCCTTAGCAAGCCACTGACTGACAAGGGGGTGGATGGCAGAGACTTGACGAGGAGATTTGTTCACAGCCTCAAGTTGACAGCAGTCACAGTGCAAGCTGCAGTGGCTGAGTTAGCCACGCGATCGGCCATTGAGGTCAACGTTGAAAGGCTGGAGAACGAAAACGTTGATCAAGTCAACGTTTTCGTTCTCCAGCCTTTCAACGGCTCGGCTTATCGGTCTCTCAGCACAGGTCGAGAAGCTGACGGCGCAGGTCACCCTTCTTAATCGCCAAGACCAACTTATGGCGAGCCCCAAAAATGGCAGCCTCTTTGATGGAACCCAGTCAGATCGCTGCAGTGGCCAGACCTTTTCAATCTGTCGAGTCGGAGGCCCAGCTTCGGCGTTCTATAGCTTTAGAAATAGGAGGCATGGTAGACGCCAAACTAGCTGCTATGGAGAGGAGGTTGCCCCCAGAGAAGCCCTTGCGTCTGCCAGTCGTCGCCGACGCGAGGAGAGCTTCACCAACGGTTGCTTGGGCGCAACCAATTGACGAGCCGCGCTTGGAGCCAAATCCAGCTAAGAATGTGGGGAAAGGAAAGGGTAAAGGAAAAGGCAAAGGTAAAGCTGTCGCTCCGGCGGTGGAGTTACCCCCTGTGTCTACGGTGTCCACGCAAGCTTTGCAGGCTTCCAAAGCCCTGCAAGATGCAACAATGGCTGAGACGGAGGCCTGGTCTACTGTGGTGGGGAGGAAGGCTAAGAAAGTAAAATCTGCCACGTTGGCGTCGCCCACTGCTGTAAAGGGGAAAAAACAGCCAGTGAAACTGCCTAGGGTTCCCGCCACGGCGGCTATTGCAGTCTCGGTAAGAGAGAGAGAGAGAAAAATAGTTTTATTTCCTTCAATTGTACAAAAACACACTATGCAGCTTTACAACTAGGGAAACAGGGTGTTTTCGATGAGCTCTGGCACCCAATGTAAGATTTAACTTGTGTTTAGGGTGCCAGCGTCCATTCTTTTTTTTTTTTTTTTTTTTTTTTTTTTTTTTTTTTTTTTTTTTTTTTCCCGGGGTTGAAAATCCTCATGGATGTCCGCCGCCCTGGGGCGGGCGACGGGGTCTGTCAGACTCTTACTGACTAAAAACCACCCCAGCGTTCCATCTCACACCTACGCCGGGGGTCGCGGGAACGTAAGATCCTTCCTCAACCCCCGACTGGACCCGCCACCGCGGGCCTCCTCGGGTCAGGGGGGGGAGTGAGATGTTTGACTCCCCCCGCGACGTCTAAGAGGGGCGCGCGTGGAACACTACGCACCGCCACCTCGGGTCCTGATGTGTGGGGGGCGACAGACGTCCCCGAGTCCATCGCCCCTGGACCCATTTAGGGGGGCTGGAAGAGGGCGTTGTCCGCCCTCCGCCGACGCCCGGTGCGCCTGCTGCGGGCCGGGTGAGAGGACGAGATCTCCCTCTCCCTTTCCGCAGCCTCCTTCTGCGAGACGACCGTTTCGCAGAAGGAAACCACCGCGTCCCAGGGCTCTGCCGACCATCGACTCGACCACGGCCGGCAGCGACAGGTCACTGCCTACTTCTGAGACGAGGGCACGCCGCGGCTCCTCCCAGGCGGCACACTCTGCCAGCGTATGCCGCGCCGTGTCCTCCCGGCAGTCGACGCAGTGGTGACACCGGGCGTCCGGCTCCCTGTTTATGCGACACAGGTACTTCCCGAAGCAACCATGCCCCGAGAGCACCTGTGTCACCCGAAACGACAGGGAGCCGTGCTTCCTCCCGAGCCAGCGCTCGAGCACCGGCCGGACCGCCTCGATGGTGACGAGGCTAGCGGTAGGGCGTGTGAGCCTGTCCCGCCATTCCGCCACCAGGACCTCACGAAGCTGAGACCGATGCAGCTCCATGTTTCGCTGCATCGGTCGCTCGCCCCGCGCCCTCGCTTCCTCGCGCCACCGATACAGTGACGCGAGTACTTTCACCTCGAGGTCCCGCCAGTACGCAGGCCGCCTCGTAGGAGATCATGCGATATCCTCTGATGACTCTGACGGCCATCGCTCTTTGCGGTTTCCGCAGAATCGCGATAATGCCGGCCGTCAGGTCAGAGGCCCACACCGGTGCCCCATACAGGGCCATCGATCGCACGACCCCCACGTAGAGCCGCCTACAGACGGCGCTCGGGCCCCCCAGATTGGGAAGCAGCGTTGACAGCGCCCCAGCCGCGCCCAACAACTTGGGCGCCAGCCGCCGGAAGTGGGGGCCAAAATCCCACCGGCTGTCGAGCACCAATCCCAGGTACTTCATGGTAGACTAGACAGCGATCCGAGCTCCCCCGACCACGATGCCAGCCACACACGAAAGGCTACCCCGCCAACTGTGAAAAATCCCAAGGTGGCCCCATCGTGCCGGTTGGCGACCGGACGAGAGGACCCGATGGCGATCCCTGGGGGGGTTCGGGCGTCCCCCAGTCTCCAGATCAACCCCCGACTGGCGCAGTAACACCGGTCGTGTTGTTGGGTTTAACATCGCATCACCTCGCTCAACTGCCGTCTTCCTTCCTATTCACTCAATATTTTTGTTTTTTAAATGAAAGGTCCAATTAAGAAAAGTAAGTGTCCACAGCGGAAACACGTCCTCTCCTTATGAGTGCACCTCTCAAATATTCGAGGTCTGCACTCAAATCTCGATGCGGTCCATCACCATCTTGAGGCTGACAAGCCACACTTGCTTTTCTTGACGGAGACCCGGATTAGATGTCCGTCAGATGCGGCGTACCTTGACTACCCGGGATACTCATTGGAGCACCATTTCCTGCAGCGTGCCGGGGTCTGTGTGTACGTCCGCAATGACATCTGCTGCCAGCGTCTCCGTCACCTTGACGACCCTGACTTCTCGTCCTTATGGCTGTTGGTGGACACTGGTATCGACAAAATTGTCTATACCTGTGTCTACCAATCGCACAGCGGTGACCAGGAGACAACTCGACTGTGTCACCACTTTAGTGAGGCCACTGATAATGCTCTGCATCGGCACCCTGATGCGCAGCTCGTCCCTCTGGGGGACTTTAACGCCTGCCACCAAGACTGACTTTTCCCCTACCAGAGGACCGACCACGCTGGGAGAGAACCGCGAAACTTTGCGCTTTCAATGGGCCTCTCCCAGTTGGTAAGGCAAGCGACTAGGGTGTCAGATGTAATCGGTCATACCGCCAATTGTCTGGACCTTCTGCTGACCACCGATCCGGACAGATGTGTTGTAACAGTTTCCTCACCATTAGGAACTTCAGATCACTGTCTACTGAAGTCTGTGTCGTCCTTATCCCCCACCTGACTGCGACTCACGCGGTGAACGACGAATGTGGCGATACAAGTCAGCAGATTGGGATGAGATGCGTCACTTTTTTGCGTCTTATCCTTGGCAGCAGGTCTGCTTCTCCTCTAAAAATCCGTCGAACTGTGCAGATGCTATATCCGACGTGGTGCGTCAAGCTATGGAGTATTTCATCCCCTATAGTGACGTACCCATCGGTGGCTCAGCTCGCCCATGGTTTAACGCCGATTGTGCTCAAGCTGAACAGCGTCCAACTCGGCGTTTCTCAACTGGGTTGACGCTCGTGACCGCAAAGCTCTGGATCTAAGCTCTAAGAAGAGAGCCTTCAAGCATGATGCCAAGTCCTACAAAAAAGCGCTAAAGAGGGCTCGCTTCGACCGCATCACCCATATTGGCAAAAAGCTCTCTGCGCAGCCGTCCGGTAGCAGATCTTTCTGGTCCCTTGCCAAATCGGTCGAAGCGAACTTCTGTCGGCCCACACTGCCTCCGCTGGTCAAACTAAATGGAACACTGGCTCATACGCCGGGAGAGAAAGCAGGTCTCTTTGCCCACAATTCAAGTCTTGATACTGGCTCTGAAGCTGGAAGGAGGTTCTGAGAGCACTGTGTCGTCTGGACGTGAATAAAGCTAGTGGACCTGATGGTATACCAGCGATAGTTCTCAAGGCTTGTGCGCCCGAGTTGTCTCCTGTTGTGTCACGCTTGTATCGCCTCTCATTTGGGATTGGTATAGTGCCCAAGTCCTGAAAGTTTGCCAACGTGCAGCCCGTGCCCAAAAAAGGCAGTCGTGCCGATCCTAGCAACCATCGGCCGATTTCAATAACCTCCATACTCTGCAAGATTATGGAGCGTGTATTGAACTCGCGCCACATGGCATACCTGGAAGGTAACGATCTCCTCAGTGACCGTCAGTATGGGTTTCGCCGCAATCGGTCTACTGGGGACCTACTAGTGCATGCCATTCACTTGTGGGGCGAGGCCCTGGAGGGGAATGGTGAAGCGATTGCCGTCTCCTTAGACGTCTCGAAGGCCTTCTATGAAACGCTAGCCTTATGAGTAAGCTTCCAGTGTACGGCACTTCCCCTGGAGTGACGGACTGGGTAAAAGACTTCCTGAGTGAACGGTCTCTCCGAGTTATTGTCGACGGATGCTCATCGGAGCGCATGTCGACTAATGCCGGTGTTCCTCAGGGGTCTGTTCTCTCTGCAACTCTCTTCCTGCTGCATATCAACGATCTGTTGATGCCCGGAATCTATGGGTATGCAGATGACAGCACAGTTGTAGAGAGATACCTGCCGAGTGCTCGGGCTTGTAAGGAATTAATCCGGTCCGAAAGAGAGGCTATGGTAGAGCGTACGAATGTCGCACTTCAGGCAGTCTTCAAATGGGGCGAAGCCAACCTTGTGAGATTCAACGCCACCAAAACACAAGCGTGTCTGTTCACCGCCAAAAAGAGTCCGTTCACCTTGGCTCCTGCTTTTCAGAATGTATCCTTGGAGTGCACCGACCGCCTTCAGCTCTTGGGAGTTGAAATTTCCTCAAACCTAAACTTTGGGCGGTTCATTGAGTCCAAAGCCAAGATGGCTGCTAGGAAACTTGGCGTTCTTGCAAAGGTTCGGCGGTACTTCACACCGGGACAGCTTCTAATGTTATACAAAGCGCAGGTCCGATCGTGTGTGGAGTACTGCAGCCACATATGGGCTGGTGCTGCAAAATGCCATCTAGCAGCTTTGGACTCAGTAGAGAGGCGTGCGAAGAGGCTCATTGGTGATCCAGATTTGGTTAAGACCAATCTACAAAGCCTGGAGCACACGCGTAGGGTAGCCAGCCTTTCGGTATTCTACAGGATGCATTTTGGAGAGTGTGCGCGGAAATTACATGACTTAATTCCGCCATCACCATTCCATCATCGGACAACCCGTCGTACGGCGAATTTCCACCCTTACGTTGTTGACACCGCTACGATCCGGATGAAGCGTTTCGCCTCGTCGTTTATACCGCGTACATCGAAGGGCTGGAACAATTTGCCTGCAGCGGTCTTCCCGTCCGATTATAAGTTAAGTGTCTTCAAGGCTAGAGTAAATAGGCTCATAATAAATTAGTGCGCTTCACCATCTACGATTGCATCACTGCTTTCCATCAGGCGGGATCGCAGTCAAGCACTAGTTTATAACATTAAAAAAAAAGTATTCAAACTACTTCGGACACTGCTGCTAGTAGACACGCACGCATATGCCGAAGGATACCTCACTGCGATACATCGTATACCTCTATGCATGGCATGTGCGTGCGTGTCTATTAGCAAGCATTTGTTTTACATGGAGGTGACCAGAGGTGACATCGATGTAGCGAGATAAACCGCGACCGCGAGGTATCGCAGTAAGGCTTCTTCCGCATGTAATTACCCTCATTCAATAAGGATATTGGGTAACAAGAACATTCATTGCAATCCATGTGGATTTGTATACCAAACGCAGACTGTACCTGTTGACTTTGCGAAAAAGATAATTATTTTGGATAGGATCGTCGCACTAAATAGAAAAATAATGTTAGTTAGAAAAACTTATTTGCAACTCAAATCTACATTTTTTTTCGTGTTAAAATTACTTTAATTTCTAACACTAAAGTTGCTGTTGCTAGATACTGTTGCAATTACTGTTTGGTGGGCAGACGTAGGTACTATCGGCTGCTGTACACATATACCTAATGTATGTCGTATGGTATTTATCGTGGTCACGGTATCAAGATGAGAGGTGGAGCGACTTGCGTGTTTTCTAGAAGAAATACTACTCTTCTTCGAAGTCGTCTGACTTTGAAAATGATATAACGTATGTGTTTTTTTTTTCATGAACTGTTTGCAACACCCTTCTATTTATTACTGAGGAGTGCAGTATTTCACTACCTTATTATACAAACGGGACCAACCAACTCACTAAACAAGCTATTGTTTGATCGTATTTCTCAGGATTCCCGTTAGACGAAATATAATTATTACTACCACTGCAATATAGAGATCATAAGGATCAAATCTATATGCGTTTCATTAATATACGTCACAATGTTTGGTGGGCTTAATCCCCGAAGAAAAACAACCTCCAACGATGGAACCCTTCAAACTTGTCGCTTCAAGAACTTCAGTTTTATGTGAACCTTCAAATTGCCGTACCAATGTTACGTAATAACTTATTGAAATCAAATATTACTTTTATGTTGTATTATGGCCATTTTTATTGGCACTAAAATATTTGGAAACAGTCTATAATATTTCATCGCACTTCTTTGATTTTGTGTTTTTAAAATTATTTCAACAAAATAATGTTCTTTTATCATGAATTTCACACGGTTTTCACATTATTTGCATTCATTTTGATAAAAGTGGTATGCGATGTGAAAATCACTTCTACTACTCCAAAGGGTACGTTACTAAGTACATCTTTTTTACTAGCCTTTAGTATTCTAACGCAGGACAAAGATGATTCCCTCCTTCCATTTCATTAATTATATGTTGTATACCACTGTTTCTCGCCCTATATTAGTATTGTTGTTTTGAATACAGAGTGGCAGCGACATCGACGCGCAAACTATAACCATGAATTCAGTACATGATTCTAGACGTCCCCCTAGCGTAGAAATTTTACGTCAGTTATAAAAAAAATCATAGAAAAATGCAATACCTACGCGGTCAAAATGTTGCATCATCATCATCTGCCTAACCTTTTCCCAACTACGTTGGGGTCACCTTCCAGTCTAACCGGATGCAGCTGAATACGTGTCTGACATGGAGCGACCGCCTATCTGACGGTCGAAATGTGTGGTACAGCAATTATTTTTTTAATGGCCGACGTACTGTTTCTTATTAATTATACTTATCAGAATCATATACAAGAATCCATGGTACTTAAGAGGTTGCGCGTCGATGTCCTTGCCACCCTGTAAATACCACATACCTAGGTAAGTACAGGTACTTAGGTAGTACTTCTAGGTAAGTACAGGTA
Organism: Apamea monoglypha; assembly: GCA_911387795.2. Taxonomy (NCBI): domain Eukaryota; kingdom Metazoa; phylum Arthropoda; class Insecta; order Lepidoptera; family Noctuidae; genus Apamea; species Apamea monoglypha. Next base: position 19,051,120 of record OU426914.1, on the reverse strand, counting down.
CTTACCTAGAAGGTAAGTTGGTAACTTACCTTCTAGGTAAGTTCCTGTACTTACTGTTTTTACTGCTTGATGTGTCGCTGTGTGCACCTAGTAGGTATACTAGGTGCACACAGCGACACATCAAGCAGTCGATGCATACTTGTTTCTAGTTAATTAACTTGTTTGTGTTCGAACAACTGCTTTAGCTAATTGTGATAATAATTGAAGTGTAATAAAATGCGCTTGTTTGTAAATATTGTTACAAATATTATTTTGAGGATAAAGCGAAGATTCTCCATGGACATTCTCGCCTCTCAACAGTTGAAATCTAACTTCGTGTGAACGAGGTTTCAAATATCCTTAGCCCACGTTAGCACGGACGTAAAAATATCGCGACATGATTTTATTGCGCACTGGAATTTCAGCTCCCGGTATTGATAAATTGATATTGAGCCGAGCATTGAGAATCCAATAGAGCGTGTTAGATTTTTCAGTATATACTAGAAGTATATGTACTTATATATTACACAAAAAACAAGCTTTGAATATCAAAATAGTTACTAGTTAGTTATTTACTGTGTATGAAGGTTATTACTGAAAACGGTTTGTTGGGAAAGGGTTTTATGAAGTAAAGCACAGATAGACAAGGCTAAACATTTATTTAAAATTAGGTTTGTCAGTAATCAATCAGAAAACTAGTCGTCCATTCGTAAAACTAAGTCATCATGGAGAAGAAGGACAAGAAACTCCATGGAAACAGTATTAAAGTATTCTATCAATACATTTCTTACGTTGTCATAAATTATCGTTATCTTTAAAAACAATTAATTCTGTCTCAAATTACATAACTTACGTGTATAATATCAAATTACATAACTTACGTGACTTCTGGTCGATCTATTCCACATAACAACAGTACTAGAACTAAACAACTGAACATCTACCAAGCAACTGCCTTGATAGTTTAGAGATCGTGTCGCCCCCGTAAGGGGGCTAGGCGAGCGGTACCGGGGCTTTGCCCTCCTGCCGCAGAGTGCCATACGGTGGCCTGTAACCACAGGCCCCTCATTGGAATGGCGACTTGGCCTAAGGGCCTGTTGAACGCGCGTGAGTTGCGCTCGTCCATGTGAATGGTTGCTATGTGTCTGCCTTGATAACTTCGTTACAATCCTTTTTATACACTAACAACGTCTTTTACGTCAAACATCTACCGCCATTTTAAACCAATCACAGATCATCATATGTTTTGGCTTAATATCTTCTAACACAGGTAATAATAAACAAATCTTATGTAGTGAAACCGTTTTAAAACATTATAAGTTAATTAATCAAGAGTTGATTCGTAATTCTTAGACATGATCAAAAAGTATATCAACATCAACTGACAATATTGTGCCAATCATTTGAAACAACCTATTATATTAAAATAGAAATATAAAATCTAAGATATACAAGTATAATCAAATATTACTTAATCATTTATAGTAATAACATTTAAGTGTTTTTTACAAGTTAAGACTGTTGTTTTTTGTAAACACAATATATAGTCAAATAAGGTACTTCTACGTTGGTCCCAAGCTTCGTAAATGTGACGGATCAACAATCAATATTCTAATATTATAATTATATCAAAATTAAATATGTAACAAGCGCATCCCAGCGTGTCTAAAAAACACACTGTTGGATTTTAAACTCTCGGCGCTAAGCAGTACGCTGAAAATCGAGTGCGCGAAAAAAATCGGCGCGAAAAACACGCCCGCGCGTATTTGGGCTTAATAATATTTACATTTTTTTACAGTTTCACAAAAAAATATACCTAAATAATTATAGAGATCCATGTCTATATAGTTGACGTATCTAATTAATATTCAAAGTATATTGTGAATGAAAGTAATCTTTGCTTCCAGTTGACCTGAGGCGTTTCAACACGACTGTTCATTGCAAGTTTCAACCTAATGCCTACATCTGTTCTACTCGCAGGAAATCCCGCAAGTGCGTGTTAAAAATGCTATATTAAACATTATCGTAATATACAACGTGCCGCTACAATGACGATATTAATTGAACACACAGTGACCAGTAATCGTAAAAATTAAGACAACATAAAATAATTCGTTATTTGAAAACTACCGCCTGCGCCGACGACGTAGGGCCCTCCCTCTATATATTACGAGTACTACCCTATACTACTATCTCGCTGATATTTTAAATAAATAAATCAGAAAAAGGAAACGTGAAAAATTAAGGGTGACTAAGTGGAGGTATATTATTATCACTCTTACATTTCATTTACAAAGCTTTTTTTTTAATAGCAAAGAGGAGGAGTGCTCTGTGAGCATCCACCCTTTTTATTTTATTTTTTTCTTGGTGGGAAATCATCATATGACTTCTCCCGCTCTGGGCGGAGCAGGAGGGCGTGTCAGACTTTTACTGACTAAAACCCACCCGTGTTCCTTCAGTTGCCTATACCAGGGACCACGGTATCTCTTTCGAACAACCCGCGGCCCTGGCAGGCATCGGCCCTAGCGGACCTCGTCACTTCGTGCCGTGACATCTCTTTGAGGCGCGCGTGGAACACAATGTGCCGTCGACTCGGGCCTGGTCCTTGCCGGGCGGCGAGCTGCCCATTGCTCGCCGCCCGCAAGCCCGCGCCCACGGTGGCCGGAAGTCGGCTGGTGACTCCCGACGTCCAGGGCGTCTCCTGCGGCGACTAGGGGCGTGAGGGCGCAGAGATTGCCTCTTCCTCACGCGCTCCGCCTTCTCCTTTGCGAGCATTACTGCTTCGCAGAAGGAGGTGATGGCTTCCCATGCACTCTCGCTCCGTACCATGGCCTGGACCAGAGCCGGACGCGAGAGATCGCCGCCGCCGATCGCCACCACGAGGACGCGGCGGTGCTCCGCCCAAGCCGGGCAGACCTCCACTGTATGCTCCACCGTGTCCTCCGGGCGATCCACACAGTGGTGACACCCTGGCGTGAGCATCCACCCTTCGTTAGATATTTTAAAATTTTTGATGATGTAGTATTAGGAGTATGTACATAGTGTAATATTTTGATGGAAGTGCTTTTGCTTTTTAGGGTTCCGTATCTCAAAAGGAAAAATCAAAACCCTTGTAGAATCACTTCGTTGTCCATCTGTCTGACCCTTTTTCTCAGGAATGCGTGGGGGTATCAAGTTGAAATTAATATCAAATATTTAGATCTACGGTGCCGTGTAGCTGTAAAATATCGAGCCTAAGACGTTGACTTAGAAGCTGGCATAAATTGCCATTCATGTCGCATATTTTAACACTCGCGAATAAATTAAAACCCATAGCGTGTATATGGGTTTTAATTATTCCCGTTGACCAAGAATAATGAAAGGCAAGAAGCAAGGTCTCACAGCACAACAACGGTCTACGGGAAAATATCCGAAAATCGTTCATTTGTTTATTTGTTTATTCGGAATCGAAAATTGATAGTGGCGCCGATTCCCTTGTTCACAAACTAAACTAAATTTAAGTTCAGTGCGTCTTTTTCTTTCTATTTCATTAAGAAAAGGACAGAACATAAATATTAGTTTAGTTTTGTCAAATTATCATACTCCATAGACTAATTAGACGTGATTAAAAACATGGCTACTAAAAATACATCAATTTACGTCAGGCGCTGACTAATTTGACAGGACTAAACTAATATTTATCTTCTTTCCTTTTCTTAATGAAATAGAAAGAAAAAGACGCACTGAACTTAAATTTCGTTTAGTTTGTGAACAAGGGAATCGGCGCCAGTATCTTGAATTTAGTTCATTCCACTCTGTTTACTCTCCAATCTAACTAAATATTTTTTTGCTGCTATCTGTTACCAGCATCGGAAACAGATTCACGGACATACAATAATACTAGATCATACTTAGGTAGATTGAATAGAGTGGTTTATCTGATTATTTTGCGTATACCTTACTTACTACAGAAGATTCAAATTCAAATACCTAGTTATACCTACGCCGGGCAAAAGTGTTTCTGCTGGCGGGAAGGGATTGTGTTTTGTTTTAACCGTGTCTGATGAGAGGAGTGGGCAAGAAGGCGGATCTTTTTCTGGTTTTTTTCAGGTATTATTTTGTATTGTATGTAGTTATATTTTTCAGATATTATTTCGACGTTAAGCTGAAACAATGCGTACGTTTTGAATATTCAAATTGTAACCACAGCTACAACATGTTTGAAGGAAGACGTCAATGCCTGGAAGCATGTCGAGGTAGAATATTTTTTTTGAATACCAAGTATTTGTGTCCCGTGGGTACCACGGTGGGTGCCCCACATACATAGATTATGTACTGGAATGAAAAGAATAACACTTTCAAATGAATTAGGGGCCACAGCAAATTAGCATTTAATATAGGTGGTATAAAGTACCCACAGGAGGAATGTGAATCGTGTAGTACTCCACGTCTGACTCTACTTCGGGGTATATTATCTTATTTATGTATGTATGGTCCTCCAGACCGTATTTCGGCCATGGCGACCAATTTCAACAGAGAGGAGGAGGATATTATGGTGCATAAGTGTGTGCGCAGACACGGGTTCACTATCCCTTTCCTCACTCTCATAGTCCGATGGGACGGTAATCCGACATGACCAGGCGCATGACCCCGTTGGTCTTGTGGTCGCAAGCGCGACAGCTGAGCATGGGGTCTTGGGTTTGATTCCCAGGTCGGGCATAGTGTTATTGGGTTTTTCCATTAGGAATTTCCTTGTAACTGCCCGGAGTTTGGAATTTGGTGGTGTGATACCCCCGTGCCTTGGAAACCACGTTATTTAGGTATGTACAACTAATAGAAATATACAAAAGGGTAGGCACCGCACCTACCCCTGGAATTGCAGATGTCCAAAGACAGCGTTGACCATTGACCGATGGGCCGCCTGCTTGTTTGCCAATATATGACATAAATGCACAAGTAAAAACAGCAAAACCAACGATAGCATAGTTCAAAAACCTAGAACTCTCAGAATCAGGACATGTACAGGCATACCTACTTCTGCTAACTACATTTCATTACAGACGACGCGTACCATCCAATTCCAGATATTAAGGCAGAAGTCGTTTACTGCCGGTATCAACCCGACTTCGGAGAATGTAACTCGTATCACCCTTCGTAAGTTCTTTGTCTATCAATGTAATGTCAATCACGCTGTATCATTTTTAACAATTCCCAGTAAATTGAAACCTCGCTAAGCTAGAAACTATCTGACTGTTACTTAGAGAAATAGACCTTGTCGTTTTGTGATGGCAAGCGACATTCAACATTAGGGTGGTAGTGCAGTTTCGACCTACCGGTAATTATTTTTCTCTTTATTTCATTGTATAGGTATTCACATATATTTTTAAATAAGTATTTCAATTGAAAAAAAAACTCTTTGCTTGCTTATGCACGGCATGAACTATCCTCATAAATTTTCTCTCGTTCGTGCTGACACTAGAGAGAAAGAATAATAAGCATGATCAGTCTTTAATGTTCCCACGGCTGGGACACAGGGCTCCTCTCAGTGAGAGGGACTGGGCTGTAATCTACCACGCGGGCCCAGTGCGGGTTGGTAGGTATATCATACTCGTATGTCTTCAAATTTTTGGTTAGGACATGCTGGTTTCCTCACGATATTTTCCGTAATTATTGTTTTTCAGGTGGTACTATGACATTTCGGATATGAGATGCAAAGGTTTTTCATACAGCGGTTGTGGAGGTAACCGCAATAGATTCCCTACTGCTAGCGAGTGTGGAAATGTCTGTGGATCTGCTATTGCATAAGAAAGTTAAATTCTAATTAATATTATATGTTTGGTTTGTTATTGCATACCGGTATACCTGCCTATAAATTTTTAGGGTTCCGTGCCCAAAGAGTGCTAACGTGACCCTATTACTAAGCTTCTGTTGTCCGTCCGTCCATCCGTCCATCCGTACAACCGTCAGTCTGTCTGCAAGCGGGCTGTGTCTCATGAACCGTAATAGGTACACAGTTGAAACTTTTACAGTGTATTTCTATTGCCGCTTTAATAAGAAATAATTAAAATCAAATAAAGTAAAAAATTAAAGGGTCTCCTTATAAAAACGTGTTTTTTTCGGCGTATTTGGCCTTGTGGTACAGATCCTTTTTCGTGCGCGAGTCCGACTCGCACTTGGCCGCTTTTTTACACGGGGGATATATTCTTACCATTTCGTTTAGGTACGTACTCTAGTAATTTATATTTTACTAGCTTCTGCCCGCGATTTCGCCCGCGTGTTTCTTGTTCTCCCAACCCGTCCCGTCGCATCGCATCGTTCGCCCGCGGTATCGTCTGCTTTTTCGCTTATAATGCTTTCAGACTTTTTTATTTTTGTTCGGCTCCTAGCGTGATGTTAAATATGTCTATAGCCTATAGCCTTCCTCAGGAATTGGGCTATCAAATTCAAAAATATTATTTCAAATCCGATCGATAGTTCCAGAGATAGAAGCCGACCCCGACATACTTGGAAAAAGGCTAGGCAGATGATGAGTTCCAGGGATAAGCGCGTTCTAACAAAAAACAAACAAACCATTCAGCTTTATTATTATGTAGTATAGATTAATAAACTTAGGCCGCGTTCACACCAAACCTATACAGGGTGGCAGGGACACCGACGCGCAAACGCGTACCATGGATGCAGTACATGATTCTGGACCAGAAACGCAGGGGGCGTTTAAATTTTTCGTCGGCTTTTTCTTAATTTTTACGTCTTTTTCTGCATTTTTTTTACTGTAAACTGTATAAAATCATTATTTCTATCTAACCCAATGAAATTTTTAATTAAAAATAGTCAATTCACTTGTTTTACTTAAAACAGCAATGTAGCGCGCGCGCGCGCTTCATCCGCGGAGCGTTTTGATCGCGTTGTTTGCAATACATTGAGCACTCAAAAATTACAATTTTTTTAACAGGTCATTTCCGAGATGAATGACTTTCGTAATTTTATTTATGGCATCAGGTGTAACCTTTTCACGACATTTGCGCATCGATGTCCCTGCCACCCTGTATACGGCCGCCGATTATTAGAGTCAAGTCCAAAATGTATGAAAAAAAAACAACGTCAGCCGCCGACTGGCTGTGCAACGTTTTTCATCAACAAAACTTTTTAAAACTTTCTGCTACAAAAAAACTATTATAAAACTTCAAAGTTTCTAACATTTTCAATTTACTGTTTTTTTAAATGTAGATAAATTTAAGGTATTTTTAACAGATTCTGTAAAGGCGTAAATCAATTACAAGGTCGACTACTCCAAGTAATCTATACTTCTATATATACTAATATTATAAACGGGTATGGTTTGTTTGTATGTGGGGGTAATCTCTGGAACTACCAGTCGAATTTGAAAAAATATTTGTGTTTTATAGCCCAATTCTTGAGGACGGGTATATAAAGGCTATGTAAAATCACGCTAGCATCCTAAGGAGGCAAGCAAAAAGAAAAAAATCAGAAAGAATGCTAAGCGAAAAATAGCGCTGGCAGGTGATGCGATGCGACGGGTGGGTCGAGGTAGAAGCTAGTAGATGACAGGTTTACTATATTGCTTGTTCATTTCCATTATCCAAGAGAAGCGTTAAGTTTATTGCATCATCCAAACTGGTGGAAGCCACGAGAGCAATTACTAGCACAGTTTCCTGTGCTGGTAATAAGCTTTCGCTTATACGGACACTTGAACTAATTGTGAATGCTAGCGTGGAGCACCCACTACCTACCTACGGTGCTCCTAGCCACTCATCTAGAGCTAATATTTTATTACCACTTTGTAAACCTAGGAATCAGAATCACACAAACTTGGTCGCAAATTAAGTAGGGTTTGAGATCAATATAATTTATGTAGTTCCTGGTTTTCAATACTTCATCGATTTGAATATACGAGTATGTGCTGTTTGCATTCCCCGGCTTTTTAAAATATGTGGTAGATTTGGTCAGTCTGGATACTGAAACCATAACGTATTTATTGCCTGCGAATGAGGTCGCCATGAAGAACAAAATGATTATTTGCCAAAGAAGTTTCACTGGCAACCCATTATAATCCATACTTAATAATATTATAGATTGGAAAGTAACTCTGTCTGTAAGTTACCTTTTCACGCCTGAACCACAGAACGGATTTCGATAAAATTTTGCAAGGAGATAGATGACAACCTGAGGAGTACATAGGCCACTTTTGGTCCCGGTAGCATGTTGCCGTGGGATAATTTCCGACATCCGACATTCGACGCGGGCGAAGCCGCGGCCAGAAGCTAGTAAGATATAAAAATAATCATTATTCTGAGTAATTAGAGCGGCATCTTGCTAACCCAGTAAAATTGATTTTATGTCCGAATCCCTATCCACATGGGGTTCTATATGGGGGGGGTAGATAACCAATCTTAATAATTATATTGTCATTGGTGCAGTTTTATGCAATGCCTGGTACGGAGGAATTGGGTCATGAAGAGTTTGTTTCGATATTTGGTAAGAGAATACGCGGGAGGTAACCCTTCCTAATATTTATTAAGAGCCTTGAAGAGTAAAGGATGATTAACTGACGAAAACGTGTCACAGCTTTAACACAGTACGAATATTTTATTGGAACCTGTTCATGTTACAACGTGGGACGGCTGCGCCCATTTCGAGCGTCTCTGCACCGACATATCGAATAGGCTGGGAAACAGGACGAGCCCACCATGAGCTACTAATACTGTCTAGTCACTGCAAGACAAAGGGCTCTTCCCGTAGTATTGCATAAAGTAATTCAATAACAAGCCGCCATCTTTATTATAGTATCGTGTCACGCGTAGCAGCTGCATAGGCACGGCGTAGCAGCCGCGTAAGCACGGCTCTTACTGTCGCACTGCAAGACAAACGCCTCTTCTCGTAGTGTGGCATAAAGTAATTCAATAACAAGCCGCTATATTTATATAGTATCGTGCCACGCGTAGCAGCAGCATAGGCACGGCGTAGCAGCCGCGTAGGCATGGCGTAGCAGCTGCATAGGCTCGGCGTAGCAGCCGCATATGCATGGCGTAGCAGCCGCGTCGGCACGACGTAGCAGCTGCGTAGGTACGGTGCAGTAGCCGCCTAGGCACCCCATAGACTAAATTAAATACAAACTAGTGTCTTCATTCTGAGATGTAGTACTATTTGCAAAAAAGACTGGCTTATAGTTATAGTTACAAAACGCAACATTACTTTATTTTAATTTCTCAATTCTCAAGCATAATAGAATATAATACTCTTTATTACACACACCATATAAATAGCATAAGCATAATCAGCCTATAATGTTCCCACTGCTGGGATACAGGCCTCGTCTTGGTGAGAAGGAGTGGGCCACCACGCGGGCCCAGTGCGGGTTAGTAGATGTCATTCGAATTTAAGGTTCTAATTCTCAAAATAACACAATTAATTCCGTACCTGTACAATAATTAACAATAGTGAAACTTACTAAGGTCGAGATTGTAAATTCACTAATGAAAGCCATTTATACTCACGTTTCAGGGGATTTGGTACTTTAGAAAGCGGTAACCGAATAGTTGTCCTTTGTTTTCATTCATAAACACTAGAGTTAATTTGCAATGAACATAAAATGTAAGTATCTATTACGCGATAAGGTTTACATTCACTTGGCGCTTTGAATTAATTTAAGCCAGCAGTGTTTTTTCTATTAGCCTGCACTATAGCTTGGAGTTGTATTTGAAGTTTGAAACAATGCGAGGCAGGATTTGATTCCAAAGTTATCCCGAGCGAGACTCACCTGCGTGTGACTAAACCTGGAAACATCAGCATCATCTGCAGTCTATAGCTGTACCATTTATTTATCCATTTATTTCAGGCATCAAGGCCTATATAAACACATATAATACAATATTAATATAACTTTAAACTAACTAACGCACACGAAGTGTCTGCGTCGTGTTTCGTCATGTAGCCGACTATACTTATTTTGTCGTTTTGACAGTACCTGAGGGGTAATTGAAACGGAAAGAGAACGTTCACAGTAAGAAGGCCAATTCCTGTAATTAAAAACGTTCAAAATCTAGTCGCAATCTCATTTCAGCGACAATCAATGTCAAAAATGTAGGGAAATTAAAAGTATTTTGACAGATTGAGAAAGAACTGACTGTGAACGTTCTTAGAATTACGAGAATTGCCCCTCTGATCTCAGACTCAATCTGTCAAAAATACAACCAAACAATAATTTCCATACAATTTTGACAAGTTTTTGACATTGATTGTCGCTGAGATAAGATTGCGACGGTAAGATTTTGAACGTTTCTAACTGGAATTGGCCTTCAGGAGAGCAGTTATTTAACTGGAATTTAACAATGAAAACGAAATAAATTGGATATAGAGTATTTTTATTCCCATAAATCTCCACGCATTTTTCCCCAGTCCGTGACACGGGTTCAACCAGTTTACCTCAAAATGTTTCGCCAAACATAATAAATTATATTTCGCCGCCACAATTTGAACAAACAATAGGTACATTATACAGGCTGTTGTGGGGATTCTACTAATGGATCCGTTTGCGAATATAATTGGTTTCTTAATTGCATCCACGAATGACGGAAACTACACGGTGCTGGAAGATTTAAGTACGAAGTGCGGTTAACGTGATAAAGGATTTAAATCGTCTTCATCAACATTTTTGGTTATTACTGGCTGCATTAGCGACATGACAGCATTTGTGAGAGTGCTGTTAATAATAAAGTAAACTAATAATTTAACACCCTATCGGAAATATTAGATTTAAGGTGTAGTTTATCATCATCTGCCTAGCCTGTTCCCAACTACGAGTATGTAGGGTCGGTTTCCAGTCTAACAGGTCAGATAGGCGACTGCCTATCTGACCTCCACAACCCAGTTACTGGGTCATAATGCGATAGCCATGGTAAGACTGGTTGTCAGACTTTCGGACTTGACTACCAAAAATCCACAAAAGACAGCCGGGACCGATTGCTTAACGTGCTTAGGGGGTAGTTTCCGGCTGAAAAAGTAAGTCTACACGGTGTAAGGGACATCGAAGCTCTAACTTCAACAACCATGAATTCAGAAAATGATTCTAAATCCCCAGGGTTAAAACAAAATTCGTCGGTTAATTTAAAAAAAACCGCTATTTCATGCAAAAGTGCAATAAGTACCTACAATGTCAAAGTGTATGGAATTGCTGATTGTTTTTAATAACCTACGATAAACAACGCTGGTGGGCCCAGATTCATATACTGAATTCATGGTAAAAGTTCTCGCGTCGATGTTCTTTACACCCTGTATTTTAGAATTTTAGGAATTATACGGCAGAAAAAGTCCACTGCTAAACATTATGCCATTAAAAGGCAAATATCACGTGTAAAATATTCTGACTGTAATACAACCGCAGTGGGAGCGTTGGCAGACCAACGGTCAGGTGGGTGGATGCCCTACAGAAGATCGTGGAGAAGACCTGCCGATCTATTCTGTAAAAATCTCACCGTAAAAACTTAGGTGAAGCGAGCGTGAAGTGAGCTGCCAACACTGACAATCCCTCATCAGGTGGAATGACAGCTCACTTTACCAAAATTTTCACAGTGAGATTTTACAGAATACTTAGACCGGTTGGATGAGACACATGATTAACTTCGAGACTGAGAACATGGACCAGGGAAGCATGACACGAGAGGGAGGAGGTCTGTACTCAGCAGTGGGTGGAATAAGGCCACCAATAATATAATGAAGATAAAAACAACCGCAACATAGATTTGAAAAGCCCAAACAAGCTAATTGCGTCTTTCTGAATGAAAGATTAGCAGGCCGCAGGAAGGTCCTCATAATCTTAATACTCTCCAAGCAAAGGCATATTTCTCGCCCCATTGTTAAGAGCAGAAATAAATTAGTTTAATGGCACGACCTCTTATACCCTCACGGCTAAAACAAACGCACGAGTTGTAGGTAAATGAGAAATTATCGTTTGCTAAGCTCATATAATTATAATTATGTTTTAACCATAGCGAATCCTTTTGGTGATGGCCATAACCAAATTAAGTAACTCTTACCCACGCTGTCTACATCTGTTTATCTACTTTCCTTTGGTGTGCTGGAAGAGATTTCTTCAGAAATGAGCATCACCTTTGTACCTGTTATTCGGTTCTCTTTTTTTCTAGTCTTGTTTATTTATGTGTTCATAAACGGATAAATGAAAAAAAAAAAATTCAAACTCAAACTCAAATAAACATTTATTTCAAATAAACCGATTACAGGCACTTTTGAATTGTCAAGGGGTCAGTCAGAAAGATGAAGCTAGTTGCCCATTCCAAAGCTTAGTTATCTACCTATGGAGATGAACGGGCAAGAAACTCCACTGACACTCTTTTAAATCTACAAAATATTGGTTACATCATTCATCTTACAATTATAAATGTGAGAACGATGTAGAAATACGTGTGTCGACGGGTGTGAAAACGTTTCTATTAGTAGTCATAACATCACACCTGTTTTCGCAGAAGGGTTAGGAAGACCTGTAACTATAGTAATTAGAAGTTCGTCAATTTTGACAATAGGATATACCATTGATGGCTTGTGATGAATAAATTCCTTCTGCTTAGCTTTTACTTTGCATAATCAGCCTATAATGTTCCCACTGCTGGGACACAGGCCTCCTCTCTGTGGGTGGGTATCCACCACGGGCCACGGGTTGGTAGATGTCACATGTCTTCGAATTTTTGTTTCTAGGACATGCCGGTTTCCTCACCGTTATGAGAGCAGTGGTGATGAAATAATGTACACAAAGTAAAGTGCCTGTCTGGGTTCGACCCCACGACCTTCAACTCGTAAGTCAGGGCCGTTATCACTGGGCCACCACTGCTCACTTGCTTTTACTTGCTTGCCGGACTTGTATCTCAAGGACGAGAACGCAGCGTGCGTGCAACTGCTCCCTAATTTCGTAACACACTATCAACATTTGAATAATTTTGAAGGAAATTGCTAATCCATTCCTTTATATGTTCGAAAAGTTTGTCTGCTCAATAACGTAAATAACGCAATGAATGCTTTTAAACTGACAAAATGAAAACCATTGCTACATTACTATTGTGTTACGCAATTACCCCCGCTAGCAAGTAACAATCACGCCTGTTTTGCCAGAGGGGTTAGGGAAACGTGACTTCTTCTTGAGAATGATTTATGGCCATGGTATACCTTATCTGTAGCCTAAATCTGGCAACATACAAAGAGCAAGTCTAGAGTTAAGGATGGTTCTCACTAAACTTGGTAATGATAATAAAAAAAAGTCGGTACACCTGTTTGGGAGATACGATGTCGCAGACAGACACACAGATACACACGTTGAACTTTTAAAAGCCCTCTATTTTTGCTGGGGGTTCAAAAATAACCATGATAACTTAGTTTCGCGACTGGAGTGCACACCAGCTAGGGTTGGACTATCGTCGCTTATATTATTTAGCATAACGGTGAATAAACTTCAGCAAACTTGTGTGCAAACTGTGAGCTTCTGTTGACTGTTGTATGAACTCCGGCTTACCTGCTATTTCAGGCGTTTCCTGTCGTCTTTAACAAGCAGACGACGAAGTTGTGCTGAAATAATAATGGTATTAATTGGAAGGTTTAGTTAAGCTTGGATTTGGACTGAAATTGAGGTAGGGGCAGACGTGTAGACGTATTAACGTAAGTTATTTCTTGTCAGTGAGGTTGAGGACAGGACAATGGATGAAATAGGACGAAGGATTTTCACTAATTTGACATGATCCACCACTAACCCGTGGTGGATAAAAGGTGGAGGTATTTTACATAATCAAGCTATTAGTGAAAGAGTGTAAAAGCGAAATGTAATAATGATAATGATCTGTCATGTGTTCTAAGGACTGTAAAACGGTTTTTCTAAGCTTAGTGCGAGTTTTGCGCGTGAGAACCGAATGATAAATGATTTTATTTTTGTAAGTTGGTTTTTACACTTTTACACGTCAATCATATTTTGGAAGCTCAGAGCGAGTTTTGCGCGTGACCAAATGATAAATTATTTCATTTTTGTAAGTAGTTTTGCACAAACACTTTTCAAAACTAGATGAGGTCGGCGTTTCCTATCTGACCACTCTGAGAAGAAAGGAGAAAACAAACTTAGAGGTTAGTCTCTTTTAAAGTCCAGACATAATCTTGGTCAGATCATGTGAAGACTTTGAGAAACTGAGTGGGCCTGTCCAATCAGTGCGTGCATTTGTCAGTAATCGTGCAGCTCAACTCAGAACTTAAGGAGCTCAAAGATTCGACTAACAATTATGTACCAAAAATAGGACATTTGGGTAGGCTGCATAAATTACTCAAACTGCTAAATGATTAAAACTATCTCAGAAGAAAAACAGTCCTCATATTCACGATCATTAAAATAATATAATACTTTACAAACTAAATATTCATGTCATTGTATAGGTATATAGAATTCATTAATGTCAATGTGTATATATAAAATATGGAGAAAAGAACCACACAAATGGAGTGGCCCTGTCCGACTGGACAGAGCCACTCAATTGAGTGTGCTCTGTCCAGTCGGACAGGGCCACTCAATCTGTGTGATTCACACTGACTAGTGCGACAAGTTTCAACAAGTGTCAACAATTATTTACGCATCCACAACAGCTACGACACCAAACTAGCACTGGGGAAGTAAAACTATGTATTACGAATTCGTTTGGGTATATAAATCAAGCAGATAAACACAAAACAATCAGGCACTGGCTGTTACACAGATTGCTTGCAGAGAACACAAGAGTAAATAATACAATGGTAACTGGCTTCTGAAAACATTCTATCAACGTAGATTTCATTTCGGACGTGCCGCCGGACTTTTTCCATTTCAACAGATTTTTCTAGATTGGAAAAAAGCAACAAGTTTTGTTACGGTAACGTCAAATTGTGATGTACTAAGTAAATTCTACTGTTTCCCAACAGTAGAATTTACTTAGTACATCACAATTACGATTGATGATACATAAACGATTGATAGCAAGCAAAGAATAGCATAAGCATAATCAGCCCTATAATGTTCCCACTGCTGGAACACAGGAGAGGGAGTGGGCCGTAATCCACCACGCGGGCCCAGTGCAGGTTGGTAGACGTCACATGTCTTCGAATTTTTTGGTTCTAGGACAAGCCGGTTTCCTCGCGATATTTTCCTTCACCGTTTTGGGAGTGCAGTGGTGGTGGCCCAGTGGTAACGGCCATAACTCGTAAGTTATGGCCATAACTTACGAGTTATGGCCGCAGGTATGGACGTAGAATCGAACCCTGACAGGCGCTTTAATTTGTGAAATTTATTGCATCACCACTGCTCTTAAAACAGTGAAAGAATAGAAGATATATAACACGCAGATTGGATGGCGGAAGGCAGAGAACAGAGTGTTGTGGCGCAGCCTTGGTGAGGCTTATATTTAGCAGTGGACTGCGATTGGCTGAGTTGATTGAGTCGGCAACGTAGAGTTGCAATTCTAAATTGCAGCCATGACTCTACATTCATCAACAGTGGTTTATGATTCTAATAATTGTCGGCAAGCAAAACACAAAATAGCACACATTTATAATATTCTCTTTCGCAAATAAATTTAAATACCAGGTAACAACTCGTTAGCGGACTACCCACTTAACTCAGTTTCCTGCTCAACAAATAGCTGTGTGAGTCAAAAAGAGGTCAGATTAAATTCCCGCAGCATGAGTCCGAGGGTTTAAGTGCCATCAATAAAATGCAGTCCGCTAAACTGTATACAGTTATTTCTCTACATGCTACAGTCAACTGCTAATCCATACTTCCATACTAATATTATAAATGGGAAAGTAACTCTGTCTGTCTGTCTGTTTCCCTTTCACGCTCGTGACTATACATACGTTACTGAGACCGTCTAAAAACGTCTTTCCGTCTAGTTTTTGTCACTTTTAGGTGAAAGAATTCATTTTCTCAGACTCGTATGTATATTTGGTGTTCCTTCGATGTCACTTATTTGTATTCCCACTTGTATTTGCCTCTCACAAATGATTTGCCGTCATATATGAATAAATAAATATATAATGTCAATGTCATGTAATGTATGTGTAATGTCATATATAATGGATGAATCATGAAATCATATATTATTGCCGAGTTGTAAGTGTTTGTTTGTAATGTCAAAATAACAGCTTTTCTAAATGCATATGAAAATATATACGGTACTTATATCAAAAAACAATTTATAATTTCGTCTTTCTTTTAATAAAGTCTGTCTGTCTGTTCCTGCTAATCTCCGAAACAGCTGGACTGATTTTGACGAGAGTTTCACTAGAATTAAGGTTTCATAGATTTTAATTCTTTTGCCGCACAAAAGAATTAAAATCCATAAAATCCAACTTACCTTTAAATGTGTATACATACAGCATTTCACGCCTAAACCGCTGAACGGATTTCGATAAAATTTGGCAAAGAAGTAGACGGCAACCTGGGGAAGGACATATGCTACTTGTTGTCCCGATAGCACAATCCCGTGGGATGATTTCCGACATCCACGCGGGCAGAAGTTAGTATAAATTAATATATTTATGCTCCTGACTGTACCCGTCGTGTGTGAAACTCTTTAGCTCGACGTCCGACATAATTTCCGCCTGGGTACTGTATACTACTGTACCTACACTGTATCTTGTTACAGGTAGAAGATGCAAATACATAATAATACGCCATCTTATTTTATGACATCATAACAACTAAGGGTTTACGACAAGATGATAAATGCACTGTAGCGCATCCTTATTTCTCATAATAACAACATATGGCAGCAATATATTGCAAGAAACATGATTATCTATGTGACCAATCCAGTCATTGCTGTCATGTTCAACATGTTTATTAAATACTAATGGAATAATTTGTATAATCCTCTTCAACTTTTTACGTTTCAACAAGTACTTTACAAAAATCTAGAAGCTACTCAGCAAGGTGACTATAGTCATTCGTGTAAAAATAATAATATCCTCCTGACCGAATTTCATCACGGCACGGCAGCCGGTCTCAACATAGCATAAGGTAGCTAAGTACACAGTAAATTATCATAGTGCGGTTGGCACTAACACAATTGCTCTCCTATTTCCTAAGTCTCATAGTCCGAGAGGACGGCCATCCTTCACGTCCAGGCAGTGATCAGGTGTAGAAGAAACAGCCCAACGAGCTTTCCGAGGCACGAAGGTGTCACACCACCAGCTTTCAAACTCCGAGCTGCTACTGAGAAATTCATAATGGAAAAAAATACTCGCTCTCCATGCTCAGCAGTCGCACCTGTGACCACAGGGCCAAAGGGGCTGTTGAAAGTATTTAGAGGTATAAGGAACGGGGTGTAAAGTTCGTACATAGAAAAGATCCTCCCTTTTTTTTCTCTCCGACCAGACGAGTGTTGTGTCTGGTGGGCAACTGCCCGACGATTGATGTCGGGACGTTGTATACATATATGCTAGTTGGGCGGAAAACTCTGCTTGCGCGATGCAGGATTTTGCGTGACGTCAGTATGATGCAGTGGTGGCCCAGAGGTAGCGACACCGACTTACAAGTTGTAGGTCGTGGGTTCGAACCCAGGCAGGCGCTTTACTTTGTATAATTTATTTCATCACCAATGCTCTCAAAACGGTGAAGGAAAACAGCTTGAGGAAACCGGCATGTCCTAGAACCAAAAAATTCGAAGACATCTACCAACCCACACTGGTCCCGCGTGGTGGATTATGGCCCACTACCTCTCACAGAAAGGAGGCCTGTGTCCCAGCCATGGGAACATTATAGGTTGATTATGCAGTATGATACGTAGTTCGCATGTAGCGTAAATACCGCCACTTTGTGTATGTGGGAAAACATTAGACAGGCAGCAATTAAAGGTACTGACGCCGATTATTTTAAGTATAGCCATTCGAGGAGCTAGGTATACCATATTGCAGAAGTAATTCTGTTTAATAAATAACGTCAGTAAGTACCTTAACAATTAAATAAAATACCATACAAAGCCATATTTTAGTTCAAATATTGTTTTTTGATATGACGTTTTATGATCTATAATTGAATTTCTATAATTGTATTATGATATATGTCAACATAAGGCTTAAAAAACTAAACTCTTAAAATATTAACTTTGAGTCCCGGTTCTCCGTTATATATAATTGTTTTACGCTTTCGCGGTCGCACCAGACTTCTTCAGCGACTAGTCTCATCGAAGTGGGATGCTTTTCCTAATTTTCCTTATTTTCCTGTTATGCGCTCTACTGGGCTGGCGCTATATTTTACTGCAGGTGAATTCGCGTACCCCGAGTCGTTCTGCCGATGCAAAGTTAGTGCAGCGTTGAATGAAATATGCCTGTCATCAGTGGTTAGAACCTAAAACCACCCCGGTATGAATGCTGTATCCAATAGCAGGAATAGCGCCACCAGAGCGGTGGCAAGCTCCAGCGAAAAAGGCAAAATGGTCTCCGAAACACGACACACTTTGCATGATAATATCCTTGTGTCACAAAGGCTGACAAGCCGAAATAGTTTTGAAAGTGTGTCTGTCACTGGCGAACAATCAAGAGGAAAACTGAAGCTGTGGCTAGACAGTGCTTCCTTACCCAAACCATTCGTTCCATCGGCTGAAGACCTCCTATCTGACATGAGTTGCCTTGGTTTTTTTTTTTTTTCTGGTGGGAAATCATCAAATGACCCCTCCCGCTCTGGGTGGAGCGGAAGGGAGTGTCAGACTCTTACTGACTAAAACCCACCCATGTTCCTTCCTTCGCCCTTTATGTTCCGGGGTAGCGGTAACCCTTTCGGACAATCCCGCTAAAGTTGCCTTAGTTAATCAGTCTTTAAACAGACTCCGGACCTAGATTAGCCGCAGCAAGGAAAGCCTGTTCAGTTGGAGAGTCATAGACGACTCCGCCTTGGAGTCTAATAAGGTACTGTTGCACAAACGATAGGTATGTCCACGTGTCCTGCGTGTCCTGTCAGCTGATCTGAGAGCACCATACACGTAGCCGAATTCTGGGTCAAGTTCATTTAGGTTGCTATCGACACTCTAAGAAGAAGATGGCAATTAACTAATTGATTTATGTTGTGTTTCTGTTAATGGATACTTGAAAGAGATATTGAATTGAATGCACATTTTTATGAATGTAATCAAATACTCTTACACTTTGCGATAAATCCAAATAAAAAAAAAATACAATGTTTACCTAGTTTTAAAGTTATTTATGAAAATAAATTATAATTAACCAATAGATATTAGAAATAAAGGGGGGCGGGGGCTTATCTCTGAAAGTAAGAGCCTAAAAATTTGATAAAAATACAGAAGATAGTTAGTGTTAGATTGTTCTAGATTACTGGAAATCGTCTATGGTTTTAAAATAACAAGGCAAATCTCTCAATGTTGCGCGTAAATATTGTGTGTTGCATGTGCAGTTAGAATGCATGGGACAACATGTTTTTCAACTGTAATGTCAAGATTGTTGTTGAGATAAATTCATCCCAACTACGGAACCCTTCACCACACTCGGTCGGTTTTTTACTTTGAAGACTAATGCGAGAGTTTGATAGTTTTAACCTTAGTGAAATTTCAATTTCTTCATTGTCCTTAAAGATACAGTATTTTCAAAGTGAAGGACAGGGGGCTTAAAGTAAAAAAAAAGAAAAGAAAGAAAATTACTTACGTTTATTTTCGGAAAATAATAATTACATGCCGAGAGTACATGAGACACGCACGCACATGCCGAAGGATACCTCACTGCGATACATCGCGGGCTGCTTGGGGGTACCTCGATGCATTAGCAAGCATTTGTTTCAGATGGAGGTGACATCGAGGTAGCGAGCTAAGCGAATCGCAGTGACGAATCTTCGGCATGTAATTTATTACCCATACTCATCTGTAATAGCGATACCCGTATTGAAACGATGTTACCTTGGCTAAGTCTTTTGGTAAATAAATGATTCATAATCAGCCTATATTGTTCCCACTGCACTGCACAGGCCTCCTCTCTTCGAGAGGGAGTGGGCTATAATCTACAACGCGGGCCCAGTGCGGGTTGGTAGATGTCACATGTCTTCGAATTTTTGGTTCTGGGACATGCCGGTTTCCTCACGATGTTTTCCTTCACACCGTTTTCGGAGCAGTGGTGATGAAATAATTTGCACAAAGTAAAGCAATTGTCTGGGTTCGAACCTACGACCTACAACTTGTAAGTAGCGGCCGTTACCACAGGGCCACCACTGCTCTCAATAAATGATTACTTACTTAAAAGTAGTGGGGTTTCTAGCCCATTCTTCACCATACGAAAACTACCTTTTGGAAGGGGCGACTAGAATCAATTCTATTTTATTGTAATAGTTTTGACGTTCAAAAGTGCCTTTTATGTGCCTATTTGAAATAAATAATTGACTATGAAAAAAAAAACTTGGAGTTATTATCAAAAGTGGTAAATCAGAACGACTTTACAGTGAGTCGTAAATAAAATACTGCCTTCTTTTTTCCCTTAAAATTTTTTCCTCAATTATTTATTTTCCCTAACTGAGGATGTAATTATAAATGAAAATACTTTTTTAATTAACTAACAGAGCTTCTAATTCATTCAAAAGTTGTCGGTAATATTTTTCACGAGTTCATCACCGTTCATTTTGATATAAAAGATTAATCAATTTTCCGGTGCTTTCCGAAAGTAATTAGAGGCAGTCATTTTAGAATTGGAGGAAACGTTTGAATGATTAAATTGTTTAATTTCAAAGTAAAAGTTTACTTAGTTGCCTATATTAAATTTAATGATTATTTTAAACTCATTAATGAATTTATGTAAACATTAAAGTTGTCAAAAAATAAAAGGCCCGTTTTTATATTTGGGAATAATAATAATAATAAGTTTATTAGCACATAAAAACTATAACACAGTTCATAACAATGAATGAATGAAAATGAGAATGCGTTCTTGACACCTGTCAGTTTCATACAAACGAATACGTGTTTTGCGAATTTGATCTTTATTAACTACTAGAACTGTCAATGTCAAAACGGGCCTTTTATATTTTGACAACTTTAGAAGCACATAATACAGTTACCTATATACAGTTTTAGGCTCATCTTCCACCTACAACAGTTCACACCGGACTGAGGCCTCTTCTATTGCAGGCCATTCAATATATTTTCGGCAACTCTCAACCAACTGCTACCAGCCACCCTGCGAAGTTCGTCGTTTACAAGTTCACCTAGCCTGAGGGTGTCCTACCTTACGTTTTTCGTGGTCTCCACTCAAGAACACTTCAACGGTCATCGGTCACTTTAAGGCTGATAAATGTTCAATATATATATATACTGTTGGTGTACTCTATTAGATAAATAAAATAAAATTACTTATCTATATCGGTCTATAAAGCTTGGATCCTGAGTGCTCTATGAATCATCTGCCTAGCCTTTTCCCAACTATGTATATTGGGGAAAGCTTTCCCATATGGTTTTCAAACCAGAGATTGCTGATTTCAGTATTTTACATGGAGTGGTTGCCTATCTGACCTCCACAACCAATTGACTAGGTAACACAATACTTAGCCCTTGCTAAGACTGGTTCTCAGACTTTTTGGCTTGTCTCCATAACGACTGCCAAAGTTCCACGAATGACAGACGGGACAAACGGCTTAACATGCCTGTGCCTCCTGGGGTCTTGATATGTAATAGATGGTCACCCATCTACGAACCGATAGCGGCAAGCGTACCTTAACCTTCGATTGGCTGTCGTGCAGCTGTTATAATTTAGCTACAAACCTCTGGGTCCTCCTGAGTGGTCTATTAGGTACCTGAATTCTGTGGTTACCATCCTTCTACCAATTATGGTTATAATTACAGTTATCTTGAAGTTCTAAGTAGTGGACTATACGAGAGATATAGGACAGTTGGTCCCAGGTAAACATAATCGTCCACGACTTCAAGTGTAGTGTCTTCGATCTTCATGAGAGTGAGTGTTACATTTGACATGACCCTTGTCTTGAACCTTAGTAGGTACAATGCTCAATGTCCACAGTAAGGCTTTCGAAAGAGTGCTGAAGGAAGGGTTAATTGTATATTCACCTTTTAATAGTAAAAAATGTTGATAGTGTTTTTCCCATAACAAAACCGTATTTTTTCTGACTTTTATGTTTTGATATAATTCGAAACCTGAATTATGACCTTTCGTTATATTTGCCAAAAGGCTCCATCAACCTGTCAGATATTTATATTCACTATCAGGACATGTTATGTTATTCGGGCCCGGTTTCTTTTTTATCCGCATTAAATATACTTTTAAAAATTGTCAAAAACTGAGTTTTCAAAGTCGTCAAACCCACAATTTCTTCATCAGATTCGACTATTTCAATCATTATGTCTCTCTCGATGTTACGAAACTCATGAAGATCACGTTATTTTTGTCCATTTTGGACATCAGAAAGTGGCAGTAGTCCACACTCACCATGGCGCTTGTATCTGAAACTTTTCAAATATATTTTCGGTATTCTCTCATCATGCCGCACCTATTCAGCTATCAACTTTTCACCCAGCATATGTTTTCTCAACAACCCTCTGGGCTACCCCTACCCTATTATAATATTATATTATATTGATTCCACAATAAGTGTCAACCCTTTATTTATTAGTAAGGAATTAATAAAAGCTTTTTTATTTTTAAACCCGGGCAGAACTTTCGAATTTGGTTCAATGATAATAATAAAATGAAATGGAATTATTTATCCTGTAAGTAGGTTATCGGAATCACTTTTACTCGTCATATTATCTAAAGGTAATCTAGATGGATTCGACATTTCCTATCTGACTACCCCTGAGAATAAATGCCGAAACAAACTCAAATAAAAACCAAAATCAAATGCAAAGCGAAATACAACAAGAAATAAGTGTCTTGACGACGAACGATCCCATTTTCACAAAAAGAAAAGGACTAGATAAAAGTCAAGAAAATTAGCAATATCAAAAAGCCATTCGTTTTATTGTTTCACCCCTTGTCCTGAGCCGGGGCAGGGTGAAACAATAAAAGTTGGGTCAGCGCGGAATCGGTCGTAGACTACGATAAAATTTTGCAATCATTGGTTTATATACAGGCTGTAACAAAAACCCTGTCCGATCCAATAAAGGCGTATTCCTGGGTCAACATACGTACTAGAAAAAATCGTTATAAAAATGTAACTCATAAAAACCAAAAGTTATTGATTTTTAATTTTTATAATCCATGCGAAATTTAACACTGAATATGGCAAATTTTCATAAGTTGACAACACTCCACCCGCCGGCAAAATCTTTTTATTTTTACCTATTTTTATTTCAAAGAACACCGCCTTACACTACCGCGTCGTAGACACTCTTTCAACTAGTCGCCGACTCTTTTGATATCGCCGCCTAGTTACCTACCGACGCGATACTTGTTGCTAGTCTTTCGTGGAGATAGCTTTCGATCTGACGTCCGTACGTATCAAGCGCTGTCGTTTCGCGAACAATGTCGTATTCTAATCAGGAATATTTTAATATGTTGATGTGCTTAGGCAAGACCGACTGCAATTATGCAGCTGCGCGTAATACGTAGGTACGAGGTGCGTTTCGCTAATAGACCAGGTGTGACAGTACCGTCGGAGCGTGCGTTCCAACGCCTGCATAACGGTGTATACACCACAGGCAGTGTTCATGGGCACGAGTCGCAAGCCACTGATGCTGGAAGACCACGAGAGCGCAACGAGGAAATTGAGGAACAAGTGCTGGATATGTTTGCCGCGGACCCCACGCAAAGCACACGCTCTGTTGCGCGACGATTAGACACAAACCACAGTGCGGTTTGGAGTGTGCTGAAGGGAGATGGTCAGCACCCTTATCACTACCGGCGGGTTCAATCCCTTCTGCCCACTGATTACGAACCAAGAATGGAATTTTGTAAATGTGTTTGTGTGTTTTTTTTGTAAATTTAGCAAAAAGGTGTCGAATGTGTATTAGTGTTGGAGGTGGACATGTGGAGCATGATCGCCGAAGTATGCAACAACAACAAGTGAACGTTTTAATAAACTAACACCTGGAGTCGGTAAGTACATTGCCAGAAGCACATCACATTTAAAAAAAAGCCCTTATCAGGGCTACATTTAATTCAATTAATTGTTTCTTGATAAACAGAATTAAGTCAAAAACACAAAATACAGAGAGTATCTGAAATCCGGATTACTATGCCTACAAAACAATATCAGCTGATACCTACGCGCACCGCGCGTAATGTAGGTATGTTTGGCGGCACGCGACAAAGCGCGGTTAATGACACGGGCGGCTTCTTTGACACAAAACTGTAGGTAGTAAGACGTGAACTTTGTCGATCGATCAGTGTTGCCTTTGGTCAGTTTTTATTTTTTATTTTAATTTAATGATATTCACTGGGGAAAAATAATAATCTCAAATCCATTAAATGATTACGCATATGTGTACGCAGTACGATGCCGAATAATACTCTTAAGGATCGGACAGGGTTTTTGTTACATATTGTATATGTTTATAAAAAAAAAAACACTACAAGAACTCTTTTACGAAATATTTTATGTTCACACATCATGCTCCTAGATAGACTCACGGAGTAAATAGAGGGGCAACTCTCGTAATTTTAAGAACGTTCACAGTCTGATCTCAGCCTGTATCTGTCAAAAATACCTCTAATTTCCCTAAATTTTTGACTAATTTTTGACATCGCTGAGATGAGATTGCTACTAGATTTTGAACGTTTTTAATTACGGCAATTGGCCTTCAGGTGATTACGTGTATTCGTGTTTATTTTATTTCTATTAGATACTAGCTCCTCGCTCCTACTTTGCACGAATGGTCAATATAATTTTCCCACTGCTGGGGCACAGGCCTCCTATCAGTGAGAGGGAGGGGTACGTAATCCACCACGCGGGCCCAATGCGGGTTGGTAGATGTCACACGTCTTCCAATTTTTGGTGCTAGGACATGCCGGTTTCCTCACGATGTTTTCCTTCGCCGTTTTGAGGGCAGTGGTGATGAAATAATTTACACAAAATAAAGCGCGTGACTAAGTTCGAACCTACGACTTACAAGTCGTAAGTCGCGGTCATTACTACTGGGCCACCACTGCTCAGATCTGCTATATCTAAAATAAATATTGATGTTCAATACACATGAACCTTTCGAAACAAATGCTCCAAATGATGGTGAAAAGTGTATTAGAG
This sequence comes from Apamea monoglypha, assembly GCA_911387795.2. NCBI lineage: Eukaryota > Metazoa > Arthropoda > Insecta > Lepidoptera > Noctuidae > Apamea > Apamea monoglypha. Next base: position 19,025,940 of record OU426914.1, on the reverse strand, counting down.
TCTACGTAGTTCAAAACATCTATCTAGGAGGCCATACAGGCGGCCGCGAAAAGCGACTTAGTTTTGTACTGTGTATAGGTAGCTTATATGTATAGGTATAGTATATACGATCGATAATCTATATATTATATACTATAGATTATCGATCAGAAGATGCGAAACGATGGTCAGTTGGTACCTAAGTACACCGGTTTTGAGAACCTCGTATATTCCAAAGGAACTTTTCAATGTCGTTATACTTGTTTAATTTCAGCGTTATTCTGTAAATGTCACTTCAAACCGCACTCAAGTGAGCGAGTTTTTATGTACCAGACATCATCTGTAAGCGACGCACCTAGCGTATGAACTTTTTTATAGAATGTCAAATACTTTTTTCTTTTAGCCGTCAAATTGATGTGTACTTTTTATCTGATCTGTCATCGTCGATGAAAAAAGAGTACTATATTTTTCTGTTATGTTTGTCATTAAAGTTTGTTTATTCGTTTACGTTACAAATCCGTCATTTTTCTTTCACTTCGAGCCTGCTAAGACCATTACAACATCATTGTTTCTTTTGTTTTTTCTACTTAGATATGAATTTAATGTAATAGTGCTTGTGGCACATTTATTACGTTTAAGGGTACGCGGTGCTAACCTATAAGTTAAATTGTTACATTGACTTTAGATTTTAGTACACCATTATTTTATCATTTTAGCAGTGTATAAAATTGTTTCTTAACCTTTTCCCAACTATGCTGCGGTTGGCTTCCAGTACAAATGGATTTACTATTTTTGTACTAACTTGTGTCTTCGCTGGATGGCTGGAAGCAGCTGGATGAGAGTTGCCGAAAATCGAGTAGAATGAGAGTAGAGAGCTATGTCCAGCTGTTAACTGTGGATGCTGATGATGATGATGATGTGTGAGCGATGCACAAGTATTTGAGCAAAGTGTCATCACACCTTGCCATCACCCCTTGCAAAACCTTTTAAACAAGGTGTTCAATGCTCGGTTCCTATAAAAAAAAAGAATCGTTTTGCTAACCAATGGTCGCATTTTTTATTGCCAAACTGAGCATATAAATATGTAAGCTAATTTTACCTGTGGTAGCTACTCCCATAATAGGAGGGTCCACTATGCAAAGCTATGAGGTATTTGCTTCATTATTGGTAAAGATATAAGAGTCTTAATTTTAACCAATAATGATCCGTTTATAGGAATCGGCCATCTATGATTAGCGTCAGCTTCATGCTCTTTCCTTCTCTGCATGTGACAGATTTGTCTCTTAATCGGAACAACTTCAGGTTGCTGGTTCTCGTTATAAAGAAGGAGAACTTAGCAAACAAAAATTTAGCGTTCTAGCATGAAAATAGTTTCCTCAATGCTTGCAAAAGTACTTCAAGTGTAACCGCAAGCCAAGGTTACCTTCAATTAGAACATCTGAGTCCAATTTTTTTAATTAAAAATGGACGGAAAGAGTTATCTCAGAAGCTTATTAGGGATCACAATTCTTGGCGAATATTTTTTATTATTTAGTTTTGTTAAAATCTCATCCTTACGTTTCTCTTAATAAGAACCTAACTATCAAACCATTGTTTGAGATCATTAAATCAGGCGGAATAATATTGACTATTCAATTGTCTAGTTTTTAAGCAGCTGAATTAACATTTTATTTGACTTATGGTTGCTGAAAGGGTATTTTCGTGGGAAAATGTACTTCTGGGATTTTCTGTACTTTTCCACGATTTATCAGAGCAAGGGAGTCCAATGGGAAGTTTAACTGACGATTATCTCTGTTCGTACTATGCAAGTACACCCAAGGACAACCCCCGGTTGCTGTAGGACTATTGTCAAAAGTCAAAGTCAAATCATTTATTTCAAATAGGCACATAAAGGGCACTTTTAAAAGGCACTATTGTAGGAAATGGGAACAAGGGAGTGTTTTTTTTTTTCTTTAAATTCTATGGGGCATCGAGCTGACATAAATAGCTCTTAAGATGATGAACTTATTTTAGCTGTGACTGTACAGACGCCAGCAGGTCAAGCTAGCCGAAACTGTCAAATTTCCCCAATCAATCTTGAACATTAATAATTTAGTAATAAAGTTGAAAATCTAATAAAGAAATTTGACAGATTGTAGTAGCTTGATGTGCTGGTGTCTGCACATACTTGAGGAAGGATGTAAAAAGAAACAAGATACTATTTTTCAATTTAACGTATTTATAAATTGCATGTTTTGCATGAGGTCCTTACAGGTGGCCTAGGCGTAGCATGAGAGGATTTCCGTCGGCTTTTCGAGTGACGGTAGTTTACACTGTTTAATACTATTTGCACAGACATCTAAACATTTGTGAGCATGATCGAAGTTATTCTGATTACCTCCACAGCCGCTGTATGAAAAACCTCTGCACGTCATTTCCGAAATATCATAATACCACCTGCAATAAGGCACAAAGAATATTATTGGTTGAACCATAGACGCGGCTACACGGTCAATCTTACTTGCACAAGAATAGAATAGAATACTCGTTATTATGTAGACCATATAAATTACAGGTATCTATAAAAGTAGAAATTTTACACAATGGGCGGTCTTGTTGCTAAGAGCGTTCTTTTAAAGACCATTTAGGCAGTCTGTGGTTATACTAATCTAAAGCAAGCCTGTAAGCACTGTACGGTATCGTGTGGACGCCTAATTCCGATCCAGCCGGCTCCCAACAACGCCCTAACCCGAGGACCGTTCCCCACAGGGGATGCCCTTAGCGCGTAGTCGCTTAGTTTTTAAGTTTTTTAGCCTTGATGGGAGGCCTTAATTTATTGATGCATCAGTCAAGCCCGGTTAAGCAGACGACAATCTCATAGGTTTAACTGCGAGATAAAAAACATGTGGACGCCGCACACTCCGCTCAGCGACTTGCATGCGCTCACAAGATCCTGCACTATCTTGTGAGCGGACATGACATAATTATAAGGATTCCGTTTTTTCCATTTGGCTACGGAACCCTAAAATGTGCCCTAAAATGTGCAAAGGGAGAATTAATTATATGACCAAGTCGGCTGAAGTACGGGGGTGATGACACCTAAGATACTGTACAACTTTTTCTGTGTATACTTACATGTATACTTCCTTACATGTATACTCACCTAGGATAATATGAGTTACAGTGCCCATATTCAGGCTGGAGCCGGCAAAAAATGTTTTCTGTTAGATTTGTAAGTGTGCGGGTGAGATGCATTTCTGCAACAAAAAGGTATACGAGTATTATACATTTTTTTAGCCGGTAGGTATAACTACTCTTTTGTTGTCTGTACAAGTGGTGTACATACAATAATACATACATTTGGTACATCTGTGACTAATAAATGTTAACCCTCATAGACCGAAGATTATAATATAAATAAATAACAAATCTCAGTAAGTCCAGGTACACATAGGCGCGTTTTGGCCGCTGCGATTATTTTTCGCGCGCTGCGGTTTCAACGCACTGCTTAGCGCCGAGAGTTGAAAATCCAACAGTGACGCGCTGGAATGCGCTCTGTTGGATTCTCAACGCTCGGCTTAATACCGAGAGTTGAAAATCCAGTGCGCGATAAAATCCCGCTGCGATATTATTACGTCCGAGCGAACGTGGGATAAGGAGGTGGCTACTGCACCCTATTCGCGTATCAATCTCAATATAAATCATTTTTAAGGATATTGCTTACCCATTGCTTCATATCTTGGAAAAGTTTGTATGTTGAACAACGTAAATAACGCAATGAATGTATTTGATCTGTCAAAATGAAAGCCATTGCTACTGATAATGTGTTACGCAATTACCCCGCTGATAATGTTTTTTTTCCTTGAAACCAGTCAAGGAAAAAAATTACCTGCTCTATGTTCCCTGCGTTATTTCCTATAAATACGTGACTTTTGGATTGATTCTACCTTTACATTCCGATTTGCACGAATGTATAGTTGAGAACACATTGTAGGGATGAAAGCAATTTCCATGGACAAATGGTTCACAAGTATTTCTTTCCACATCGTAGTAATATCTGAAAAAGATGTGACCATAAGTTTCCACTCCTTCAGTATAAATAGCAGATGTTAACATTTATATACGATGAGTTTAATAAAAAGAATCGAGTTGAATGGCGAGCAATTGGATAGGCCTATGCAGAGCGGTAGACTGCTGTAGGTTGATGATAATGGGAATTTGAAAAGTCCTGACAAAAAGCCTGACATTTGCGGGAAAGCTCAGAAATATTACTTTTAAAACTTGTCAAAAACAGACACACTGATGCCAGTCCACCTCCACGTGGGGCCCGGTGGAAACGTATTGATGGCTAACGAAATAAGTCCGCATACACAGCATATACACCTTCGCCCAACCCTTCGGGGAACAGAGGCGTGATGTTCTGTTATGTCTGTAAGGAAACTCATTTACCGTTTTACACGCAAGTATCTGTCCGCGCCATTGTCCTTGCGCACAAGTGGAGTCGCGAAAGTGTCTTTCGCACAAGTGTATCTAACAGCCGATACAGATCGGAGATTTTTTACATCATGCACAGGCATGATGTAAAAAATATCTCCGTGAAAACTTAGGTGAAGTAAGCTGTCATTCCACCGGATGCTTGGGATTGACACCATTGACACTCACTTACAGAATAGATCGGCGGAGTAAATTTTATTTTACATTAAGGACAATCTTTGCACGTACCGGTCTGTTCTGAACTAAATTTAAATTTATTTATAATACTAACATCTTTTACTTTATTTTTTTTAAATTATGATTGCAGCAGAGTACGATGTCGATTTCGTTTTTGGTTTTCCCATCTGGTGAGATCCATTGACGCTGTGACTCTTTTTTGGAAAATCTGTTCATTATTCTGAACCCTTATACAAATTAATGCAATCTGGATGAGTGCGTTTTCGCGATCATTTCTGATTCCTAGGCCATGTGGACCGAGAATTTCTAGGCTATCTAGGTCTTGCCTTACCCAGATATTAGTATTAAAGACATACCATGCAATACGGTTTTCTTCGCACACTTTGTTAAGTAATTCGTAAAACTCTTCCAGTTCGTCATCGGTGTGTGCCGATGTAGGTGCGTAAGCTTGAAGAATAGTTAAACTCTGTTGGTCTGTAATGCTTAGTTCGATAACCACTACCCTCTCCGAGTATCCGCAAAACTCTAAGATATTGTTTTTCCACTTTTTAGCTACCAAGAAATTAAAACCATAAAGGTCTCTGTTGGCTCCAAAGTGGTAGAATATAGAATTTTCTCTTTTCTCTGTGTCCTCTCCCATTCTCCTCACTTCTAATAACCCTATTTCATCCCATTTTATTTCTTTTAAAGCTTTTTCTAGCTCAAGTAATCGGTCATCTTGCATTAAAGTGCGGACATTACAAGTCAAAATATTAATTTTAGTATGGAGTCCATTTTCGTAGCTGCTTGGTTTGGTTGACGGAGGATCGATCTAACCCGGGGATTCTCAGCTCCCCGTGCTCCGGGAACCCGTGGACTACCTTCATTGTCGCGTGGTTCTCCAGAGCTGCCGGGCATTTGGAGACTGAGGTTATGTTGTTCTGTCATGGCTTGAACGTTTATAAAGGGGGATTTGGACTTTAGTCCACCGCGCTACTCCAGTGCAGGTTGGTAGACATTGTGCCAGAGCTTCGTTCGTTGGACAGCAGGGTGGACAACGGGTAGGTGAGGTTGACTTGGGTCTTTTGCAAGATGTTTATAAAAAGGGGTTTTAGGTAATAGGTAATACGGGCTGGTGCCAGCAACTCCACGACAATGCGCGTATTTTGCGAAGACCCCTCCATACACAATTTATGCATATATAAAAAAAACTTTCTAGGCACGATTGTTAGTGTATCTCGCGTATATTATTAAATGCAAACTAACTAAATATCATAACACTCACTTGAATATGCTACGTAGGGTCCTTCCACACCTGAAACGATTTGCTTGCATTTTGCAATAAGTATTTGGTTGGAAGGTTGTTATATCATCTGAAGTTTTAGTCCTTGAAGCAATCACTTGAACAAAATTGAGAATAAATATAGTGAAAACAGGATTAAAATAATAGCTGAACAACATTTTAGTTTGTATGATTACTTCTCTCTATGATTGAAATCAACTCGAGGAACTTTTTATGGCGAGTTTCAATTGCCATAACGCTAAAATTATTATACGAGTACACTCCCGGACTCCTAAATCGAGCTACTGTGCATTTTTATGTTTATAGGCGTAAAACATCAAAATAATGATAAGTCAGAGAAAAACTTTTTTATGCAGTTTTGGAGCTGAGTTACTGACCATCAAGTGGTAGCGCCATTGTTCCAAATCTGAATTCACATATTTTGAAAAAGAAAAGATCAATGGTGTTTGATCGTTCTTAGAGAAGCAACAAGCTTTGATTGGAGCATTTATAAGTCAATGGTTATATAGTTATTGTTTTACAAAAAAATAGTATTGAAATTGTTTTTGAAAGATATGAAAACCGAACCTTATGACGGCCGTCGTAATTGCTCTTGGAGGTAACACAAGTTATTAAATAAACGTTTTCTGTATGAAAACCATTGTTTTCTTCCAAAATTTCCCGCTAATGCCCCAGAGAAACGCGAAAAGACGACTTATTGCAATCAAACTGTTTTTTTTTGTATTCTGATTTGGAATTTGGAACAAACAGAAATATTAGTGAGAGGCTCCAAAACCACTCCTTTTTTCTTTGAATTACCATTATTTAAAAAGATGAACAAAAACACGTAGGGTGGCTCCGTTCAGGTGTCCGGGTGTGTAGTTACTAGTAGTAATTATATAGGATATTTGATTTAACGAGATTATTGTGCAACATTGCTTGACTATTTGAAGGCTCCCAAAATATCTTTTTTGCGGCAAGTTTAATGATGTCCTCCCGACCGAGTTCCGGCCACAGCGGCCAATCTCAACGGAGATTATAACCAAATGCGCAGGAGATTTATTTATTTATTTATTAAAACGTCCCTAACAACAATCATTACAGGTGTGTGTACCCAATGCGACAGTGCGGCCATTTTACAAATCTATACTAACTTATTATTTATAATTTAAATATACATAATATAAAGAACTAAAACTAATAATCTAAAAAGTAATAGGAACTTTAACACAATGCCTTATATACAGAATGCTGAACACAATAATATGCTAACTATACCTCGTAAATATTATAACATAAAATAAATAACAGTGCCCTAGTGTTTGTTACTACTCCGATAATTCTTAACCTAAAATACAGGGTTTTTCATTTCATTTCATTAAGAGCGCTCGAACTTTGAAATGAAATAAAACAACCTGTTTAAGTGATATTGCCACAATTTTGGTTTTATTATAAAGGAAATTCGATGAAATTATTTATGGAATATAATTTCAGTCAAATAGCCGCCGCGACTCCGCTTTAGGTGGTGTATTCGGGACGACCAATTTTGGACGACATCTTCGCATAAATGGGGCTCAATTTCACGAAGAACACGAGTTATGTTGGCCTTCAGGCCGGTATTTGTCTGTGGTTTGTCTACATAGACCAGAGATTTTACGTAGCCCCACAGAAAGTAGTCGTGCGGTGTTACTTCACACGATCTCGGTGGCCAGTTTATATCGCCACCACGCGAGATGACGAAGCCCTCGAACTTCTCATCTAATAAATTTAATGTGTCCCGTGCAGTATGGCAAGTGGCGCCGTCCTGTTGGAACCACATGTTTGTGAGGTCCATACCATTTATCTTAGGCCAAAAAAAATTGTTATCATCGTCCGATATCGGTCGCCATTGACAGTGAGCGCGGCTCCTTGCGCATCAAAGGCCGATAATTCCGCCGGACCAAAATCCACACCAAACAGTGACTTTTTCGGAGTGCAGAGGCACCTGATGAATCTCCCGTGGATTTTCGTCGCTCCAAATCCAGCAATTTAAGCCACTCAACCAGAAATGAGCCTCATCACTAAAGATGATTTTTTTTTTCCGAAAGCAGGGTCAGCTGCCAAATGCTCTAAAGACGATTGGTCTTTAGAGCATTTGGCAGCGAATACACGGCGTTGTCTGTGATTGTTTGGTTTTAGCTCTTGAGTTAATTGAACTTTGTATGGATGAAAACCCAAGTCTCGATGCAAAATCCGTCACAAAGTTGATGTCGCAGAAAGACCCAGCTCTTGCGCACGACGCGGAGTGGACTGCCTGGGGTTTTCTCGCACACTATCCCGAACGGCAACAATATTCTCCAACGATCTTGCGTTTCTTTGACGTACAGGTACTGTTTCATCGATCACCGACCCAGTTGTCTCAAATTTATTCATTAAACGACGGATTGTGGACTCTGTAGAACGGCCTTGAATGCCATAAATTGGACGCAATGCACGGAACGTTAGGCGAACACAACACCGATTTTGATAATAAATTTTAACAATTTCCACGCGTTGTTGAAGTGTGTAGCGTTTCATGGTAAAATGTCACGACAAAACCTGTATTCCCGCCAAATTTGACAGCTATCGCTTAACCAAGATGGCCGCTATACGCTGTCAAAGTTCGAGCGTCCCTATTGAACTGACAAAAATCAACAAAACTCTTGCGAATTCACTCAGATTGCACGAGAATATGTCAATCCTCTCATGCATTTCGTTTAGTACACATATTGTGCGGGTGAGGGGTGTTTTTGACAGCAGGTTGGTTTTGGCAGCAGGCACGGCCAGCAGTGGCGGTCGCCGCCGCCTCCACACGTACCGGTCTGGCACGCACAGCTTCAGGTGAGGCAGCACACCCGGGTTATGTGCTACTCCACGCAGGAGCTTTAGCGCATACTCGTACGCCGCGAGTGTAAATTCCCTGCGCACTCTGAGTTCGTTGTACCCCACCATACCCAGTACAAACAGTGTCGGATACATCGGCTGGTAAAATGGGTAAACTCCCTAAAGTTTGAAATACAAGTATCTTGTAAATTTAGTCTGTACTCGCTCCAGCATGACATTGTATTTCGCTTCATGAGGAGCCCAAACCACCGCACTGTGTTCCAAGTGACTCCTTACCAAAGCGTCATACAGTACCCTGAGCGTGGTAACGTTTGTGAATCCCTGCGACTGTCTCAGCACGAAACCCAGATTTCTGTAGGCCTTCTTGCAAATCTTAAGTATATGATCCCGGAAAATTAGATCCGGGGAAAGCAGTACTCCTAGATCTTGTACCCGAGACACTCGCTGCATCGCCGCTTTCTCTACTTTGGATTCGTAAGCTAAGGTAGTCTTCCCGCGCGTAAATGTCACTACTGAGCATTTCGGTGTGTTGAAATAGAGTTTATTTTTATGGCTCCATTCTACCACTCTTTCTATGTCTTCTTGCAATTTCTCACAGTCCGACTCACCCCTGACCTCGAACAGCAATTTGAGGTCATCTGCAAACAATAAGCATAAATTATGTTTGACTACGTCTGGTAAGTCATTTATCATTAAAATAAATTCGAGAGGACCCAAACTGCTGTCTTGGCTAACGCCTGACCTGGTGTAGTATAGATCGGATTCGAACCGGTTGTAGTCAAAGTACTGCTGTCGGTCTTTCAAGTAGCTGGCGAAGAACTGCAAGAGGTGCGGAGTATTGTGAGATGTTGCGGAGATATTGTGCCTATACCCACGTCAGTCAATCAACTCAGCCTATCACGGTCCACTGTTGGACATAGGCCTCTCCGAGGCTGCGCCACGACACCTCACCTCACTCACCTCGCCTTTACTCTCATAGTCCGGCTTTAGGTGCTTTCAGAGACACGCCCGGATCACACGACCAACTTTCAAACTGCTACTGAGAAATTCCTAATGAAAAAAATAACACAATATCAGCAGTCGCGCTGGCGAGCACACAACCAACGGTCAAGCACGAGGATTGCGCCTAGGTCGGTGCATAGTTCATGCAATTAGGGATTTCAATCGAGTGGCATTTTTAATCCAGGTGGATTTTCGCTGGATCAAAGCAAATCCAGCTGGATCTAGCGGGAATCAAGCAATTATCGATTTTTAAAGAAAAAAAAATACTGTGGACCATAGATATCCGTGCTGTGGATACTTTAAAATCTAACTGCCTAGTTTAATATCACATTTTGGTTTGAAGTAAGTAAAGTAAAGAAATAAGTCGTTTTTGATGTTAGCAAAGTACTCTAATGATATCTGAAATAGCTAGTTATTTACCCAGTCTAATATCAATGCAGTCTCAGTTTTTCCACCTCACTATTTTTTTTATTTAAATTTCATAGCTCACTTAAAGAATCTTTAGTTAACTCTTTTTAGAAGTAGAAGTTATAATATAACTAGCTTCATCCGCGTGGTGTCATACCTAAAACTCATCGATTGGCCCACCTGCCGGTAAGTGGTCACCGCCGCGTATGGACATCTGCCGTACCATATTGTCAACTCCAACTTATTCGTCTTCTTAATCAGCCTATAATGTTCTCACTGCTGGTACACAAGCCTCCTCTCTTCGAGAGGGAGTGGGCTGTAATCTACTACGCGGGCCCAGTGCAGGTTGGTAGATGTTACAAGTCTCCGAATTTTTGGTTCTAGGACATGCCGGTTAGCCGCGTGACGACTCCCGGCCACCGTAGGCGCGGGCTTGCGGGCGGAGAGCAATGGGTAGCTCACCGCCCGATCAGGACTAGCCCCGTGCCGGACGGCGCGTAAGTGTTCCACGCGCGCCTCAAAGAGTTGTCAGCATAATTTGAGGGGCCCCTTAGGGCCGAAGCCTGCCGGGTCAGCGGGATTGTCCGAAAGGGTTACCGCTACCCCGGAACATAAAGGGCAAAGGAAGGAACATGGGTGGGTTGTAGTCAGTAAGAGTCTGACACTCCCTTCCGCTCCACCCAGAGCGGGAGGGGTCATTTGATGATTTCCCATCCGGAAATAAAAGGACATGCCGGTTTCCTCACGATGTTTTCCTTCACCGTTTTGAGAGCAGTGGTATTGAAATTATTTATACAAAGTAAAGCCTAGGTTCGAACCCACAACCTTTAAGTCGGGCCCGTTAGCAATGGGTCACCACTGCTCACTGGGCCACCACTGCTCTGCTCCGTCTGCCCTATCAGTCACTATTAGTCTTTCATTTCAGCGTTCGAACTGACGATGAAATAAATACATTTCCATGGTGCCTACGCCACGGGGGTGTTTGTATTGAGCACATGGTTTTGGCACAAGGCAAAGTTTTGCGAAGTTAAATGTGCTGTCAGTCGTGCTGTCCGCAGTTACGCACGTCAGTTGAGCGTTGCGGGCAACGCTCAACTGACGTGCGTTCCCGAACTGCAAACACTCGGAGCGACGCCTAGCCTGCAAGCGATGTAGCATGATAATACCAATTAACAGTCTGCCAGTTTACCTCACAAGCTACTTCTGTAATACCATATCTGCAAACGAGATCGTTTGGTAATGGATAAACAGAGTTCAGTTATTTTATAAACTCCAATAGAAGCAATGATTTATAAAAAAATCGACGATAGTAATTATGATTTAGACGGGGTAAAGTATATTTCACAAAAATCAGTTTTGCGGCTTTGTCACCTTCTTAGTTGGAGCCGATTTTCTTTATAAGACCTCTGTTACAAATCCGTTAAAAACTTGCAGAGGGATGTTGATCCAGAGGGGATCCCTTCTTTTCGCATAATATTCTTTTTCCTAATATACTTTGGCATAACGATTTTGGCATAATTTGTTTTGCCTTAATAATACCTTACCATATTTTTTTTGGCATACAGTTTATGTTGGCATAATTATCTTGAAGGCTAATTTGTTTTGGCATAAATTTAATTCGCATAACGTTACTAGGCCTAATGATTATTAGCATAATAATATTTAGGCATACAATTAATAGAAATAACGGAAACAAATTTGAGTTATTTTTACGTAATTATTTTGGATTTCCACCTTAATGATTTATTTCTAACACATCTCGATTTAGTAAAAAGGCAATGAGAACTTAGGATGCACGAGCGAGCGAAGCGAGCTCGGGAATTGGGGCACCCCGATTCGGACAGGTTAGGTTCGAAGGGGATGACGGGGGCTCAAGTGAGCGAGCGGAGCGAGCGAACGAGCCCCCGTCATCCCCTTCGTGTTAGGTTCCTTTAAACCCTGCAGACAGAAATAGGGGCCCCGCGAAGCGGGACTCCGTCGACTACGCCTTATTATTATTGTTATGCTTAATAAAGTTATGCTTTAGAATGTTATGCTTTAGAGTGTTATGCTTAAAAAATGTATGCTTTAGAATGTTATGCTTAATCATTATTATGATTAGAGAAATTATGCGTTAAAAAATTATGCGTTAAAAAATTATGCGTTAAAAAATTATGCGTAAGCTGTTATGCGTAAATAATTTATGCGAAAATATAATTAGGACAAACAAAAGTATGCCAAGTTAAATTAGGTCTTAAAATTTTAGGCAAATGGATAGGGAACCGATCCAGAGACTCACTCCCGGACTTATGGACGTTTCACTTTTTTAATTTGTTTTTATTTGATGTATATTAGTTATATTGTGTGATTATTAGTCTGTGTCTAAATAATATTTTTTGTTTTTTTTTTCATTCAGAGGTTTTAGATTGTTTGCGAAATTCAGCTCTTACGGAGACCGAGGCGAGGTTTCATTTCAACCCTAGTATAAAAGTAATGTTTCTAGTGCTAAAGATAACACCGAAATTCTGAAGTAGCGCAAGCAAACCGTCAGCCAGTTCCCCACTTTCAATTGAAAGAGACAGGCTGAGATACATTTGTACTCGTATACCGCGATAAACACGTCACTCAAACGTTGCAACAAAGAGTACCAGGCCATAGGAACAATGCAGTAGCGCCGCTGTATGCAATGCAAGTTTCATTCATAATATATTATTATGGAAGCATACGAAGCATTATTACGTAATGCTTAATTGTATTATAGTAGATCTAAGGTAAGCTAAAATTTGGTTTGCGTAATGAAATAACAAGATACTAAGAACTCTTGGATATATAATTGACAGCTGCGATTCACCTTTTTTGTCAAAATTAAATGTTTTAGTATAATATTATTACACGCTATCCATTAGGTAAACCGTTTTTTGACAGATGGAACTAGTGATTGCAATAACACACAATACATTGTTTGATACACGTACGGTATGTCAGAAGCCATGAATAAGAAAATTCAAAAAGATAAAGCGTTTTATATTAACTTTTACGTAATCTCGAATAATTACGTTCTAAGACAGCCAAAAAACGGTTAACATTTAATGGACAGGGTATAGCTTTCATTTTGGTCTAGCAAATTAAAAATCAGAGTTTAGCAAGATTGAATTTATGTATTGTAGTCAATGATAACAACACATCATACCTTTTATTATTCAGCAATATCCACTTAACTTGCTCTCTAAACGGTGAAGGAAAGCATCGTGAGGAAACCGGCATGTCCTAGAACCAAAAAATTCGAAGACATGTGACATCTACCAACCCGCACTGGGCCCGCGTGGTGGATTAAGGCCCACTCCCTCTCACAGAGAGGAGGCCTGTGTCCCAGCAGTGGGAACATTATAGGCTGATTATGTAATATCCACTTAAGCTATGTTTGCGATCACAGCACGAAGACGGTGGACCTACAAAGACAAACCAAACGTGTCACGGGTTTCTGTGACAGTAGTTGTGCGCTCAACACACTTTCAGAACTTTGAACGGACTGCCGTCTTGTAGATGCTGCCGGCGCGGTGATTCCGTGCTAAGTGATTACCATAATAGGACGCGCAATTAAATATGATATCTATATAATATATCTATACTAATAATAAAGCTGAAGAATTTGATTGTTTGAACGCACTAATCTCTCAAAAGCTATGTCGCTTTTCTGCATAGAGGAGGTCCGTTTTTCAATCACAGAATATTGAATTGTCAACAACATGGTCTCTCTGTCAACCGGATTTTATTTGTGCAAACGCTTTACATTCAAAACAAAACTAGTAATCAAATATAGGTACTCCGGGATTCCTGGATGGATGTTGGCTTTGTTCGAAACCTGTGCACGGCCTAAATTTTTAATTGAAATATTTCATGCATCCGGGATATGAATATTTTCGCGGCAAACCTGAACCAGTTATAGATTGTTTAGGTTAAGCAAGGGATATACTTTATGGGAAGATTCTATTTTTCAGATTTAGATTTCAGTTCATAGATTTTTCTGTCTAAGTTTAGTCTTCTTCGTGTCGCTGGCACGACTGTATTTCAGATTTTGTTGGCCCAAAACTTCGCCATTTCCACGGCGTCGTCGGTGACAGCGTAGAGGTCATTCTGACTGCATGTTTTGGGACACAAAGGGCAGGATAGGAAGTAGAGCATGGTTTGCGACTTAGCTTCACAACCACACCCTACTGCTTGTTTCATCGAGGAAAGCCCACTTTACTAGGTACCGTTGTGGAGCTAAGTCGCAAGCTATGCTCTACCTGTTCACTGGCTGTAATATTACAGTCAGTGAGCGAAGTCGAAGGCTCAGCTATTGACATTAAAATACACATTAAAATCTCCGCTCGACGTTTCCTACATGTTATTCGATTCTCATTTATTCTTACATGTAGGTTGATGTATTATAGTATACCTACTGGTACCGTTCCCTCATTAAATCTAATGCGTTCTCTTTTCTTATACGAGTATAAGTATTTCTTTTCATAAGGGGTTCGCAGTAACGTCTATTTTATTTAAATCCGATATCCTCACGTTTCTGAATAATTTTGCTGTATATGTATTTGTGACAACGTCTGCTATATTTCCGAGGAATATGAACTAGTAAAGGAAGGTAAAGGAATGAAAGTTCGACTTTTATTTTTATTAAAAACAGAGTTAAAAATAAGTCTGGGTAGTTTTTATTTGCTTGTGTGTTGTGTAATACTGGTATTCAGCTGCATCCGGTTAGACTGGAAGCCGACCCCAAAAACATAGGAAAAGGCTAGGCAGATGATGATGTGTGTTGTGTGAAAGTGGAAAATCAATCCGTGTTTAACGAGTTCTTTTTAGACCTAGCCTAAAACTTGGAGCCAGTTATTTGTATTTTGAACTTTATTCCGACATGCGTAAAGTTCTTAATGCAAAATTGACGTCAGTTTTTTAATAAGAACTTTTACTTTGTCGGATTATACTTCCAAATTTAAAAATGGCTCGATGGCTTAAACCTGGGTCTAAAGATAAACCTAGTTTTGTAATAAGGCCGAAAGTAATAAAAAATGTAATGATACGTCTTGTAACTAAATAATGTACTAAGTGCTTGTTAAATTTTACTGTTTAAGAATTTTCCATCATGTATTTTCCGAGGAAATGTCTACTATTCTAATAGTTTAAGCCGTAGTTTATTAAAAATGAAAGGCCAACCAGAGCAGGGTAGCTACCGTAACGATTCATTTGTATGCTAATAAACCTTTAGCCTGAAAGCCGCTTAGACCCCGCCACCGGGCTATTCACTTTTGTCCTCACAGAAGCTTTTAGTACTTTATTAGTTGAAATTGATTTGACCTTATCAGATTCGATTACAGCAAGGCGGTTTAAAATATGAGAGCATCTCATTAGCTTCTGCCCGCTTCGTCTGCGTGAAATTTCTTATTCCCCCGACCCACCCCGTCGCATCGCATCGCCTGTCCGCGTTATTACTGTGTTATTTCTGACTTTTGCTGTTTTTGCTCGGTTCCCAAGTGTCTTAGTGTGGTGTTAAGTAGCCTATAGCTTTACTCAGGAATTGGCTACCAAATGCTAAACAGACAGCTGGGCTGCTGGGGAGTTTGTTGCGCTATTTCTTCTTCCCAGCGAAAGCGCTAGGAAGTGGTGAAGGGCGGGTGTTTTGGAGGACAGTCTCTTGTAATTTTGACATCCGAAAAGTGCTGATTCTCAGCCTAATTTGAGTAAATGATTTTTGTTTTTTAAACAAATTTTCAAATCCGACCGGTCATTTCATAGATTAAGTAAACAAACAAAAAAACTGTTTAGTTTTATTATTAGTATAGATTGTTAATGCACCGCGTTCGTGTTCAGAATTTAATAAAAATAGATGGAACAACCGTTTTACGAAAATTGTACCGACAGTAATCCGGCTTATCCGACGTGCATGCTATGTGGAAATACATACATTCGATGGATTTAAATACACACGAGTGTTTGATGTTTGCAGATAAAAACTATTAACTGAATTGTTTTCAGATTTAGTACTGTTATACAAGTAAGATTTTGCTCATAAAATACACAAGACTTTATTTCCTACCATAACATAACGTCATTATCACGCTTGCATTCCCCGAAGGGTTAGGCAGGAGTGGTGTAAAGAAAGAAAGAAAGAAATCTATCCGAAATAATTCAGTAGCAGCCCGGAATCTGGATTTGTGCCTGGTTGATGGCAAAAGGCTCGCCCCCTATTACATGGGACTTAAAACGTAAACGGCGAAATGTGGTTGTACTATTACACCTCAGCCTAAAACAGAGCAACAGAGGTCCAGGTACACAGAGAAACAGAGTCTAAAGTGTATGGGACGGTAGGTACTGATGTTACTTTTCAATGTGCATGCTATCGTTCCAGATTGTACGGGACCTAAATTTTTTTTTTTTTACCTACGTGCTTTTGGAAGGACATTTTTCTCTCATTAACATACTTAGCGCCTGGGTAAAGTTGTTTTATTTCTTTCTGGATCAATTGGCCCCTAATTTTAAAATAAGTTACTCACGAGAGCCATGAATTTAAAGTAGTTGAATTGTTCACGACGAGGCTAGCTGTACGTCTGCTCGAATCGATGACACACAGTTCCCATGTTTGAATAATTCTGTATTTAAATTATTCATTAAACATTCTCCAATTCCTAGTCAGATCCTATCGCCACAAGATCTCTACATATCAGATTAGAACAAGGAAAACTAAGGCTACGTACGCACTGACAGAAGGATTGCTTGGTGCCTAGAGCTTAGAGAGTCACCTTGCGAGGAGTGATGTAAAACGAACAGTCTAGAATTTCAGCAACCGGAACCGCGCTTGGTGCCTTCGCTAGACGCGTAGCGTGTATGTATGGATATTAAGTCTCTCAGTCTCCCCAGAGATGTGCCCTATCAGGCGTTGCACAGAGCGGGCTCCGGATTGGTCTTTTGAGAGGTAACGGTGCCCCTGT
Source organism: Apamea monoglypha (assembly GCA_911387795.2). NCBI lineage: Eukaryota > Metazoa > Arthropoda > Insecta > Lepidoptera > Noctuidae > Apamea > Apamea monoglypha. The sequence goes on along the minus strand of OU426914.1, from coordinate 19,008,822 downwards.
CATGTGCAGATGGTGACCACCGGGGTGGTTTTAGTGAGGTAAAAATCCCACACTCCCTGATTTTATCCCCAAAGACCGGGAGCCTTTTGAAGGTTTCCCCCCGAAAAAAATAAATAAGGCTCTAGTAAGACACCTGTAGCATACGTAGCCGTAGTGTTTTAACTTGGGTTAATAAATCTAGACACCATTATCAAAACTAACTTTACGAAATTCTTTCTCTGTAACCTAAAAACAAAAAACTAGGTGTAGTGGTCGCAAGCACTACTGCTGAGTATGAGGTCCTGTGTTCTATTCCCAGGTCGTGTAAAGTTTTATTGAGTTTTTCTATCTGGAATTTGTAAGCAGTAGCCGGAGAGTGGATTTGGCCCTGGTTGGTATCAATAGGCTCGCCCCCTACCTATTACATGGGACTTAAACATAACTGGTGAAATGTGAGTGTACACTATAGGTACACCTCTGCCTATCCCCTTGGAGAATACGTGCTATTAAGTTATCTTACGTTATTACTTCAGATATTGTCAGTAGGTACATACATAAGCTTTAAGAACTAACTAATAACCACTTAATTCTAACAATATAGGTAGGTACTCGGTGAAGTACTCGTAGTAATGATTGAAAAATATACTTCATCAAGTTGAGTTCAATCTCAGAACTTGGATCTAGGTTTCGCATTCGACTTAGATACTCACCTGAAAACGAAAGTTTACTGAAGCTTCAAGAAGTATCAATACACTTGACGAAATTAAGTTTATTTTAAATTAGGGATTTAGGTAACCTCCATCCATCTTCAAATTCGATTTCGGTTAATCTATACTATAATCTATCTTGGGGCTTGTGGCTAAGTAATAACACCCGCACAGGTCGATCGATCAGGTTAAGCTACGCTTGCCGCGGTTGTTCCGTGGATGGATGCCCATATTCATAGCTTAACGTGTTCGATCGACCCGTGCGGCTGTTATTACTTAGCCACAAGAAAACCTATGAAACTACAAGTAGACGAAGTCACGGGCATCAGCTAGTTTGACTATAATTTCATTCGTGGACAATTAATTTAATGGCGTTACAGCTACCTTTCGAGGATAACATCAAAAGTTAAGAAGTTTAAAAGTATGAGACATGTTTTTCCTGACTTAGTCGGTCTTCATTAAAAACTTTTTAAACGGTTCATTCTACAAATCTAAGAAACATTAAATTTATCCTCATAATTTTAACTGTTTTACTTACGGAACAGGTATTTTAATATTTTTATTTTTAGCTACCTACTTTTCGCTTAATTGAAAGGGGTCAGTTAAGCGAAAAGTAGCTAAAAATAAAGTCCGATTGGACGGCAATTCGACACGACCGGAGAGAGAACAGGCGCAGGACCAAAGTCTTAACGTGCTTTCTGCAATCTCCGGGCTGTTACTGAGATATTTGTTTTGGAAAAACGCAATATCTCTTTGCCCGACCTAAGAATCGAACCCAGAAGCCAACGCTCAGCAGTCGCGCTTGTACAGACCCCAGCAGGTCAAGCTACCCGAAACTGTCAAATTTTCCCAATCAACCTTGAACCTTAATGCTTTAGCAATAAAGTTGAAAATCTATTAAAGTAATTTGACAGATTCTAGTAACTTGATGTGCTGGCGTCTCTACCACGAGATCAACGGGGCATTTAAAGATAATAAGTACCTAAACAGCAGCTGTAAGGTAAATAAAGATATTAATATTTCCACATGTTTCTTTCCACCAGCGATGTAGTTCACGCTTGCGTAGGTAACTGTTTAACAAAAGACACGACATGTGCCTTTCAGTGTTCCTCTATAATAGATCAAAGCAAGCATCTTGTTAGTTTTCTTTATAAAGTAGTAATATTTTCCCTTTGTTGCAAGGTTCTCCTTTATTTTCCCGTGAAGATTGCAGAATACATTATGAATGGATGTTTATAAAAATTGTGAATTCACTCTTTTGGAATTAATGTACCTACTTATTATTCTTCTTGTAAAAGCATTCTCTTCGAAGTCATGCACAAATAACATGATATACCTCAGTAAAAATATGGCGTCGAAAAATTACTTCACATCACTGTGGACTGGTAATGTACCCAAGGGCTGACTTTTACCTGGGTCAGAGGCTAAGCAAGCTAAGTCCTCATGGATACATTAACGAGGCGGCGGAATTTTTCGACGCCATATTTTAGTTTGTGAATAGTTTTACTTAAGTTAGAATATTATATTTTTTATTTGAATAGTTTATTAGTTTATATTATGTGTGTTGTTACACGAATGGATAGAATAATAAATAAGTACATATGAGGAAGTCTGAAAGTGGCACCGAAAACTGAAAAGTTGTGTGGAAATCGCTATAAGAGTACGGGAAGACCAAAGAAACGATGGATGAACATAAATCATGATACTCATATGGTTAGAAAGAGGGTGACTACTGATCTGAAGACTAATAGAGAAATATGGAAGAAAAAGACATGTTGCGCCGACCCCAAATAAATTGGGATACTTAAGGGCAGGAGAATGATCAGGATGCTGTTAGTTTATTTTGTATTAGAAGCTTATCCAGTGTATATATTTTTTCCTCTTATATAAATCTCACGGAGACATTGAAGTACGCATTAGAAATATCTTTTTTTGAGGTTATTTTTGTACCTACTAATCAGTAGGTACAAAAATAACATACAAACACACATATTATTTGTATAATCATACAAATAATATTATGAATGTCGTATTCATACATAATACTGCTATTGTAAAGAAAATGGAAAAGTTTTAATAAATTATTATTAAAAGTTTTTCATTTTCTTCTTTTCCATTCTAAAACGACCTTGGAACATAGGTACAATGTAACTCGCAATAATTATGTAAAATAACCAATTCTTGTCAGAAAATTGATGAAGTTTAATAAATAATTTAAACGACAGAAAATATTTTGTACAATTTCATAAGTAAGAGGAGAATGTGAGAAATAAGTACTTAATTACTTAATGACGATGATACTGGAGGGCGATAAAAACACTGGAAGACGTAATGTGCCATCTTTCTGCTTCAGTTTCGGGTTGTTGATACTTAAATAGTCTTGATATTAACTCCTTTTATATAACACTAGCGGCCCGCCCTTGCTTTTCATAGTTTTTACGACTTGACAAAACATCGAGATTTCTTCAATATATTCTGGTTTTATATTAATGCATTACTCACATACAATGGGTTCCAGGCCGCAGGAACCCGTTGGATGCGAGAAGCACAGAACCGGTCGAAGTGAAGGTGCTTGCTGAAATGATGATGACTTACAAAAAGCTTCTGAAATAAATTCTCTAAATACCCAGTAGGTTGTGGAGGTCAGATCAGCAGTCGTTCCATGCAAAATACTAGCATTCAGCTGCATCCAGTTAGACTGGAACTGATGGATTTTGTCGTAGGTAAGTAGGTAAAACCGATATTTTACTTTAAATAAATTAAGTGCCTGTATAACGGTGGCTGAATAGTGAATGGGCATTAGGTAGGTACCAGATAAGCCGAAAACGGATCTTATCCAGATGTGGCGAAGCTGGTTCACAAAAGTTCTTTATCGTTAGATTGGGCGTTAGATAAATGTTTTTTACAGATTTTTTTTTCGATATTGTTACATGTCGGTACACACTATCGATAGGAAAACAGTAGGTAGGTAGTCTCCACTCGATAGACATATTTAGTTACGACACCATCCCTAGTCTTGGCAGTATCGCGTCTGTGGTAGCGAACCGCTTTATCAGTTACCTATTGTTCTAACGTGATCATTGTGGTTTCTGGTTGAAAAATCAAATCTGGTTGGTTTTTCAGAACAATTTTTATTACTACCTCGAAATGTTTTCTCGATCTTTGAAATGTTTTCAAAATTTTGTAGGTACTGTGGATAGATTTTGAAAAGACTAGTTGACTGTACCAACCTCTGTTCAATGCGAAAATATACCTACCAATTATCCATGGAAATCATCATCTGCCTCGCCTTTTCCCAACTAGGTTAGGGTCGACTTCCAATCTAACCAGTTGCATCTGAGTATCAGTACTTAACATGGAGCGACTGCCTACCTGACGGATTCAAAACCCAGTTACTGGGTAATACGATACCTCTTGATAAGATTGGTAGTCAGACTTTCGGGCTTCTGACGACTCGTAAAGACTGTCAAAAATTCACGAAATTCCATGGAAATCTATTTTCCATATTTTCTTAATTGTACCGCATTAACCAAGAGTTTACTGGCAAAGTACTTATGAGCTTAAATAGGGTAAATACTTTAATTTACCTTTACATAGTGTGATACGACCTTTCAAACTAAAGTTAAAAATCAATTTACAGCCACGCTGAAGTTTGCCCGAAAATAGATTTCTATTTCAGTAATACAGGGTAACTTCATTTAAAATTAACGCTTACATGACTTCGCGATTTGAGTATTACGATTTTATACTTCAGAAAACGATCTTACCTATATAAAAAAAATCTGTACGATTTTCCACGAATTTGCTTACTTGAAATAGATTTCTATCTCGGTTACGTTCATTTAAAATTAACGCTAACGTGCCATCGTGACGTGAGCTTGACTTTTACGTCAAAATGTGACATTAATAAAAGATACCATTTTACCAACTCCATTTTGTTACGATTTAGACGTTTGCTAACGTAAAAATACAAATATTGTTTTTATTTTAATCGAATGTCAGCCACTTTACTGCCTAGTTATGGCCACGCCGAAGTTAATTTACTACTAGTAGTCCAGTATTTAATTAACAATGCTAACCGCACTGAATCCCTATTGATGATGAATTGATAGTAATACGGATACCAATTCCGTGGATTGGCTTTGAGTACGTCTTAAGAGATGGTAGTCAAAGACATGTGGGCTATTCTGAGTCAATACACAGAATAGCCCACGTCTTTGACGACCGTCAAAGAGCCGACGTAGGGCGTCGGCTCTATAGGCTATTTCCTTAATAGGTTAACACGTTGGATAGTTATTCTAGTAGTTAGTCTACGTGTTTATTGAACCCAATGGACAATTGGGCTTTAGGATCGGATCTTCAATGTCAGTTTATAGTAGTTTACTAATGGATACCTCTCTTATTGCACATTACTCTGCTTCAGCTGATATCGGTCGTTTCTCAAACAGACACGTTACTCGATCCTGCAGTCCAACAAATACCAAGATAACAACATATTTTGAAATTAACTGAACATTCTTCTATTAGACAAAAATGTTAAAGAAGAAAATATTCACCAGGAAAGTACCTACACGTAAAAAAAGCTGTAGATTTTAATGTGCTTTAAAGATTACAAGCAATGAAGTAAAAACAAACAGGCAGGCAGTAAACGATCCTGCTAAGCCAGAAGCCATAAAACAAAATTCAACCTGAATCCACTTAACATCGCACCACAAAGGATGAAAGAACTTCCACGATGAAAAACAATAGTACCTTATTCTTTATAACGAGCAAATTCCTGGACTCTGGTCGAGCGTAACATCGGTCAGAGGATTTGACAGGTCACTACACACGAGCTATGCTCCCAGGCCTTAAGGCTCAACCCTTGTCATTCACGCTTATCCCCCGAACGGTACCACTGTAGCGTTTATAGGCGTAGTGGGATTAGCAGATGCTTACAGCGTCGACCAAAAGTCCATAGGCAATCTCACAAAGCAATAGCTTGACGTTTAATTTGACCTACGTCCTTCTAGTTTCAAGAAAATAAACACATTGTTGTCAACAAGTGATTGTAGTTCATAATTTCAATGTTTATAATAAAAGTCAAGATGACCTTGCGGTTAAGCGCGTGCAGATATGTAGATGCGTGAATCAGTGAGCCGTGTGTTCAAATCTCACGCAGTACTTCGACTTTTTGTAAGTTTTCACTCGATTGGAAGTAATGGGACAGAAATATAATTAATTGATCATATTATGTATATAATTATTTATCTTGTTCGCTTTGTTCACACATTTCGTAAAGTTAGAAAGTTAGATCATAGAAAACTTAATAAAGAATTTAGATTTTTGTGAGGTAGACATGAGTTTTATGAATAGTTAACTTGATCGGAATGAACGTTATCGTTTGGTTGTATTTGTTGGTTCGTGACGTATGATTTAATAGATAGCGGTATTGTATTCTCAAAATGCTGGCAACTATTAATATTGAGGCCAGGACGATTATTATTGCGCTGCATAAAAGTAGAACAGAAATATCTGATGAAACCGGACTCAATGTGAGTATTACGAGTATATTTATGAATTGTAACTTAAACTTTTATTTGATATTTTACCTAAGATTATTTGGTGACATATGGATTTAATCTTTTGATTGTTTTTTAAATCCATCATGAGGCCTGAAAGATAAATAATTAGTGTTTATTATTGGATTAATAAATGCAGAGTTTTAATGTTTTAATATTATATTACATAAATAAATATTATTATATTATATAAAAATGAAGTCACTTTAGTATTTTATTATAGCTGCCTAATATCACTTTTTGACTCAAGAGATATGAGAAAGAGGGTAGCCTTGCTAATCGACAGTGAAGTGGAAGGCCGTCGCTTATTAGCGAGGCACAGCGACGACATATGGTTGGCGAGTATGAAACAAATGATTTCACACCAACTAGACAGTTTGCGGTATTATTCGATACTTCATTGCAAACTGTTCGCCGTGCCTTCCACGCTGAAGGCTTGCATCACAGAAGATCAGCTGAAAAGCCCTTCTTAACAGAAAGACATAAACAAAAATGATTACGTTTCGCACGGGATTATTTAGGTTTTGACTGGAATACTACCATATTTTCAGATGAAAAAGACATTCAAATCTAATCAAAAGGGTAGGCTTCATTTATGGCGCAAGGATAACACTAACTCACTAATACAGACTCATGTCGAATTACAATTAATATGTGGGGATGGATGAGTGCAGCAGGGCCAGGAGAACTGGCTTTTATTCCTCCACGCGCCAACAGTTCTACTTATATAGAAGTAATAGACGATGTCATGCTACTTACTGTGCGCAAAATTTACCCAGCTGATGAGTTGACACAAATAACATTCGTCCAGGACAATTGTCCTATTTACTAAATATCCTATCCTATAACCTATATCCAAATATCCTATACCCAAGTAAAATATCCGTCAAAACCAAAACATCTAAATGGGTATTTAGATGTTTTGGTTTTAATAATTAATTAGACGGTGTAACTAAATTTTTAGTAATACCTATTGATATATCAGTAATTATTTAATGATCATAAATTGAGGTTTAGTTTCAATCTTCTATTCGCCAAGAAAATTAACACTTAAGCTATAACCTCAATACATTCATTGTGACGTTACATAAAAAAAACGTGTTTGTTTCTAAATCATATCCTATTAGTTTTCAAAAAACTCTGCTGAATACCGATACCTATAATAAGTGGGTATCAACAATTATATTTGTGTTATTAGAATATTATCCTTTCCTTGTTATGTTATTTTTGGTATACAACAAAAAAATCTTATAAACGGAAAACAAGAGAACTTCTTTTATATAGGCAGGAATGTGACGTCACAATTCTCATAAAAGTTTGTTAATTTTATAAATAAATTAAACGAATAAACATTTTTGTTATCATTCAGCACGACTTTTTTATTTCCACCTTCCAACACCGAAAAGATAAATTAAATACATAATCACATAAATAGTTAAGTAATAATACAATAACTAATATTTAACTTCTTATAAATAAATAATAAGCCTGAGTACATTATAAATAAACATAAATATTACCTAACAAGTTTTTGTTTAAAATACAAATAGTATTTATGGTTTCAAAGAAGCAAAAAAACAGCCACACATTGTGGTTAAGATTCGAACTCAGATTTCGTTGATCGTGAATCCATGGCTTAGCCCAAACAGCTACCAGCACATGTACATTTACGCGAATTTTAACAATGCAATGGTAAGAACAGGTCGTTATTATGACGCCTATTCTAAATGCAACAGAAATATAATGTTATTTGGCGTAGTGCGACGTCAGTTCATTAGTGTGTGTTATCTGTGGAATGTTGAGACATAACTCATACACGCACACGCACACGCACTGGCTGTATCGTGCTCGCACAGTTCATAGCAATGTAGTCCTTACCTTGCCACTGGAGTTTCGAGTGATACTGTAGATGGCAGATCTATTAGAAGATTGTGATTTGTTTCAGATGGCTATTTTCATAATTAAACCTGATTTTCACGGTGTGACGGCCCAGTAGGAGAATTATTTCATCACTACTGCTTGTATAAAAAGTGAAGGAAAACATCATGTTCTAGAACCAATAATTCGAAGACATGTGACATCTATCAACCCGCACTGGGCCCGCGTGGTGGATTATCGCCCACACTCTCTCACAGAGAGGAGGCCTGTGTCCCAGTAGTGGTAACGTCATAGGCTGATTATGAACAATGAGTTGAAGCAACACTTAAAGTTGCACCGTCAACACAATGTTTAAGTGATGTAAGTCATTTGTTACTTAAATTTTATTCTATGTCACAAGCAAGAAACTTGCATCATTTAAATAGGCCTTTAGTTCAGATTTTGGAAACACGAAAGGCTTTCAAACATTGTAAAAAGATTTATAAGATAAGATAAAGATATGAGATGAATTATTGGTTAGCGATTAAATAAAAATACTAGTTAGTTAAATCATAAAAAGTTTAAAGAAGTTGAAACGAATGAAACAGGATTGACGTCGGAAATACAGGGGAAGCACTGGATATGCCGTTTGAACTCGGCGAAATAAGGCCCTTTGTACAGACGCCAGCACATCAAGCTACCCGAAACTATCAAATTTTCCCAATCAACCTTGAACCTAATGCTTTGGCGATAACGTTGAAAATCTATTAAAGAAATTTGACAGATTGTAGTAGCTTGATTTGCTGGCGTCTGTATACAAACACGTTTTTCTTGCCGTGAAACACTACGATTTATTCGCCGTGTGTAGGCACGGTCATCAGTGTTGTATGGATCACTATGGGTCAGTTCACACCGAGACGCGACGCGACGCGACTCTGCGCGCACACTTTAAAAGAGTGACTCAAAATATACTTTATTTTCTACACGAAAAGGTACACATTGCATTGTGAGAGTTCAGAATACGATGCGCGGTGCAGTAGGTCGTTTTAAAGTGTGCGCGCAGCGTCGCGTCGCGTCGCGTCTCGGTGTGAACTGACCCTATGGGAGCATGTTGACAGACACGTTTTGTCCAGGGCGCGGTTTATACGCCGTACTGGTAAGAAACCGTGTCCTGTGGCCTTAGGGACACAATCAATAAAAATAAAAATATTAACTGTCTACTCATGTTTACACAATCAGAATACCTAAATGTTAAAAATAAGTGTAAATTGGTATTATTAACGCTGTAATCTGATTTTATATTGAAAGGTTTTACATTTGATATTTAAATCTCTCCTGAAAGCTGACTTCAAAACAAAGATGTTCAGTCCTGTATGAATATTCAATGAAACCTTATTTGCTAACGAATAAATACCCCCTCTTGTTTCTTTGTTCTTCAGATAACCGAAAGAACTTATTTCTTACTAGGTTTTGACCCCAGCTTTGCGCGCGTGGTTGTCGGAAAATATCCCACCGGAACGTAGAAACAGTATAAAAATACGCTATGTGTTAATCCAGGTTATAAATTACCTGTGTGTCCATCCAAATCCGTTCAGCCGTTTTTGCGCCAATCCGGAACATACATCCAGACAAATGGACAAAAATTCTTCGTTACTCTTTTATTATATTGTGTGGCCTTTGGTGTGGGATGCAACCTGTGTGACGACACAGGTTGCGATATGATGGCGCGAGGGTGTCGACCCTCGCGCCATCCCATCTTCCTAGCACGGTGGGCTGCTGCAGGAGCAGAAAACCTCAAACGGCGCAAATATTGGGATCTATAATACCGTTGAGCCTTGGGGTCCGAGTGCTCATCAAATTTTTCGGGACATCGCCAAGCGGTTGGTTGACTCTTCACGTTACCAGAGGGCTGGCCTATTTTTTAGCCAAAAGAATCAGCATTGCCATCCAACGTGGTAATGCTGCCAGCCTTTTGGGCCCTTATCCCATTGACAGCAATGCGGACAATTTTTTGGTGCCCAATGAGCTCCTGCCTTTTTCTTTATTTTTTTAAAATTATATACTAGTACCTAATATATAAATATTTTAGTGTTAGTTTTTAAAAATAGTAATTAATCAGTGTATGTTAAATAAATGTATACTTATATGTATAGATTTAATGGGATGGCTAATCTTGATTTCATATTACAATGTCTGCATTGTTAACTTTTGTATGGAGTAAAATGTTCCAGCACATTATTTGAAAGCTTTAAACGAATACATCCAGCATCCATACACAAGTACTTATTACATTAGAAACGTGAAGGTTCTGCTGCATCATAGGAAAATTGAATTTGAAACATTCAGAGAATGATATGCATGTATTCGTCTTACTACTCAGGCAAAGTAATGAAGAAAAATAGAGTGTATTAGAAAACAAATTAAATTATATTTATTACTAGCTTTTGCCCGCGGCCTCGCCCGCGTGGTGGTCGGAAATTATACCAATCCGTACTACCGGAATAAAAAGTATCCTGTGTTAATCCAGGTTATAAACTATCTGTGTACCAAATGTCATACAAATTCCATAACAAACATTCAACATACAAAGTTTCACATTTATAATATTAGTAGGATTACAATCATGCGCATGTAAATGGCAACAGTATGACGGTGAAGGTACCTTTATTGGTCGACTGTACAGTCAGCCTCAAAAGGATGCATACCATCAACAATAATTTATTTAACTGTCTACAATCGTTGTCTCAAAATATTGTATTCATGTGTAGCCACAAAACACATTAGGTACTTAATTGTAGCAACACACTGATGTAGTATGAAAAACAGATATATCTCTCTTTTTATGCCACTATAGCCCACTTCTACGTGTTATTTATGTACCTTATCAATATAGCCGAAGCCTACAGCGGCAGAAGCCTAATGAAGTGCCAATCAACGTAGGTTAGCTTCACACTCAATCGCTTTCTGTATTTCCGGCGAGTGGGGAAGCAGTGCCAAATAGTCCGCTAAACTGTAATGTATAAAGGATATTAGAAATTCGTCTCTGGCGACGATGTTACCGATTTTCCCAGAGGTAACGGCCGCGACTTGCGTGTTGTAGGTCGTAGGTTCGAACCCAGACACACTTTACTTTGAGTAAATTATTTCATCACCACTGCTCTCTTAACGGTGAAGGAAAACATCGTGAGGAAACCGGCATGTCCTAGAACCAAAATACGAAGACATGTGACATCTACCAACCCGCTCTGGAGCTGCATGGTGTATTGCGGCCCATTCCTCTCACAAAGAGGAGGCGCCTGTGTCTTAGCCGTGCGAACGGTTTAGGCTGATTATGATTATTATTATTTGTGAAACACTGCGCGCTAAAACCGAGATCACGGTAACGTCCGCCAGAAAAGCGCTAAGCTTAATTGGGACTGGGCCGCATGTGAGATGACAAATGAGCTAAGAGAACCACTGATTGGGCCCCACTAAGCGCACGACGCCATCGCGGCAGGCGAGACGAAGACGGTGGGACGAGCTTGACTCCTACTGAAAGGACTGGCCGGCACTCGCAAAAGAAAGAATTGTGTGAAAAAGGGAGAGGGAGGCCCTTGCAGTGGGTAAATACAGGCTAGATAGATTAGAATAGAGAATAGCGATGGTTGGTAGCTTTTTTATTCAATTCTTTGTGTATTTACTTAAGTTGAATTAGGAGACTATTTGTTACACATCGAATCGTGTCAGTGCTTGGAAGATCATAACAAATGTTACTACTGAGTCGTATAGTCAACTCATAAACGACTCCTTAGGGTGGGCCCTTGGCAATGGATTAGCAATATCCTTCAAAATGATTCAGATTAGGATTGAAAGTTTGTTACGCTATTATACACAGTCCACTAGGTCAACCGTTTTCTGACAGATCGAGCTAGTGAGCAATTATATGTTTTTTTTTTGTCAAAACTGATACACGTACAGCGTTATAATGTCTGTAAGAAGTCATAAATAAGATAATTCAATGAGATTAGGAAGTTTATATATTTATTTTATTACGGACTTTAAAGTTAACTTTTACGTAATCTGGAATTTGTACGTTCTAAGGCAGCTGTCAAAAAACGGTTATCGGGCAGGGTATAGGGTGCTGAAAGGTAAAATAACGAGGCGCGATATAAAAACAAACAAAACAAAAATACATTCACAATATTTTACCTAAAACGAATAGCAATGAAAGCAATACACATATTGTAACACAGAAACACATTTTCATTGCAATACGGGCTCACGCTTTTAGAATATACCAAACCGCTATTTTAACTGCCAACTATTGCAACGGAGTTTTTTTTCGTTTATGTTGATAAAACATGGGATTAAAATTGTTATCAAAACGTGGGATTAAAATTGCTATTGATCATTTTCAACGAATAATAATGAGAACTCGCCAAGCTCGTTTAAAACAATTTGAAATCATTGTGTAGGTATAATGTGTATTGTCTACATAGGTAGTGCAAAATATGACTATTTTTCCAAAATTTCTACCCTGCAGAATTAATCCTTTAAGAATTTCTCATTTAAGAATTTAAATTTAAAGAAGTTTTTTTTATAAAATTTCTGTAACGGTACCTACCACAATATCTGTGGTACCTACCCACGGGAGGAGAAAAGTATAGAACCTTTTAGAACCATGACTATTGTTTTCGCTAGATAGATAGCATTTTATTGATGTTTGTGAGACAAAATTCAAGGACAGATATAATTATACTGGCTGTCATCAGTAGCGATCGTCTTTAACTGAAAATAGGTTATTGGGTTTGGACGTAAGGGATTAAACTTATTTTTTCAAGTCATGTACAATGCAGGGACAACAATACGACAATAAATTAAAACACTGGTAATACTACCAAAGGGTGTCGTATGACCCAGTAACTGGGTTTTGAAGGTCAGATAGGCAGTCGCTTCATGTAAAATACTGGTATTCAGCTGCATCCGATTAGATTGGAAGCCGACCCCAATATTGTTGGGAAAAGGCTAGGTAGATAATGATTATTGCATATATATACAATAAGAGTATTTGAAACGATCACATAAATCTTATCATCGAATTGGAACAAAGGTTGGATTTTACTTGAGCTTTAAACGCATTGAAAGGCAACTACTCAAGACGTTATCCACAGATTACTATACAGAACAGCTAGCTGATAGCAGAACAAATTAAAAAAGCACTTATTAGCTAATTACCATATGTCGCCAAACCAAAACCGCTATTTGTCGAAGGCACTCACAATAGTTGGGAAAATGCTAGGCAGGATGATGACGACTCAAAATAATAATGTGCAGCCGATAAGACGTATACTTTCCACTGATCGCGAAATTGCAAAATATTTAGAACAAGAAAACGTTTTGCCATAATTGCCATGTCTTTATACATACGTTTAAAAAACATCCCTACATAAACTGAGTGAGATACAGTTATTTACGTGTAACAAGAACCTATCTAAGTTAAATTAATGTAAACTGAAAGCAATTAAGACTAAACTAATACTATGATTTGAAGTAAACACTGCGATATCACTAGTTCGCAGAATTATATATCCGGTACTTACGGTGTATGAGTAATTAGTTTAGAAATGGGATTTCATTTTTCCATTTCTATCCACTTAAGTTTGAGTACGCAATTTAGCACGTAATTATAGAAATTAATTACCAGCAAGAGTTATGCTTATCTGACCCTTCTTTTCTGTTAAGTGTTCAAGTAAGAGTCTCGAATAATCAGCGTAGTAAGGCTATTTTTCAAGACGCTTTCTTGAACTTTTATTTATTACGGAAATTCTAAAAATGTTCAAATACTTAATTTAATCCCTTTTCAAAGGACCAGAACTTAGGTAAATCGTACCAAAATAATTAACATTATTTAATGCAACATTAAGTTTCATTAAACTTTCACCATTAACTAAAATTAATTTCATGTTGTTTAAACTAATTTCAAAGTTAAATAAGGTTACTTAAGATGTACGTACAATGTGGAGGCAACAATACGACAATAAATTAAAGTATTTGACTTTAATCTCGGTTCAGAAAAACGGCTACAGTTTAACTTAATCTATCGAGTCAAAATGTTATTACCTATAATGCTTGTAATTATACCACGTGAATAATTTAACGTGGACAAACTTAGACCGGGCGGGTGTGCACTAAATATGTATAAAACTCTAAAAGATCCATTAGGCCAGGTCCGGCATTAAAAGCATTTTCTCGTAGCCCTATTAATATGATAGCGTTTTAAACTGAAACTTTTCTAAAAATGAACGTATTAAATCGTGGATGGCCAGCGCAACACAAAGCTTCCACTAATAAATTTTCGGATGCCCTGAAAATCTGTACATTCCTTTTATACCCCGTACGTGTCTATATTTGGTATTTTCAGCGCTCAAATGCGGGCGAGAGCATGATATTTTACTCTCGTAACTCTGTGAAATGTGATTGAACAACAAGTTTAAAATGCTTTTTGCATTTTGAAAGCCTCGTACGTAGGATTACTTTTTTTATTTTCACACAATTGCTGTAATACTAGGTGGCGCAAATATCATCACCCTATCGGCAATAATTTTTGCAAATGGCGGCAAATGTCTATTCTACTTTGACATTTGTGAAGTAAACAGATACAAAATACACATCAACCAGAAATGAACGGCTATACTACAAAGAATACGGAATAACGGGGATTCTGGTCGTTTAATCTCTCGTTTTGCCGATTTGCACTGGCCGGCAAGATGGTCTGAAGTCACGATCCTTATCAACAAGTCTCAGACTCTTGAAGCCCTCAAAGAGAATATCTGTAAAGAATGCGAGGATCTATCGCCGGAAGTTTTGGCATGAGTGATGGAAAATGCCATAAATCGAGCCCCAATGACCATCAATTCTGGCGACAGCCACTAGCCTATATCATTTTTTCGACTTAATGGAAAAAAAAATATGACATCAAATAAACATAATCCAAAAGCAGAAACAAAGTTTTTATTTATTAAAAAAATACAGCCAAAGAACATCTGGTGACAACTTTTGCGCCAGCTAATAGTAATAATAATCCCCACAGCCGTATCTCTACGTTGACGTCGTGGTGGGGCTTTCGCGCTTCGAACTCCGCCGCGGTGCCGGTAAAATTTACCTTGCCGGAACAGGTCTAGGGTGAGAAGCCAGACCAAGAGAGATAAAGAACCCCGCAGGGCAGCATGTGGCGAGCTGTTGGGCAATAGCGACCCCACGGACCCTATATCCCGGGAATAGTCTTGTTCCTCACCTCTGGCTTGCCTTAATTGGTCGGCTGGAGTGAACACTGACGAGGAATAGACCTCTCACCTCTTTCTTGCCTTTATTGGCCGGCTTGAGTGGAGATTCGCAAGAGCAAATGTGCTCGGAGGAAGGAAGTATTTCAGTAAGATGCTGGTAGGGATCTTGACCGTACTTCGGGGGTTGTCCTGATAGCCGTGGAATACCTCTCCACCCCTCATTAGCACCTCAGGATATGTTGCCCCCTTGTTGCTACGACACTGTGTGTTAGCGGCCGTTTTCGGGGGCCCATTATTGAATGTGCAAGACACCCCCTGCCATTTTACCCGTGTATATTATATGTATAACATTGGTCAAGCAGGGGACATAGTTCTTCTATAGTTCAAGGTAACCAATCCATTATAACCATCCAAACCCATAGTTCAACTTTTTATTTTTCCATCTCTTGCAATAGTCCTACACCAACCGGGGGTTGTCCTTGGGTGCACTTGCACACTGCATACAGGGTTAGTCATCGGTTGGTAATAATAATTTTATTTCCAAAACTTCAGTACACGTTAAATCAATGAGGTCTCGACCCCTGAACTAGAACATCGTATATGACAGGGTCGAGGTTTCTCCAGTTACATGGATCAGTATGAGAAGGCTTGTACTAAATCCAGTTAAGTGACTTTACACCTCGAAGAAGCAATAGACTGAAGATATTATTGGTATCTCAAAACAAACATTTACTATGCGACCTACTAATTTATCATGTTTCCAATCATTACGTAAAGATACCTGATATTGTTGAACTTTTTGATTTTCCTTAATGAGGCACGGTGTAGACATGGCTTCATTAAATTCGAGCTTTTTCTCGCCAATTTGCCATTGATTTCGGCGCTACACAAAGAGGATCACAGATCCGTCGAGGAACATCCAACTTTTGGGCGAATGGAATCGAATTATAATGAAGTACGTTGTTAAACTAGTTAATCACGATTCTAGTCACCAAGTTTGTGCATAAATTGTACTCCTGGGCAGTTTTTGTTGCCTCTGAAGAAATCGGAGGGGCGCCCAACAAAAGAATTTGTGAGACCCGGGTACGCTTGGTGCTGACTTCCGATTGTGTTCACGGTACCGCATTTTGAATTTCCAACTTTTTCATTATACTTGTCTTTTTATGTTTGAAAAGAAAGGACAAGATGTCGTTCGCATTTAACTTTGTGAGACGAGGTTTTCTCTGGCGATATGAAGATAATAGATATATGATGTTCCGCGTACATCTATCAACGTGGTTCGTTCTAGATATTTTTCTCAAAAAGAAATTTGAGAATAATGCGAACATTTTGTAACTATTCTAGCTTTGCTTTACAAACAGCAATAGTCTGGAAAAATCATTTGATTTCCAAAAGCAACCTGAATAAATACCATATTCAATTCTCAGGTGCTGCGACAGATAAATATTCATGCTTGAAACTTCTCTGAGTGTAAGATGAACTTTTTCAAAGCGTATATTTTGTTCGTAAGCAAGAAGGGTCGAGGGAATAAGAGCGAAAACGTGTACACTTCAGTCGATTTCACTTCAGCTGAAATTAAAGCTCGGTTGGGATCAGCGGTTTTTGAGATTGCGGTCGCGCTTTGTTGCTGGCGTATAATATGAAATAGGTAGGAAAAAAGGATCCGCAAAAGTTCAGTGTCATTCTGTGCGACGAATGGCGTGCCGTCTTCACAATACAACCTCATGAGAGTGAGTACGTGATTTGTTCCAACCGTGGAAACGGACGCCGAGACCCGACCGATTCACAATTGATTGTATTTTAGTATTCTTCACCGATTGACCACCGTTTATTCGGTATTTTGATAGACTTTTTTAGATTGAATCTAAAAGCATTTCAGAGATCTTAATAGATATTCTTTAAATGATTTGTATCTATATTTTTTTATACTTAAATACCATCAACTTTTTGCTTCTGTAAAAAAGTCGTACCTAAGTGAGTTTTTACAAGCTGTCTTACTTCTTAAGCTCAGAGAATATAATGATATCTACGAACTCGAATTTTTGCTGCACGTTTCTCGAAGCTGAAAAAGATAACAAACGATGCTGACAAGTGCTTTGCATGTGTTATTGAAAGAGACTTATTTTTGGCAAAAAAATATTGATCGATAGCAAAATGTTACTGAAGCCGAAGATAAATAACGCAAAAATTATACAGATAAAATTATACATATAAAAATGGCTGCGATAAATCATTGCATTTTCAGGCGTGGTAGTTATTAAATCAATTAATTCCATAGCTTTTTACATGGATATTTTATAAACGGTATGTATGTATTGAATGTTACGAACATTTTGAACAAGTACCAATAGACTAGAGGAAGTTTCTATTTTGATACCTTTATGATATTTCGTTTTGCTCTTCCGCCATTCAATATACAATTTGCTAGCATTTGTCATCTCCGGGAATTCTTTCCAAAAGATTGCAAGGTAGGGAGACAGGAAATTATATTTCTGTGAACCGTTGGAAAATAACTCTGACTAAAATAAAATTATTTGATTTTGAACTTATTTTCAAGTTATTTCTTGAGTTGAAATGGTTATTGTTGTTTGTACATCTAAAACCAATTTTCTGTTTTGTGTACTGTTACAATTAAATGGTTTTTGTTTCTGTCATTTCGTTTATCGCTCAATTTTGTGTTGTATTCAAGATTTTCGTGGTTGGTAGGTGGTGCTTAGCGGCGGCGCGGCGGTAGCGTTGAATAGATAAAACAACATCAGACCAAACTGAACAGACACATGAATAATAACTGAAGTTAGCTACGAAAGCCTATAGACAATAGAATGTACTATAGGTACAGAGAGCTATTATTTTCTTGATAAAGTCTAGTCACCTAGCTCTCTATCTTAGCCTTTTCACAACTATGTTGAGGTCGGGTTTCAGTCTAACCGGATGCAGCTGTACCAGTGTTTAGCATGGAGGGACTGCCTATCTGGCTTCCACTACCCAGTTATTTTGTAACACGATATAGGTAGCTACTTAGTAAGATTTGAAGGAGAAGGTTGTCATACTTTTGAGCTTCTAAGGATGCTCGAAGATTCACGAATGATAGCAACGGCCCGGTGGTCCTGGCTATCATTCGTGAATCTTCGACCGGTTAAGCCGGTGCTTCACGTGGTTTCCGAGACAAGAAAGGGTCTCGGTATGGAAAGATTGTCACCTATCCACAGATCGATCAAAATATAAAGTTTTCGTGCTCGCTTCGCTCGCTCTCCCCACCCTAAATGATCTGCCGTTTTATTAAAAAGAATTATATGGCATTACATATAAAATTTGGCAGCATTATTAAGTAACCCCCCCCCCCCCCCCCCACATGTAAAAGCTGCGTCCCTGAATAGCATAAGTAATGTAGAGCTGGAGATGAACATTAACATATCGTCACGCCTCTATTCCCCAAAGTGTTAGGCAGGGGTGTATCTTCATATAGTACGAGTATTTACACCCACATTTCACCAGTTATTAAGTGCCATGTCATAGGGGGCTAGCCTACTGCCGCCAACCTGGCACAAATCCAGACTCCAGCCTGCTTTTGAGAAATTTCTGATGGAAAAACCAATAACACTTCAGCTCAGCGGTAACGCTTGCGACCACTGGACCAACCATGTACCTCCCTTAAAATATTCCTCGGCACCCATGGTGACTCCCCCCAAAACTTGGGCTGCGACCTCCTCAGTTGATCCGATAGTTTTTTTGCTCCAATTTTTTATAAGAGACAGTATCGATTGACATCAAAAGTTTTCGTGGAAATTGTCTATTATCTTGCTGACTGTACCTACCTACATAACATTAGGCCTGTAATCCCCGAAGGTTTAGGTTTATGGCGCAACGAGCTGACATAAATAGCTCTTAAGATGATGAACTTATTTTAGCTGTGACTGTACAGACGCCAGCACATCAAGCTACTACAATCTGTCAAATTTCTTTAATAGATGTTCTACTTTATCGCTAAAGCATTAGATTCAAAGTTGATTCGGAAAAATTGACAGTTTCGGGTAGCTTGATGTGCTGGCGTCTGTACAGTCACAGCTAAAAGAAGTTCATCATCTTAAGATCTATTTATGTCAGCTCGTTGCGCCATAGAATTTAAAGAAAAAAAAAACACTATAGCCATCCAAACCAATAATCGAATGTGTCTGTTCCCACTTCCTACAATAGTGCCTTTCAATAGTGCCCTTTATGTGCCTATTTGAAATAAATGATTTGACTTTGACTTTGACTCAAGTCTGTACATATAATTCCTACACAGACACTTCGCTAGTTATGTTTTAGTTCCATGTAATAGCGGGCAAGCCTATTGTCATCAACTGGGTACAAATCCAGACCCCTGGTCAATGAGAAATTACTGATGGAAAAACCCAGTAGCACTTTGCCCGACTTGGGAACCCGTACCTCAGCCCCCACGAGGTTGTCAAATAGATAGTCACGTATGTTGGTAACAAAATGGATGGTGTTACTTTGTTGTAGCCTGAATGGCGGCAATCAGTCAAGTACAAAAATCTATCATCCTCCTGCTATCCCGATTCATTTCGCGTCGGCGCAGCATCTCTTATACTTCCATAGTATATCTCTATTAGCCATAACATAAGTATGTAGTCCCTCCGTTTCTAAAAAAAAACACAAAAGTATTTTGGTAAACTTTGAATCTCGAAAAATATTTTTTTTTTAGTTTGTGGTGGAAACCCTTTGGCTATGGGTCCGTGTGCTTATGGTTTGTTCAACGAAATCTCCAAAACGGCTGGTTGACACTCCCCGTGACCCAAGGGCTGACTTTTACCTTGGGCAAAGGCCATATAACGTGGCAATGGCGCCAGTCTCTTGGGTACATTAACAGTCGATAGCGATGCGGAGGATTTTTACAAACTTGTGGCCAGGTTATTATATTTTTATTTTAATAGTTTGTTAGTTAATTTAATATAAGAAGTTTATCCAGTGTAAATATTTGTATCCTCTTTAATAAATAAATCATCATATAAAGTGTTTCAAAACATGAAAATATGTGACTTTAGTCAGCCCTAGACCCAACTGCAATCTAAATAAAAGAGAATGTTGCATGTAAAAGTTTGACGGTAGCTAAACAAAATTCTAAATTGGGAGAGGCCGTATGGCCGAGAGACGATATGGTCTGCATTTCTGCAGAATATTGACTGATTCTCTTACAAAACCTTAAATAGCGTTCTGCAGTCATTTATTTTTCAGTATTTTGCTGCAACAAAAATTACTGGCATTCCTTGGAGCAGGCTTTTCACCCGAAGGAGGCCCGTACAAACTACATAATATTTTATTCTCTACATATATTAACAACTTAAGTAGTTAAAGAACCGACCTAAAGAAGGCGGCTAGGGTAGACTGGATGACGATGATGGATGATGTTCTGATCCTGGTTTCAGTCACAGCTGTGTTGACTTTGTAGAAACGAATACGTTCATAGTGTATTCTTTGCAATCTGCTCTAGCACCCCAAGAAGTGTTCTTAATGACAATCTTTATTTTTCGCCAAGATCTCAAGTGCGTATGCGGCACTTCCCTACAGACAATGTCCCACCTTTCATCCTGCGCTTGTCACCTGTGCACTTGATGATCTTATTATTGCGTCAGTGAGCGGAGTTCGCGCAGCAAAATTTTGGGCCGAAGATGTTTGAACTTTTTGCCATCGATACTCTACGTATAAGAAGAGAGACTTGGCACCACAAATCACTAATGCATTTAACGCTAAAAGTACTTACATATAAAACATTATTCAGTTCCTGTCTTCTTCAAACGATTGACAATGTTTAAAATTAATTTAGCGCTAAATGCCTTAGTGATTTTTGGTGCAAGTGGGCCTTAGATGTTGTCCAATACTCATTTATCATTCTCCTGCTCCTATCTCAATTTATTTGGGGTCGGCACACCATGTCTTTTTCTACCATATTATTTCTCTATTACTCGTCATCTCGATTGTCACCCCCTTTCTAACCATATCATCATTCATACAGTCCATCCATCGATCAACTTTTAATGATTTGGACAGAATTTCGTAAAAATAATATTTATTTCATATTCTATCTTTGATTCCCTCGGGAGGTTTTATGCGCCATATCGAATAAGTACAAATTTACTTTGTTCTATAGCCAACGATAAAAGAATCGAACTCCTGGCAATCATTATTAGTGGTAATTCTAGTGGAATAGTCACGTACGGTATACAACTATGTGTGCCAATAAAATAAAGTACATCTAATTCTAACCTAATATAAATTAGGTGGTGTTAGTAAAGTGTCTATATTTACCAACTAGCTAGACTGCGAAATATTTTTCTCTTAATAAGAACTTGAAGTTGGAAAGGTTAAAAATGGGAAAATTTCAAGTCCAACGAGGCGGTGAAAAACGCCTGTAAGGAGTTCATCGATTCCCGTCCCAGGACTTCTATAATAGAAGCATCAACGAACTTCCATTAAAATGCAAAAGTGCATCGACAATAATTGCCAATACTTCGATTTATTAAACACATAATTTTCTATACAAAAAAAAAACATTTTTCTGTGTAAAACGGCAACTTTATAGGTAAGGCATTAATACATTGGATTCATCAATTCTTCACCAATTTGCGTCGCATCCAATAAATTTAAATGGCACAATCCAATTAATGAGTAGCTTTCCGTATGCTGTTCGTGCGTTTAATATAAGATATAAATACCGTTATAGGTAACGTTTCCATCAACTGATATATATCTGCTTTCAGCTTTCCTATGCCAATAAAGTTTTTCTGCGAGTTGTGAAAATACAAACTAGTTAGTGCTCATTTATTTAGAGAAACATCTAGGTTCGAAGGTTAGGTTCACTGTTTTTGGGGTGCGTTGTCTGCATTGGCAGTTTTTTCACCAGTAGAAAAGCAAAAAGTGTAACTGCTGAGTATGAACTCCTGGGTTCGATTCGCAGGTCGATCAGTGGTATCGGGTTTTCCATTAAGAGTTTTTCAGTCGCAGCCTTATAACATGGAACCCAAACATGTAAATTGTCTGCCGCTGCCGAACCCTTTGGGAATATAGGCGTGATGTTGTGTTATGTTTAAAAGCATAAAGGACAAACAAGTTAAAGAGGACTGTTACATAAATAGGTGCGGCGAAGAAAATCTTCAAAGTTTCTTGGGTCTTCGATACAAAGAATACGCAAAGCATAAGCCAACGCAAAACAACAAGCCGATTATAAAAATGTATTTTGAGATTCGCCACAAATAGTGCTTTTGTTATTTTTGGGGTGCCAACGGGACCCTATTACTAAGCCTCCGCTGCCCGTCCGTTCGTCCGTCTGTCTGTCAGCGGGGTGTATCTCATGAACAGCAATAGGTAGACCATTAAAATTTTCTATCGACGCTATAAAAACAAATAAATACATTTAAAAATTAAAGGGGTATCCATACAAGAAACGTCTTTCTTTTGGCGTTTTTTACCTTGTGGTACGGAACCCTTCGAGTGCGAGTCCGACTCGCACTTGGCCGGTTTTTTAGCTGATCTAGCAACAAAAAGACTCTCATAGATTTTAAATTATATTTTTTGTATATTCATTCAGGTCACTTTGTGAAGTTGTAAAGAGAAAATTGAGTTCCTCGGCTTAGAATTTTTTAGGCATGTCAGCACATTTTCGAGACTAGCAACTATACCAATCACCATTCTGATGGCAAATGGTTTATTTTATAGGAGCTACGCATCTTTGCTCGTATAGCTTCTTACTTTGTAGGTATTTTGTTTAAGTATCACATATTTTTATGTATGACATGCAACATCAAAAATTAGCTTAATTTAATGATCAAAAAACGATAAAAATATCTTAGATATAAGTACTAACTTAACTAACAAATTATTTAAATAATAAAATATCCCGGCCAAGTGCGAGTCGGACCACCCACAATGACGGGTTCTGCAGTTAGGATGAATTAATCCCAAAAACAAAGTTAACATTGTAGTTGAAAATCATGTTCTCTCATACATCGTATACGTCAGAATCAATTCTCCGACTGCAAATGTAAGTTTGAAATCGCAAAAAAAAAATTATGTGACAAAACTACAAATGAACGATTTTCGGACCTTTTCCTTTACTTTTGCTGTAAGACCTTGTTTCTTGCCAAATTTTTATGATTCTAGGTCAACGGGAAGTATGCTTAAAATGGGATCCCTTCTTTTCGCTTAACGTTCTTTTTCCCAGTATACTTTGCCATAACTATGTATTTTGGTATAATTTGTAAGGCCATACTTTACTTTGCCATATTTTTTTGGCATACAGTTTATGTTGGCATAATTATCTTGAAGGCTAATTTGTTTTGGCATTTTAATTCGCATAATTTTACTAGGCTTATGCCTAGTAACATTATGTTATTTCTATTAATTGAAATGCATAATAGTATTTATGCATTCAATTAATAGAAATAACTTAAACAAATTTGAGTTTTTTTTTACATATTTATTTTGAATTTTCATGCAAATGATTTATTATACATAATGTTATGTAACTGTCATGCATTACAAATTAATTAATTAATAGTCATGCATGTGACATAATTAGGTACATACTATTTATTTAACTAACTTAACTATGTATTTTTATTTTAAAAGTTCTAATGATCATATGACCTAATTTCATTTACTTAATATATTTTTTTTATATAGAGATGAAATGATATAATGAATTGTTGGTATAATTTCATTTTACCTAATTTTATATCGTTTAATGAACATTTTCTATAATACACATTTGAATTAATGTGCAATTAGTATAATATTCAGGTCCTATAGTATTCAAAATCTATAAGTAACGTTTTATATAATTTACCTTATACATATATATAAGGTATACCTGCGTCAGATACGATCCACTGTATTTGAATCATATGGGTTAGGTTAGGATAGAACAGTGACGCGCGAAGGCGAGAGAGCGATGCGAGCATGTCGCGGCAGCGGCCGCCGAGCGCCAGATCTCCTCTATTGTTGGTGAATCATTTGGGTTAGATGAGTTTAGAACAGTATGATGTTTCCTGATATTTTACTACTGTTATTGAATCATATGGGTTAGGTTAGGTTAGAACAGTGACCATTAACGCGAGCGAGCGAAGCGAGCGTGCCGCCGCAGCGGCCGCCGAGCGCCAGATCCCCTCTATTATTGGTGTTGTGGGTTGTGGTTTGGGTTCGATGAGGTTATAGCATTATGATGTTTCCTGATAAAATTACTTATTCTTTACAGAATTTTGTTTTTTTTTTTTCAAAGGATTAAACTACTACTTTGCAATAATACACTTAGTGACACAATAGTGTTATGACACCACCGTCCACTTAGAAAAAAAAATATATTAAATAGTTGTTCTACTACAACAATATAAAGTGCCTACAAATTTCATTAGAGCAATATTGTATAAGAATGTGTATAGTGTCTAACATTTTAGGAGTTAATTAATATTTTTTATTCTTTTTTTTCACTTTAGGACACAAACATCAGTGTAGCCCTGGCTCTTGTATGTACTAGGAGATCCTATGTCACAAGAGCCAAAATATGCTTATTTGTTATGCCTATAAAAATATGTTTTAATATCATTATGGGTAAATAAATTTATGCTTTAGAATGTTATGCTTAATCCTTATTATCTATGATTCGAGAAATTATGCTTTAAAAAATAATGCGTAAGCTGTTATGCGTAAATAATGTTATGCGAAGATATACCAGAGTGACACTGAAAGTTCTTAGAAAATCAAAAACTGAACAAACTAGCAAGTTATTAGTTTTATTATATTTTTTCCAAAATAGTGTCCATTTACATCAATACGTCGCTGCATCCGATGGAACCACTGAGAAAAGTACTTTGCCCACTCGTCCTTAGGGGTCTCTTCGACGGCATTTTGAAATGCAGCCACTGCTTCCTCGGCGTCCATAAAACGTTTTACTAGAAGTTTTTCTTTTATTTTCGGAAATAAATCAAAATCGCAAAGTACGAGGTCGGGGCTATAGGGCGGGTGACCCAGTAATTCCACGTCTGACGTCGCCAAGTAGTCGATTGTTTGCTTGGCGGTGTGCGACGAGGCGTTGTCGTGGTGAAGGAGGATCCTACTGCGAGGTCGTTCCTCCCGTACTTTTTTCAAAACAAGTGGCAAACAATTGGTAGTTTAAGACTCTGCAGTAACTGTTTTTCGATCCTCTTAAACAATTGTTGCGTAATGACCTGTCCTTCCGAAGAACAAGGCCACCATCTTTTTGCCCACGCTTCGACCTCTCTTCATTTTAGTTGTTGACTCCTCGGAAGGAAACACCCAGACAGCAGACTGTCTCTTAGTTTCAGGATCATAACAGGGGAAGACCAAAGAAACGATGGATGGAATGTGTGAATGATGATATGGTTAGAAAGGGGGTGACTACCGAGATGACGACTAATAGAGAAGTATGGAAGAAAAAGAGAAAAAGACATGTTGCGCCGACCCCAAAAATTGGGATAAGGGCAGGAGAATGATGAACAATAAATCCAGGTTTCGTCACCCGTAAGTATGTCGAACACAGCATTTGAGTCACGGAGGTGACTCTAAATCTTTGAACCTTTTCACGACACCAATCAACACGACGGAGCTTTTGGGCCTCTGTCAAATTATGAGGTATCGGGCACAAAGCTTCCTGACCGCTAAATGTTCATGTAGGATTTTGTGCACTTGACTCATACCGATGCCTAAGCTTGTCAGAATCTACTGATAAGTCACTCTTTTGTCAGTCTCTATCACACACCGCACAACACTAATGTTATCTTCAGTCGTCGCCGCAGAAGGCCGTCCCTCATGCAGATCATCGGTGAGATTAGTGCGACCACGTTTAAACTCATTAAACCAGTTATAAACAGCGGCACGAGATGGGGCTTCATCGTGAAAGGCCAATCGAAGTCTATCATAACTTTCTTGTTGACTTAAATGACACCGAAAGTCATAAAAAATGATTGTACGAAAATTTTCTCGCGTTAAATTCATGCTGACGTGACGCAGACAATTTTCAATTTGCCGCCAAATCGTAAACAAATGACAAATTAATAAAAATACATACACAATAATATTGACAAAGAGTTCCATTTTCAAAATTTGAACTTATTTTTTTATTATATCGATTACAAGTGGCCAGTTGTAAAAACTTTCAGTGTCGCCCTCGTAATTAGGAGAAACAAAAGTATGTCAAGTTATATTAGGTCTTCAAATTTTATGCAAATGGATAGGAAACTGTTTAAAATATGTATCAAAATTGTCGCATTTATTGCCGTATCTTTTATTGCATTTCTCTAGAAGGTTGATTCTTAGAGCTCGAAGGGACCAAAGACCTAAGTATTGGATATTAATTTCAACCTTTTACCTCTGCAGTACTCCTCCTCCTCCGTTCCTGAAAAAAAAGGGTATTAACTGACTGACAGACAGACGGACAATGAACGAATCTTATAAGGGTTCCGTTTATTCCTTTTGAGGTACGGAACCTTAAAAATGTCAATAAAATATCCCAATTAAACTTACAAACAAACTCAAATTAGGTCAAAATCAAAAGTAATTTATTTTATTATTATTAATTAGGCCCAAGACGACCGCCCTTCACAGCTTTCTTGTGCGTTAGCTGGGAAGAAGTGGAGCAACGTAATCCCCAGCAGTACAACTGTTGGTTTTGTATCGAATTTCGAAACATAATAATGAACAGATTCCTTTAATTGAACATCATCATCATCCTCCTTCCTATTATTTCATTTGGGGTTGGTCGTAGACCCGTAGCGTAATAGAAATGTAGGTACAGACGCCAGCAGGTCAACCTACCCGAAACTCTCAAATTATCCCAATCAACCATGAACCTTAATGCTTTAGCGTGAAAGTTGAAAATCTATTAAAGACATTTGACAGATTGTAGTAACTTGATGTGCTGGCGTCCGTACATACATACATAAACACACGCCTCCTTCCCAATGGGTAGGCAGAAACTACAGAACGCCACGTGCTACGATCCTTACAAACCCCTTTTGCCTCGTTTACGTTCATACATGTGGAATTCAAAATGATGTATGAAAGGAAAATCATACAACTAGGTTTAGTGGTGTGGTTTACCTTTCATACATCTCTATCAGCCTTCGTCTATGTTCACTTGTTGTCTAACTATGCATATCACCTTTCACACTATTCATCCATCCTTTCATTGGTCTGTCGATTGTCTATTTCTCTGATTTGGCTTGAGTAGGGTTTGAAACAGGCAACTAAATAACACATCGGGTTAAGTTAGTTTTTGCATACTTTTAAAGATTTCCAGTTCGCAATTCTTCGTAAAAATTACCATAGGATAAACCACCAGAGGGCTGGGTTTTTCTTTGGCAGTCTTCTGGGCACGTTTCCGGATGACAGCGATGCGGACGAGCACTTCGACGCCTAAGTGTACTTTTGTTTTTGTGTTTATTTGTATAGTTAGTTAGTTATTTAGGGGTTTATTTATAAACCATGATTAAAGTTAAGTGACGTTTAAATGTCAAAAATGTTTGGTTAAACAGTCGCTTATCACTACGTAAGCTTAAGCAACGTTCATGAATAAAGGATTTAGTACCTAGTGCAAATAGTTAATAGTGTATAATATTGTAAAAGTTCCATAGTTAATAATAATCTGTGGTGAACCTATCTATTAATAAATCAGTATTTATAAAACCTATTTCCATTAGTTCGGTTACGATGTTCACACGGATTCATGGAATGTTGGAATAGGGCCACAGAATAGGACAGAGGTAGTGATTATTAGATTTGTCACCTGCTGACTCGATCTATTGGCTGACCAACACGCGTGCATTATCTGCGCGTGAGTCACCGGAACTTTAGTGAATGCATTCATGAATATTATAGTGTACCGCGTTCTGGCTTCCCAGTTTAATGACCAAAGCACTTAACTATCCATTTTAAATCTTTTGTTCTCCACGAGAATATACTGCACCATAGTTTGGGCTTAATTGCATATTTGGCGCGTTTTACCTCTAAAAAGTTATTCATGCATGTTGGAATTTTTGTCGTATACTTATCCGGTGGTTTTTCTATTCAATATTCAAACCGATATCAAAATATTCACTTATAATTATTAAAGTTGGTTATTTATATTGTTGAAATTAGTCCTTCTACTTG
The DNA here is from genome assembly GCA_911387795.2 of Apamea monoglypha. Lineage (NCBI taxonomy): Eukaryota > Metazoa > Arthropoda > Insecta > Lepidoptera > Noctuidae > Apamea > Apamea monoglypha. Next base: position 18,980,295 of record OU426914.1, on the reverse strand, counting down.
CCAACAAACTGATTTAGGAAGGCACAACTTTAGAAACTTTGCAAGTCGCGGCAAGTTTCGTCGTAAGTCCAGCACCTGTTCGAATTACGGTGGAGCCTGCTACAAAGAAAATTCTTATGCCTTCGGGAGCTGTGAGATAACAAATGATGAAACAATGACGCCATCATGTTAGGTGGGCCATGGATGGAGGCATCAAACCCCCCGCGCGGGGTAGGTCTGCGCGACGTTGCCGCTCCGAGCGCGGCGGCTTGCAGCGCTGCCTCGCGCGCGATGCCTGTCATACCGCGTGGTACCTCCGACCGAGCGTCCGTGTCCGAGCAGCGCGCGCTCCGCGTCGCCTTCTCAAACAAACTTACAAACTCACTTTCCGCCGCCGGAAACCTGTTTCGTCTACAAAAACCTCTTGTTACAGCATAACCACCACACTATATTCACTCCCGACTCCATTAATAAATTCCATCATACTTTTAAGTGAACTTTAACGCATCTACGTGCGGCTACTTTGAAAAACTTTATAAAGTTTGTTTTGAAGCTGGCGATTGGCTGCGGTGTGCATGTGTAAGCTGTAAAGTCATGGCTGGACGTAGTTCTCACTAAACCGGTAAGTAAAACGAACTTTACTGGAAACATGTATTTGAATTTGAACGCATCGAGCAAAGTATGATATCGCGCGTATGCAATGCGTTTGTACAAAGCGTGTCGTTAGGGTTTGTCTGTTTGGATTGTGTTGCACCTAAATGCTAATCAGTGTCCGGTGTACGTCGGGGAACTACTATGATGTGGGCGTCATGCCGTCATGTCAGGCAGTCAAGCTGCATTCCCGATGGCTCCACAAGACTCGGTGGCATACCGTCCACAAAGGTTTTGTTTACAACTCAACATTTCCACGAAGTGTTCCACTGTTCGATTATCGGCACCAGTTATTGTCCGCCGCTGTTTTCTTAGTGTCGAGTTGCAGACAATTGTCTTGTAAGAAGAGTCAAACAGAATGGAATCAGAGGTCATCATTTCGTAACTTTGTTGCATTTCTCGTAGTATAAAATATGAGATTTCCAGCAGCTAATATCAATGAGATTAGTCATCAATTGGGTACAAGTAACAACAAGTTCCAACTCTCCAGCAGTTTAAATAAAGAGAGATTCTTTGTTAGTGCCAAAAAGATATTAAGAGCAAACAATGATTAATTGACTCGACTTCTAATTGGGTATTTAAATATTGAAATTTAAATGGAGCAGCTATGCATGAGTTGCTCAAGCATTTGGAGTCACTACAATTTATCCGACACTCAACAAGTAAGTTAATGAGAATGGAGAAGCCAGAAGAAAGTGACGTTTATTAAATGGTACAAGCATTATGAGCTTCTTGGTACCACACTAAGCTTTTAGAGATAAACAAATTTATCCATCTTAGTCAAGATAAGCCATCATTACGATTTTACTAATCCCCTAGCATTTTGAGATGCGGTAAGGCATAAACTACATGAAAAAGCCTCTGAGAAACTAAATTAAAGTCTATAATTATACCAAAACTTATAAGGATAATCAATGATTTAAAATTATTCTTTTCTGTTCCATAAAATGTTAATTATTAATTTAATGAAAGCGAGTGGGTGAATAAATTTGGCAATTAATGCCACCTGGGCATTTTATCTCCGAAATTCCATTTGTTCAGTAGTTCCGAGGCCTACATTCAAGAATAAGTAATATCGGTACCCAAAATTGACGCTGAAAACACTATTTTCATGAAAATGCTCGAAAGCTTTGAGCTGTACGCCATGTGGTCCAAAAATAGGCTCCGTGACGATTAAAAAGGCTTCAGAACAATGATGAACAACGGTTAAGCTACCATCCACTTGTACGCTTTCATTATCATTCCACAAATACTCGTTGGTCTCATTGGTCTAACCTTAATTTAAACTGAAATAGTTATGGTTTCTTTAAGGTTTCTTTAAGAAATCAATGGAGCCACATCGCATAGAATCAAATATTAATTAGAAAAATAAATATTTTCTGCTGACACACTATTTTCAATTAACCTCACTGTCGACAGTAATTCACTTGCCTAAATTCCTAGAATCCTGACTTCGGGTATTATTACTTTTGTGAAAGAAACCTTCCAGCATTGGACCGAAATCGACCAACCGCAATACTCCAAGTTGACTAATTGACACTTCACCCAACCACATACGGTCGAAAATTCCTACAAACCAACATTAAATAATCCAATATAAAACAGGAACCCAATTAGAGACATGGCTACCGGTCAGATTTGTTAGCATCGCCCAGCATTGTACAGAACGGCCACAATTACTCGCACTAGCAGGAGTGGATAACTAAGTTTGTTTCCCTTCCTCCAATATTATGATGGATCGCTATCGATAGCATATTACATCCAATAAGACAATAAATAACATTTTCTTCCCCGCTAGCTTCCTCCACTCACAATATATGTATAAGCTCACCGATATTTGCCTGTGCGGATGTTTTTATAAGGGAATCAATATTGGAGATTACTCCGATATTTTGATCCGTCTCAACGGCACCCTTCAACAAACTTCGCTAAAATGTTAAAAGAGTAAGCTCAGTAAATCATATTTTGAATTCCAACAAAAATATACCTAAGCAGTTTTAGGTATAATTTCAATTGCTTTTCATTTCAAGACTTCCTCAACACGATTGTTAATGAAAGGTTAACTGACCTATAGTGTTGACTGTCAACAACGAACCAGCTAATTAAAATAGAAGTATTAGTCTTATACCACCTTCTTGTTACCGAATGAAAAAGGCTTTTAACCACAACACATGTAACCTTTGTGCGGGATCAAAAGTGCACTCAATGAATTAAACATATACTCATATTAAATCAAACCTTTTTACACGGACTTTTTTTCTTTCGTATCTGCTCGGATTATATTTTGTTTCCACATCCATCTCGTTAAAATTACGGTGTGCTTTAAATGCTGATAGCGTTTGCTATTTAACTGCAATATCGTTATCTTCAAAACAATATGCAAAGCTTCAGTGGTTCTGTCTAAATGCCAAGAAGAAGTTTAAAACTGCACACATTTTTGTGAATCCGGAAATATTCTTTTCCGTCGCTTTGAGATTTTGAATAGACCTTTTGTCTCTGAGCAGCCTCATTTTGCTGGCTATTTAGCCTGTCTCTCGACATGGCGTTTCCCGTTTGCATGAATCCGGAAAACAATCATGCTCTTTCCGAATGTGAGCAGACTTTAAATGTGTGTAATGGATGACATACCTGGACAAACGGGCTTAATGTCAGCACCGGCTTGAATTCTGGAAACTTGCTAACTCCCCTACCTGCTGCAAACAACTCCAGCTTATGACAGGAAGCCGAAAACTACTAGAGAGTGTTTACAGCTGCAATTGGCAGATTATCTTGTCCTGTCTAGCAGATTACTGTAACGTCTTACATCACTTTTATTAACTTTTCGTTTCGTTCTATTGACCTTAAACTTGCGCCGTGTGTACTCGGAGCACAATGTGATGGAATGCTTTTATTTTCGTTGGCTTTGTTAGAGGTGTCCGTTACCCTGGCCAGATGTTGTCGAAAATGGTAATTTGAATCTTATAGATAATTAGATTTGCGGCTTCTGTAATTGTTGCGCACATTTTTAAATTTGTTGCGCTTATAGTTTTTTAATTATTTCACAAAAACATTTCCTGCTGCGGTAACGTTACCCTAGCCAGACCTTTTTCTTTCTAATGGGAATATTTAAATAAAAACTAGCTATAAAATTAGTTGTCTAGATGAAGTAAATGTTGTGCCTTATTTTGTATTCAAGTTTTCTTCGGTTGCGAAGTTATTCGAGATTTTGCTGGAGTAACGTTTCTGGTTTTGCTAGATCTTTGAAACGGTTAAACGGATTCTTATCATATTTTGTACATGACTTCTTAGGAACTAGTTTAAATTTGTTTTTCAATAAAAAAACCAAAATAATGCATAGCTTAAAGGTTATTTCATTAAATAGAAAAACACTTCAATTGGTCCCAGCACTCTCAATAAGAGGTCTAAAGACTTACTTTAAACATTATTTTGAAGCTTGTAACTGCCTTCAAATGTATCTGAAGTTTCATTAGTATCCTGTAAGTATTTAACAAGTTATGATGAGATTCAGTTCCTCAGGAGCACGGTCTTGATGCGTGCGGTGTTATTTGGCCACTGGATTGGATATATGAACTGAATGTTATGTCAATTATTAGTTTTTTAGTTCAGTTGTATATCAGTAAAATTTCAGCTCAGTACATTGGATAATTAATGAGATAATACGATTAAAGTCATTAGGAAGTGAATGACCGTGGTAACCCGACCAAGTTTAGGTGGTTATGAAAAAGCGAAAACGCAGAACATTATGGTACCTTCTAAAATATGTAGGATAGTGTTGCAAATTTAGTACAGACATGTACACAAGTTTTAAAAAAAACTACATGATTATTAAAAATGTTTATTTACAGGTAAAATAATCATTTCAATTGAACTTTTAAAGTATTAATAAACTTATACTTAAAACAATCACAGATTAAAATTACACATAGTAATTTTGCCTAAATCTTTTTGTCTAAATCCATAATGGGGATAACGGTAAAAATCGGTCGCTAAGTCATGAATTTCATTAATCAAGTTTCAAGTCATATGTTGACAATGTACTACACAAAAACCTTCCACTTGAATCAATCTATTAAAAACCTGCTTCAGTATCCGTTGCGTAGTTTTAAAGATTTAAGCAAACAGGTACCGACAAACGGAAAGCGACTTTGTTTTATAGGTACTATGTAGCGAAGGATAAATATGTCGTTATCATTGTTGAGAATTCCAGTCCAGGTAATAACTAAGTACGAGAAAAAAAGAAAATAATAAGAAAGGTTCTAAAATCAAATAATTAAGCATTAAAATAAATACAGTTTTAGATAAGTACCTAACAGTCTACATATTATTAATAATTTTGCCACTATTTCTGTAGTTACATTATGCAAGCTTACCTTGTTCGTGAATTCAGCAAGCAGCCCGCACCATAATTAATATGATCATCAATAGAAGCACTCCACATTAGCAGCAGTAATTCGCCACACTTGTTATTATAAATAGCTCTCACGCACTCGATAAATATTTGCAAAAACAGGAAACGGAACTGCCGAAGCGCACGCGCACTCTCTACAAGATGAATTATGTGATTATGGAGCATGTTTAGTGCGTTATGCAAACAATGTATTATCCCTTCACCCCACCCCTCCCGCGTCCCACCGAACTACATGTTAAATCGGTGATTTTTGTTATGTCTGTGCAACTGGAAGATAATAATAATGTTTTCATAGTACAGAAAATATTATTATATTATTGTGTATTTAACAGTGTACGCGTCTGTACCGAAATTGTAAGGTGTATTATACTAAACATTTCAAAAGATAGTATAATGTTCTGCGTTTTCGCTTTTTCGTAACCACCTAAACTTGGTCGGGTTACAACGGTCATTCACTTCCTAATGACTTTAATCGTATTATCTCATTAATTAGCCAACGTACTGAGCTGAAATTTTACTGTTATACAACTGAACTAAAAAACTAATAATTGACATAACATTCAGTTCATATATCCAATCCAGTGGCCAAATAACACTGCGCGCATCAAGACCGTGCTCGTGAGGAACTGAATCTCATCATAACTTGTTAAATACTTACAGGATACTAATGAAACTTCAGATACATTTGAAGGCAGTTACAAGCTTCAAAATAATGTTTAAAGTAAGTCTTTAGACCTCTTATTGAGAGTGCTGGGACCAATTGAAGTGTTTTTCTATTTAATGAAATAACCTTTAAGCTATGTATTATTTTGGTTTTTTTATTGAAAAACAAATTTAAACTAGTTCCTAAGAAGTCATGTACAAAATATGATAAGAATCCGTTTAACCGTTTCAAAGATCTAGCAAAACCAGAAACGTTACTCCAGCAAAATCTCGAATAACTTCGCAACCGAAGAAAACTTGAATACAAAATAAGGCACAACATTTACTTCATCTAGACAACTAATTTTATAGCTAGTTTTTATTTAAATATTCCCATTAGAAAGAAAAAGGTCTGGCTAGGGTAACGTTACCGCAGCAGGAAATGTTTTTGTGAAATAATTAAAAAACTATAAGCGCAACAAATTTAAAAATGTGCGCAACAATTACAGAAGCCGCAAATCTAATTATCTATAAGATTCAAATTACCATTTTCGACAACATCTGGCCAGGGTAACGGACACTTGTTAGAGGTCACTACCAAGCGCAGTGGAGGTGAAAAAAATCGCTTATTTCCTTTGATTTGATAGCCAGGTAAACTGGCAGCGTCGAAACGGTAGCGCCGACCCCATTGTAGGCCATTCTTTGAACTTCGTTCGTTCGTAAATTATAAATGTTAAATATTTCTGTACTTTGTCATAAAACTTCGTTGTTTTTAATCTGAGTTTTAGAATATTAACATAAATGAAGTTACTTTGATGATTCAGAATTTTCCGTTAGCTGTCATCCCTCGTCATGAGCGGGACCCTAAGTTCATTTTGATATACCGTAGCTACTTTTGGATAAGCAATTAACGGGAGTTTAAACTATGGAAGTTTATAATAGTTTACTGATTGCTTGCTCACCCTTTATTCAGTCATGAATATGATGAATAATAATAATATCGCTCTAGTCGAGTGACGTAAAGGAAAAATGTCAGCCACATGTGTTGGAGATAACTTGAGTAAGGAATGAGAGGGTAGTAAGCAGTTTGGTCCTTAGAAATAGCAATGTATTTGCTGTTTCCAAGAGCTCTTTCAGGCGTGGTGGTAAGAGCAGTTTGTCGCAAGATAGCTTGGTGTCTGGCACAGTTACTGTTATCCGTGTTGATTACTTTGTTAAAGTGAATATTTGTCTCGCAACGATTAAAGGTAAATTGACCTTAAGGTTGTTCGCAAAGACTGCATGCAATTTACTGTAAAATAATATGTAAATGTGATATCATCTGACCCTACATTTTTCCTTGCTACCCTCTCCCGCTGTATGCCCAAGCCAGACGTTATTTCTCAAAGAGCATTTACGAGCTCGAACAAACACCTCTCAAACTTTAAAAAAAATTGCATAATTACGTAATAGCAAACCAATTACATGTTTAGGTAATCTATATAGCAGAATATATAGCGCTAGCATGATACCTTTTAATTCCTCTTGTTGATATTAGTTGTAAGTTAAATTAACTTCGCGTCTGATTCGAAGGTATTACCGTGGGCGGGTGTATTTACTATTGCAACTAAATTATTACGCTTCACCTCACATACCTCCACGATCTGCTCGCAAAATCTAAATAGTTGCCGTTTACCTATTCTAATCTTAGTATAGAGAGCTTTCCCTAAGTAAATGTATCGGCTGAATTTGTGGATATAAATTTTGTATCGGTACTAAAATTAGATAAAGGAATAGCCCCAAGAAACTGTTCCCTACCAACGCCAATACACAATACAAGATAACGGATAGGTGCGCAATTGTATCGGTTCCACCAGATAACCTGTATAAATTGCAAGTCGTTGATTAGTCATGATTGTGTTCGAAACGAAGCTTATAAAAGCGCAGCTGTAGCAGACGTATAAGATAAACATAATAAAGTAAATAACTCTTATTTGGACGGATATTCTTTCACACATTTGCAAACAAACTGGCATTCTCTTGCAAACTTTCTCGACACACTTAATAATGACCTAAAGACATGTGCATGTAAAATCACACTGTTACCTGTCTATCTAACTAAGACCACTAGAAACAAAGTGAACGAATGAAAGAATAGATAGTAACAATGAATCAGCTTTGATCGAATATCCCGATATTTTTTTAATCGCATGCCGCCTTAAATATCTAGTTTGTACAAGAGAGAACCTGGAGAGAAGGGAGCCCAAAAATTTAAGTTATATTAATTTGTATTAAGAATAATTATTAAGTCAGTTTAATTATTAAGTTTTAGAACAATAAGCTCGATGTAAAACAAAACAAAGTTGAAATTCCATTGCAACCATTTATTTAGGACTTTTTTATTACAAATGGTCACCCAAAAACCAACTTTAGAATAAACCACCGTAAAGTAGAAAGTTCAGTAAGTGGAAATGGAATTGAAGTATGGTATAGAAAATATCAAAGGAAACCTTAAACCAAGTTACGCACTTGATCAATATAGCATGTAGAACACACAAAAACTCGAATACCAATAACAATGACTGTAAGGCTTCATATTTAAATTGAAAAAAAAAACTGAAAGAAGCGAGGCCCGTTGAATTCCACAAAAAGTTCAAACGCGCGTGCCCTTTTTAAATGCGAAATCTGATGCAATTCAGTTCCTTCGGAATGGGCCGTCAGAAATTTACATGGATAAAATTCATTGATTCTTGGGCCACAAAAATCGATTCATAGAATTGATTCCACGCTGACCGAACTTGAACTTTTTATACAGTTGCTATAGATTTTTGTTATTCCTCAGTCTATTCGCAATATATTAATGAAGTAGAATTAAACAAACATACTTTTGCTTAGTTGGACAAAGTAATCCTAAATTCAATTTACTATACAAACGTTACTCAAACTTTATATGTAGGTAAAGTTTTTAATCATTATTTGACTGTTTTATATTTGTTTTTATAGCTCTGCACTATTAATGGATGTCTGTGTTGACCTGCAGTTCCGTCGTATGCATTTTTACGTGTGGGTTGTGAATACGTAATGAGTGGAAGGGTACCGTTACCACACGTTACCACAACGAAAAGGCAAATGAACTTTGGTTCCCTTCTTTTTACCTCCCCTTTTCCTTAGACGGATTATATTGAACGCGTTCCTTTACTGCCGTAATTAATACTCTCCTTTATTGACGTAATTAATAAGCGTGATGAGCAGATTAGTGACGGAATATCTAATCTTGTAATATTGGAATTATTGAGGTATTATTGTGCCAGACAAGTTATTATATCAAGGTATACTCCAAGATAGAATATTTCGGAGTAGATCGGCTTAATTGAATTTCCTGTATTTCGTGTTGATTAAATTACTATGCAATCAACTATTCAGGTGACAATATTGTTCAGGGTTGCTCGGTGCAGCGGTTACTGGGGAATCTATTCAATAGTGGGCTTCCGGGCTGACGTAGAATCGATTGTCGACATTATTTATGGTGTTTAGCTATGACTGCGCTAGCAGGCATAAATAATGACATCGGGCCACACATTACTCACCTCACAAACATCGATTCAAAGGTATTCCTGGAATTGGCACCGAAATAAAACATTACGTTTTTTCGCTACAGTTTATCTGCTTAAAATCTCATAGCCTCTTTTTTTGCTAGACGTATATACGCTTCGGTATTTTGGTTTGTTTCTCTAGATCAAATCAAAAGGAATTCGTTTATTACAAATTGTTTAACTTCATCTTACAAAAAAAAAAAATCGGCCGTGATTTTCAAAGAGTGTATTGTTTCTTTGAAGTGCTTTTTTAATTAGTAAGTAAATGGGCAGATTCTAAAGTATTTGTTTTATTTCCTATTTCTTTAGGCTGCGGTTTTTGCTTGAAGATATCAGAGTGAACAAATTATTTGGGGGATTTTAAGATTACAAGAGAGCATTTTACCATTTTTAAACGACTTCAAAAAAAGGAGGAGGTTCTCGATTCGGTTTTTTTTTTACTTTTGTTTTCTCAGAACTCCGTTATTTATAAGCCGATTTGAAAAAATATTTTTTGTTTGAAAGATATACTTTCAGATTGATCTCATAGAAATTTCATCAAAACCCGTTTAGTAGTTTGGTTTTTAAACCAAAATTACTAGTAAAAATTCAAGTAATCGAAATTGCGTCGCTTGCTTTCCTATGACTTTTCAGTGGTGGCTTAGTGGAATCGTCATGGGACGCATTGTGACTATAAGTGCCGTATCTTTACATAATTAACCGACTTAGAAAAGGAGGAGGTTCTCAATTAGTCTGTATTTTTTTTTTGTAGGTATGTTACGCTATATCTCCGGCAATTTTTAATGGTTAGTGTATGCCTCAGGGGTGTCCCGAGTAGTAGTTCTTGAGTTAGCTTCAATAATGCGTATTTTTGCTACTTAGTTTATATTAATAATGTTATAATAACTTCCTGTCACTGATATTTACATAGCAAGTAGCGTTTTATGAATTTGTGTGAGGTAAGTACAACTTAAAAGTGAAAAATAAAATGTGTTTTACAAAAAAACACCGACTTCCACCGTGAAAAATAACTTTAATTTCGGAAGTCGGCGGCAAACAACGATACTGACGACACCGCCTTTTCTTTTTCTATGAAAATAAAAACCTCATTAACATGTTATGCCAATAATGGGCCAAACTCTAAACGCTTATAACTCCGAAAGTCACAAGTGAGTTAAACAACTTTGTGCATAGATCTTTAAATAGATATTTAAAAGCTATGCTCTTAGTACTTATGACTAGGCATGTGGTACAGCGTATCGACTAGTATTTTATATGGAACCGGTTTTAACGCGTGAACAATACTCGAGTCAAAAGTTGGTCTTACATACCTGAACTTTATCCTAATCCTTGTCTTGAACAAAAAAGGCTTAAGTATTAACACCAGCTAGTTTATTTAACCACAAAGTGCAAGGCTAACTTTAACATAAGAACATAGGATGCAATAGGATAATCATGCTAATGTGAAAATAAAAATACCATTTGATTGTTGATTAAAAAGGTACATAAACCAGAAAAATAACGTTTTTTAAAGTATAAAAATAAATCCATGGGCACGATGTTTTTTTTCCTAATACCAATTGGGCACAGATCTTGTGAACATAAAAAAACAGAACTCGAATAATATATCTATTCCCATTGATATAAGATACGTTTTCAGTTGCAGAACTGAAAATTGCACCTTCAAATCTAAAGCAAAGAGCTCGTTCTAATCAACGCAAAAATAAAATTCGATTAACAGTCGTTAACCTAACGGTTGAATAAAAATCAATTTCGTTAGGAATGTGATCGAGGATCGAGATCACTTTTCCAACAAGCACTTTCGTTGGAAATAAATTAGGTGCCTTTGCCAATAAACTGGCAAGCGCTGACAAGAGATCAGTTTGCCAATATTGTGATTGTCAATCGAACTGTTTGATTTGGTAATCGTTGAGTGGAGCAAATCTGGTGGATATTTGGTATTCAGAATTTCAGTGTACATTCGTTTATACTAACTGTGCCTTCAAACACGTGATCCATTGCTACATATATTCGAAAAAAGTGTCTGCTCAACAACGTAAACAAAGCAATGAATGTTGTTGAACTGTCAAATTGAAACCCATTGCCACTGATAGTGTGTTACGCAATCACCCCCCGCATCACACATACGATATATCTACTAAGAAATCGAGTCTTATGATTATAAGTTTAAACTTTTAAAATAACATCTATTTTCAGACTTAAAGTAAGAAAATAAATTATAATAAAAAAAAAACTAAAACTACACGCTTTATTAAATAGCAAGCCGAACTAAAAAGTAGAAAATAATTAACAAAATAATAAAGCGCGCAATTAAAGTGTGGGGTGGTTTTTACTATATTTATTTTAATAACTCTACTATTATAATATAATAAATAGATACCTACCGATGAACATTGATGTCAAGCACCCCACGCTTTTTCTATTTTTATTTACTCGTAGTTGGGTCTTCTTTCTTTTTAACAGCTCCTTGTTTTTTTACATGCGTTTCTCAATATCGTTCTTCTAGTTAACCTTGCAAAGCGCTTCCAACTACAGTATAATACCCGCCTATTACTATCCAACTACAGTATAATACCCGCCTATTACTATCCCACTACAGTATAATACCCGCCTATTACTATCCAACTACAGTACAATACCCGCCTATTACTATCCAACTACAGTATAATACCCGCCTATTATTATCCCACTGCTGGCCAAAGGACTGTTTCCAAACAGGGAAGGCTCTGACATCAATCATCACGCTTGCTTAAGACGGGTTCACGGACGGGACAGGTTTCTTTCACCGATGTCAGTAATGTCCAAGATAAACCTCTGAAAGCACATAATAAATTTAAAAAGTTACAATAGTACTTTCCTGGATTTGAACCCACAACCATGAGAGGAGAGGCCTTATCCACTGTGCCATTACGACATTCCAACTTATCTAATTATATTTATGCCGAGAGATGCGTCCTTATTGCTCCCTGACTTTGCCTCATAATTCCTTAGAAAGTACTCAGTTCTTATAACAAAAGTTTTCTTACTGCGAAGAATGTCTCTATCGTGAACACACTTCTCTGCTATCTGGCAACATAGTGTTTATATGTAGCATACAGGGTGGCACGGACATCGACACGGAAACATTCAGCAATAGGTTACAAAAGACCCCTCCCCAGAAAAGTGCGCAAATGCCTACACCTAATGATTTTGTAAAATTACGTTTTTTATGTGACATGTAACACAATTATCTCAACCAATGAAATAAACATCTATTCTATTCTATTCTGAAACCATATTTCCAGCAGATGAAAATTTTCATCGGTTATAAAAAAAAGTCTGCTGTTTCACAGGAAAGCGCAATAACTACGTGGTCAAAATATTTACAAAACAGCAATTTTTTTTTTTAACCGACAATAGTTTTCAATGCAGGGGGAATCATGTACTGGATCAATGGTGACAGTTTGTGCGTCGAAATCCCTGCCACCCAGTATATCCTACAATCACAGCTGCTATCGAGATGTAGGAAAATCTCAATTTAGGTTTTAACTTTAGATTCGTATCTATTAAACCCAGCATCAAAACCATTACCGTTACCAACAAAATAAAATCAGATGATAACCATTTAAATATAACCAAGGAACAATTAGAAGTCGTAACCGTAAATTGAGGAAATAAACGCAGTCAACCGCTTTGGGTTATTAAACAATAATACACCAATAAGAAACCATTCGGGATAGGAATCCATTCAATTAAGAAACCGGAGGGCAGGGAAGGTTCCTGGGGGTACTAAAAGTAAATTATTTGAATAGAAATGTGCCTAAATGTGAATTTATGGTGGGTTGGATGTAAAGGCTTTCATTATTATTGTAAATCTCAGTTTTTTGTTCTAGTATGACACTCATATCATAAAATCATTTTAGAATGCTTGGTTTAATAGGGGGATAAACAGAAATACTTAAACCCAACCTTTTTTTTATCTAGCTTATTAAATACTGTCCCAACGCTGGCCCAAGTCCTTCCAGGAACTCTTTTGGCGCACCACCTCAAGCTAGCCCACACGGTACGAGTCCTGAAAGCCAATTCTCGTAATTTAAAACGTTCAAAATCTAGTCGCAGTCTCATCTCGGCGACAAACAAATGTCAAAAACTTGTCAAAAATGTTGGGAAATTAGAGGTATATTTGACAGATTGAGACAGAGTTCAGACTCAGAACGTTTTTAAAAATACGAGAATTGCCCTTCAGGTCATCTCGCCATCTCTTGTTGGGCCAGCTTCGGCGGCACCGTCAATCTTCAGGCACTCGCTGTGTGGAGACTTTTGGCCCAGCGGTCATCGTGTAGCCGGCTGACCTGACCCGCCCAATTCCTTTTGCGCCAGGCAGCCTTCTTGCCTACGTCCATTAAAGTTAAATACATTATTCTCTTTCATGGCGCATTAAGAGTTTTCGGATATTTATTTCAATCCCATTTACTATAAACAAAAAAGAAAACAAAGTTTTCCTTGGTTTATTTATAGAATGATCTTTAAATAAACCAAGGAAAACTTTCTTGAAAATAAATATACAAGTGTACCTATTAATAAAACTAAAAGCCAGAATAGACTATAGTTCTATAGACTTGAAGGTTTATTGGTTGCGGCTCTGTCCTTGTTTGATTTCGCAATGTAGTTTGTTAAACATCTCAAGACGATTAATCCTAACTCATATTATAAATACGAAAGTGTGTTTGTTTCACGCTAAAACGACTGAACGGTATTGGATGAAATTTGGCGCATGGGGACATGATATGACGGGTAAGGACAAAGGCTAGGTTTCATCCCGATATTCCCACGGGAGTGAGACTTGTGCGGGTGAAACCGAGGACCGCAGCTAGTTATTAATACATGGAACAAATCTAATTTAATTAATATCCAATAATTAGAATCTGTTTCGACAGCAAATGCCAGTATCAAGGCTTAGTGGTATTCACAACATTATGTTGTGGGACATAAAACTGGAAACTTAATTATCAAATGATTTCCTCAACGCCTAAATACGACTTGTCTAGTCTCTAGTCAAATCTTCAAAAGTTGTGCCTCCTCCGCAAAGTGCAAAGAAAACATCATACACCATCCCCACTGTGTTGTTGGCTATGCACGGGTGCAGAACTATCCAAAGTGCTTCTGAAACTTTGACGAGGCCACATTCATCCAATAACTCTGACCTGAATTTGGTTGTGAGCTTTATCTTCATCTCAAATAGAACTGTTGTCAATTTAACAAACTCGTTAAGTTTTGATCGAACTGCGTTGCGACTGTTGTGAAGTTCGAACTCGCAGTTTCTATTCTGTAACTACAATACCCGGGTGTATCTAACAATGATACATCGAGCTTGAAGCATCATTTACACGATAGAAGTGTCTTGTCTGTGACAACAAATGACTTGCATCGTATAAACACTGTTTAGACGGTATAACTTTTATTGTTGCTTGTATAGTTGTATGCCACACGCACGGTATAAATCAGGGTTTAGAAAAAGACAGCCATACCGCACCCTAAAGCGTAACGCACTATTAATCTCAATCTGACTCATTTTGAAGGATATTGCTAATCCATTTCTTGATATATGTTCGAGATATTGTCTGCCCAACAACGTAAATAACACAATGAGTGTTGTCGAACTGTCGAAATGAAAGCCATTGTTAGTGTTGCGCAATTACCCAGCAGGTCCCATGAATGAAAGAGACGACGCTCTACGAAACGTTTTCTAAGATTCGAAGTGCTTATCTACGGCGGGCGGTACCTACTGCAAGTACTTGTGAACGGTTATCGTTCATTCAACGTCACGCCAGCTGATCAGTAGCGTCAAGCGACAACTACATACATTGACCTCTCGCTGCCGCGCTGTGGGCGCGTGATGTCTTGACTTTAGTTGCCTGTACGGAAGTTTTTGGTTGTGTTGTTTGTTTCTGTTACGCTATTATATTTTTAACTCAGTTAACTTACTTTTGCTTGTGGCTTCTCCCGCATGAAGGTTGGAATGATCGGGATCAAAAGTATCCTTTGTCCTAACTACTCGTATTTGCCAAATATCATCAACAAAGGTAATATAAACACAGACAGGCAGACAGACACGAGTTACTTTCGCATCTATAATATTAGCATAGTCTGAATTTGAATATTCAATTCAAATCCAGACTATGCTAATATAATAGTTCTGTTTCAGTTTTCCGTTTAATGTTCCAGTTTTTTTTAACTACTATCGCTCTCTATTCTTACGTGAAGGGACTTGTGGCTAAGTAATAACAGCCGCACGGATCGATCGAAAGTTAAGCTACGCTTGCCGCGGTTGGTCCGTGGAGGGGTGACAATATTTACATATCAAGACCCCTCCGTGGGTCGGAAAGCAGATTAAGCCGTTGGTCCCGGCTGTAACTTGTAGATCTTTGCGGGTCGTCAGAAATCCGAAAGTCTGACAACCAGTCTCACCTGTATTACCCAGTAACTGAGTTGAGGAGGTCAGACAGACAGTCGCTTCATGTAAAATACATAGCTTTATGCAGCCGTATGTTCAGCTGAATCCGGTTAGACTGGAAGCCGACCCCAACATAGTTGTAAACGGCTAGGTAGATGACGCTCTCTATTTTTCCGTATAGATCAAAGAAAAAAATCTTAGTGGTTTAGTTGGCCACATTAGTTAGTTGTTGAAGTAGAAACTTGATAAATGTTGTTAGATTAATTTCTTGGTATGCTCTTGGGTCTTGTTCGCGTGTAAGAAGTTTACTTGTTTCAAGTTCGTGGTCAACAAGGCCTTGGCTCCCTCACAACGAAAACTTTGCTAGGCAAATTTTTTTAATAGTCTCATGGGGGATACGGTTTTGATAAATTATATTTGTTTTGTTGTTGATACTGTAATAAATGATTGCCCATCAACTGAATTGTGGAGGTCTGATAAGCAGTCGCTGCATGTAAAATACTGGTGTTCAGCTGCATCCTGTTAGACTGGAAGCTGACCTCAATTTAGTTGGGAAAAGGCTAGGCAGCTGATGTTGATAATGTTGTTAGTAAAATAATTAATCCGTAAAAATAATTAATCAAATTAAACTATACCTAATCGATAATTGGAAAACCACAAGGAACGTTGGGAATGACCAAAGTCCCTTAACCCCTAGTCCTCCTAGGTTCTTTAAGTTGCTTCAACGGTGGAAAACGAAGCACTGAAAAACATAAACATATTATTATTAACTGCGGTGGCTGAACTCATATTTCATCCTGGAATATAAGCGAAGTACCTACTTCCTTCAATAAAGCGATAACATTCATAGTTACCTATTATGTTAAGGTTATAAAGATTATAACGAGTTCAAGTATATCAGCTGGCTGCTGGTTATAATTGCTCGCGCGGCTTCGCAGGTAGTTCTCTCAAGGGCCCGGACTGCGCCAAACAGATTACTTAACGGTACACCAACGCGGTTTTATCCACCTGTCGTCTTCCATATTAATTCGAAGTATCCTTTTTCTCAATCATAAAAATCTCAATATCATCAATCATTTTACGATCTCCATTCTCTCTGGCAAGTGCGATGCACCCATGATTAAAGGAACCATTTCTCGAGATTTTTTCATTACTGAACTATAAAATGGGGTCATATTTAATTCGAAAGCAATGTATTTTTTGGAGGTACCACGGGACGAGCTGGACAAAACAAACGACCAGTGGTTCACTATAGCCCTGGATTGAAAGAGCTGGAAGTTATGGGGAGAGGCCTTTGCCCAGCAGGGGGATGAGGCAGGCTAACAGTAACCACGGGTAAAAAGATGCCCGTGGTACCTTGCAGGGACTACGGGAGGGACCACGGGTCTCACACAATATTTAGCTGCTAATGGGCAGTTCTGTAGATAGGTACCTACTAAAATAAAGTTTAATAGTTTCACGCTTCACATAGATAGTTACTGGAAACTCTAAACCTAATTACTAGAACTTTACGGCAAAACACTTAATGAAAGAGCTATAAATTTTGATTTAAGAGTAGATTACATCTTGGTTTCATCAATTATTTTATTTAGTTATAGAGAATAAGTAAAATAATCTATAAAATTGATTGAAGATAATTATATTTTATAATTACCACATTATGATCCGAATTCCGATGAGCTGTAAGGTATATCTATAAGTACCTACTTACGATGAGATGTATTCAGAATGTAGCCATTTTACGAAGAAATTCCTGTAAGACAAGCAGCTAACATTCGCAGACTTAGCGACAAACAGAAAGGGGCCGCATTAATTTAATTTATTTCGGGGTAGCCGCTATGTCAGGCTTTTTTTTCGCCCCAAGATTACCAGTAACCCGATTACTTAGCACTCCTGACTCATGAAAACGTATATAATTACGGTCCACTTATCATTAATTACCATACAAAGATCTTTGTTCCCTAGCCCACTTGTAATGACACTTAAATAATAATTCGATGCAGGAAGGGTCTAGATAACCGACTTAGGTACCTAATCATTGTGTTCAGAATCAGGAGTATTCTATTTATCCACTTTCGGCAGCAAAGTTAAACTTTTAGCCCTTTATTCATGAACGTTAGGTGGTGATTAGCGACTGTTTAACCATACATTTTTGACGTTTTTATGTCACTTGACTTTAATCATAGGTTATAAATAAACCCCTTGATATTTTTGCGAATTAAACATTACAAGGAATGTCGATTCCTAAGGTTGAGGCGAACGGATTTATCTATCCGAAATAACTAGGAAGTTAGGTAATAACTTAAACAGATATTGATATTTCTTTAGTAATCTTCTTTCTAATACTTTTCTGATTTCAAATGAAATTGAATATCAAATCGTCGCTTGAGCTTGATTGGTCAACAAACTGACTATCAACTTTAATTGTTCTTAATACCTCCGTCAATTTTGCCAAACGTTTTAAATGACTTTAACCCGCACATAACACAGTGTATTAATCTGCTTAACAACCAAGTTTTCTGATTGTAAGTACACTAAGTATCTGCTACGGACGTTCAACACAACTTACCCCTTTATTCATAAACGTTGCTTAAGCTTACGTAGTGATTGGCGGGACGGATGAGGGAGAGAGCCTCCCGTCCCAACCGCCGCGGGAGACGCTCCGGGCGTCGGGAGCCGCGTGACGACTCCCGGCAACCGTAGGCGCGGGCCTGCGGGCGGAGAGCAATGGGTAGCTCACCGTCCGATCAGGACCAGGCCCGTGCCGGACGGCGCGTAAGTATTCCACGCGCGCCTCAAAGAGTTGTCAGCATAATTTGAGGGGCCCCTTAGGGCCGAAGCCTGCCGGGTCAGCGGGATTGTCCGAAAGGGTTACCGCTACTCCGGAACATAAAGGGCGAAGGAAGGAACATGGGTGGGTTTTAGTCAGTAAGAGTCTGACACTCCCTTCCGCTCCACCCAGAGCGGGAGGGGCCATTTACCACTAGAAAAAAAAAAAAAAGCTTACGTAGTGATTAACGACTGTTTAACCATACATTTTTGACGTTTAAACGTCACTTAACTTTAATCATCGTTTATAAATAAACCCCTTAATCACTAGAATTGTTATTCTCACTTTTAACCTTTACGTGTTTACTTCCAGTATCTTAAAACAGAGATCTGCTATGCGCGCGGGCGTACGTCTGACTGCTTTTTATCTTTTCTTCAATGAAAAATGCCGAGACTGGGACCTGTGGCTGCATTAAATCGGATATAGCAGCATGCTTAGTCATCAAAGGCAAGTCCACATACTTATTAGGTCCGAATGCGCCTCTTCTCAGGATTCCGACCGGCTCGCCCGCCGGACCGGTTCCGTGAGTGCACGTGTACGTATAACACTAGTGTTAACGGGGCACCGAGCTGTTTATACAAAAAAACGCGCTTTTATAACGGTTGTTTGAAGTAGTAAACAATTAAATTAAAATCTCAGGAAATAAATTGGTGTTATTGGCCATATATACTAGGCAGTATACAGGATGGAAACACGATTTGATAAAGTTGGCTCGATAGAATAAATTCACAAAGTTATCTCTAAAAAACACAACAAACGCTTAGTACGGCGTGAATACTTCGCGGAAGGTCATCAGTTTTTTAATAATAACAAAACTAAATGTTTTATATAACGTATACGATTTACATTTTCAAAATGTGTATTTGTTTAACAATAAGAAGGAAATACCTAAATTCGCGCGAGTTTTGCCCATCATAAGCAGAGCCGCCGCGCCGCCCTCCTATCCGCTTTAGTCCGCCGTCGGCCATCGGACGGGGAGCTTGTGTCGCTTGCGCTTACGCACGGATTTAATAACGTAACGAAGAAAATTGTATGAAAATTAATTGTAGCGTATTTGAAATTTATTTATTTATTTATTTTTATTTGAAATGGGGAACAAAGTAAAGAAATCAAGACAGAGAAGGGGTTGGCGAAAAACCAATGCTAAACGCTTGCATGAAGAAATGAAGTAAGTAAAATTCGTATATTTACCTACTTATTTACTAATTGCCTTACCAAGTGGTGTTTTTTTTTTATGGGGTATTTTAAAAAGAATTGAATTTATCTTTTAGAGCAAGAAAAGTACAGGCTGAGAATGTTGAAGACAAAAAGAATACTCCTGTTGCTTCGTAAGTATACTCAGTACAGTACCTACCTACTTTCTAGTATCTGGTGACACTAATTCATGCAGCCAAATGCATACTGAAGACTCGGTAAGTGCTCAGTATCAAGGTTCGATGACCGTCTTTGTGAATTTCGTATTTTTTTTCTATTATTTTCCAAATCACGGATCACGGATTAAATCTACTGTGATTTGAATCATTGTATTATTTTTTTCTATTTATAGAGTAAATGTACCAGTTGTTGACATTTCACTGCAAAATAAACTTGAACCATCTGATGCCGAGAGAGAAAGACAACTACAGATAGAAAATTTTGAGGATAAACAGAATACTTTGGCTTCGTAAGTATAATCTTCCTACCTACTTATTATACTCAGTTATTAAAAGTAAGTACATAGTTGTCACTTATCTATCTATTTACGATATTTTAAGAAATAGTTACGCTGGAAAATTCTTTATCTTTTTCTGTTTATAGGGTAAATGTACCAGTTGTTGGCACCTCACTACAAAACAAAGAGTCGTCTGATGAACTGGTGAGGTAAGCGCAAAAATAATAGGATGTGTCTAAGAAAACATTGTAATAAATTAAGTACCACATTATCTTTATAACTTTCAATTTTCAGGGTAAATTTCATGGAAGACACCGATTCCAAAATTTATCAAACTCTGGAATTGTAAGTATAATAAGTCTTACTTTCATCCCAAAACAGATTTGTTGATAATTATAGAAATTATAATTAAATCAAATGTTCTTTTTTATTATAGGATGCCAATTACACCGGAACAAAATTGTTGTCTTCCAGTGGAAGGAGAAATAGACAGTGACATGACTTACTCACACAAAAATATTGCCATGAAGCAAGTCCGATATTGATTATTATTGTTGCTTGTGTCCTCATATTTTTTTATATGCGTGTGTACACATTGTTACAAATCAAGTTATACTACTCCAGTATAAGCTGATCTCGCATTGTATAGGATTTCTGTACAATGAGAGTTCAGCTTATACTGGAAATTTATAGCTTGATATGTAGCCGTGTGTACATTGTGCATAATATTTAGGTATACTGGGCAATATTTTTATCACTAGTACCCTAATTTTAACAGGTTGCTGTTCCCACAGTTGGGACACAGGCCTCCTCTCAGTGACAGGGCTAGAGGGTCGTAAATTACGACTCTCTAGACCTGTCACGCAACGCACTGGGCCCGCGTAGTGGATTACGATTCGTAATCCACTACGCGGGCCCAGAAATTTTTTGTTCTAAGACGTACCGGTTTCGTCACGATGTTTCCTTCACCGTTTTTGACAGCAGTGGTGATGAAATAATTTACACCTGTCTGGGCTCGAAGCTACGACCTGCAATTCTTAAGTCGCAGCCGTGACCTCTGGGCTACCACTGCTCCCTCCTCACAGGGCGCCCTCTATTATATTTTATAAATCCTTACAAAAATATTGATTGCTAACATAAATCTTCTTTTTTTTTTCGTTTTAGTTTTCCGTTTGATGAAATACAGAAATTACAGACGCGTGTTGCTGCAACTAGGACGCAAGACAATCCCAATGTAAGTAGTATTAGGTATGAATTTATCAACGTATCCTGAACCTATTGAGAAAAATAGGATATTTGTTTATTTGATTTAATATCATAATTTTTTCACCTTTTAGCATTCTACACATCATTCGCCAGCTGATTCAGATTCAGAAGAAGATTAGTACACAATAGAACCAGAAGAAAAATTGGAAGAGATCAAAATAAGTGGAAATAGAGTTGTAGATTTTATGTATTTATTAGAACAGTTGCAAGAAATTTCACACACATTGGACATCGTACGAACAACATGTGCATAGAAACTGCCGCGTTCCGTATCGTTGAGTTGTGTAGGTACCTACAGTGTGTGATTCGCTAGTGTGACTGACTTGTTCGTGAATTGCAATCTGATTTAAACTGCAAACCGTTTTACTATTGCGCTATAACCAACACTACCCTTAGTACGCCCACAGTAATTAAAATATGCCTGATGCTAACGAGAGACAGACACACCTTCTCCGACAAGTACATTTGTGAAGTTCATTGAATAGGTATAGTTTATTCTTACACCCACTCAAATAGCTGTTTTTTTATTCAAATCTGTCAAATTAACCATCAAGTCACTAAATGGAATTAAAAGTCGAACCTTACGTACTAACGAAAGTAGTTTACTGAATCTACTTTGAAAAATAAATAATTTGAAATTGAAAATAAAAGGTCGACTACTGGGATTTTTACCCTACTTATTTAGCTGATAAGTTATTTTACGTTATTGAAATCACTTTTAAGTTTATCTTGTACTTAGAAATTAGAATATTATCATAAAAGGTAACTAATTGAGTATTATTAGACTAAATACCTAATATTATTTTTTTATTGATCTGATCATAGATACTCATCTAACGACGGTAAATTATAAATTTTAAAAATTGTATATTTCCAATAAAAGTATTTGAATCGTTTTTTTTTGTTTAATTTTGTAAATATTGGTAGCACCTCGCGAGTCGATCGGCGCACGGCTCGGCGCGAGCGGCGCGCGGACGGGGCAGTCCTCTTATCTGTCTAGCCGTTCGCTCTCTTGCCGGTGTGCCTCACGCACACATACACGGAGCGCATAGAATACCTAAAATCGATTAGCGCTAGAAGCTCGGTGTGCCCTTAAGTGCGAGCGAACTCAGTTGCTTCGCTGGATCGCTCGGAGCTAGTCATTCGATCGTGAGCGTCTCTAATTGAGGGCGATGGCCCAATGTATTTAATGTAGGAAGCCGGCGAGCAGCCGCAGCTGAGCGCCTGTCGCCGCCTCCTCTTGCGCCCGCGCTCGATTCTCCGACCTTGCTCACAAACCTCCTGCGTTCTCGCGGTCGGCCCACCCTTCAGTCGTGGCGTGAACTTAACGGGATTCTTTAATGACAGCTCGGAAAGTAAGATGAGAGCGATAAGAATTTAATGTAAGTCGTAAGTGTGACTGAGGCGTTGTGGTCTGTTAATATTATGAAGAGGAAATTGTATTTGATGTTCATTTATTCTCTTTTGAACTCAACCAAGAATTTGTTGATCTTTTAGTGGTTTAGTAAGTCATGGCAGAAGCACGACTATTAAAACATTAACCAATCTCAGTAGAAACCTCAACGTGAAAACTTAGGTGAAGTTAGCATGAAGGGAGCTGTCATTCCACCTGATGCTAGAGAATGACACTATTGACAGCGCTTCAAGCTCTTTTCACCTAACTTTACACGGTGAGATTTTTACAGAATAGACCGGCGGTAGGACTTTAAGACCAGTTGTTTGTCTTCACCTATAAAGTGATTCCAAAAGTTCCATCGCGGTTGCGAAGTAAATCTCATAGTAATGTTAGGCGGGAGCAATGTACCAACTATTGGCTACGGAGATGAAGCCGTGTAGGCTCAAATACTTTCATTGGATCGTGACGCGGTGCTATGAAGACCGGTCAAGCGGCTCGTTGAGGCCAATCATTGTTGACCGCAATTGATAATTCACTCGCTTTTCATAGTAGTGCTTTCCATTTCCTTTGATTTTTCTTTTAACCTCTAGCCACACAGGCAAATTCCGTGCGGGACGCGGAACATAACTGCGCGCGTCGGTTGTTTTAATGGTTAGGGAGTAAGGGATGCTACAAGCATGTTTGGGTCGGCATGATTCGGGAAAGCCGGCTTAATCGAAGATATAATATATAGGTATATAAATTTGATTTTGACGGCTTTTTCCCGAACATTATATTTAGGTAGGTACCTAGATATAATTATGTTCGGGAAAAATCGGGCCGAGCCGATCTGAACATGATTAGGCAAACGCAGATGCCGAAAGACACTCACGATTCGCAGGTCCTTAAACTCAAGGTTGCTCAAAGAGTTATGGAACGGCTTATGCGTGGAGTCTTTCTGAGGGATCGAATCGCCAACGAGGTGATCCGGTAGAGAACCAAAGTTGTCGACATAGCTCACAGAATAAGCAAGTTGAAATGGCAATGGGCCAGCCATAGTAGCCGTAGAACCGATGACCGTTGGGGTAGACATGTTCTTAAGTGGAGACTGCGAATCTTCAAACGTAAGGTAGGACGCTCTCAGGCTAGGTGGAGCGACGATCATTGGACGGTGGCCGGTAGAAGCTGGAGGTCTACTCCGAAGTGACACATTCGAATGATCGGATCGGACCGACACATGGCCGAACCGAATATTATTGAAAAATGCGAAAAAAGTTCGGATCGGCTTAGTTGGGTCGGGACCATAGTCAATATTTGAGAGAGTGTAGGATTGTAGGATCGGGACCGACCGAACCAAATAGTAACTTCGTAGCAGGAAACGGCCGAACATTCGGCCGATCCGATACATTTACCACTTCGGAGTAGATCCCCTTGATGAGAATTGCCGAAAATCGAGTGGAATGGCGTGCAATAGGAGAGGCTGCCACTGCTGGACATAGGTCCAGCAGTGGACTGTAGTAGGCTGATGACGATGATGATGATGCTAAATAAAGTTTACTGATCGACACGGGCCCAATGAAAGTGGCATATGTGTATAGTTAGTAGTAATTGCTCCGGGTCGGCTTTGATGTTTAACAACTACCACTGCCGAATCAAATGTGCCAACTGGAACATGTGTCTTGCACCCCTCAAGCGACTATCCGCACCTAACGTCGCGAGCGAATAACGCGAACTAATCGCGCGGCTCTTAGACTAAAAAAGGCTCATAAAAAAAACTCGAATGTAGGTTTTATTTAAATGTCAAATAAATTATGTGCAATCATTTTTATTTACAAATAAAAATCCCAGGAGATTAATTTTAAATTTTTTTTTTTCGTACTAATTTATATTTTGGAATGGCCGATCCGCAGACATCCATGCATTCGTGCGCGTTTGCGAATCTGTTGCGATTGCCGCCGCAGCCGCTGTACGAGAAGCCCTTGCACGTGCGACTTGAAGTGTCGAAGTAATACCTGCAGATTTAATCATTTATTGCACTGGCATGTTACTCAGCCTATATAATATCCCCACTGCTTGGACACAGGCCTTCTCTCTGTGAGAGGCAGTGGGCCACGCGGGCTCCATGCGGATTTGCGGATTAGCGACTGTCACATGTCTTCGAACTTTTGGTTCTAGAACATGCCGTTTTCCTCACGATGCTTTCTTCACCGTTTTGAGAGCAGTGGTTATGAAATTAAATACACAAAGTAAAGTGCCTGCCTTGGTCCGAACACATAAGCCGGGAAACCACTGGACCACTACTGCTCTTATTTATTATTAATTTATTGAGTATATTAATCTGCTTGTGCATATTAAATAAATAGTGCATTTATTTAATATGCACAAGCAGATTAATATACTCATGTTAAAGGTGAAGCTCTCAGGTTCCCGTGCCGGTTAAAGAATACAAATTTTTATCTTCAGAGACACCGGTCAGTCTAGTTTTTAGAACATTGCAAGAACTAAACTAAAACTTGTCAGAAAAGTTAAGTTCGTACCTAGTACTCGCTATGACAAGATGTACATATGAACGTAACCGAGGGAAAAGGAGTATGTAAGGATTATAGCAGGTGGCATTTTGTTGTTTCTGCCCACCCCCATGGGAAGAAGGTTTTTATGTATGTATGTGTATGTAAATAATTTGTCCGAAAATCTGGTTGATCAAGTACTTATCCTTTATATTTACAATACATAAGTTACTTCTATAGGTACCTAAGTAAAAACCTCAAAATAAGATAACAACAGTCCTTAGTTGAGTTTCGTAATGCAGCGGCCTTAAAAAAAGAATGCTGTTCCATACATTTTGACCGCACTATGAAACAGCATATTTTTTTTGATAACCGACGAAAAATTCTACGCTGCGCGGGGTCTAGGATCATGTGGTGAATCCATGATTACAGTTTTCGCGTCGATGTCCCTGCCACCCTATACATGCATGTGAAACCAGCGACACGACGAAGATGTCGTCGCTCGACCGCTGTCTGGTGCTACCTTAGCGATCCCTACTAGCACATAACGTTATTAAGTGTATTTATTACAAAACTTACATTGGATAATAGTTAGAGCACGTTCCGAAGTCGTATTGAAGACTACATGCAACACCCGTTGCTAATTCTTGCATTTTCTCATGAGTCAATTCATGAGCACCATCACCTGCTAAATAATGCACTCAGTTTAGTTTGTCTTGAGCCTATCACATCAAGTTGGTCATGCCTAAATGACCTGCTTGACTACAAAGATACAATAAATACACTTTTTATTTACATTTTAAATTGCACTCTCTTTTGCATCATATTTATTTTTTGACAAAAAAAAGATTACGTCCGTTTGCCGTGTTAGGGAGTATTCATATAGCAAGCCGGTAACCGGGACTGATAAGCCAGCGCTACTCGGCGTTGGTTGTCAACGCGCTGGTTGGCGCAGTTTTCATACTTTTTGGCAAATCAGCGCGAACCGTCGCCGATATGCGCCAGCAAGTCCCTATCTCATTAGTTGCCACCGGTGACTACAGCTATTCTGTAAAAAAAACCCACCGTGAAAACTTAGGTGAAGTGAGCTGAGAGTCGAATAGACCGGCTCGGGATTGGCAGTATTGACAGCTCATTTGAAGGTCACTTCACCTAAATGTTCACGGTGAGATTTTTACAGAATACACAGCTTTCGTTTCATCCCTAAAACTGAAGGAGGTGATTTAAATTTGCAGACAATTTGATTTAATAATCAATATTCTTATTTAGTCCACTTTGAACACTAAGTAGGTACTTACTATGACATATAGAACTACATGCGTCAAGTGAAGTAAAACTATTTAAATTTAAGTCGCAGCCGCCGTATTGGTGCGTTTTGCAGGATTTCATGGTAGTGTCGTAATAAAATCTACAACAACAAAAAAAATTAGAAATCTTGTAAAAATTAAATACTTTTCGTAAAACTCGATGGCGATTTCAAAATCTCACGACCACACACAGATTTTGACAGCCAATTTGTCGATAGCAATGTAAAAAAATCTATGTGTGAGGACGTGAGATATAAAGTAATATAAAGTACTTCTGTTTTTTTTTTAAACTATATATGTTATTTAGAGAATACTTACTGACTGTACCTACCTATTGGCTACACATTTTTTATAACTGCCGACCTATTCTGTAAAAAGCTCACCGTGAAAACTTAAGTGAATGGAGCTGTCAATAGTGTCAATTCCCTAACACCAGTCGGTCGATTCTGTAAAAATCTCACCGTGAAAACTCAAGTGAAGTGAGCTGTCAATAGTGTCAATCCCTAGCATTAGTTGGAATGACAGCTCACTCCACGCTCACTTCACCTAAGTTTTCACGGTGAGATGGTTACAGAATCGCACTGCTGGTGGAATGACAGCTCACTTCACCTAAGTGTTCACGGTGAAGTTTTTATAGAATAGGTCCGCTGTGGGTGTGATATATATTTATTTAAATAATACCATACCTGTGTAAAACGGTTCGGTTGTGAAAACAAGCCCAAGCGTTCGGCTGAAGTTTACAGCGAACATCATAGTCAAGCTTGCGGAATTCAGCTAAAAAAATATATTTAGTTTACTTAGAAACCGAAAGAACTAGAAGACAACCAGTCGTACCAAAGAGTATAGGATTACCCAGTAACTGGGTTGTGGAGGTCAGATAGGCAGACGCTCCATGTAAAATACTGGTACTTAGCTGTATCCGGTTAGACTGAAAGCCGACCCCAACATAGTTGGGAAAAGGCCAGGCAGATGATGACTTAGGAAACTGAAAACTGTTTCTACTTTTTTTTTTTTTCTTTTTTTTTTTCTGGTGGGAAATCATCAAATGACCCCTCCCGCTCTGGGTGGAGCGGAAGGGAGTGTCAGACTCTTACTGACTAAAACCCACCCATGTTCCTTCCTTCGCCCTTTGTGTTCCGGGGTAGCGGTAACCCTTTCGGACAATCCCGCTGACCCAGCAGGCTTCGGCCCTAAGGGGCCCCTCGGATTATGCTGACATCTCTTTGAGGCGCGCGTGGAACACTTACGCGCCGTCCGGCACGGGCCTGGTCCTGCAGTGCGATTCTGTAACCATCTCACCGTGAAAAGTTAGGTGAAGTGAGCGTGGAGTGAGCTGTCATTCCAACTAATACTAGGGATTGACACCATTGACAGCTCACTTCACCTAACTTTTCACGGTGAGATTTTTACATAATCGATCGGCTGATCGGGCGGTGAGCTACCCATTGCTCTCCGCCCGCAGGCCCGCGCCTACGGTGGCCGGTAGTCGTCACGCGACTCCCGACGCCCGGAGCGTCTCCCGCGGCGGCTGGGACGGGAGGCTCTCTCCCTCATCCGTCCCGCCACCTCCTTCGCTAGCATGACTGCTTCGCAGAAGGAGGCGACTGCCTCCCACTCCCTCTCGCTCCGGACCATGGCTTGCACCAGGGCCGGGCGCGAGAGGCCGCCGCCGCTGCCGATCGCGTCTACGAGGACACGGCGGTGCTCCGCCCAAGCGGGGCAGACCTCCACCGTGTGCTCCACCGTGTCCTCTGGGCGATCCTGGCAATGGTGACACCCGGGTGTTTCCTCCCGCCTAATGTTTCTACTTGTGCTAACGTAATGTGTACATTCTCATTAGCTCCATCGACGATGCGCTTTATTATTTTTCTGCACACTTTTCGTCACCATTTAACGTAGCCATTTACCATGTTCCATTCATTGACAGTCAAGAAATGGGTTAATTTTTACTTACACCATTGTTTTTGCGTCTACGTATTGGCAAAAAACGAAAATTCAATGAAAATGACAGTTCGAAAAGGTTCAAATAATAGACATTTTGTTGTGTGAAATAAAAATGTAATTATAGTAACATCTACCATGCGCAACTAAACGTTATTTTATTTTTTTAAATATTACTAGCTTCTGCCGGTGACTATCGTTCACGTGGAAGCCGTAAGACTACACAACATGCATATGCACCCTCCATAGCAAATAGCATGATAGTTTATAGCCTACAGACTGACCCGACATAAGGGAGTATGCAAAATTTTAACAGAATCTATCCAGGATTATTTATATACATGATGCTGGAACATACATTCAGACAAACAGACAAAAATTTAAAAACTATAGAACTACATAAGAATCGTTCCCAGACTTCGTAAAAATTACTTAAAAACAAAATAATGTACAGTTTTCACTCCGCTACGATTTTATCCTACTTAATAATATTATAAACGCGAAAGCTTGTGAGGATTTATTACTGTTTCACGCAAAAACTACTGAACGGATTTGGATGAAATTTGGCACACATATATACCAGGATTAACACATAGGATACTTTTCATCTCGATGTTCCCACGGGATCGAGACTCGCGAGGCACTGCTAGTAATATATATATATATATATATATATATATATATATATTGATAATAAACATTGACACTGCTGTAGTCATGAACAAAATCGTAAACTTACACGAATCAATTTCTTCAACCAAGGCTCTCACCACAGTGGGCAGCTCTAACATACCCACAAACAATAAGACATAAATTAAATTAAGTTTTGAATACATATTTAGACTACAACCGTTATTCCAGGTTGCGCCTTAACACGATGCTTTGCATTATGCCCACAATATCGAAACTGATACGGTAACCATAGCGTGAAATTTCAATAATACAGTGTCGTAAAACCTAGTATATTAATTACTATGAGACATAAAACTGCTATATTTTCGTCGGCGAAAATCATAAGACAGAGAGTAGCTACAATCGGTTATTTCTTAGCTTGGCTAGCTTCATATTTGTCTGCTAAAGCTGTCAAATCTCTAATAGCAATTTCCATCACGTGCTTTTTAAATTCTGGAGTAATCCCTTTGTGAACGTTTTGCAAAATCCACTGTACCATCCATTTGTGTTTTATACGTCTTGATACCCAGTGCCGCTTTACGTGATATTCCATTTGTCGTCGGACACCTTTATGCACCGTCATTTGTCGCTCCCTGTAAACAGCTTCTAACTGAATCGCAACATTTTCTTTTTTAGCATCAATCAATTCTTTTTGTCCTTCCGCTCTCCAGATTGTGGTTTGAGCATTTTTTATTTGTGTTGTCATAGCAGTCACCTGCGACTGTCTACTTACTTTATACTCATTGGCTATTGCATCTACTTCCTTATCTAGAGCAATGCCAATTGATCGTCCAAATCTAGTTGTACAATAATATACCATTATAAACTGTGATAAACCCATATAGTATTCATGTTCCATTACAAAGATTTCTTTGCTCAATAAATAATTGCCGAGACCTATCATCAATATGTAAGGGCCAGATACGCCAGTCATGGGTTTGAGGAAAAGAAACCATTCTTCTGGAATGAAACACATGCGACATTTTCCAGGCTCTATAGCTCTTTTCAAAACTTTTCCTCCGTACTCGTCTTTGCCTTCACCTCCACCCGTTAGGCCCTTTAGGTCTGGACATACTGGACCGTGCCTAATGCTTAGGGGACCTATGTCTTTCGCCCCTTTTGGTGCAGGGTGGACCTTCGGTCTCTCAGTTTCACCGATTGTCCTCACTTTGGAATGTTGTAAAACCGTGGGACTAAGTATATTACGTTTTCGAGTTAAATATTTCATAATTTGAAGCATTATCAAGAACTACATTTATTGACATGTCGAGTGACATTATCGTTAAACGTTTTCTATGACACATTCCTTTTATTTTAAAATGTTGCACCAGTGGTTTGAAAAGTTCTTGCATTATAAAGGTTCGTTGAAAAAATTCAAGTAGGTACATTAAAAATATATAATTATACTACCCAATACTTTCATTGGATGAAAAAGATTTTTTTATTATAGGTATTGGTTTGTCCTTGGCACAATTATTGTTGTTATTTGTAAACTTAAAAGTTTATTTATTTTTGTTTACCTACATTTTCTTAGTCTTTACATAACATAATCAGCCTATAATGTTCCCACTGCTGGGACCCAGGCCTCCTATCGGTGAGAGGGAGTGGGCCGTAATCCATCACGCGGGCCTAGTGCAGGTCGGTAGATGTCACGTGTCTTAGATTTTTTGGTTCTAGTTTCCTCACGATGTTTTCCTTCACCGTTTCGAGAGCCGTGGTGATACAATAATTTACACAAAGTAACGCGCCTGTCTGGGTTCAAACCTTCTTAGTCTTTAGTTTACTATAATAAATAATGCTGCCTATTATTTGAGACATGTAATTCCTCTACTTGCTTACGACCGAGTCACGGATTTTGTCGAATCTCACACATGAAGATTGACACAATCTTGTCCCACGCGACATATCTCGCGTCTTGCCACAGTAACTATCATATGAGAGACAATATTTAGCAGTCAACATTCTGGTCAATAGGTAAGTACGTAAAATGGGAAAAAGTTAAATAGATAATGATGAATTATCTACCGAATAAACATTCTTATTAAAATTACTTTTTATGAAAGAACATAATATATAGATTTTAACTTTTTAATGAACGAGAGAATTTTTAAAGACGTGATTATCACACAGGTTGCTTGATAATCACACTTGGTATTACCTTAATCTCGGCGTTTTACGGCACCCTAGAGAAATGCCTACGAACAAAAAGGAAATGAACATTGTATGTTTTGCCATATAACGTTATATTAGATATCAGGGCCATCATTAACGAGAACGTTCGTTGAAAAATAATTTTATTAGTAACTTCAAACTCAAACTCAAAGTATTTATTTCCATTAAACCATTTACAAGGCTTTTGTCGGACAGTCCGAAATATGATACTAAACGGTAATGTACTCCTATTTAAACCTAATACCTAACAAGTTTAAGTTCAATTTTTTTCTGTTCATGAATAAGCGTTCCTTTACCGTGTATTTGGCTTCCCGCGGATTCGCCCGCGTGGATTTCGGAAAACATCCCACGGAAACGTACTACCGGGATTCAAAATACCCGATGTGTTAATCCAAATAAAAAACACAATACAGTTTTCACTTCTTTACCATTTTCTTGTATGTATTGATTATTATTCAAAAAACAAGGTTTAAAATTCGCTACTTGGATTGCCCCTGTAGAAAAGTGACGCAATTTAATTCAACAGCCTTAACTAAATAACAAGTTAAAAAACCTTTTGTAACTAGAGTTTAATTACTGGTAGATTAATAGCCTGAAAAATAACAAACTAAGGGCTGATTTTTCCTACACCTGATAATTATATCCGAGGAATAATTTTGAATTTTTTACAGTTCTTCCATGTAAAAACTGTCAGACGTCAATTTTATTCGACGAATAAAAATTATCTGTCGATTGAGAAATCAGCCCTTAGAACATATTAGATATTTGTTAAAATTAAGAGTGAAATAAAGAAATAATATTAGTCGACACGGTTATTCAATATTCATAGAATTTTTAAATTACCATATAAGGACAAACCATTAAGTAATGGTGTAAAATTCAATATAGCCTTCCGATCGATTCTGTAAAAATCTCACCGTGAAAACTTAGGTGAAGTGAGCTTAGAGAGAGCTGTCAATAGTGTCAATCCCTAGCGTTAGTTGGAATGACAGCTCACTCCACGCTCACTTCACTTAAGTTTTCACGGTGATATGGTTACAGAATCCCACTGCTGTTCACAAAGTGCACGTTGCGCATGACTGGATTAAAAGACCAAAATACCCTGTAGGCCCTTTGAGTGGGATTATATTGAAATAAATTATTTCGCCCATGCTAACGATGACGTCGGCTTGTTAAAATGGCATTAGGTACCGAGTGCTATTCATATTTGAATCTGTTTTAGAAATTAATGAGGCTTTAATTTGGCAGCATTGATTACGTTTTCCGATTTGAAATTATGCTGGCTTTTAATCAAGGCTTCGCTTAGGTAGAGCCAGTACATAAATAAATCTATTTTTAAACCTTAAATAAATGCGTACACGCTTCACAATCTATATGTTTACTGGCTGCGGTTAAGTTACTGATGTGAGCCACATTTAAATACAGGAATTACGTTTAAATTGCACTGAATGACTGCGGCGCTTACCGCTGATTTAAATCCAGTTCATTTTAAAGCAGAAATATTTCCAAGGAAGCCCAGAATTATAATATGCGATCTTGTAAGTGTTGTCGTGTAACCTTGCCATTCAGGTTCGCAAGTAACCGATCATTTATCGCTGGCAGCGCAAATCCGCCACGCTTCGCCATATCGAGTGCTGTCTCAGGCTCCGAGCTTATACACTACGTGACGCCATTTTATATCTAAGCTTAAATATAAAACTCAATCGCCTTCGATTTTCACTTATAACTTTATTAAGCAATTTGGCCTGTCATCAATTACGATCGAGTCCATGGAGAAAAGCGAATCATTTAGTTTAATGCAAGAGTAGTGTTGTAGCCACTCTACTCCTGATTCGTACTATTGAACAGTGTCGGCGAAGTGGGAAATGTTAAAAGCTTGAAATGTCTTTGTTTGCAGTAACGCCACGTATTTACCAAGAAACTGAAGGAATGCGAAACCTTACACCTTGTGCAGGTGTAAAGCAGTAATTTATTAAAGGAAATAATGGTTTAAAGCGACTGCGGGTACATAAACTATTGTTATGGCCCCTCGAACAATTGTGTGGGCAATACTTATAAATCGATTGGCTGGATGGAACGTGGCAATATTGTTATACAAAAAATGTGTGACTGCTTTGTATATGTATGCAGTTTTAATTGGCAACAGTGAAAATTAAGTGGTGATTAGGTTTTATAGAGCTGTGGTAAACCCTGCCAGATAAAGCTCTGTCTAATTGGAAATATACCTGTATGTATTATTTGCCCTAAATAAATAATACGTACATATTTTATAGGTACATATTATGTAGAAGTGGTGAAGTGAAGTGAAGTTTTTATTGTGGTGAAGGGCGGGCGTTTTTGGGGGACTCTCTTTTGTAATTTTGACGTTCGAAAAATGCTGATTCTCAGCCTAATCTGAATAAATGACTTTTGATTTTATTACAAATGATTCTAGACAGCTTCGGAATTTTTGTCGGTTATCAAAGAAAAAAGCAGCTGTTTTATAGAAAAGTGCAATAACTACGCGGTCAAAATGTATAGAACAGCAATTTCAACGCGGTTCAGGGTAATGTACTGAATCCACGGTAACAGGTTGCGCACGATGTCCCTGCCAGCCTGTTTTCTTTACGCGTCTACGTTAAAACCGCTAAAAATCTACTCTGAAAAATATTTTTAACCTACTTCTCATACTTTCAGCAATATCAATTCTGGGTCTTAAACAACACAATTTAACACGAGGTTTACTTGATTTACAAAAGATTATTTGAACAGAGTCCACATACACGCTTGTAACTATATATAAAGTTCGCTTTGAGAGAAGTGAACATGGCGTTATTTCTGGCAGATGAATTGGTAAGCCAGGGTTACAAGGACATGGACAGGGGACAGGTAAAATGAGTTTTTATAGCAGGGGTGTCTTATATGTGGCACACATGACACAATTACACAAGGCTAGTTAACATACTTGCTCAGTTTCATGTACGTAATCCGTCTTGGTGAACTGCTTTTCATATTTTATTCCGTCCCACAAAGCATCATTTCCCGCGCGCATTCCTCGGGGATTAGTAGGATTAGAACCTTGTTAGCGCAATTTTCTCCGTCTATTTCGAGAATGTTTCCACTTTCTGAAAGGAAATACTTCTTAAATAAATGTTTTCTTTATGTGTAATTTTGGCTTGAACAAGAATGAAACAAGTGTTTGTTTCAGATTTGTTAGCGAAGTTGTATTTTGAAAGTGAAGTTGGTGGTCTTAGTTTGTTTAGCCCATTACGTGGGTTATCGAATAACAGATGCTATAATAAGCAATTTTATGGAGAAATAAGGTTTGTTTAACAACTTTGCAAGATGTTACGAATAAAATTATTTTTGTACAAAACTGGAAATAAATGTCCGTAAAAATAAAGAAGGGTCTACATTGAAGTGTGATTGTCAAGCTTTACATAATAAGCATTTATTTGTTTAAAAAATGTGTTGGCTCCTTTTGTGGTAAGTGATGCTTAAAATGGAAGTTCAAATATTCTAATTGAAGTACCTTCAAACAGGCACAAGTTGGCTCCCCTTTGTTATTATAACAAGCTTATCAGTAAGCAATGAAGGTGTATAAATGCAGCCGAAGCATCTTCCTATATTCATAAATTATAAATAATTTATTGGGCTTGCGTTCCATCTATAATGAGATTCTAAAATGTTAAATCAGAGTTATGTAGATAGATAGATAGATAGAATACTCTTTATTGTACACCATACAAATATAGAAATAATATGTAGATTTGCCTTCTCGCGGTAATATCTTGAGCTCAATGTCCTAAAGCTTCACGATATCGTTAAAAAGTTTCGTACATTTGTAAAGACCACGTGCTAATGTAGGCTGGCAAAAAACGTGTTTATTACATTAAAACTCGTAAACTGTCTTCAGCCGGTTCTCTGTAGGCAGTAGGGCCCATACTGAGCTCTTCTCTGGATCTCCCAAACGCCTAATTTATTTGTAGCAAGAATTTTCCATTTACATCAAGGGTCTAGACAATATCGCACGCTGGGAGCTCTTACCGAAAACATAGTTGTTCTCCCCAAAGTACCGAAGATAGGGTCAAATTAAACAACTAAAATGAAATAAACTTAGGAACTCATAGTTATTTTAACACTAACCAAAACTGAATTAAAATCAAACAATGTTGGCTATGCATACAAATGAGCTTAAAACAATAATAATTAGTAGGTACTTAAACATAGCTAATAAATAATTAAAGGTGTACCGAATAATAGAAACAGTAGCCATTAAAGTAGAGTCGGTTCAATGGCAGACCATTGTATTGGAGAGTGAGTGCTTATGCTTATAAAGGTGGGGTCCCACGTGCCGTATCGCGTTCGGTCGTCGGTGCGGCGGCGGCGCTTACCACGCGCTCACCTAACACGAACAAATGGTGCGTTCATTCTTGGCATTAAGGAAGTGAACACGCTTTATCATGTGACCGATATTAAGCACGTCTTGACAGACGTATTCGAGTACTAAAGAGCGTTGCACTACGTTGGCTTCCATTACAAGTACTGCGGCATTTGTACGGAGTCATTATAGAAGGCGAATAGTTTCGTTTTGTTCTATTAGATAGATACTTCAGTTCCAATTTCACATAAATGAAAAATTTAATTTACATTTTCAAAAAGATGAATAACAAGAGACAAATATAACAATATTGCAGTCCCTCTTACAACAGGGTGAAGGAGATAGTTTGTTTCCGCTGCATTCTATCTTCGCGGCATATTTGTATAATGCTCAAAGGTTCGTGAGCTTTCATTTCCATAAAAGCTCACGAAACAAATAACAAGGCATTTGATTTTCATAACGTTTGCATTTCCTTTTTATTGCAGGTATTCTTAATATTTATCCAGTTTAAAAAGGCCGTTTCAAAAATAATTTCACTTAATGCTCGCCCTGACAGCGATGACTTATTTATTGGCTGTTCTGTTTTGGAACGACAGGCTTAGTTGACAAGGAAGCTAGTCTCGCACCCGAGAAATCTTGAGATATCTCGACATTTTTTATGTACAGGGTTGTAGGCTACCTTAGCCTCGTGGGTACCGGCTTTTTCCTTGTATAAGATTTCTGAATTCTTTCGAAAATGTTTACAGGCGGTCTCGTGCTTGTGTCAAATAAGGAATTTCTCCAGAGTGACTTATAAGTTTATGGAAAGAGTGTCCGTGGAGTTTCTTGCCCGTTCTTCTCCATAGGTACCTACTTATGCTTTGGAATGGGCAACTAACTTCATCTTTCTGACTGACCGACCCTTTGACAATTCAAAATTGCCTGTTTAAAAGGTATTAGATCCTTGTCTATTTGAAATAAATGCTTTAAGTTTGAATTATGGACTTCAGGTAGGTAGCTTCAGTTACTTGTTTGGCTTGTCTGGGGACGAATATTTTGGGTCACAAATAAATGTATTGACTAGTGGCAGTTTATTTAATAATCACACACATCCTGTTGTTGAGGGCTTGTAGCTAAGTAATAACAGCCGCACGGGTCGATCGATAAGGTTAAACTACGCTTGCTGCCGTTGGATGGGTGATTATATTTACATTTCAAAACCCTTCTGTGCCTCACAAAGCACAGCATTTGGCCCCGGCTGTCATACGTGGATCTTTAGCAGTCGTTACGGTTCGTCAGAATCCCGAAAGTCGGACAACCAGTCTTACTAAAGGTATCTTATTATAAACCAGTAACTAGGTTGTGGAGGTCAGATAGGCAGTCGCTTCTTGTAAAATACTGGTATTCAGCTGCTTCCGGTTAGACTGGAAGCCGACCCCAACATAGTTGGGAAAAGGCTCGGTAGGTGATGATGACATATCGGTTGAATGTAGCACATTAACAATAATTTAAAACATTTTGCGAGACTGAATTCTAAAATTAATTCAGTGTCGAAGTATATGGGTCATCCATACCTAATCTGCAAAACTAACTTTGCGTAATCTTCACGAAAAGTTGATGGCACGTCCGTTGGTCTATCGATTCATTTCCTGTAAAGCGACTTTTCCTCAGAGCCAGGCGGCTGCCGACTGCCGTTAATCAACATAACTTCCTTCATCACTATGAAATCCTTCGCCACCATCATAAAATGATTTATTATTCCCTCTACCAGTTTTGTAAACTCCTGGCCAATGGAACATTTCGGTCTATAAATCTATTAACTTATACAGTGTACCAGCCGCTTTCAACTTAGTTGACTCGTCTTGCTGTATTTTAAGTAATTTCACTCCGCTAATCAAACTTATGAAAACCTAATTTAATGAAAATATTCGTGCTAGACGTAATTAGCGAGAAAGCTCAGTAGGTACGATGTTAGATACATTTTATTTGCGCTAAGAGATTAAATTTATGATCAAAGGTGACTTAGAGAAACGACTCACAACAATATTAGAGAATTACTGATTACTTTCGCGGAATATTGTTTTCTCATTTTCTGATTGGCTGAACGAGCCCGTTTCTCCGATACCTACTTATAATAGTATTTAACTGCCCGTTGGTCTCGTAGTAGCAAATGCGACTGCTAAGCGTGGAGTCCTGGCTTCGACGCCCAGGTCGGGCAAAGTTTTATTGGGTTTTTCCATTAGGAATTTCTCAGTAACAGCTCGGAGTTTGGAAGTTAGCGGTGTGATACCCCCGTGCCTCGGTCCTGCGCCTGATCTCTCTCCGGTCGTGTCAGATGGCCGTCCTATCAGACTATTAGAGTGAGGGAAGGGAGAAAGCACTTGTGTCTGCGCACACACTTGCGCACTATAATTTCTCCCGCGTCCCGCTAGTCTCTGTTGAGATTGGCTGCCAAGGCCGAAATTCGGTCTTGGCAGCCAATATACTATTATAATAATATTTAAGGTTAACTACAATTCTTTATCGAAGTTGAGTGCCTAATCGTACAGTAAATAGTGATAAGTATTGAACATAGAATAGATAACGCTTGTATTGCTTCATTCGACAAGAAATTGACATGTAATTACTTGGTGAATTGAACTGAAATGTTTATGGTTTCCTCAAGCGAATAGAATAATGGGATGATTTAGGTACTTAATTGACGATCATGGCCATTCGAATTCGAAAACCGTAAATATTAATTGGGTTTGTTTTTGTAAAGTAAATTGCTCAATGGAATCCAATGGACCCTTTTATGCAAATCTACGTTTAATTTTTACTTACTAAAGGGCTATTGATATGAAATTTATACGAAAATAATTTAACATCATTCAAAACGTCCACTCATTGCCTTCTTTCCGTCCCATGGCCCGGTCGGGGACAACAGTAGCATTCCTTTGGGTCAGAATTCCCCACAGAGCCCCGTTGCCAAGTGGACTTTTCCTATCCTATTATGTTTATCGAGTTAATTTATATTTGAATTGGTAATCATCGAATATGGTCAATACTGAGTTGAAGCCGAAAAGATTTGTAACAGCCACTGCTGATAAATTCGTCCCACCAGCCCCTAGGGGCATCATCAATGACGCTACACAAAAATAAGGTGTTACAAACTGAAATCACAAATGAGTAGCCAGAATGTCACAGCACTAGTTTTTCGAAGGTAGTCCGGACACGACGCGACTGACTAAAGCTTTATGATTTACCTTTGAGTAGTTTACTTACCTACTAAATATTTGTCTGACTGAAAGTCAGTCAATTGTACAGAATTTATTTCCTTCAGTTGATTGAACAAAATTCGCAAAAGGCTTCGAATAGCAACTTTATATTTCTTTCCTTTGATATAAGACTCGATGCAGAATTTAATTTTATAATGATAGTTGTCCCCTTATCGCTATGACACCATGTGCTAGCGACCGTTTTCGGGGGCCCATCATTGAGTGTGAAAGTCACCCCCTGCCATTTCATCTGTGAATATTAGAATTATCATCGGTCAGGCAGGGGACATAGACCTTGCATAGTTCAAGGTGAGCGATCCACTATAGCCACCCAAACCCATAGCCCAGCATATTTTGTTTCCATGTTCTGCAATAGTCCTGCACCAACCAGGGGTTGTCCTTGAGTGCACTTGCATGGTGCATACAGGGATAATCGTCGGTTTGTGTCTCTTCATCATTTAGAATTATGTAAAGGGCCTCTGCGAGTTGGCTTCGGCCCTAATACGCCTTTCACAGGTCCGGGACCCCAGGGTCCCGAGATATGTCAAAGACAACTAAAATAATAATAATTTTAATGAACCATAGGTACAATTATTACCTTATAACCTTGCATGCATAAGCATAAGTATAATCATAATCAGCCATGGGAACATTAGAGGCTGCTCGGCAACAGGCCTCCTCTTTCTGTGAGTGCGAATGGGCCACCACGCAGGCCCAGTGCGGGTTGGTGGATGTCAAACGTCTTTGAATTTTTGTTTCTACAACATACCGGTTTCCTCACGATGTTTTTCTTCACCGTTGTGTTAAAATGCCTATTTGTTATATTATAATCGAGATAAATATAGGTCTTCTGGTTTATTTTTACCCCCGCCCAGCTTGCAGGCTTCGCTACAAATAAAACTCTTTATTTATATTGTTTAGAATAAACAATAGGTCACTTTTCAATTATTCATTGAAACCCTATTAAAACGCGATATTCGCTGCCCAGTGAATGGCTATAATTGATTATCGTGACTGGCTTTTTAGTACTTTATCGCGTTAAAATTTAAAATATATTATATTCAAGGACCCAGTGCTTTGTTTGAAAAACTTTTTTTTACAAGTTTTTTTTGTGAACTCCGTAGTTTCATTTTTCTAAAAGAAAATGATGTTTTATTAATGATGTATATCACTAAAAAATATCAGGCACTCTAAAGCCTGATATTTTTTATAAAAGCTTTTTGCTACATCATGTGATATCTACCAACCCGCACTGGATCCGCGTGGTAGATTATAGCCCACTCTCTATCGAAGAGAGGAGGCCTGTGTCCAACAGTGGGAACATTATAGGCTGATTATCATATCTACATCTACAATGGTTTGAGATAACACCACAATATCTCGTGTCATGTAATGGCCAAAGAAAGTTTAGTTTTAGGCATTATGAATCACCTAAAGATTTCCATGATATTGCGTGATAAAGAACGTTACCAAGCATAGGGTGGGCTTTGATATCTTCCCATACATTACTTCAACGTCTCTTTTCTTAGCCAGATAGTTGTAGCTTGAACTTCCTTATCTTAATCTAGCCTAGGGATATCCGAACTGTGTAAACAGCGAAGCACTAAATTTACTGAAATTACTACACAAAAACTGACATGTAGGTACGTGCTTAACTAGGTTAGTCTTTATGAGAAAAGTTAGCAACGCAAATAGAGACACGCACACTATGATACGATATAATATGCACATGTATGTGTGTGTAGAACGATGTGCCAGTAATAACACTAAGATGTCAATTCTTGAATGGTGCAGCATCGTAGCGCACTTTCATGTTTGACCTTCGATGTCTAAGGTGAATGAACTTACGAACGCAGACACCTGCTATCTTCGCTCTGTCTTCTTTTTAACAAAAAATGTTGAGCTTTTTTGACATAGCTCATCGGATGTTATTACGGAGCTAATTTTGCGGAATGATGGCATAGCAATTTGCTTCGCGAAATGCATTTTTTAACGCTTCTCGACTTGATGGAGGAAATGTTTGTTTTATTTTGAAGATTTTTCAATCATTCCACAAAATGATTTAAAATGACGATCTCACGGAAACTGGAAATAAAATCAATTTCTTCACAAAATTGACATTATTTCCTTGTTTAGGCTTTTTGTGCAAATTGTAAGGGCCGCACCACAACCACACCACATCACAAAATGTTGGCAAGCAGTGATTACGTGTGAAAGGTTTTGCTGCAACTTTTTGCAGTTGCGTTGTGGTTGCGCTGTCGCTAATAATTGCGATGTGGTTACGTTGTGGTTTAGTGTTTGCCGACAGATCGACTGCGGCTGTGACAGTGTCGTCGCGTTGTGGTTGCATTGTGACGTCGCCTTGATGAGGTCGGTATCGCCCAGACGGTTGATTTTGACGGACAAGTGTGGTCCGTGTGAACAAACTATTCATTTTCATACAAATTAGCGCCCGTCCGCGGGGTGTTGTGTTGCGGTTGTGGTACGTGTGTTCGGCTCCTTATGGAAACACGGAAAAAGTACTTTTCTAGTCTTGTCTTAAGCGTATGCAAATGAGCATACATTTAAACAACATTCATACAACACGTAGCTGAAATAATTGCTCATACGCGGTGAAAACGGGTAGTTAGCGTAATTTTGTGGGCGATTCCTTGTGCGTGTGCCGCCCGCCGGTGGCCACTGCCCGGTACTGTCTAACAAAGCCCACATTGTTTCTAATTAGAAGTCAAACACAGGCTGCTACGTTAGTGTAAGTACCTAATACATAATGAGACTGCCATGAACGTGTACGAACATTGCTTGAAATGATTAAAGCGTTACAAATTAGGCAATTTCTCGTATGTGTTTTAGAATTCATGTTTCTCTAATTTAAAGAATGTCATTATGCACCTTTGTTTTGCAATTAAACTTTAAAAAATTATGCTTACTTTTTCCTTAGAGTGGGTACACGTAAGCACAAGAATTCGGCATAACACGTTAACCCAGAACCAATCTTTTGTTCAAAAAGTTAATAAAAGTTCTTGAAACAAGCAAATCCAATTCGTGGAGCAGTTGCTGTGTTTTATTTTTGTTGTGAATTTTGATACTCGTAGTCAGGGATATTGTGTACCTATCAAATTTACACACTGCGTCAATTTGCCGTGTTATTGTTTAATACAACTATCAAAAAATTACATTTAATTTTGTGATTTAAATACACAAGCAATTTAAGTTGGTAGTCAATTTGCTAAACAATTAAATTCCCTGACATTACATTGCTCGTCGGTTAATAGAACTTGAGGGAATTTTGCTCCTTTCTTACTTCAAAAGTAATTTACTGTAAGTTACTGTCAGCGCTTCATCTCACGGAAGGGGTATGAGCTCTCCAATATAAATACGGTGCTGAACAAAACCAAAAATCCTTATAATCCGTAAAACTAATTTAAATATGTGGTAATGCTGCCGGCTTTTCGGGCACTTATCCCATTGACAGCAATGCGGACGGATTTTTTGATGCCCATTGAGCTCGTACCGTTTTCTTTAATTTTTTTATATATAATATAATATATAGGTATATATATATTAGTGTTAGCTTGTAATTGTTGTGTCTTTGTGCATAAATTTATATAAGTAAAATCTAAAAATATCAAATTGACACGAGCAAGTTATAATATCTAGAGGCATTAAGGCCGTGTTTCCGCCCGTTGAATCTAAAC
Organism: Apamea monoglypha; assembly: GCA_911387795.2. Taxonomy (NCBI): domain Eukaryota; kingdom Metazoa; phylum Arthropoda; class Insecta; order Lepidoptera; family Noctuidae; genus Apamea; species Apamea monoglypha. Next base: position 18,937,598 of record OU426914.1, on the reverse strand, counting down.
TAGTCAAGTTGAAGGTCAGCGCTGGCTCTCGAGGCTCAGAAGCCGTTTTATATGTGCATACAAAACACCTATCGACCTGTTAAATGACACATTGCCATCTTATTACATAATAGTATATTCATAAGGCTTTTATAATCCATTGCTAAGCGAGCTGCGCGCCTCACAGTATTACCATACAATGTAAGGTGTAATAACGTCACCAAATTAAAATGACGACAATATTTGGTACGTCTTTGTAAACGTAATCTTCTTTGTGAATAATTAGATTTTTAATTAAAAGTTTTAGACTTCTGATAAGTTCACCTTGAAAATTACAAAGAATGTGTTTTTTTTTGTGTCGAGATCTTGTATCATTTAATAATAAAAAGACTGCCCCAGTAGGTCACTGTTTGCAGAATATTATACATACACATCAATAAAGACAATTAAACAGCGCGAAACAGACAGATCTCATTTAATTTTATTACGGTAGAATACATGTTATATGACGGTTTCAGATTAATTTTAACATTCTAACGTTTTAGCTTTCCGAGTTCAAACACTGTTTTAATATCTGCGTTAAAATAAACATCAAGTGAATCTCAAAGTTAAAAGCTGTTAAGTCTAACAATTTCACTCTCGAATTATTTTTTAAGAGTCTCATAAAGCTACGGCACTCTATTTATAAAAAGGTTTGAATGACTCAAAGGTTACTGAAACGAAAGAAAATAATTTGAAAAGTAATTTACAAAAATCATCTCCAAATGCAAATGGACTTGGGCAAATGTTTCCAAATCCATTACGGGCTGCGCTCCTCACTTACTTGCCCAGAGTTCACGAGACGCTAAATGTTAAAATGTCGCGACAGTTATTATGTCGGGCAATGCCTTAGTAAATGTAAAAAAGATTGTTCTAGCATTAAATCTTGTTTCGCAGTTAGCTTCAAGGTGAAATGTAACGCCTGGACCAAGTGATTGGATACCTGGCTCAAAGTGCATAATCAGCCTATAATGTTCTCACTGCTGGCACACAGGCCTCCTTTCTTCGAGGAGTGGGCTGTAATCTACCTCGCGAGCACAGTGCGAGTTGGTAGACGTCACATGCCCTCGATTGTTGCTTCTAGAACGTTTCCTGATGATGTTTTCCTTCACCGTTTTGAGAGCAGTGGTGATGAAATTATTTACACAAAGTAAAGCGCCTGCCTGGGTTCGAACCCACGAAGTCTGGGCTATTACCACTGGGCCACCACTGTTCCGGCCGTAAAGTCAAAGTGTTGCAATGAAATTAAAATAATCAATTATTATTGTTAGCACGTTTAACAGGTCTTTTTGCGATACAGTGGACTATCAGCGTTTGAGCCGGTCGAACACTTGAATATGACATAAATTGTGAACGTAATCTAAAAGTGGCCACTTATTCTAGACGATATCAAATCAAGCTCAACGATGTATAATGTATATAGTAGCAATGTCTTATAATCTATGTATGTAGGTTAATGTTAAATGATAAAATAACTTCAAGTAATGTAATCAATTAATCAAACATGTACTATCGCCAAAACCTATATCTGATAATTTTGAAAACCAAATCCCGTGCATGACTACAGCTGCGTCCTTAAGTAAAACAAAAGAGGATCCTTTTTAGGTCGACTTTCGTATTTGCGCTGCAAGCAGTAATAGTCCTTACGGTGGTCAGACATAGTTTTTGGCTTTATTACTTATACGTAAAATTAGTTTATTACAATGACAATATAAAACATTTCTTCTTCAACATTTTTTATTCTACTTTTTTTTGGAATTATAAAACCTAGCTTTGCTTGGAAGATCATTAATGCATTAATTCAACCGAAAGACGTCCACCGCTGGACATAAGCCTCCCCCAAGCACCGCCACTTCGACCGGCAAATGTAAAATATGAACTCATGCACTTTACATAAGAAGAGCAGGCCCAGGTGGTGGCCCAGTGGTAACGGCTGCGACTTATGTGTTGTAGGTCGTTGATTTGAACCCTGACAGACGCTTTATTTTTTTATTCGCCGTTAATGTCCCACTGCTGGGCAAAGGCCGTCCCTACTCTCCTTCCACCTCTCTCTGTCCAGAGCTGCCAAGGACCAATCTTTACGAAAGGAGTCAAGCTCATCCCGCCATCTCCGTCTGGGCCTGCCGCGATGTCGTTTGCCATTAAGCGGGACCCACTGGGTCGTATGTTTGGCCCATTGATCGTCTGACATGCGGCAGATGTGTCCAGCCCAATTCCATTTAAGCGTGACAGCTTTCCGAGTGACATCAGTTATTTTAGTGATGGAACGGATTGTTGTATTCTTAGCCCGCGCTTTACTTTGTATAAATTATTTCTTCACCACTGCACTCAAAACGGTAAAGGAAAACAACTTTAGGAAAACGGCATGTCCTAGAATCGTAAATTCGAAGATATGTGACATCTACCAACCCGCACTGGGCTCGCGTGGTGGGTACGCGAGCCTTTGAGTTTTGAGTGCAGTGGCGAAGAAATAATTTATACAAAGTACGGCCGAAACCCTTGCACAGAGAGGAGGCCTGTGTCCCAGCAGTGGGAACATTATCGGTTGATATGCTGCTATGATAATTATTATTTACGTTAGTCCATCTGCCTGATAATGTAGAACCTCCTACCTAATCGTAAGCAGAATAAATCTATTTTTAGCAAATCCTTGACACGAGTTTTTTAATTAAGTCCAGCAAGGAAGGATAGCCTTGTAAATACCCTTGAGTATTTTTTAGGCCATGAACATAAAACACTAACAAGAACTATTTTTAGTCTAACGTGTGGGTGGATGCAGTTCAAAGTGGATTTTCTAGGAAAACATGTTCGTACATGTTTTCCTAGAAAATCCACACGAAGTTACGTGGAAATCCACGAAGCTAAGCCACACGATTTATAAAAATAAATTCTAACTATCATTACACAACAAACGTTTATTACGTTTCAAACTAAGTAAAGTTAATAAATCTGAGCGTGATTTGTGACCGTCCCTTGGAGTATGCTGTCTGAATTTACAATGATCGTCTCTTCTTCATTATGGGGACGAGGTCAGTCGTTAGTTAGTGCACCGAATGGTCTTATGTGGTCGTAGTCTCATTAAAAGCGTGTCTAATTCCAGGATAATGAGCCATCTCCCCCCATCCCCCTTAATCCCGACGAGTTGAATAACTTTCAGGATAAGTTACGTGTCGCGATGAGATAGTCCGCAATTGTTTATCGTCGCGACGATTTTAATTTAAACTTGTTGGCTGTACAGTGTACCCAGCTTCGCATCCCCTCGCATTACTTTCAGTAAAAAAAGTACAAGGAAGTAAAGAAAATAAACGTGTTGGTACAAATACAACAAGTCTCAATTACAGGAAAACTATCAAATACTCCTCACAATTTACTCCAATGTAAAAACTTTGTATTACAAACTTAGTTTTGTGGAAACAATTCGACCAAAAGAACTGAGGCTCTGACTTACTGGTTCCGGGTACATATTATGCGGGTTCCGTTCTGATTGGTCGTTTTCTTCTCAAAGGGGAAAAGTTGTAAAAATTATTAGGAAAGGGCCGTAGTTCGGTCGCGCATGCAGGCTTTTATCGCGCATAAATCACAAAATTTTTGTAACATAAAACACTGGGTCTTTAGGGCATGAGGAGTTTTTCTACAGTTTGGAGAAAGCCGATTTTAGAACGTTGTAAATGTCAAGTCTGACACATGGAAATAAATAGCGTTAAAATGATGTAGACCGCAAACTTTTCTACTTTATACACCGTGTATTTTAGTGGGCTAGGAGTGATTATTCCTATTTCCAATCACTATTATAATTATTCATTTATTCATTCGAGTTACGAGACTTATACTTAAGACTCATAGACTATATTCAAAAGCCAATACATTACACATACCTACATCAAACATTAAAAACATTAACAATACAGTACAAAACAAAAAAAAAACCACCGTAGCTTAAACCCTTAAAAATTAATTAATCAATACTATAAAAATGATGGTTTCTGGACATAACAATGAGAAAAAGTATTTTGCTGTTGACTTGTTAATGTGATTGTGAAGTTTGTATGGGATGCGGAGAATTTATTTCACTTCCCAAAGTTGTTAACAAGTGGTTTGATATAACTCCTGTAATACAGTCGCTGTTATCATAAAATACTTTCAGTGAATTCAAATTCAAATTCTTTATTTCTAAAGTTTATTTATAACGTTTTTTTTTTGCTATACCTAAGTAGGTACTTATTCTTTTTTTAAACAAGGCTTTAGAAGGTATTTTCGGTCTGTTTGAAAGATGGTTTTTAGATACAGTTGCTAGATTTACGGGACAACTTGTTATTTTTAATTGGACCAGCAGTGCGATTCTGTAACCATCTCACCGTGAAAACTTAGGTGAAGTAAGCGTGGAGTGAGCTGTCATTCTAACTAATGCTAAGGAATTGACACTATTGACAGCTCACTCTAAGCTCACTTCACCTAACTTTTCACGGTGAGATTTTTACAGAATCGATCGGCTAGTGTTGTTTTACATTTTAGTACGATGAGATTTACTGACTTGCTTTATTATTGGAGACCAGTGGTGGCCCAGTGGTAACGCGCCACTTACGTTCGTCACTTGTGTTCGTTACGTCGTGGGTTAAAACCCAGGCGCTTTACTTTCTGTACATAATTTCATCACCACTTCTCTCAAAACCGTGAAGGAAAATATCGTGGTGAAACTGGCATGTTCTTGACCCAAAAATTCGAAGACACGTGACATCTACCAGACCGGCGTGGTAGATTATAGCCAACTCCTCGAAGAGAGGAGGCCTCTGTTCCAGCAGTGGGAACATTATAGGCTGGTTATTCTTATAATTATTCTTGAATTAAATGAGCCATATTATCAGCCAATTGTAGGAGTAGTCCTTATCTAATGTCAATTCAGCTAGTAAGTAATCACTTCACTTTTTTGTATCTATTCGCCCCAAAGACTGCCTTTTGACATTAACTCGAGGTATTATACCCAATTTAATTGTTGTTTTGCGTCTGAAGTTACTTTTGTAGATAATGTGAATCCCACGAATAGTTATCGTGTCTATGAACATGAATGAACACAGTTTGAATTTGAAATATATTTATTGTTTACGTAATTAATTGTTGACTTGTTGAAAATCAAAGCAAGGAGAATTAATGAATGATTGTCCAGGCCAGAATTCATAATTGATTAATATACCAGGTATCCGTAGGAGGCTATTTCGGTTACCTGGGTGTAGCCAAAATAGCTCGAAGAATTACCAAACGTGGTTGGGGCTCAGTGCTTGCACAACAGATGGCCAATGGTCCCGAAAGGTTTAGGAATGGCGACTGTGTACCGGAAGACGTAGCGTTGGAAGGTAGACCGATGACTTGGTGAAGGCTGCAGGAATCCGCAGGATGCAAAAAGCATAGAACCAGTCGACGCGACGTGGTGGTCTTGTGGGAGGCCTTTGTCTAGCAGTGGGGTCTTTCGGCTGACCTGATGGTGACGATGATGACGTGCAGGAAGACCACAAGTGTTATAGGTATATTCACAAAACGTCCAGCCGCAAAAAAAAAAAAAAATACAAAAGGAAAGTAGATTTTCACTGAGCAAAAGTTTAAAAAGCAAAAATGAAGAAAAATGTGGCTTCGTCGAGCTTGTTCGGCAATCACATGCTCAATCTTCACTAAAACAACGTTCTGTTGGCCAAAGTGAGTTTTCTTAGCAAATATTAGCTTGAGAAATTGAATTATCGTCGGTTATTTCCATATTCCATACGATATTACATGAAGTGAAATACATATATTGTTGCTGGCAATTGAGACTACAATAAAATTGCCATTTGTAACGTATTGAAAAACTTAATAAAGAAATCGTGGTGGGTAGTCAGGGAGTCGGCAAACTAAAGCATTGTGACTTTTCTATCTTCGGTTTTTAATTGAAATTAACTTTCTGTGAAGGAGGCGTTTTTAGGGAAACCTTATCTTATAATAGGATGAAATCGCGAAGCAAGCATGGTCATGCCAGTTCCTTCTTTGCACAAAAATCACTTCGTCTTGCAGAGAAGCAATATTGTTTTTTTTTTTAAGTTAGCCTACCCCGCCCCTCAGCTGGGCCAAGGCTTCCCCCAAATCCTTCCAGGCATTCTTTTCTAGAGTCACCTCGATCCAACCCTTGGGCCTTTTCCTGGCCTCTGTGCCAATATTGTATTTAGGTATAACCAAAACTTATTGTTTTCTTGCTTCATTATTTTAAAAAGTTTTGTCACCTTGTACCTCGAAGCTAAAGCTGCAAAAGCAATATCCTCTAAGATTAAAATCTCCAGGAAGCAATATATTTGTAAGTTTGTACTTAACCCCGTGGCCACGAGCTACACGCTCAACCGACACGCGTTTTGCGACAACGACTGCGGAGAAAACAATGAAAGAAGTCTGTGCTGTGGCACGAGTCACCGCGACACGACTTGCAGACTTACTGGTTGCTTATCAAATCGAATCGAAGCGCCTCACAAGCCGAATCGCCACGCCATTCACACAGGTCGATAAAACTCGCTGGTGACTCGATAATTTTGCATCAAAATGTCAACCTTCACGCTCGGGGCGATCGCCTGCGACTGGGCAGTTTACAGTCGATTTCAGTCACCCGCAGCATACGAACTGTCGCTGCAAGACAAAAGTCGAAACCTACTTTGGGACTTGCGATGTAAACGACCTGCAGCCTAGCTGAATTGCCATTTAGACAGTCGATTTTCACCGTTCGTCGAAAATCGTGCGCTTATAGTCATCTTCTTGCGGATCAACGACTGACGGACACATGTGGCGCTCGTACGTGTACTTTGAAGCCTGTCGCGTCGCAAGTCGCATAGCTTGAGTCCGTGAACGGGGCCTGAGACTGTTATTTCACTGCACCGGACAGCGCTCCGATGAGTACTGCTGCGATTTTTAACTTTGACTGTAGTCCGCACGGAGATGCGGTGCCAGTGTGTTATACCGTGCTGTTTTTGCATACACATCAAGATTCTACAGTCAAAGTTAAAAACCGCAGCACCGCACACCGGAGCGGTATCCGGTGCAGTGTGATAACCGCCTAAGTACTTATGTATCAAGTTGCATCACTCGCAGAGCCTGTGAGTCACCTATCATTGACCCGCGGCTGAGATAATCATCGAATGCAAATGATTGCGCATCGCAACTCACATCATCAGTTAGCGTTGATCAAGGATGTTCCGTTATTTAAAAAAAAGGCTCATTGTCCAACTTCCTTATTACATTAAATATGTCCTGAGGTGCTTATGAGGAGTGGAGAGGTATTAATGTTTTAAAATTCCTTGCATCTTTAGCTGTTGGAGCGAGTGATACATTTATATTCTATACATTATACATACAAATAAATAAAATTGAAGGGTCTATTTGTAATGTCAAAATAACAGTTTTTTACTAAATGCATATGAAAGTATATACGGTACTCATAACAAAAAAAGACAATTTTAAACTTTTTGTCTGTCTGTCTGTTTGTGCTGGATAATCTCGGAAACTGCAGGACCGATTTTGACGAGACTTTCACTGGCAGATAGCTGATGTTATAAGGGGTAGACTTAGGCTATTTTTATTTTCGAAAAAGAATGACTAAAGGGAAACATTATTGTTTTCCGATATCCACGCAAAGGAAGCCGCGGGCACAGCTAATTGAAAATAATTATGAAAAATTACTGTATAATCCAAGTAACATATGGGAAAAGATTCAGGTAAAAGACATCAACGATATTGTCGAAAATATCTGCACTTTAGTTGGAAATATTCCAACCAGGAACTCGTATACCGGCATTTAAAACTCTTAAGTATCCATTGGTTGCAAACACTTTTATTCTCGGTTGGTTATTTTGACAGCATCAGAAAGTTATTTAATTTTGCTTCGGTATAGATAAAAAAAAGCTTTCTTGAATGTCCACGAAAACTTTCCATACATTATTTCTTTGCATTCTGTTCTTCCTTTCTTGCATGCTTTACTTTGTGTAAATAATTTCATCACCACTAGTCTCAAAACGGTGAAGGCAAACATCGTGAGGAAACCGGCCTAGAACTAAAATTGAAAGACATATGTAATCTACCGACCCGCACTGGGCCCACGTGGTGGATTACTGCCCACTCCCACTCATAGAGAGGAGGCCTGTGTCACAGCAGTGGGAACATTATAGGGTGATTATGCTATTCAAAGTCACCCTGTATGACGTAATGGCGCTAAAGCTGCAGAATTTATTTAACACTACAACAATTTAAATGGGAGATATTGTTTATATTGTATGAAATAAAAACAAGTGTAGTCGTCGTTAAAATAGTTTTAGTTAGGGTCACTACGAGTAATGCAAAGCGTCGAGTAGAAACTTTGTGTGCGATACTGTAAATTTAATTCAAAATGTTATATTTGTACGTGTTTCGCTCTGTTTGCTGATTGCACGGAACTAATCGTGTTCCTAGAGGAGTAGCTTAATTCCAAACTACGAGATATAGTAAACAATCATGTTTACCTAGTTATTATCAAGAATTATTGCCATCAAAGAAAGTTAGGGTCAGTTTTTAACGCCAATAATGGCCAGAAAATATTCACTATAAAAATAGAGACGACGCTTAACCTAATAGACTTCGTTAAAGTACGGGGCACGTGTAGTAGGAGATGTTTTATAAAGTATAGTGTGTTTATTTTACTTTTTTCCGATAGCACGCAATGTTTACTTCCAATTTTTCAAGCCTCGACGAGTCATTGAATAAATTGTAGAAGGAAACTAGGGTTACGAATGTACAGACGCTTGTATTAATTGCTTTCATGTTCAACTACCTTATCAAAGGTGATGTACTGTGTGACTGTGACTGTAAAGGGATATTAGTTAATTATCAATTTGACTATCATCTTAAATTGTTCGAAAATAATGACAGTTGCGATTTGAATTTAGGTATATTAAAATCGCAACAGCTGTCATTGTTTGACAGTTGTATTGTGTTGAAATGGATAACACAGCAAATTGACGTAGTGTGCAACAACTAGCTGTGCCCGCAACTTCGTTTGCGTGGATGTTGGAAAAAAATAATGTGTCTCTTTACTATTATTTTTTATAAAATAAAAGTAGCCTAAGTTCCGTCAAAATCGGTCCAGCCGTTTCGGAGATTAGCCAGAACAAACAAGCAGAAAGACTTTTTTTGTTATACGTACCGTATATACCTACTTTCTTATGCATTTAGTAAAAAGCTTTTATTTTGAGATTACAAACAGACACTTCAATTTTATTTATTTGTATTAAACTACTAGAGAAATTAAACTTCTATACATACGCTTAAAAGTTTAATTTCTCTGACGGTACAGACGCTGTTATTAGGTACGTTATCAAATGTGTTTAACTAATTACTGCAGGCGTTAGTACGAAACAAAAGTTAGCAGAGAGTATAAATGTGAAAGTTGCGAAATCCGTATCGTTATCCAACAAAGTTAATACTCCAACTGCATAATGTATGTATGTACGTAGTTTGTAGTGAGCCTGCATCCAAGTGAACTTCTCGCATTGAGCCGGCGTTAAAGAGGGCAATTAAAGTTTTATTTGAAGCCAAGTAAAGTAAAGCAAAGTTCTCGGCTCAGTGTAGGGAGACAAATTGCAACTGAAACTTTGGCCTCTTGTGGTAAATTAGTTTTTTTATTGGGCTGAACTGTCTAAAGGCCGGTTATGATATAATATCATTGCTAATGGTCACATAATTAACATCTACTTAAAAAAATAACACATTTTGCAAAAATTTAACCATTAGTTACTATTTTTAACAATTGGTTGAGTTTAACTACGGATCAAACAACCGGCCCTAAGGCCCTGTGCACGGTTTCTTTACGGTACGGCGGCGTAGAAATAACTTGTCCACATATATATCTTCTATAGTGATCCATACAACACTGCCGGCCGTGCTTACATACGATGAATAAACCGTAGTTTTTCACGGCAAGAAAAACATGTGTGTACAAAGGGCCAAAGTGCCTAAAGTACACATGATAAATGGTGTTTAGACGTGCAACCTGTTACCATGGATTCATAACCTAACGCGTAGTTTTCGTCGTCCTAGTAATAATATTATAAATGTGAAAGTTTGTATGTATGGATGGATAGATGTTTGTTACTCTTTCACGCAAAAACTACTGAAAGGATTTGGATGAAATTTGGCACACAGATGGTTTATAACCAGGATTAACATATAGGATACTTATGATTTAATCGCGTAGTTATTGCTTTTTTATGTAACAACTTTTTGGGGTCTAGAATCATGTGCTGAGTTCACGGTTACAGTTTGCCACGTCTGGTAGGTACTACTACACCACTTATACCTACTTGTTTGAAAAGATAAAAGAGGTCTAAATAAAGGTATTTTCTCTCTAAAATTGTTCTGGCGTTAAATACAATATGTAACAAAAACCCTGTCCGATCCTTAAGAGTATTATTCGGCATCGTACTGCGTACACATATGCGTAATCATTTAATGGATTTGAGATTATTATTTTTCCCCAGTGAATATCATTAAATTAAAATAAAAAATAAAAACTGACCAAAGGCAACACTGATCGATCGACAAAGTTCACGTCTTACTACCTACAGTTTTGTGTCAAAGAAGCCGCCCGTGTCATTAACCGCGCTTTGTCGCGTGCCGCCAAACATACCTACATTACGCGCGGTGCGCGTAGGTATCAGCTGATATTGTTTTGTAGGCATAGTAATCCGGATTTCAGATACTCTCTGTATTTTGTGTTTTTGACTTAATTCTGTTTATCAAGAAACAATTAATTGAATTAAATGTAGCCCTGATAAGGGCTTTTTTTTAAATGTGATGTGCTTCTGGCAATGTACTTACCGACTCCAGGTGTTAGTTTATTAAAACGTTCACTTGTTGTTGTTGCATACTTCGGCGATCATGCTCCACATGTCCACCTCCAACACTAATACACATTCGACACCTTTTTGCTAAATTTACAAAAAAAACACACAAACACATTTACAAAATTCCATTCTTGGTTCGTAATCAGTGGGCAGAAGGGATTGAACCCGCCGGTAGTGATAAGGGTGCTGACCATCTCCCTTCAGCACACTCCAAACCGCACTGTGGTTTGTGTCTAATCGTCGCGCAACAGAGCGTGTGCTTTGCGTGGGGTCCGCGGCAAACATATCCAGCACTTGTTCCTCAATTTCCTCGTTGCGCTCTCGTGGTCTTCCAGCATCAGTGGCTTGCGACTCGTGCCCATGAACACTGCCTGTGGTGTATACACCGTTATGCAGGCGTTGGAACGCACGCTCCGACGGTACTGTCACACCTGGTCTATTAGCGAAACGCACCTCGTACCTACGTATTACGCGCAGCTGCATAATTGCAGTCGGTCTTGCCTAAGCACATCAACATATTAAAATATTCCTGATTAGAATACGACATTGTTCGCGAAACGACAGCGCTTGATACGTACGGACGTCAGATCGAAAGCTATCTCCACGAAAGACTAGCAACAAGTATCGCGTCGGTAGGTAACTAGGCGGCGATATCAAAAGAGTCGGCGACTAGTTGAAAGAGTGTCTACGACGCGGTAGTGTAAGGCGGTGTTCTTTGAAATAAAAATAGGTAAAAATAAAAAGATTTTGCCGGCGGGTGGAGTGTTGTCAACTTATGAAAATTTGCCATATTCAGTGTTAAATTTCGCATGGATTATAAAAATTAAAAATCAATAACTTTTGGTTTTTATGAGTTACATTTTTATAACGATTTTTTCTAGTACGTATGTTGACCCAGGAATACGCCTTTATTGGATCGGACAGGGTTTTTGTTACAGCCTGTATACAGTATAACACCTGAGTTTGTTATCGCTCCGAACTTAGTAAGTTATTCTATGATATTAGCTTAGATCTTATTTCTTTGAGACATTATGTAAATACTTGTTTTATTTCAAAGTAACAAAATATTAGAGGTAATTTATTTATTTATTTATTTATTTAAATAACATGGGAGACTAACAGCTAAAATAGACAGATCAAGAACAGTACGTTAGTCTGAAAGCCAATTACAGGTCTCCACTTATAAAATACAGAGAAAAAGAAAAAGTAAATTCTAAGGAAATTCACAGCAAGCAATACGTTTACTATTTTAGAAATAGGCTAGGTTTAAGTTTCAGATTAAATATTCGTGTATTTGAAAGTATTGTATTATATAGGGTGGCAGGGATATCTATGGGCAACCTGTTACCATGGATTCTGTAAATGATTCTGAACGTCGAAATACTTCATCGCTTATTAAAAAAATAATTGATGTTCCATATATTTTGTATTGCACTTTTCTATGAAACAGTTGATTTTTTTTTTTTAAGGAAAATTTATTTATTTTTCTTCACAAGTGTGTTGAAAAACGCGTGAACATTAGTAATTAAATATTCACATCAAAATGGTACATACCTACTATGATTAAAGCTTTAGCAGAGAATTCAGCCCCAAAAACATCGTAAAATTGTACCGTAGAGTAGTAGAGTAGGTACCTACGACCTGAATAAAAAAAATCATTACCATCAAGAAAAACACCAATACCACAATATTAAGTTACAAATAGAAATAAAATCCATCTGACTCAATTCTTAGGGTATCTAGCAAAAATAATGGCAATCTTCTTCGGTAGAGATAAAGCTATTTTCTATAGGGAATGATTCCGTTCATATTTTTCTAAAATAAAGTTCCGCTAGATCTGTGTAACGACTGGAGTACGGGGCTCTACTGATTTACAGTGGGTTAAGTTTATCGAATCAGTGTAATAAAATGGTTTGTGTGCTAATAAACATTCAACATTACATGACGCCTGCATTCCTCGAAAGATTACACAGAGGTGCATCTATAGTACACTCACATTTCGATAGTTATGTTTAAGTCCCGTGTAATAAACGGCGAGCCGTCAACCGGGCACGACCTTGACTGCTGGAAAAACCTAATAGCAGTTTACCCAATCCGGGAATCGAACCCAGGATCACATGCTTAGCAGTTGCACTTGCGACCAACGAAGCAGTCAAGACATTCGTACAATATTAATTTATAAGTGCAATAAGATTGCTTCAGCGAAGAAAAATGTAATGAAAGGTTTTGACATTATCGTTTAACTGAAAATGAGGGAAAATGAGCATTGATTCCAAAAAAAGCTTTTTATTTAGTATTGAGTAGGTGTGGTTTGGTGGAAAGGTCGATAATTCCTACACGTGGCGGAAAATATGCATTGTCAGGAAGTTGGCGTGTTGTGGGAGCAGCTTCAAAACTCCAGCAGCTTCCATAGATGTAGATATATAAGTTAGTACTTATATACCTACATCTATGGAAGCTGCTGGAGTTTTAAACTTAGACAAAACTGACTGACGTTGAAGGAAAGCATGCATCATAAACATCGTAAGAAAACTTAGTTTAACCACAAGTTAAACTAAGTTTTCTTACGATGCTTTCCTTCAACGTCAGTCAGTTTTGTCTAAGTTTAAAACTCAGAAGGAGCATGAAATTCAAAAGTTTGTATGTTTTCAACGCGAACTGAGTACAGTGGCTCAACCCACTATCTAACTCTAACACTTTTCCCGATCTTCTAATCCAAGCCTTAATGCGGTTTATTGGTTCTGAAGCCACATTCCCAACGATTTTCCTTATCCAAGATTTAATCAAATCACTTAATGACATGACATAAATTCAAAGTAACTAAATCTTGAAAAACGTATGAAATGCACCCACGTGTAACGCCAACCTCTTCAATAGGTGTATCCGACTTGTCCTTACTTGTGATAGTAGGGACTCAATTTACAAATAGCAAGCCGAAGCTTAACTAATCAATATTCCCCGCCATGATTAAGACGCTCGCTGTAACTTCTCAATCGTTCTGGTTGGTTAAATGTTCGACACTTGACTTGGTAACAACTTCAATTTATTGACGCGCGGATGGCACAATTAAGGAGCTATCTTTCGCTGTTTTAGATCTAATCGACTATTCTTAGGAAGTCACGGAATGTTTATTGTGGTTGATGGTGGTAGTGATTTATAGTCCAGGTTCTTCCCGCGCCGATTTTTTTCGCGCACTGAGGTTTCAACACACTGCTTAGAGCTGAGAGTTGAAAATCCAACAGTGTGTTTTGTTGACGCGCTGGGTTGTGCTCTGTTGGATTCTCAACGCTCGTCTCAACACCGAGAGTTTAAAATCTAGTGCGTGATAAAATCCCCCCGCAATATTTTTACGAACGTGGACTTAGTTTGAAATAATAGTAAAGCTACCCTTGTCGCGAAATTACATCTACTAATTGTTTATATCATCCCATACCACAACGGTTGTTAGTTGTACAAACATACCGTGTAATCACAACTAATTAATCCAATTTACTAATGCTAATTAAACTTTAGATTGTTTACAATGGACTAATATTATTCGAACCACCGAACCATAAATATGTTTTCACTGTGTCCACAAGTTAGTCTAAAGCGAATTACAAACTGATCCCGAAAGCTCTCAGCTTGGATTGACGGACGGAATATTTAATATTAACCCAATATATATAATAAGAACTCTAATAAAAACTTAAAGAGAAGGTTAAAAAAGTTTTGTTTATAGGTATTATCAATACTTTCGGTCTGGATTAATTAGGTAAACACGCGTAAACATGTTCTAATTGAAAAACAACTCCGAAGTTATTTAAAATCTCTTAAAAACGATTTTTCGATTAAATTTTAAGTCATCTGAGTCACCGCTATTGTAACATATTTTTTCCAAAAATTTCGTTTTAAAAATAAATGGAAAGGATTTTATTAATATTGTCTATTATCGAAGATAGATCCCAATAATGCAGCTTCCCTTGCACCACACTGACCACGTACAGGTGACTAAGCAGTGTTTATTTATCAGAGCGAGCCCTAAACATAACTAGCGAACAATGTCGTCACACTCTGCTAGCCTTTTGATAGTCAGCTAGATATTTCACAAATAATTGGGTGTTGTCAATGGATTCGTGAAATTGATAGCCAGAATGTTAAAAGGAATTCCAGGTTGGTTCGGTGGTAACATTCCATTCTGTCTACATCAAAGTCCTCTAGAGATTAGCCGTGTAAATATTGCACATTTGTCATTGTGTCAATTTAACCAGACAGGAACGTGTGGAGTGGAGTGACGCCAGTTGAAGTTTGCCGAGGGGCAGAATTGGTGAAGTGTTCCCAGTCGTCAGTTAGCATTGATTGACTCGCTGGAGTCTCGTCCACATCGTTGACCCTAATAGTGGCCATTAGTAGTAGTAGCTTTGTGAAAAAACACAAAGCGATCAGTAGGTACGTGGTCACTGTGTTATGTCAACGTGATTTCGCAGTGGATTTTGTTAGCGACTTGTTACAGTTGAGCAATGGTACTTGTGTTGGCGTTTCTTGTATCATTATAATAATTAGTCAGGATGTGGTACACAATTTGTAATTTGCATAAAACTTCTATCCGTTAAATCCGTTACTATTTTGGGTCAAAGACAGTTATAGAAACTGTCCTTGACCCAAAACAGTAACGGATTTAAAGATTTTAAAGTTTAATAATGAGCACTTAGTTCATTATTATAAATTGTATCTCCTGCTTTAACCACGCATTCGTTTGTTTCAGGTGACGCGGCTTCATTCAAGTTTGGGCACAGTTTATCATGCTGGCAGTGCATTAATCCTCCTAAATGTTTAGGAGAGGCTACAAGACGCGTTACTTTCGAGTGGTGCTCAAGGCCAGGTCCTGGAAACGCGTGCCGATGAAGCTGTTAAAGTGGGGTAGGAAGATGCCGTCCACCAAACAGTACAATCTCGTGCCCAACGATGAGTACGATACCAGGATCCCCTTGCATCCCGACGAAGCCTTCACCTATGGCATCACTTTCCAAGCTAAGGTAAGAGAAACTGCACATTTTAAAGATTTGACCAGATAGTGAAGACGTGAACGAAACGGATCGCAGGATTGACGCCAATGTAACAAATTACTTAGAGGTCAGAGGACCAATGAGAAATAGAGGGGAAATAGCAACGGAAGCGTGGCAGTTACCGTCGAATTTAATAGGACCTTTTTGTGTAGGCGTAGCGTACACAAAAGCTCATTTTATTTAACGGATTCTATCAAGTGTCCGTTGATATTTTGTTATTGCTTATTACAAAAGTTGTCAATGTAAATGAGCTAACATTAAATCTAAACTAATTTAAATAATGTTACGACTTTGAATTTAACATAAAAGTAGATAAGCTTAAGTAAACCTTGAGGTGTAACCAAAGGTATTGCAACGCAAAGGTAAAATCGATTTAAAAATCAATATTACTTGTTTTGTCTACGCAGGCTTTAGAGTTAGGAAGAAAGAAAAATAGGTTTATTTGTCACAGAAAACACTTGCATACAAAAAGATAATTAACTGTAATAATAAAGAAAAATAAAAACACAATAGATCTTTAATCACGAGCACAAAACAGAAATAGTCGACAGCTGTGACAAGAAGGCTTCCACACTATAGGGGACACACAGTACTGCGCCGATGTTACCGATGTTAAGGTTACCCGAAAAGGACGTATGGAAACCAAGTCAGGTTAAATAATTCATACTATAGGTAACAAGATAAAATAAAATAAATAAACAAACTACATAAATAACCAATTACAGTGCGGCACTGTGGGTACCGACTGGTAAATATCCAAAAACAAGACCAATAAAAATACAGTATGATTTATACTAAAAAAATAAAGAAAACTAAATTCCATAATAATAAATAAACTTACATCTAAACCCATCTTCATGGTTTAGTCCAACGTTGACACGACCACTACATAAATAATTCACAAGTAATAAAAGAGCCCCCAGGATTGAGAAAAAAGAAATAAAATCGATTGCTATAACATTAAACCTCACGTTCTATCAAGGAGACGGCGGTCATCGTCCGCAGAAAGCTCTTGTGGCTTGTAAGACAGAACAAGATATCGTAACAATCCGCTCGCGCTGTAGCGCATTGCAGCAAATAGATACTGGTAGATAACAAGCAGAATTTGATGTTATGACTCCCAATCCAACTGGTCTTGTTTTGTTACCAAGGAAATTGAAAGAAATTTGATTATTTTTTTGTTGTATACCGAGTTGTGATATTCAAAAGACGATGAATACTGTGTTTATATGACTCTATAAAATATCTTTTGCAACGTGTACAATTCGCTTATTTTATGCCTACTTAGCAAAGCTAATCCACCGCACTGGGCCCGCGTGCTGGATTATAGCCCACTGCTGGGACACGGGCCTCATCGCTATGAGAGGGCTCACGGCGATGAGGCCCGTGTCCCAGCAGTGGGAACGTTATAGGCTGCGGCTTTGCTTATGCTAGCAAAGCTAAAACTTAGCCAAAGAACAATACTACTATAATTTACCCAGACATCCCAATACCCACTTACGAGTATTCTGCACTAAAGCACCCAGAACAAATACAGGAGTAAACTCACCTCTCAATAGGCTCAGCCGGAAATCACTCCAGATGTTGACATATATCATGACTCCGTAAACATCTTTAAAACTCAAATGTTAGGGTCCCAAATCACGCAACCCACACAATCTAAGGATTCAGGTCCAAGGTTAGTATGTAGGTATTTCTTGCAACCTCTGTAACTTATTTCTTGTGTCATTTTATATAGTTTGTTACCACTTAATTTTTATACATTTCGAACAATTTTAATTTTTTTTTTCTTAATTTTTATATTTTAGGTTATCACTGGAAAGTTAGTTCACTTGTTATTTGCAAATGTATAAGCCCATGACTGTTATTTGATATTTTGTATATAGAAGCTGTTGGTGTACTTTTATAAATAAATAAATAAATACTAATGTACAACAACTTAAACAAGTAGATAGGTAGGTAATTTATTTAGGTGGTGCTAATTGATGAGGGACTAGAGTAGTGCATTACTATAATATTTATGAAAATCCTAACTAATATTATAAATGCGCAAAGGAGTTTGTTTGTTACGATTAACGCTAAAACTACTTTTCATCATGGATCGCAGATGAAATCGCGGGCAACAGCTAGTAAGAATATAAAGAAAAGCACCCTTAGTTTGAGTGCCAAATCTCTTATTATAATATCTACTATATTTTAAGTTCTTAAAATGTTCTCAAGTGAAATCCTTGTAATTTCTTGTTGAGAATTAAATGTCTACAACTAAAGCATCACTTGATACTTACACTTAAAGTGAAGACAACTTGAAATGTTGAAGCTTTCAAGCAGTTTTAAACCAAAGTTTTGTGATGTATCGTTTTAGATCTGTACTTTTTCAGTAAAAAGGAAGTTAGACATATCATTTCTATCTTTCTACATATGGTTTTGTAGGGAATTACCGGTCGGGATTGAAAAATTCTTTTTGTATTTGATAGTCCGATTCTTAAGGAAAGTTAAAAGCTATTTAACATCACGCAGTGACCCTTAAAAACCGAGAAAAAAGAAAAACAAGTCAGAAATAACGCTAAACGAAACAAACGCTAAGTGATAGCGCGAACAGGTGATGCGATGTGACAGGGTGGGTCGGGAGAGCAAGAAATTTCACGCGAACGAAGTCGCGGGCAGAAGCTGGTTTATTTATGCAATGAAAAGGCATTCGGTCACCCTGAGAAAAACACAATTTGAATTACATTTTGATACATTTTTACACCCAATGTAGCCATATTGGAAACTTTCAAAGTAACTTGATTATTCAATTATTAATAAACGAGTACCATAATAATTATTGCAAACGGCGATCAACATGTTTGGTTGGTCGCGAAAATATTTTTTTGTACTAAATATGCATCCAAGTTATCGCAAATCAAACGTACCGAAATTATTGCTCCGGAATGTCGTATATGATACTCGTAAACCAGACCTAAAGCCTGCTTCATGAAAATGCAATTTATTATGCACTGAAAAAACACTTCGTTCTTGTAAAATGTTGTGAGCATTTTTTTTTTAAATGGCAGCAAATTTAAATTACTTAAAGCTAGAGAAAAATAGTACACCACAGACTACCTGCAGAACTGTCTCTCTTTTCTCTCTAAATCCATCCAAAGGTTGTCTTCAAAAGATCACTTTTAGCGACAAAACCGCCCATTGTGTCACCCCTTGTAAAATTTCTACATTTATCTGTAATACATATAAAGAGTGTTCTATTTTATTCCAGAGAATTATTTAAACCAACTGATATCTAATTTAATGCATTTCCGTTACAATTTCCGCTAACAAAAGGGGCTGACGTGACGGTAATGGAGAAAACCGAAATGATGGCCGGATCCCAGTTATTGATAGAAAATGATGAACACCGGACCGTCCTCGAACAGTCGTGAAATATTCAGCGGGACTAATGGATAATACTGAAGCGTTAAAATGCCGAATATAAATCGTCTCACCAATCGCAATGGAAATACTATGTATCAACGAAATGCGTTTGTCGTTGAAACTATATTTCATTCAATGTAAGCGTGGAATTTTTAAAATAAAAATATTGGTATATGTTTCATGTCACGCTTTCAATATACGTTTTAAAAATGGATTACTCTACTAGAAAGATAGAAAATATATTGAACTAGCATCAGCCCGCGACTTCGTCCGCGTGAGATTTGGTTCCCCGACCCACCGCGTCGCAACCCATCGCCCGCCCGCGCTTTTAACTCGTTTTCGCTTTTTAGGGTTCCGTAGCCAAATGGCAAAAAACGGAACCCTTGTGGATTCGTCATGTCTGTCTGTCTGTCCGTCCGTATGTCACAGCCACTTTTTTCCGAAACTATAAGAACTATACTGTTAAAACTTGATAAATAGATGTATTCTGTGAACCGCATTAAAATTTTCACACAAAAATAGAAAAAAAAAACAATAAATTTTGGGGGTTCCCCATACTTAGAACTGAAACTCAATTTTTTTTTTCATCAAACCCGTGTTTGGTATCTAAGGATAGGTCTTCAAAAATGATATTAAGGTTTCTAATATAATTTTTTTCTAAACTGAATAGTTTGAGCGAGAGACACTTCCAAAGTGGTAAAATGTGTGTCCCCCCCTGTAACTTCTAAAAGAAGAGAATGATAAAACTAAAAAAAATATATGATGTACATTACCATGCAAACTTCCACCGAAAATTGGTTTGAACGAGATCAAGTAAGTATTTTTTTTTAATACGTCAGAATTCGTAAACCGCTATTTGCTGTGACGGAACCCTTCATGTGCGAGTCCGACGCGCACTTGGCCGCTTTTTTGTTTTTGCTCGGCTCTTAAGGGTCTTAGCGTGATATAGCGTGATCAATAAATGAGTACTACACAACAAAATCACGTAACTGCACTGCATTGTTAAGCTGCTCAAGTACAAAATAAGGTTTGTAAGATTGTAAATTGGGCACAACATTTACCAATTGACTATGAATATTCCTCTTTTAAAATATGAATTGCATAAACATATGAATAAAATCTTCGTCGTTGCGAGATTCACTAAAATTGGAATGGTAATAGATGACGATAGATCTCTTTCATATTCAAAGAGGGATTCGGACCCAGTTCATGTTGGAAACATCGTTATATGGAACCTAAATGTTACGATATTTGGGGCAGAGCATACCGTTCTGTATATTAATAAAAGCCTTCATGCATGAACCTGGAGGTGATAATGTGTATGTTTGTTTTTTAGGGTTCCGTTCCCAAAGGGTCCCTACAGGACCCTATTACTAAGCCTCCTCTGTCCGTCCGTCTATCAGCGGACTGTATCGCATGAACCGTAATAGTTAAACAGTTGTTTTCACAGAGAGTGTATTTCTATTGCCGCTATATCAACAAAATAAAGTTAAAAATTAAGGGAGATCTCCTTACAAGAAACATGTTTTTTTCCGGCGTTTTTCACGGGTTGTTTCTTCGATTTTAACAGCACTGAGCATTTCACAAAAACCAACATTGGAATAACAATTCTACAAAAAATCGAATGCCCATTCACTTTCGGGTTGCTATCGAATATTAGTTTATAATAAGTAACACCTTGTAGACGTATTTAGCAATAATAATTAGAAGTTATGCGTAGTGTAACTTTGACCGCTTTTGTATCGACATGAAATAGTACCTAAAGGCAAAGTTTAATTTGAGAAATTCTTGGGACAATCCAATTTGCAAAACTGATAACTTTACCTATGAGCTGAGTGATAATATCAGCTGGTGGTCAGTATAATATTGAGGAGTTACAGTTATTGAGCAGATAAGAATATTATATTTTTAACGCATATCGCATAAAACAAAACAATGAACGATAATGACTGTGTATTGAACTGGATCGTCAGCCAGGGTCCCTATTATTTCCACGCCACCGAATTGTAAAATTTTGTTTTACTTCTAACAATTTTGAATAGAGAACAATAAATTTTCTGCTGGTCCAATGGGCACCTTTGTTATTTGTGACGATCGGGAAATTTTGATCAATTGTAGAGCAAAATTACTGTCGGCATCGATACCTTTTACCCATTTTAGCACCCGACAGTCAGACAAAATTTTATTTAGGTAACTTTTTCGCTTTTGGGCGAGGGACTAATTAATGTAGGTATCACATGTATTTAGGTGTATAAGTAATGTTGACTCCACACCAAATACGAAGGAGATGATATTTCAGAATCTGTGAGTTGAACATTATTTAATTTCGAAGTTATAAATATATAAAAGGGGTAAAACAAGGTTGGGTGAACATTTAGGGAATCTCAATAAAACGAAACGAGATATGTAACGTAACAAATTATTGAAAAGCGTTACTGACGTAGGTGTACTTGCATTTGTGTTAATTTAATACTTCAATGAAACCGATAATACGACTCCCACGTGCCGCCACGTGCGGAAATAGCTCCAATTATTCATGTTCAAAGCAGTACATAGAATTAATTGATTACGTATTACGGGAGCTTCCTACGCTTTTCAGGTTTGCAAGAAAACAATAAACAAAGTCACTACTTTTGTTCCGCCAACATTCTTCAGGTAACTATAGTGACTTATAGTTCGTAAGGAGGTAACGTATCCACACCCGGCCACCCGGCCCGGCTGCCGGAGCGGCTTCCTAAGCCAGGATTACCCTGGCTTTACCGAGTTGTTTCCTTGCCTCTCTATGTCTTCTTTACACGACAAAAGGTTATCTCAATACAATCACTTCGGATGCTACTATTCCCCTATCAAAAAATTAATAAAAAGGGGTTGTCACGTACTTGTCCCTGAATTGTATTTAGTTTAGTTTAGATAACAATAGCAGTATGATAAAACGACGGTTGTATAGCATTTTGGTCTTGTGTAAAGAGGTTCGCAGCTCTGTAGAGACTCTCCATTCAAGTGAGGGTACACAATAAGGTATACACAAAGAGCCTATTCATCGAATTGCGTTTACAAGAACGCGCCGGACGAATCTGTTGAACTTTGTGCTTCCTACAGTTCAGGGACTTACGAAACTTTTACAAAACTCACAAGTTTCTGACGACCACGTTACTAAAGTATCTGGTAAAACCTTTTTTTCTTTTTGCTTATAAAATCACGAACCTCTCACATATATCTTTCCAGGTAGGTCTGAAATACTTAGACTAGCCTCTAGGTAGGTATTTCTAACTGATTTACCTGTCTAATTTTTCAGTGAGATTATTACAAGAGTAGGTTAGACGTTGTTCGCGTGTAATCTGAGTTTCTGTTACATTAAAATGTCCAATATAATAACAATTTCAGCAAGCTGAAATGAGATATCTTTTGGTAATTAGATTTTTTTCCATTGCGGTTTTTGTGTAACCAGAACTCTTTGTGTAGGCGATACTGATTATTATTTATAGTTGTTTTTCGTAGGCTGACGTTCGTTGTATGAACTGTGGTATGAACAAATTACCTATTGATACCTCAATTTCACACATGATGTACAAGCGATTAACGGGCTTGTGGATGGATGGATTCGAGGGGCTTGTGGCTAAGTAATAACAGCCGCACGGGTCGATCGATCAGGTTAAGCTACGTTTGCCGCGATTGGTCCGTGGATGGGTGACCATCTTCACATACCAACCGTGCCTCGGAAAGCACGTTAAGCCGTTGGTCCCGGTTGTTATTTGTGGATCTTTGACAGTAGTTACGGGTCGTCAGTAGCCCGAAAGTCTGACAACCAGTCTTACCAAGGGGTATCGTATTACCCAGTAACTGGGTTGTGGAGGTCAGATAGGCAGTCGCTCCATGTAAAATACTGGTATTCTAGCCTTTTCCCAACTATGTTGGGGTCGGCTTCCAGTCCAACTGGATGCAGCTGACTACCATTAGATTACATTAAGCAACTGCCTATCTCCTCATCATAATCAGCCTATAATGTTCCCACTGCTGGGACACAGGCCTCCTCTCGATGAGAGATGTCACATGTCTTCGAATTTTTGTTTCTAAGACATGCCGGTTTCCTCATGATGTTTTCCTTCAAAGTTTTGAGAGCAGTGGTGATGAAATAATTTACACAAAGTAAAGCGCCTGACGGGGTTCGAATCTACGACCCACAACTTGTAAGTCGCGGCCGTTACCACTTGGCCACCAATGCTCTGACCACCTCTGTCATCTATCTATCTGACGTCTACAACCCAGTAACTGGTTAATATGATACCCCTTGGTAAGACTGGTTATCAGGCTTTTGGGCTTCTTCATGGCAATATGCAACACATTTTATATCCAGCAACGTCGGCTATGAAAAGTGTTTTGAGTATGAATTTTTGGCGCGGTATTTCATCATATAAATGTCTAAGTTATAATCTTTTACTTTGAAACATTGGTTATCTGTTTTAAAATTCAGGTCCTCGTTGAGTTTATCTATAGGAATAAATAGTCCGCACGAATTTGATGTCACAGTGCTTTTGTTTTTTTTAAATTTTGAACTGAGGCAAAAGCTCGTCTTTTTGACTTGAAAGCAACACAACACTTGTGCGTAAACACAAAAGTTTGCATTTCCAATTCAGGTCGCACTTCACAGTAATCTGTATTGTTTTATTTTTTCTGTAAATTTTTACCTTCGGGCCTTCCAATTGTTGTTTATAAATATATACCTTATAAATTGGGTTTAGGAACAAATTGTTTCTTAGCGAAGTTTACAAATTTCAGTAGGTAACCAACGGAGGTAAGGCTCTCGTAAATTATCTGGTACGCGTTCAGAATCCTCTAGATTATTCCCATGAGAGAAATAAATATTTTTACCTTTTATCCTTGGAGTATTTTCATTAGGAGGGAGTACCTATTTTGAATAGATTTTATATTTTCCTTGTGTAGGTAAGCGAGAAAATATATTATGTAAGTACCTAGGCAGGTGCTAGAGTAGAAACCGAGAGAGCGTGGAAGGTGACTGATTGGTCAATTTGTCCACATGACAGACAGCGTCATTATTGGAAAACGATTTAGCATCGATACCTAAGTTATTGTCAACTTATCCCATTTACCTGATAGTACAAGCTTTGTATCTGCTGCGCGAATTAAATCCCTGTGCCGTGGTGAAAGACGGGCATTTTGAAGGACAGGCCTACGTAACTTTGACGATCAAAAAGTGCTAATTTTCATTCTAATTTGAATAAATTGGGCTGAAAAAGACTTTAGATTTTGATTTAAAACGTTTAACTTGTTTAAATTATGACTTCTGTATTCACTAGCATCCGTATTTAAATTTCTTATATTTAATAATACGGACGGGAACCTTTATTTCTGTAACGGAATCCTTATTATAAAATTATAATTAACAACAAGGGCGTTTCATATAAACTGCTCCGGGGTTGGTAAGCCTCGCAAAGTGGACCTTTTTGCGTGACATAATAATTTTTAAAAGTCGAGCCTTTAGGCAATTATGAAATGGTTTAAAGTAGCATTATAATTATTTCAATGAGAAATCTACTTGGGGCTGATTTATGTAATTTTCAATAGTCAGATAAAATGTTATCTGAGTAAGGGTTGATTTTTCCAACGCCAGATAATTTTGTTGGAGGAATAATTTTGAATTTTTGACAGTTCTTCCATATAAAAACTGTCAGACGTCAATTATATTCCACGAATAAAAATTATCTGTCGATTGAAAAATCAGCCCTAACAAGAAATATTTGTTAGGGCTGATTTTTCAATCGACAGATAATTTTTATGTTTGTCAGTTTTTGTAAAGAAATTATGTCAAACTGTTATAATTATTCTTTAGATAAAAGTTAGATGACTATTGGAAAATCAGCCCTTACTCATACAAAATGAATCTAAAGATAACTAAAATAATAATTTGAACAATTAGGTTCCAATTCTTAGGTTCAAAGTCTTTCCCAATTCTATAGTCAAAACAAATTTAAACGATAGGTACGAGGTTTTCTTCACGTTTCAGTTTTTGTAAATCAGATAGCTCAAGGCAAAGAGGGCTTTCAGCCAGTTTTAAATATTCAGTCGATTGCAGCCGAAAATACTGGGCCTCTATTCTTCGAATCTAAACATTAATTGGTAGAAACTTCAGCCTTGGACTTGGAGTTCTATATTTATCTCTTTGTATTCATTTTGAAGAACGTTCTAGTACCATTTTTATGAGGGTGTTACTTTGTGTTTACTTACAATGCAGTGCCGACAGCGCTGGCGCTTTGCTTTGAAAGCTCTATGTCTATGCTCTGAAATTATACTTTACTCTGTTATCGAAAAATTCAGTGACGAGGTACCTACTGAATTTTTCGACAGCTGGTATTTTGGAATGGGTTCTTGTAAGATCCCTTCTTCCATAAGTAGAAGTTTTTGTCAATTTATTCAATTTGTGTAGCTCAAACAATAGCTCTTTAGAATATTATTTTAAATGTAATTTCAAATTTGAAACAGACTCTCAAAATTACGCGAGTAAATTATCAAACTAAATAAACCAAATCGCCAAATGACCTCCATGATGACACCACAAATTAGTTAAATATTCTACGAGGGTAGGAGTTGCATAAAACGACCGCAAATCACACACCACATAACATCTGTTTTATATGGTAATGTGGTTTCATCGCTCTAACTGGGCCTCGACGCAATCGGTGCATTAGCTCCGTTTAATAATGTAATGGACGCTCACATTTTGCATTAAGCTCCGTAGATATGTTTCTCTACACAATAAAGGATAACAACTCTATGTTACGTTAGTTTACAAAACCCAATTTGTAGAACTACTAACTATAAAACAACACAGAAACAGTAAAAAGTTTGGTTACAGTCGGATATATAAACCTACGTGTGCTTTAGTACTTAGGTAGTCACACTAGCTGTAACGCAACACGAGTTGATGTTGAACATTCTTTTTTTTTTTACTAGTTTTCGCTGTTCTACTCCTGGGCAAAGGCCTCCATTTTTTCCATCTTTTGCGAGCCCGCGCGTCTTATTTATTTAGTGAGAATAAAAGTGTTGTTTTCCCATGCGAATACCATAGGAAAACAACACTTGCTGAGGCCAATATTGTGGTAGGATTCAATTCAAAAAACACTCGTAATACAAACAGCGAACTGATTTTTAGTGACAATCTTAGTATTGAGTTCGGAGTTTTGGTCGGCATGACTTACGGGTTGCCGACGTTATACTTTAACCAGATAGATACCTGCATTCTTGCATTTTCGTTTTCCCAAATGGTGTATCGTATAGATTTGGAAATTCTCACAAAAACGGTCATGTTGCAATTCCATGTCACGCTCCCAGCCAAATTCCGTGGCTTTTGTATAAGCGGTAGTTCTAGAAATTGGGACCATCGATCCGTCTGACAGAAAACAGTAGGCCAGTTCTCGTAATTTAAAACGTTCAAAATCTAGTCGCAGTCTCATCTCAGCGACAAACAAATGTCAAAAACTTGTCAAAACTTAGGGAAATTAGAAGTATTTTTGACAGATTGAGACTGAGAGCAGACTATGAACGGTCTTAAAATTACGAGAATTGCCCCTCAGACTGTGCACGTTCTTAAAATTACGAGAATTTCTTCTCTGCTATGCTGTACCTGTCATTAGAAGGACTATTTTCACAACGTGACGTGATGGAAGACTTAATTGCACATAATATAATGCAAACAATTTTTCATGGATGCTGAGTAAATACAGTGCACAAAAACAATTATGTTCACAAAATTGTAGACTACGCGGATTGCATTAAAAGTTCGGTAACAAACTATTTGTACATTGCTCGTCCATCAAACCGTTTATTTTAGCGAATTAAGTGGCTATAGTCATTCGCTCATCATATCTCAGGGAGGGAATTCAGGCCCAATATTAGTTGTTAATTAGACAGTTTCCAGCAGTTATTAATCAGAACTCACTTGTTTTAGTAATTCGATAACGAACTTTATTAGTGGGTGGTACTAGAATATGGTGGCACAGATTTCATATTTTACCAGCTTTCTTCTTCTTCGTCGCACTCTTGTCAGAGTAGTCGTAGTCCTCATGTAGTTTCTTATCTAGAGGCTGATCTGATTCTTCTCACGATTTCTCGCCACATACTCCGATTTATGGTATTTTTCGTGCACTCATACAAGGAATCGCCCACTGCGAATTAAAGGTCAGTCCATCTCATGGGTGAGCGTTCGCTTTTACCAGCCTAGTTTTGTGAAATCTGTAAAGCCGTTGTGAAAATTAAATGCCTGTTAATAACTGAGCATTGAACAATGTCGTGCAATCGAACGGATGAAGTGCTCACCAGATTGTGTTCCTCCAACATGCGTTATGCAAAAGGACGAAAATCTAAAAAGGATATAATGCCCTTGATCATTTCAAGGGATTAGGTTTTCTTTTTGTTTCCTTGTCGTAGAAGTAGGTTCACGTTAATAGGTCACCAAGTAGGATCACATACTTATAGGGCAAAAAGATTTAAAACTGTCTTTGCTATAGGGTCGAGTTTCTCTGCTGGTCTAATAAACAGTAATTTTACAGAGGTGGAGTTAGGTGCTCCTCCATTATTTGCTAATGGTTTTCTCGTTAGCTGGTTTTACATAATGAAACATCTGTGTTTGTATTGGACACTAATCTGGATTCAGGACTAAGCTTTTAATGACTAACGACGGGTGATGTCACGGCCAGTGAGCTGTTCAAGTGAAGTCATTCCAGCAATACCGATAATGGCTTCCGATATAGCTATAACAGAATATCAACACACACAGGAACTCCCTTGTATCGCAAAATAAATACACAAATACTTGAAACTTTCGGCATAGTTTCCGAACGTAAATGTCGCATGAGATAAAGTGCTCTTAAGTCATCTCCAGTGCGGGGTCTTGAGAAATACAATACTGTGCTAAGAATTTTCGTACCGTATCAGTTTCCCTTGATAGTAGAGAATAGAGATATAATTCGGCTCGTCAGACCACAATATACTACGGGCTATCAAACCGAAGTTATCGATGAATCCCGTTCTATTGTACAAATGTTTCCGTTTACGTCTTCAATATCAATAATATTACTGTCAAAAAAAGTCCGCAAACACAGGATTAAGTCCGCTGTATTAACCGCCCATTCGGCGTGAAATAGAAGAAGATAAATATGGGCAATGGTAATGGTAGGACTTTTACGTTTAGGTCGTGGGTTTGATACCAGGCAGAAGTGCCTTCCCAAAAAGTTTCGTGACTTCCAACAACACGCACTGGGCCTGCGTGGTGGTTTACGGCTCTTTCCTTCACGCTGAGAGAAGGCCTCAGTCCTGGCAATGGAAACGTTATGACTGATGATTAGTGATGATTGAGATTTAAAATGCTTTAATACCTTATTGACAGTGATCGTAAGGTGTTAGTCAAATGACAACCTGCCGCTCCTTCCGCAATATTTCACGACACGGTTGGCGCAGTGGCGGAGCGATCGACTGCTGCGTTGCATCTCGCGGGTTCGATTCCCGAACGGAACAAATATTTGTATTATCTACAGGTAGTTGTTCCGGGTCTGGCTGTTTGTGTATGTGAGTTTAAATGTTTATAAACGCACCCACTATACAGGTGTAATTCCTAGTGTGGGGCAACGTTTTTATAAAAAAAAGAAAAAAAAAAGAAATAATTAAAACATGCGCAGCTCGTGATCGCAGTAACGTTGCCTGCATTCTCGAGGCTCATTGCACAGAAACACTTACCTTTACAATTATAGCACTTACCTACCCTTCCAGCGAGGCAGCACGTACTTAAGAGTTGTAATTAGTAATAAGTTCAATTTAGGAGGGTGAAAGGAAAAGCGATTTTCATTTTGAGCTTTGACACCGATTATACAATGCTTCTATCAGCTAATGAGACCTCGAAGCCAAGGTAAAATACATATTGATTAACAGTAGTTTTTAAACGATATAGATCTACAAAAGCAACACAATTCGCACGCTTCAGGTAATTAGGCCAAGTAGTGTCGTCATCAATGAGGAATAAGTTATGCATAAGTAAACTACCCGTTTAAGAAAATGTTTGAAATAACTACAAGTTAATTGTAAAATCGTTATGTGATGTCATTCTTCCATCTTTAGTATTCTAGTAAAAACTAGAATACTAAAGATGGAAAACGGTAAAAACCGTTTTGGGATGGCCATGACTGAGCCAACACGTCACAGAATATGACTAATTCATGATAAAGAATTCAGTTTCTCATGTTCTAAATACAAAGCGCTCGCCTCTTTTGTATGCTTTCTGATTTATTTATAATAATCGACATTCAATATCCCTACGTTTTGAGTGAACTACGGCCTAAGTTTTTCACTTCCCAAAACCTTCGCTCCGAGAAATCCCCTCCGCGGTAGTTTTTCACTTAGCCCGTGCCTCCGAAACTTTTATATTAGATGACGAGAAAACTTTCTAACCACTGTTGTTACCGGCGCGGCACTATTTTTTCATCCTGTTTTGATTGTACGTTTATTCAGCGAAACCTGAAATAGAAAAGCGAATTGACGGCTTGACTTTTCGGAGTGCCTATTCACATTTTTTTCAGTAAAATTGGAAAGGTTGTTCTAAAAAAAACCCGATGCGGTGTGTGATATGCTCCGTCTGTTTCACATCCAACTCTGGAAAAGTTAAATCTCGGCGTGGTTTTGGATCGCGAATTACGCATACGGGAAAATTCACATCTGGTATATTCACAAAAAAAAGACAACTTTTTCTACTTGTGGCAGTTACTGTCTAGTTACTATGAAATGAATCGTGGGTCACAAAACAATCTATTAGAGTTCCAATGGAGCAATAAATTGCAGCGATAACGAGCTCAATAGGGCGATACATGTACCCGTGTACTTTAATAGTGGAGGGCGATGGCTGCGCCTGGTTGCCTTGTGGCGGATAGTCGATACAATCTGGTGGTCACCCGCCCGTTAACCAGTCACCCTCGCGCGGAAACGCTTCTTACACTACACCCTTATCTACGTAACACACCCTGTATTTGCTGCACACACATAGACAGTTTTATGAGCGTGAACTAACGTCGAGCATCAGGGTTATCTGTACCGTCAGTAATATAAACCAAGAGTTCATGCCGTTAACACTCTTATCCAAGACTGTGCTGTGACTATAACTCCTATAATATTGGAATAAAGTTTGATAAAGGTGTCTGTAGTTTCCATCTGGCTAACCTATTTTCGCAACTGTCAAAACTCACGCAGTGAAATTGAATACCCTGCATGAAAGAAACCTACGGAGCGTTAGGAAAGAAAATATAACTAATATCATGTCTTTAAAAAACATTAACCATTTTTACAGATCCTTAGAAAGAGATCATTAATTATTTTTTCATTCAAATGCCCGTACTTCCTCTTTCTCTACATTTATCTAGACAATTTTCGCCTTATAGGTACCTACCTCTAATACGAATATTGTCTGAATAAATGTATAACAAAACGTGTCCCTATACGAAGGTGCTAAGCCAGTTTCTTATTTCCCTTTCACAGATAACAAAGAGACAGGCAAATAATACGAGATGTTCCTTATTTTGCCGGAAAATTCAGTGTCAACTATTTTCATTTTTCTCCGTCACATTGTTAGCTCGCATTCTCTCGAGGGACGAGGGTTCGCAAACAATTCGCCAATCGTTAGAATCACTTGTATTTACATAAATTATACACATATTTGGACTAACTGCTCAATCTTTTTCGTGCAGCCAAGCCGGGGACCGAATACGTCGTGTGACTACGGATTCTCCTAACATACTTAGTAAAGTTGGTTTTATAATAATGTTCTTTAAGTACGTCTGCATAAATCCAGCATATGATTTAGATTACAATGCCAAGGTATTCTGTATACTTTACTGTCAGGTACAGGAATCTCAATTTTAAGGAGGAATAGGCAGACGCTAATAAATTTCTATTATAGTCAGGCTTACTCGTAATATTATTCAGGATGCTACGCTCGCATAAATCCTACTTCTTTAGTTTAACATTGGGAGGTTGGTAAAACTAGTTTTCTGTTGGACTAAAGAACTTTGGGAAAGTTTACAGCGTGTTGAACAGGTCACATACAAAACAGGAGGTGTTCAATACTGACGCAAAATACAGTTCATATTGAATATACCTAATTTGTTTGCTCATTTGCGGGCAACTTGATAACATTTGCAGTGTTTAATAGTCCATATATTTGCTTTATAATTTAACGGTCATTAGTTATGGGGCTTTAATTATATCAACGTACACATACGTAATGATATATAAAGCAACCATGTACCTAATTCGTTAAATGTACCAGTGTAAAATAAATTGCTAACTATATAGAGAGACGAAGCCAGGTAAAATTTTGTACAATATAACACAATAAAGTAAAGAGTCAAATGATTATACATAATTTTGTCAAGCAGTCCCAAAGTACTGCTTTTTTTGTATCAGTCCTTACTTTTCTTAAGGCGCATCTCACACCGGGAGCATTCGCCTGTAATATGAGAGTTCAGATTCGAGCATTACATCAGCGAGTGTGGAGACCCAAGCATTACAGCGCGCAACCTGTAATTATACAATTTGCAACATTACGAACAACGGGAGCATTCGCCTGTAATGTAACAGTAGTCAGTAGGACCACCCGTGATACAATTTGTGACATGAATGAAAACATATTATTCGACTACAGGCGAATAGTCGCCAGTCAGAAAGGCAATATTGTAACGTAATGCTTAAGATCAAATCTTGGATATTACAGGCAAATGCTCCGGTGAGGAAGCGCCTTAGCGGACTTAAGAAGCCCAAAAGTCAGGCGACCTGTCTTACCTTAGGGGACAAGGTTGAGAGTATTGCAAACTCGGGCATTGAAGATCCGTGGCATACCTGCCAGGCTTCACATAAAAATCTTCAAACCCCTTTACGACCACATAACCAACCAACCAACCAACTTACCACCAAACTAACCAACCCTTATGGTGAAGTGGACTACCACATACCAGTAATGGCCTAAGACCTAATAGATAATTATTATTTGTCGTCACTAACATTGTCATAATTCGGTTCGCTAACCGTCAACGTTCTATTCCATTATCCTCAGTGTTCTGTGAAATATTCCCAAAGCAAACTGACGTGTGCTCGTTTTCCCAGAATTCTATGCACGCTGGCTGGTCTGTTAATTACAGGAACATAATGGATGTTGTTCAAAGAGAAATGTACTTGTATGCCTAGATATTGAGGCTGCATTTTGAAGACTATTCCAGATAAGTTTCTGATAAAAGCATTGAAGGTGTGCATCCACGCGTGTCATTTAGAGATAAGTGTGATGTGACCTATTTATCTTTGTTAAGGTACACAATGTACGCGTCTAGGTTGGAACTTGGATATTCTAGTCCAGATATAGGGATTTTTTTGAAAATGGCAAAATCAAAACAAAAATTACTCGCATATTAATCCTTTATTTAGGATGATTTCTAACACAAAATTTATAATAGAATTAAAGTCTTAAAATTGCATTATTTAAAATGGTATCGTTTTTAGACTTCGTGCTTTTTTTTTTTTTCGGATGTGAAATCATCAAATGGCCCCTGCCACTCTGGGTGGAGCGGAAGGGAGTGCTAGACTCTTACTGACTAAAACCCACCCATGTTCCTTCTTTTGCCCTTTATATTCCGGGGTAGCGGTAACCCTTTCGGACAATCCCGCTGACCCGGCAGGCTTCGGCCCTAAGGGGCCCCTCAAATTATGATGACAACTCTTTGAGGCGCGTGTGGAACACTGACGCGCCGTCCGGCACTGGCCTGGCCCTGATCGGGCGGTGAGCTACCCATTGCTCTCCGCCCGCAGGCTCCCGCCTACGGTGGCCGGGAGTCGTCACGCGGATCCCGACACCCGGAGCGGCGGCTGGGACGGGAGGCTCTCTCCCTCATCTGTCCCGCCACCTCCTTCGCTAGCATGACTGCTTCGCAGAAGGAGGCGACTGCCTCCCACTCCCTCTCGCCCCGGACCATGGCTTGCACCAGGGCCGGGTAGACTTCGTGCTTCAATCAACGTTATACCCAAAATTTCCTATCGGGTGCCACACTTTCGGCATTTCCTGTATCAGTAACTCACACTATAAGCTATATTATGATGAATTAATCCGTAGTACTAATGTCTTCTATGGATCACTATACAGGGTACATGAACCACAGGGGTTCACAGCTCCAAGTTCAACAAGTACATTATACATTTTTAATACCATTGCGTCGGTAGCTTCATGGTACCCATTTTAAAATTTTCCATAAATATTAAATAATGTGCTCCGTAAATAAATCCAACTTTAATAACGTACTTAATAAAATAAATAGGTTTCTTTAGAGGATTTTAATAAATGTTCCAAAAAGTTAACCCTCTACTGCAGCTTGCTCTTGTAGTTTTCAAATAAACGTAAATTCTACTCCACAAATCTAAATCTGTTAATTTACTGATCTTTATATGTCACGAATTAAAATTGGGGATACATAAAGAGAGGGGAGAGCTTATCAATATTCTGAAACATTATCTTGTGGGTCCAAAAAGGTACTGTAGAATATTTGTACTCGAAAAGGGTTTGAAAAACGTTATAACCATGGAATTAGAGCCCCGGGCCAGTCCAGTTAATTTAACAAAAATCTTTTACTGGACAATAATGTACATTTTGTTAAAGGTCAGTCCAACTGCCCCAGGGGAGAGACGAATCCTGTTATATTAAAAAGACACCCATTTGTTTGCAAAGGAAAGAATAACAAACCCTTAGAATTTCCGTTGCCTGCAGTACGGGTAAGCTAAACCAACACAATAAAATATAGAGAATCGTGCCTCCCCCTCCGTTTCTGAAGGCCTTATAAAGTAAACCTGGTGTCGAATCTCTTGTTAGCTATTGTGATTGGTTTAACAAAGGTGTAGGTACAGACGGGGTAATTAATTATTAGGCAATTTGACACCTTACGCCAATTTGCAGTAGGGCACCGTGGCTAAGTAATAACAGTCACACGGATCGATCAATCAGGTTAAACTACGCTTGCTGTGGTCGATCCGTGGATGGGTGACGATCTTTACATACCGAGATCCTCCGTGCCTCCGAAATCACGTTAAGCCGTTGGTTCCGGCTGTCATTCGTGGATCTTTGACAGTCGTTACGGGTAGTTAGAAGCCCGAAAGTCGGACAACCAGTCTTACCAAGGGGTATCGTGTTGCCTAGTAACTTGGTTGTGCAGATCAAATAGGCATCGCTCCATGTAAAATACTGGTATTCAGCTGCATCCAATTAGACTGCAAGCCGACTTCAACATAGTTGGGAAAAGGCTAGGCAGATGATGACGTCAATTTGCCGTGTTATAGCCATTTCATACAATTGTCAAAATAGAATAACAGTTGTAGTGTGCGTGTAGTGTAGAATGACAGTTGTGATACGAATACACGGACAATTTAAGTCGGTAAGTAGTCAATTAGCTTAACAATTAATTTACCTTAAGGATGAAAAAATCCGGGCTTCTTAAATTAAACGGAGGTTCGATGAATAATCAGAATAGTGCCCCAAATACCGTTGTGGGTATGTAGTTGTATTGGTAGTGGTTAAATTCAATCAAGGCATTCTAGAGGTGAGCCGCTGAGCTTCGGTTAAGGGATCGGTTGACCTTACAGCCACGCCGCCCACCTTGGCAACGAGAACAAAAGTGAACTGTTTTGAGTCAAGATTTCTTACTAATTGCTCGGTTTTAAAGTACTTCATTTAGCGGCTTTCGTTCAGCAATGTACCTGCTTGATTTTGTACAAGTACTGGGTTACTTGAATGGTGTTTTAAATGAGTAACGGTGGAGTTTCTTGCCCATTCTCCTCCATACGAAACTATCTTTTGGAAGGAGCGACTAGAATCCATTTTTATTTGCAAATATAGACGTTCAAAAGTGCCTTTTATGTGCCTATTGTGGTCGCGAACCGATTTAGTTCGGACAGTCCATATGATTATTCAGATTTTATGAACCTAACTACTTTCCGCCCGCGTGGTATGGCAATAAAGTTTTTTTTTATTATAAGTGCGGTATACTTACATATACGTTTAGTAAAAAGCTGTTATTTTGACATTACAAATAGATACCTCAATTTTATCAAATCATCATTGTAAGAACCCAATATAGGTAGTTGTTCTAATATTTCTAGCTGTTGTTAGGATTTTTTACAGGTGGTAGTTGAGCAGTCTTTTAGGTCGCAGATTTTGTTAACTTTATTGTACGTGTTGGGATGGGAAAAATAGGTATAGCGTTTAGTTAGTTCGGATTTGGCATTTGGTATGGGTACTCAGAATACACCCTTGTTTGTTATGTCCCTGTAATCAGGCCGATTTTTTATTGTTGCATATTTAGATATATATATGTACTAGATAATTTTCCATAATAATAATTAATAATAATGTGGTGTCTCCTCATCATCTAAAATTATCAAAAAAAAAAATTCTGCTTTGGATTCGTCCCCTGGTACACCTTCCAAAGGTCCGGGACCCCAGGGTCCCGAAATATGTCTAATAATTATTATAGTTTATGAAAAGCAGATAATTAAAACGTTTACAATAAATAAAGATTGTAGGATAATAATCGAAAACAAATATTGTTCTGATCCTCCTGTTTGTTAAACATTAATGGAGTTGCTGAACTTTGTAATTTGTTTATTTTACATTGAGAAATTATTAATAATACCTATTGAAGTACAAAAAGTGGAGTGAAGTGTAAAAACAGGTCTTTAAATAAAGGTTACGTTTTCCTTTTTAAAGGCAACAACCTTTAAAGTAACATAACTTTAATAATAATATAGTTTTGGATAAGGTGAAGATGCAGCAGAAGGTCAATTCCCGTAATTAACAACGTTCAAAATCTAGTCGCAATCTCATCTTGCGACGATCAATCAAAAACTTGTCAAAAATGTAGGGAAATAGGTATTTTTGACAGATTGAGGGTGACTCCAGACTGTGCCCGTTTTTAAAATTACGAGAATTGCACTCAGATGTCTAAACGTAAACTAAGCGTAAGGAGTATGTATGGTCCATCAGAGATATTTTACCTCTGATTTTGCATCACTGTCAATATCACATTGTTCTTTAATCTCGTGACAATAAGGTTGCTATTGGGTTGTTGCGACTGTCAAGTCTGTCAACATCAGAGTGATTCTTATGGTTGTTATAATAAGGTTGCCGTTGGGTTGCAGCTGTCAGAGGTAAAATAAATGTGAAGGAGTGCAAGGATCGTAGTGGAGGCGTTCTGTAGTTTCTTCCTACCTTCCTGAAAAAGGCGTGAGCTTATGAATGTGTGTATAAAAGGCCTCAGCACCAAGTTTCATTTGCATCAGCTGGAACACAGGCCCCCTTTCTGTGAGAGGGAATGGGCCGTAATCCACCACGCAGGCCCAGTGCGAGTTGGTAGACGGCACATGTCCGCGAATTTTTGGTTCTAGGACATGCCGGTTTCCTCACGATGTTTTCCTTCAGAGCAGTGGTGATGAAATAGTTTAGATAAAGGAAAGCGCCTGGCTGTTAAAGTTTCATTTAATTCGTTGCTACTACAGGCAGAGAGGGTTGGAAATGACAGTGCCTAATAGCTTTATCTAGCCCTGGTACCATAGGCGGCAACGATAGAGTAGCCTTTTGTTATCCCCGACAATAGCTCTCTGGCTGAATCGTGGAGTGTTGACTGAGATTGTTGGTACGGGGCTTATCCTATCCAAGGGGTTTGTTGACTCAGTATGTTGGTCTATCATAGCTTCGGTGTTGGAGATTGATAGGTAGTAGGTAGGACTGAGTAAGTAATTTCTTTTTATTTCCAAAACGCTGTGAATGTGAGTTGTAATAAAATACCGGCCACGTGCGAGTCGGACTTGCACACTGAAGGTTACGTACAGTATTTAACATTACATAATTTAAAAGAAAACATGTTTTTTGTGTGGATTTTATTTTTATTATTTGTTGTTATAGCGGTCATAGTAGTACATACTCAGTAACATTTACAGCCCTGTGACAGACGGAGGGAAGGTTAGACGGACGGACAGCGGAGTCTTAATAGTAATAGGGTCCTGCTGGCTTCCTTTTTGTACGGAAACCTAAAAAATAGCACATACCTTCAATTTATTCGCACGTAAGTACTTCTTGCTAACCAAAATAATAATTCCAATAGGCAAGAGGAAGTCACTCGCGATTTTTAAAAAGGACAAAGAATGCGTGTTTTGCATAACAATATCAAACAAGTTTAATGGCCTTCAGCAGTGGTGGCCCACTAGTTACGGCCGCGACTTACGAGTTGAAGGTTTGAACCCAGACAGGCGCTTTACGAGTATAAATTATTTCATCATCACTGCTCTCGGCATGTCCTAGAACCATAAAATTTAAGATATGTGACATCCGCCAACCCGCACTGGACCCGCGTGGTGGATTACAGCCTCTCCCTCTCACCAAAAAGAGGCCTGTGTCCCAGCAGGGAGAACATTATAGGCTGATTATGTTTCATGACCTTCGTATCACGAGAGCTTTTATGCTACTGAATAACTAATCACGATTAACTATGTCATTGGCTGGTTTACGACATAGTGTACGTTGTCATTCGTTTAATAGTTATCTAGGTACAGTCACGAACAACACGACCACTTAGCGAAACCCTCGGTTGCCTGTCGGTCTTTTACAGATTGCACTTCGGATAGTGTGCGCAGGAGCGCCACGACCAGCACCCCTTTTTTGTTGGAAATCATCAAATAACTTCTCCCGCCCTTGGCGGAGCGGGAGGGCATGTCTGCACTTTTACTGACTAAAATCCACCCGTGTTCCTTCTGTTGCCTGTGCCAGGGGCCACGGTAACACTTTCGAACAACCTGCGACCCTGATCCCACTACCTTTCACTACCGGACCACCAGACATATTGACATATTTGAGATATTATGTGCCAGTGAGCCCCAAACTGGACAGTCTGTATCTTGGGGCTCGGGGTACGAAATCCAGTGTGGAGACTAGAGAGGTGATTCCAGGTAAATATGTAGGTAGGTTTATTAAAACTTTTTGTAATTCAACAACGATTTACACGCCATGTGTAAATCGTTGTTGAATTACAAAAAGTTTTAATAAACCTACCTACATATTTATGCTCGTGACTGTAGCTACTATTATCTATCAGACGCAATGACTGCAGCAGAAAATATTCTCTGAATGAGTCATCAAGTTGCAATTACGTGAAACAATCGGCGTATCCAAAATGCCATCTTAGGAACCCCATTATAATTGTCTTGCAGCACTCTGCACCTGCTTCCGCTGCCTTATGTTATGTACACAATAAAATAAATCGCCATATCAGTAGTAAATAATTACATAAATCGTACACCTGGGTTATGTGTCACCAAGAATTAATTTCCGACATTTTTTTTCCTACTGCGGCGTAAAAGTCGTACGTACGTATTTGTAATTTATCATTATAAGGATGCCTGAATGAATGTTCCCACGTCGACGTTGCCTTTATCGATCGGACGTGCAATAAATCTATGTATTAGTCGTTTTAAACGTATAATGCTGTCATGCATCTCTTCAAACAAACATGACTGCAGTGCAAATCCTTTCACTTAACAAGTAGTGCATCCATGCTACATACTAATGTTATAAATGCGAAATTATCCCTGCCTGTCTGTTTTTACCTTTTTACCCCTTAACGGCTGAACGGATTTCGGTACAGGTACACAGGCAGGCCATGACCTGGGGTAAGACATAAGACTTTCTAGCCCCGTAGAAAATTCCCGAGGAATCATTCCCGATCTATATGCAAGTTAATAACACTGACATAGGGCCCGGGCGGCTGTGTACTAGGCAAAAAAAAATGAAGTCTCTGTTAGTATTCGAACGGAAAATCCCCAGGCGCATATTCGGTGCAGTGCTGGAAAACGAGAAATGACGAACGCGGTACAACTATGAGCTCTACGAGATATACGACGAGCTTAATGACTGTAATGAAAACCATCATAATATGACGTCTGTCTTCGATGGGCAAGAATGAGCGAGACCAGAGCACCCAAACGTTTACTGTATAGTAACCCGGATTGTCGGAAGAATCGAGGGCGGCCCAAGCACAGATGGTTGTACGGGTTAGATCTAGATTTAAGAACTATTGGAGTGAGAGATTGAGAGAAAAAACCGGAAATAGATCACGCTGGAGAAATGTACTTGACCAGGCCTTCCCGCGGCTGTAAAGTCTTAGATGATGATGATACATGCCGCGGGCAAAAGCTATATATGTACATAATTATGTACCTCCTAATAAATCGTGAGTCTCTCAGTCTTGTCGTCCGTTAGAGAATACAATAAAGGACGACTTATCTGATTTTAAGTACTGTATCATAAGTTCATAACATGCTAACATATATCACGCTGAAGCCCCTGAAAGCTTAGGCAGAGGTGTACCTGTATTGCACCCACATTTCACATGTAATAGGGAGTAATCAGAAAACTTAAGGCAGCATTCCGCAAAGGTTCCTCAGTAGCAGTCCGGAGTTTTGATTCATGCCCGGTTCATCGCAATAGGCTCGTATACCTGAGTGGGCTGCTGCCTTAAGTTGTATTATTACTTTTTATACAGGAGCAGAGTAGGTTTTAAAATTATACACCTTTTAAAATAATTATAAATCTATTGTAACATAAAAAGCTGAAGGTTTTATTGTTTGTTTGAACGCGCTAATCTCTAATCTCTGACTGAAAAATTATTTTTGCATTTGGTAGCCCAATTTTTGAGGAAGGCTATAAGGCTATTCAACATCACGCTGCGACCCTTAGGAGCCGAGTAAATGGTAAAAACGACCGCTAAGTGAAAACGAAATAACAAGGCACAACAATAGGATTTTTTTTTCTAGCGCACACTCTAGTCGTATTATACTTAGGTAATTGAAAAGAGGTGCAGTCGTCGATCAAAATGCGCCAGCATACGGGTTGGAAAGATTATTGTAAACAGTGCTCGAGGTCAGGTCGGAAACACATTCCATAAGTGATATTATATCGATTATTACATTGTTGTGAACGTTATCGAGTTAATATTTTCTAACTTTACGTACTTACCTAGTTTTTGTTTAGAACATATTCAGCAATAGTAATGCATACATAAACCTCTAGAAAACCTCTCTAAAAAAACTTTTGTTGCTCGTTTTTCTCCTGTTTTTTCCTTCATTTTCATTTGAAAACCTAAAAACTCTAACTCCTAACAAAATTTTCTTTAGGTACATTTTTTGTCGTACCTACCTACACCATCGACTGCCTAACTTTTTCCCACCTATGTTGGGGTCGCCATTCAGTCTCACCGGATGCAGCTGAATACCAGTATTTTACATGTAGCAACTCTGTCTCTGCCTACCATATCTGACCTGCACAATCAAGTTACTGGGTAACACGATGCCCCTTGGTAAGACTGGTTGTCAGACTTCTTTGGGCTTTTGGCTACCTGCCGGTCGATTCTGTAAAAATCTCACCGTGAAAACTCAAGTGAAGTGAGCTTGATGAGAGCTGTCAGTAGTGTCAATCCCTAGCATTAGTTGAAACGATAGTTCACTTCACCCTCGCTTCACCTAAGTTTTCACGATGAGATGGTTACAGAATCGAACTGCTGGTGCTTTCCGAGGCACGTAGTGGTGTCGATATGTAGTGGATTGTCACCTATCTACGAACCTACCGTGGCAAGCATAGGTTAATCTCCGATCGACCCGTGGGGCTGTTATTATTTAGCCACGAGCCCTTTTAGCTACCTACACCAGGCGATACAAAATCATATATTGATTCGATTAACTTATTCTAATCCGATAAGACCACTAACCGTCACGTAGAGTATCTATGTAGTTAATTTTAGCGGCGTCAATGCGAAACATCCTTTCGATACAGGATTACGTGTGGGCGAGACGAGACCGGAATACTGAGTGCTCCAGCAAATAGTGTACTAGGGGTTCAGCACAACGAAGGACGTTGGAATGCTTCGCGATCTTCGCATTTATGCCGAACAGTTCGCAGTTCGCGGCGCATAACAAATACTCCTTGGTACACTCAATAGATGTCTATTTCCGATTTCTAGGGAACTCTTTGTTGCATATTTATTTAATGTTACGAATTCAATAACATTCTATTTTGTTGATTTAAAAAAAATAAGGGGTTTGTGAGCTTATTTATTTATTTATTGTCTCTGTTATGAACATGTTTCGCGGTTACATGCAGTCGCTGATTCTCTTTTGTCTATACCTAACTTATTTACGTTTTTGAATAACGCTCGCTTCAACCATTGTTGTTGTTTGGCATAGGTACACAATGATCTAACAAACAAATGCTTGATGTATTTTAACGTTTAACTACATAAATATTTAAGCGGAACATTGTAAAAGTGTTCATTTGAATAATTAAAATTTCACACGAGCTGAATCACGGGCTGTGGCGAACGGTTAATTTTTTAATGAAAAAAGCTTGTAAAAAGTCATTTTTCAGTCTGGGTATGTTCTGTGGAAATATTTTTCAAGCACACACACACGGTTTTGCAGAGAACCTGCCTTTATTTCCTGCTGCTCACGTATGGTGTAGTAAAAAATAAAAGTAAAAAGATTGGTTAAGAAGCCTTTAAGATTCTTTCCACAAGCTCAAACACTTGCATTCATGTAGTTACAAGATGGTTACAAAAAAACCGTAGATACCTAGTACGTACCCAACGGAATACAAAAAAAAATAGCGAAAGCAAGAATATTAAGTATGATACTTACTTTATATTTAAGTACTTCAAGGCTTCGATCAAATCATCTGAAAAAAAAGTATCATAAAATCTACTTATCCAGGCAGTTCTATAAAAAAGGGTTTATAATAATTCACTCTCAATCATCTTCATCAGCCGAGCCGAATGAGTTATGCTCATCGTTAAAATTTACCATATTCCGAAAGTAATATTTTCTCGAAAGCGATTAGAACCGGGCACAAAGGGGTCTCGCTGGCCAGAGCACACAATTTACAAAGATTACCATAAATTAATATTATCTATCCCATTACTAGGTCAGCTTCGGTTATTGGCAAATATGTTGCTTCCTAAAGTATACATATTTTGTCAAGTTTAATTAGTGTCGATGTCGAATCTGTGGAACCTTGGCATAGCCAATGCTAACGGCTACGAAATATTAACTTAAATAGATAGACTGAATTTCGTTATAGTATATAAGTAAGTACATAAGTATCTGCATTATCAGCCTATACGGTTCCCACTGCTGGGACACAGGTGTCCTCTTTTGTGAGAGGGAGTAGACCGTAATTCACCACGTGAGCCCAGTGTAGGTTTGGTAGATGTCACATGTCTTTGAATTTTTGATTCTAAAACATGCTGGTTTCCTCACGATGTTTTCCTTCACCGTTTTGAGAACAGTGTTGGTGAAATAATTTACACAAAGAGAAGCACCTGTCGGGGTTCGAACCTACGACCTACAACTTGTATGTCGTAGGTTCGAACAACAACGAAGTTACTAAGATAAATATCTACCTACTTAGTAACAAATAAAAATACCTAAATTAAATGCCCATTGTAAGATCATCGAATTACATTTTAAATAAAAAAAAAAAACAGGTACAAAAGCCGAACACTTTGCGGTACCGATACCCGAAAAAAAGTATCAGAAAAACGATCTCTCATTTAGAAATACACAGTGGATTAAAATTTTCCGCCTCTAGTAGCGACATGTCCTAAATTTCCCCGATTCAAATTAAAAAGCTTTCAAGATGTTATCCCGTTCTCTGAGACTCTGATACGGCACGTCGCCCCTGAATTATCGAATACCTTTCTCTCTTTTAAGAGCCACTTCGGTTCCCTTCGTCCTCGCCTGATCTGAAGCCCCTAGTTTACCTTTATCGTCCTCCTTACAGTTTACAAACAAAATATTCACAATGTACTCTCCGTGAGTCGTCTATTTTCATTGCTTTTCGTTTTTCTCATACCTATCAGTTTAAATTTATTTCAGGCGT
The DNA here is from genome assembly GCA_911387795.2 of Apamea monoglypha. Taxonomy (NCBI): domain Eukaryota; kingdom Metazoa; phylum Arthropoda; class Insecta; order Lepidoptera; family Noctuidae; genus Apamea; species Apamea monoglypha. The sequence continues at coordinate 18,894,246 of OU426914.1, read as the reverse complement.
GGCATTTTCAGCTTTGAGGTTACACGCAAAATGTATCGAATAATTAATAACATCGAAATTGTTTGCATTGAAATCTTGCTCTCAATTATAATTTATTTTTCGTAATTGATTTCCTGTGGCTTTACTGCGATTTTAAATAAACGTTACAAAAGCTAACGTTTGAACGTTATGATCAATTAATATCAATATTATTTAGCATTATTCGCAGCGTTTCACAAAAATGGCCATTTTAATTGAAACCTGTACTATAGGCATCACTAAATTGCTATTTTCAATTAACATGCTCTTTGTACATCAAAATTTAATATCAAAGTTCATTTTGTAAACGTACCATTTACTTGTTTACAATGTCCAAACATGATATGAGTTGTCTAAAACAAACACACGAATGAAAAGCAGTCACAATTAACATTTGCAGGTCGTTCAAAGGTTCCCTTCAGGCATCTAACAAACAGTTTCGAAGCTTTTCATTGTACAAGTAAATATTACAGGGCTTAACTTACTATTTGCTACGAAAACAATTAATTTTACCTAACATACTTACCCAAATAAATGTTGAAATATTCGCATCGTCTATGCTACAATTTGAAGTGTTTAAAATGTCTTCTACTTCTTAATGACATTAACTAAATCGAATTTCTTAGACAGAATAATTAATTGTAACTGCTTACAATCGTAAATTGTATTTCGCCTTAATTATACAATCTTCAGAAAATGTTCATTTCAATTAATCTAAGTGTTAATGAAAAAAGCGTGCCCTAGTTTAATTATACTTACGAACGATTACATCGTTGTAGGGTCTACTGGGATGTTAATGGACCAGATATTGCTGTTCTTCGTGTTCAATAATTATGAACATAGATTTTCTGAGTTAAAAATATCTCCTTCAGTATTACGCTTAAATTAAAATAGCCTTTACAATTAGGGGTTGGTCCTAGCTTACTAGGCTTTTTTGTCACGATCTGAATTATTTTTCTCATACAGCTCTTGGAGGAAAAAACTACATCATCCTACCTACCCCTTCCCCACGGCGATTAGTTTCCTATTGTATAGGCTCGTTCTAATTAAAAAGTGATCGTGTGCGTTGATCGGTAACTGAAACTATCTCCAGACTTCCTTTTGTAGTGCTTTTCCAATAGTCTGTATCCATATGTTAGAGACACCATTAATGTCAGGAAATGTACCGTTCAAACATAGTCCTTCTGAACAAAAAAGGCGACATAAGCAATATCGGCAATTACTGCCCAATAAGTCTGACATCTTATATTTGTAAGACTTTATTAAACTAATACACAATCTTACAGACGGAAAACTGGATAAGCATCACCCACCAGAACAAGCCGGATTTTGCCCAAGTTTTTCAACAAACTATCACCTTCAAACAGTATGTGTTTGAAGGTGATAGTTTGTTGAAAAACTAGACCCCCCGAATAATACACAGAATTCAATAAACCATTATATCTGGCCTCCGTAGATTATACGAAGGCCTTTGATAAACATTCAGATATTATATTCACATCTCTAGAATACTAAGAATTTGTTAAACAATACATTGACCTCTTCAAACCATTTACAACAATAGCTCCGCAAACATAAAACTAAATAGGTACCGCCAAATTCAAAAAGACGTTAATCAAGGTGACCCGCTCTCTCCCAAATTGTTTGCAAGCACACTCGAGGAGATATTTAAGTCACTAGCAGCCTCATGAAAGACTAAGGGCATTGCCATCGGCAGAAAAGGCTGACAAACCTCCGATTTAATGACGATATCGTCCGTTTTGCTCTAGAACTCCCGAAAATGCTTCAAGAGCTGAGCACGGCTAGCTTCAGGGTGGGACTTGTGATGAATCGGTCTAAAACCCAACTAATGACCAACAGCACTAAGCGTTGGGTCGAGGTAGATGGGCAGGAAATAATTTATGTCGATGAGTATATCTACCTTGGCCAGTTAGTTTCTTTCGAAAACTGGCAGGAAAAGGAAATCGATCGCCGAATTGAAAACGCTTGGAAAAGCTACTGGTCCATGAAGATGCTATTGAAGGGTGATCTGCCGATCACCCTGAAGCGCAAAGTCATCCACTTGTATATCCTGCCCGTCCGAACCTACGGTGATCAGACCCTGGTCGCTAAACGAGTCGCAAAAGGTCCGCCTTGGAGTTTGCCAAAGAGCGATGAAACGCAGCATTCTGGGTGTAAAAAGTCAGGACAGAATTCGGAACACCGCGCTGCGTTCCAAAATGAACTTACTGAATGTAGGAAAGAAGGCTGCCAGGCTCAAATGGGATTGGTGCATCGCATGCACTACGGAAAAGTCTGCACAAAATGGGTGCCTGGAGATGGACGGCGCCGCTGAGGCCGGCCCAGAATAGGATGGCGAGATGACCTAGACGCGTAGCGCGAGGGCTCGTTCGAGAGGGCGCGGGAAAAAAGTTCCTGGAAGGATTTGGAGAAGACCTTTTCCCAGCAGTAGGACAGTTAGACTAACAACAAAAAAAAGAAGTTGTTAGGCAACTGCATCAACAAGAGAAGACACACACTGAGCTCAAATAGATCAGAAGTTTGGAGTAAGATAAAAGATCATTTATTGCTCGTTGAAGAGTGCTCACATTTTCCTATGAAAACCATACGAATTAGTGATCGAGTTAGATCGAGCAGTGGTGGACGAGTGGTAACGGGCCCGACTTACGAATTGTAGGTCGTGGGTTCGAACCCAGGCAGGCACTTTACTTTGTGTAAAATAATCTCATCACCACTGCTCTCAAAACGGTGAAGGAAAACATCGTGAGGAAACCGGCATGTCCTAGAACTAAAAATTGGAAGACATGTGACATCCACCAACCCGCACTGGGCCCGCGTGGTAGATTACAGCCCACTCCCTGTCGAAGAAAAGAGGCCTGTGTCCCAATAGTGGGAATATTATAGGCTGATTATGTAGTGATCAAAACCAAATGATTGGTTGATGACACTAACCACATCTCGGTTCATTATAATAAACTGAACATTAACCAAGAACACGATGGTAACAATCTAGTCGAACACTCCTCATCAGCTATTCTAGGTACAGCGAGCCGAAGACGTTGGATCACGCAATAATTATGCAAACGTACAGAGAATCGCTAGGTCTAGGACGAATCGCTTGTACTTGACCAGCTCTGCTCGTGGCTCCGCTCCTTGATTTTAGATGATTTACATTTCGATCTTGATTGAGACCTTTTATTAATTTGCAAATATGCGTCTCGAACTGAATGTCTGATCACACCCATAAAATTAGCAATTTAAAAATTTATTTTTAACATTAATACGAATGTGTCGTATAACAGAAGCTTTTTTGGGTTCGTCGATGTCCCAAAATGTAGGTAGATACCTAAAACTAAACTATCTTCATAATAAATTTTGAAACTATGTGATAAAACCATTTTAATTAAAAAAATACCTAATTAGTTTGTGACGGTCAGATGGCAGTCGCTTCGCATAAAATATCGCCACATAATACCTAATTAGCCTGGAAACCTTCTCCAACTTAGTAAGGAAAAGGGTAATAATGGTGTAGCCATTTATAATCAAAAATAAATGGATTTACTTAAACATTAATAGTATCTTCCTCTATTTTTAGATTAGTTTTAAACTTACAAAGGTTTAATGCCTACTTGGTAGCGTAATATTTTCTCTAGCCTTATGAATAAACAGCCTTCAGCATTATTTGCTCCTCGTGTATAACTTTTGGCCTAACTTTTTAGAAATGAGAAACACAAACTGTATAATATTTCGCAGATCATTTAACTTAGTTGTCAATTGTTTTTTATAAGCAAACAATTTATAACAATCTTCATGATTACATAATGCCGGGTACGGAATAAACGTATATGAAATGTAACTCAAATGAGCCGTGCAAATTAATGCTATGCAAAGAACTTTGCCTGGTATAATAACTATATTGAATTAAGAATTTGAGATAATTTTCATCTTATGGAACAACAAACTTAATGTCATAGTTGACAAAGTTCAAATTCCATTGCAACCAAAAACTTATTAGGACCTTTTTGTTACAAATGGTCACTCAAAAATCAACTTAGAATACATTTTACTAAAGTAGATAACTGATTAAGTGGCGATGGAATGTAAATTATCAGAGATTATGAACACTGGTATCGGCGAATGTATGTATTTTCACGTATGTTACATTTCATGTCACGTTCACAAATCTGTACCCAGCATAACATCTACATATTGTGAGTACAAACATCTTTGGAAAAAGTTTTGTCTTCGCGCTATTGTTAGTAACACTCAGAATAATATGACGCACCCTTACAATTCTTAATAACGCCATAGCAATAATATTTGGCCGTTTACCCGAATTCGTATTCCCTTCAGGCTAACAACTCCATAAGAACGACCTATTGGAAACGTGCACCTAGTTTCTGACGTTTCATAAATGCCATGTAGGTTTAGGTAAAATAAAATATGTTGATTTTGAACTTCGTCTAGCTTCGTAGTTCGCCATTGTGCTGCGGTGTCCGAAATCGGGTAAACGCATTTGGATACCCGAATGCGGGCTAGCTACTAAGATTAATTGTTTTTTTTTGCAGTCATCATTAACTTGAAGGTGGTAAAGGTACAATAAATAAATAAATAAAATCTATCTAAGGGCTGATTTTTCAATTGACCGATAATTTTTATTCGTGGAATAAAATTGACGTGTGACATTTTTTGTATGGAAGAACTGTCAAAAATTCAAAATATTTCTCCTCAATCTCTGAAATCTGGCGTTGGAAAAATCAGACCTAAGAATTTAAAATCTTCGCTGCGTATTTTAGGAGGAAACAAAAATTCCTCAACTCAAGCTAAAATAGCTTATCAAAGAAGTGAAACAGTACAAAGTAAGGCTGTATAATAAGCGAAATAAACACATTAGGAATTATACCGAAAAAAAGTGGCTCCCCTGCTGAAAGTAAGTGTTTTGGGCCATACCTACTTATTATCATTTTAGCGGGAGAGTTCAACAGATGCCAACAATAAGCAAAGTAATATTAATTTTATAAGTTAAGACGTAACCGAGCCTTGATGGGGCAAATATTTAAATAACATCGAAAAGGACTCTATACTTTCAAAGAGTTCAAAATGTTTCTAAGATATTCGACCTTTAGTATTTTCTCCTTAGTTAAGACCTTACTTAATTATAAAGATTTCCATTTTGATAAGAGAACAAAATGATGAACAAAATTAACATGAGCAGTTTTCAAGATTTTGGTTCTACACTAGCTTTTACGCACGACTTCATCTGCGTGTAATTTCATTTTTGTTTTATGCCTATTTATAAACTTTATGCAAGTGCCAGCAATAAGTTAAAATGTTTTATCGTAATCGGATTAACGTGTCATATCCTTAATCCGATTGCGATAAACCTTTTTCTAAGCTCATAAAATATAAACAGACATTGATTTTTATATTATTAGAAGAAGATGGAATGATTTTATTTTACTCGTTCATCATAATTAAGCTTAGACCTCACTTAGAATGACTTATTAGGTATGTAGATGAATTTGAGTCCATCTTACATGCCCTCCTAGCCCACCCACACACACTTGGTACATAATAAGAAAAATTTCAAAAATAAAAAATACAAAAGTTACTAAAAATATTTAAATTGAATTCTTCAGTGGCTTTGTTTCGCAGTAGCCGAAATCAATGTCAAATATTCTACTACATAAATAAGCAGCCAAATTATGCCATAAAGAAAAAAACTTTATCACTAAGCGATTATATTACGAAAGTCTTAAAGAACAATATTTTTAAACAGATTATACTAAGTCTGTCCTGAGTATTAATAACTTTGAACGAAATTGAAAAGTTTTGAACTGAGAACTTAGGGGTTTTGTTTACTTTTTAAATAGGCGAACTGATGTAAGTATTAGGCACCTAGATATTTTTATAGTTCTAGTAAGAATATCTAGCTTTTATCATGATGTAGGTACACTCCTGGGAACTTATGCATCCTATAATGTCCCACTGCTGGGACCCAGGCCTCTCCGTGAGAGGGAGTGGGCCGTAATCCACCACGCGGGCCCAGTGCGGGTTAGTAGATATCACATACCTTCTGATGTTTTTTTTTTCTAGGACTTGCCGTTTTCCTCACGATGTTTTCCTTCATAGTTTTGAGAGCAGTAGCGATGAAAATTAAATATAGTAAAGTGCCAGTCTGGGTTCAAAATTATACCAAAATCAAAACAAAGATAGTGAATGTTTAGATTCAAATGAATATGTCAGTTTGCACATTCGTATTTTTCCAGCCCTACCATGCTCTAACTATTTTATATTTAGCGCAGTTTTTTACCGCAGAAAGTTTGAACTGCCGTTTGAAAAATAACCCTCCATGTGCCAGGAAACTTTGTCATAGAGATCATAAAAATATATTTTATATCGGTTTTCATATTTACGGTTTAGTGCTATCTTAGAAATTCGATAGTACCTATAAAGCGGTCGTAATGGTCCGCCGCGGTTTCACGCCGCCGTAACTAAGCTGGACCCTTCCTTCATCATACTGTCACTCCAATTCAAAATCCAATACGCTGGCGGACTATCTGATGCCAACCTTCATTTATTACTTTCATATAAGCCGAAGACTCCGAAGTGGTCGGCTTTAGCTGTGACGTCAATCTCGCATATATTTAGCTACTGCAGGTTTCAAATGAAAATATTTTTCAAGTTTTCTTCTATCATTTAAGTGTAGGTGAAGAGCTCGTAACCTCTTTAGATTCGCGATAACGAGCAGTTTCAGACCACTAACACTTTTGGGATTGAAGGCCTAATAGAGGTGGCATATAATCTAGGGCAAACTTTCAAAATCCCAGTTGAAATGGCTAGCCCATTTGAATTGGAATTTAGAAAGAGTTTGGAAGTTGAGTGAAAAAAAATGGTTAAGTTCTGTGTTATGATTTTCCGATTAGTACCCCGAGAAGTCATTTAGGGCTGATTTTTCAATCGACAATAGGGTTGGAAAAATCAGCCCTTAGTCAAAGATGAAGTGTAGACAGCACTGTCGGGCTGTGTTGTCGCCAATCCTATTAATATTATAAACGTGAAAGTTTGTATGATGATGGATGGATGGATGTTTGTTACCCTTTCACGCAAAAACTACTGAACGGATTTGGATGAAATTTGGCACACATATGGTTTATAAACAGGATTAACAACACTTTTTATCCCGATGTTCCCACAGGATCGAAACTTATGCGGGTGAGACCGCGGGGCGCAGCTAGTAATATTATAAGTAAAAAGAGGTAGATAGGTTACCTACCCAACATTCGATCTTCAAAAACGGCACAATGTCATACTATTAGATGACTGACACGTGGAAGTTAGACGACGTGTTTTAATTATCGAGAGCGAAAAGAGACAAAACGATATTTGTAACTACGTTAATTAGCTAAGTTTTGACTTGCCTTTTGTGGAGCGTGTATAAACTATCTTTTTTTTTTTAACTTGTCAACACAACAATTCTAGACTCATTTATGTAACAAATAAGTAAAGTTCACATTCTCAAAATAATACCACACACAATTAAGAAAGCAATTAATAAAGTGAAAGGATCCAGAAGACAAGATGAAGAGTAAGACGAAGTGTTAAATGAAGTACTTATTAGTCTACATTTAACAAATTAAGTCGAGTCAGTTGTTTCCAACACTGAAACAATCCGGGGCTCCACGATCTGGTGACAATTACATTACACCTAACTGAAAAGAAAGGTGCTTCTGATAAAATGAAAATTACCACAGCGAGCTCAGCTTGCAATCGGCGAAAAGTATGAATTTCTTAGCAAAACGTTTTCAAGAACTTAATAAGACTAGGATGAAGAAATTCATTTTGAACTTTCCCGAGGCTTCATTTGAACATCTACCTACACCGCAATAAAGAGCCAGACGCCAGAATCTACATTCCCTCCTAATGCAAGTTACTTTAAGAGCTCTTATCTAGTGCAGCTTAAATTTAGAATTAGGACCAGTACGCTGGCAGACTTTAGGTTTAAGCTCATTCATTAAAAACTATTCAACGGAGACATTGGATTGAAGTAATCGCAGTTGGCGCTAACTTTGAAATAGACTTCGAAAGGAAAATAAAGTAAATCGCTCTGAGTGAAAAACTGTGAAGTTCTTTGGGAAATATCTATCTGCCTAGCTGGCTAGCTATTTAACTGGCTACAATCTACATAATTTAAAAAGCTAACAGTACAATTATATAAAAAGGAGGGGAAATAATCAAAGGGCATTAAAATTTTGTTCGCATCGCTGTCAATAGGAAAAATGCCCAAAAGGCTGGCAGCATTGCCACGTTGCATAGCAATGCTGATTCTTGGCCAAAAAATAGACCAGCCCTGTGCCTACATAGGCAAAATCACTTAGTTTCAAAAACCATTATAATAATTGAGTAGAAAATTGATCTCAGAATTGTCGTAGAAGGTAATAACGGTATTTTGTATCTTTATCTGTATTTAGAGCCGACAAATAAATATACGTTATTAGTAATTCCTTTCCTTGTTGCTGTGGTCCAATAAAATTGGAATACCTTTATACATAGTTGCAATGAGACAGCGAGCGTTAGGTTTACGTAATGAAAACTTTGCAGGCTGAGTTTAACTTGAGGCTTGGAGCAATTCGTTGTCGGATCTGCTCATACATCGGCTGTTATAGTGGTGTAGTGTGTGTGTTAGTTCTGCAAGATCATGGAAGTTTTTAATGACGTCAGCAAGCACCATACGACCACGTGTCAGATCCGGGCGTCGTCGCCAGCGTCGCACAGTTCTGACACCCATTAGCCTCGCAGTCAACACTTTGATTTTAACAAGGGGTCCGCGGACCCTTGTAATCCGTTTACGCGTCGCAAGTGCTCCCGGCCCAAGTGGCGATGTTTTGTCAAACGTCTTACCTACTTAGCTTTCTACTTGCTTAAATATTTGTGTTCTAAACATTAATGAGATTCGCTCGATCGAAACCGCAAACTCATTAAGAAGTCTTAATTGAAATTAGAACGGCAACCGATCATTGTGTAAGTACAGATGCTTGTAAAGTATTTTTTCTTTGTATCCGGAAACTTCACTAGGTTTATTGCAAACACGTTCAAAAAGAGCCGCTCAGGCACGAATAAATTCCAGGCTGTTGAGTCAGAGAGCGCTTTGTGTGAGCCCGCGGGCAAATGAGGCTGCGTTGTGGAAGCTCCCTCGCTCAGCAGCGCCATTACCGCTCGCCCGTTTCACTTACACCACGTCTCTGACAAATAATTACACTCAGGTTTTATCGCCTGTAAAAATCCTAACTGTAAAGCAAATATCTCATCGATTAACTTATTTTTTTCCTTTTCTCAGGTAATACGAGTTTTGATTTAAGCGCTGCAGCCGTCGTGAGGTAATGTAGCATATTATAAGCTCTGCCAAGCGAATGCTGCTTTTATTTATTTTGCTCTGGGAATGCATTTTTTCCAATACAATGAATATCGTAGGTATTATTCATTATGCTGCGTACATAAATTCACGTCCATGATCCATTCAAGTATTTTCCGTTTAATAAAGCCATGCTGTAGGTACTTTTGAATAATTAATGTTAAAACGTCGTAATATAAAAGTTACTTTTTTGTCTATAAGGTCTATTATTTCGGAAGCGCTCAAAAGTTGGCAATTTTTACAATAAAAGAATTCTTGAGAGGTCACTCTTATTGAATTTTCCGCGAAGTCGCTGACAGTATAGTGAAGGGGAGATTTGACAAAATGGCGGCGATTTGTTAGTTGTGGAAGTCCCGAGGGAGATTTAAACCGGGTATAGTCAAAGTTGTAACCAGTATTTATCTAAGTGAGTTATTTGTATAGGCGTACGACGCGTGGGCTCCCCAAGGGTGTTGTTTCAAACAAGGGTTAGCACAAAACTTGTATGTTCGGAAAGATGTTAACTAATGTGTTCGGGAGGGAAGCCCTCCTCTGATTATAAATTATTTCCCCGCTGATTAAACTATGTCTTCCATGCGCGTTGCGATTTCTTTATTTTTTGTTTACTTTCAAGTTGCTAGCGCATCTGTATAGGAAGAGTTTTGTTTCTGTTTATTTAGGTACAAGAAAGATTTCCCTTTGAGGCCATTTCACCATTTCAAGTTCTAAGCAAAAGTAACTTAAAAATTTACTGAACTAAAACATAAATTATTTTCTTACTACCTACTTATTCTAGATTGAATTTCCTAAACAGATAATTCTCCATACCTAGAGGAAAGTAAGTGTTTCCTAAAATAAATAACGCTAACTGTAAAAGAAAGATAGAAATAAAGAAAGAAAAATATTTTATTTGGGACACGCACAGGAAATACAAACAATAAAAAAGGGAGGATTTAAAAGTAACAAAAGCACTCCACTACTGCACAACTAGCATAATAAATGTAATTTCCGGGTATGCCAGCTTAGCCAGTTAACTTCATGAAAATCCCTCTCACGCTCAAAGCTTATTGGATGATTTTATTCATGCTTATCATGTTCTAGTAGTGCAAGTTTTGATGAAAATGTGTTTGCGCTCTAACAGTTTGGGTCTAGCTATTTCTGTAACGAGCAATGGTGGCCCACTCGTAATGGACCCGACTTACGAGTTGTAGGTCATGAGTTCGAACCCAGGCAGTCACTTTACTTTGTGTAAATTATTTCATCACCACTGCTCTCAAAACGCTGAAGGCAAACTTTGTGAGGAAACCAGCATGTCCTGGAACCACAAATTCGAAGACATGTGACATCCACCAACCCGCACTGGGCCCGCGTGGTGGATTATGGTCCACTCCCTCTCACAGAGAGGAGGCCTGTGTCCCAGCAGTGGGAACATTATAGGCTGATTATGTTATGTTATTTCTGTAACTATTAAACTGATCTGAATACACGTATGTTAGCAGCGGTTTCACCACGGTAATATTAGGATGAATGGACGGACAAAGTTTGGACCGCGAGTTGATTGAATGCATTGTGTAATTCGGTCAGAATCCTAGACCTACGACATTTACTAATGTTCAGGTTAATGCTTGCTAGCTTGGCTATGGTTACAGCCAAGCTGTGAGATAGATACGTTATAAAACATGCTGCTATATGATAGATATACTCGTATTATTATAATACTTTATGAGCAACAAATACGTTGTTGCTGTGCACGGTTGCAAAGTTACGTCAAGGTTTGGCATTCAAGAGCGAAAAATTAGGTGAAAACCAACAACGAATTTCTCTTTTTGTTTTAACTTAAAAGTTTTGACTTTAATTATGATTTGTTGTGCACGATGGTAGCAAAGTTTAGTATTAGAGTACGAGAGAGTACGAGATAAATTCGAAATAGTTAGGTATTTTCGTCACTGGAAGACAATGCTTAATGCTTTATGGTACCACCTACAGAATAAGAGCAACAAGCAAATATGTTGTTGCTATGCACAGGTGCCTTATTACGTCCAGCTATGGCAGACATTTTCACATTAACGTGCAAAAATTTGACAAAAATCAACAACGAATTTCTTTTAAAGTTTTGACTTAAATTATGATATACTGTGCACGTGTTACAGGAAGAACACTATGACAAGACTAGCAAAGTATGATTACTATTAGAGGACGATTTTAAGTTATTCTAAGACAATGCTTTATGGTACTGCATAAGAGCAACAAGTAAATGCCTATGTTATGGCTTTGTACGGGTGCCTTATTACGTTCAACTATGGCATATATTTCTACAATCAAATGCAAAAATAAATTCAACAAGAAATTTGCCTCTAGCGCGTACAAATGTGCTAAACGCAGACAACTCTATGACAACCTATCAAAGTTTAATATTATTTCGACGAACTTGACTTTGAATTCGAACTAAGTACGTCACAATGCCAAAAACTAGCCCGACACATCGGCACGAATCCCAAATGTTAACCGACACTTTCTGTGTCGTATATGGTCGTCGTAGTGTGACCCTTAATCGTGCAGTCGACTGCAGTAGCGCATTTTTACCGCAACTTGCTGTCAGAGAACATTTGGTAAAATTACTGTAAAAACTGCAGACTGCCTGGCTGGCTGCGACAGTTCTAGGTTCAATAGCAAAAACTGCTTGAATAAACTGTTCACATACGTTCAGTCTTACCTACTGTCGTATGTTATACTATCTGGTGCCTGCGGCTGCACCCGCGTGGATGTCGGAGGTTATCGATCGTACTACAAGGACGAAAATAGTCTGTATGCTTTCCCGGGATGCCATCTATCTCCTTCGAAATTTTATCGATATTTGTTCAATGGTTTAGGCGTGAAAAAGTATATAGGTATAGATAATATATAATACAGGATTTCCTGAGTTTTTTTTTTTTCGTAGAACCCTAATTATTTTTCTAAAATAAAAGTATCCTAAGTTACTGTCATATCATCAGCTATCTGCCAGTGTGTCCAGCCGTTTCGGAGATTAGCCGGAACAAACAGACAGCCAAAAGTTTAAAAAAGTTTTTTTTTTTGTTATAAATAGGTACCGTATATATTTTCATATATCGACGCCCCCCAGCAGCAAGTCGGTAATCGTAAAACTCGAATTTTACAGAAGCAATGTTTTCTGTATTTGATGAATATATTTTCAACGAGTCGGAGTATTGATGCCATTGATACATCAAACGTAAGCTATTTTGTGTGTAATTCCATTACGATGTCAACATTAAATTATCTGTGTGTAAAACAATTTAAAGGAATAAATATCACAAACATATTATGGGTAAATGGTTTCATTAATACACTTACGCCATTATTGCAGTAAAGGGTTTAGCCGGATAAATATGACGAGTCGGCCCCCAAATGGAAACCTGTATCAAAACTTATGTTTTAATATCGACTTGATGAGTAAACACAATTTATGTAAGTTTTACGATCAGCTTTTGCTTTGACCTTGGGATATGGGAAAAAATAACTGTATGCTTTAAAGTAATATATCTTAAAAACTAATTAAGCTAGAGGAATGAAACCAATGCGAGGCTTTAGGTTACATTACAGAGTATATCATATTTTTTTTTTTAATTTTTAGAATATTTTTTTATATAAAAAAATAAAATAAATACGTAAGTCATAATTTTTTTTTTGTGTTCTCTGAAACTTACAATCACGAAAATAATATATGTTATGCTCCTTTATATGCACTATTACTCATAAAAATTGCGTAAGAAAAAAATTGGTGCAACACTTCGAAAATAAATAAAATGTAATTCGTGCCTTATAGTACCCTTGTACTATAACTCGGTGAATTCTGTTTTTTCTATTGTACTGGTATTAGATACTATGCGTAGATGCGATAAATCATCTTCATAAAAATATTTGCCAATTAAGTGCGTCAAACAACAACGATCACCTTTTGGTATGAATATTTGTTTTTTAATAAATATTTGTATTCGTGTTTCTAAACATATTGTCTTGAGGTCAGTTGTTTTTGGCATACAATACAATACTTGTGCGTAGATGCAACACGTTGGAATGGAATTACAATAGAATCATCGCTTGAATTGTACTTATATGTAACATCACTGTCACTACTGGTATCACAATCTTCAGAGTTGACGTAAGTTTCTTTCTGCACTCTTGTAGTTGCTGATGCTTCATCGCATACTTCCATGGTTAAAGGTACCTCATCAGACATTTAGAACTCGAAGCTTCTTTGTTAGTATATGGGATAAGTCGACACTTGTTACAAAATATATCATTAACTGTTACTGTTTTATTCAAACAATCACTAAACACCTTAGCTTCTTCTTCAGTTTTAATAACTTTTTTGTAACCAATAATCTTACGAAGATATTTGTTACAGTATTTACACTTGTCAGACATTATTACCAAATAATTATAATAATAATAATAGCAAAGGCAGTATTCCTCGATACGGCTCGCATTGTGAGGAGGTTCCTGTCTCTGGAGCCCTAACCACCGGTAGCTTGGACCCTGCTCCCGACATCGGTGGATCACTATTTTTTTATATTTTTAAATGTTTTTTTTTTTTTATACTAATATTTAAAAATGTATTAAAATAAGATATCTAAATAAATAAACGACATAATAATAATTCAGTTTAACTGTCACTAATTTCCAAATCTTGAAATAAAAACCCGTAAAACCAAATCATAAGCTACCTTCTACAGCAATAACAATGACTATGCGACGTTAGTAAGCTATAAAATATAATTTCCGACTTGTTTACAATTTTGCGCGTATAGGTAGTCGTGTTTATACCCATACATCACAAGGCGCGAATTATATTTTATTTATTTTCGAAGTGTTGCACCAATTTTTTTCTTATGCAATTTTTATGAGTAATAGTGCATATAAAGGAGCATAACATATATTATTTTCGTGATTGTAAGTTTCAGAGAACACAAAAAAAAAATTATGACTTACGTATTTATTTTATTTTTTTATATAAAAAAATATTCTAAAAATTTAAAAAAAATATATGATATACTCTGTAATGTAACCTAAAGCCTCGCATTGGTTTCATTCCTCTAGCTTATTTAGTTTTTAAGATATATTAGTTTAAATAATAGTCATGCATACAGTTATTTTTTCCCATATCCCAAGGTCAAAGCAAAAGCTGATCGTAAAACTTACATAAATTGTGTTTACTCATCAAGTCGATATTAAAACATAAGTTTTGATACAGGTTTCCATTTGGGGGCCGACTCGTCATATTTATCCGGCTAAACCCTTTGTCATTGGTGCCAAATTTGACTTAGCAATAAAAAGTCCACAGTAGCACATTACCGACTTATTGCTTGGGGGCATCGATATACATTTAGTAAACATCTGTTATTTTGACATCACAAACAGACACTTCAATTTTATTTATTTGTATTGTACCTATAGATGATAGAGGTTGAAAAGAAAAGAAAATCATATTTTTTTTTTATATTTTGTGTATTATGTGTGTGTGTGTGTATTATATTTTGTATATTGTGTATTATTAGTATATTCATTCACCAGAGCGTTTAAATGTTCCAGTATCAAAGATATTGTTTGCAATATTGAATAAGTATGCACATAATGTCAAAATTGAAACCTATGAAATAAGGCTGGTCGCCTTATTTCAAAATGAATACTCACTTTTAATATTTCAAATACGTTTGAAAATAATTTTCGTAATGATTGACATTTTTGTCACATGTTTCAAAGTTGTTTTGTGTATTTTTTTAACTTTCAGCTTAAGAATTCTCTTAGTGAGAGCTTTTAAAGATCAAGCTGCACGCAAATATAGTATGATGTACAAAAGCTCGGTGCTGTAGCTAGAGCATTTTAAAGCTCTTTCCTCCGAGTTCTTTGTGAATGTTGAACATGGTGGATAAAGTTCGCAACGTTTTCATGTTGATATCATTAACGCGTGATGGTTTACTTTTTTCCGACTAAAGTCGCAAATAAGGTACGAAAAAGATAATAATATGAGCTTTCAAATGAGAGCGAACCCATATTCTCATGTCATCAAAATAATTGTTTGAAAATATGTCACATAGGGGACTTTTTTCCAACAATTCCAACCCATCGTCCTAACTTTACGTGACTTTCGCAGGTAGAAAAAATAAAAGGCACAATCAAAATATTCACAACGTTTGAGAGTAAGGGCGCGTTCCCACTATGCCGTGGCGATTAATATTTTATCGTTGAACGACTGTCATATCTAGGTGTTCCCATTGGATCGTGACGACATTTTTACTGTTCACGGCATGACTGCCGTGAACAGTAAAAATGCGTTGCCGTTTGCACATCAGTCGCCTCTACGTTCTTTTGAAGATCAATAGTGTGTACAGATCCCGAGTACAATGGACGAATCGATAGATAGTCGCAACATGATTTGCCGTCACGATAAGTCGTGACGTTTTTTTATCGTTTTACGACTGTCGTGATATCCGTTCCCACTGACATGACAATCTGTCGTCACTGCAAAAGAAAGTCGTGGACGACAGTTAATCGTGTCGTCCTATATGTGAACACCTCTATTGAAATACACAAGCCACAACGCTTTAAACGACTCTATAATCTGTCGTCACGACATAATGGAAACGGGGCCTTACCTAATGGAAAACAAACGAAATATATAGCAAAATGTTACACTTTTTCGGCCTAGCTCTCATTCGACAAGTGTGCAGAGTATGACGTACGATAAGAAACTTCGTTTAAATATTGAAATAACTTTCCAAAGATAACTCAATTGTATTACATAAACACAAAAAAGATAAATCTCGGTAAACCGAATCTGTGCATTTTAACCGGATAGCGCACTACCCCTGTCCATATGCGGGGCTGTTAACGCCCACGTTTCAATTAAAAATGTAATAATCACACGGATTATGGGTGACATCATTTTAATAGGAAAAGTACAATTAATAATAATTAATAATTTGATGTTCTAATTTATTTGTTCATTTATACCGGTATTAATTTCCGGCAACTTTGCTGTGATTAATATTGGATTTTAATTTTCCAATTTGGTTTCCCAAATGCCAAACGCAGTTGGCTTTGTATTATAATTATCAATTATCACTTTTCCGATTACGATGGTGCCGAGTTCAGTTTAATTGTGTTTGCTCTTATGAAGTTTATAACCGACCTAAGCAAGAAAAAGTCAAATATAATAAAGAAAATGCAATGATCTAAATTAATATTACAAAAAGAAAAGATTTGTTTTTTTTTTGTGTATTTGTTTGTTACGCTTCCACGCTAAACAGCTCAACGGATTTGGATGGAATTTAGTACATTGGTACACCATGACCTGGATTAGGACATAGGATTTTTTTATCTTGATGTTCCCACAGGATTGAAACTTATCTTACCGCGGGGCGCTGCAATAAGGCTGTTATCCTAATATCATCAGTTTTTCAGCCAACATTTACATACAATTCACTTAAATTTTTTCCTTTGCAGATTTGTAAAACGCTCGGAATTTCACGTATTCCTACTTAAATTCAATATGCACGTGTCGTTCTGCTCTACTTCATTCACGTTCATACATGTGTACTGTAGTTCCGAACTTTTGATTACTTTATGGACCTATTGTAGCCGCATGGGCCCTATCTCACAATTGAACGAAAAGGAGGTTTTTGTCAAGCAACCTTTGATAAAAGACAGTTTCATTTTTGTTGGTACCTAACCATACCATCCATACTTCCATAACAATAATATAAATACGCGGTCGGTTTGTTACGTTTGAACGGCTAAGCCTCAAACCAATTTTTATGAATAAACAGGGTATGGAGATCGCTTGCTACTGCTATGAAGAAAAAAAAAACGCTTCTTTGGGGGTTGCTTTTGTTGTTTGTATGAAAATATGATTTAGTACCCATTGATAGCACATGAATAAAGGAATAAAATTAGTTGAGTGCTTATTGCTAAATTTGGTGCAATTAAAAATATTGATTAAATAACCGGCATAATAATAAAAGCACTAGCTTCTGCCCGCGACTCCGTCCACGTGAAATTTTTTGCTCCCCCGACCAACCACGTCGCATCACATAGCCTGCCCACGCTACTACTTCGTTTTCACTTAGCGTTCTTTCTGCCAGTATATTATTTTTACTCGGCTCCTTAGGCTATAGGTAGACTCCTTAGGCCATATAGGTATCGAGAACTGGGAAAAAAATATGATGTGCAAAAAAAATTTTTCAAATCCTACTGGTTGTTTCAGAGATTAGCGCTTTCAAAAAAACTCTTAAGCTTTATTATTAGCATAGAAGGTATATAAATAACTAAAAAGAAAATTACTCCAACATACCAAACAAAGATTCCGTCACGAGATATCCGGTCTTTCGATACCGAAAAGTGTCGGAAATCGATCAGCCTAATATCATTGAATAATTTAAAGATTTATTTAAGCAATGGGAACCTATCAACTCCAACGTTTGTTAAGTTGACGCGCTGAATGTAAATCGAGCAAGTACAATAAGGACCATGTTTTTGAAGGGGCAACGAAATATTCTGGTCCTGGCGTCCTGCATAACAAGAGGCTCGGATTTATTGTGTTACCGATAACATTGTGACTTTGAGTGAACATCAGTCGCATCAGACAGAAGGACTACAGTAAAAAAATATTCCATGCATGTCTAAAATTTGGTCTTCACGTTATTAAATGCGGATCTATAGATTACGATGTTGGTTCCATGGAGAAAATGGTTCAGTCTGACGGTCTGTACCACACCCTTAAAACTGATCTTTGAAAAGTAACCCTGTATAATTTCAAAATAGGGTGAATGTAACAACAGGTATATAACAATGAAGTTACATTTGATGGTACCTTTCTAGAGCACATTAAACTACTCAAATAGAAGCTGTTTTCTTTTAAAATGGTATTAAGAAACAAAAGGGGTATGTAAGGTTCGTAGCAGGTAGCGTTCTGAAGTTTCCGCCATGGAGGCAGGAGAAGAAGGCGTGAGATTATGCATGTATAACATAAGAAACATATAAAAGAAAACTATAGTGTCCAGCGCAGGCGTAGCGATATCGCCGCATCGTAGTCCCCTCGTAAACCCTATTTAGACCACTGATGTAGCGCGATGTGAGTTAATACAAATATGACCAAAGTCTGGTGACTAAATAATTTCATCAGAAACTAAGTCAAAAAGTCAAACATTTTATCAATAAAAAACTGTAAATTATTATGAAGTCCACCTCAAAAACAGGGATTTAAAGTTGCAGCATGAAAAGTTAAACTATTACAGTAGCAGAGCGAGGGAGGGATGAAGCCATAAAAGGTGGATAGCACAATCCCTCTCGGGGGACGGCGGCGGCGCAGCGATCCAACACTTCTCTGATTCCTTCAAAGAGGAACCATGAGTGGAAATGAATGCTATATAAAAGTTTTGCTTTGGATCACACAATTTTTATCTACGAACATAATTGTATATGTAATTTAAAAAGGATTTTTTATTAATTTTTAATTCAATTTCATTAGTACCTACTACTTAAGTACGTACTTCAAGTACCTACGAGTATATAGGCCAATTCCCGTAATGAAAAAAAAACGTTCTAAATCTAGTCGCAATGTCATCTCAGCGACAATCAATAATATCAAAAATGTAGGGAAAAAAGAGGAATTTTTGACAGATTGAAACTAAGATCAGACGTTCTATTCATATCGTGGACGTTCTTAAGAACGAACGAATTACGAGAATTGTCCCTAAGGGCATTTTTCTTTCTCTTAAAAGGAATCTAAATTGTGCTAGCCTAGAAATTAACTACGAGAACAGACTGCATTATCAGAAGCATTCCTCCAGCGTACAGCTCACAGGAATGTGTTTATTAAAACTCCTTTACTAAGGGCTGATTTTTCCAAGGACAGATAATATTATCAGACGAATAATTTTGAATTTTTGACAGTTCTTCTATACAAAAACTGTCAGACGTCAATTTTATTCCACGAATAAAAATTATCTGTCGATTGAAAAATCAGCCGTTAGTTCATAAAAACTGGGTATAGTTATTTGCTCAATAAAATATTCATAATGAAAAATGCACAGTTTAAAAAAGAGTGACCGGATATAAGTTCGGATGAATAATTAATGCAGTCTGAGCTGGACAAGCGCCGCGTATGAATTCACAATCCGCCGTCCGTCGGTCAAGGTGCCACTTTTCTCACCACTGCATCTGAAAATATGGAAAACATTAGCATTTTTTATTTAGTGGAACGTCACTTTGAATTAGGCGTCCTATTTTGCTCTACCTTGCGTTGTTATTTCTTTTACCTGCGGGGTAATTGCGTAATACACTTTGAGTAGCAATGGCTTTCATTTTGAAAGTTCATTAACATTAATTGCGTTATTTACGTTGTTGAGTAGATACATTTTTTGAACATATGAACATATCCATCAAAATGATTCAGATTGTGATTAATCGTATTTTACGCACTTAGGGTGCTGTGCTTAGTGCGATTTCAAATTATTATTTCCTAACTAAAACTGTACAAATTACCTATATGATGCTGCAGTTTTGACTAACCTTGTTTTTTAGGGGTCCGTACCTCAGAGGGAAAAACGGAACCCTTATAAGATCACTTCGTTGTCAGTCTGTCTGTCCGTCCGTCTGTATAGACCTTTTTTCTCAGGAACGTATGCAGTTATCAAGTTGAAATTCAGGGCTGCAATCCCTTGAAGTAGTGAAAAAATCAAAGTTCAAAGTAAACGCAATCAAAAGATACGGACGTTTATGTTCCGTTTAGGCCGAATATTTTGACACTCGCAAAGGAATCAAAACCTATAGGGTACTTTCCGGTGACCTAGAATCATGAAATTTGGCAAGCAGCAATGTAATGTAGCACAAGTAAAGGAAAAAAAATCAGAAAACCGTAAATTTGTAGTTACATACCTACAAATTTGTACGGGACCCTCGGCGCGCGAGTCCGACTCGCACTTGTCCGGTTCTTTTTTTGTTAGCCTATATCGTGTCCCACTGCTGGGCAAAGGCTTCCCCTTTTTCCTTCCAAACCTCCCTGTCTTGTGCGATCTCTGGCCATGTTGGCCCTGCAAACATTGTAAGACCGTCACACCACCTTCGGCGTGTTGTTTAGGGACAAAAATGTATTGTTAACTTTTCCTTGATGTTCAAGGAAAAGTTCACGTGTTTATAGAATCTAATCTTAGCTTACCTTTACATTGTATGACATTTTTATCTTATTACAATACTTGACATTTAAAAACGCTCTAGTTGTTTATTTTTTTTTATTAAATAAAGAAGACTATAATTATCACCACCATTTCTATGTATGACTTTCTATGAAATGTTCCTTTCATCTGTTAATTAAATGATATATAGATACCTAAATTTTCATAATCCTGCGGAAAATCCGTCGGAAACGAACTGCTAATCACTTAGACTATAGTACAAACAATACGGAATTCTCACTGCTCAGTTGTTTGATCTACAACTCCAATTTAATTGAGGAAGTGAACAGTTTTGTTGGAATTGTAAATTGTCTGTAACTTAGCTGCTAGTTTAGTCACAAATTCATACATGGTACTAACTATGTAGTTCACCAAGGCGCTGAATTCTGAGCATACGGGTGACAAGTGACAATCGACGCTAGTGATCTATGTGAAGCAAGTTTGTTCCATATCTTATCTTAACTCGGATAATTAATATGTGCCAACATAAAGTTCGTCGCAGTCGACCTACCTGTATGAAAATTTAGCGAAGTCAGCAGTGGAATCCTTCTAATTAACGAGGCAAAGAAAATTGCTGTGTGCTTTAGACATGTCTCAATAATTACTTATGTGTGATGTCGCTCTTACAAATTTGCCGAAGACATAAGACCGTAAAGACGCTTAATTACTGGCAGTTTTACACCTCAGCTACAACGATGAAACGTGTCTGTCACAATTAATTCTGTGAATTATACGAATATATATTTCGTTCCCAGTTGTTTTATGACATGTGTTTAATTGACTGTCATTAAACATTGTTGTGTGTAGAAACTCTAAAGTAACTGTCGTTGTTATTCAAGAGAGCGATGTTTGTTGAGCTTTTATGTATTGAGCTTGAGCTTGTTTGTGTAAATCAAAAATGTTTTCAAGACAAAAGCTCCCCGAAAATCGGGCCGAATGCCATTAAATATTAAAACGCCGATCTCTCGCTCAACATATTTCAATAATTTGCTCACGATTCATGCAAATTGTATGAATTCAGTTGCAACTGGTTGTTCTGTTTAAACTTGAAGACGCAACAAACTTTAATTCCCAATTTGGGGCAGCGTTGTTATTAAAATTAATCGTCTTATGTCGGAAAGCTTAGCTAACAGTGTTGTCTTGTGTACCCAGGCTTACAATATTTAGTAGTGACGGTCTGCTCTAATCCTCTTGAGAGAAAAGGATTTGTTCTGAGAAGGTCAATTGGCTAACGTAGTTTGTTAGTCGGTTATCTAAGCTACTATTGCTTTATTTAAGCTCTTCATGGATCCCTGCTTTGATCTTCAGCCGGTCTATCCCGTTAAAATCTTGAAGCGTACCAAATAGCACTACTCTACTCTACTGCTAGCTGTAAAATATCTCACCGTGAAAACTTAGTAAAAGTGAGGTTGAAGTGAGCTGCCAGTAGTGTCAATCTGTAGCATCGGATGGGATAACAATTCACTTCAACATCACTACACTTAAGATTTCAAGGTGAGATTTGTACAGAATAGATCGGCAGGTCATATTGATTATGAATTTCTTGAAGAAGAATGAATCTTAGACTGCGGTTTAGTACAACTCTAGAATACCTACGTCTGGCGCATCACGCCTCGCTGCCGCCTTGAGGACTGACCTTATTTTAACCATGACAATAGAAGCTTTCCTTATTACTTCGTGCTAATAAGAGACTACCTGGTTTTAATTAAGCATTTGCTTTCCTGGGTGAGAATCTGCATTACAGTTTTTATTCTGCAACAGAACAAGAACATACTAAGAGTAAAATGATTGAGAGCTAAATTAAATGAAATTAGTTATTATTTAAGTGTAAATAGGATATTGGTATCACTTTTACACGTCATCCATACTGATATTAAAAATTCGAAAGTAACTCTGTCTGTATGCTACCTCTTCACGCCTAAACCACTGAACGGATTTCGATAAAAATTGGCAAGGAGATAGATGGCATCCTGAGGAAGGACATAGGTTACTTTTGTCGCGGCAGCACGTTCCCGTGGAATACATTCACGCGCACGAAACCGCTGGCAGAAGCTAGTATAACTTAAAATAAAAATTAACAAGCTAGACGGAGTCGACCTATCTAACTACCCCTGAGAAGAAATGGCAGAGCAAACTAAGGGGTTCAAACGAATAACAGTGCTTTTAGGGTACATGATAATGTTTCTTTAACGTAGATTTCCATGGAGTGACATCTTATATTACACAAGAGGGTTCTCGCAAATAGCACAAGTGTTGGTGACACATTTCTTTACTTACACACATATACATATTGCACATTTTTCTTAACACTCGTAACAGCCGGCTGAGGCGAGGGAGTTCATAGAAAAAACGTGTGTTTTTCTTCACTTGTCTTATTTGGTACACAAAATATTATAACGTAGGATACGATTTTAAGAAAACGATTGTGTTTTTTTTTTAGTTTTTGAATGTATTAGTTAGCCTACTTAACAGTATGTTTCTAAAAAAAAATTACACCCGTAGTCTCCAGCTCTCGTCTCCGCTCAGAGCGGGAGAAGTTCTTTGATGATTTCCCAGCCAAAAACAAAAGAAGAAAATAAAGGGTGGCACGCGTAAACTGTAAACATGAAATTAAGCACAAGCGTAAAAGGTCAAATAATAAATGAACGGTTCCATACACTTTAACCGCGTGTATTGCAGTTTATTTAATAACTAAACTAAATAAATAAATTTAAGAAAATATATTCCTCACAATCCGTAAAACAATAGATACATAGGTATCTAATGTTTTTACTTTATTTACGGTACTGATGAAAGTACCTATTATAATGCTATCATTATAATACTTTTATAATGATAGCATTCGTTCGTATATAAAGTTAACTTACTACATAAATAAATAAATTATTATGTGAAAAAACTAAGTTTAGCTTTCTATAATTAATCCAAGAGTAAATCTTAGATTTCCAATAATATAAGTTTTCACTTGATGACTTGACTTATCTTTGGCGATAAATGATATGAATTAATTTATTTATATGATGACCAAGAGACAACTTCTCTTGGAAAAGCAAAAGATAACGTCTTGACGGACAATATAACAAAACACTAGTAGAGTTTCTTATTATATTTTCTCTGTGATACCTCATAAAGCTCTCACAGTTAACGGGCAATTCTCGTAATGTTAAGAACGTTCACAGTCTGAACGCCAATTCTCGTAATTTAAAACGTTCAAAATTTAGTCGCAGTCTCATCTCGGTGACAAACAAATGTCAAAAACTTGGCAAATGTAAGGAAATTAAAGGTATTTTTGACAGATTGAGACTGAGATCAGACTGTGAACGTTCTTAAAATTACGAGAATTGCCCCTCTGATCTCAGTCACAATCTGTCAAAAGTACCTCTGATTTCCCTACATTATTGACAAATTTTGACATTGATTGTCGCTGAGATGCAATTGCGACTAGATTTTGAACGTTTTTAATTGCGGGAATTGGCCTTCTGACGTTGGTTGACGCCGCGTCGACGCTGCGCCAGTATTGCGCTTACGCTGCGTGTTCATTTGACAAACGCCTACGCTAGACGCAAAGGGTACTTGAATACCTAAAATTTATAATTTCACAAAAGGTTATTTTCTGTACTTGCTCCCGTATATTGAACTCCTAATTTTGTGAGTTTTGTAAAATTTCGAGACTGCGGGGGTGTTAAATATTAAATTAAAACTTGATACTAAAATATTCGTCTGTTCATTATTAATTTAGATTATTATTCTATTGTTATTCCTTTAACTAGATTTAGGGCTGATTTTTCCATCGCCAGATAACTTTTATTCGAGGAATAAAATTGACGTTTGACAGTTTTTGTATGAAATAACTGTCAAAATTTCAAAATTATTCCTCGAATAAAGTTATCAGATGATTGAAAAATCAGGCCTTAGGTAACCTGAATCTAATTAAAGGAATAAGGTAAATAATCTAATTAATCAAAACCTTTGTATAAATCTTTCTTATACAGAAAAAATGGTCTCAGGAATAAGTTTTCACTCCATTTAGTATTTTCAGTCCATTGGTCATTCGAATGGCGGCATCGACTATTAGTTCAAAGTAGGTGCGTCATTTGCAGCACCATCACGTTTACACTGCCGTGCCAGCATTTTTGTCACCAGTATCAACCTAGGTACCATATTATTGCACCGCCAGCACAATGACACATCACATGAATTATTTATGACGTCATAACACAATATAGTCACAAGTTTATGTCACATTAATGTTAAATCAATAGTTGGTTAACGGGCTGAACGTGGATCAAACTCAATCACTCTCTTGATTGTTTAGCGTCTTGGTAAACAAAGGAACAGGATGAGAAGCAAGAGATGAGCTAAATCCTACAATAATTAATATGAAACTTGATAGTTCGAGCTTTGCGTGTGTTGATTGGGTTTACGTGCTGGTTAGGCTTGTGATTTGCTCGTTCCATCGTAGACCTCATCAATCGGTTTCCATCAGGCGAGATCGCGGTCAAGAGCTGGCCCATTTCGCAGTAAAAAATGACTCCTATGAGTGAGCTGTGAGTGATCCTATTATACAGGTTGTTAGGTTAAACGAGGGACTTATTTTATGGGGAGTAGTACTTTCATATTTCAGAGTCGGTCCCGTAGTAAAAGTTGTTCATCTTCATTAACCCTCCCCTAAAGTATATCCCCCTAACACCCTGAATATT
This sequence comes from Apamea monoglypha, assembly GCA_911387795.2. Lineage (NCBI taxonomy): Eukaryota > Metazoa > Arthropoda > Insecta > Lepidoptera > Noctuidae > Apamea > Apamea monoglypha. The sequence continues at coordinate 18,868,906 of OU426914.1, read as the reverse complement.
GGTTTCCACGAAGCCTAACATACAAATCGATATCGCAAATGTTCTTTAGTAAACACTGCTCATTGCCTACCCTACCTTTAGTAAGAGTTATGGAAAAAGGAGTTAGGATTATTGGTCAGACCACACTACGAACAACTCAATTGGCATACAACAGCGATACCTAGGTAATATCACAGTCTGATCACTACCATTGAACCTTTGTAAAAAAAGCTAAGGTACTTCAAATAATCTTTCTTGCCAAATGATGGCTCGAGGTGACTCGAAAAAAGGGGAGGTCGCTAATACTCAGCCGAGAATCACTGAGCAAACTTTTATCTCCCAAAGAGTAAATATCACTTAAACCTGTTTTTCACTTAAGTGTGAAGGCACCGCTATTGCCACCTAAAACAAATATTTACTTTTCTCCTTTGTACTGAATTTCGGTACAAGCAATAGGTACTGGAGTGCTATTCTGTAGCATTCAAGACTCACTCAAGTGAGCTCACACAATTCTAAAGATGAGCTAGACTTGATACTGCTGCAAATAATCGCGTATTCACACATCGATCTTCGCAAATGTACAGGATAACGTCCCGTGTGATACATATAACCTTAAAACCGCATTGATTGAAACGCGATGCTATTCTAATTAAACACGTTCATTACTTGGAACGTGTGTGTGGCTTGGCTTCGGTAATGTAACGAATAACTCCGCCCCGTCGACACGTCAGGGGTAATCGAAACGTGGAACATTCGCACAATTTACCGCCGAAGACTGCCAACACACCACCTTGAGTTGCGGGTCACGATCTCCAGCAATGAGATATGCGACTAACTACGCATGTTCACGTGCACGTGTTCCCCTGATCATGACACTTTGTACAGCCAATAGTGTCAGCTCCATTAAACACATAAGTACCTAACGCCTTAACGAGAAAAGGGATCCATTCCGGGCATCGTAATGATCAAACAATGCACTTCGTTTGTCAACAAAAACCTTGTAGAATCCGATCACGTTCATATTGTTCATATTTTGAGTTTCGGTGAACTTTGTGCTGTTGGATTTCAGCTTTATTAGAGTCAATATGTTTGTTATTTAGGGCACGCAAAACGAAATCAGGTCAACCCGGTGGCTACGGACACAGTGTCTATGCACGTACACTGAGAGAAACATAGTAGCTGAACGCGTAAGCACTGCAAAGCGTCAAATCCAGAGTCTGTGCAATGTTTCACGTCCTTCCGATAGCATCACATTTATGATGACCGTGAAAATAAAGCAATCGGCTGTGAAATGGAATCCGCAACATTGTTTCCTCTCGCGTTTACCGTTAACGCTTAGTTGCGAATCGAAGTTACTTGCGCGTAAAACACTGGTGTATTGTTGGCATTTGTTGGTACATTAGTAAGTGGACTGGTCGAACCGTTCGTAGTTGGCTGCTCGCTTAGTCAGCGATGAGTCAGCTTGTTACTGAGCAATTCTGAAATCGTGCCGTTCAAATGTAACGGCGTCGGATTATCATGAGGCTGCGTCGAAGATTGGTAATAGGTGCGCTGAACATGTAGCCGAGGAATTGGTTAGTTTGGTTGTTCAGTCACCCTCGGATGTAATGCTTTACCGGCATCTTCGTTTTCTTGGATAATCAACAGTTCCGTGAATGACTGACTGACCAAGCCTTCACCACTGAAAAATAAAATAGGTAAATGATAAAGATCTGTGCCACAAATGGGACGAGGACTTGAATTTTGTAAACGAAAGAAGTCTGCAACAGCTACTTAATGACATACTTACTTACAATGCAACGCAATGGCGTAAACGCGTCTAAATTACTATAGCATACAAACCAAGGAATGTTATATTGAAACTAGATGCAACAGCGAGGTAGTATTCTATAATGATTAATTGTATTGCTTACCGAATAATAATGAAAGGTTCAGTAGCAAAAGCGAAAGAATTTTAACGTTAAAAATCTAAAAGTTTGAAAGGGTTTTTATTTTCTCCTTGATATATTTTTAAATGGATTAAAAGTTAAAAGGTTCGCGGAATTTACTCCCACAAAATTGGTTTACATAACAATATTAACTGCATTTCTACAAAATTCGAGTCTATAGTCTGCGTAAGAAAAATAAAAGACCTGCAATTTTTTTCCTCACGAGATGCAGGCATTCAACAAGGTCTATATGGCGTAGCAATGAACTATCAACCTCTCATGCATTATTACTAGATGGAGGAGATGGTCTCGTAGAAAGCGGAGTTGTGTATTCAGCCTATAATTTGAAATAGCACGTAAAAAGGCCGGTAGCCTAACCTGTTGGGGGATGCGATAAGGTAGCGATTAGTAACGAGTTGTATTTTTCTTGATTATAATTCGATAAATAAATATTTGTTACGGACGCGAAGTGTATTTAGATAACGTACAACCTGATACTAACCTGCAAATTCCAAAAAACGTAAGACAATATGAATTTCGTGGGCTATCCTGCCGACGATAGTCCGCGAAATTCATATTGTCTTTTGCTTTAAAAATAGACATCTGACATCTTACATACCATGTGTATACTAGTGTTTTCTTGTAGGTTTTTGAAATTTAGATTTATCTGCTTGATATCCCAAAAATATTTAACATAACTCTGAAAATAGTTTATAAGACCAATGAAACCCACAATTAGTTCGAAGGGCTCTTAACTATCAAAAATAACTTCAATCATCTCAACCAATTCTTGGTAATTTGTTCTGTGTGTATTCGATTTTGCCTCGCAAGCATATTGCAAAAACGTCCGCTCACCCGCTCCACTTACTGTGGGACCAACGCTTGAACCTACGTAAGGTCACAGACGTGTTTCTAAGGAAGAATTCATCTCATTTGGCCTTTTTATATCCAGCATACCGTACAAAGGAAAATATATAGCGGTATTCAATACTTAATTTAGGCACGAGGTTATTAGGTAGAATATTTTCATTTAATTACTTTCACAAATTCTCATAAGCCATCATTTGTTCAGTCCCACTTGGCTTCCTAAAGGACGACGTTCTCCTCGTTAAGGTTTTAATTAAAAATACTTCGAACTCGGCGATATGTTCCTTTCGAAAGAATTTTAATAAATATTTATCATCCAGTCTCGCATAAATAATAAGAAACTTTTGATTGTACGCAGGTCACTTTTATATCGTTCTACAAAGTCATTTGATTCTGAACAATAATTTGTATGCTAGGAAGTGTTTATTATCTCTTTCATCAACATCATCATTTCAGCCGAAAAACGTCCACTGCTGGACATACGCCTCCCCCAAGCACCGCCCCTTCGAACGGTTCTCTCTACAATCCTTTTACAATGCTAAAACCAGAATAAACGGCCGACTTCTTGGGTGTCAGAAGATAAAACAAATATACCTTTTCACGTACGTACCTACCTATTCGTTCATGTCCCAGCTAGCCATTCAGCGGAGCTTCCATAAATTCGCTGATACACACAGGTACTTAAATTGCCGACACAGAATCTAAATTGCTCGGAAAAATGTTTAATCACCCAAAAGACCACCCGACATAAATTATGCAGATAGACGAATACGTAATTGGATTTCTAAAGTATTCTCGCTTTGAATGAAAACGCTGCGAGTGGCGGCTGCGTAGGTGTGTTTCATTTCCCATTCTGAGGGTTAAACAAACATAGTTTCGACTTTTGTGAGGCCTTGGCTTGAGCTGCTGTACCTCCCACATAACCCACTGTATGTACATAAATAGGTTGTGTCGACCCGCTTTTACATCCGTTTTTCACGCAGGTATTCATTGCAATCTGAGAGATGAAACCCTAATGTACTCTGAATTATGCATGCGTCCTTTGAACATCCTCCAAGACATTCCGTGGATAAAAGAGAAACTTATTTACTAGAGAGAATAATAGACTCGCAGCGTCTGAATGGAATACATCATCCTTCTTTACTATGTCAACGTTACAGTAAAACTACATTTGTACTTTTCTTTTACACTAGCTTTTGTCCGCGATTCCGTTCGCGTGGAAATTGTAAGACACCACAATACATGGACATCGTGGCAGGGACATCGATGCGCAAACTGCAACCATGAATTCAGCACATGATTCTGGACTCTGGACCCCGTAGGGTAGTAATATTTTGTTTGTTTTTTTTTTTTTAATATAATTTTGGTCTGCAGCAGCTAAAATATGAAGAGAGTCAGGACTGGTGACGCGATATGCAGTTATCCGTGTGAGAAGCAGCTTGTCCTGAGGTCGACACCCACATCCTTTCCAATAGCAATTTCCCATTGCTTGCGAATATTTTGTTTTTTTGTAAATTAATGAATGCCTGCGTTCCTGCATATACTCGTACTACTCAATGGCACAACACTGATACACTGACTGATGCATTCTTACAGATTATTCCCGACGAACACCTATCACTATATATGTATATAATATTATAACAGTACATTGTAAACACAGGATTTCTCATTAATATTCCCTTATTAAATATATTTATTTTTCTTATAACCAAAGATGACTTGACGATTAAACCGCAACGCAGCGGTACTTCTATGTCGGTACGTTCTACGAACTATCATAATAATAATATAACAAAATATACATATTATCTCCGGGTGTTCTCGTCTAGCTAACGGAGAGTACTTGCATAGACACAACCCTGTAGCCAGGATAATCCATCAGCAACTTGCTCTGAAATACAACCTTGTGGAATCGGAGGTGCCGTACTACGGTATGTGCTCGACCCAGTTCTCGAAAATGGAAATATCACATTGTACCTACTGGGATCAATCCATAATCACTGACAGGACTATTGTTGCCAATAAGCCTGATATAGTGGTGATGGATCGATCAGAGCGGCGCGCAATGATTGTTGACATAACCGTCCCGCATGATGAGAACCTCGTGAAAGCCGAGAAAGATAAACAAATCAAGTATGGCACACGAGGCTCACTCGGTTGTCGACATGTGGGATGTGGACTCGGCGATCATTGTGCCGATAGTAGTGACAGCCAATGGCTTAATAGCCAGGAGCCTCGACTTACACCTCAGGAGGCTCTCGTTGGGCAGCTGGATCAAGGGCTTGATTCAAAAAGCGGTACCTACTTCTGGACACGGCTCGCATTGTCAGGAGGTTCCTTTCTCTGGAGCCCTGACCACCGGTAGCTTGGACCCTGTTCCCGATACCGATATTATGTGTTTTATGTATTGATTTAATATCCGTACACTTAAGGGAGTTCGGATATAAAATGTAGTGTCCCAATCTATAAAATCCGTCACGATTTGGGAGTGTTAAAGTCTTTTACACGATTTAACTCAGTGAAACTTTACGGTCCGATTATTTTCCGAAGACAATTACTCGGCTTACAACGGTTAAACTTTGTGAAATGAACATCGCCAGTGAGACGCCGCTCACCGAGGGTTAATTTTTTACGGATTCCCTACAGAACTTGTAAACCTTTTGTTTAATGCTGAGAGTGTCAGCAGTTACGTCCTTCGTTCGTGTTCTTTTATTGTGTTTTGTGCCAAGGTTCCTTGTACACAATTACAAGGAACTCGATAAACACGTTCGGCATGTTCGGATTGTATTTTGCCGCATAAATACTTAAGAAGCGCGATCGTACAATGACAATACATTTGACGGCACAGCGGGGACACCTGTATTTATTAGAAGTCAGGCGTGCCGGGAGTAGAAATAAGTGACATCGAAAGCATTCGGTTCATCCGGAGCTGAGGCTTGTTCAATTTCACTGTCGATTACGTTGACACGAGTCGAGCCGCGCCGTTCAACGACAGACAAAGGGACAATAGTCGAGTGGTTTTAAGAATGTGTTCTGCTTGCGCTGGGAAATTGAATAGTCCACGAGGATTTTTTTACAGCAAATACAAAACTCTGTTTGCGTAGCGATAGTGAGCTTTAATGCGATTACACAACAGCACATAAGCAATCTTAGGTTTAGTTGGTTAACCACATAATATTATGAAGGTATGCTTTGACCGCGCGAAGTATGCCTCCTGCGAGCCCAGATAATGTTGTAGTAACTATGAATAAAGTTACGTTGATACGGTACTGAGCAATAGTACGGTGTCTGTCGACAACTCGACAGTATCGTTTTGTCTAGAGCGGGATCTCAGCGCCTTTCGTGACTCGCCTCGTCCTTGACTAAGACCGGTTCACCATCCTACACCGCAGAATGTGGACTTATAGCTAAGTATACAGACTAGACATTTATCAAGACCTTTCTGTCTTTAAAAAGCCCCCACGCTTTGATATTTCGGTACCATTTTGAAAAAGGATATTATTATGTTTATTTAGTCTAGAAGTTTATTATGTAAATTCAGTGATATTTCTGCTATTTATAAGGCAACCGAGGCTATAAAAGAGCTCGATCAAGGAGTGATTCTTGGCTTGTTTAGTGGAAAATCTGGCGTTAAATAAAATAAACATGAATGAAACCTTCACAACAAAGAAATGCGGATAAGGACAAGGTTTTAAAAACGAGGTCACACTGGAAAACATCTTATAAGATCCAAAGTTAGTGCGAAGCTAAATACTTAGCACTCAGGAATGCAGTACTCCAACTAGTTTTTACGAACAATACTTTATAAAAAAAAGTAAATATCACAATTTAAATGCACTCGATTACAAAGAAGTTGCAATATCAAAAATAATTAATTAAACTTTTAGCTTTTTTAAGGTTACCAAGAAACCTATAAAGTTTCTTGGTAACCTTAAAAAAGCTAAAAAGTTTAATTAATTAGTTTATCTATGTCAATTTGCAACGGCTGGGGTTCGATCTCACTACCTCTGGGTTGAAAGACCGCGCCTTAAAAGTAAGGCTATTGCAGCTTCTTTGTAATTGAGTGCATTTAAATTGTGATATTTACTTTTTTTTTATAAGGTATTGTTAGTAAAAACTAGTTGGAGTACTGCATTCCTGAGTGCTAAGAATTTAGCTTTTTTCAGGTTCATTAGCCATCTGTGTCATCTACACAGATGGCTAATGAACCTGAAAAAAAAAACTTTAGTAAGCCTGAATATGATTTAAAGCTTTTAACCTGATTTACACGACGATGGGAGAATGCTGTCCACTTGAGGACTTGGGAGAGTACCTCTTAATGTGATTATACGCTCTAGTTCACTGATGATATCCACCGACTGTTTTTATTATATTTCCAGGGTGCTCACTCCACTGATAGCCTTTTAAGCCTGTATAACGTAAATTGCTGACAGGCTTATAATATATATTTTTGCTGAGCTGTTCTCGTGTCGATTAGAGAGAAAAATTTATAATTTTACGTGTCTCTGGGTTTGAACTTCTGTGACAAAATTCTTGCTTTAAGTTTGGAGTTAGACTAAAAAAACAGGAATGACAAAAAAACTAAATAATAAGAATCATTGATTTGTTCCGAAATATAAATACATTTAAATAATATGGTGATACATTATATTACACTTCATTCATCTGTGTTTGAACTAGATATAAAATATCTGTATGTCAGACATCAGGGCTTTGCTTGACCTCTATACACATATTTTTGTATCTAATAGCGCCTATCTCCATTCACCAATGTAAGTTTCCTTGCCACTGGTTTATCGAATCTACAATAAAACTACATTGTACGGAAAGCCTATAAAATCAGTCAGCATATACTGAAATTATATATAACTTGATATGTCGTTGTGTGTACCATTTTTACAACACTCAATGTAAACTACACACAACTCATAACATGAGAACTAACACTTCTCTGCCGAACACAGCCAGGTCAATGCGTGATGGTCATGCCTAGATGTGACCTCTTAATAACTCACTATGCGAGTATACATGCGCGCGTCCTACTTCAAACCGCGAGGAACGATTCACACTACATTAAATTCAGTAAAGTGCAATAACGGCGGTGTATATGAGCGCATATTACTTCAGTTATGACTTACGTATATAGTTTTCCGGCTGTAATGCATTATGGGTCGGAAAATAAAATTAGTGGGAAATTACTGCATGAGCATGAGTTGTGACGGCTCCGACACTGAACAGCTTCGAGAATCGACTGGACAGAATAAATATCTCCAAGCTATACGATACACATGCATCAGCTAATTAGCTGCTACTGTGTCTAACCAAATAATAATAATGAGCACGAGTTGTGGGTCGTGAGTTCGAACCCATGCAACTTTACTTTTATTTTTAATTTCATCATCACTGCACTCAAAATGGTGAAGGAAAACATCGCGAAGAAACCAGCATGTCCTAGAACCAAAAACTTCGAAGATAATTATATGACATCCACCAACCCGCTCTGGGCCCGCGTGGTTGATTATGGCCCACTCCCTCTCACAGAGAGGAGGCCTGTGTTCAGGCCTTATACATGAACTGTAAGTACGTACCATAAGGAGGATGCTACAGCTTTGTGCACCCTCCTGAAAATCCCTTCAACGACTTTTGCATTGCTCATAATTAAAAACCGAAGTTATTTTTATTATGTATTTAATTACGGAGTTTTATTTGTATGTTTGCCAATAAATCCATTCTCATTATTTTAATGGTGAAAGCTCGAAATCCCAAAAAAAGAAACCACAATACCAATACGTAGGTTTACCTACTACATATCCTAATAATCAAGAATTCATAATTGTATAACTTACTCCATAATAAAAATTTTACTATAAAAAGAAGAAAATGTTTTGTCCAAACAAAAAACATTTAAGGCAATATCTTGAACAACGATACTTAATCAAGATTAATCCCAAAAGTTAGATGGCGCACTTTGAAGTTTTAAAATATGATTTAAGAAGTTAAACAGAGATTCTAAACAACTTGGTGTAAGTATATTTAAATTTTTTTATCCGGTCATAGAGCCTTATTTAATTTCTTTCTTCTGAATAAAATGTTGATGATCCCGATAACAAATTGAGAAAACAAAAATAAAAAACCTGTGGATAGCTACTTTAGGCACTATTATAGGCTAGTTCTAATCTACTTGTCCATTACAGTCCATTGTAGGTCAATTGGGCATGCAGGCCCTCTCATACGTTGCAGCCTATTAGAGGCCGACCCCGCGTCACAATCACAGATCAGTAATATTAGTCTGTAGAGTACTCCATTCGAAGCTCATTCGTATCGACACGAAATAATCAGAATGCCGTGGTGAAAATAGGGGTGCGATCTATATCATACAAATATGATTGTAAGAAATAAAAATGCGTTTATTGGTATTACATAAAAAAAAAAATACTTTAAAGCTACTACCCCTACTACTTACTTTCTGTATTGTTATTCGTTCTTAGAGACTATCATAACGCACTTAATTGAAATAATACCTTGGGGACCTGTTTGTCAAAGTTCTTAGAAGAAAATTAATAATAAGAGTACCACTAAGTACTTATAATAAGACTGGCTGGAGCTCTCCGAAGAACCCATTGATGATGGGCAGTCTTATCATTCATGAGAGATAATACTGCCAGCCTATCTACGTAAGTTACTATAATCTTATTCATACCGGAGTTGCCAATTAGTTAATTAGCGGAGACTCTGGCTGGTTCCTTTGACATTCAAAATCAGCATTCATACAGTCACCCCCATTAAAATAAATTGGTTTCAGTCAAATTTTAGTTATTAATGCATATCTTTACTGCTCTAGTTTATAACTACATACGTTAACAGATTTTTTGGTCAGTAAATCCAAAAATTGTCTGCGTTATACACGTTATTATGTACCTACATCAAAATGAATAGCAAAGCTGTCGGGGAGCGAAAAAGGTCCAATACAACATTGAATTCGGCTTCCTCATGCATTGTGTCGTGATTTACTTATATTTATTTATTCAGCATACCTTTCGGGCAAAATTGCCAGTGTTAAACAACAGCGTACGGAGAGCTTTGAAATGGTAACAACTTCTGGAATTTCAAAGCGTTTTAACAGTTTTTGCAAATACAGTGCAAAGTGCACTGTATTTTCAGAAAGTATGCAATGCAGAATCATAATGAATCCCCAGAAAAGTTTAGATACAAACTATGTTTTATGCATCCTACGAATTTCATATTGAGCTTTGGACCAGAGAGATACACTGACTAAAATATCAAACATTTCGGCTACTGGCATTGATTCCTTGTAATATTTTCGTTAACATAGTAGTTTTGAAATAACACCAAATAAATAATGGGTTTGCGAACAGGGACATTATTCACGCGTAGAGAGACGCTCGCGCTTTATTCACATTCGGTAAGGACAAATTGTGACGAATGAGGGTGCAGTATAAGCCTAACACAGATTTGCGACTAAAACGTCTTGTGACTTAGAATAATTGGGACAAAGTGTTGGCGAAATCGGTTGATTAAGATCTCAAGAGTTAGGATAGATTTTGTCGAGTACGTGTTTTTTTTGTTTTTGATTGCTGTATTATTATGGATTTACTAATTGTCACTTTGAATACGAGTACCTACTATTTAAGGACAAAGCAAACACTATAAAAACCACACCCGAAATACTTAAGTTCTACAAGTTAATTCTAAAGATTTTTCCGTTAATTTTGGTTTTAGACTTCACAAAAAAATTGTTTACATTTTTTTTTTTTAAGACTAGCTGCGCCCCTTGGCATAAGTTTCGATCCCGTGGGAATATCGGGATAAAAAGTATCCTATGTATTAATTCTGGTTACAAACCATGTGTGTGCCAAATTCAATCCAAATCCGTTCAGTAGTTTTTGCGTGAAAGAGTAACAAACATCCATCCATCCATACAAACGTTCACGTTTATAATATTAAGTAGGATTATGTACATACACAGAATCAGGACTCATGATATATTTTTATATTCTTAAACCTCTTCCGGGTTTCAATTTGTGCCATCCCTAGCGCCAAATTCCTGTAACTTCTGGACCCTAAATGATTTTAATATGACTTTTTAAAGATAATTGTATCCTACAACGTTGTTATAACGAGTGTAAAAATATAATCGATAAAACTTGAATATTTGATGTACCTATCTGAATAGCGAAAGAAATTGAGGATTTGCTAAGTAGCTAATTTACGAGTAAGTAAATTAGCTACTTAGCAAATCAATCATTTACAAGTAAGTAAGTAAATACAATCAAATATATGTACAACAAAACGGAACAGATCTAAAATTATACCGATTTCATGGAAATCTTAGAAAAAGATTTAATTAAATTATAATTTTCTAATTATATTATTAGCACTTTGAAACAAAATTGTCACGCGGGGATCTTTTAAAATGATGTGTTCTATCGATTAAGGAAACACCGGTGTAGGGCCACTTTTCAAGTAATATTTCCAGGTCATGCTAAAAATTACCCAGAGTGCAACAATAGGCTGACTGGCCTCTGACACAATTACATATATTTAAGTACCGATATACCTGCCTTAGCATAAACATAATCATCATCAGCCTATAATGTTCCCACTGCTGGGACACAGGCCTCCTCTCTGTGAGAGGAAGTGGACCATAAACCCCACGCGGGCCCAGTGCGGGTTGACGGATGTCACATGTTTTCGTATTTTTGGTTCTATCTAGGACATGTCGGTTTTCTTACGATGTTTTCCTTCAGGTCTGAGAGCTTGCCTTAGAGCGTGTTTTATCCAGTAACTGGGTTGTGGAGGTCAGATAGGTAGTCGCTCCATATAAAATAGTAGTTGCAGCTGCATGATTATATCATGCAGATTGATAGGAATAAGCCATCAACGTTCCTATCGCGTATTCATTACCTTGGATTCCGAGAGTCTATAAAATTGTTTGTTGCAACCTAGTCAATAGTATAACTAAAGTTAAACTTAACTATAAGCTTTAAAGATAAAACGCGGTCACGTGGTCGTTGGCGTTCATTTCATACAAATGCATTCCTCTGTTTCCTCCCTGGTTAATGTTACTGTTAGCCTGCATCACCCCACCGCTGGGATCCCACTCCCCAAGACTTCCAGCTCTAATAATGTTAATGGTTAATCTTACTAGTGCAAATATTCTACTAGTCCCGATGAAATGTTTTACGGCGTACAAACTCAAATTTTAGAAAAAAAAATTGACAAAGAAATCAATCATACGAACGTGGCCGTGGAAGGTACATGAACAGCATATTGTAAAAAATGTTTGCTGTCATTACCCAGGAAGAAAACAGAGGAATACCTTTGTATGGCAGAAACGCGTGACCGAGTTTCCTCTTAAACGAAGAGAACGACTTTAGTCCTCATAGCTTTAGAATTCATTTTCGACAATTTGCCAATTGATTGTTCAGAACACCCAATCGTTCGTCGTCGAAAGACCCTTTAGTTCAAGCCCATAAAGTTTGCTTCATTCATTTGTAACATACATAGATTGGGAGCATAAAGGATGTTGTCGATGTGCTTCCACAGCAATGTTAGTTCGGGTGGAAATTCCGCCTGTTTAGATGATCATACAAGATTGTTCGCATGGCTGATTGAGATTCAGACTCTGTTTATTAATTATACAAAGGAATAACCGGTTTTGTGAGCAATGTTACTAAGTTTATTGAACTTTGTCGATGAAAACACGAGTACCCTAGTTCCTAGTTTCAAAAATCCTCTCGCTTTTTATATTCTTTCTTTGTCGCGTGTCAGTTCAGGTTAACATTTTGTTCTGTACTCATGTTACAAAGTTATTGCTCTTTTTAGTACGTGAGACCGCAGAACGCGGAACTTCCCCCGAGTCGCTCCGTCTTCGAGACGTGTGTTCAACACTTTGTTGCAAAACATATCAGAATGTAAATAAGGAGGGCTTAGTTTGAACAGCTTTGTTATTACGTCAGCAAGAGCTTCTGCGAGTGTGGAACTTAGTTAGTGCTTTGGTGAATATATTAATTCAATTTAAAATTACGTACCTAGGTAAGTAAGAAAGTACATACCATGTCTTGTCTCTGCATCACCAAACACCATCATAAGGTTGACTGGTAGAAAATGCGTCAGGCATTAAGTCCACCTTTGTATCTACAATTACTGTAGATTTACATAGACTTTTAATAAAACTAAATAATACCTACTTTGATGCAAGACTCATTATTTCACCTCGGTAAGCATTTTAAGGGATGTTTGTCTATAATTTACGGTTGTTATCCTTCCCTTCCCACGCCAAACATTGAATTATGTAACACTCGTAAGGAATCTCTTTCATCTTTGTACCTACATACTTATCAGTAAAGTAATTATACACTTAAAACTTATGGTTTGTTCCTTCACTTACGCATAAGTATCGGTTGGACTCGAAGTAAAATCCCTATTTTAAAGTAGGACTCAAAATATAAAATAGATAGTAGGTATGCTATGGGGAAAAAGTGTGAAATCTTCCACAAGTCATTCGACGTTTAGGTACATTTTAAGGCAGCCTCCTCTGGGCGGAAATCGAGGGGAATTGCTAATGTACGGTAACGACGGTAACTGAAGAAGCGCAAATTCGTTTCCTTTACGAGGGGTTTGTCCTCGTGGCCTGGCATGGTCTACTGTGGAGAATTATTTACGAGGGGTTTGTCATCGTGGCCTGGCATGGTCTACTGTGGAGAATTATTTACGAGGGGTTCGTCCTCGTGGCCTGGCATGGTCTACTGTGGAGAATTATTTACGAGAGGTTTGTCCTCGTGGCCTGGCATGGTCTCCTGTGGAGAATTACTTCGCGTTTTCAGTTCTACTTATGATAATAAACATACGTACACTTTTGAATAAAAGACAATCATCTAGATCAGTTTATGATGGGTATTCAAATTGAGTGTTTCTCAATTTGAGAAACAACTTGTCAAGAAATCAATACAATATACAACCTAACACTAACATAATAATATATATTATGTACAAGAATATAAAGGGAAAAAAGGGAAAAGGTTATTGAGCTTGATTCATTGAGCTTAATTGAGCATTCATTGATTGCTCATTGAGCATCAAAAAATTCGTCCGCATCGCTGTCAGTGGGAAAAGTGCCCAAAAGGCTGAAACAACTGCCTCTCAGATCAAAAAACATTTACAACAAAGTAAAGTATCTAATAATAAAATCTTTTACCTTTTATAGTAGCAAAAGAATCACTCGGTGTCAACACAACGCCTAATATTATTCGTTAGCGATTACACTCGACTTTTTGCTACCGCAAATTATTCAGGCGCTCGTAAAAAACGTCTTAATGCTAACCGAAAAGTAATTGTTTTCTTTTATCTTGTTCGCAAGGAAGCAAATTAGCAAGCTGGAAAGACAAATTGTCACCTCCGGAATTATGTAGATGGAATGTAGACGAGAAAAGCGCTATGTTAGTAGCTAACGTTGTAAGCAGCTTTTTTCGGAGATTTGAGTTTTAAGCTGAAATAAAGACGGCGTATCACTTTATTTTTATGTACATTGTTATCGTGTAACAATATAAAAAATATCTTTCAGGTAGTGCCCTTGTTGACTCATCATTTCAGTCTAAGCTTAAGATTTGAGCTCAAAGATTAAGATTGGATTATATAACTATGTGTGTCGAACAAATTACCGCAGCCGATGTGGTAGTAGTGGCTTACGTCAAAGACATTTACACGTCTATGACGTAAACTTCTTACCACTTACACTTATTGAATTTGGCAGCAGATCTACGACTCCAATCCTATTGTTTATTTTAACAAAATTCTATATTTCGTTCGCGAACAAATTAAATCATTACACTCCACATTTACACGCAAGCTCGATTTCTAAACGCTGTTAAGGAAACAAGCGCTTAATTATTTTTGCAAAGTTTCATTTTACAACCCGTACCAGACCGTCAATATTTTAAAAATTCAAACTATCGCGTAGTTTCGTCTATAACTTTCAGTCTGACATGGGTAAAGTGCATGCAGGCGCAACTAAGTTTCAAGTTCAGGAGCAAAATTGACAACTTGAATCAAAAAAGCAACAAAATGGGTCGGATAGATCAATGGCGAGGTAGTTAGGTACTGGAAACATTTAATAGTAGCGTTTCCTGTTAGCTAGCTCCATTTTCAAAGTCATTTGAGTTATTCTCAAGCCTCGCCACGTGAAAGGCTTTCTTTACAAAGGTAGCCGACTGCCAAAGAGGTCAAACTTGACGATGCAACCCTGCGGCGGATAGCCGAGTTGCCCAGAATATCTTCACAGCTCTGGGTGGCGCTGTGTAAAGAAAAACGTATACAATAGGCCAAATTCTAAAAACATTATCTAGTTTATTATTTCGTCTGTTTCCAGTTTAACTAGCGGGGTAATTGCGTAGCACAATTGCAGTGGCAATGCCATTCAATGTAATAGTTCAATAACATGATCGTTGCGTTATTCATGTTGTTGAGCAGACGAGTTTTCAAACAAATGAAGAAATCCATTAGCAATTTCCTTCAAAAACTGCTGAATTGTGTTTGAAAGTGTGATACGTAATTGGGATCTTCTACAATGCATTGACACACATAGATTCATAAGTAGCTACTTTTGTAAGGTAATAAACTAATTAACAGTTTCTCCTTCATTTTAGTCCGAGAAATACTTTTATAGCAATCTAATAATACTTTTAATTAACTCAGTCGTCGCCACGTCTAGAGCATCGGATTATCTGGACTTTGTAATAAGTTCTTAATTTTTATCTCAACTAGCCACTTTTAAATGTCTCAGCTTTTTAATGAAATTTATCACTTTAATCACTTAGATTGAACTAGTTTTCCCGGGAGATGTTCTTATTTATCTCTAGATCGTAAAAACATACGCGATTTTCCCTCGGACAGATTATTTAATGTTTGGGACTTAATACACCGACAACTTTGATCCCCTCCTCATTAATCATGAATGTTTTAATGTATTCCTACGAGTTAAGGCGTTATTTGCGTACCTAATCAAACATTCGTAATAACACGGAACTTCACAGTGAATTCAAATATGTTAGTTATTTTGAACATTTTGGAATAAAGCTTTATTCTGAGTTTTCAGTAGTTGACCATCTTTTATTGTTATACCTAGGATTTAGGAAGTATTTTACGACTAGTATTACATTAAGCCCAGAGCTGTGGTGACACATCAGTGGTATCGGCCCCTACTTACGAGTTTGTAGGTCGAGATTTCGAACTCAAATAGGCATATGTGGTGATGAAAACGGTAAAGGAAAACATCGTGAGAAAAATGTCGCAGAACCAAAAAAATCGAAGACATGTGACATCCATCAACCCGCACTGGGCCCACGTGGCGGATTCTGCGCCACTCCCTCTCACATAAAGGAAGTGTCTCAGCAGTGGGGAAATTCTAGGCTAATTATGCTTAAATTAAACCTAAAAAATAATCTTATTGATTTATTCTACCTACTTCCAATAAAATCGTATTTGCTGACGTAAAAATATTATATATCCCTTCTTGGGCCCTAACTAGGATTAAATTCGGGACAATCACATTTGGCATAGTACAAAAATGGAATAAGTATAAACCGTACCCTTTTCTGTTTTTATTGCAAATTACATATTCAATTTGAGATATATGAGAAAGAGGATGAAGAAATTTCAGTATCAAATGCATCTCATCTCAGCATTCAGTATTAGATTTAAATAAATTAGTTAGTTAGGGTCTTTGACACTGATATAATCTTATTATAATGCTCCCTCCACACGCGACGGAGATGTGGGCACGTGACGCGAACATACTACGAGATAAAAGATTTAAGTGATCTTTCGACGTAACGCTCGCCAGGTGTTTTGTTCAAGAAATTTAGTTTGAAAGCTTGAACTATTTGTTGTTTTACTTTTGTTTATGTTTCCTTAGGAACCTGTGCTGCTTTGTTATTCTTCTAAAAGCTGCTGTTGATGTTAGCTGAGCGAATTTTAAAGCGACACTGCGCTTTTTGTCGTTGGCTTTTATTGCTATTTATATGGAACACTATCTTTTACGTGGCATAAATGTAAATAGCAATATGCTGCATGTAGTTTCTTAGTACGAGGCTCGATATACACCTTGTTGTAGAAGACGTCGGAGTGCACAAAAATCTGAGATACTTTGAAAATAAGGGAAAACCCTAGCATAAAATACCAAAAACTTCTTGAGTTCCTTTCATCGAATCGAAATGTAATAAGCTTTAATTTGTTGCAGTACATCGGGACAATGGACGTGCCGCGCCCAACCAGCCGGGTCGAGATCGTCGCTGCGATGCGCCGCGTTCGTGTGAGTATGCTTTTATAATGATGTCGACATATAGTAAATAGTTCTTTTTATTTTATTCTCCGATTAATCGAAATGTTTTTATTAACACTTACTATCTATATTCATACCCGCTGAATACGAGTTTTTAGAGGACGTAGCAATGCCTATGTACGCGTAATATACGTGGATATAAATCCCTGAATGTAGGTACCTTCCCGTTTGCGCAAGAGCATTCACACGTTGTCATACAAAGCACCATATGCTTTGTATGACAGCTTGGCGACCTCTGACTCCTGCAGATACGCAACTTCTTCAAAACCGCTAATAAATATTAATTTACAAAATTCCATTATAAAATTAAATGAGCATTGTTCTCTAGATTACTCTTTTTTTTTTAGTGATTAGCAAACTAACTTTAGTTGACGAGACAAGTAGTGATACGTACCTGGATATTATCGGTAGAAAGTAGGAACTGCATCTGATATCTATACAATTACATATTATAAATAAAAGCCTCTTTTCGTGTCTATCTGTATAACCTCGTTGTTCTTCTAAAAAACGCTATGGATTTTGATGTGATTTTCACCATCATGTAGACAATTTATTACGGAAAGTTATCTGCGTAATGCATTAATATTTAAATTAAATATAATAAAGAAATCTCGAGGTTTTGTCAAGACGTAAAACCGTGCGAAGCAGGAGCATTTATTTAATTTTTAATTAAAAAATAAAAATTAGTACTAAAAATCATATAAAGAACATCATTCAAGTGTCGAACAATTTACACCAAAATTAAAGTAGTAATGTATATAAATATTATATGTGTATAGTAAAAAATGCTCAGGATGTTATTTCCCATAAGAAAATAGTACTCTTTTCTTTATTTTTTTTCAATTTTTGTGTTCGAAATAGATGATGTCCTTACTCGTGTAGGTACTATACTATACATTAGAGTAAATTTCAGTCCGATGTACAATAAAAAACGCGCCCCAGCAACACAAATGAAATTCCTGTGCGAATCAAAAGACCACAAAATCCATATCAATCTGTAACAAAAGATTAGCTAATACCCAACCACATAATTGCTCCCGGTGGCACACTTAACAAAGCAGAACAAGACGCGAGTACCCACCGTTTGCCCATAAAATTGATTTAGCTAAGCTTTGTCGGTAATTTTACATTGTTTAGGAACAAGAACATGAGCTTTTATTGAGCGTGGGCTTATGCCACAAAATTCGCTTGGCTGAATGGTTTTAGGTATGCTTGGCTGAATGGCTACAGTTGGTACCTCTATTAGGACAAGCTTTTGTTTAATGTCGTTAATATTACGTGTCGAATATTCCAATAAACATAGGCAATTTATAAAAAAAGAAACGCGCTCGTTGTGAACCAGTCTATGTGAAGAATAAATGATATATTTTTTTTAACTAGCTTCAACCCGCGACTTAGTCCGAGTGAAATTTCTTTTTGGCCCAACCTACCCCGTCGCATTGCATCGTCTGCCCTCTTTATTACTTCGTTTTCGCTTAGCGTTCTTCCTTAATGTTTAACTTTTGCTCGGCTCCTAAGAATCCTAGCGTGATGTTAAACAGCCTTCCTCAAGAATTGGGGTTTCAACTGCAAAAATAATTTTTCAAAT
Source organism: Apamea monoglypha (assembly GCA_911387795.2). Taxonomy (NCBI): domain Eukaryota; kingdom Metazoa; phylum Arthropoda; class Insecta; order Lepidoptera; family Noctuidae; genus Apamea; species Apamea monoglypha. Next base: position 18,850,182 of record OU426914.1, on the reverse strand, counting down.
CCGACTTGTAGTTCCAGAGACTAGCGTGTTCAAACAAACAAGTCTTCAATTTTATTACTAGTATAGATAGGTGGGTAAGTGATAACAGCCGCACGGGTCGATCGATTAGGTTAAGCTACGCTTGCCGGGGTTGGTCCGTGAATGGGTGACCATCTTCATATACCAAGACCCCTGCGTCTCTCGGATAGCATGTTAAGCCGTTGGTCCCGGCTGTCATTCGTGGATCTTTGACAGTCGTTACGGGTCATCAGAAGCCCGAAAGTCTGACAACCAGTCTTACCAAGGGGTATCGTATTACCCAGTTACTGGGTTGTGGAGGTCAGATAGGCAGTCGCTCAATGTAAAATACTGATATTCAGCTGCATCCGGTTAGACTGGAAGCCGACCATAACATAGTTGGGAAAAGGCTAAGCAGATGATGATAGGTCGAAATAATTACTTTAGTATTTTGACTTCCTTACCGAATTAGAGAAACTTCAGCTAACCTTTGCAAGCGCACAAACCATTCAAACCTTATTAACTTCACATCTCGTGAACTTAGGTAAGTACTTACCCTCTCCTAGCTTTAAGCATAAAAACACTTATCCTTATTAATTACCGGATAATAAGAATTATGACACATTAATTAGGTAACTTAAAATAACTGACGCTTCGATGTCACTGAAACACAAGAAAGAATAAATAGGATAGTTAAAGCAAAAACTGAAAGTTAAAAAAGAAAGTCTACATGAAGACATATTTCATAGATAGACATATTTCAAAGCAATGCATCGATTTTGTAAATAAACATTGTATAGCCAAGGAAATCCACTAATACTCTATTAATATAATAACAGTATTAATAAAGTATTAATGGATAATTTCGTAAAACCATAAGCTTCCTTTCTGGGGCAGTCGGGTAAAAAATGTGAGTATATTTTTGTGGTGAGCTCAAAAAATAATTTGTGCAGACAAAGTGAGTTGTAACATAATCCATGCGGGACTGAATGAATCCTCCTAAGCTTGTCCGTTACAGGAGGAAAGCTTACTTTTTCCTCGTGAACAAAATCGGAAACCGCCGTTCTGCTTGCTGAATATTTAGAGAAAGAAATAAAGAAAATAACTTCATTTAACCCAGGTTAAGATGGCGAGGCACCAAATATTCACACAAAAGCAAAAAACAAGAAAAACTGAAACCAAGTACAGACGCCAGCACATCGAGCTAGTACAATCTTTCAAATTTCTTTAATAGATTTTCAACTTTATCGCTAAAGCTAATGCTTTAGGTTCAAGGTTGATTGGAAAAATTTGACAGTTTCGGGTAGCTTGATGTGCTGACGCCTGTACCTACCATAAGCAAGTATCAAAACCTCTGGTTCCTAATCTAGAGTCTAGCCATCCCTAAGCATAGTGGCTGTTCTATCAACAAGATTCTCACGGCTTTCGAAATTTTATGAAAAAACAAATGAGTGATAGCCATAGCATTCGACTGTTACTGGATATCAATATCTACTTTTTTTCCCCACATTTTCGCCCTATAATATAAATGGCCTAAGCATCAGGCAGCCACTTTTTAAAATGTTGTATTAGACTCATTGGCTGGATAATTATCATTCAGACAGCTAGATGAACGGCGCCGTTTAGTTAAGAGGCTAGGCAGTTGACTGAATGGCTGTTTAAGCCAGCTGGCGGCGACATATACATATTACCTACATATACATTAAAGTCACTTTTCGTGTCTGTTCTTGAGACCGCGTTGTTATTTTAAACTACGCAAAGGATTTTGATACGATTTTCACCATTATTTAGAGAATTTATTCCGAAAGGCTTAAGTTTATAAATACATTAATATTAAACTTACATCAGCATCATCTGCCTAGCCTTTTCCCAATTATGTTGGGGTCAGCGTCCAGTCTAACCGGATGCAGCTGAATACTGAATATTAAACTTACATATAAGTAATAAAGAAATCAATAATAAAAAGATAAGAGTAAAAAGCAAGTGCATTATGCCGAACTAGTCTCCCAGCTTCTAAACTATACACTTCGTCGTCGTCTATAGCAGTCCACTGCTGGACATAGGCCTCTCCTATTGCACGCCATTCAACTCGATTTTCGGCAACTCTCATCTAAACTATACTCACTTTTCCGTTTTGTCTAAATTGTCTGATTTTGTGCCATAAGTGGTTATGGTGGTAGGAACATTTTGGTATTCTCCTCGTGCAGAAAAGGAGCGAGAGAACATACATAGGCGGAGAATTTTCTTCCAACCCTTGCGTAACTTGTCGCTTCCTTGTTCCCACAAGGAAGCGATAAGTTGGTTCCCGTTTCGCTCCACTTAAGTCACATATTTCCTTTCTCTTAGTTACGAATTTAATAACAAAAAAATTGCTTTCAACATTGCGTTCCCATTTCTTTTCTCCATAAGTAGGCATAATCGTTTGAAGAACTTTAATATTACTTCTCAACTTCGCGTTGTCTGCGATCTATTTCGAAATGTTAAGTATTCTTGTTTATTGTGTTTCCCTTATTATAATTGCTTTATATTATGTTTAAACTAGAGAGAGAGCAGTGGTGGCCCAGTGGTAAAGGACCCAACTTACGAGTTGTAGGTCGTGAGTTCGAACCCAGGCAGGCAATTTACTTTATGTAAATTGTTTCATCACCACTGCTCTCAAAACGGTGAAGGAAAACATCACGAGGAAACCGGGATGTCCTAGAACCACAAATTCGAAGACATGTGACATCCACCAACCCGCACTGCGCCCGCGTGGTGTATTATGGCCCACTCCCTCTCACAGAGAGGAGGCCTGTGTTCTAGCAGTGGGAATATTATAGCTTGATTATATAAGGTATATTTTTAAACTATGATATGTCATGTTTACCTTTTTTATTGTTGAATAATTATATTTCTATAAGTATTATTTTCCTTTATTTAAATGTAAACATATAAATTATATTTTTAAATATTAGAATATAAAAGATATAAAAACATTTAAAAATATAAAAAATAGTAGCCCACCGGTATCGGGAACAGGGTCCAAGCTACCGGCGGTCAGGGCTCCAGAGAGAGGAATCTCCTGACAATGCGAGCCGTGTCCAGAAGTACCGCTTTCTGAATCAAGCCCTTGATCCAGCTGCCCAACGAGAGCCTCCTCAGGTGTTGGTCGAGGCTCTTGGCTATTAAGCCATTGGCTGTCACGACTATCGGCACAATGACTGCTGAGTCCACATCCCACATGTCGACAACCTCGCGAGCCAAGTCAAGATACTTGATTTGTTTATCTTTCTCGGCTTTCACGAGGTTCTCATCATGCGGGACGGTTATGTCAACAATCATTGCGCGCCGCTCTGATCGATCCACCACCACTATATCAGGCTTATTGGCAACAATAGTCCTGTCAGTGATGATGGATCGATCCCAGTACAATGTGATATTTCCATTTTCGAGAACTGGGTCGGGCACATACCTGTAGTACGGCACCTCAGATTCGACAAGGCTGTATTTCAGAGCAAGTTGCTGATGGATTATCCTGGCTACAAGGTTGTGTCTATGCAAGTACTCTCCGTTAGCTAGACGAGAACACCCGGAGATAATAAGTATTATTATTATTATTATATCGCATTACCCGCACTGGGCCTGCGTGGTGGATTACGGCCCATTCCCTCTTACAGAGAGGAGGCCTGTGTCCCAGGAGTGGGAACCTTGTAGGCTGATTATTATGCTAATTATATCGACCAAGACTATGTACATGACATTTTTGGATTTAAATGTTAGTACATACCACTATAGTAAAAACAGGCGCGAGTAAATCCAGGGGCTTAAGTACAGACGCCAGCAGGTCAAGCTACCCCAAACTGTCAAATTTTCGCAATCAACTTTGAACCTTAAAGCTTTAGCGATAAAGTTGAAAATCTATTAAGGAAAAAAAATCTGTACAAGGAAGAGATCGCAGAAAGCGATATGGCCCATTGCATGTTTTGTAGTGTTAAATGTATTTTCTAGTTTACAATAAAGTATACATAAATAAATAAATAAAATACGAGAAAAATTAAACCGTTTTACCAACTAGGCGCCTGAAAATGTTACAGCCCAAGATTTTTATTTCAAAAGTTCACTTTACAAGTCAAACCACCGGCACCGCTGCACTGGTGCATAGAACACGGAAAAAAGAACCGAGAACTTGCAAATCTCCCAGACGAGCAAACTTGTACTGAGTATCTTACAAACAGTTTTTTGCAATTCCGCTTTCATGACCATCCCCTGAACTTAGCAACTCGACTGAAAGTGTGCTCAAACTTTTAATCGAGAAAATAAACTGTTCAAATAAAACTAGTACTACTACTCGTACTAACCTGAAGTTTTTTGAATAAATAACGAGTGTCATTTGTCATCAATGCCATTTCTCTGGTGTACAGACGCCAGCACATCAAGCTACTACAATCTGTCAAATTTCTTTAATAGATTTTCAATTTTATCCCTAAAATATTAAGGTTCAAGGTTAATTGGGAAATTTTGACAGTTTCGGGTAGCTTGACCTGCTGGCGTCTGTACAAGAACATTCCCATCGTCATCATTCTTGGAGAACAAAATAATAGTTGGATATGTCTTCACCTAGTACCCACCTAGAACTTAGATGTAAAAAAAAAGTATGTTAGAAAATTATAGTAAGCTTTGCCATCATTTTCTTTAGTAATTTGTCAGTAATTTTTCGTTGAACTGACTCCATTTCAGTTGAAAAATATGAGTGATATTATCAGCGGTCTCTGTTTTATCGTCTGTGAAAAACCCGATTTACCGCGAAATAAACCTGAAACTCCGAGTGGAACGGATTTTCTTGAAAATGTTTCGTTGAAAAATTTTCAATGGATTGTAGAAGGTGTTGTTAGATTATATTAAAGTACACCAGTATTCCGTTTTCAATTCACAAACATTTTGTTTGGATATTGGAAGATGTGGAGACGCATATCTTTGCATAAGCGTGTGTGAGTGATCGTGTTACATTTAAACATGGATGTGATACGACACGGAGGAGCTTCACCGCCGGTAGCGCTCCGCATCTGAATATAAATGAACTTGTTTATAAACCGCCGAAAAAATCGTGACGACACCGTTATGAGCAGCACCTGGGATATATACATACTTATTCATAAGTATGCGCAAAATGCTACCCTTCCTTGCCTTCATATTTCGCGGTTAAAAAGCCATTTAAGACAACATTTTCTTGTTTCCTGTAACACTTAAGAAATCCAATATCTTTCTTTTCTCCCGCTGTATCTTTCAGTAAATGTGTTTGTGTACGTAATCAGACTAGCATTGTGATTTGTCTGCTATTGACTCAATCAGTCTGCCTAGCCTTTGTCATAAACATTTTAGGGTCAGCTTCCGTTCTAACCGGATGCAGCTGAATAGCAACCGGATGCAGTGGCAAGCATAGCTTAACCTTCGATCAACCTGTGCGGCTGTTATTCTTAATCCACCAGCCCCTCTATAAACTGTTTTCTGCTATAACTGTTATAGCAATTAATCAAAGTCGTCAACAAAACAAACACAGTTTTATGAGCACAAACCAACTTAACTATTCCGTAACTGCGGTTTGACCAGCTGAGCAGCTAAATCAACAACAATATTGCTAATACTCCGCCACTAGTTCAACTTCTCCAGACATTTGCAAGTCAGGCAGTTTGTATATTTGGCTCAGCATATTGAGAAACTTTCGAGACAAAAATAGATATAAAACGGTGTCTATTGATCAAAGTCATCAACGCACAAATTAATTATAAGATTGGAATACTGGCCGTAATTTCCTTCCATGACGTCAGTCGCTGTAATCATAAAAACGGTAGTCATGTCCTCATAAAACGTTGATTCGATTAAGTCATAGACTTCCAAAACATTCGTTTTCTTTTTAGTGGTGTGCCCACCAGTTGTTCCTCGGCCATTACTTTTATTTCATGGTTTATTAATTTTCGTCGAAAATTGATTCTAATAAATAAAGACATCGCTATTTTAAGCGCATGCGAGGTAATTACGTAACACACTATCAGTAGCAATGACTTTCATTTTGACAGTTAAACACCATTCATTGCGTTATATGTACATATTTACGTTGTTGGTCAGACAAATTTTTCGAACATATTGAAGCAATGGATTAGCAATAACCTTCAAAATAATTCAGATTGATATTGATAGTGCGCTAGGCAATTAGGGTTTAATTAATCAGCATTAATAGCCTCAAATACTTCGTGACAGTGAACTGCCTTCAGGAGAATGCCACGCAAATGTTATTCAGCATGTAGACCTTCAGACCTCTTAATAGGACCCGCTTTCCTAATTGCCTCTCATCTGCCTAATGTTCGCAGCTTCCACCTTTACTAAATTATGATGCACGCCGCTAAGTAATAAGGTGCCTCCATTACATTATCCTCAATGTACAGGTGCGCAGCGGAAACGTGGATCATTATAATTGACGCTATTTTAGAGCTATTTCACCACAAACTTCACAGAAATTCTAAAGTTGGTTTAAGTGAGGCGGAGATCCGGAGCGGGATTAGTTATTTTTGGTACCTACGGCGTCAGATGACGACTTCTTGAAAATTGCATTGAAATAGCAGCTTTTAATTAGCCACTAACGGGAGAATTTAATACTCAAAGACTTTCACCATCTTTAGAATTATTTTCATTATAGATGTTACTTGAAGATATAATCAGCCTTTAATTCGTCGAAGTATGTTTTGATTTAAGATCCGTCCCGAGCCCGGGTATGATGTCTGGATTTCCTTTTATTAAACTTCGTAAACCCTCGTCACAGACTTATGGTGACAGAACGACAAACACACCCGATAAACGCGGAAAAACGGAAAAAGCATTTAAAAATAATACGTAATTTTCTTGTCTTCAAGACTCTAGTGTATATCTATATCTATCTATAACCCCTACCTACCTACCAAACCTACCTACCCACCCGACCTACCGACTTACTAATAATAAAGCTAAAGAGTTTGTTTGTTCTTTTGAATGCGCTAATCTCTGGAAAAAGAAGCTGAATTAAAAAAAATCTTTTAGCGTTTGTAGCCCAATTGTTCAGGAAGGTTATAGGTTAGTTAACATCACGCTACTTCCCTTGGGAGTCGAGCAAACAGTCGGAAAGAACTCTAACGAAGTACCTAATAGCGTGCTCTGGCGATGCGATGTTACGCGGTGGGTGGAGGGCGTGGAAGTTTCATAAAAATGTGGCGATTAATTTTGTAGGTAGGTATAATGTGTATCTTACGACTTCCATGCGAACGAAGTCGCGGATAGAAGCTATTATTTTAATAAAGTAACGAAACTACGGAAGTGACGGTACTTCATTCATTGTATTTTTGAAGAAACTAAACATAAGAATACCCAAAGGATAGTTGAGTAATAATGCTTATTCACGTTAACATCCCAATCTGTATTGACACCAGGAAGGCTTTGCGCTCTACAAAGGGTTGGGACTTGGGCCCGACAGGAAATCTACCACGGAAATTGACCCCATGACCTATAATTTGTAAAGACGGAATTCAGCCCCTGCCTTTTATCCCAATATAAATTGTCTTCATCTAATGAAACTTTATTTCCGTAGTACGAATTCAAGGCGAGGGGTGTGAAGAAACGCAAGGTGACTGTGGACGTGTCCACGGACGGAGTTCGGGTGACGACGAGAACCAATATCACGACTAGGAAGACCAAGGTGAGTGTAAATCTAATTTTCAATGACTTCTGGCGAATGGACAGACTGACTAAAGTGGCCAAGTGCTTGTTGGACCACGCATAATGAATGGTTTCGTAGTTGGGACGAATTTGTCCCAAGAAAAAACTTAATAATGTAGTTGTTGAAACATGTTCCCCCATACATACGTCACGGTCAAAACTCCAACTGCAAAAGTTTGTAATCGCAAAAATATATTTAATTATATGATAAAACTACATATTAACAATTTTCGAAGTTTTACCTTGACTTGTGCCCTGAGACCCTGTCCCTTGCCAATTTTCATGAGATCAACGGGAAGCACCCTCATAGGTTTTGATTTATTTGCGAACATCAAATTATGTAGGCCGTATTTATTTACTGCGTTCCCTTGGAAGCTTGATTGTTTTATCGCTGCAAGGAACCGTAGACCTACGTAATTGATATTAATTTCAACTTGATACCTCCACGCATTCCTGAGAAAAAGGGTCTTGACAGATTGACAGACAGGCGGACAACGAAGTGATCCTATAATGTTTCCGTTTTTCCTTTTGAGATACGGAGACCTAAAAATGACAAAACTAAAATATTGATTTTAAAAGTTACAACTGAAAACTTGGCAAAAGTCGTAATGAGCTTTTAGATGCTAGAGCTTAAGGGTCAGAGTGATCTCTGAAAGTTAGTGGCAAGGACAGCAAAAGAGCCATCATAAGGACACAATGATACGGTACAATAGAAACTATTGATAATTAATGCAAAGTGGGTCATATTTATTAGATGAACGGGTAGTATTGTTGCTAAATGCGACCCTCAGCTGCCCGAGGAATGTTTTAACCCCACTTAAAGTTACATTTACGGTAAGGGTGTTAATATAATTATACTAACAAATGTAGATCACTGCAAGAGGTCACAGAGTGTGTGAACAAACAAATAAATAAATCACAGGACCCTCGTTTGTACAAAAATAATAAAAGTAACCGAAAAGTTGTTCTCATTCCAAGAAGTCGAAAAAACAGAAAAAAAAATTAAAGGCTTTCAAAAATATTATTCAATACTTGTCTTAATGCATTGGCCTCTTTATTCATGAAATGCTGATAATATACATCTGATCGGTTGAACGCCGTCTCAAGTTAAATTGAAAACTTCAACGACTCAGTAAAAAAGTTTGATTCATTTCACGACAAAATCATTTGCGGTGCGGCTGTTAGATGAGAAAAGAGTTCGTGTGGAGTTAAAAATGTACTCGTTTTGGGGAAGACAATCCTGTTGTTTAATTTTTTTTCTGATTTCAACAATTATTCTTTATTCCATAGACCCCTTTTGTGTGATATATATACATCTACCCAATTCATCTTCGTATGGTTCAGAAATCCTAAGTGCCTGCAATTTCTTTCAGAGTTTGAGGAAATATCTCAGTGCCATTTTGATATTCCTCGAAGCGTCCCAAAGAAAAATGTTAGTTCAAATCAGAAAGGGAATCGTCCGATAATGCGTGTTTCACATGTTCTTCTTCAAATACTTTTGCCTGTTTTGCGGATTTCGGATTGAACGAATTTTCCCAGAAAACCGGGTTTTGTCCCCGTTAATCGAGTCATTTTGTAATTGGGGCACTATTGTTGGGAGTCTCAGCGGGATTTGTTCTGTTGCCATTCGAATAAACAATGCATATTGTACAGTTGGGGGGACAAAATACTGGAAACAATTTTAAATCCAAGTTGTAATGTGGTTTTCTTTTTCAGAAGCTTAAGGGCTGATTTTTCAATAGTCAAATGACTTTTATCTGTGGAATAGCTAATGACTGATATTGGACAGCTTTTGATAGAAAATGTGTCAAACTGTAATATTTATTCTGCAGATGAAAGTTATCTGACAAATGAAAAATCTGCCCTTAAAATGTAAAAATGTAACATAAATAATTCGAAAGACATTATCTCCCTCCACACATTGGCTGATATTACCACATATTACTAAATTATCTGTTAGGCGTGAGTAACCGGTGACAGTGATTTTTTCTCGGGCTCGTAAATCATGTCGGGAATAATGGACGGCTGTCAACCTGCTGTCTAGGAGCCGCCGCGCTCAGCGTCTATTGTAGCATCGATCCATTGTAGCTCCTGAAAAATAATCTTGGTCCACTCTTCATTATTGGAATTACTTTTAAAAACTTGGTACTTTTTATTATTTCATTTTGATTGGTATGTAGGTATGTACCTACTTTAAAATTATGTCATTCACATTTCAATTCATTCATTTAATTCCATTGGTCGTTTTCATTTAAGGTCATTTTTATTAGGGTTACTTAGTCAAATGGCAAAAAACTTGAACCCTTATTGGATTCGTCATGTCTGTCAAAATAGAAAAAAAAAACAATAAATTTTGGGGGTTCCCCATATTTAGAACTGAAACTCAAATTTTTTTTTAAAAACTGCTACGGAACCCTTCATGGGCGCGTCCGACTCGCACTTGGCCGCTTTTTTGTCATTTTTTCCTTTTTTAGGGTTCCGTACCTCAAAAGGAAAAACGGGACCCTTATAAGATCACTTCTTTATCCGTCTCTCTGTCCGTCTATAAAGACCCTTTTTCTCAGGAACGCGTGGAGTTATCAAGTTGAAATTAATATCAAATACTCAGGACTGCAATCTCTTGAATCAGTAAAAAAATCAAATTTCTAAGTCAACGCAATCAAAGAATACGGGCGTTTATGTTCCGTTTATCCGCATATTTTGACACTCGCAGGAGAATCAAAAGCGGGGTACTTGGTGTAGGGTACTTGCCGTTAACCTAGAATCATGAAATTTGACAAGAAGCAATGTCATGTAGCACAAGTAAAGGAAAAAAACCGAAAACCGTATATTTGTAGTTACATACCTACAAATTTGTACGGAACCCTTGGTACGCGAGTCCGACTCGCACCAGACCAGTTTTTTTTTTCTACGTAAGTAATGTTTTTTTTTACCTATATAACGGTGGGTGTAACTTTAGATACGGTTCCATTTTCTTTTTTTTTTGGGATATACCTAATAGTTTTGTTTCCGTCAACAATCTAAAATATCTACTGTCTCTGACCAACCCCTCGAGGAATACAGACGTGATATTATATGTCATGTTAAGTCTAAAATATCTTGAGTCATAATCATAACACTAATATATTTTATGAATCTCAGAAGATTCATAAAATATATTACGAGTAGGTGTTGGAATCAGCAGAAATTTGTACCAGATTAATACCAGATATTGAAATAGCCTCACTTTCAAATATGAGCTAAATTCCATGCATTTCTGCGCATGCTTTAATGCCATCAAATGTGAGGAAACCTGAAGATAATTTTTGTTACAGAAAAGTTCAAGTAAGCTGTTTGGTCGCGGCAGCAAGACCAGTGTGACCACGGAGGTTGCCGAGATAATGCACCATCCCATCTACCGCATCTTCTACGTCTCCCACGACAGCTCTGACCTGAAGATCTTCTCCTACATCGCTAGAGATGGCGCCACCAACGTCTTCAAGTGCAACGTTTTTAAGAGCAATCGCAAGGTTAGTACCTGTTTTTATCATGAAATGATGATAAAAGATCATTTATGTCGAACATTATCATTTTCCTGTCTCAGAAAGCACGTTAAACCGTATGACCCGGCTGTCATTTGTAGATCTTTGACAGTCGTTAAGGGTTGCCAGGAGCCCGAAGGCCTGGCAACCAGTCTTACCAAGGGTATCGTATTACCCAGTAACTGGGCTGTGGAGATCAGAGGGCAGTCAAACCATATAAAATGCTGGTATTCAGCTGCATCAGGTTAGACTGCAAGCCGACTCATACATGTTTGGGAAAAGACTAGATAGATCATTATGACGACATAATTTCTTGTCTGGAGGTGGACGTCTCCAGCTATGATGCTGTACTCGTATGTATACAATGTGTAACTGAATTAATGCACATTATGAAAGTAGTTTGTTCAGAATCGTTTACTGAATCGATTTCTGTAATTTTTAATATAGGTAATATTTTATCCCAAAAATTATTAAAACTACGTAAATTACTGTCACACTTCCACTGTACAGTCAAAACAAACCAAAATAGATGAAGTACCTACTGCGCTAGACCCCTAAACGAGTGCGACTGTTTGCATGCGTAGATTTGTAATGTGACCACAATTTTCTCCCACAATCAGTGTAACTAATTTATGAGAAAAACAATGTTTATTACATAATAATAAAAAATCAGTGTATGTATTATGATTATAACATAACATTCTAATTGGGGTGTCTGGTGGTGTGCGTTAATTCCGGGACAAGTTGTATATGCCACACACAAAAACCGTCACAACCAGTTTTGTGCTACCCGCATATACCGGAGTCCTCGATCAGGACGTCGATCGACCTAACCACGCTGCGCCTCACGATAGATACAGTAGACCGCGCGGCGGAGGTAACTCATTATTTTGAGCTGGCCTAGCGTAGTACGAAATTGAAATAGAATGCGAGGCCGGCCGGTTACCACTAGTGTGGTCGACTGTACACGTTCGCCTATTCAGAATTTGTGGAGCTGCCCAGCAGTCCCATTAATGTACGTCTTAGAGGTTATAAGAAGAGGTTATAAGTAGGTAACACAACTAAAATGAAAGGTATTCAAATTAAAAATCTTTGTGAAGCAATTTATCAAAAGCAGAAAGCAATGTTTCGTAACAATAATACAAATTTGCTTCCCGGCTAAAGATCAACAGTTAATAAATGGCCTCAACTTCAATTTAAGATGGAGAGGAATCTCAAATTTGCAAAAGATTAATAAATAGGTACCTATCAAAGATTCGTCAGCACCCTCTTTTTGGGAAAATATATCTCATTCATTCACAATTTCGTAAGGTTTACTCGTAATTTACATTACTATTAAATCTATTTTGTAGTCAGAAATAGGGCAACAAATATCAGAATACCAAATAATTTCACAATAATAAATAAACTACAGACAGCAGTATCTAACAATTCTGTTTTCGTTTTGGATTTAAACAATAACTAGAATATTATTTCACAATATGACCCTAACGTTCAATATATTCATCAAGAGTTATCCCACAAAAATTGTCAAAAAACAAACAAAACTTTCTAAGATACCTCGAACATAAAAGACTTTTAGATCGGAGACCAAAACAACTACAAAAACACGGAGCGCTTTACCGCCCTTTTAAGGTATACAAACCGGGCAACATTCCGTCGCTGTCTTCCTAGATAATCCACTTTAAAACGTACGATCTGAAGAGGGAGTAAAGGTGCCTTAACGACCGGAGAGCGGACCGTAGTCGTCGGCTCCGAGAGTGGTCTCGAGCCAAGCGTGCTGTTTATTAAGATCGCACGGGCTCGTAAACGGGCCCAGCCATAAACCGCAGCTGCGTATCACTCGGCTGTACAATATGTGGAAATTACCACTCCGCTGAGCAAACGTTACACTCATACTGATGGACTTTAATCGATACCGCACTAAGATGAAAGCTTTGTCCTAATTGTCTATTAGTTTAGACTTCTTCTTCTTTTCGTGTCGATGGTACTCTTCCTTGCCTTTTTTTTTTTAAATTAAGTTTGTGTGTTGCTAAAAAAGCGGTATAATATACTTCATTCTAAGGACTGCCGTCATTTTGCTGCCGGTTTGTTGTCACGATTTTTCTAGGAAACCAAAACTTTAGATGTAAAGCTTCAATTGCACAATCTTTACGATTATCCTAATCCTATCCTATCTAGGAACAGGATAGCCTTTACAAGAAGTGGACATTGTATAGGTTAAGGATAAATAAAAAATAAAATATAAAACCTATTAAAACCAAATGATATGATTGCCATAACAACCACTAATAAAGAGTTAAAATTAGAATGGTATGTATTTAATGTCAAATAATAAAAAGAATATGTCAAAGAAGTATGTAAAAATGATTAGATGTTGTCGCGTCGGGGGACCGCTCTAATTTTTAGCCTAACGTTCTGATAAACTTTAAAATAGCAGCGGACACCGACGCGACAACATTAAAAAAAAAATTACATACTCGTACGTACTTACGTACGGTCATAATTTGAAGGTTATTTTTTTCTTTTTAAAGGGTTTAAGAAGCTCTGTTGTAAAATTTCAGCTTTCTGAGTATGTTCCTCATATTGAGGTGGCGCACTTGACTTGAAATTTTGAAAACCAAAGAAATTGTGTGAAATATGCCGCGAAAAGGTATACATTTCTTGAACTATTGACAGTTATATGTTAATTAGTTCATTAAATATTATTAAAACAAGAAATACAAAGCAAAACACCTTTTCCAAATTTAGATTTAAGTGCTTCTAAACAGAAATCTCTGAACCTCCTTGTGTATGTGTCTTGTTTTAATAGTATTCAATTAAATTATCAAAATATAACAGTTGGTAGTTCAATAAATTGACAACTATTCGCAGCACAGCATTTCTTTTGTTTTCAAAATTTCAAGTCTGGTCTACCTCAGGATGTTCATTCAGAAAGCTGAAATTTTACAATACAGCCTCTTAAGCTAAGGATTAACAGGTGGTAAAACAGGAAAAACAAAATTGGCTCTATCCTTATACACAGGGCCGTTATTTCCATATTTGCCACTCTGAGCAAGTACCTGCCAGCGTCGTAGCGAGAGACTGGTAAAAGAAAGCCTAAATTTTCCCAGGTGGGGTGCTAAAACTCACGAGCTCACTTCGCTTGCTCTTGCATCTTACATGCTTTTTATTTTCTAGCTTTTCTGCATAAGTCGATAAACGATACTTCTATTTCTGAATAAACAGTCCAATGAAAACCTAACCCATCTAAGACGGGATGCTAAGAAATTTTGATTCGTTTTCATTGCATAGTAATGGGGTACCTATACGTCTTTAACCTATTGGAGCCTTAGGCTCCAATAGGTTAAAGACGAAGACTACCCAATCCTTGTTTCCTAGCATAATGTACGAAAAAGGTTATTTAAAAAAAAAATTAAGGAAAAATTACAGTATGAAAACATTATTATGTACGCCGGGTGTAGCAACAACAAAATTGCGAATATCTTCGTACGTAATAAAACGGTTCACGGAAGGAACTAATTTTGTGCCCAGCTGTTGAAGCACCTTCACTGAAATATTATCAAAGATACAAATGTTACTCTTCGTAAAGGTGAGGTACTCAGAGGTCTCGTATAGAATCAGGAAGAGGGTTAAGTGTTTGCGGGACCATTCCATTTGAAAGAAATATTATGGGTTCCGAAAATCCGAACCGTGTTCAATAAAGTTAACCTCTCTGGATTCGGTCCCTTACCAATGAAAACTCAATACTGCCGTGGTGAAAATACTTTACGACAGACATCCTTTTTGGAAATCAGTGAGAATGAGAGGTGAAGGTGAAATAATAAAGGAATATCAGTAATTTCTTGCAATGGTAAAGTAAAATTGTTGGAGGAAATGGTCGGCACCGAGTTGATTGCTAGTTTCATAACGCAAGATATCGATCACCGCTTTGTTATGTGTTGCTATTGTGTAAAACCTTATTAATTTATTTAAAGTTATCGTATTGTATTTCGTATCAAGTCCAATCAAAGCAGGGGACCTCCCTCGAGCAGACGCCGTCTTAACGGTGACGGCATCTTGATGTTCACTTCAAGCGTACTCTTGCCCAAGACCTTAACTTTTGAAATACTTCCTTATAGGTAAACTGAAATCTCTCAAAACGAGGATGATTATACCGTTAGCGGCAGAAGTCAGGTCAGAGGCCTAAAAGTCTAACAATCAGTCTTACCAAGGGGCATCGTGTACCATTAAGGTACTGGATTGTGGAGGTCAGCTAGGCAGTCGGTCCATATAAAATACTGGTATTCAGATGCATCCGGTTGGACTAGAAGCCGACCCCAACATAGTTGAAAAAAGTTTAGGATGATGACAATGATGATGCTTGTGCTTACCTACCTTAACATAAGCCTTAAGTTATACGTAACGTTTTAAAAGCACTTCTTGTACCAAATGCATTACGCAAATAATGCAATATTCACATGAGTCCCGCCATCGTAACGGTGAAATTCATTTCCCTTTGTGACATCACATCATTGCACTTAGCCGTGCCAGCGACGTTAGATTACAATTTTTCATGAAGGTAAAACTATTCCGTGGCTTAAAAGCGCATCTACATATTAAAGAAACAACTAACCAGAGCTTCTTCTAGCCATACTTGCACTTCATGTTTCCTCGTTAACGGCATAACTATGTAAATGTCTAATAACTGCTCCCAAATTACGATGTTTATTTGTTTTTTATAAACTTCTTTGACCTAATCTTCCCTTCATTTGAGATTATATCTGTATACCTACCATTCTTGTTGCAACTCTTTATTAGTGGTTGTTATAAGTTCAAATAGGTTTTTATTATTTTATATATCTTTTATATGGATTTATTTTGTGAGAACCTTGTAGACTGTAGATTTGTAGACCATTTTCTATTTAATAAGTACCTGGTACTTGTTGACATACCTGCACTATCCTCCCATACCTGTAATTTGAAAACATTGTAAAACCCAACAATTTTTTTCAAAGACTAGGTAACTGTGGAGTTTCTTGCTGGCTCTTCTACATAGGAAACGACCAATTATTATTGGAACCGTGCATCTAGCTTCTGACGTTCCAAAAGTGCCCATGTAAGTTTATGTGAAATAAAATATTTTGATTTGATTTGTTCTGTACCGGATTTAGAAAAGGATAATAATATAAGAATTGTATTAGTCAAGTTTAATAAGCTTTCTTCGTTGGTCCTCAATTGTATTGGGTCTATGGTTTATTATTTTATGGTGTCCTGCGTCTGCGCCTTTTGTCCGATATGATTATGTCAAAATCTGACATAGTATATTACAGCGCATGAATACATCATGCATAATTATGCCTTTATGAATGTACTACCTCCTTGATTAGATGCATTATCTTACTAGCGGTTCTGTCCGTTTCTCTCTGCATCTATGCTTCAGCAAACTTATGAGCGTAACTTATGTTTACTGTTTACAATATATAATCTTTGTGACTATTAACCCTCACTGGGCCTGCGTGGTGGATTACGGCCCACTCCCTCTCACCGAGAGGAGGCCTGAGTCCCAGCAGTGGGAACATTATTGCTGATTATGATGACGTACTCTTTGATGGTAACTCTGTGAAAAACTCAGTAACAGTTTAAAGTTTAAGACCTACTTTAACATTATGTAGGAACGACAGTACCTGAGACTTTGCCTCTTCATAGAACACTACTCTAATACCTATAATCATCTGTTTGTAACAGAATGGTAGGCTTGGCATCACATATCTTTTCTCAACCACACTTTAGACGGGAATGTACACGAAACGTAATTCTGCTAAATCCCTGCCAAAGCTGACACTGACATATGGCCCCAATAAAGCTAACCAGAAAAAGATATAAAGAAAATTATTCCAAAATGTACGTTTATAAATATCTAGTAATTAGACTTCCGAGGTAATTCATGGAGGTTTTTATTTTTCTTGATGAGTAGGCAGGCAGGTATTAAAGTTTCTTTCCTTTGTGAACCTTTTTCATTGAAGTCTTCTTTAGTTGAAAATCGGATGGCGTAGGGCGTAGTATATAAAAAGTGTAAAACAAGTTGGAGTTTACGTGTCTTGGGTGTAAGTAGGTCTAAAACTGGATGTTCACAATGACGAAGAGATACGCTTCTGAAAATGCATTGTCGTTCCTTCACCTTTTTAGAGAAAAGGTTGCTAAGAACGAGGTATTTACCTTTTTTCAGACTGATTGTAACATTCACTGTTTATGGGGATACCTTTACTAAATGACCTTATAAAACAAGATTGGCGATATAAACAAAAATAGTAGGGAAACATGTTTATTGTTCATCCTTGTGCCAGTGATGACCTACATATTTGGACAGACGTTGAATAAAACTGAACCATTAACAATCGAATCGAATCGTTTATCAAAATTGTTTAAAATACAGGCTGGAAGTAAATCCCATATTTTAAATTTTATGCGCCCCTACAATGACGTCAGCGCAATCATTCTTTTTGATGAACTACCCACGACATTTATAAGGGGTATACAATTTCAAAGATTAATCTTGCCTGAAATTCGTTCGATCATTGTTTAAAAAAGATCCAGCGAGTATATTAATCAGTTAAAAATAAAATGATTCATTGCCAAGAACTAATTCTGATACGGAAGATAAGGTTTTATTGTTTTACTTTTGTAATATTTCAAGCTGGCCGTAAAAAATACCTATTAACTTTTGGGCTCTTTTGATAATTAATAAACCGTGATGCTAAATGTTATTAGCTATATCACGTATAATTTTGATTGCCTTTACATTTATACGGGAATTAAGGTAAAAGCGATTTTTTAAGATTCAGGTACCTAAATACACATCTAAAATTATTATTAATTTACTAAAAATTACCTTCGACCTTCCGTAATAATAATAGTGTAGGTAGGTAATGACGTAAAAATCTCTACATCAAAAGTCGGGCACACGCGTGTGAACAAACAAAACACATCGGCTCGATCTATCGCGGTTTCGTTTATTTTCTTTCTATAAATCAATCAATTAACCGAACGCCTCTGCGTCCAACACTTTACTAAGAATATTGAAGAAGTTTGTAGTAAACTATTAACCTACCTACCCATTTGTACATGTCTTATAAATAGTTCTACACCAAACCTATTTATTTACATAATAACATATTTACATAATAGCCTATAATGTTCCTACTGCTGGGACACAGGCCTTTTCTCTGTGAGAGGGAGTGGGCCACAACCCTTCACGCGAACCCAGTGCGGGTTGGTGGATGTCACATGTCTTGGAATTTTTTAGTTCTAGGACAAGTTTCCTCGCGATGTTTCCCTTCACCGTTGAGAGCAGTAGTGATGAACTTAAATACACAAAGTAAAGTGCCTGTCTGGGTTCGATCTCACGACCTGCAAATCGGGGCCGGCCGACCATACGGGGCCACCGCTGCCGACGTATTTAATTGACATCTTCGAAAGGCCAATCTGTCATAAAATGACATCGCACTTTGCAAAGATGACGGGATTTCCAATCGTAATAGGTATTATTAATTCTGGATGTTGTACGCAAACCTTCGTTTTATAGTCAGTATAAATCTTCGCGTCCACCAGCTACTCGACTTTTATAATCAATTACCGTCGCCGATCACTCGTTCCCGGAGCCCATAAATATTCAAGAAGTAACTAAGTTGTTTGCGCTGAATCGTTTGCGGCTGCTTTTTAATTATACCAATTGATTGAGAGTATTTTATTGTAGCCCGCATTACGATTATGGCTCAGTTACCGAATAGTACGCATAAACTCGCACGTGCACTCCTAGTGCTGTGTAAACTCAAACAAACACGTTTAATAATGTTACGCTCAACGTTTGATCCCAGAAACAGCAAAATATGACGTCTTCTCGCCAAAATTTTTTCCCGAATCTCTGAAAAGGGAACGAAGATCGTATTTTTTTTATCTAAACCCACTTTGAATCTAAACGAAATCATGCCAATATTACACATTGTGATTGTGCCATCGATCTTACAGAACGCGAATTGATAAAGTACCACTGAGTTCCAAGAAATAGACTTTATAACCCTCGTTTCCACTAAATCTGTTTGAAAAATGATAATAAGAATGTTGAGAGACGGTAACTTTTCCTAATGTAAATATAAAAGAATCACAAACTTTCCTAAGCTCACTCGCTGACGGACGCCAATATGTTCATAAAATGAAAATCCTCGACGAGTTCTCGTTTCATCGATTTTCAATACACCATTTGTCATACATTACATTAACACTCAGTCGAATAACATTTGCCAACGATAAAGTAGCTCGAGAGTAATAAAATAATATGGTGCTGCTATTAATAACAAGTTGTGCCGAACTAAAGTCTTTATAAATTTTATCAGGTCCATTCCTTACGTCGTAACCTGCCACTTCACAATTTAGGGCTGTGATTTATAATTTTCTTCCTAATTTAAATACGAATGTGTGAAATGAAGAAGTAAAATTTCTTGGAAATGTCAGGTTTTCCCGATCACTCTCGTACAGAGGAGTTTAGCGCTTAGAAACACGCGAATATGTTTATTTGTGGTACTTGGAGCGACGCGCGACGCACGCGCAAGCCATGCCTTCGCCACTTCAGTTGTTTCGTACCAAGGCGCACGGACGCGCGCATTATGATAAAAAATGTGTGTGTCGTGATTAAAAGAAATACAAGTGTGCCCGATTAACAGTGATTCAGTTACAATGTCCAACCACAAGGACAGGGATCATAGTAAACAAAGGAAAAACGATCATCTATTGAAAAATTTGCCGACTGAAGTGTTACTGAAAGCGCGAAGCACTCTCTTCTCGTTAGGAGGTGCACTCAAACCAAAACATGAGCCGCATCAGCAGCAACGACCAAAGTTACCCAAACAAGAGTCCAAAGACAAAAAGAGTCATGACAGACTCAAACCCAGCCGATCTGAGCCGGAATTTAGTGAAGTTCGGAAAAACAAACGCAAAAGTAGAATTGAAGATGGCCATCCTCGCGATTCATACTCCTGCGGTTTGAGACCTAGACCGTTATCAGTGGGAGCTAATAAGCGATATGAGAAGGAACTGGAGGATTACCACAGTGGGGGTTTTCCAAAAGATTCGTCACCACTGCATCGGCAATTTGAGTCCGCGGAAGAAGTTTGTGTACAGTCACGTCTTGTGATACCCGTTACTGAAAGACTGAATCCAGATGTCCAAATGCAGGATGTTAGTGAAAGACCTAGGAAGAAATTGTCGTTTCGTGAACCCGAGATTATCAGTAGTGGCAGCGCGACACTGGGCCGGTCACATAAGTTGATGGGTGTGAATAGTCTCTCCAGAAGACCTAATAGATTATCACTTAGATCTGAACCACATTCTTCGAGTTTAGAAGGATTGGACTCGGATTTAGAGGTATGTGAACTTTACTCTGATAAGTTAATTTAAAAAACATGTTTGTTTGTAGAAGCCAAGAATGACATACGTCCATCTATTTGAAAGATAGCTCAGTTTTGATTATTATCTCGAACCCACCTTCTGAGAAAATTAATTCGGTTTATTTATACCGTCAACTGTCAAAAACAAGAAATATGAAAACTTTCCGTTGCATTTCAGACTTCGGTAAAAACTGAGTAAAGGTGTCCGCTTGTCAAATCGGTTGTGAACTCGGAATTAGGAATTACCGATGACTTCACGATGTTAGAACATTCAGAACAGTGGGTCTGTTGTATGAATGATAGTTAAATAGGAATAATTGTAGGAACAAACAGTACAATTACGTCAACGCAGACTAATTGGTACACTTATGTTGATGGCCATGAAACAGGCGATGGTGTAACACGCGAAGCTGTAACAATAGCGGAACGGGCAGCAGGCAGCGGCGGCGGTGTCTGTGGTGTGTCGGCGCAACTGTTTGATGTTTATTTTGATAGCGTCCGCCCGCCGTGGCCAAGGACCACGCCGCTCGCGGAAGCGCCGATTTCTTATAAATCGAAGTCTCCAGTGACATTTATCTGCGTATTATTTTGCTGTGGCGTGGACTTACGTCAAGGGCGATACTTCCGTCGTCGGCTCCATTTATTATTTAGAAAACTTCAGTAAACTGGTAATGTTTGCACGAGGGATATTTTGGAACTGCCGCCGCCAGCGTGTGAATTACGCACTGGAATAGTTAGTAAAACATAGTCTCGCTATCATTAATTCTCTCGGTGCGTTTAGTTTACGTTCTAAATCAACATACAAGTGCTAATGGAGTGAAATGAAGCATACAATGTTCCCAGATTTGCTAATTGTAGTATAATTATACAAAAACATACCTACCTACATTATGTGGTAATACATGAAGCAGCTATTAAATTTTTATGTAACGATCTCTCCTTCCAAAATTAACTAGCATAATCAGCCTATAATGTTCCCACTGCTGGGACACAGGCCTGCTCTCTGTGAGAGGGAGTGGGCCGCTATCCCCCCGCGGACCGAGTGTGGGTCGGTATTTGTCACATGTCTTCGAATTTTTTGGTTCTAGGACATGCCGGTTTCCTCACGATGTTATCCTTCGCCGATTTGAGAGCAGTGATGATGAAATTAAATACATAAAGTGTCTGTCTGGGTTCGAACTCACGACTCGTAAGGCAGGGCCGATACTACTGGGCCACCACTGCTCTATAAACAAAAGTGGTACAATTTTCGTGAAAAACATAAAGTCTACAAGAATGTCACGAACATCACTCTTCCTTGTGTTTAAATGAATGTAATCTATTTAAACAGCCCTGTCTCTAACCGCAGTACAGGGCTCCTTGGACTTGCGTCATCGTTATTAGTCCTGAGTCAGTCTCATCTCGGTCTACTATATTAATGACGTCATAAAATATCGAAATGGTCTATCGGTCTACAGAAAGCCGTTAACCTTCACTCGGTCACAGTTCATATTATTATCTAGGTAGGTAGCTACTCACCGGTAGTTAGATCGCTACTGATGGTAGCCAGTTAATAATTATAACTGCTAGTATAATATAATCATACAGATCGCTACTGATCTATCATCTATCTCTGGTTTTAACGTCCCAATGATCTATTTATTGGGACGTTAAAACAGAGATAGATAGGTTTTTCTACCTCCAGTATGCCAAAACTGGTGAAAGATATGTAATTGGGTTCGGCCGTAAAACTACATGAATGCTCTCTGGTGTAAGCTCGGTTATAAATGGTAAACATTACATTATAATAATGATGTTTACCAAACAATTCATGCGAAATTATTGTTACAAACAAAAGGCCAACTTTAGTGTTTACATTGAAGTTACTTTATTATCTCTTGTTAATGTTAATGTTGAGCCAATTTTAATGGAGCCATTTATTAATACCTATGCATGAAATAACATTTATACTTAATCTATGAGAGCAGTGGTGGCCTGGTAACAGCCACGACTTACTAGTTGTGGCTCGTAGTTTCGTTCCCACTGCTCTCAAAACGGTGAAGGAAAACATCGTGAGGAAACCGGCAAGTCCTAGAACGAAAATCGAAGACATGTGCCATCCACCAACCCGCATTGGGCCCGCGTGGTGCTTCACGGCCCACTCCCTCTCACCTGAGGAGGCTTGTACAATGCAGTAAGAACATTATAGGCTGATTGTGAATCTATGGACTTTGTTCTGAACACCCACATTGTCACTAAACCAACTACTTTACTAAATTCAGTCTTTTAATAAAATAAAATACATGTAAGCGAGATCTGTCATTTTTTTGGCTCAGACAAAAAAACATTATCCGCGTAGAGTATGACGTTTATAAAAATAATGTCGAACGAAACATTAATACATTTTATTGCGTCGTCTACCGTTATAAAGAGTAATATAATGCACAATTATTACTAGAACGTAGTCCTCTGACGTTAGGTTTAGGGAAATAGGTATTGGTAACAGTTGGTATCGGCTGACGTATCGATATTCGATAACTGGCCAACATCTCCTGGATGACTCATAGCTAGAATCACATCTCTTCTATAGTCTGTTTCAAAAATATCTGATGAAAGTGTAAACAAACCCTGTTCAGTTTTTTCAATTTTCAAGTTTCAACTTTATATCTCATCACTTTTTCCAACAATAATTGTTTGATTAACATTATTAAATTGTAATTGAAAAATCATTCTCGAAAATTGACTATAAAATTAACTTCGATAGTCAATTGAAAAACATCCTTAAGGTAATTTCAATTTAGAATTTCTGGTTTCAAATATTCAAATAATCAATTTGATTTCATTAAAAATTTGTAGATACCTAAGTGACACTGCAAACTGGCATACACAGGTACGTTTTCTGATCTATTTGTTTACACTTTCATCAGATACCTTTGCAACAGTTCACAGTTCAGTCCATAGTTTCTTTTTCTTATGAAAATGTTCGTAATTTATTAGGAGTGCGATGCAGGAGTCGTAAACACAGGGCTGCGCTTTTATTGAGAGCGAACGGCGTCCGAGGCGGCACAGGCACGTACAAAAGCTTTTATCCTAAACCAACCACATTTCTTTGACCTCACTCCAGCTGTAGTGACGACGCCAGCGAAAATAGACCAGGCAATGACGTATACATAGCAATGAGGTAGCCAAAAATTATGATCGGCATAAAGGTCATTGTCTTGGGCTCACCAATTTTTGTCCCAATTTTTCTTAAAATATTTTTATACGACACAGCTGTCTAACTACATAAACGTAGAGGCGGACTCGTCTCCAATATCTGCTATACTGCTTATTAAATCCATGTATCTTGTTTGATTAGTACCTAAATTTTAATTGAAACCACATAATCTGCCTACAATGTTCCTACTTCTGCGACACAGACCTCTTCCTCTACCACCCAGGCCCAGAGCGGGTTGGTAGATGTCACATGTCTTCGAAGTTTCGGTTCTAGCACATGCCGGTTTCCTTATTAAAACCACGAATTACCTTAATTCTGGAGCAGATGTTACTCCATTTGCTCTATTATTTCAGCCATTTTTTCCTACTATCCTACCTCCTCGATCATGATCCGTTGACGGTTTTTTGACATTCGGCACACAAAACTTATAATTCTTAAAGGATCGCTCGAAGAAAGTTTCACGACACTGCAGAAGTCCTTAAAACCATAAATAGCATCTTATAAATATTTGATATAAGATATAAAACCTGTCGTGTCTCCACATCGGTCAACCAAAACGTAATTACTTATCATAAACATCGAGATCGCTGTAGGACGTGAGATGACCAAAAACAGACTTTTCTGAAAAAGTTCATCAATATTTTATTCAGCTTTGTCATTTTAAACGACATCTCATCACCTTATATTTATTCAATAATATTTTTGAGGAACTATCTTAGGAGTGAGCAGCTTAATGTTTCCGAGCAGGTAGCTAATACCCGTTTTAGTGATCTATCAGTAATCCGCGTACAAATATTGGGCGTTTCAATCATCGATCAGTGTCAAACTTTGCCATTATTCACACAAACGGGCGTTGAACGGCTATTTATTTTATTATGGATATTCAGGAACTTGAATTATTAGTTTCTATCGGCCTCCAAGGCCCTGTGGAGTCTGACAGCCAGTCCGTGCGTGCGTATTGAAGGTAACATGGAAAATTTCTCGCGAAACAGATTTATTTTCTTTTGCAGAGGTTTTATATTTTTCGGTCACAAAGGTGTATTACGGGGGTTAATATAAAAGGACAACGTGCCGAAATTCGGCCACGGAATCAAGATCGCTCGTCAAGCTTTTTAGACGACCAAATTAAATTAAATAGTTTCTGTGTAAAAACGAGCACGTTTTAGTTTTCCTGTACATACTGTCATATTAGCGTCAATTTATGTAGAATCGCGAGGCGAGACAAATAGTAGCATCATATCTCTTTCTTGAAATTCACGAGAAGCGTAATATCGTGTCAATCCCTGGCCGCGGGCCAAGCACTGTCGCTGAACTCTATCTAGTGTCCACTCCATTACACTTATTAGGTACATATAAAGATTCCACTTCATTAGCACATGCAGATCAGATATTCCAAAATTTCAGGCGCAATTTAATGTTATTACACGAGATACAATGACGGCACGGTTGGCGCAGTGGTTAAGCGATTGACTGCTGCGCTGCGTGTCGCGGGTTCGATTCCCGCACGGAACAAATATTTGTATGACTTACATGTATTTGTTCCGAGTCTGGGTGTTTTTCTATCTATAATATGTATGTATTTACAAAAAAAAAAAAAAAAAATTGTATATAAGTAGTTTATTAGCCATCTTGTTACCATAACACAAGCATTAGGTTGCTTAGCTTGGGACAAATGGTGCTGTGTGAAATGTCCAGGGATTTATTTATTATTTATTTATTTATTACAATTGTCTACTTTTGATGAACGCATTAGATAGCTAATGCGCGATAAACGTTTCAATATATGACTTCATGTGTTAACTGAACAGAAATAGTGGTTCAACGTTATGAAATTAGAAACAATATTTTCTGGATGATTAATAAAACTGTGGTTACTCATCAGATGTGTCGTTATAGTCATTTCCCTAAGCCGCGTTGAAAGCGGATGCTATTTAGTTCCAAACTTATGATTGCTCTCCACCAACAGATGCACTTAAACTAATGCCGAAACACGTTGAGAGGAAACGAAATTTTTTATTGAACTTCCCAATTTCCTTGTCAGAAAAAAAAATATTACATTAACGTTACATATCAAAGTCCTGCACGCAGTAAACAAGTTGTTTACTGCAACGTGCCGTTTATGTTTTAATTGAATTGACATTAATATGTAGGAAAGCAGTATGAGAGCAG
Organism: Apamea monoglypha; assembly: GCA_911387795.2. Taxonomy (NCBI): domain Eukaryota; kingdom Metazoa; phylum Arthropoda; class Insecta; order Lepidoptera; family Noctuidae; genus Apamea; species Apamea monoglypha. The sequence continues at coordinate 18,824,158 of OU426914.1, read as the reverse complement.
TGGCGGCACAGTGGTAACGAATGCGACTTGGGTAGGGCGAAGGTTCGAACCCCGAGACGTGCTTTACTTTGTGTAAATTATTTCATCACTAATAGTCTTAAATCCGATTCGAAGACATGTGACATCTACCAACACGCACTGGGCCCACGTGATGGTTTACATCCCACTCCCCCACAGAGAGGAGACCTGTGTCCCAGCAGTGAGAACGTTATAGGCGGATTATGCTATGTAGGAAACTACCATGTGGTTTTATTTTAATTAATTTGGTATTGCTTGATCATTTAGCATTCTGGATACCACACTCAAATTGGCGAATATTTAATCATCACCTCAGTCAATCATGAATATGAATTGTAGATAAGCAGATATGGTTTTTATGCCTACCTGTGTTTTCATTTACCTCGGATGATTGCGTTATGAATAATATCTCCGGCGACTGGTTTGATACATCGCTCCATATTGATGTTTGCCGAGTAACAATTTTGTTTCAATTCCACGGCGACTCTTTGGTTTCAAACATAAGCGTTGAACCTGAATAATCTGTTCCATCCGTTACCTCGGCTGAATGAGAGAGGCATTAATTAAACACATGTCATCTCCCACGCTGGCTCCACGCCCGGAGCTTTTATCTCCCTTTTGTTAAATATCATTTTCAGTTGTACCCTTTTATTTCAGTATGTAGTTATGCCGACGATTTCGTGTGTACTAGGGTTCAACGGTCTAAAACGCAAAATTAGTTTCAGTCTTCCGAACTCCTTACATGTTTTCCATTGCCTTTTCACCCGAATAAAAATACAACTAAAACTAGCCCTGTCCCACATATTTTGTAACCAAGCACTTGGTGAAGTTACACAAACTTGCACACAGATACGGTTCAGTCTGCGACTCTGCGCTAAACCGCAAAAAATAATAATAGGTTTGGACATACAAGTTGTAATATTCCAGAAAAACTTGAACTACACTAAATTTGTAGTAGCGGAACCCTCCGTTATTAATACCTTGACATTGATTAAATTGTTTGTCCTCGACTCCGACAGCTGTATAATATAACCAGCGACAATGTTGCCTTCTCTTAAACACCAGAATATCACGTCCGCTTCTAACAAGTAGCTTACGTTAATAAAATTTTAAGTCCACTGCGGCTAAAAGAAAGAAAACCGGTAAATAAATACATGTTCTGTAGCAAAATATTTAACCCAGTCAAAGTTGAAACGTACGTAATAGAAAAATCGACGAACCGTGGACTATTGGTGCGTTAGTTTCAGGAAAGCAATAACTACAAAAAGAGAACTTTATTGACTATTGAAGGGTTTCATACTTCGCTACAGAAATCACTGTTGATAATTGAGGGAAAAACAAAGAGCCAATACCTAATAATCGTGTTCCTATACTCAAAACTGTTGACTGCTATACACGTTATAGTTCTGAAACTGATTCCTGACGAAGAGTGATTATCTAGGCGCCATGATGACGCCAAATTTGAAGCAAAGAGAAGCCCTTTAGAAGAAAAATTAACAGTTCCTTGAAGCAGTTCATATATTAAGAACATAGCATTGTTGTGTTGTATCTTACTCAACATCTTAATATGAAGAAAGTGCCCTTCCTATGTATTGTTTTCCTTTCTTTCAGTAACACGACATTTTTCCTATTCTTCATTATGTTGAGCCATCTGTTCGTTGTTCGTTACAATCTAATTAAGTGATGAGAGAATGAGTAGTGTGTACGAAAATACAGAATATCAATCTCATACAGAACAGATCACAGTCGTATCATGCCCTAAATGTGTAAACGTATTTAAAGGGAATACTTTGGTATTCAATAAACACGCACGTTCGATACTTGATTACCATTCGAGTGGAAACCATCCACACTGCTAAATAGTACTTAAACAAGTCGATTCCAATGGTACTTTATGTTCAAAATAACGCTTGTTGATAGTACATTTTGAAATATAAATCGAGGACTTCAAATAATAAATAAAAGCCTCGGTGGATGGCAGAGGTCGTTTGTCTTTGACCGTATTAGTCCCAAGGTGGTAGCAGGCGAGCCTACCTCAATTTTCGAGATGAATATTACGTCTTGAACTAAATATAATACACTCTAAAAACGCTTGCCTGAGTCTGGTTGCTACTTGAGTCTAAAATGCGCTACTTTATGATGAGAAGTACCAAAAGTAATATAAACCTTCTTTTCCTCAGAGTCAAGCGATGAGGATCGTCCGCACCGTGGGACAAGCGTTCGAGGTGTGCCATAAGATGCAGATCAACTCCCCTGAGCAGCCAGCACCCTCCACATCAACCGCCCCTGATGAGCCGGTCGCCAGCGGTAGCGACATCGCCGCCTCCAAAGGTTTGATATACCAACGACAACGAAAGACTTCATCTTGACATACCAAAACTAAAATGACCCAATAATCATGGGTCATTATGACCCAATAATATTGCACTGAACTATTGAACAATACTCTAAAACGTATGACACGATGTCCCCTTTACACTGGAGTGCAATTAATTTGATTTACTTGACATCGCTGCTCACATGAAATGGAGAATTTAATTTTAGCTCCTACATAGGTACATCGCTTGGTTGATCTTCTGATGTTTTCGCTGCTCGCGACAGTTTGTCTTCTCATTTATAATCTTTCTGCCTTTGCGTCGCGATTTTAATCTTGGCGAGTTAATTTTTCTTAGCCAGATAGCGACTTCATCAATGTACACATAATTCTTTGCAAAGCGAAAAAATATATAATGTGTCACTTAAATAAATTACGCGTCCAGAATGTTTATTTATGTGAGTGTACATATTTTATAAGAAGTATAAAGACGCCAGACGGAATTATATACTTTCATATTCAGCCATTTATTTTAAGAAAAAGAACTAAATTATAAAATATTAACTGGATGGTAAATTACTGTGTAATTTTTTTTTAATAATGACATAAACATAACACATGATAAATTGATGATGTTTTATGAAACTTTTTAGTAAGCCTTAAGTGTGTTATTCGATTATGGCAGCACGAAATTGATTTTTAAAAGCATCAATATTTTCTTCCGTTTTTCGGAGGTAACAAATAAAATAAGGTGAGGTAGAGTTCCGTTCCGCAGTGGTGCAACATTGCTCATAAGCAGGAAATCGTAAATGCGAGAGGTTTGTGCCAACAAGGTTCTTGTTGTTATATATTTCCCAGTGGGCGGGGCGGTCTTAAATATAATTTTATTCAGAAAATTTGTCATATCATCACCCATGTGACGCTACTATTCATTCAGTTATGCCATGTCTGGAAGTTTTACTGGATACAGAGACAAAAGAAAGAGTCGTTATTACATAGAGCGACGCATTACTTATGCCTGTTTTTCATGAATTTTATAGTACAAAGTAACATTTGCGTGCTCTCGTCACGCAAGTGTGAGCACATCGTAATTTGACAGCTCAACTTGTATCACAGCAGATGACGTCACATATTCTTTTTTTTCGCTGTTTCTGCGGGTTGCTTATAATTAGCTTTTATGTATCGTTTTATGACATCCGACGTAACGGGTAGGTAACAGCTGGTTTAACGAGCAACGTCATAATTTTACTGCGTTTACCTTAATCTACATAAAGTCATACTTACCCTGACTGGTCGGCGGAGGTTTATAGACATTAGATATGTTGTCCCATCTCAAATACGCTTACAAAGTTAATTCTTATTTTGATTATCTTCGGCTATTTTTAGTTTTTGTCTACCAACTTCATCGTGTGAGCCCACGTTTATGATTCCATAACAACCGTGCCGTTTCATTCGCTGCACGTAGTTTGTGGTTTCATGCAACTATCGTAAACATTCGTCTCGTATTTTTTCCACCTCATATTGTCACTTCTTGCATGCAAACAGGTTGCATAAACAGACACTGCGAGTAGCGTGTCGCACCACAGTGCCAAGAAAAGAATGTTGACTCAGAACTATGCAGAGAATTTATCTTCCAGTAAACACAGTATTTAATAAATCATTTCATTATGGTCCAATAAACGTTACCACTAACGAAATAATATTTCATATAAATATTTCATATAACCGTCTGCCGTTTACTTAGTCAATTAAAATGACGTGGTTATGCACGGCTGGCTTTGGAAACTTGGATCCATTTCCAGGAATTGTTATTAGAAGGTAGTGATGTCTGATCAACAGAAGCGGCTTCTGAGTGCGGTGCCTCTGACGGGGCGGCTTCGTCTACAACGAAGGCGATAGTGGAGGAGGGAGCAGTGGGAGGTCGCGAGGAGAGACCTAAACATCTAGAACTGCTGCCGCCGCCACCAAGGAAGGAGAACAAACGAACGCCACAGGTAACTATCAATGTATGTTCAGTAAAACTTTCAATGAAAACTATCGATAAAAGAATACTTGTAATTCCGATAAACGATTCACAATCGCAAGCGAACAGTGGAATTTAGTGAAAGGTATTCAAACGAATTTAGAGAAACTTCGTCGTTCGGGATTTTAATACTCGATTTATTCAGCGTGTCTACGCCTACTTGCATAATTACATGCTTTAATTGTATAGTTTAATTACCTTCGAACAATTGCCGAAAAATTCAAGTTTTTGGGGGACAAATTCGAAAAACACAGCTTGTCCCATGGGGGTACGCAGAAATTAATGGATGCCACGTGCTACGTTTTAATATGCCTTCGAGTGTGAGCACTACGTACCTGACCTGTTCGGTGGTCACCACCACTACGACGTTTAGGCTATCGATTCCAAGACTCTTTAGAGAAAGCCTTTCATTCTCTCTTCACGACTACAGCTAATCCTCCTTCTTCATTAAGTACATCCCCCACCTTATGTACATCATCTAAATATCTAAATTGGCAAACTGTAACAAGCAATTGACCAAACATTTGAAGCTTCAGTTGAGTCGACTGCACAAGTTGCAAGCCTAGCGGGTACTTACCTAGGACGAACTGACTAAACTCGGGTGCAAACAGTACTTGATCAACTAGTTTAGCACAAGTTTCTACTTCAATTACGAACGTTAACCCATGTTTAGTTATATTGTAAAATGAATGGGCTGAAAATGAAGCTATCACCAATATGCTCTTTTTGTTTTGAACCCAATTCAGCAACAAATTTCTGCATTCTAGTGCTGCTTTAGAAACTGTATTTTTCTATTAGTCTCTTTTCCTAGCTTTGTTTTCTCATAATATTATTATAATTCAGATAATAAAGTCAGCTCCAAAATTGAAATCAAAATTAAAATCGAGATACTTCTACCGCCCACATTAAAGCTTATGGTGTTTCATAAAAGCGGCAAAAATATTGCGAAGTTGGCGTTCTCCAACACTTTTATAGCATAATCAGCCTATAACGTTCCCACTGCTGGGACACAAGCCTCCTCTCTGTGAGAGGGAAATTTTTATGCATGAGAAAAATTATCATATTCAATGCCCCATGTACTGTAATGTCTTAAAACAGCGAGGGTTCATCTTGCTATTTTTACTTATCTAAGGGAACCTTCTTGATAAAAGTTTTAAAATATTCCGGTAGTTTATCACAGGTCCCGAATTCTGGCCATATTCTAAACAAATTCTTCCCTCTTTGCGCGAAAAATCTCAAACGGCGAAAATATAATAATATATATATATACTACTATACTTTCCCCCCTTATCCTTTTTTTTACTTTTTTCATATACATGTACGTATTTTTATTTATTGTTTTATGTCTGCTAGTAAATATGTAAGTTATATAAGTTTACGAATATCTATGGGTAAACTTATATAATACAAATTAGCGTTTTTTCTTTACATATTAAAATGATATGCCTCGTGTTATAGACATAACACTTATGATTAGTTCGATTCACACAATTCTTTTCTCGAGGTATATCAATTTAATATGTAAAGAAAAAACGGCAGTCGCAATTACATTTTAGCAGTCGTCGTGTGCATTGCGCATGTTAGTGAACGCAGAGTCGCACACGCAGCGTTACATATGATTTGCTACTGCCCATGCGCATATAAACAAGTCACGACCGTTTCAATGTTTATACACATCAGACCCTGCATTAAAACGTTAGAAAATGAAGAAAAGAAGAAAATGAAATGTTATATTTCTAAGTGTCTTTTAGGATGAAAACTCCCGGAAAAATCATGTGTCAAGATAAGCTTCACCTTGATCATCCATCTGCCGTTTTAGCGTACTTGGAACAAGAATTATCTACACTCATGCATTATTATTAGTTTGGTGTAAAATAAGATCAAAGTAGACATTCCCACCATAAAATCGTAAATGTCGTAAGTTCGAGACACAATAAAATGTCTGCCTTACGATCTTAAAATTGACATTACAACGAACTAAACACTAACTGCTTATTTTATAAGCTCGACATTTATATTGAAGTACGTAAATACTAAATAGTTTAGTTCCAGTGAAGCTGTAGTTCTTGACGAGTAGTCTGGAGGGCTTACAAAATGGCATTGTTACCTAATTAACATTTTCAGTGGAGCACTAAATTTTGCACGTCACCTGGGACCACTGTGAGTCGCCTACTCTCATTCCTTCTCGAAACTTAAAACTGTTGTGGCTGTGATTGTGGGGGGAGGCCACAATCTACAGTTTTAAGTTTCGAACGCTTTGGAATCGTTTGTGAATTTCCAGAATTATCAATTCTGTAGCTGCGAAGTTTCCAAATCCATTCAATGTTGCCAGCATTGAAGTATTTCGCATTCGATAACTTTTTAACTACTTGCGAAAACGTTTCTTCCAAGTCGATAATAAAGGATTTAAATATTCTGATCCCCTTTTTTAAAGAGACTCATTTATATGCTATGCTTATAGAAGAATATAAATGCAACCGAAAGCAAACATTTATACATAATTTTGCAATAGACATCATGAGACACGAAAAGATTTCCCTTCATTAAACATTTTATTCTTTAGATCCACCAACTTGCCTTTGTATTACAAAATACGCCGGAAATTCGGTAAAATCAAGCCTATGTGCGTAACTCAGTTAATGAACATGTCATGTTCTGTATTATATTTACTTAATATAGATTACTGCTTCTTTTCTTACAACACAAAGGTCGTGGCTTAGCCCTGTTCCACGAACTGGATAACAGGTAAATGCTTGTAACATTACTCACTTGATTTAACCTGACATTCCTTGTGTAGTAGGTATGGTCCGTCTAAAGTTGCACAACATTGTTTAGCAACATGTTTTTGTGATGTGATGTGACCCTATACGATGAAAAAGGCGGTAGACATTCCCTCACCAGATTCAAAAAAATGTTGCCTGTTGTAGACAGAACAGTTTTGTTTTAAGCGAAATCTGTTTTTTGGTAGATTTTCAGACAACTTTGGGACTATATTTTATCGAATGAGCATGCCGTAATTGTTTTTGTGATTGTTTTGCCGTCTCATTGGACTATGACAGTGAAGGAAGAGTGAATGCACCTGTGTATGTGCACTATAATATGTCCTGCTTAGATGGCCAGTCTCCTTAGGAGTGGCCGCCATGGCCGGAATTCGGTCTATAGGGCTATTAATTGTTTTTATAGAGCGATAGCCAGACTAAATACAGCCTAAACACGAATAATTATGTACGATTTATCTGACTTGCCTTGAGTAGTCTGTCCATCTACGATTATCTTCGGTAAGTCCATCATAATCCAAACTAATGATGTATGGAAATTCCTCGAACAGAATGTGGTTTGCATATTTCGTATTTTTAATCATATAAAAGTAAGTATAGAAGAGAAGCCGCTTTTGATCTTTTTTCGTTCCGTAAATTTAATATACAAGTAATTCTTTAAGGCGAATCCCTCGAGGAAATCTTCTAATCTCAGGATTTTACTCTCCTTATTGGAATTAAAATAAATAACGTTTCTTTTGTTTTTGTTTTGATTATTCTAGCCGCCTCTCAAGTGATTGGTATTTTTGGCCTGATTTTATTATGTGTCATTAGAATCCAAACATCACGCCTGTACTCCCAGAAGGGTTGACAGAGGTATTCAGTACACCCACAATTCGCTAGTTATGTCTAGTCCCATGTAATAGCGGGCACTGTTGGTATCGTGTTCGCAAGCGCGACTGCTGAGCGTGGTGTCCCGGGTTCGATTCCCGGGTCGGACAAAGTGTTAATGGGTTTTTCCATGAGGAATCTCTTGATAACAGCCCGGAGTTTGGACGTAAGCGGTGCGATAGCCCCGTGCCTCAGAAAACACGTTAAGGCGTTGGTCCTGCGCCTGATCTCTCTCCGGTAGTGTCAAATTGCCGTCTCATCAGACTATAAGAATGAGGGAAGAGAGAGTGCACCTGTGTCTGCCCACACACTTACGCACTATAATATCTCCCGTACCAAAGGCTGATCTCCGCTGAGATTTCGCCATGGCCGATATTTAGTCTGAAGGACTATAATTAATACTGGGAAAGCCTTTAGACCTGTCATTAAAGTTTTTATTTTGTTAAGATTCAAAACAATAGATAATCTGTCCAACCTGTAAACAAACAAACCCGACCACATTGTCTTTTTAAAGCGCTTTTTCACAAGTAGCTAAGTAGTATTAAATAGCCATTTCTCTCTTCTGTTATTTTCACAATGTTCTCTGAATATTTACAAAGCATTGTTTTGAAACGGTCTGTTAATGAAGCCTAACTAAACTCGTAACGTTTTAACCACAAACACAAATTTTACCATCAGAAACGAAACTTTTCATTATTCTCTTTTAGTTTTAAAGCAAATTAATGCTGAATACACACTGAATTATTAAATACCTACCTGTAAAAATACAAAGGTACGTTGCTGAAAATGGAAATATATGGTAACGGCCCCTACTTACGAATTGTAAGTCGGTGGATTAAGACCCGCTCCCTCTTACAGACAGGAGGCCTGTGTCCCAGCAGTGGGAACATTATAGGCTGATTATGCATGAATATGTACTAAATTATTAATGTTTGTTTACAAAGGCACATTAATGAAAATGTAAACAGAATCACCTTATGGAAAGCTTTACAATACATTAATTTCGGATTACAATAACAATAAGGACTTCCATTACATGCAACATGTTTTTCATGCCTACATAAACAACGGTACCTACGATATTTGAATGTTTGAACTCGTATTGTTTGCTGAAAACGTGAAATCATTGTTTTGTGAGAAGGTTCGGATTCCATGACGTCATCGGTTTCGTCTCAGCTATTAATTTTAGTATCATTGGCGGTAATTAATCTCCTAGGCGTTACGTGTGGCTGATATTTATGACGCTCTCAATACGCCCCTTGTGTTCAATAACAGATGTACTCACTTACTGTACGGACCGTTCTTAACAACTACTCGTACATTGGAGGAAAAGCGTTGTTGGTATTTTATGTATCAGATAAAGTAATTGAAAATTGAGCACTCGCATCAGCTCTTTTTATTTTATTTTTATTTATTTAGGATCTCACATATATAATGGGCAGCATTAGGTGTGCTTGGAGGAGGCCTATGTCCAGCAGTTGACGTCTTTCTGCTGAAATTATGATGGTGATAAGGTGTACTCCTTCACATACAGGGTCAAATTAAAGTAGCTAGTAAAACTCTGCAGACGTAATGGGTATCGAGATCTAAACAAGATAAAATTAAATGATTTAATGTTTTTTCCTAGGGTTTAACGACCGCTGGTAGTCTTGTTACTTAAAGTATGAATAAAACAAATATGTTTTATCGTTTAGTAAATTGCAATGGCGCTCATTGTCACAACCGTAGGCTGGCTATCGCTAACGCTAAGTCATCTCTTCACTTTGCTTTGCTCCTTGAAATTCTCAAGTCACTACTTACTTCATGACTGATTAGGATGTTTCGAAGCAAACGTGCACCATCGTCGGTTGCATCACAGCTTTAGCATCAGGTGCTTCGTTAAGCGCCAGGATATAATTAAATTGTTGGTCCAAAAATGGAATGTCCTTTTCATCGAGTTAAAATTTTCTCATCCCATATCGCTATCGATGATTCGATTGCGCACTTTCATGCTTCGAATAGTTATCGGCTATCATTTTTTGCTTCCGGAAAAACAAACGGATGGAGCCTAAATAATTTACCTATGGTACGACAATACCATAGGTAAATTATTCTGATAAGGTAAGGTATTCAGCATAGATTTGGGTCATTAACACAGTAATTAGGAACTATTCTGCCTCGCTAGGCTGATTTAGTGTCCGGAATACTCTCATGGACATAATCACGATTGGTAGTCATGCATACGAGCTGCGATATAAGCGCCAGTATCTATGTATCAGCTAGAATTGGGTACACTGGTGGTTAAACGGCTTTGAAAACATAATACCATATCATCTTCTTCCTGTCTCATGATTAAACGTGATTTATGAGACCATCTCATGCCAAACTTGTTAGTACCGTTGACTGTCCAGTGTATGTCATTCGTTTGTTACTTATCTAGAAACCGTGGGCCTCTGGCTTCGGCCCCTCGTACGCCTTCCAAAGGGTCTCGATCCTTTGGAAGGCGTACAAAGGGCCGAAGCCAACTTGCAGAGGCTCATTAGAATTTTAAATGTTGAAGCACCAACCGATGATTATCCCTAATATCTCTATGAAAGGACAAGGACAACCCAAGGACAACCTGCGGTTGGTGCAGGACTATTGCAGAACATGGAAACAAAATATATTGGGCTATGGGTGTGGGTGACTTTAGTCGATTGATTACCTAGAACTATGTCTCTGGCCTGATCAATATTGAGTAAAAAATGGATAAAATGGCAGGGAGTGACTTGCAAACTCAATAATGGGCCCCCGAAAACGGTCGCTGGCACATAGTGACGTAGCAACAAAAGGGAAACAGTTCCTGAGTTGCTTCATTAGTTTTATCATTACGAAGGCTATTCTAATGCGCCCAGACTGGTTTATGTGAAGCCTGACCTAGTTCATACTTGCAAAACTTCTAACAAAAAAGTTTGGCAAAGTTTTCAACCACTCAAGCAGAATTTTGGCATATAAAGTAAAAAGTTTTAAAATTATAGGTCAGTTCTCGAGCACATTCCCGTTACCCAGCAACTATAACACAAAATCATTTACACCACTAAGAACGTCTACAGCGCACTTATGAATGAAATATTTGACCTTTGTATATGTTGATCAGCATTATTCTAACAAACCTGGTAAAAATAGATACATTATTATCCGTACTGAAATAGTAGCCACTACTCCCGATAATCGCCCTCCCACATAGAATCCGAGAGTGTTACTTACTATAAATCAAACCTATAATAATATCATCGGAACGCGAATGACTTCGATTCAGTTTCAACTGTTTCAGCTTTTGCCACAGTAGTAAATAATTGAGTGTTTTACTTATCTACAATTTTCAGTTGGTAATTTTATTTTGACTTATGGATGCGGAAAATGCCGTGAGAAAAGTTGTCGTGCTGGCAAAATGTGGGTGTTACTGTAACACCCACATTTTGCCAGCACGACAACTTCACATCGACATCACGCTTGTACTCCCCGCAGGGTTTAGCAGAGGTGTTTACCTCTGGGTATACATGATAATTATGGCTATTAAGGGGGTGACTACTAAAATGAGATGACGACTAATGGAGAAGTATGGAGGAAGAAGACATGCTGCGCAGACCCCAAATAAATCGGGATAAGGACAGGAGAATGAAATGATAGGGATGTAACTTTCTTTTAGTTCTTCATTTTTATCCTACGTCGTCAAAGAGTTCGTCCGTTTATTTGTGTCTGATGCGGCAGTCGTTTCATATATTTACTGCTTTCACAGTATTGTGTCATTTGCGTATATTACGCCTTATATTACACATAATAGGGTAATATCTGTGTAAATTCATGCCGTTTGCTCTTGTTGAATGTTTTATTGAATACAGATACTACGTGGTTTCAATGTAGTTACAATATTGTAGACAACATAACCACCAAATAGCTTTCTTCAGTTTGAGAAGCTTTCAATAATATATGATTTACAAATACGTGGCTTTGAATAAGTCATCGCCAAAACCCTTAACTGTCCACCATTGTGTTCACGTGGAAAAACATTGGCTGTTAAATACGTAATTACAAGCCAGCCCACGTCTTAAATAAACGATATCGTTTACATTACATTAAAGGGGCACTTTACCACAGAAATGTGTCTACTTAAGTCTTACAAGGCCACATGAGGTTGCCGCGTAAGAGTTTACAACAAAACTAACGGTAACTTTTGGAGGAGCTTAGAGTTTTGCTAGAAGTCATTATGCAAAAGTCTCGCGTAACGACGCGACGGTAAGTTTAAAATCGCGACACATTGCGCCACGAGTCACGACGGCACTGGGTTCAAGAAGGAATTCCAAATGGCTGCAGTGTTTCTGTAGTAGATATCTCGGAGCTCTGAACTAGTGTTACACTCCCTTAGCACCCCGGTCACGCCCCTTGTTTGCAACAGAACGTTTTCTTCGATACAAAACCGCGACTCCACTACTGTTGACCTCTCTCCTGGCACGCGCTGGGATTCCCTTAACTCGCTAACCATATTTACATAGCTTCCCAATGAAAGCTTAGGCAAACAGGCCTTCAATTGAATTAGAAATTAATTAATCCAGGTATGTTAGTCTACACGTAAAACATTTTCATATTTGAACAAACCTAAAGGTACATTTACTGAAATTATGACAGTCGTAGGTACTAAAAATTTCAAAGCATTTCACGTGTCCTGCATATTTTCAGATGAAAATTATATGTCAGATCTTCGTCTATATGATGAATTTTTACTGCTATTATGTAGGCATTGTGCCGTTATTTGTGGAATTGGAATCGTGCCAATTAGGTATCTACAATAATTCGTATTCATACGAACAAAAGATTTTATTCCCCATTTCCGCAGTGTTGTATGGAAATGTCATTATAGAAAATTATTTTTATGAGAGCCGTACAAAGTAATGTTATTTCTCGTTCGAAATACAATATTGCTGTGTGCTCTGCTATGCTGTTGGGGAGATCTGATTTGAGGACGTATATCGAATGTCTGTTCTGTGTAGTCCGCCGGTCCACGTCCAACTGTCATGGCGTCCAAGCTCTGAAAGCACGTCGGGACCAGTGGTGGCACTTGAGAACCCATATCGCATTCCACTTCACATCATCTCTAGTGCCTTGAAGTACCATGGTAATTAGAGCTTAATGCAATCAGGTCCTATCTTAATTAATTTTGAGTAGGTATCCAGTACGTTCCTATGGCCTTCTCCATTTTATTATGATTGCAGCAGATAAAACGGACATAACAATGGTGCCATCTTGGTTTATCATCGCGGTTTTAATTATAAAATTTTCGTTTGTCTTTAAAATGAAAATGAAACCCTTTTGTGTGAAACTTTTAATTTCATTCTGTGTTTTCTTTTCATTTTCATCCAGGAGTCAGAGACTTTGATTATTCCAATCGTCAATTAAATAATTTTTGTCCTTTGTCGATGAAAATTAAATACCATCTTATTCTATAACTTCTTGGGGAAAACGAGCAAAAATTAAGATCCAATTGTTCATGAATCAGATTTATTATTCTTGCCTGTTCAAATTGCGATTCTTATCAAAGTGTATACTTTTAAGTATTATACACATAAAATAACGTATAATTATTCCTATGCTTTTCCACGATTAGCCCTGACCGTGTTCCGTTCAAGATCGTACAAATATCTACAAATTGTTCTGCACGTAAACAATAGCTGCAATCATTTGTGTTACGCTACACGTAAACCAAATAGTTGTATTAAGTATTATCAACATCTATATCTCCAAATTCTTGGTAGGAATACGAGTAGGAATACAATATTTCTATAGAAAACTATAATGTTATTGCTCACAGCTAGAGTATGTATAGTTATTATTTAGTTTCTTAATCAGTACTACTACAGTCACTTACTACGGTAGACAGACAGAGTAATGGACATAGTAGCTACTCACTATGTTAAATTAGCTACCTTGGGATTGCCCAATAAGTCACAATGAACCACGCTAGACTGGTTGCGACTTCACACAATAAAAATCACCCCGGGGTACATCCTGAGCGAGGGGGGTCCGATGGTCTGATAGAATTTAATGAAGTCACAAATCAAGTTTTCCATTCAGTCCCCTGTGGGTTTTGGCCCAAGGGGTCCGCCCTTGGGTACTTGTGACATGGCACAGGGTAAACTATTTATTAAATTATGTCACTCCTATTTCTCTTTCCTGTCTCTCTCTCTCTCTTACCGAAAACACTTGAAACTAGGCGGAAAAGTAGTTTCAGCACTTTGTAGGTACATAGTACATGGGCACGTCGTAGGTATTATTGGGTTTTTCATTAGGGATTTCTCAGAAACGACCCGGAGTTTTGAAGTTTGCGGTGTGACACCCCCGTGCCTCGGTAACCACGTTAAGCCGTTGGTCCTCCGCCTGATCTCTCCCCGGTCGTGTTGGATCGCCGTCCCATCGGACTATGAGAGTGAGGGAAAAAAGAGTGCACTTGTGTCTGCGCACACACTAATGCACATATGTCCCGCGCCGAAGGCTAGTCTCCGTTGAGATTGGCTGCGAAATAAGATCTGGAGGACTCTGGAGGTACATAGTACTTGCTCTAAAGCAAAACAGTGCGCTTTAAACTAAACATCTCATTCATTTCATCGCCTTCATTAGGACCGCAGACTACAGTATAACACATTTTTCCTTCATGATGATGGTGTTTTGACTCAAAACAAAACTCCATATTACATTTATTTCCAATCAATGTTTGAAGAAACTATTTCTTTATTGTTTTAGCAGCGCACAACTCCAGCGCCAACCATCAACCTGCCTGATCTCCCAGAGTGTGTGACCAACGTGGACCTGATCACGGGTGGCGAGGAAAACGGCGAGTCTACAACACCGCTCAGCGCGCAACACCAGCTGCAACTGTTGCGCGAACGGCTCGAACAACAAGCGCAACAGACCCGCGCTGCTGTCGCGCAGCTGTTGCTGTTGCGTGATCAGCTTGCCGCCGAACAAGCCGCACGATGTGAAGCTCAGGTTTGTAACTTTGCTTTAAGACTATACGGGAATTTATCCAGAAGTAAAGAAAATATGGGATAAGGCAGCAGTGGAGGCCCAGGTAGGCACTTTACTTTGTGTATCTAATTTCCTCATACTGCTCTCAAACCGGTGAAGGAAAACTTCGTGAGGAAACCAGCATGTCCTAGAACCAAAAAAATCGAAGACATGTGACAACCACCAACGCCCGCGTGGAGGTTTATGGACCACTTCCTCTCGCAGAGAGGAGGCCTGTGTCCCAGCAGTGGGAATATTATAGGCTGATTATGGTAAAGAAAATATATTTATTTGCACTTAACGAAACGCATAAAAAAAAGAAAAAAAAGCACACGAACTTAAAAGAAAAATAGATGAAAGAAGAAAGAAGATGATGATGAGAAGTAGATGTCTGAAGCTATATTGGATGATTATCTATGGTCATAATTTATGGATCGGCTGAAAGTGGTTTTGAGTATATATTACTGAAGCCGACGTGGGACGGGTTACAGGAGCGATGTAAGACGTAAACACGAGCATTACTTCGTCTGATAACTGGCAACACTAAAAGAAGTTATAAATGCTAAATGATTTTATTTTGTAAGTAGGTTTGTACGCTTCCTATCTGACTAGTCTGAGAAGAAAGGCCAAAACAAACTCAGAGGTCACAGTCTCTTTTAAAGTCCAGACATAATCTTGGTCAGATCATATGAAGACCATGTAGATCGATGTCTGAGATGGTCTTTTGAGGAAAGAACCACACAGATTGAGAGGCCTGTCCAGTCAGTGCACGCATTCGTCAGAAATCGTGCAGCTCAACTCAAAACTTAAGGAGATCAACGACTCGACTAACAATACTAAAGAAAGGACATTTGAGTAGGCCACATTATTTACTCAAACTGCCAGACCATGACAAAAACTAACAGAACAGAGAGAAAAATAAAAAATAATATAAATAAAATGACCCACATAGTCTTCACGTTCACAATAATTAACATAATAGAACACTTTACAAAGTAATCAAATGTATATATAAAATTCATTAATGTCAAAGTGTATATATAACAAATTAAAAACAAAACAGAAAAAAATAAAAACATTTAATATGTAAAAATTTGAAGCAGCTCAATCCCAAGCGTTTTTGGCCTCGATATAATCCTTAACGGTATAAAAGGCTTTCTGGCACAACTTACGTTTAATGAATGATTTGAATTTATTAAGGCTTAGATCTTGAACGGGGCTTGGAACTTTATTATAAAAGCGTATACATTGGCATCTGAACGAGCCACCTATTTTCTTGCGCCTTGTTGTAGGTACAACAAATTTGTGTTTGTTCCTAGTATTTATATCATGGATATCACTGTATTTTTTAAACAATTTTATATTTTTATGGGCATATAAAAGATTTTCATAAATATATTGAGAAGGCACAGTCATAACATTAAGCTCTTTAAATTTGTCTCTGAGCGAGTGTCTCAGACTTAATTTAGAAATTTATCGAACAGCTTCGCTTCTGCAAAACAAAGATAGTCTGAATATCAGCGGCATTTCCCAACAATATAATACCGTACGACATTACACTATGAAAATAGCTAAAGTACACTAAACGGGCTGTCTCTATATCAGTTAAATTACGAAATTTTCTAACAACGTTTGCTGCGGAACTTAGCTTTTTTGACAATTTATCTATATGTGGACCCCACTGAAGCTTAGCATCCAAAGTTATGCCCAAGAATACTGTGCTGTCTTCAGGATTCAATTCTTCGCCCTTTATCAACACATTAGTTTTCACTTGCCTAACGTGAGGTTGCGTAAACTTAATGCATTTGGATTTTTTCTCGTTTAAAAGTAAATTATTAACATTGAACTAGTGGACTACTTTAGAGATCGCGCTATTTACATCGTCAGTAACCTGCTGCTGACTTTTAAGTTTAAACAAAAGTGTAGTGTCATCTGCAAACAACACTATATCATGATTATCATTTATGAGGTACGGCAAGTCATTTATATAAGAAACAAGAAAGGACCAATAATTGAGCCCTGTGGGACTCCCATTGTTACTATAGATCCGGGTGATCTTTTGCCATTAACGTCAACGCTCTGAATCCTCTTACTCAAGTATGAAGTAAAAAGATTCAGTGCAGTATTCCAGATTCCGTAGTGGCGGAGTTTCCTGATTAACTTTTCGTGAAGAACGCAATCGAATGCCTTGGACAAATCACAACAGATGCCCAAGGCATCGCATTTATCTTACCATGCATTATAAATATGTCCTAAAAGTTCAACACGTTTCACATCAGTAGTTGAACGACCCCGTAAAACCGAACTGTTGGCTTTGTAAAATTATTGTTTATTAAAAAATCTTGGCATTTGGTCTAAAATCAAATTCTCATAAATTTTACTAAAGGTAGGTAGAACAGAAATAGGTATATAATTTGTAGGGTCTGATGTACTAACTGATTTAAACAAAGGTATTATTTTACTATTTATCATGAGGTCAGGAAACTCCCCACTGTCAATACAACTATTAAAGATAAGAGTAGAGTAGGTGCTACAATGTCAATAATAGACTTAGCAACTTCCACAGAATTACCCCACAGATAGAATAGAATAGATCATTTATTTATTCAAAACATAAGTATGCACGCACATGGCATGCAAGATATGATCTGCAGACAGATCTGCAGTCTTTTTAACCTTTAAAGTGTGAAAGGTTTTAATTATATCTCTACAGGTATATTATTTATATATAGGTATATTATTTATATAAGGTATATTATTTATACCTATAAATTTTACTAAAAAAAAACAGGGGAAGCCTGTTGTGAATATATATATTATAGATGGAGTAGGTTCGTATTTTCTTTGCCCACCGACATTGAAAATCCGATTTTATTCAACGATTGGTAACAATCTGCGTAGGATGATAATGTTCAGATACCCTCGTTGTTATTCTTTCATTTGTCGGATCAACAAGTCGATGTTATTGTGAACATTTCATCTACGCACAATGAATTTTTATTAACTTTGCTATAATTTGGATACATTTCAACACTTAAGCTAATGGAACTCCTGAACCATCTTACAGAATGTTATTTACAATCCCCAAAGCCCACGTCTTTTTTTCTGACTAACTTCCACCCCCAATTTGTTCTAAGTGCACCTCGACGCCCTTTTCGTCTTCGTCTGTATACCTCATTTCTGTCAACCATATGATACCCGGAGAACAGTGGTGGCCCAGAGGAAACTGTAGGTTCGAACCTGGACAGGCACCTTATTCAGTGAGAATTATTTCATCACCACTGCTTTTAAAACGGTGAAGAAAAACATCGTAAGGAGTCTTAGAACCAAAAAATCGAAGACATGTGACATCCACCGACGCCCAATGGGCCCGCGTACTGCCCAATGGGCTGTACTCCAGTACAGCCCATTCCCTCTAACAAGGGAGGAAGTCAGTGTCCCAGCAGTGGGAACATTATTGGCTGATTAAGTTTATGCTTATTCTGTTAATCAACCAATCGCGGAACTGTTTTACATTTCAATAGAAAATACTTTAGAATCAACAAGAAGTCATCATCTGCCTAGCCTTTTATAATACTTACCTACTTTTACTAAATTACTTTTATAATACTTTATAAAATGAAAATAGCGAGATTTTCAGTCCTAACATTATAAATCCTGACACCCTCATGCCATCCCATCTTCCTAGCACGGTGGGCCGTGCTGGGGCGGCTGCTGCAGGAGCAGAAAACCTCAAACGACGCAAATATATCAACCTTATTGGGAGCTATATGTTTGAGCCGTTCTGGGTTGAAACACTAAAGCCTTTGGGTCCGAGTGTTCATCGAATTTTTCGGGACATCGCCAAGCGTTCGGTTGACTCTTCACGTGACTAGAGGGCTGGCCTATTTTTATTTATTTATTTATTTAAACTTTTCGCACAAAAAAGGTACAAAGGCGGACTTAATGCCTTAGGCATTCTCTACCAGTCAACCAAGGGTGGTGAATAGATTAGATGGCAGGTGCTTTGGAAGCACCAAGCATGCATGCTTTGCTTTCGTGCATTTTTAGCCCAAAGAATTAGCATTGCCATCCAACGTGGTAATGCTGCCAGCCTTTTGGGCACTTATCCCATTGACAGCGATGCGGACGAATTTTTTGATGCCCAATGAGCTCCTGCCTTTTTCTTTATTTTTTTATTATATACTTGTACATAATAATTATATATACCTAGTCTTGCCATAAATATTGTCACGTAGAAAAAAAAAATTTTTATTGCAAATAATATTTATAACTTTTACAGTGTGTTAGTTTAATACATAAATATAAAACAATTTAAAATATAAAAAGCTTATTCGAATTGGTCTCCATTGGCTGCAATACAGTCCTTTAAACGTTGAGGCCAGTTATCAATAGAAGCACGCACTCTTTCCATGGGAAAATTCTTCACTGCCAATCGTATGGATTGTTTTAGGGACTCCAAATTATCATGGCGTTTAGAGCAACCCGTACTCTGACTGTACTAGTACTAAAACTGACCATAAATCATAATCCAGCTGATTAAGATCGGGACTAGACGACGGCCAGTCTTCAGCTCTGATGAAGTCCGAAACGTTCACTTCCAACCAAGACTGCGTGGACCGAGCTTTATGACCCGGCGCCGAGTCGTGTTGGAAGGACCATACTTGGTTATTGAAGATGGTGTTGTTAAGGGGCTTAACTACCTTCTCAACAAATATGGCTCGGTCACTTCTTCATAGCTAACACCCCACCAAACGACTAATTGGGAAGCTTCCTTAGAGCTTTGAGCATAAATACGGTCATTTTGTTTGTTAAAATGTTGCTGAATTGTAAAGATTTTCTCATCCGTAAACAAAAATTTTCTGTGACCTCCCTTTGCGTACCGCTTCAGTAGTTGTTTCGATTTTACCACCCTATTCTTTTTTAAATTATCAGTTAAAAAATGACCAGTGCATCGCGGAGAACTGGTGGTCCTCGTCACCGGGCTGCAGGCAGTCCAAGGAGGCCATGCCATCATTAGATGGCAAACTAACTAAAAGACTACTACGCCTGGATAGGAAAGGCCTGTGCCTGATGACGGGGATCATCACGGGACACTGCTCACTAAACAAACATTTTTACACGATAGGTATAACGGACAGCCCCCTGTGCAGAGCCTGCATGGAGGCTGATGAGACCGTCGCGCATGTGCTCTTTGAGTGCACAGGCATCACCCAGATTAGGTCGGGGGAACCCTCGGGACACCCAGATCATACACAGATGTTCTTAACAGACCAGGAGACCAGTGCGTCTCTTATAGGCTGCAAGTCCTAAGTCATCTTTTAAAATACGCGACATGGTTCTGGGTGCTATCTTCATCTCTCGAGATAGAATCTTTTGCTTTCGGACAGGATTTCTTCGAATTCTTTCCCTTACTGCTTTAGCCACCTTTTTCGAACGAACACTACGTGGACGGCCAGATCTTTTTCTGTCACAAACAGAGGAGGTCTCATTGTACCTATTAATAGCCCGGTACACAAACATTTGACTAATACCAAGCGTATGGAGAGTTTTAAAAATTGCATTTGGCTCCATACCAACTTTGTGTAATGCAATCACAGCGATTCGGTTCTCTTTATCACCCCACTCCATTTTAATATCGCAAAATATTGTACAATGTATTGGCGCCAAAATTAGAAAACTCAATGAACAATCGTATAAAAATGACAGATTCCAAATTCAAATGTAATAACTTTCTTATTTTTAATTGTAACAGTATTTATGGCCAGACTGTGTATATATATTAGTGTTAGCTTGTAAAAATAGTGTTTAATGTGTTGAGTACCAATACAGCAATACATTATAAATTGAGCTTCTGAAACAGTAATTTGGTGCTAGCAATCAAAACTAAAAAAATGTAGCTCCATTTGTAAAATAGTAGAAAAAGAAGGAGTGCTTGAATGCAAAGTTAATAACTTTTTTAAATCTGTCATCGGCGACTGGATTACTTTTTAGATCGGCGTTTGTATGAAGTTCTGATTGGAAATCCAAATCGGATGGCTTAAAAATTAATACGCGATAACGATGCGCTGAACCAAAGAGATTTGTAAAAATTGTATTGATACTGTCGCTGTCAGCAAGAGGGGTGGATTGGCAGGGCAATTACTACGGTTACTTTTTAATCATGTTCGTTTCAGAATCGGGTCTCTGACATCGCATATTTTTTTAATTATTGCTTTCGCAAAACGTAAGGTACGTTTTGCGAATGTTTGTTTGATGTATGTTTGACTTGCAAAATGTATCTAATAAAGGCTGCAGATGTTACATCAAATGGGGATGTGGAGGAATTTGGGTTTACATCGAATAATCATCATAATTCTCCTGCCCATATCTCAATTTATTTGGGGTCGGCGCACCATGTATTTTTCTTCCATACTTCTCTATTAGTCGTCATCTTGGTTCACCCCCTTTCTAACCATATCACCATTCATAGAGTCCTAATATCGATTCTTCGGTCTTCCTGTACTCTTATAGCCATCGAATAGGTTATAATAATCATTAAAATTATTAGTTAATGTACTGTTTTGTAAATCTTTCAGGCTCGCACTCACCAACTGTTGGTTCATAACAAAGAGCTGCTCGAACACATTGCAGCTCTAGTGGCACACTTGCAAGAGCGAGAGCGAGGATCGTCTCGACCAATCAACGCTCAGCAACTGACACTCTTGCCCCAGGTAAGAACATAGAGACTTAAAAAAAAAATCGAATGTGTAGTGTTCTTGATGCGTGAACACATGTTTGCTGACACTTGCA
Organism: Apamea monoglypha; assembly: GCA_911387795.2. Taxonomy (NCBI): domain Eukaryota; kingdom Metazoa; phylum Arthropoda; class Insecta; order Lepidoptera; family Noctuidae; genus Apamea; species Apamea monoglypha. Next base: position 18,802,347 of record OU426914.1, on the reverse strand, counting down.
GCGTCATTTGCACAGCTGTCACCCAATTAGTATCAAAATGTAAAAGTTTTCAAGATCCGCTATCTTGAAATAGACATTTTGATACTAATTGGGTTTGATGCTGCAGGTAGTATGCAAGTGTGCGTTTACCTTTAGCGCTTATAGTTTTAGGGTGCACGCACATTAAAACTAGATCACTGCAGTTTGTGATGAGTAGATCTAGATTTTAGTTGGCATATTTTTTGTGTGTCTCTACACTTCATGTGCGTGTACCTTATACATATTTTTTGTGCTCTGATCGTCTTTTAGTAACCCGATTTTTATTTGCTAATGTTTTATTTGTTTTGCATTGTAAAAAGGCATGTGCGTTTCGTATTTCGTGTTGAGTTTCTCAACAAAGTTCAGAATGAGTAACTCTCTAGGGAATGAGCGAAGTTTTGCAGGAAACGTTTGTGATATTACCGTATGAAAAGCTACCTGTATGAATATCATAGACATTCCTTCTGCGTTTCAAAAAGTTTTAAAATGATATTGACACTTCACCATTATACCCGGGCGGGTGTGACCGTCTGACACATCGTGTTTTAGGACCAGACACAAACTTGAGTGAAAGAATCGGCGGTATAAAAAGCCGTACCGATTTTTTAAAACTGTGTCAAACGAATAACCGGTTACTATGAATATTTATTTCATTCAAAATTAAATTAACAATTCAAAATCACTACATCAATTAAAAATGTAAGGGCGGGCATTTTGGGGGATTGTCTTTATGTAATGTTGACCTTTGAAAAGCGCTGATTGTCCTTCTTATTTAAATAAATGACTTTGAACAAAAAATATATTCAGACTGAACTGTAGACAAAGTTGCCCCTAGGTCCTGAAAGCCTATTAAGTCGAATCTTTTGTCAAACCTCATTAATTCAAATGTTTAGAATGGCTGTTATTTCTGGCAGCCAATCACAACACTGCGATTTGACAACAGCTTTAAAACTTTACTTATCTTTATCGGCTCTTAGTCCGACATCTGTAAAACTTACTTAGCTCGTGGTTTGACTTAGGGCGGGTTGTTTCACGTCCACTTGACGCACGCGTATACGTCAAAAATGGCTCTAACTATCGTCAAACCAGAAAAAAGTGTTATTTCAAATTACAATTACAAAATTATGGTCTTGACTTACGTCAATAATTACGAGTACGTGATCGTTATTATTTGACGGTTGATTAACGTAACATACACGTTAACCAACCGTTTGAAACAACCGACCCTTAGACATGTTCCCGTCTCTATCTTGTAGATGTAGTATGACAGTTGAGCGACAGTGACAGGAATGACATGTAGCCAAAGTACGTACCTACTAGGTAACGTTTATAAATCGTGGCCCCAGAATCCAGCTGTTAATCTTAAAACTCGCACCTTCAGTCTTTAGTAACTGTTGTCCGTTTATTTTAATTAAGCTTATTTATTTGCATAATTAAACCCACATTACGTTTTCGTTGTTCCTGTTTGTCCGTAAAATTACCTGCTCTTTTAAAAATAAAACCAATGCAAAACACACAAACCGGCTGTATGCCGAGAATAAAATATGAAATTTATGTTAAAACCATTAATTTCGAAGAGAATTTTCATAATTTTTTAACGTAGTTGTACGCCGTGAATGTTATTGCAAAATTATTACATAAATTAAGCGAAAAAAATTACCAAGGCATTTTTGCGTTCATAACTTGCTGATATACAGTATACATGGTACATGTTCAGTAGGCAAACTGTACCTAGTATAAATACGACCACGCTGGCGTGTTGTTACATAGCCAGTGAGAGCATCCGTTTCTCACCGCTAATCTCCATAGATTGACACTCCATTTGTCAATGTCCATCCTATCCCTCTCGACGTTACCATTTTATTTCGTTGTTTTACCGCAGATTTGCAAATTTGTTTTAATTTATCACCATCCATTTAACCAAACAATAATTTGAACATTCACAGAGGATTTGCATTTCGTATCGTACATGAAAAGCCTTTTACTTTTAGAGCTTTGCTGTGACCCTGTATGAAAGTGTCGCATGGTTTGTAGCTTGTTGATGTTATTTTTTGTGAGTATTTTAGCCAATTCCTATGTTAACTCTATAAGAAGCTTTTATTCAATTGCTATTTGATTTTTAATAATGATCTAACTTGTGCAATTTTACTTCGTGGTTATTTACTTACCATTGTTTTCTGTTAATGCTACTAGATTATTCAGAGGAAAGCCGACCTCTCGTACAACGAAGCATTCAAGCCCGACGCCGTGCCGACGTGCAACGGCAACCGTTCTCCCACCAACACTGAAGCTCTGATCAACCTGATCACACAGAACACAAGGGCTAATCAAAACATGGAGAATAACAATATGAATTTTTCTCCATTTTGTGCGTCACCAGTCCAGGAGACAGCGAATGGCGCGAGTTCAGCCCCCAGCTTCGGCGGGATGACTAACGATCAGATACAAAACTACTTGATATCCAAATTCCAGAACATGGGGGGCTTCCCTAATGGCAACGAAGCGAGCAAGCCGCCACCCACCATAAACTACAACCAGCAGTTCTTCCAGAACAGCAACGCTTTCCCGACCATCCCTCTGCTGAGCAACCACTACAGCAACTCTGATCTAGCGAACTTACTCAACCACCAAATCTACAAAGACATGTGCAGTTCGAGCGACGAGCTCGGGAACTTAGCGCAGGCCATGAGCGTGGGCCAGTCTGAGAACTCTCTGTACAGCAACAATAGTCAACCGACGACCTCGAAGGATTCCAGCCCAGAGGGCTCCAGTTCGGATGAAGGAGCTCCATTCATAATGCCGCTGTCTCACAACTGCACGCTGACGGCGACTGGTGATGACGGGCGCGTGCGGCTCATCGTGCCGGTGAGCCCTTCGGAAAGCGCGACCGATGTCGTTGAGTCACAGGCCGAACCGCAAGGCGCGTCGGGACACACTCTGAAGGTGCCCGGACAGGACCCACAAGGGACACTCCTGGCCCCCGCGGCCCCCATCACCCGCACGACCAGCGAGAAGGTTCCCAACCGCAGCGAAATGATGACGGCCCTGCGCTCCCAGTGGACGCGCCACACCACCAAGTAAACTCGCACTGAATCTACGCTAATTGATCTGAGTCAAGTTACCTAAAACCTTATTTATATTTAGACGTATCTTCTATAAAATAATATCTAATTTTCGTCATTTTTGTACAAAGAGTGTAGGTATATTTTGTATGTATAATTTTGTTTTACATTTGTTTTAGGGTAGATAGTATTCTCGTTTGAAGATTGAGACTAAAGATGGTGCCAAATTTGTGCCACTTGATGTGAATTGGCGATAAACGGAAGAGAGTCGAAGATAGAGATTTATTTACATATCATGTTCTCTTATACTAGTCCAACGTTATTATTTTATAATAAAACCATATATATCATTTTAAAATTATATATATTATATATCATTACATATCCTTTATCATATCGCCATTAGAGGTTGGTTTTAGGTTTATGATCCATATTGTTATATAGTATAATGTGCAAGTTATACGCCGATATTTATACTCTTGATGATCCATAAAAATATAATAGTCTATTGAAGGATTTTATGCTTTTCTACGATTTAGGTAGTCCTTGTGATAATCGTATTTTAGGAGCCATTCCTCATTTAAGAATATTGTTTCCTAATGTAAGTAATGTACCGCGCTTCATAGTTGTTCAATTAACGAAGAATATTCATGTTAGTCACGTTTTACTTACATTGTTGCAATCGATATCAATAGCGTTCTAGTGAGATTTGTCGTCACATAGATAATTTGTAGATTGTCTTTGAGTAGGTATGGATGTTTAGTTTCAATATATTCAACAGATTCAGTGTAACCGTGTTTATCATTAGTTTTAATTAGGTATTTAACAAAATATTTAATTCTACGTGTTTTATAAATTAGATGGATATTATTATAGTCAGTTAATGTTATATGAACATTTTCAAGCTTACCTCTAAAAGACAGTCCGACATTTGCTACAAACTCGTTTTGATTGAAATATTTTCATATTTCACGTTAAAATGCCAAAAATGAAGGTGTTCGTAAAGTATGATGCGTACGAGCCAAAACTTGCCAAATAAATAATAATTCGAAAATAACGAAGAGAGAAAAAGTAAAATATCAATTTTATATCTGCCAAAGTTATGCAAATATGGACCAAAGTAAAAAGCTTTTTGTTTCATGTAACAGTATTGTTTGAATTGTAAAAGACGCCATGTCGGCATTCTGACGTTGGTACATCGTTATAAGAGAATTCAAAATTAAATTCATGACCCCGTTAGTGGGGAGATCCATCAACGATGCGGAGATGGATGCAATTCCACGAGGTATTGGCGCCGATGCCTTCACTAGGATAAGGATCTTATTGATGAGATATATTCTAGTCAATAACCAGATTATTTTTAATAATAATTCAACGGTCTAGTCAATATATATTAATGTTATATTTGGGCATGGTGCGTGTAACAACGGTGTGGACTGACCATCGCACCATGTTCAACAAAATGTAAAACCACACCGTTTATATAAAATGAAGTTTTTAAATAGTATAGATAAGAACTAAAAAGCAGAATGTTAAGAAAATAAATCCTTATCATTGCAGTGAAAGGAACATTGACATTGACACATTGGTTTGTATGATGTCTAAGTTAAGGGTGTAGCAGGTACGCAACAGAAGGGTTTGTCTAAATTATTATACAAATATATTCGTGCGCCAACTTGGCCCTTGGCAGAGTGCCCCGCAGGCAGGACTGCGTGCTCCTAACCTAATCCTCTCTAATCCTCTGTCTAACTCAACTGCCACCCTTGGCTTTACACTTTGTGAATCTATTATTATATCCAACTACACTTATTATAATAATCATTAAATAAAACTCTGAATGTGAGCTTACTCTGGTATAATTATGAAAATTAATCAATTTATCCATGTTTCTAGAAATTATAACATATAATCAATAATCTTAAGGAACATAAAATAGTCATTCTCCGTATAGAAAATAAAAAAGATGAAAAATGCAAAAAAAAATATATGTTTATAGTTACACAATGATTATTAAAATTAGTTAGCGATGTCAATGTTTCAAACAAACAATATAGATGTTCAATTTTTAAATCTAATGTAATCACTGTGTAGAAAATAGCCGAAATGTTTATGCATACTCGTATGGTTTAGAAACAGTTTCAAACTTATAGTTACCTTGTCTACAGCAGCAATAGAAACCACAATCGCAAACAAAACATAGCAATGTGATCCGTATCGACGTATCATTCCATATCATTAAATAGCACCTGCTTATACCAAACTAAATTGTGTTTTATTGTCCCTGAATCCTTTCGTAAACTGAGAAAAAATTGCACCTATCAATCGTCGATCATAAAACCACCATTGAAAAAATGGTTGATAAAAAAGGTGAGGTGTTCCACTTAGACCACTGATTTCAACAGCACTTGACCGAACCGCACCTGAGCTCTTCTGCTAACCGCACTGAAACAAAATCTTGATAAGGGTGCGGTTCTGTGGAACAGTTTACCAATATCATTTTCAGTCCCCGAACGGCACCTACGTGATATTTTTTTAGTGGGACGTATTTTTTTGTTCGAGGTATTATCCAATACAAATCAACAGAAGTTAAGTTTTGTACCGGATAATTCCACCTTGTTCACCTGGAGCAAGGAGTAATGATTAATTAATGTCTGTCTACTCCAAAAAAATAAATTCGTAATATCAAATAAACCAACAAACAAAAGAATGCGATTAGTGTCAAGCTCAAGCTGGCTTTACCTATCATATTTACAACTGGTGCAATCATAAGTTAGATTTTCACCTCGAAATACCAATTATAGTATTTCGAGCATGCTAGTCGCGATTGCAATGCAAGAGCACGCAGATTAACACAGCGATAATCAATCAACGCCTGACATAGTCTAACGCGATGTTTGACGAGTTAACTGCTTTACTATGAGACAGGATGAGTTACCCTTAATTCAACAGCCAACAAGGTACTGAGTTACAACTGAATAACCGATGGGCAATCATGTAGCATCGCTGTATGCAAGCTAAGCGGCTAGGATCTGATTGCATATTAGTTTGTTGGTGCCCAGGTATTTGTCCAGTAGTAAAATCCTCTCCCCCTCCTCCTCTCCTCTTCCTTCCTCCTAAACCTTCATCCTCCTCCCTCCTTTATCCACCGTCATTTGATTTTTTTGTATCCTCTTAAACCTTCAATCGGCTTGGCCTAATTAGTACGGACGAGTACTCAGTAAGTGTTAGTAAAGTAGACAGCATGCTGAAGATGCCGCTGTATGGGCAGCAGAGACAAGGTTGACTGGCAAATAATACAATTGCGTAACACACGCATCGGCAATGCCTTAAATTCCATTTTGACAGTTCAGGAACATTCATTGCGTCATTTACGTTGTCGAGCAGACAAATTTCAAACATATGAAGAAACGGATTAGCAATTTCTCTTCAAAACGCAATGAGTTACGCAATTTGGATGTAAGACCGCAATGCAAGCTAGCCTGGTCCAATATATTTGTTAAAGAATATGTAATAATGAATGCTAAACAACCTCGCGTTTTCACTGGCCCCGGGATCTCTCCGCTCCGTTTCTCTCTGTTTATACACAATAGGAATAATGTGTTTACGATTCCCGCTCCCCACGTCCATCGTCCATTCACTCTGGGTACACTCACCAGTCTAGCGAAAACAAAATTCAGAATTAGAACTATTCGTCGTAAAATAGTGTTGGTTGTTGCTTAACGCTTCCAGAGTAGAAAATGAATGGAAAACGTAGGGATTTGCTGGAGGGAATCATTTACCGTAGAGTTGTAAATTGACCCTTACTGCTCTGTTAGGATAGCAGCGTGAAGTTTGTATGGTAGACCACCGTTTGAGTTAAGTTCGTGAAAATTTACGAAACAGAACTCTTTTGGTATTTGTGAGTTTTCTAGTAGGTGCTCCTATTTCAGCTGTTGAAGAGCCTTTAGACCCGGTTATAAGTAGGTAGGCAACAAGGTTGATTGGTGATTTCTTAATACTTATTCGATCTGAGACATTACTCATCTTTACTATTCCAAGACAAAAAATCTTTTTTAAACAAAACATCGCAAAACAAGCAGGTTTACGAATAAAACTTCATTTCGCCGTCTGAATTGTTGACGGAGCTCTCATTTCCTGCTGTCAAAGTGTTTTGAAGTCTAAAGCTTGATGGATGGTGTTCCTAGTGTACATTTGCAAACGTTCTATCAATTTAATAGAAATTGATTTTAATAATATAATAGACGAAAAGAACATGTTGTGCCAATCCCAAATATGGACAAGGGCGGAAGCAGTATGATGAAGATCCTTCAGGTCCTAGTCCTGCTATTTTCATATGTTATTAAAATTGAAGAATCGGCACTGATGAAGGGAGTGAAGATGAACATGCGAACTTTTCGCAATTACAGAATAAGCAGCTTTAGCGCAAACATACCACGTCATAAAGGTTCTTAAAAAAATATTCAACTGAATTGAGAACCTCCTCCTTTTTTTGAATCAGACACTGACTTGTCCCTTAAGAAACGTTCAAAACACGTTATTTCAGCTTCACTTATTAAAATATTTCAGTGTTTTCTACATACATACCCACGCTTTCTTCCCACGCCTTTGCTACGATCCTTACACACTCCTTTTGCCTCGTTTACATTCATATATCTGGTCATACACGCACGCCGGTTGCGAGCACTACGCACCTGACCTTTCTGAAGAAAATCACCAAAAAGGTGTCCTCCTAGGGCATCCCCTCGTACCCTAAATGTTTTCCATTCTGTTACAAAATCCATTAACTTTACTGAGAGGTATGTTTGCGCAACTAACCCGCTGATAATGGAACAGCTGCTAGTCTCTGACCTATTCAGTATCCAGGTGCCAAGTTACCGCGAGTCAACTTTTTCTAGCTAATCTTTTTCTAAGATAAACTTAGAAAAATAAAGAGAAATATGACAGAATCTATCGGTGCTGACACTTTACAAATACCGGCTAAGTTTTACTACTGTCGGGATAAAAACAGGGTATAAAAGGTAAACGAAGTCGGTGCCTATGGCACAGTTATTTTTTCAGATAAAATATAATAATAACATTTTTTTTTTGTCGCTACGCTTTCTTTGATAATTTCCGTGCGGGGATTAAGTTGTATTATTTGTTGATAGAATAGTTTTTTTTTTTTTTTTTAAATAAAGAGATTTCTTTGCCATAGGCAATCCATATTTAAAGATTTTAAGCTACATAATATGCCTACAGACTACGTTGGTTCTAGGCTAGACAAAAGAGATACTTAATTGGTTCTAGTAACGCAGAAAATACAAAATAAGCATTGTTTCGCAGACTTGGTAATTTTTCTTTTGAAACAAATGCTTTGTCTGGTAATAAGTAGTCAGTACACGAAAGTAAACTCCACGCTTAAAGGTGTTCTCACATAATTTACTTCATGTGTTCGCAAATAAGGGAAGTTTTAAAAAATATACAATCCAAGTTTTCGCAACACTAAGTTCGGCAACAAAAATATGCTTCAACACGCGTTTAAATACAGACAAACTTTTCCGTTCAACGAAAACGTAATGTAAAATCTGATGTAGGTAATGTTAGGAGTTTGTTGCGACACTTCTTCTTCTTAGCTAAAGCAGGAAGTGGTGAAAGGTGGGCGTTTTGGGGAACTGTCTTATGTAATTTTGACGTTCGAAAAGTGCTGATTCTCAGCCTAATTTGAATAATTGACTTTTGATTTTTATGAAATCTGGCAATGCTCTATAAATAAACAGTCTCAAAAACCATTTGATTTTCCGTTTGCAGGGTGAACATAGTTTTAAATATTATCGACTGCTGTTAAAGAAATACAGCTTATATGCCTATTATCTATGTGTAAAAAAAGATGACATAATTTGATTATTAATACGAACTCAATGGCGGAACACTGCGATCGTGCCTAGCGAATTTTCACCAGCGCGGCAACAATAGGTACAAACGAAAACAGCGATGTTTAATGTGGACATGTTAAATTGTTACGATAACACGTGTAATTCTAATGTTATTTGTTATACAACAGTTGTCTTCGTCTGCAAAGATAGACCGATGGTTCTCGCTTCTGCCCGGCAACACTCCTGCGCTGTCGCGGCCTGAGAGCGGGTTCATCTCCGGCGTGGACGACGGCGCCGACGCAGCCACCCTCGCCGAAGCCAAGAATCTGCTCCTACAATTGGGTGCTAAGAAGAAACGACGGCTCATCCCTATACGCTTCACTAGAAGAAAGATCTTAGTTAATAAACACACGCTGCTATAATGTTTAGCACATACTGTGTACGCTGTTTAAAAAGTTGGCTTTTCAAACCTTATTTGGATTGGAAGTTATATTACAGGATTAAGAGTGTAGGTGCGTATTAAAGCGTAGACGTGTGCGACGGTACGAGGCCGTGCCGGGAAATCCTCTAATCCGACACGTTTGACATTGTCGTGTGCAAACGATCCTACATCGTGGCTTCGACGATACTGTACGAGTTCATTCAACTCTTAGAAAATACACGACAACTTACTCTAGAGTACGGTACATATTAATATTATTGTTAATTTTAGTATGTAGGTAATTAAGGAAAGTAACCGGAGAATCGATTTCTTCGGAGAATATAAGGCTTCTGTACGAGAACAAATTGGATGCGAGTACCTATAACTAATTTAGACACGTGATAACTTATTCATACTCGCTCACTACGGCTAATTTTATACTGATTGTAATGTTAATGGAAAATAAATTGAATGTTAGACTGAACTCACGAGAGATCTATGAAGCTTTTTGAGCAGCGTACACATCGCTTATAGAGCAATTTACATTATTACAATTCACGTTAACGCGACAGTAAAAGTATTATACTATGACAGTGAAACTTTAGCCTTATATGCTGACAGTATATAGGGCGGACATACTTACGTTATTATAATATACCGATGGTGCTGTCCAGGTGGTTTAGGCACATTTGTGTTATAAGTTTCTAATTTAGTTTCAGTGATCTCAACTCGAATACTTTCAGGATTACATAACTGTCACTTTGGAGTCGGATTGGTTCCGAGCTTTCGATACTGGCTAACATAAGTACGTTGGTACTTAGGAATCCAAAGTCTTTATTTTTGGAAACTATTAATTGAGTTTAATGGTAGGTTTTTATTTTCTTCTTTGTGATATTTCTCGCATGCCGTTAGGGTGGGATGAACCTTGTGCTCTACGATAGCGTTAATACCTACCTATAGGCAGTACCATTCTTTATACCAAGTAACAATAGAGAAACAACACAAAGCCCACAAGGGATGGGATATGGGGCTTATGGGACTTAAGACCAAGAAAGGTAATGAAATAAAAAGAAATTGAGCGAAAATAAAATACCAGACTAACAGCAGTAGTAAACAACCCTAGTTTCTCCGTAATTCCAAACACCCCATATTCACTTACACCCATAATAGCAAAAATTTTATGGCAATAAAACCGTTTACTGTATGTCCCAGTAATCGTCCAGTAAAACTAACTTTAATGTAGAAGTAAGTATTCTCGTTTCTATGGAACAAATACTGCCCGAAAACTTCGAAGACTTGTTTTTGTTAAAATTCGTTATAGTTTTAAACTTTACTGTTAAATATATTTTATAGCAGTATTAATTATTATACCTAGAAATAAGATTAATACACATGACCTCGAGGTAACTTACGAACAAAGTGAACGACTATTTTTTAATGATCAAAGTTAGGTCTAATTTGCAACGTGACGATATTGAAATTTTGCATTTCCTAGTTTAAATTGAGTTTTTTAAGAGATAGAGAATAAGTAAGGAAGTAGTTCGTACTGCATACAGCGACCAAATATTTTGTGTTACAAAGTATTGAACCCGAGGTGTAGCGATGTAGCGAACACCAACTAACACCATACAGCTCCTTGTACCTACCTAATTTTGTAACCTAATTTTCTCAGCAGACGGCACATTATAAGTCTTTAGGGATCCAAAAGCTTTGACGGTGAGCCTTCTTGAAGAATTGAGGCTGGAACGAACGCCAATCTACTTACTTTAAAAAAAAACAGTGCCATAATAACAATATCTATTCGTTTTTTTCGAATGCACTAACCCTTTAGTGTTATTTAAATGTTTGAAGTATGATTTAAAAGCTGTTTGAAAATAATTAGTATTCACTGTGGACGACCGCGTAGATTGATTTTAATGAGCAAGGTTATTTGACAAAATAGTACAGCATTTACACCATCCGCCATTGTGTAAAGGGCCAACTACAAGACGTTGTTGACATACGTTCTTTTTTTACATGTATCTTGCAACATACTGCCTTAGTATTTCTACTCAATAACTTAACTGTATTGTATCTGTATCATGCATTCCAATGTTGTATTACTATGATATTTAATAATACTAATTAATATATAGTTAGTTAAAATAGTTTAAATGTTGAGTGATCGAATGACTGATTATAATTGATAATGTGTTCTTTAGTTACATCTATTTTATATGTTAGATAAACTAGAATGTTTTAAGATAACATTGAAATATATTTGATTGAAATATAGATATTGTGTGTTCTTCCCACGAATTATTTCTTCATTTTTCATCATTCATCATCATTTTCTTTCCCTAGCTTAGGTTATGTATGTGTCAATTTATTGATCCTGATTGGAAACTTGACATGGACACTAATCGACTGTGGCTGACAACAAAATAATACTATGAAGGAAGGTAAGTTTGTAAGTATAACGTAACCATGCTTTCCTTTTGATTATGAAGCTGAATGAACCCTACGAAGAAGGTAATACAAATTATATCTAAATGATTACATAGTGGCACAATTTTATCTGATCCAGTGAATGAAAGTTGAATTAACGAAACCAATATGAAAATTGACCAGAAGGCCTAGACAAAGTGACATTAAATCCGCGAAAACATTATGGAACACGATTATGGAAAAGTCAAAAATCTATTGGATTGACGTGTTATATTCTAAGCATCTAAGCATAATCAGCCTATATTGTTCCCACTGCTGGGACACAGGCCTCCTCTCGGTGAGAGGGAGTGGGCTTTGATCTACCACGCAGGCCTAGTAGATGTCGCTTGTCTTCGAATTTTTGATCATAGCTTAAAAATAATCCTGTTGAAAGTCGTAGAAATACGGAAACTCTTTGAAAGCGATTGCCAGTTGTCTGGGTTTAAATCTACAACCTACAACACGTAAGTCGCGCCCGTTACCACTGGGCCACCACTGATCCCTGGTCAACTTCTTACTTGTGTAAAATAGTTCACATTTTAAGACACTCTTAAAACACAACCTACCAACAACAACAACTACCTACCTGAATTGAGTACTTATAGTTCATAAATTACTATTTAGAACATAAATGGATGATCTATCATCCATTGTTTACCTACTCTAAACGCCTTACCTACAGAAAATGAAGGTTCTCGTGATCACGGTCATGAGTAATAGCTTATTGACTCGATGGTGTGTCGCTAACGGTTGACAAACTCATCAGCTTCTCACTAAAACCTGATAGGACCGGTCTGACGAGATATTTAACGAATATCATAGCTGCACCCAAAAAAAAATGGGTCGCTGTCTCTTTGCTCTTTGGAAGTGCATATAAAGTCTTATATTGTATGAGTATGTAAACAAAATGAATGACAACAAAGAAATCAACGGTACTTAGGACCTTTGTACACACACGTTTTTCTTACAGTGAAAAAGTACGGTCTAATCACCGTGTGTAGGTACGGGTCGTCAGTGTTGTATGGAGCACTATGGAAACTTGTTGACAGACACGTTTTTTTCTACGCCGTTCCATAAAGACACCGTGCCGTGTACAAAAGGCCTTATGTTGACTTTCTTTGAAAAATATGGAACTCACAAGCGGAATATAAATAAGTACAGTAGGTAGTCTACTGGAGGATCAAAATGCATCACTCCTAGGCTGTTGGCATCAGCCTAGCTGCAAGTAGCGCTCAATTTAGTATAACAACATCTCAACTCTTCCTCTCCTACTTTGCTGTACCCGACACAATGACCATGTATATCTACCACCTAAGATCACATTGTTGAATAACTAACAAGCACTAGTGGTTAGTTTTAGAAAACATGACAAAGAAAAAAATAAAAAATAATACAAAATGAAGAAAAAAAACATACAGTCACTTGTGTTGGTTACTTTTTATGGACTTGGCGCTTGAATTTTTGAAGTGATGTGGAAGAAATATCTATAGATTCATCGCGATTATTAAGAAGCCTGCAAATTCTGGGGCTAGGGGAATTGGATCCTGAAACAGTTTTGCGGAATGGGGGACGTAATAATTTGATAGAGTGACGCGGATAATTCTAGGGTAGGTTAAAACTTAACTTACTTAACAACTGGAGACAGTCTAATTTACTCTGAAGTATTTTATAAAGAAAAACTAGATCAATACCATCTTTTCGTTTTTTGAGCGAAGTCATGAAAAATTTTTCAAGCCGAGCTTTTTCAAAAAAGTTCCGAAATACGCAAAAGCGTAGCTCGGAACTTTTTTGTCTAATCTAGCAAACGAGGCAAGATGGTATAAAAATCTTTTCTGGATCTTCCCTAACCTAAGACTATGTGTTGCATTGTGGGGACGCCACACAACCGCGCAGTATTCCAATACAGTACGCACGAGACAGTTGAAAAATCTTAGTTTTAGGCTTGCGACATATAGCATTACGTTACACAAAACGGCGTCGACTTGCTGGTTCGAGTCAAGCGAAGCTGCAATAACCTCAAAAAAAAGCTACTACATTACTGCAGGTGGATCTTGCGGCAGTAAAGCCATGCTGGTGATCAGACAGATATTTCCTAAAATAGTTTTGTATCTCAGGGCCTACTATTGCTTCAAAAACCTTAGCAAATGTCGGTAAGATAGATATAGGACGATAGTTTCCAACCAAATCATCAGCGCCCGATTTATAAATTGGTACTACTTTGGCAAGCTTCCATTGTGTAGGGAAAATAAGAGATTTGTTGATAATCATACCAGTTGGTCAGCGTAAGTTACGATAATAAAAGTAAGGGGGAATTTCATCGCTGCCGGAGCCTTTGGATATGATTAAGCTAGCTTAGCTTGGCTATTTTATCCAATGGAATCTGAATCAAGGAAAATCTGTCGGAGTTTCAAAGAAGGGTTTCAAAGAAAAGGGAAGTTTGAACTACTTTGGAGGCATGGGAAGCTGGACTGTACACTGAAGAAAAACAGAATCCGAACATGTTGCACATCTCATTGCCATTGCAAGTTTTGACATTGAGGCTGGATAGCCATTAGCAACACCCCGTTACGACTTAATAAAGGGCCAGAAAAACTTGAGATTCGTTGTTATTTTCTGTTCCATACTATTTATATAGGAGTTGTAATATTCTCTTGACAATCTGTTACAGCGCTTACTACACCAACGAAGGGATATCCTATCCATATGGTTTTTGTACAGACGCCAGCACATCAAGCTACTATGTACAATCTGTCAAATCTCTTTAATAGGTTTTCAACTTTATCGCTAAAGCATTAAGGTTCAAGGTTGATTGGGAAAGGAGATCCGCAAACAGCCCTAATAAATTAGGCCTCAATAAACAAAAATTAAATAATTTGGGTTTTCAATGAGTAATATTAGTCTTTAGCCCTGTGTAATTAGTTTTTTGATATAACATGGGATATGGAAATTAAAAAAAAAACTTTATTTCAGACAGTAGTCAATAAATCCCATTAACATTTGTTCCCGCTCTATCTTTAGGTTATGAGTTTGAGTGATTTTAATATGAGGTGAAAGTTCGTCACAAAGGCAGTTACAATTGTCCAAAAACTCGTGTGCGTACGCGCAGCGGAATGTTGTTGAATTTAAATATTTTAATTATGCAGATATTTAGTGTATGACGTCGTATAATTGTGTATGGTAAAAAAAAATTTGTGCACGCAACCATTGTGGAGAAATTCACCAAAAACTGATTCCGCTGGGCGAACGTTGTCCTGGCGGAACTTTTTTTAATCCATAGACTTTAGAAGAAAAGAGATGTGTCCAAAAATTTGTGTGTATTTGTGTGTAACTGTGTATGTATGAATAAAACTAGTGCATGCATAAACTTCGGAGAAATTCAAGTTTCCGCTACGCGAACGTTTGGCCATTAGCTAGTTTTCATATAAAGCGCTTACATAGAGAACTGTAGATTTTTACATACGTTGTTTTGAATTTGTTTATATTTGTTTAAAAAACAGATTTAGAAAAAATCGTAGGGCTTAAAAGATAAAAATATAAACGTAAAATACGCTTATTAGGTCTTAGTTCTTAAAGTATGCACTTTGGGGTCTAGATTTTCACGTTTATACAAACCTTGTAAGTGTCTGCAACATGTTGCCAAGTATCAATGATGTTCCGTTAGTAACTAAAGAGTTATAGGACAAATTTACCATGAACAGATCACTGTTTACAAAGCAGTAAAATATCACGACGTTCTGAAGGTATTGCATGGTAATATGTATGTCAATAATTAGTGTATTCATTCAACTATTCTTATGCAAAATTTCATGTCATTAAATTCAGTAATTAAAGAAAAACAATTATAATACTGACGAAGCATCGAAAACCTACATAACCCGACCAAGTTCGGATGGCTACCAAAAAGCGGCCGTGCCATATATCTAAGAAACGTTCTTAACCTTCCAATATAGTATTTATTAATATGGTACAGTTGCGTACACAAGCGTTAAGAAAAAATAAAACAATTGCATTTCTTGAATGAAAAATATTTTTTTAATAATAACGCCACTATCTACGATAAAAACAAATCTTCAATTAACAAGTACTTCTCTATTTAAATATCCGCGTACAAAAATATTTTTAATTACATATAATACTTAATTATGTAATTATAATAACGTTAACAAACGCTTGCAATGACAGCAATAGACTTAAATGTGTTTTAACTAAAATAGATTATGAACTAGCTTTTGCCCGCGACTTCGTTGCGCGCAGCGCGTTGTCTATTTTTTCACACAAGAATATTTTTGATCAATTCATAACTACAATACTTAGACTATTTAACTAAAGGATTAAGCGTACTGAACTTCGAACAAAATAATTCTGCATATTTTGGTGGGGTGCGGGGGAACACGCTCACATACATAAGAAAAAAAAATCGATTCAAGAAGTAGTTTTTTTTAAGTTATTAGATTGTTTGATCCACTAAAGTTGCAAAGGGGAACGCTCGTGCATGCCTAGTCTATTGGTTAAATAGTGTAATAAGCTACAATATGATAAATATTTACCTAAACAGTAGTACATACTTACATGTGGTAAATATTTAATTTCCCTAAGGGGTCTATAGTTAGAATCCTGATCCGTGAAATCTTTAATAGAAATTAGCTGTATGAATTTTATTTGTCTTAAATAATATATTTAGATTATATCTCAAGTCTCAAGCGCATACTTAAATAAAGTACCTACGTAAATAGTACCTACTTTCTGTCATAGTCAAATACATTTAAAAAAATAGGTGTACAAAAATACCTATAAATTATATCGAAACAACAATTGTGTTATCACCTATACCAATTCAATACCGGTATTATACTGTACATTTTGGGATGTTACCTAAATATATTGCACGGCCGCTTTTTTGTAGCCATCCGAACTTGGTCGGGTTATGTAGGTTTTCGATGCTTCGTCAGTATTATAATTGTTTTTCTTTAATTACTGAATTTAATGACATGAAATTTTGCATAAGAATAGTTGAATGAATACACTAATTATTGACATACATATTACCATGCAATTCCTTCAGAACGTCGTGATATTTGACTGCTTTGTAAACAGTGATCTGTTCATGGTAAATTTGTCCTATAACTCTTTAGTTACTAACGGAACATCATTGATACTTGGCAACATGTTGCAGACACTTACAAGGTTTGTATAAACGTGAAAATCTAGACCCCAAAGTGCATACTTTAAGAACTAAGACCTAATAAGCGTATTTTACGTTTATATTTTTATCTTTTAAGCCCTACGATTTTTTCTAAATCTGTTTTTTAAACAAATATAAACAAATTCAAAACAACGTATGTAAAAATCTACAGTTCTCTATGTAAGCGCTTTATATGAAAACTAGCTAATGGCCAAACGTTCGCGTAGCGGAAACTTGAATTTCTCCGAAGTTTATGCATGCACTAGTTTTATTCATACATACACAGTTACACACAAATACACACAAATTTTTGGACACATCTCTTTTCTTCTAAAGTCTATGGATTAAAAAAAGTTCCGCCAGGACAACGTTCGCCCAGCGGAATCAGTTTTTGGTGAATTTCTCCACAATGGTTGCGTGCACAAATTTTTTTTTACCATACACAATTATACGACGTCATACACTAAATATCTGCATAATTAAAATATTTAAATTCAACAACATTCCGCTGCGCGTACGCACACCAAAAACTCAGCAAGGGTCGGTAATTAAAGGTAGCACACAAAATAAACATGTAACGCAAGTCCACAACACGAGCGAGAAACGTTATGACGCTATCCGGCAATCTGTTGTTGACAATCGATTGATTGACAAGTGACAGCCGTATCGAGTGTTGCAGTTCGCAAAAATGCAAATCGATTTTTCTATAAAATCATTAAAATAACATAACAACAACAAAAAAATACTTTATCTTTAATCATTGTTTCGCAATAAACTCATAAAATACTTTTTTAAGTGAAAAGAAATATAAATCGAACATTATAATACAAATCTTTTGATGGGATTTTTTTTTTTTTTAATATTGCAAAATCAGTTGTTATTAAAACGACTGCAACGCGAGGAACACATCAACTGACTTTTCTTTTTTTTTTAATTCCTTTTTCCTACGTTATTTTTAGGAAATGATAAATTAAAGTAGGTCTTATAATTATTTAAATATTTTTTCGAATGGTCTAATACTTTGTCTATCGGGGCCATGACTCGCCGATCTCCTTTGACAGTTTCGGGTAACTTGACCTGCTGGCGTCCGTACGTACCATACCCTCTTCTTTAGTTATTTTTTTCACGCAGCAATCTCTCCAGCTTTTTTTGGTACCACGGTGGTCGCGAGTTATTTTTCACTAAGGTCGATGGGACATACCGGTCTATGATCTGATAAAGTACCGTATAGAACCGTTCCAGCATTATACCAGGTCGTCTGTATCCGAGAGTAATGCATACCAGTCGATACTTTCTAGTTCTGGTTTAATAGCAGAGTAGTTGGCTTTTTTGAAGTTTAATCTAATCCTAGGTTCTGGTTTTAAACAATTATTTACTTTAAAGCTTAGGGAAATTTCAAGAGGAGGGTGATATGGATCTATCTTTGTCGGACTATTAAGAGCTTCAGTCACCTTACATTCAAGAAGGTCTACAAGAACCAAGTTCAGGATTCTATTTTTAACATTACAAACATTTTATTTTATTTTTTATTTTTTTTTTATATTTCCATTGTTATATTGTTTGAGGTTATTTATGTGGATAAAGTCGAGAAGGGCCTGATTTAGTTTATAATTAGTCCTTGAGGGAGTGGGGTCGGAGTGATTAGATTCGAGCACGCATAAAATAACACCTATTAATGCTGTCATAAATATAGAATTTACGAAAAAATTTTCGTACTAGGTAGGTCCCATTATAAGGCAAGCTAAGCATACGTGACGTACCGAACGCATTGAAGAACTAATACCTAAGTGGTTATAGTGTTTCCTGCTGCGCTAAACAGAAAAGGAAACGTGTTATTACTGCGGTTCAAAGTTATGCAGGTAATGAGACTAATCTGTATACGATGCAAATAGTATGACTGAGATCTTTCATTCCATGTTTTTTTTTTATAGTTATGTGGCTGGCGGCCGACGAATGGTCACCGCTGCATAGGAACATCTGCAGGGGAACTTCCAGTGCTTGCCATACCAGAGACAACGCTGCAATCCGTGTGCCTGTAATTACAGTGGGGCTCATACCCCTACAAACTGCGGGGTATTTCTATGAAGCAATGGATAAGTCCTTCAAAATTATTCAGATTGTGTTGATCGTTGTATGTTACGCAACAAGGGTGCTGGTACCTACACTGGCAGCTGGTAGAGTTGCTTGATGTTAGAAAGAGGTACAGTCATGAACATGAAAACCTTACTTTACACTAACGCAAAATTCAAAAGCTCCGTACATATTGATGATTTTGAATTTCGCTAAATGTAAGACTATTTTTATGATCGTAACAGTATTTATAGTGGTATGGTAGTAGTTCTTCCTCAGACGAACTTCTTCGCAAAGGACTCTAGCACTAAAAAATGCTCTATTCGGCATTAAAATAAAAACGGGCGTGATTCTTCTCCATCTAAGTACTCGTATGAGTCGTGTGCCGTGTGTGTTACATTTTAATTAGGCTCATATTGACAGACTATTCCAATTAACTATATGTTTATTCAAGTGTCTTTGATGGTTTCGTTAATTAGCTAAATGAGTTTAATAACAAGATATCTTACGAACATACGAAACTATATCGGCAGGCATGTTTTGATCCCACTGCTGGGAGACTTCTTGTTATGAAGAGAAGTAATGAACAAATTGATGAAGCGATTTCAATTAAAATTGTAATTTAGAATTTGGACGATTGGCTGGACACTGGGCTAATGTGGCATGACAGGTGGACTAGATTCCTGGAACACTATGATTGGACACAATCTATCAAACTCAGCCTATCACAACCCACTCTTAGAAGAACGCCTCTCTCAAGCTACGCAACAACGCTGTCTTCCGCCTTCCGCATCCATTCTGTCTCAACCACCGTTTTGAGATCGTCGGTCCATTTAGCAAAATTTCCAACACATCTGCAAGACAGCAAGTCACCAATGTCATGATGGTTACGCTTATAAGTTTTATAAGCTTGTCAGAAAGATCTGGATAAAATTGACTCAAAACGGGTAACAATAGTCTTTAGTTCTGCAGGGACCAAGGAACGTAGATAAAGATGACGATGACATGGCTCCCTTAAAACAGAGGTTATCTCACTCATTTATAGCTCACTGAGCAAGTAGACAATCAAGTCGTATGATATACATTATATTAAAGACGAAGGCAATGGGTCAAGCGACCGGTTCTCAAATGACGTAATCTACGAAACCTGCAGTCTTATCAATAACAACTTTATGATGTAGATATCACATCATGACATCGAACAAGTTTCTAAAGAGATAGGAATTTCTCATTATAAAGTGGGTTCCATAAAGGATTGTATTGTTTATTGGGAGGTACACCAGTTCCTCAAATAACAGGTTCAGAAACTAGCCATAACGCGCTCTTCTGGTAAAACAGAAATGATGCAAGAATTTCAACTAATGAATGAATGAATGTTCAGTAAATGACTCAAGAATCTACCACGACACTTAAATGTACATAATAAGTTCTTAAATGTACCTACGTAATATTATTATTTTGTTCTCGTTTTACTATTGTTTAATTCGGAGAACTAATGTCCGTCAAAAAGGATAAATGGACGGTCATTATTGGTTAAACAACAACGCTTAACTGTGATCGGAATGTTAAAGCAGGTCACCGAATGTGTTATTCAGAGTTTCGGACAACAGTTACCGACAGAATTGTAAACAGTATTTGGGCAAGCAACCAGTAAACCAGATGCTACGGAGTATTCATATTTTACATAGAAATGCTGCCATGTGAATTCCAGAACACAATTTTTGGATAACTCCAATACGTTGAGGTAAGGCCAGTTGGCCGATATTCAGGCTTCTGAGTGCCCGTTACGTCTGACATAGATTTTCGTTGGACCGAAGGTTTGATGTGCTCACTGAGGCATAGAGGGCATTAGAGGGACCTCGATTATTGAACCCATAGAGGAATGACCGCAGCAAATGCAGCTTAAACCCGCTCAAATAGAGGTTATAAGCTCACTAAATAAGAAAGTACGATGTTTTTAGTCAAAACTAGCTTTGGCTTCACTCAAGTCGGTGTAGATATTGATAATATTGGCAGTATAAGTTAATCGTTAATCGAAGTCATATGTCTTCTAATGACTTGTTAGTAGGTACATCGTCGGTGCATTTGAATATCATTATTCTGCCCACCAACAACAAGGCACTTCTATTCTATTCTGCCTACTCATCAGCTGCCTAGCCTTTTCTCTATGTTTGGGTCGGCTTCCAGTACCTATAAATTCAGCTTAGTACCAGTATTTTACATGGAACGAGAGACCTCCACAACCCAGCAACTGGGTAATACGGTACCCCTTGGTAAGACTGGTTGTCAGAGTTTCGGGCTTCTACGTCCCGTAACGACTGTCAAAGATTCACGAATGACAGCCGGGACCAACGGCTCAACGTGCTTTCCGAGGCACGGAGGGGTCTTGGTATGTAAAGATGGTCACCCATCCACGTACCAACCGCGGCAAGCGTAGCTTGACCGGACCGATCAACCATCGATGTTATTAATTAGCCACAAGCTCCACTATTCTATTCTGCCAAACTAGTTACGGAATGCCAGCACGTTATTGAAGGGCAATTGTGTTCACTGAATGGCTTCCTAATTATCAGTCGCCACTTAGTTTATCGTACATTGTCGGTGATGGCCGTCCACGGCCACGCTCGTGATCATTTAATAAATGACAATGGCCACTTAATAATACTCGTACATTTAGGCAGATGTTAAATGGTTAACATGACTTCCACAAAGTAATTTACGAATGTACCTACACAAGGTTACTGGAATATTGTGCCAACGGTATGTGGTTTAAAAGTAGGCAAAAGATATACATACTTTTGATTTATTTGATTTAATTATTTACAATCCCAGATTTCCTATATTATACCTATGTCATTTTCCTAATAAAGATGAATAAGTTACCGTAGGCACTAGCCTTCAGTAACTTATTTACCCGTTCATTCGTTTCAATAATAGGAATATTATGACTCTTCATGCTGCCACAAGATAATAATTATATAAAATTATTAGAAATCGAATGAAACACATTTTTAGGGTCCATGATTCTTGTAATAAATATTGATAGGTACTGAAGAATTACTGAAAGGTTCTTCAGTATCATGACTGGACCAATACAAAAGTTTGAAGTCACTCATCTTTGTATGTTAGGTAGGTACGCCAGCAGGTCAAGCTACCCGAAACTGTCAAATTTTCCGAATCAACCTTGAACTTTAATGCTTTAGCGATAAAGTTGAAAATCTGTTAAAGAAATTTGACAGATTGTACTAGCTTGATGTGCTGGCGTCTGTACATACAAAGATGATTGAATTCAAACTTTTGTATCCTCATGAGTGTCATCTCATATTTTTAGGAATCACAGCTATACTGGGTGGACATCAACGCGCAACCCGTTATTATGGTTTCAGTACAAATGATTCTGAACACCCTGCATTGAAAATTTTAGTCGGTTATTTAAAAAAAAAATGCTTTTCCATACATTTTGACCGCGTAGTTATTGCACTTTTCTATGAAACAACTGCTTTAATTTTGATAACCGACGAGAAATTTCGACGCTAGGGAGTCTAAAATCAAGTGCTGAATTTCAGGTTACAGTTTGCGCGTAGATTTCTCCTGTACGCTTTTAATGCAAACGGCATGCTGACTTGCTCAGCGTAGAAAGGTTCCGTTTATAACGTGACATATGTACATCTACAGCATACTATGCTGATGCACGTCGTATTGAATGAAAAGCGACGTGGTGTATAAACAGCACTTTAATTTCTTTACAAATTCGTTTTGTACTACTGACCTGCATATATTCACTGCATCATCGTTGTCTGCTTAGACTGTTCATAACTGTGTTGGGGTTGGCTGCCAGTCTAACTAGATGCAGCTGAATATCAATATTTTACAAGGAGCGACTGCCTATCTGACCTTCACGACCCAGCCAGCTGGACTCCAGTCTACCTGTAACGACTCTGTCAAGGGTCTGCAAATGACAGCTGGGACCAACGGCTTTCAAAGAATCGGACGGTTCTCGGTATGTAATGGATGGTCCCCCATCCACGGTCAGATTTCAGCATGCGTCGGTTAATCTTCGATCGGCTCGTTATTATATACACGTAGGCACTAATACCCCTAATAAATATCTACTGCATGACAGGGGTAAACTAGAGGCCTGAGAAGAGTCCGAACCTTTTTTAGTCCAAGTTTGTTCACCTTACGATGTTTTTCTTGGTTTACTAATGATAAGCATAAAATATGTTATCATGATTTACATTGGCATAACGAAATTCAGCATAATAATCATTACGCATAATATTATTAGGCATAAATGTTTTGCCATAATGCTTGTTGCCATAAATACTGCTAGCATAATAATAATGAAGCATAATTTTATAAAGCATAATTTAAAAAACGCATTCTAACCCAAACCACAACACCAACAATAGAGATCTGGTTAATCGTTAATGGTCACTGTTCTAACCTAACCTAACCCATATGATTCAATAACAGTAGTCAATATCAGGAAACATCATACCTAATAATTGTATGCCTAAATACTATTATGCTAAATGCCTTTGAAATTTATGCAACTCCAACTTAAGCCAAAACATATTAGACTAAATGATAGTTATGCTAACCTTTGCATTATGCCAAGGTATTATTATGCAGCAGTATTATTATGCTAATATAAGTTATGCGAAAACGTTATGCCAAACTATATTATGCCTTAAAATTTTATGCCAACCGTTTTTCGTCACAGTAAGATTAAAAACTTGCTTAGGTAAGTACCTACTTGCCAGGGTAAAATCCACCACATTGCACTCAAGCAGTGAATCCCTTAACCTCCAGGTCTCATTCCTCTTTAGAATACCTTCCTCGCAGATAATCCAGTGTTACTTTAGGTATCCTGTAAGTTATACTTCCTAGTTCATGCAGATCTCAAGGCACTTAGGTGGAGGAGCGTGGAGGAGTAAATTAATCCAATATGATTTCTATTGACTACCGACCAAAACTGTAAGCAGTCAGTAATTTAAAACACTTCAATTCAAAAACAAGATCAAACCTGCAAATATCCGGATACTTCAAAAGACAAATCACATCAGGTTATATGTACCTATATACATATAAATGATAATATTTTGATATTCGCTAACAGAGTTATCTGTATGGTACAACCTCGCAGACAATGAAGTTTGCTACAAACTTTACTTCGTAAATGCATCAGACAGAGAACCTTGGCTCTAGTATCTAATGAAAGAAATTGATGTCTTTCTCAGTAGGTAGGTTCTTTGTTGGAGTAAAGTACCTATAGTGGGTTGATCTTTATTTAGTTGTGTTGTTGTTCTTTTGTTTTTGGTTGATTTTCTTTATATAAATAATCATACGTTAGCTGTAGGCTACTTTCAAGACTATTGCTTTCTTGAATATTTCACAACATTAGGCAAGCGTGATAAATAGTATTTGGCAGCAAAGTACTGACGTATTTTCAAAGAATTCATTGCAGAAAGTGCTGAAAGTGATAAATCGTCTAAAATTAGGCAAACTGTAATCCAATTCACTCTCCCTGACACTTGTCTTTCAACAAAACTTTTTCTATTATGCGGCATGTTAAACCGATTTTGGTGAGGATTTCACCATCGGCCCGCCGAAGCGCGCATTACGATCCTCTCTGAACAAACACATAGTGTTCGTTCGTGTTGTTTATTTCCAGGCTGAATATTTTACGTCACCTACGTGTAGCTTTGTCTCTAGTACACATAAAGAGCCTATAATGTTCTCAAATCTCACTGCTGGGACACAGGCAACCTCTCTTCAAGAGGGAGTGGGCTGTAATCCACCACGCGGGCCCATTGTTATATGTCACATGTCTTCGAATCTTCGGTTCCAGGACATGCGGGTTTCGTCGCGATGTTTTTCTTCACCGTTGTGAGAGCAGTGGTGATGAAATTAAAGACACAACGCCAGTTTGCATTCGAACCCACGACCTATGACTAGTAAGTCGCCACTGGGCGAACACTGCTCTGTGTTTGTCTCTAGTACGAGAGGACGCATATTGGTGTGGTGCTCCAAAAAATAAATGAAGCAGTTAATTTTGTAATGTCAACAACTATGGAAACACCTACGTAAAAATTAGCAAAATAGTACCTACCCTGCGTTTGCAATTTATTTGCCAAACATGTAAACAACTATGAGTAATTGGAAAAATAACTTTAATACCTACACAATAAAGTTCAGTTTACGCTACAACTTGAAATATTTTTATAACTTTTTCAAGAGTGCTAGTCACTCTGAAATCCACGTAATTACCATTGAAATAAATTTGATATTTGTTTAACTTGAAATAACATCAATTCGAAATCTAAATTTGAATGGACCTTATTAGGTATTCTGCTTCTTCTCGTGTTGAGGATTTATTTATTTTATTTATTAATTAATAATCAACTTATATTAACAATTTGCACCACACATACAAGTTATTATATTTTGTCCTACCAGTACGTAGCGACCTGGGCAGCTCTATAGTTTCCCTCACTTATGTACAGTATAATTCAATTCATACAGAGCAACTGCAGGCAGTCAGGCCATAATTCAATAACAAAAACAAATTGATAGAACTGTCGCTTAGGTGCAAAGATCAACTGTACTCTGATTGAGTGCGCCTGCGCATAATATCCTTCGCCTGACGGTCACCTACACAACTACAAAATGCCATTATATACCAATTAAGGGAAAGGAAGCATCGTGAGTCAAGAACCGAATCCTGACCCGGTCTGCCAACACGGTCATTGCGACGCGTGACGTAAGCGCATGTTATTTATTGCGAAACTTTATCGCGGTCGATATGCTTATATTATGCAGCTGTTAAATGACTTCAGTTTAGAATGAGGACTTGAATTTACAATTTTGCGTTAACCACAGCGTATTTCTAGTGCGTACTGCAATAACAACATTGAAAGAGATGCTAAGCATACGCATGCAGAAAAAATACTCGAGTAGGTATTGATACTCAATAGAAAAGTCCTGTGTCATACATAAAATAATAATAAATACGTATAAGTTTATTTCAATAATATTGTTTACAATGATATGGAATATCTTATCGGCTATAATTTCCTATTACAAATGAATTAGACCCGTGCATAGCTATTCACAATCGTACCGTACCGCATCGAACATCAGTAGGAGTCCTCTAAAGTCTAAACCATGTACCCAAGTCAAAAACCTGAATTTTTTAACAGTTAAGATCAATTAGACGACCGTTATCCTTCCGCCAGCTGTCTGCTGTCGCGGGCAAGGCAAATCAGGTTATAGTAATGTGTTATTTTCGATACGATAGCCTGTCGGATGGTTGTGAATAGCTCTATGCTGTAGCCGAACTAGGCGAAAGCCTGTACTCCGGCTATCAGGGCCAAAACCCTCAAATACCTAATATGAACTTGAAAATGGCCATCAAGTAGAAATGTTAAAATTTTGAAGATAAAGGAAAGAAAGAAAATTAGGATTATAATTCGATACAATAAAATAATAATGTAATCATTAATGGTTTACTTTAATTTTTAACATACAACTCTACTTACCTTAGGCCTATTTTTATTGTAAACCATAATGTGTAACCACTTGAACGCTTATATATTTATTTTATAATATGCCAGAAATAAAAATCTAAATTTCAAATCAAAAGTAAAATAATAAGATACAATAGACTTCTTATACAAAGGCGATGTGCAAACCTAGGAAACATGAAAATTACTGAAAAGTTAACTGACGTTGCTCGTAGCTATAGATTGACACTACTAGACACTCACATTTATGAATTCAAGATCATGTAAGAGCATTCACAAAACCCCTCTCTCTATTCTAAAACGGGCCTGTCTCCTGAATAATTAATATAATCATAATGTACGTTACAAACCCCACTGCACCCTAATTAGACATAAGCGTGGCATAAACCCCTGGAGGATTATATTGATTTAATTCTAATACTAATCCTCTCATGCCGACGGTAATTCCCTAACACAATTCAAACAGATATTCACACAAAGAAACGTTAGGCGTACGTGTTCAAACATTCAAATTTCGCTTGCTTATTGAGAATATGATTTAAATTAAATAACAGACTCAGTACTTCAGTTATAAATACCTACGTAAGAGTCTTTAAGATTAATTTTGTAATGTTTTTCCAGATGAAAATAATAATGTAACAAGTATAATATAAATAATGTATCACAACCTGTATAACAGGTTGTGATAACAGCTTCGTGTGCGCTTACCTGTGCGAGAGTGACATTTATTTCAATCAATATGGCACCCATTAACGATTGCGTTAATCATTATAGGTTATAGGGACCTTATTGCTTGTATCTTCAAATAGGTACCCAACTAAGAAGCTCACAATTTCGTCACAGGGTCTCCAATTTAGCGCTCAATTTTAAATATGTACAAGTATGGCTATTGGCTAATCGTCGTGATACGCCTGGCACCCTGGCAGTCTTGGCAACACCGCGCCGACAGTCTGTGAGCGACCAAACGGTTGTGCGGACACATGTACCATACGTGCCACATACGAACCAAATACCGCGCTTCTCCGGTTTACCGTTAGCCATGGACTATGTGATATAACAAACACGTGATTTTGGATTTTCTTAACATATTAAAACAGTAAGTAAGTATCGGTTTTGAATCGATTCTTTTTGTTTATTGTTGCTGCTATCGTTGTTGGGAAACTAATGTTAATGCGCGTATAAGTCACGTTACGGTAAGTTAAAGTAACATATTCAACTTTCCTTTCAATGTGTTACAATATTTTCTTGTTTATGTACCCTATGTGCTGCTCAAAATATTTCGAAAGCGAATTTGGCGTATTATTTACGGACTGTAGAATGTTAGTGTAGGCACCGCAATAATTTAACCGCTTTGCGTATTAATTAAATTGGCTTATCGCAGTCCACTACTGGACCTAGGCCTCGTCGAAGTTTCGCCACGGCTCTACCACGTATGCGAAAAAGATAAATAATTATAGGAATAGATCGACAATGTTTAGCACTAGCACACCAGATTGCTATCGTAAACGCAATATTGTAATTTTTAATATAAATTCGGCAGTCTAATCTAATCTTATCTTTTGTATTTTAATGCAATCACGCAAATTGGTAAAATGCGCATTTTTACGTCGATTGCTTTATTTAGCATTTACATAAGGCACAGTTCTCTTTATACATAACCGTATGTTTATTTTGACCTCTAAGATCACTGTTTACCTATAAAGAGTACTGACTCAATCAATCAAGATTATTTCTAAGAGCACTGAGTTATAAACAGTAACTAGGTATACATACATACTTACCTACATATCAACGAAATGTTTCGACGAGAGTCATCTGATAAATTTTTAAAGCGATTCTGACAATTCTGGAGCAAGGCTATGCTTGATTTAGATATAAATGGCTTTCAAAACCTGTACCTAAGGCGATTTATTTATGAGCGATGATTACGATGAATATCAGCGTATTTTATAAAATCAAGAAAGTAAAAAATAATGTGTTTAGCTATACAACAATAAACAGGAAGTCTGGGGGTCTACTACGAAGTGCAAAGTGCGAATGATCGGGTCGGAACGACACATGGCCGAACCGAATATTATTGAAAAATGCAAAAAAAGTTCGGATCGGCTCAGTTGGGTCGGGACCATAGTCAATATTCGAAAGAGCGTAGGATCGGGACCGACCGAACCAAATAGTAACTTCATAGCAGGAAACGGCCGAACATTCGGCCGATACCACTTCGGAGACCTCCTGAAAACTTGTGTGGAGTTCGTAGTCGTGGTTGGCAAGTGATGTCGAATTAGGGAAATGTCGTAAGGGAAGTTTTGAGTATGAAGTGGATGGCTATAAGAGGAAGACCAAAGAAACGGTGAAAGAACTTTGTAAAAGACGATATGGCTAGAAAGGGAGGGACTACCAAGATGACGAATAATAGTGAAGTATCGAACAAAACCTACCCGCATTTTCCTGCGTGGTGGATGACAGCCCGCTCCCTCTCGAAGAGAGTAGTCCTGAGCCCCAGCAGTGGTAATATTATAGGAAGATAATGTATGGAAGACGAAATATATAAATTGGGATTAAGGTCAAGAGAATGATGAGAAATAAGTTCCTAGAATCCTGTGAGGACGTGAATTGAATCACGAACTTGTCACCCTAGCTTGCGCATTTTATCGCCTTATTTAGTTGTTTCCTTGTTATATTTCCCCTTACCATAATTAATCAGAAATATTGTCCCTGCGCAATATTTGATACAATATTTTATAATTATAACCTACACCTAGGTACTTGCTAGTTTGTCTTGTTTACTGCATTTTATAAATGTACCTACTTGCCGAATATGTAAAAATATCAAAATTTTGATCATTTTGTGCGTGACTATACAAATAATAAACTTGTTATGTCTAAACTTAATGACATTCGTAGAAACCATTACTGTGTGTTTTGCGACGTATTTTTTTATCAATCACGTCAGCTGATAATGAAACTTAATACTTATTGTAGGTAACACAGATTGACACTGATATATAATTCTCAAGGATATATCACTTGCGAAGAACTGCTCGTTTACAGATTAGCACTAGTGATTTTATCCTTGTGCCATGCAATATGCTCGTAGGAGTTTATACATCTTTTCATAGAAGAATATTCAAATATCCTTATATATCTGTCTTATGTATATTTCTATCTTTCACCCTAATTTCTACCAAACTTTTATACATAGATTAAGGGCTGATTGTTCCAACGCCAGATAATTTCATCCGAAAAATAATTTTTAATTTTTGACAAGTTTTCCATACAAAATCTGTCAGATGTTAATTTTATTCTACGAAAACTAATTATCTGTCGATTGAAAAATCAGCCCTAAGTCTTGTGAGAATAAATTTGAATTTTCGTTAGTTCTTTCATACCTACTCCCAGACGCCAAATATTATTCCACCGATATAAAATAACTTTGGTAAAATCAGACCTTAGTATAGTTCGTGTGCATAGTTTAGGTTTCTGTTTGTGCACGTTAGAGTAAGTAACTTATTTTTTTTTTTCAAATTATTGTTCACTCAACCTACTAGGGATATACAGCAGTGCGATTCTGTAACCATCTCACCGTGAAAACATAGGTGAAGTGAGCGTGGAGTGAGCTGTCATTCCAAATAATACTAGGGATTGACACTACTGACAGCTCACATCATCAAGCTCACTTCACTTGAGTTTTCACGGTGAGATTTTTACAGAATCGACCGGCAGATGGGAACTTTATCAATATTTTTACCATGTTTTATTTTGTAATTCTAAATAAAAACAAAGGAACTCGAAAAAATTTATATACAAAAACTCAAAAGTGACTCAATCGTACCTGAGTCATTCCGAGCTTTCAATGATGACTAAGCTTTGCAGGGTCAGAACGATAACTATAGCTTATGTTGAAGTTTAGTTTTATGTTTATAAACTTCCCTTCACCTCGTTGCTTGGAGGTTTACACTGTAAATTGTTAAAATACCTGAATGTTGAGAGTTAAGTGCTCACATAAACGACTGGCAAGCGTCAACGACAGAGACAACTGCTGCTACGTACACGCGTCGACGGCTGCCGTCGATGCGACGTGCAGTTGTCTCTGCGGTTGCCGCGTGCCGCTTGTGTGTATAAGTACTAAGTCTAAGTCAAAAATTCCATCTAGGTGTTGTTATGAGCTGAGCAGGCACATACCTAGTTACCGTTACTGATGAAGCGACAGTAATTGTGGCCTGTCAAGCATGCATAATAGCAGATCAGCGCAGGCGTGTTGTATGTACCGCTCTAGTGCTGACCAATTAACATATTACTAGCTTCTGCCCGCGACTTCGGCCGCGTGAAATTCGTCCGATTCGTCCCGACCCACCGCGTCGCATCCTGCCGCCCACCCGCGCTATTACTTCGTTTTATTCTTTTTCTCGGCTCCTAGGGGTCGTAGCATGATGTTAAATAGCATCCCTAAAGAATTGGCTATCAAATAATGCAAAAAGAATTTTTCAAATGACTGGTAGTTCCAGAAATTAGAGCGAACAAACAAACAAACTCGTCCGCTTTATTATTAGTAGGTATATGTATAGATTGTGGCACAAATTGATCTCAAGAATGCCTTTAATGCTGTGGAATTTGGTAAAAAGTGAGCAAAAACCATGTGATAGGAATCTGACCTACGCAGACTTAGGTCAGATTGCTATCAAATTATTTTGCTCATTTTTTACCACGAACAACAAAACTGTGCCTCTATCAATGCCTTCTTTCTCAGTAGGTACGAGGGTATGTTTTGGTTGGTAATGTATCATTTGTATAGTAGAGACTGCTGCTCTAACCAATGCTACATGCTCTAGCTAATGTTGTTACGTAATGCCCTGCACTATTATGTGTTCTATGCTAATGCCTCATCTATACTTATAATAAATCTGTAGAAGTGAAAATTCTGTACATTGAAAATATCAAAAAAATAAATGGCATAAATGGTGTTACTAAACCGACACCGAACCCAAAAATGTGATTAAAAAAATGTTGGTCTGTCTGTCTGTCTGTCTGTCTGTTTGTTTCGGTAGCATGTTCCCGTGGGATTATTTCCGACATCCACGCGGGCGAAGCCGCGGGCAGAAGCTAGTCGGCAAATAAAGATAAACGAGTCTTAATTTAAAAATAACGATAATTAAGTTGATGTTTACTTTACACTGTTTTAACTGTTGAGTGGTCTGCAGCACACTCAACAAAACTATCTAAAAATTCATTGGCATCACATTGTTTACAGCAAGACATGTACCTATCATCATGGACCTACATCTAGAAAGTAGGACAGGGTCAGATGTTATGCCATACCTTAAACCCTTTGCTTATCTACTAAGAGCGTTATTATGCGCAAACACACGATTGTTGGATCAATCTTGCTGCATTCGACTGTACTACAAACTCGTTTACCATTTTTATGTTCGCACCAAACGATTGTTTATGCATTCTTGACATTTAGTAGTAAGTACCTAAAAACTACCTAGACAGGTAGTTACGCGGATTGCTGATTGAAGTTTTAGATAGTGTAAAAAACGTTTAATTAACCACTTAGCGAGTGAAAAAAGGAGGAGGTTTTATGTTCGTCTGTAACGCAAAGTCCGTCCGCGGAAATTACCAGATCCGAAACACACTACTTAGTACTTAATTCTCTCAGATTGTGATTGAGACTGTGTAACGCACAGTCTCAATCACAATCTGAGAGTTTTGAAGGATATTTTTAACCCATTGCTTCATAGGTTTAATAAATTCGTCTGCTCAACAACGTAAATAACGCAATGAACGTGGCTGAACTGTCAAAATGAAAGCAAATGCGTTCGAATGTCATTTATGTGTTACGCAACTAAGAGATTTAGATCACATAGGTGCAGGATTGATAGGCGTCAAAATATTTAATGTTTATTGTGAAAAACCATTTTCTTGCGACCTTTACTTTATTAATTTTATTTATTACTAGCTTCTGCCCGTGACTTCGTCCGCGTGAAATTTCTTGTTCCCCCGACCCACCCCGTCGCATCACATCGCCCGCCCTCGCTATTACCTACTTCGTTTTCTGACTTTTTTTATATAGGCTCGGCCCCTAAGAGTTCTAGTGTGATATTGATAGCCTTCCTAAAGAATTTGGCTATCAAATGTAAAAAGAATTTTTCAAATCCGACTGGTACTTCCAGAGATTAACACGTTCAAACAAACAAATTTTGTTTCGGAGTTATTTTAAAATTATGATATCTCCTAAGATGTTCACAATTAAAGATGGCAATTTTGTTCACAATTAAATACTTGTGATGAATAACGTATTTATTTGGATAAGGATTAATATCATGTTGATAAAACACCTTCGCCAATAATGCATTAATTTCGAACAAATACCATAAAAAAGGTTACTTATAGTGAGTCAATCTTAAAAGACAGACATATGCTGTCGAGGACTTTTTTTAGAACTTTTAAAGAGAAATATTTCCATCATACATGATTTTTGCGTAACTTAAACCGTTTACGCAGCGCACGCAACGGAAGCTCTCAAGAAGAAATCATTTTTCCCGTTTTTGCAACATTTTCTATTGATGCTCCGCTCCTATTGGTCGCAGCGTGATGTTATATAGCCTAAAGCCTTCCTCAATCAATGGACTATCCAGCACAAAAAGTGTTTTTTTCAATTCGAACCCGTATTTCCTGAGATTAGCACGTACAACCAATCAAACTAACAAACAAACTCTGTAGATAAATCGAGAGTCAATCAGAGAGGTCATCAATCCGAATCCGATGAATGAAAATTGTATTCGTGAATGTTTTAGCCACAGATTTATAAACTAAAGGGAGATATGATGTGGCTGTCCAACTATTCGAGTCCGGCTGTCGCCTTCAACTACATATGCACTACAATACGAACACGCGCTCACTCACACTATAACAGTCACCACACTCAACGCGACCCAATCGCGTAACGCAGATCGCAACGTTGAGAGACACAACTACATTGACAATTCTTATTGACAAATCAACGGCGCCCGCGTTTGTTTCTGTTTTGTGCATACATTGTTCGCACGCGCCACGCCCACTTGGCATTATCTCCCTTTAGTTTATAAATCTGTGGTTTTAGCGGCATTTTGCGTTTTTAGTAATTTTATATTATCTCCGAAACTATATGACCAATTGACATACTGTAAAGGGAAAATCTTATCTCTATAATGTCCTTGTGATCATAAAATAATTTATTTCGTTAAGGATTCATAGTTAAAAATTATATTTTCATCCAAACGTAAGCAGGTGAAAAAAATACTTTTTTAAAACATAAAAGTGATATTAAAAGATAAAATATAAAAGATATAAATATGATGTCGCGGACTTTTTTGTAGAACTATTTATGGCGGACCAGATTATCATACATTGTTTTTAGTTATATACAACTGTTGAGGCAGCGCATGCAAATAATTCTGTTTTAAGAGGTATTTCTTTCCGACTTGCTAGACAAAAGTTGTGATAGCTTAGCTAAAATGCATGATGTAAACATAATTTATAGCCTATAGCACTCACACATAATGTAGCTTTCTACTAGTGAAAACCTTTTTAGAATAATTGGATCATTATCTCCGGAGATTACCCCGTACATAAAAACAAACAAATTTTACCTCTTTATAATATTATTATTAGTATAGATTGCACATATTCAAAAAGTTGAGAACAGTCTCCTCTAAGGCCGCTTTCCGGTAGCTACCACGGTTACGGTACATAACCTTACCGCCCCAACTCAAAACCCATTATGTATAAGAAATTCTTATTTCATATAGATGTAAGTACAGCATCCTAATTGCGGAACACACTATAAATCTTAATCTGAACCTGCTAATCCATTGCTTCATATGCTTGAAAATTTTCTCTGCTAAACAACTTAAATTACGCAATGAACGTTGTTGAACTGTCAAAATGATACCCATTGCTACTGATAGTGTGTTACGCAATTAGCTCGCAGTTCAAACGAAATGAAAAAGAAGAAGGCTGTGGGTATAGGATCTCACGTGGCAGTAGTTTCACATTAGTAGTTGTGGATGTGCAGACAGGAGCAGTTAGCGAGACGGAAAAGCAAGGCTTTTATGCAACGTAACGAAAACTGCGTAATGATCAAATGCAACCAGGCCCGCTTTGAGATAAATATCTAAATATTACAAACGATATGACGCTATGAGTTAATGATGACGATAATAATGGAATGCGATTTCAAAAAAATATCGGGTCAGTGATTTTGAAACACAAAGCCGACGATTATTTTGTTGCGTTACTCTGTCGTAACAGCAGTACGTACCTGGTTAATCCGAGAGAGGAAAGTATAATGATTATTTGTCATCATCTGCCTAGCCTTTTCCCAATTATGTTCGGGTCGGCTTCCAGTCTAACCGGATGCAGCTGAATACCAGTATTTTACATGGAGCGACTGCCTATCTGACCTCCACACCCCAGTTACTGGGTAATACGATACCCCTTGGTAAGACTGGTTGTCAGACTTTTGAGCTTCTGACTGCTCGTAACGACCGTGAAAGATCGATGAATGGCAGCTGGGACCAACGATTTAACGTGCTTTCCGAGGCACGGAGGGGTCTCGGTCACCAATCCACAGACCAATCGCGGCAAGCGTAGCTTAACCTGATCGATAGACCTGTGCGGCTGTTATTATTTAGTCACGAACCCATAAAGTATAATATTGTATGATATGATAACTGTCTTCTTGCTCAAGATACTGGGTTATCGTGCAAGAAAATTCTCACCAATAACAGTCCGAATACATCTTTTGTGCCCAGTTAATGGCAAACAACCTAAAGAAGGTGGCTGGGATAGACTGGATGCGGAAGGCGGAGGACAGGGCAAAGGCCTATGTCCATCAGTGGATTGCAATAGGCTGAGTTGATTGAATGGCAAACAACCAGACTCAAATTATTTAGTAGGTAGGACCAATGGGAATTCAAAATAAAATGACTAAATTATTCCGGTTCGTCCCACTGATATTTTCAGTGAGACGAACGAATAAATTTAAAATTATTTATTAAATTATCGATCGTCCCACAAGTGAGACGACGGCCAGTGGAACGGGAATACACGAATCTTAGGATCGCGAATGTAAAGTTGGACAAAATAACTAGTAAAATGTCACCTTTCCTACATAAACCTTTACGTTTCGTACAATTTAAAGGTACAAGCACGTGTCTGTCTCACGTAGCCGGAAATGGAAATCGGACACTTGTCTGAAGATAATATAATGTATTACTTGTCTGAAGATAATGTAATTTCTAAGATAGTATAATTCACTGTTGGATATTGAACCTTTGCAAAGCATACAAAATATTTTCGCAGAATACAATAGTTATTTATGCAACAAGAGAGCAAAGTAGTTTTTGCTGCGAGTGCTGATTTTGAATCCTGAGTTTGGCGAGGGATTCAAAGGCACGAGATGCAAAAAAACTTTGCTCTCGTGTAACACACATAACTTTTCACTTCAGCAGCGAGAACACTTTAGGAGATAAAATAATAAACAGGAACAGATTGAAATAACTATTTATTGTGAATCAAAATAATTAACATTGTAGGTAGATACCAATTCTATAAAATGGAACATTTTAAAAGTTATAAGTAAAATTACTGCAATTCTGCAAATTAAAAGTAACAGATTTATTTGGCAACGTTATAGTTGCATTGAGTTGAGTTTGATTATCTGGGGTTAAGGTTTCTGTTTCGGTGGCGGATTGAGAAGGAACAACGGTGAACGTTGGTGACTCTGATCGGCTTTCTGTATAAGTACACTGTGCGTCGTTGGAAGTGGATGGGCGTGGGTGAAACCAAGGATCCGAGGTCGAATTCAGACTTATTGTTTCCACTATACGCTTACAGATTTTCGACTTATTTTCTATTGAGTCTTCAATATAGCCTTCAGCAACCGTATTGGACTTCCACCCTCCGTGACGTTTTAAAGTGGTGAGATCGGCTCCGGAATCAGCCAAGAGCGTTGCCGAAGTTTTCCGAAAGCAGTGACCCGTGTATAGCTGAGGCTCTTCCAGTTTTAAGAAAGTGGCAATTTCTCGCGGTATAGCACCTATTTTATTTACTCCCATAGGCTGTCTTGAGCATTTATTATTATGGTATTATATAAAAAATCGGTCTGTTTTTATAGTGGCTGGACGTAAATTTTGGTATTTTTCTACAATAGTTACATATTCTTCGCGTACGACAAAAGACCTGTCAAGGTTCGTCTTCGTATTTTTCAATTTTACTAACAGTAATTTATCTGAATGCTTTTCGATATTATTAACTGTAAGCTGTAATAGCTCGTTATTGCGACACGCTCCACTAATTCCTATGATCAGTACAACCTGTAATGAAAATATAACATAAATAATATGCATAATTTAACATTTACAGCATCTTTTACATATCGTAATAAATATTTTAACAGTATTGCTTAGCCAGACTAGGATTCATTGCGCCTCCAAAAATTAGTAGTAGGCAATAAGTAAGTAGGTAGGTATAGGTACCTTTATACATAATACTCTACACACAAATTTTAATAACTAACAACATAGATTCATAGGTACCACTTACTTTAGCGGCAAGAAAATTGCTGTCCGGAGCTTCATTAAGAAATTTTTCTATCATAAGGGCCGTGAAAATTTTGGACTTTTTAGCCTTATGCCGAACTGACATTATTTTTAGAAAAGATACCTACGAGTTTTGCGTATGTTTCAATATGCACGTTATGTTTTGTTTTTAAAGTAGCTTTCAGCATTGAGTAAATACTACACATTGTAGATGATCGCCTCGTCTGTGATAAATCTAAACAATAAGATAGCAACACCGTCTCCGAAAAACTGCTTGCGCCCTTTGTAACTCTCCATTCATTGAAGACATGGTATGCTTTCAGATATTTCTCGCGAGACTTCTCAGGTAGGAAACTTAATTCTGCATTAATAACTTATTGTTTTAACTCTTCCGGTGTTAAAATACTGTTCTCGTCGCTAGTTTCACTCATATTTTACGATTATTTTAATATTTTTTAACTAATTCAACTCTGTACGCCAGTCACGAAATTTTATTCCCGCTCTTTTATTTAAATTAAGGCGTGATCGGAAATAGCACCCATGATATTTTATTATTCAAAATATATTACGTACCTACCTAACATTTATTGAAACTAGAAATAAATATTTACAAGTTAAATATCAGTTTTATTTGCAGTAAATACTTATTTTCGTTTAAATACAACAATAAGTTAAAAATTCAATAAATTACATTAAAAGACATAATTTTCTTTTTGCAAAATTCTTTAGTTAGTACGAAATTCCGAACGTGTTTGTCTTTGAGGTCGAATTCAAAATCCGAACTTCGAAAGGGCTGGTCTTTGTCTCTCTCTTTCTAATGGCGGGAAAGAGATAGAGTTTGAATGTTTCGAATTGTATGATTAACCCAAGGCTGAATAATATATTCGCGGCTTTCTGAAAAAAAAATTAAAAAGTTACTTTGTCTCACTCAGTGAGCAAAATCGCATTTTGCTCACTGATTTCACGCAGCAAAACCTACATGTTTGAGCTAATGAAGTGAAAATGTTTTTTTAAGCATTATTGTAGGTACTCAATACTTATGTTATATCCTTTTTTACTGGGGAGGGGAGGTTAATTATCATGATAAAATCAAATCAAAAGTCATTTATTCAAATCAGGCTAAGAATCAGCACTTTTCGAACGTGAATATTACAAAAGACAGTCCCCCAAAACGCCCGCCCTTAATCACTTCCTAGTGCTTTCGCTGGGAAGAAGCAGTGGCGCAACAAACTCCCCAAAGCCAGCAACGCAGCTGTCTGTTCAGTTAGAAAATACCTGATTGAATATAATACTAGGTATGCAAAGTAATTAACTTTAACTTAAAGTTAGGAGTAACCACCTAGGTGGCACGTTATGCATGCTCGTTGGACATTATTGAGTCACGAACCTTCAATTGGAAGGGTCGGTCACCGACATAGCCTTGAAAATAACGTCTCCGGACCTCATTAGGTATTTGAGTTCAATCACATTTTCGCGTTTCATTTAATGAGTAGGTACCTATCTACCTACAGACTTACAGACTTATAGAGTATGCTGTCTACCATAAAACTAGTAAGGATTCTACTTTAAGACTCTCAGATTTAAAGTAAAAAAAAAATGTAATTAGGAATGGAAACATAAAGAGTAAGTAGGTAGATGCAGTGCCATAACTAAGAGCACAATGCATTCCGTAGGCAGGTATCGGCCATAATCAGCGGTCATAATGACGGTCCCAGCAATGGGAACACCCACTGCTGGGATCTAGTGGATAAGGATCAGGCCTGCTCTCTTCGAGAGGGAGTGGGCTATAATCTACCAAACGGGCCTAGGGCGGGTTTATAGATGTCATACGATATAGACATGCCGGTTTCCGCACAATGTTTTTCTTCACCGTTTTGAGAGCATATTCCACTTATAAAAATCTTAAATACATTAATTCACTGA
Source organism: Apamea monoglypha (assembly GCA_911387795.2). Taxonomy (NCBI): domain Eukaryota; kingdom Metazoa; phylum Arthropoda; class Insecta; order Lepidoptera; family Noctuidae; genus Apamea; species Apamea monoglypha. The sequence continues at coordinate 18,763,244 of OU426914.1, read as the reverse complement.
CGGACAACGCACAGCTTATGCCGCTGCCTCTAGAAATATTGTACAGACGCCAGCACATCAAGCTACTACAATCTGTCAAATTTCTTTAATAGATTTTCAACTTTATCGCTAAAGTATTAAGGTTCAATGTTGATTGGGAAAATTTGACAGTTTCGGGTAGCCATATACGATGTATAACGTAAGTGACAACTAAGGAGGATGTTCGAAACATCAGCCCCTTAATAAGTGAGGGAGGCACCTAAGAATGATGGATGGATTAAGTATGTGAAAGATGATATGGCTAGAGAGGGGGTGACTTTAGATATGACGGTTAATAGATAAGTATGGAAGAAGAAAACATGTTGCGCCCGCCGGCCTGAAATAGATTGGGATAAGGGCAGGGGTTCAATGACCATATAAGTTTATAAAGTTAGTTTCATTACTCACACATCATAGAAAGGAGATATGCCCGGTAGTTGAAAATGTATCGGAACTTGTGTTTTTATGATCTGTGACTAAACTAGCTTCTGAACTGCCCGCGACTTTGACTTTTTTCCACTATTTGAAGATTTTCCGGGAACCTTTCCAATTGTTCTTTCCGTAAGAACCTGATTCGGACTATTAAGAACATTTTAAAGCAAAACAAAAATAGCCAAATCGGTCCAGCCGTTCTCAAGTGATGCGCTATACCAACGGACAGATTTTTATTTTTATTACACAGGGTGGCAGGTACATCGATCCGTAACCTGTTACTGAATTCAGAAAATTATTCTAGACCCCCAGCGTATAAATGTATCGTTAGATAAAAAAAAAATGCTGTTTCATGGAAAAGTGCAAAACCGACGCGGTCAAAATGTATGCAACAACAATGAAGATAGATTATATTTTTTATCCGTGGTTCCTGTCGCGCATATTGTGTTGATTCGAAATAACCAATGAACCGTGAACTTGTGACAGGCAACAATATCCAATAATTCCCATTTTTAAACCGATAGTGCAGTGCAAATGTTGAATGAGGTCATTTATTTCAGGAATTGTAATGACATAGGAAACTTGTTAAATAAAGACACAAACGAAGAGCATATAATGTTTGTCATAAAATAGATATCATTTTCAATAATTTAAGTAATAAGTAACGGTAAAGTAAATTCAATAGTCCCAAAAAGCTGTGCATTCAAATAACAGGCAGGAGAACTTCATTTAAGTAGTGGTCAGTAGAATACACAGTTTGCAACATTAATAAAAACCCTTTGTCTGATCTCGGCCTTCAAGAAATTGGGCAAATAAAAAAGAAAATTATCATAATCATACATCCTTTCACTAAAGGAGACCACAGCATGAAAAATAAAGTAAAACAAAGTTAAAATATTAATAATAGTTAAATGTTTCAAGAGAAACGAAATCAAGTTGGGTAAAAATCTAAGGACATAAAATAAAATATTACTACATTAGAAAAACTTGATTTTGAAATAATGGAAACAAACAAAAGGATTTTTCAAAAATCGACGAAAAACCGCATTCCTTCGGTTTAGAAACTTGAAACTTGGCACAAAGATACTTATGTATGTAAATCATAAAGATCGTATATAATACCTAATTATTTTCCAAAACTACTCTTTAAAGGGGGTGGAGGGGGCGAATTTCTAAAGGGAAAGTACGAAAACCACGCGGACGAAGTCGAGGACTAAGAGCTAGTTGATTACAAATATATGATAGAGTTACCTATCTACTGACCCATGTCCTAAGGCGATATGTAGGCATAATGCAAAGACAACAGTCATTACAAATTGATCTTTCAGTTATGTTTATATGTGTCAGGTTTTTAAATATTACAATGTAGGTAGATTAACTTTCGGATTATTTTGATTCAATTAGTTATTGAAAGCCAAGACTTCCATAAAATATTTTGGCAGATTCATAAAAACCTACGATAATACCAAGATATTTGGTGGAATCAGGACCTACTAATCCTGTGATTTTATCAATCATTGTTACTGAACTTGAACGACTGTTCAAGTTGAAAATTTGGCTGATCCTAGGGTCTAAGCCTAGGGAAGTCATGTATTTAGTCAAGATAAGTTTTTCACTTGCTTAATTTCTGTAATGTTCTTGCAGGTCAGCAACCTGGCACCGATAAATAAAAAGTTCGGAGCCGGCCCTACAGGCAAAAGTGGGGCCGGTTCCTTTGGCAAAAGTGGAGGCGGTCTTGGTAAGAGTGGAACTAGTGGATTTGGGAAGACTTCTGGCGGCAAGATTTCTAGTGGGAAATCTTCCAGCTCGGCACCTAAGCTCCCTAGTGGATTAGGCACCAGTTCCGGTGGAAAGTCATCTGGATTTGGTGCCAGCTCATCCCAAAGCTATGGCTTATCATCATTAAGCTCGCCCAAAAACAAAAGCAGTAAAACAGGCTTCGGGATAATATGGCTTCCTACAAGAAAAAATAAGAAGAAGGAAGTCGTGTACAGTGGCGTCAATGACAAATACCCTAAAGGGAAATATGAAAGATCACCGTCAATGTACAGGGTGTAAGTATCCAAGTGTGATAATGTATTGTCACAACTTCACTCTCTTTAATTAAAAAAAAAAAAGAAGTTTTTTTTCTATTTAGTGCCCGGTTACGATTACCAGAATAATCAGTAATGATGTTTTAACTGATTATAATTTATTAATTATTTTATCATAATTGCCGCGTAAGTAATTAATTTTGATAAACATACAACTTAAAACAGTGCAAACTTGCAAACACCGTAAGAAATTTTGAATTTCGCGGGTTACATTTAGGGAATCACTTTAATGGCCAGAACACACCTACTGAGTACTTTTAGTATTTGCTAATAGTCGAATCGCATTTTTACAAAACCTAATACTTTATATAATACTATAATTTTTTTTACCGTCGAATAAGTTTTCGTCGAAAAATCCCATAACAGCAAAAGATTACACATAAATCATTCATGCAATTGTTAATGCAAGCAAATGTTGCTTGCATTATTTTACATTTGTCAATGAAAGTAGTCGATTACTTGATTTATCCCTGAAGACTAATTGATTTCGTTGTACATCACTAGAATAGACGGACTACGGAACTAGTAAGTACTTTATGTCTGCAGTGGACATGACATCACAAAGGTCAAGGCTTGTGAGACGCTTGTTACAATACTTCTTTTTTGGAACTCTCTAATTATTACTGAAATAAATGATAAAAATCCTTAGTTTTTGTAACAAAGGCCAAGCTTGAAAATATCTAGCGAAACGGTTGGCCGACAATATCACAAAATTATTAATACAGTCGACATTTGGTGATTGTTTGTGAACAACAGTAAAACTTTTTTGTTGGCCTATGTTTATGACACGCCGAGATGCAAGAAAACAACAATTTTGAAACTATCATTAGCACATGGCGACGTTTGTCTGGGGAACAAATAGAAACTGCTGTAGTAAGGTAAATCAAGTAATTGGATGTCGTTTACACGTAGGTAACTGCAGTCATCATTTTATCGAGTGTTGTTTACATTATTATTAATGAATCTATACACAGATGGATGACAGTGTGTGCGAGTTGTCGTGAAATGTAATTTAATCTTCCGTCTCCCGGTCGCCTCAGTAGTACAGTCACTTTAACAGTATAACTCAGTTTCATTACTTGCTTAAATTAATCGCAAAAATTCTTCTTTTAAGCATGTCTGGAGATTCACCTGATTTTCAACCACACAAGAAGAAAGAAGAGGAGACAGATTTGTTGATGCCAGAGAAGACAAAAGCACCTGCTGCGAGTATAGCTACTGCTGGTACAGCTTTAAATGCTTCTGAAGTGCCATCTGATAGTACAGGAAATGCTGAAGAAAAACAGGAGTTCATTAGACACGACATGAAAGAAGATAGTAAAGTAAGTGTACACATTCATAACATACTTTTGTATTAGTAGCTGTACTTACTTTGATAGGTTTTCACATCCCCAGAACACATTATAACTATAGGTGTAATAAAAATAAAACTTCTATTGTGTCTCATCATGTCTCGCGAAATGTTAACATTATTATTGTTTTTACATTACAGGAAGCAGCTGGAGACACAAACAATAGTAAGGAGTTCAAAAGTGAAGACTTCCTCGAGAATGACAAGGTCACAAATAAATCTGAAAAAGAAGATAAAGATACTGAGAAATTTGGAGACAAGGTTGACAGTGTGTACCTAAGGCCTCCACCACCACACAAGACCAGGTCTGCCGCGTCTACAGAGGAGGAAGAAGACTGTGGCATCAAGTGCCTGTACTACACCATCCAGTGTTGTGACTGCGTCCTCATGTAATATAAAGTAGGTTTGTAACAACTTAATATGCTCATCTAGTTACTAAATATTTTTATACGAACTCATATCTCATAATCTTATATTAATTATCTTTTCATCTCCACATATTGGATATGTTTATAAAACTTGTACTTTCCTGTTCACCTGCCATGTGGTATTATCTCGATAAATTTTGATTTCGGCCTTAAATATATTTTTTTTTAAACAGATTGTGTTCAAGCTGGCCTCTAATAAAATTTTTAATTTAGAATATAAGTTATTCTTAGTCACCATGACTAAAATCACATTGATGCCATTGATGATCAAATTTTAAAATTCTGTGGAGCGAGTTTAGACTTCGGAAACCATTCACTAATCAGCCATGTATTAGCAACTATTTATAATCGTGCAAAATGTTGCATTCCAATATGTTCCAAGTATGTGATAAGTGACAAATATATTTTTGTACTTTATACATTAATTATAATAATTTTATATAGGTACTAAACTGAGTGATACTATTAGAAATATGAAAAAAAAATCTTGTCTTCTACTGATAGCACAAAGACTGCATTTTTAAATCACTCGAAATACATTATATTTTTGACTTACTTATCAGTAAGAGTGTATAAGACTATGGGTTGTATAACAATGCGGTAAATTAAAACAAAAAATGAATTTAGGTTTTACATTTTCCAAATTAGTGATTTTGAATTAATGAATTCGTGTAAGGCCAATTTAAATTAAAAATGGAATTTTTAGAAAATCTTTTTGCTAACCTACTTTCTATTGAGACTCATAAAAATGTAATATGGAAAATAAAACACAAATTTTGATTCTCCATTCCTCTAGTTTTAGGCAGTTGATGTGTTGTCTCGAGCCAATCAAGACTCCACACATTTGAGCGACTGCATGTGCTAGCGCAGCCTTTTTACTTTTTCATAGTTTAAGTAACTTTAAAGTAGTAGTGTTAGTTACTTTTTATATCTCATAAAAAGCCTTGTGCCAATCTCGTACATGTAATATTTATTTAAATAAGTCCATACATAAAACTTTAATATTACCTGTCATATCAATAAAAATAAGTCCTCTTGCAATTCTTTAGGAAAAAATTAGGATATTATGAGTATTATCTTCTTCTTATATAATAATATCAATGTAACACATATTATAACTCCATATATGGAGGATTTAATGTTTTTAGAATATGTAATCTTGTGGATTTTGATTATTTCAGTCTACAGATCTTTTGTGTATTCCTGTAAATCTAAAAATGTATCGATTTTCTAGGTCTTGCGTTTGCCTTAGTGGTGTATCCTCTTCTGGTCAAATATTATGTACCACTCATTGTAAGAGACCATAATGCCACCATTTTTGCCCTTTCTTATTATGAATTTACCAAGTGTAATGAAAAACCTTTATAGCTTTATTTTTGACTTTATACTTTGTCAACTAGTACTAGAGGATCAGACTCCGGCCAGAATTGGAGCCTGTACTTGGTGTAGTACATTGACTGTAGATTTAGAAAATATGTATTTATGAAAAGTGTACACATTTGTACAACCAATAAAATATGAACTTCGAGACCTGAGTTTTATTTTTATTTAGGCACAATTCTTCTGCGAGATATCTCTGTTTTCGAGCATTTGGAAATGTAATCAAAGCTGGTGAAATAAAAGACAAGCCAAAAAAAACGTTTTAGAGATTTGGCTTTCGCGCTGCCGATGATTCGAGAGTCTGATTTCAAGGCACTCAATTATGTATGGTTAAGTAATTATACTTATCTATGGTGTTGATAGAATATTTTAAAAGAGTACAATCACGAGCATAAGTATGTATACACTTGGCTATAATCAAAAATGATTCTCTCCTTTGTAAATAAATTTTGTGTTGTTACGAACATAGGTATTTAAAACCTATGGTAGGTTTTTGCAATGTGTCGTATATTACTGTTGTTTTCGTTATTTTACGCAAAAATCGCTATTGAAAGTTTCCAAGTGTTGACATATTGATGCTCGTGACTGTACCTAATCATCGAGTTGCTTTTCCATTAATATTGAGCCTATTAGTCTCCATTAGTTTTGGTTTGGACGACTAGCTTTCTGTTTATTTGACAATCCCAAGTAATTTTTTCGATTAGGTTTTCAAGACACGAGCCAAAAAAGTCCCGCGTCTTTCGGAGAATTCTCGGGAATTCCCGCAGCTCCCAACCTCTTATCTAGTTTTAACATTTGGTACCTACCACATTTAGGTACACAATAAGGGCCCGATCACACGTACCGACAAAATGTGGGCAAGCAGTGGTTACCTACATGTGCAGTGTCGTTGCAGCTTCTTGCGACTGCAAGAAGCTGCTGTGGCATAATTAATTTCGATGTGGTTGCGAAATGTAGTGAGTTATGGTTGTGGTTTCATGATATATGTATGCTTTGAACAGTAGGTAGTATTTGTGTCACCATAATTGAGGGTTATTTTTGTCTGGTGTTTGCACAATAGAATCTGCTTCACCGACTTCATTATACAGGGTGCATTTTTCTAAGAAGGACAAGTACCATAAGAAATAAAATAACACATTATAAATTGTACATTTATTACAACCAATATGTAGTAGCACAACTTTAAGATTCCAGTACCTACACTGACATTGATATATAATATTATGTAAGTAGGTGTAAATGCAAAATTCATCATTAATGTTTACCCAGCTTCGAAAACTTCTGTTTTGCTAATTTAAATAACACATCAAGTATCTGTAACAAAATAATCCATAAACAAAAATGCATAGTTTTACATAGAAAGAGAGAGAGAGAGAGATCCACAAATTATATTAAACAGTATTGAGTGAAGAATGATACGTCAGGTTAGACAGTTTTATGAAGAATGGTCAAACGATCATTTATATCCATATAATGTACCTAGTACCGATCCTATGCAACATACATAATATCATATTACAATTTTTTATTACCAACTTTGACAAAGGTTCATCACATTTTAACAAAGCAGTTTTACCTTAAGCATAATTTTAGGAAGATCCGAAATATTTGGTAACTAATTACTAATTTATATTGGTAACTGAACACTAATTTACAATGAATTGAACTTATAGCCGACTAAACAAAATACATAAAGACTTAAGATAGAATTCCAAAGGCGATAGCCGACCGCAGACGGCAGCGGCACTGCCTGCAGTTTTGATTCCGAACGCGACGACATATCGACGAGGGAAGCAACTTTTCTTCTGCCGTTTTGCGAAACTCATTTGTCAAACAAAAAAATACTGACAGCACTATTGGTATGCCGTCTGTAGTCGCCGGTCAACCACAGCAGCAGGCGGTAATGTCGCCATCTACGGAAGCGTTTTTATACAAATACATTGAAACCAGTAGTGTTGCTGCGGTTGGGCGGCACTGCAGTCTGCGGTCTTCCGTAGCCTTTGGAATTGTGCCTAAGTTGTATACAATGAGTACATCTTGAAACAATATAGGTTTTTGGTATGATTCACTTATGTACTTGCAGAAATAATATTAGGTACTTACTATTTTTGACTTCGTACCTATTTTACATTAAAAGTCCGATCAATGGCAATTTCTACATTGTATACATATTTGAGCTTGGCTCAAGTTACATTGGGCTAATAGGATCGCATTTATTTCATTCCTGACGGTAGCAATAGTTCGTGGAGCTTTCTGTTCCAGGTTTTATAAGTAGATAGTAATTAGGTAATTTCATGTCTTTTGTTCCTCTGGAATTAAAACTTCAATTCATATCATTTCTCTCCCTCGTAAAATCAGTTTTACACAAACTGTTTTGAGAAATAAAATCGACATTGATCAGTTGTTTATAGTAACGGTAGGTACAATATAATACTTTGAGCAGGATCGTCGATTTAACAAATGAAAGACACGAAGCAATTCGATTTGTGTTTACAATCAGTATACATAGTATCAAAATGTTTTCAAAAATGTATTATTAAACACTTTATTGAAATGAATAGTGTAGAATCATTTAATGTGAGAGTATAGAATAGGTACTATTGAGTATTGAGACTATACATATTCATATAAAATAAATCATTTGTCAAACAGCTTGGTTTATTACTTATATGCAGTTGTAACTAGTTGATAACTGAAGACATGGATTATCACTAAAACAACATTAAACATTTGAAAGTTAAATGTTATAATTCGAAGAGCTATTAGGATGTCAAATGATATCTCATAGGGAATAACAGGAAAGAGCAGCAGTTCCCAGCGAAAGTCAAAACTTACGTTTTTTGCAATTTGCAGGTCAGTGTCCGGTTGTATGCTGATTAAAATATGACTTGCGACCGTAACAAATATGGCTTTACAGATCATTAGAATCAATAATACAACTCCTTAAGTTTGAATTGACCTCAAAATGACATGATTTCATGAAATAGTCGTTCAATAGGGTAATATGAACTTAGAGAGTTGTATTGATGATTTTTATGAGTATATAATTTTAATAAATAAATATTTGGTACGGCCGCGAATCATATTTAGATCAACATACGATTTAATACTGACCTGCAAATTTGAAAAAAAAATGTAAGAAGTTGAATTTCCCGGGTTTGACGCCTTAATTGAACCGTATTATAATACTAGTAAAGTTTACAACGTTGATTAAATATAAGTACTTAAACAACGTTGTATACTTTAGTCCTAAGGAACTATAGTGGCTGTTTTATAAGTATATTGTGCGTTCGTGCATTTAATACTATGAAGATGTGGTACGTAGTAATTAGGCCTTAAGGTATATACCCTTTTCGTCGTCTCGATATCCTAACTAGCTCAGTGTCATTCCTACCATGACGTCTAGCAGTGATTGCCTATCAAACCTAGTCTCGGCATTACATTTCTACAGTCCATTCACAGTTATTCGACCTCTAATGTTGCATCACTGTCAAAAGCACAATCATCTTTATTGCCGTTGCAATAAGGTTGCTGTTGGGCTGCTGATAATGACAAATCAGTCAAAATCACAGGGATCTTTTTATCGTGACAATATAGTTGCTATTGGACTGCTGCTGCCAGAGGTAAAATAACTGTAAAAGGACTTCACGTGAACCTAAGTGTCGCGTGGCAACAAACATTATTGCATATACATGATATGCACTTCCATTTCGAATATAATTTGGCATGCGTCGTAGAAAAATGTGTAATACAAACCATGTAGATTTATCTAATATAAAACAATAACAAATTACGTTTATTTCAATGACATTGCTTCACCTAACAACATTTTATTGCACAAAGGAAGGCCAAATACTCAACTTACAGATTACATTGTATAATGTCTTACGCGTGTACTTCAAAATTTACTAAAACATCGTTCTACCTGGCACCACATCTGAGGGTCTACAGTGCTTTCAAATACGCAGCGCCAAGTAAAACGGACTTGAGATAAAATAAACCCTTTGTACACACGCGTTTTTCTTGCCTTGAAAAACTACGGTTAAGGGTCAGTTCACACCGAGACGCGACGCGACGCGACGCTGCGCGCACACTTTAAAAGAGTGACTCAAAATATACTTTATTTTCTACACGAAAAGGTACGCATTGCATTGTGAGAGTTCAGAATACGTTGCGCGGTGCAGTAGGTCGTTTTAAAGTGTGCGCGCAGCGTCGCGTCGCGTCGCGTCTCGGTGTGAACTGACCCTTATTCGCCGTGTTACGGTAGGTACGGTCGTCAGTGTTGTATGGAACACCCTGGAAGCTTGTTGACAGACATTTTTTCGAAGGCGCGGTTTATACGCCGTACCGTAAAGAAACCGTGTCATGTACAAAGGGCCTAAGGATAGCTCATGCCGTGGTAGTGCTGTATAGCTCCTAGATTACCTTATTAGTATACCTAGTGCGTACGTTACGCTTGCACTTTGCATCTCATTATCTCTGAATGCCCCTAATATTTTACCCACATAAAATTACTTACTAGAGTATAAACCACAATATCCTCACTTTTGTTTACAATCTATAAATATTCGGCGTTAAGAGTACTTAACTTACTTACTTAATCGATTAAAAGTATTTTTTCACTGACCGAGGTCCGAATTAATTGCTTAGTAAAGACATTTTGCTGTTCAGTTTTATTTGTATTCTAATTTTATTTAAATATACAACATTAATCACAATTGTAAACATGGATAAAAAAGTTCCAGTTCTTCTAGCATGGAAATAGCCAGCCGGGTCGCGGTCGTGGTCGAATCCTTATGCCAAAATATTGTTTTTTCAACGACTTTATGTGAGTACTACGTGAGTGACTTGCATAAAGACGCGTGAAATATTTTATAGCCTTTTTTGGCTTGTGCACAGTCGGGTAAAAATCAGGACGTTTCGTCAATAGAAGACAATTAATATTCTAGGGTGGCCTCTATCCGATGGACTATAGAGCGCAAGACAAAAGATGATGCCATTTTTTGTCCTAATTAATCGCGAGACTACTTTAGGAGTTTTAGGCTACGTATGCACTGACTGGTAGCTTGTTTAACGCCTAGACCCTAGTGACTTCGCTAGGCGACTAGCGAAGGCGCCAAGCGCGCAGTGCGGCTGGTTGCTAAAAATCTAGAACGTTCGTTTCACTTCACTACTCGCAAGTTGACTCGCTAGGCTTTAAGCGCTGAACAAGCCACCTGTCAGTGTGTACGTAGCCTTACCAATCCGATAAATAATCTACATCACTACGGTAAGATCTTAAGATTAACGCAAGGCGATCTGCTTGTACCTTAGATATGATCGCAAAAGCCGATGCAGCACTGGTAGCCTAATGAATATATAATATCTCAATAAGAGCATGTTTTAATTTCGTCTAATACACTTAACGCACATGATTTTGCTAACATTGTTTTCGCCTCATATTTTGATACACACCTTTCTTATATTATATACATATAAAATTGTTATAAATATTTTACATAAAGAAATATGATAATGACTTGAGTGAAATATTTTCTAAATAAAACAAAAATAATTTTTACGTTTAGTAATTTTAGTACTTAAGAACTAAAATTCATAAATAAGTCGAATTATAATTATTGGGACCGCAAAAGCTATGCGAGATTCTCTTAATTTCTTTTAGTTGACTAATATAAAGTGAGATTAATTATAGACATTAAAACAAAAAACATAATTAAAATATAACAATATTGATTGACTATAATTAGATAATATAAAAATTATATGAATATGACTAAAATTAAATTATATTAATAATGAAATTAAATACAGCCAAATAAATATCCTTCGTTAGATTACTAACATTATTAGTCACTCCAAAATTTGGTCCCGTCAAAATATAGTCTACACAAAAATAATGAAAAAAATTTAACTGTGGAAACAGGACAAAAAGCAAAAATTAATTCTATTAGGATTGTGATTGTGAATGAATATTAATGAGTGGATACGTTACCTTTCTTAACTTTGCGTATATAAAAAACATTTATAAAATTCGTTACAATTTAAGTACTTATAACGTAAGATTAGGAATTAATTATCTATTTTTATTATTCATCTCCTAAGAGTGAAGAAGATGAATTATTATTTGAATCGGTTTATTTTTAAGTAACTTGGATAATGCAGCTGATATAAAGAAAACTTTTATAAATTATATTATATTAAATTAAACAGTTTGCTCCTCTAAATATGTAATTTAATATCGAAGTAGATCACATAATTTGATAGCTTTGAAAAAAAAAATTACTTTAGCCTGTACCTACAGTATCATCAAGAATAAATATTTTTAGCTTAAAAATTGAGTACTTCGATACACTGAGGGCACTTCTCGTAATTTTAAGAACGTTCACAGTCTGATCTCAGTCTCACTCCTAATTCCCTCTAATAACGTCTTTTTGACATTGATTGTCGCTTAGATGAGATTGCGACTAGATTTTGAACGTTTTTAATTACAGGAATTGGCCTCCTGTTCAGCGTACATAACCGGTACAGTATTTTACATTATAGTGTAAATATGGCATAACATATAATACCTACAGCTTCACACTGAACTTTGGGAATAAACAGACACTTATAATCATGACACATTACGATATTGTGGAAATTGCACTACTATTGCTATATTCTAAGGGAAGTTCCCATGTATTCAAAATACAGTCTCCTCCAGACGTTCTGATTTGGAAGTTGGAAGGTTTCGCCAAAAAACGCTCAGCGTTTTAAAACTTGGAAACCATCAATTTAACTAGGTAAGTACTTCTAGTTCTTATGTATGGGTAGTGGATGAGCTTCTGAGTTGATGACATATTTGTTCAAGTCTATGGTGAATCTGTCATCGCTGAACAGTAAGTACAGGTATTTAAGTGTCTCCGATAAGAAGAAAGACTCCATCATGTCACGTTGAACCGGTTTCTCCACTTTCACGTTTGCTAGCGACGTGTAGCCATTCGCCACTTTGGCATACTTTTCGAAACCCTGGAAAGTTCATACAATATTGTGTTAGAAGAAAATTCGGAATCATTGTAGCGGTTTTGGTATACTGTATCGATATCATTAAGACTAGAATACTGGTCGTTGTGTAAAACAGAGTCACTATTCGTGTCTGTCTGTGACCGCTTAGTTCTTCTAAACTACACAAGGAGAAGAATTTATTTCGGAGGGTTTATTTGTATTATACACTAGCTCTTCGTCGGCGTGGACTTGCTATTTTCCCCTTGGACCTCAGCGCCCCCTCCACCCCCTTTTTTTTTCTGATGGGAAATCATCAAATGACCCCTCCCGCTCTGGGTGGAGCGGAAGGGAGTGTCAGACTCTTACTGACTAAAACCCACCCATGTTCCTTCCTTCGCTCTTTATGTTCCGGGGTAGCGGTAACCCTTTCGGACAATCCCGCTGCCTCGGCAGGCTCCACCCCCTTCAAAGGGTATATTGGTAAATGAATCATTACGATCTTTATTATTTACCTAGATAAGTATTTGTGCCAAGTTTCAATTTTCTCAACCGACGAAATCAGATTATTCATACAAACGAAATCTTCTCATCCCCTTAAAGTTCGATTTCTGCAAAATACCTTCTTAGTGGATGCCTACAATATAGAATCAACATTTCTAAATATGGAGTTTCTAATAGTAGTAATTCTTGACTATTATAATAGATCAATAAAGTATAGATCAATAAGTTTTGACCTGTAGTGCCGGGTCTCTAGTTTAGACATAATCAGTAATAATTACAGTTTGGAGTAAACGGTGTGGGAGGGAATCTCAAGACAGAGAGCTTCCGTCAACTTCTGATAGCAAGTAAACTGACCAAATGCGAGTCGTACTCGCGCACTAAGATTTATTGTACTTTACCTTCTTTTTATTTCATACAATAAAGGCCATTGTGAAACTTATTCTGTGAGAATTTACAGTTGGTGATGAAGCCTAATAATTAATAGTAGTTAATGAATGCCATCCTTTTTTATTTACATCACCTGTCTAGCCTTTTCCTAACTATATTCAGGTCGGCTTCCAGTCTAACCGGTTGCAGCTGAGTACCAGTATTTTACATGGAGCAAATCCCTATCTGACCTCCATAATCCAGTTACTGGGTAATACTATACCCCTTGCTAAGGTTGGTTGTCAGACTTTCGGGCTTCTGACGACCCATAACGACTGTCAAAGATCCACGAATGACCGCCGGGACCAACGGCTTAACGTATTTTATTCTAATCTCAATAATAACGGAGAAGGAGAGGGAGAAAGTCACATGGCGGGGGCATAACGCTTTTTCCTTGCTTGACGATTTCTACCAGTCAACTCCTCCTACCGTAAGCCGCGTTAAATAACTTCGTTCCAATAACATTCGTCTTACCTGGTATATTTGCCAGCCCCAATCCTGATAGGTGGTGTTTCCAGTTATCTGATACATGTACCAGAGACTCTCGACAAATTCTGGGCGCAGGAGTGTGTGAGAATCCGCCGTCTTAGTGTACATGTCCTCAGCCACGTTTGCCTGCGGAACATTTTTGGGTGTTGGAACATTTTCCTATGTGAAATAAAAAAAAAGTAAATAAATAAAACATAAAAAAAATTATAAAAAAACAAAATTACGCCTGATGATGCATGCAGTACGAGTTTGAAACCTGGCAAGTACTAATGTGTGCTTTTTCGTCATATACCCCTTTCTTCATAAACTTTGCTCAAAGTTAAGTAGTGATTAGCGACTGTTAAACCATACATTTTTGACGTTTAAACGTCATTTAAATTTACCATCGTTTATAAATAACCCTCAAATGTTTAATGTTAGTTGATTATACACAAAGTTTAACTGTGATAGAAAGTATAATGAAGAAATCTGCAAGAATGAAATCACCAACCTACAACGAGCAAGTGTAGTAAGTTCATGACAAGTATCTTCTTCAGACAAGAAACCTTGCGGTGGCACAATCGCACCACAGGCTGGCATTTATTAAATCGATGATTCAGTTAGTTGCGGTATTAGTTAGGTAGTACTTTTACTCTGCAAATGCATTATGCGGTAGTTTTCACGTTCCACCGTCTGCAGAACGGAACAGGTGAAAGTTTTCCCACATTTTCCATAGACACGCTATCTGCTTGCGCGACATACAACGGATTGTTAAAAGTAAAATTATGACCGCGTTAGGTATTTTGTAGATAGCATGTATAATACTTTCTGCCTGCTTTTCTTTAAAAACTCAATAGAAACAGAATCAAATTAAAGAAAACATAAACTAATATAAATTTTCAAGGTTATGTGAAAAGTTGAAACAAGATGCAACAGTGGGTCCAAAAGTTCAATGGACTCTTGAAAGTATCATGTTAGTCACGTGACGAAACATACCATCACGCTTGTGTTCTTCGAATGGGAACGAGGTGTAGAGGTATGTACTGTATACACCAGCATTTCGTTGTGACCCTGTAATAGGGAGCGACCCTTGTGATTTAAAACACTGGAAATCGAAGCCAGGATCACTCTAGAGTTTCATAGACGTCTAGTCCGTGGCAATCACATAATTAGCCAATGCTGAATGTAGGTCAATTCTTTCAGAACGTGGGAGGGGGGGGGGGGTTGTTAGCTGGAGACTTCACTTTTTTAAGAAGAAACTTCATTGGCACCTGAATTAATTAAAGAAACAAATACTTCGCTCCATCTTCGCGGAACTGATTTGGCAGTTTTCTTCCCCATTATTGTGGTTTTGAATGTTTTGTCTTATCGCCGATTGGTCACTTTTCATTCATGATCAGTTTGACAAGTGACAAACACTCAAGAGCTCTCTTTGGGCGAAGCTTCCAGCAAACAACCCCATTATGTAAGTTGTTATAATGTTTACAGGAATGGGTACTCACCATGTAAAAATGAGTAATTTCAGGAGCCAGGAATGTTGGGTGTGCAGCATATGTCAGGTAGCACGTATACAGGAGTTCTTCAGCCATGGTCATGTGCCAGTCAGGGAGGCCGTTGGCGTGACCCAGTGCCAGTGTGCCTGGCAGGAAACAGGTTAAATGGT